>CM060410.1:17953546-19231963 GCA_030545235.1 Helianthus tuberosus
TGAACCCGGGGTGGTTCGTTTAGTGAGGGTTCCACATAACCACTACATCGTCCTTATATTTGAATCAAGACCTAGCAACATCAACAATCAGTTACTTGAATTTACACTGTCGAATGACCAGAGTCCAGACTCGTTTCCAAACATAATTTACGTCAAAACATAGACCAACCAAAATCGTATGCAAAAATAAGCATGAAAACGTATTATACTTAACCAGAGTTGTTTCCGAAAAAATTATGTCGAAACGTGAATTTATATAAACTGAAACATGAATTTATAGCCACCCATAAAAATAAACATGAAACGCATTATATTGACCCGACTTGTTTCCGAAAAAATACGTGAGAAAAGTTACGTCGAAACGTGAACTTATAACGACTCATACTTAAAAATAACAATGTGAAAATATAGTTTTTTTTTTAATTTTAAGCTAAACAATGAAAATACGAATTAGAAAGTGGATAGTCGTACACAAAAAACAAACATCTACATACAAACCAACATATATTTATAGGTATCATATTTATTATATGCATGTATACTGGAAAAGAAAAGATAATAAACAAATGTACATTGGAAAAGGAAAAATAAAGAAACAAAATGAAAATAAAAAAAAATAGAAAAGGGAAAACAGGTTGAGAACACCTACTGAATAAAAAATAAAAAAACAAAGGAACAGAAAAAGAAAAAAGTACTGAGACTACTAAATGAAAAAAAAATACCACAGAATATGTAGTGGAAAGGAATCGTACCTGCATCTATGTGGTACAACAACAAAGACTTAACCAATTCATCCAATTCTCATTTTGTTAACAACTTGCAGGTTATGATAATATATATAAAAGAATGGGTCGGTGGCTTTGATGTGACAACCACCGACCATTCTCTTTAAGATTACATAAATGGTTGTATTCTAAATTTCTGATGCAATTTGTCTTAGATTTACATCAAGAATGAAGGTAAACAGGCAACAAACTGCATCGTTACCTCTTTTTGAATCGCAAAACTAAGTCTTTTAAAAACTACGTGCATAAATCTCGGGGTCATAACATCACTATGCATGTGACCCTTTGAACTCGCCTAAGTAGGTCCACGGCCTCTTGCATAAGGAAATTAGGGAGATCAAAAGCAAATGGAATAAACACGTGCTGGTTGTCAAGACACATTTTCTCGTGTTTGGTCACTTTGCACAAAGCAGACTTTAAAGCAGTCTGACCCACCGTAAAAGCACTACCCTCTAAGCCCACAAGCGGGGAAACTCTTGTTAGATCCATACATGCATGTTTTCCTCTTATCCATCCAAAGACCAAAATGTCGGCTGGTCTAAGGGTAGATCTCCCTTCCAGTGAGTCGGTTAAGAAATTCACGGGTTACTTTTTCTTAGTAGAAATACCAGCGTGCCTGAATATGTCAAAAGGACATCCCTAACAAAATCATGTCAGTACTTGAACCCTGGAAGCTCTCTACAATGAACTGCATGCTCCCAAAAGAAATCCAAACACGCCTTATGACGATTAAGAGCATTCACAATCAAATTTCTTACCCCATCTCTATAATTACACTAAAAGGTAAAGGATCAAATAAAAATAAAATTAACGTACGAAACGTACGAATCGGGGGAAAAAGCAAAAGTGGCGGTGGCAATCTGGTAATTATCAGCAACTTCAAAATTACTGGGGAAAAAGCAAAAAGTGGCGGTGGCAATTTGGTAATTATCGGCAACTTCAAAATTACTCTAGTAGAGTAATTTTGAGCATTTGTAAAGTAATTTTGGGAAATGTAGGGTAATTATCAAATTACTTTAGTAGAGTAATTTTGACTTCTGTAGAGTAATTTTGGAAAATGTCTTGTAGAGTAATTTTGTTAGCATTTAGTTATGGGGTTCAGCTTTATAGTTTAGTTTTTAACTTTTAGTTGGGGGAGAGGGGTTTAGTTTTTTTTTTTTTTTTTTTTTGGGGGGGGGGGGGGGGGGGGGTTAGTGTAATTTTGATAATTACCCTACAATTTTGATAATTACCCTACACGACCAAAATTACTCAACATGAACATTTACAAAATTACTCTACAGAAGCTCAAAATTACTCTACTAGAGTAATTTTGAAGTTGCTGATAATTACCAAAATGCCACCGTCACTTTTTGTTTTTTCCCCCAATTCGTACGTTTCGTACGTTTATTTTATTTGTACAGGAACTTAACTCTACACTAAAAACATTACCTTTGCTCTCTCATTTTCAATTAAATAATATTTTTTTATACTTTATTATTACATTTTCTCTCTCCTCCAATCACAACCACTTTAAAAAAATATTAAAAAAAATATAGAGGTGAACAGTATCTCCTCCAAATTTACTGATGAACAGTAACTTTTTCTTACTCATCCATTCATAACAATTTACAACTACTCTCACAAATATAGACGTTACACTCACACGAAAATAGAGGATCCATTGTGAATGCTCTAATATTCCAATTTATTAACGAGACAGTTAAAGATTCGAGACTTGTAAGAATGCCACTCATCATACAGTTACTTTAATCCATCACACATAGTAATGGATTTCTTGTCTCATCCATAATCAGTGTACTTAGAATACGTTGGTAGTACTTGAAGCCGAACGTTATTATGAATCCAACATCTCTTAGAGAAATATGAAAAAAAATATGAAAGTTACCTAAAATGTAAAAAAAAAAACTACTACTTTTCTTCATCCTAGCCGATTTATACGTTATTAACAATAAAATGTAAAAGTAAAAGTTTATATCATGTTTATGACTGAAAAATTTATTAATATATAAATGCTTGAATATATACAAAAGTAGATGCTCATAGGTCATAAGTTTTGAAGCAATAATTAAAAAATTGTTACTATATCTATAATATCAAACATGAAAAGGTTATAACTTTTAAAGGCAATGTTTTAAAAACCGGTTCAAACCAGCCGATTGTACCGGTTGAACCATCAGGTAAAACCGATTAAACTGTCCGATAAACCCGGTTGAATCATCCAATACACCCGGTTAAACTGTTTTTGAGCCAAATCTGGTACGGTATAAAAACGAGATTTTAAAACATTGTTTAATGGTGATAAGGTAACTCGTGACCTCATGCTTAATCTGTAGGCACCAAAGTTGAAGAATTTACTAATGGGCACCTCCAAAAATTCAACCTCCACTTTCAAAGTCCATATTATATTTATTGATTGCTTTACACTCCATTTACATGAGTACTATTTATTTTCTACACAAGCTCTCAACTAGATTATATCCAATCCAAAATCAAAGACTCATAAGGATTTTTTATGTTAACATGTGTCATAAAACGTGGGTGGGGGTTTCATCCAATAACAAAGTTATTGGAGTAAGATCAAAGATTCGAGCCCTATCAAAGAAAGATCGATATAAAAATTTGTTGATAGGGGTCATAGAACACAATGTCATGAAAAAAGTAATACATGCATCTAACTCGAAAAGTTTAAACGTGATACCCGAGAAAAATGCAATTTGCGTCCCTATGGTATGTGTGAAACATCAACCTGAGCCCCTAAATTCATTTTTTGGTTTTTTGAGCCCCTGAACTTATAAATTCATAACACTTTGAGTCCCTCCGTTACACTTCCGTCTGTTTGACTGTTTGCTGCAGGGGTAAGACCGTCTTTTGGATTTCTTTCCCTTCTAAAAACCCCAAAATTCATTACTAAGCCCTAATTCAATGTCTTCTTGTACTTGATATGATGATGATCATTAATTTTCTTGTGTTGTGATGTAAATCTAACTCTCAGAAGCAACGAATTAGCCATTACACCAATAGAGCTAAAACCCACCAGAGATTTTGCTTTACAGTGTTCATTGTTTGTCTGCTAAGCTCCAATGCATCAATCAACTGCAATGGTTAAGGTTAGCACCACTATTGTATATAATCCAAATAATATCTTCATGAAATTGCAGCCACATAAGCAAAAGTGACATACTGTACCTGTGAAATTTTGTTACCCATGAGCACAACTGAGGCGACCTCGCTGGCAGCTCCAACACTGCCACCTATGGCGACTCCTACATGTGATTCAGCCAGCGCGACAGCATCATTGATTCCATCCCCGACCATCGCGACAATATGTTGATCCTTCTGAAGTCTGCTTATAAATTTACTTTTCTCATCAGGTTTAACTCCATAAAACACCTGCCACTCGCCAATTTTAGGTCATCAAAAAGAATGATAACAATATTTTTCATTCATATATGATTTTATAACTAGAACCATAATAAACTCAATGCAGTGAACTATATACACAAAATCATTCATAATTATTATAGGTAACCATATCAACAGAATAGAGGGATTAACAAATTATAGGTCCTAAGAACCCAAAATCTAGCATCTCAACAGAATCAAAAACCCACAAGAATCAAACAATATTTTCACACAAAACCTGTTACATTCTAGCATATAAAAAACATAGTGTCGATCATGTTTTAGGTATGTGATTTTACCCTGGATTGTTATCGATGAAGATGAAGATGAAGCTGATGAAGATGAAGATGATGATGATGATAATCGGTGTTGGGAGTTGGGAGAGATCTTGTTGAGAAGTGTGATGAAACTGATCTGATCATTCATATCTGCTAGTAAGTGTAGATATTAAGGGTTAAGGGTATAAAGGACTTTTCACAATTGTCAAACAGTCAAACTGACGGAAGGACTCAAACTATTATGAATTCATAAGCTCAGGGGCTCAAAAAACCAAAAAATGAATTTAGGGGCTCAGGTTGATGTTTCACACAAACCACAGGGACGCAAATTGCATTTTTCTCCGTGATACCCATTAATAAATCGTTTAAATAAATTAAATTAAATTAAATTAGAAAAAAAGGGATGAAGGGAAAAGTTAGGCCCACACAACCTCTTTCGGGCAAGGGTGTTACCCGTAATAGTTGGCCTTAAACACAAATGTTTTTTCGTAGTATGATATGAGTCAACGTCAAATTGACATATTCTTTACTACATTTTTAGTTATCTTTTTACGTCAACTATTTATATACATAATTCCTACCACTCCATTAGTGAAAAGATGGTCTCTTAAACAATATATATTATCTCGACTCATTGAACATGAATACATGGCCAATAAAGTCATTTCTTCTAGATCTTATAGCACTAATACCTCAACTATAGTGTACTTTAAACTTAATAACGAAAAATTAAGTAACAAATTGGTTTTAAAGTCAAATATATAAATAAATAAATAAGGTTTTTTTTTATATAAATCTTTAGAGCTTCAATGAAGACAGTAAACTCACATAAAATTCTTAGAAAACAAACTTACTCAAAAGTTATAACATGAAAAAAATATGGTATCATTCTAGAAGTCTAAGTTATGTAACACTTTTCATCTTACCCATTTTTAGTTTAAGATGATTTTATTATAATTTATGTGTTGGTTTATGGATTTGTCAACAAGCATACAAGTAACCTTCCTTTTCACAACAACATTTCTCCAAAAAAGGTAACCAAACATTATTTTAAAATTCAAGTATTTCTCTAAAAAAGGTAACCAAATATTATTTTAAAATTCAAGTAAGAAGTGTCATAAACCAAATATCAACAAGTTAAAAAAAAAAACAAGTTAAAAAATAAATAAAATAAATAATAAAAAAACGTTACAAATAGCATTTAATTGTGAAACATATTAGGATATATAGTTACTACTCAACAAATAGAACATACACAAAAACTCAAATCCATTAAAAAAAACATAAACTCATATATCATGTCATTTTAAGATCAATTGATGATTGGAATCAATAGTTGATTACAAATAAGTTTATTTTGAAACATTTCTTTAACACGCGTAGGTGTACTTTGAATAAAGATTAATGTGGCGAAGCTTGAGATTTCTGACTCGGGGGCGTAAGTCACCAGACCAAAAGATTTCTATAAAACTGGGGGGTCGAAAACGTATATACCCAAAAATTTCTATACAAAAACTACATACCCTCCAGTCTCCACTATTGAGCGAAAAGTTCGGGGGGTCGGCCGCCCCTCGGCCCCTTAAAAGCTTCGCCTACGAATGTGTATACTTTGTGGGGGAAAATAGGATTAGACCAACGAGTCATTTTGGGTGTGCTTTAAATAAAGATTAATGTGTATTCTTTATTTTAAAATACGCACTTTAAATATTTTATGCCTAACTTTAGTAATAACTTAACCGTGTACGTTATAGGTCATTATTAGAGTACTTTAAGTGTAACTAAAATTAAAATCATAGCTCATTAATTAATATCAGTAGACACTACCATCGAGATGTGACAAGACCTTCCATTCATCGAGATGTTACTAGCCTTTTTTTTTTTAACAGCAAATTTGGATCACTGACGAAACACCGGAGTATCATCGTACCACCAACGGAATCACCCGATCGTATCTATCTTCACTAGACATAATGCCTATACACCATTTCAGGAGGAAACACAATAAATATGAAGAAAAAAAACATTGGAATCGAACGCAGGACCTATTGGTCCCATAGCCTTATCTCACCCCTCAAGATGCGACTAGGCTATAAAGCCATGTTACTAGCCTTTCTTAATACTTATCTCAGTGTTTTATATTAGTAATTATATTATTTCATATATAAGTTACTAACTTTTTTGTGCATTAGCACTTGTAACTTGTGCTTGGGGTGTTTTTCAAAAAAAAAATTTAATTTTTCACTTTCAACCTAAAAGTTTTATCTTTTACATTTTAACCCATTTTAATTTTTTTTACTTTTAACTCAAAGTTTTTCATCTTTTATAATTTAACACAACACTTTGCTATTTACAACTTTGGTCCCTCATACTTTTTATCTTTCGCAAGTTTTTCGTTTTACGTTTCGATCTAAATTTTGCGAGTTAACATGTCGTAGCGTGCATGTGAGGTTCAACGTTTTTGCTCTATTTTTTCATATTTGACAGACCCGTTACAACGCATCTATTTTTCCCCTTTTGAAAAGTTCGCCGCAACGGGCGGGTCATAGATCAACTAAGTTATTATTTTTCTACGTTTTACGTTTCTGCTTAATTTCTTCGCATTAAGACACTGTAACAGGTGTGCGTGGTTCAACGATTTTAGTCTCATTTTCGTTCTGTGTAATTTTTACCATTTTATCTATTTTATTTTTACGATGTTGAGAGTCGATGTCGTTGTAGCATTGGTGCTACTTGGCACGCTTTTACGAACGTTTTTAACCTATTAAATTTTTACTAATATTTTCTTTCGATTTACCCGTATTCTTCCTTTACTTAAAAACTATTTTTTATGTGCATATTTATGTACGGGTATGTATAAATATGACTTGTTCTATATTCCGACGAGTCAGATCAAATATAATACGTTTTCGTTTAAAGAAACCATTTTTACGTGCATATTTTTACGTACGTTTTGGTATAAATTCAAGTTGTTCTACGTTTTGACGTAAACTTTTTTGGGAAATGATTTAGTTCAAATATAATATGTTTTCGTGTTTATTTTATGTATGTTTCGTAAAGTTAGTTTCGAACCGAGTGGAGTCAAATTATGGTTTTTTTTTCTCCCTTTTTCTTTCGAAAGCTCTAATTAATCCCTTTCGATTACACGTGCATATTTTCCTTCATACCTGTTACGTTTTCTATGTATGAGTTGGGTCACATATAATACGTTATGATTGTTCGATATGAATTCCATTTACTTTACGTTTGATCCAATCACAATGCTTATACAGGTTACACTGAGTTCAACTGGATACGTCGAAATGTGTGTTTTCATATGGTTAATGCATCATATAACGTTTGGACTAATCCATTCAATATTTACGATGTACCCGCGCCGCAACGCGGGCGGGTCTTAACCCTAGTTTTAATAATTTTATAAAAACGCTAATCTTAATAAAATATATATTTTAATATGTTCCAATTTATTAAGTTAGACGTTTCATTTATCATGTAAAACTAAACAAAAATATATGGTTTATTTATCAAATGCTATAATTTGTCTATAAATCTCATGAAGAGATGACTTACTTATACACGATAAAAATTTATATAACACATAGTAAGTAGATCGAACAAAAAACATTTCAAATAAAGTAAACAATTGACACACTATTACTTAAACTCTACTAAGTAGCCCACTATTATAAACCATATTGACCCAAATAAACTACAACTTGCAACTTGCCCGAAGGTAATAGAATAAAAACAAACTCTTAAAAGATTTAAGCAGATAAAAACTCACCTGAGTAAATACCCATATAATCAAGCTCAACCGTCGACGACCGAGCCTAGCTAACAAAGCCTTTATAACGTCCATGTCTCGACAATAATATAACCTTACTCAAAAAATTACAAAACTAAAAGAAAAGTCCGAAAAAACGTCACCAGTTGCCTCTCGACAACGCTCAAAGATATCAAAATTCATGGTAACGAGTCCACCACTTTGTTTTAAAACACCACATATAAACTATGTCTATCATAACCTCAACAAAAACAAGAAATTATACAATGTCACTAAAACTCGCCTCTTGTTTTCGACATATGCTCCAACCACCTTAACCTGTTTCAAGACCGAGCCAGCTTCTTAGAACAGGCCTTCACACGCACCCACGTCGCCCGCTTGTGACTCCAAAACATCTTTCCCGTTAGCGCTTGAATCAACAACCCTTTTAACACCTGTAAAAACCGCTTTCTGATAGTAATCATCCTCCATGGTCTTCAAAACATCAAACACGATCTTGAAATCCAAACCACCAGCGACCACCAAATGCCCCATGATCTCACCAAAGTTGTTCGGTGCTTTTGGTAGATCGATTGCGATATCATCCAGTAACGAACCGTATGAAGTGCACCCGGTTATCAAGTCAGTTCGGGTCAAAACCTTCTTGGCTAGAAGATACTCAAAAAGCTTCGCTAGCGGTTCGACACACGGTGGGCTTTTCTCCAAAGCCAGAAAAACCGCTTCTTTAACGAACTGCGAGTGATATTCCGGTGCTTTCAGTTCCTCCAAGCATTGTAACGCTTCATCTAGTATACGAACACTGAAATATTCCTCGAGTAAGGAAATTGTTTTCCGCTTAAGTTCGTCAGGATTCTTCGCCTTCGTAGGCACAGCAGCCGCAGCGGCAACAGGCGTTTGGACGGGTCTAGTCGGAGCCGTCACCGGAGAGATGGGGACAGAAGCGGCACCACCGGGTCCACCACTGCCTTGCAATAAAGCGCTAGGCTTGCCGCTAATGACACCGACACCGACACTACCTTGAGGAAGAAACTTCTGACTTGGTGACGGTGTCTTGTTAAGCAACGGTGGTTGAACACCCCGAGGCATCGAGCGGGACCTCGGGACCTCCCAGTTATCGTTTTCTAATCCAGGTGTACCCGGCATCATGCGGGCCCCAGGCATCCCGGGCATCATGCCACCTGTACCGGGTCGGTTGAAATTAGGGCTTATATTAGCTTGTGCTGCTCTGCTGTTTCTTATGCTAGCGGTAGACCCTGCACGGAGTCCCATGTTCTTCTCAGCTTCGTTATGAATCTCCGTAATCGTCTTCGCTTTCACCTATTTAGCAAAAAAAATGCATCCAGCATTAAAACCGCTTAAACACGAAAAAGGACTTAAATAAAAGATTAAAGTGCCATTCTCGTTCCTAAGGTTTAGCCAGTTTTGCGACTTTCGTCCGAAGGTTTGTTTTTTCTCATCTGGATCCAAAAGGTTTGAAATCTTGTCATTTTCATCTGGCTCGTTAACTCCATCTATTGTTCTCCGTTAAGTCAAGGGTATTTCTATCTTTTTTGTTTACTTAAAGAGTGAGAGCAATTCAGTCTTTTTCACTTTATGTAAAAGACCGAATACCCCTGAAAGAGACCAAAAGGACGGAAATACCCCTGACTTAATAAAGAAAAACGAATGGAGTTAACGAGCCGAATGAAAATGGCAAGATTTGGACGAAAAACAAACCTTTGGACGAAACTTGCAAAACTGGCTAAGGGGCTGTTTGATAGCCTCTGAATGGTCATTAAGAGGCTACCTCTTAATGGAACCATTAAGAATTTTACCAATGAGAAGGTAGAAGAATGTGACATGTGATGATTTACCATTCAGAGGTTACCTCTTAACCATTCAGACTTGAGGTTACCTCTTATTCATTTAGAGGTTTTAAACCATTAAGAGGTAGCATCTGAATGGTCATTAAGAGGCTACCAAACAGCCCCTAAACCATAGGAGTGAAAAAAGGCATTTTGCTCTAAATAAAATAATATAATTAAAATGAAAAACATCATCTACCTGTTCCATCCTTGGAATCCATTTATTTGATCTGAGATCGATAACATCACGAACCATAAACCGCATACGCGGAGCTAGCTGTTGGTTCGTTGCTAATTCCTTAAGTCTTTGAAAATAAAGATCATTAATTCTCTTCGATTTTGGACTTTCGTCAAGTTGTTTTCCGATCGTGATGAAAAATTGGCAGATCGCCTCAACATTTTCCTCTTCGGGGCAAACTTTAATGTCGGGTCCTAATAGTTCCTGTCAAAAGTCAAAATCACCACTTAATCATTTATTAACAATAAATTATCTCAATAAACATGAATATCATTAATATCTAAACAACCATATATCAAACCTGAACGATGTGATGAACGATTTTTTCTGGGACCATTTTCTGCTTCAAAAGCTCACCGATTAAACGGATATTTCCAAGAGTACGTAGTTTCATTAATCTTTCTTTATCTCTACGTTCAGATTCTTGTTCAGGGGCAGTCATCTGCCTTATTTCAGCCCTTAAATTATCGGCACCTTCAAACGCCTCTTGACAGTTATTTAACAATACACGCTTAAAAGTAATATCCTTTCCGTCAGGTTCATCGGACGGGAACGGAGGAAGCTTCGTATTGAGATCCGAACATAGTTGAGCATACATCGGGCAAAACGTTGGCTCGAGAACTGCTTTGTCAAATATCAACGAGATAACACCCTGAATTATAAAAAAAAATAACGATATTATTGATTTATTTTTGTTCCTTTCGTAATAATACATGATATATGTAACGAAAGTAGACACAAACCTTAAGAATATCAGCTGTCGTGATCCCTGAGTCAATGAGTTGACCCTTGAGAAGATCAAACTTTTCCGGAGTCAACTTGTTCAGGATACTGAAAATCAAAAAGACTCATCCATAACTTGGCAACGAGATTACAGTAATATAATAACTATAAGTAATTAAGTACATAACTATTTTACGAATTTACCCTTTTACTGTCTTCAAGACACGATCTTTGTCGGAAAGAGTGCCTCTTCGAACAGACCATGGCACCTCAGCTTTGACAAGTGCAGGAGTGGGTCCCCCAATCTGTCAATATTTATAAAAAAACACATTATCAACAAAGCTTTGATTTAAAGTGTACTTTTTAGCATCGTTGGCGTCTATCAATCACAAACAGAGGTGTGCACGGTTCGGCTCGGTTTTCAAAAACCGTTCGGTTTAGGTGTTTCCGGTTTTAGCACTGGTTCGGTTCGGTTTTTGGAACAAACTCACTTAAGGTTTAAAAATAGAAAGTAAAATCTAAAATTAAATAATATTTCTTAGGTGTTCAAATTTATGTTAATATTTAACCTTTTTTATTAATAATGTTCACATAAACCTAACCTTCTAATCTATTTTTATGTTTCTCCAAAGTTTGTATTAAGATATTTTCTTTTATAATACTTCGAAAATCATTTAATTTTTTATGTTATACTTTGTTATTTCTTGTAGGCAATGGATAAATTTTTTTCAAAGATAAACAAACATGTTAATATTCTTATTATTATAATACTTAACATTTAAGAATAAAAATTAATAATACCTAAATCAATATATAAAGAAAAAATTTTAAAAATCATATTTTAGGTTATTCGGTTAGGCTTTTTCGGTTTTCATAAAATTGCAAAACAGAAATCGAACCATAAATCTCGGTTCGGTTTTTTGTGCGGTTCCGTTTTTTTGTTCGGTTTCGGTTCGGTTTTCTGCTCACCCCATAAATCCATGTGCTGTAGTTAGGAAACAGTTTGTAAAATACAAAAAAACTATTGAAGAACTTACCCCTTGGTTAGGGGAGGCTTGTGTTCTACCGAATTGTGAATTTGGTTGGTTGTCGAAACGGCCGAAATCGCGGTTTTCTCGACCAGAATCCCAAGACCGCTCATCCACTGACGGCGGAGCTCTTCCCCGCCAGTCTCGATTATCGGGCTCAGAGTAGCGTACTTGAGGCTGATTTGGCACCTGCAACTAAGTAAACCATCATATATGAGAATAACGTATGAAAAATAAAAATATTAAATGTGAAACTAAGACAAAATTCGGGTACTTACGTTTCCTTCAGATTTGGTCCAGCTTTGGGACTCCCCGAAAAATTCAGTTTCAACTTCTTGTTTGACTTTTAGTATCACCTCAGGAATATCTACAACCTACCACATAAAAACATACAAATAAAATCTGCTTTAAAACCTTACTATTAAAAGTGGAAGCATTTGACAAGAGTTCAATATGATTGAAAAATGTGCTAAGAAACTGCTTTTGTATCAAATGAATGAGAAACCGACGTTTTTTTATTATTTGTTTTTGAGATACAATAAACAGCATCAAATAACTAAGTTAAAACAATGTTTACACGATTAGATGAAATAAGAAAGCTCAAATGCATAGGTTAGAGCATTACCTCCCTAAGTTGTAACAGTTGGTCTCGGGTGTAATGAATACGCTCACCAAACTCCCTGGAATCATTGCTCTAGAAAGAAAAAAAGATTTGAAAATGAAGACAAATGCACAAGTTAATAATGACGCAATTGAGAGAGAAAAATAAAGTAGAAATATTTAGCAACAACAAACAAACTACTAAAAAAATAACCATAATGACAAACTCTTAACAGCATATCTGTTCTTTTAACATTAACTTGCTAACTTACACTATATATGACTGGTATGTATAAAAAATATGTGAAACTCGGTACTAACAGAAGAACATGCTTATTTAAATGCTAAAGAAGCTTTTAAAACAACTGAACTGCATATATTATCAAATTATAATAAAAAGTGCAAGGTGCCCTTCTTATGATAATTCTGAATGAAGACAAGATTACTAAGCATCACATAATAGAATCAATCATAAGCATCACATAAAAGAACATTACTTTGGAGGATTTCATGAAAATTTAATTATCCTGGAAGCTTGCATGCCGGATTACTACACTATGCAGATACTTAAACAGAAAAAAACAGAGTCCTTTCAAAAAAAAAAAAAGAACACTTCTACATTCACCACCTCCATAACACGAAATTACGAAAAATACGCTAAATATCTCAAATTATGCTTTTTTACAAAAACTCAACACCCATGATAGTAGCACATCAAAAAAAATATTACGGTACATAACCATTACGCGCGCATTATCCCATAGTATAACAATATGATTTGTAACATATGTATATAAAGCTCACTAATTCTAAAGTAGCATACATAAACAAACTCAAAATCGTAAAACAAAATAACACCATCGAAATCAACCATCTACGGATTACATTTAAAAAACATCAAAAACTTTTTTATGAATTAAACAATAAACGAAATCAATATCGAAAAACAATATTACACCATCAAAATCAACCATGAAAACAATACATTTAAACAACACCACAAACTTTTTGCAACTTAAACAATAAACGAAAACAACATCGAAAAACAATATTACACCATCAAAATCAACCATGAAAGCAATGCATTTAAACAACACCATAAACTTTTTGTAACTTAAACATTGCCATTAACAATTCCCAAATCCCCCTAACACCCAATGCAGTTCACTAACAGTCCACAATTCCATATGAACACATAAAAACTTAAATCAGATCCCTTTTGCCACAAACACCACCACACAAACCAACAAAACAAATTCTTGAACCAACATAGCATATTTTCTTAATATAAACCATCACACATCACTCCCCATATATCAAAAATAAAACTTTAACAAAATAACTACACAACATCTAAAGAAAACAAAACTTAAAAAAAAATAAAAAAAAAAAACAATACTAGATTATTACAACACATATAAAATTCAACCAAACACAAACAGAAACAAACTTAACAACAAACACAAAACACAGATCCAATTAGGGTTAACACTAAACACAAATTAACAACCTTAAAGGCGGCTAAAGAAGAACCACCACCGGAACCACTGTTGGGACGAAGATCAGATGAACCAAAAGCCAACGAATCAAAACGAGGGCCAGAAGTTCTTCCTCGGTTTCCGCCACCAGGTCTCAAACTCAACACTGTCTGATCAGCCTGCATACCTCAATCTTTACACTTTTTGAACAAATCCAACAACACCCAGATGGTCGAATCGGCGATTCACGAACGAAGATGAACCAGTAGAATCAAGATTCAAAAGAATCTTGAAAGATAGGGTTTTTGGGTAGGGATAGAATGGGGAAAGGGGGATATTAAGAAGAGCTTTCTGCCAATGAGCTTGCAGCCCAGTGGTGGAGAGACTGGCCTCCTCTTCATGAGGTCTCCGGTTCGATCCCCACAGGCTGCAGGGGAGGCACCAGGGTTTTACCCATGATGCCCGGGTTCGATCCCCACTTGAGGCGGTTTATTCCCCTCTGTGGCGGCTCTCAACCCGTCAAGTCCTACGATGGGCGAGGCACCTGTGGGGTTTTTCCTTTGGACGCCGGTCACACTCTGATGCCAGCTGGGGCACGGTTAAGACACTCACGTCTGGCCGGAGTGGGGCGACGGGCCTCCCCAATGAGGGGGGGTGTGGGGTGTCTCGCACCCAAAAAATTGTGACACCTTGCCGTTCAAAAAAAAAGAAGAGCTTTCTCTCTCTAGTAGGGTGAAGAGAGAGAGAGAGAGAGTTGGTGATGGGAGCTGCGCGTTTCGTGTTTATAGTTCTTTTATAGTTGAAAGTTTGTGTCGGTTTTTGAAGGTTTTTGGTTTTTGAGGGTTCTAAGTGTACTTGTTGTGTTCTAACTGTTTTAACTCTTTTTGTGTGAAGTACAAGGTTGTCCTTGTAGTTTTTAGAAATGGTAAAAGTGACCCTTGAGATGTGTGCTCCTTGTTCCTATTAGGGTTTTTGGTTTTTGTTACCTTCGTGGATGAAGAGCCAAGGGAATATATATGTATAAATGTTTTTATTGCAAGGGTAATCCATTAATTTATTTTTTTATTGTATTTTTGTTTTTTATTTATAAGGTAACAATCTATTACAAATGGTATCAGAGCGGGCTTATTCTCACTCAGCTAAGTCGTAGTAATTGGGTTTCGAGCTCTTCAAAGTCACTTCTTTCTCCAATTTTAGTTTCTTCTCGCTCGAAGTCTTCTATTGTGGCATTCATAAAGTCTTATACGGATTCCTTCTTGCAGATAAGGAGCATTTGAGCGTAGGGAATGATATGGCAACAGCCCCTGGTCGCCCTGCTTGCGATGGACACCCACAATGGCAACATGCAACTTCAAATGTTGATGCTTCCTTTAGTATTTCCCTTTCATTCTAATTACTAATATTAAAATAGTGGATAGTTGTTTTCTGGTTATATCAATCGTTTGTTAATTAAAAAAAAAAAAAAAAGCTTGGTTTAAAAAACAAGAAGCATACTGAATTGACAAGGTTTAAAATTGAGGTACAAAGCGGAAAAGTAATGTATGTACGCAAAGCGCAAAGTGATTATATATTATTTTTTACACATCTCATAAGTTTTTAGCATCACTTACCCAAAATTTAGCTATATAAGCTTTATATATGTCTTAACATATCAATTACCTACATGTATAACCTAAAAAGAATGTTGGACAACATCGTCCTACCTAAAAAAGGCCATGTACATGAAACGTGCGCGTCATGCCAAAAAAAAACTGGGCCTTATATGTGCCCCGTGTAAAACACTCGTGTTATGTCACTTGAACCATGACCTTTGCGTTTGAGGTCGCCTCGCTCCTAGGCGTTCCGCATGCGTGCTTTTTTAAACCAAGTGTTCAAGTATTTTTTTTCCCTTATGTTAATTCTAGTTGCAAGTCTTTAAAATGGCCTTGAATGTTTGATAATTGTTAGAAAATGAATTGTAAATTAAGTCCAAATCACTCCTAATTATCTATTAATTTGTATCCCGGTTTGGTACATAAATCACTCCTAATTATCTATTAACTAGAATTACGACCCGCCGCAATGCGGCGGGGATTCTTTAGTTATAACTAAGTCGATTTATGACGCGCACGTCATGTTGAACCTGTCAAACGGGGAAAAATAGACGAAACGTAAAAACGTTAAACCAAAGACGCACGTTGCGATGTGTTAAGTCACAAAATTTAGAACGAAGCATAAAGCGAAAAATTTGCGGAAAACAAAAGCTATAAAGGACCAAAGCTGAAAGTAAAAAAAAAGTTGTGAGGATATATTGCAAAAGATAAAAAGTTTTGTGTTAAAAGTAAAAAAAACAAATAGTTTTGGGTTAAAAGTAATTTATGAAATACTTTTAGGTGAAAA
The DNA here is from genome assembly GCA_030545235.1 of Helianthus tuberosus. Taxonomy (NCBI): domain Eukaryota; kingdom Viridiplantae; phylum Streptophyta; class Magnoliopsida; order Asterales; family Asteraceae; genus Helianthus; species Helianthus tuberosus. The sequence continues at coordinate 17,970,086 of CM060410.1, forward strand.
GTAAAAAAATCAATTTTTTTTTTAAAACCCCCAAAAGCCAACGTTTTAACAACCATATGCATAACCATTTTTTGTTTGAAAAACCCCCAAAGCCAAGATTACCACACATAAGTAAAAAAAAATCAAAGTGGTTAAATTGCAAAAGATGTAAACTTTTGAATTAGTAGTGAAAAATCAAATTAATCAAAGGGGTTAAATCGTATAAGATAGAAACTTTTGAATTAGAAGGGAAAAATCAAATTAATCAAAAGGGTTAAATTACCAAAGATTAAAACTTTAAACTTAAATTATCAAAGATTAAAAGTCTAGGGTTAAAAAGGAAACAAAGATTAAACTTAAAACTTAAATTGTTAGACATTAAAACTTTAAGGTTGAAAAGGAAAATTTCCATTTTTTTTTAAAACTCCCTAAGCTTACATTACAACACATGTATGCATAGTTAGGTTGCTTCTTTATAAATTATAAGAATAAAATTTGTATCCCGGTTTGGTACATGACAGTTTTATTCACATTATACATCTACATTGATGTTGGAATATGTAATAACTCTCACCAAAACTATTATTTATTATTATATTTGGTTCAATAAGAAACCCTAATTAAGACCCCCAAGTGATTCTGCACAATCCCTGAAATTTTCAGAATAATCGGAATCAGGATCAGGGCCCCTAAAACTCAGGGGGGTAAACCCTAGTCGGTATTATCTAAACAGTTTAACGTGTAAATCGAATTTGCATGCGAGACCAACTCAGCTGAGCTAGTAAGACAAGGGGCTACCCTATAATAGGGTAGTACCCCTCGCGCCACGCGAAGGCCCCTCGCGCCATGCGAGGGAGCGCTTTTTCAAGTATAAATAGTAGGCTGTGGGACTTGAGTTTCTGCGTTGATTCGACGTTCAAAGTCATTTCGTACACTGAGATATAGTATAAACAAATCCAAAAACACAATCAATTCACGAAGTGCTGCCGCAATAACAGGGTAATAACTCGATCACTGCTACGATTCAATGTCCGATCGATTAAAACTATCCAATGGATGTTTAAGTGCTGCCCACATTAGGGTTATGCTTTGTCATTCGTCGTGAATTCGATGGATGTTTAAGTATCGCACTTTGTCATTCGTTGTGAGGGTTTAATCTCGTGAGTTATCGTAAATGTTGTATTAGTTACTAACCTAGTTTTGTGTGCATTGTTATTTAAACTAGGTTAACAAGGCTAATTCGTAAACTAGACTCTGCTCGTGTTAAATCTGCAATGTGAGTCATTCTCTTTTTATCAAATTACTTTCAAAGCCCTATTTATTTCAAAGTTATAATTACAGGGATTAAGTCTTTGTAATCACCAAATTACAGCCGGTATGTGGGGTTTTGTATACATTACTTGATAACCGTCACCATTGGACAACGGGGTAGCCAAGGGGTGATATGACCATAGTCACAGACACCATTGGACAATGAGATTACCAATGGATGGTCAAGTGACAAATACTGTGGGTAGTTGGTTGATATATGGAAACCTTGTAATCGCTATTAATACTGTAAATTATAACAATGTGTCGTTTTAGTAAAAAGAATGATTCACCAGTATTTCCCTGCTGACAAAACCTTTTTCAAACATGTTTCAGATGATCTGTTGTGACCCAGGAAAAGTGTCGCGAAGCACTACAAGCTTAAGGAAGTGGCTCAATATAAATAAAGAAACATGTTTTGTAAAATAAAGATTTCCCAGTGAAATCATCTTATTGTAAATTACTGGGGTTTTATCCCGAATTATGAAATAAAATAATCGGGCATTTGCAGTTTTAAAAAGATCCTGTTAAAATACTTCCGCTGACGCGTTAAATAAATACCACGGGATTTTCTGTCCCGCGGCTCCTGAAACGGGTCAAACCGGGTCGGGGGCCGTGACAGAAAAAGGTGGTATCAGAGCCACTGATTTAAGCTAATTAAGTATTTAGAAATACTTAATTTTCCTGATTGCCATTTTCTGATTATGTGATTTATTAACTGACTACTTGTTAGTTACAGTATGGGTAAGCAAAAGCTTTCGAACATCTATCTTAAATTAGATAGTTTGCAAAAAGAGAAGGGAAGTTCATCCCAATCAAAATCCTCAAGATATTTAGTAGATAATGAGGAGGGAATGTTTGCTCATTATGAGGAGCCACTTTCTCCTAATAAAAGAAGTTTGATTATTAGGAAAAGTCAAGAGAAACTAAAAAAAGTCCAAAGAAGGGAAGAGTAATCAGGAAACCCAGACATTTAGCAGTAACCCACCATGGAAAGATAAATTAGATGAAAAATGGGCAGATCTCTATATGTTATCAACTGTAGCAGTAAATGTGAATCTTTAAATACACCTGATTCAAGTTTTAGCACCCTTATTACCTACAAGTCAGAAACCTTATCCAGTAAATAAATAAGTTACAGTAAACCCTGGTGTGTTTTAATTTTCAGTTGTATTTGTATTAAATTAGTCACATGGTATTCAATAATATTTAAAGGTTATTTATAAAATTTTGTTATAAAATTTTAACTTAGCATTTTGTGTATTTTGCATATATGCTAAACAGCATGAATGACTTATCTGAAGCCCTTCAAAATCTAAATCTCTATCCGGTGAAAATAGAGGTTTCTAGAGATTTTACTGGTTATATACCTGATATAGAAGAACCTATGGAATTCAACGCTCCACCTCCGGAGAAACCCAAGCCTAAGAAAAGGAGAAGATTTGTGGGATGGAGGCGTGTGCGCAGGAGGAAACCCGCAATTAGGAAGATTCCTAAAATAGAGAATCCCTTAGACAAAGGGAAGGGGATTGAAGTCAGGGAAGGTTCTAGGCAGATGGAAATGGAGTTCGGGGAAGGTTCTAGGCAAACCAAGATAGAAATTGGGGAAAGTTCTAGACAAATTGAGGAGTTACCATTTCAGGAGGAATTGGATCGTGCATTGGCGAGCTGTGATGTTGTCAGGCCTATCAATAATAATCTTTACCCTTATCCTGCTGAAACTCAATTACCAATGAACTTGGAACCAACAATCCCAGAACCTATAATCCACACCCAACCTCTAGGAATGGACGAGTGGTGGACCAATGATTGGCAGTTCCAAAACCTTCTCAACAGTCCTTATTCCTTTCTCCCTCAGTTCGACCCGGAACCTATACCAAACCCACCAATAAGCAATGAAAATTTAGCTGAACTTCGCCACTTTGGTGAGGAGCTGGTGGACGCAGGAAATAGGATAAGGGAAGTAGGAGAACAGATCTCCTGGAAATACGACGAGAGGGAACGTCGTTACTGAAATACTAACTAACAAGGGATAGTGGGTTTGTGAAACTATGGTTGTATAATAAATAGAAAAATATAATCTTGTAAAATAACTACAAATAAAACTTTGTAAGATAATTAGTGTGTATTGATGCATATTATATAAAAAAAATGGGAATCGAGAAATCGATAGTTTTGGCTATATGTGTGTTGTGAAATTTGTATGATTGTTTTGTATATAATTGTTATTTATTCGATACTAATAAATTATATATATTAATTATCAGATGGAAAACGCTAATAATGAACCAGTAAACGAGGTTAATCAATCTGAGCAACATCCGGAGAATCAATTTATGACTAGGCAAGATATAGAGAATATCGTTGCTCAAGGGATAGCCAATGCTATTCCGGCAATACTTGTTGCTGCTAGAAATCAAGTTGAACCTCAACAAATCATTCCTAGCAAACGTACTTCTGAAGATAACTTCAGTAATAGCGTAAACGGAGGCGGTAATCATATTAATAACAATAACGGTCCACGGCAGGCTCCGCTCCCTAAGAAAATGAAAGCTGCAACGCCTGGTTGTACTTACAAAGAATTTCTTGCTTGTAAACCCGCTGAATTTGCAGGCAATGAAGGAGCAAATGCGGCATTGCGTTGGTTAGTAAAAAACCGAGGCAGTGATTACAATAAGTAAATGTGACAAGGACGACAAGGTCATGTACGCGTCAAATCTGTTCAAAGAAGGGGCGCTAGAATGGTGGAATACAGTACTTCAAGCCAAAGGAAGAAGTATGGCCTATGCCATGAACTGGGAAGAATTGAAGAGTCTTGCAGAAAGAAAATTTTGTCCCGAATATGAAAAAGATCAAATGGCTAATAAGTTCCTAAATCATCGAATGATGGGTGTAGATTGTCGCGGGTATACTTCGACATTCTTTGAATATGCTAGAGTGGTACCAACACTGGCTTCGCCATAACTGGTACTCATTTCTCGCTATATTTGGGGATTGATTGGCGAAATCCATAATATCGTTAAAGCTGCGAGACCTTGTACTATTGACGATGCGGTAGAATTAGCTAACACTCTAACTGACGAGCTGGTACGCACAAGAGATGAAAACAGGAAAAAGGAACTGGCTCAGAAAATTACCCAAGGATTTCGTACGGGTAATAATAGCAGCTTCAAGAGAATAGGAACAGGGTAATCTTCAACTCCACCGTTCTGCAGGAATAAACATTATGGAAGATGTAATGTAACCTGCAACTTTTGCAAAGTCGCATGACATCGTGAAGAAGACTGCAGAAAGAAAACAAGAATCTGCTTTAACTGTGGCGAAGCAGGACATTTCAAAACAGAATGTCCTAAATTGGTCAAACCAGCAGACAACAAAGCCAAGACGGCCGACGGAGCTACTAAAAAGAATGTCAGAGCATTCCAGCTGACCACTCAAGAAGCAGAACTCATTCCGGATGTGATAGCTGGTACGTTCTTACTTCACAACGTGTATGCAAAAGTATTATTTGACTCTGGTGCAAACCAAAGTTTTATAAATACTTCATTCTGCCAAGCTCTTAATTTACCATTAACCAACCTGAGGCAGATTTTTACAGTCGAAACGGCAGACGGAAATTCTATTAACATAGATAAGGTTTTGCAAAAAGAAAATATAGAACTTTCAGGTCATAAATTTCATGCAAACCTATTGCCAATGAATTTAACTGGATTCGATGTCGTATTAGGAATGGATTGGTTAGTAGCCAACCATGCTCGAATCCTTTGTGATAAGAATTCCATAGAAATTCGTGCACCCACCGGAGAAGTACTTATGATTACAGGAGATAAGCCATGTAAACCCATGAAGTTCATATCGGTAATGAAAGTTGCTAATTATGAACGAAAGCAAGGAATAGTATATATGATTTCAGTAATCATTAGTACTAAGGGTAAAGAACTTAAGGAGATTCCTGTAGTCTCGGAATACCCAGATGTGTTTCCAGAAGAGTTACCAGGATTACCACCAGATAGGGAAGTAGAATTTAGGATTCATCTAATTCCCGGAACTATACCGATAGCCAAGGCACCTTATCGGTTAGCACCCACAGAAATGTTAGAACTGAAAAAACAATTAGATGAATTACTAAGTAAAGGTTTCATACAACCTAGTTCATCCCCGTGGGGAGCACCAGTGTTATTTGTAAAGAAAAAGGATGGTTCAATGAGAATATGTATTGATTATAGAGAATTGAATAAGATTACAATTAAGAATCGATATTCATTACCTAGGATTGATGATCTTTTCGATCAACTTCAAGGAGCTAGATACTTTTCTAAGATCGATTTATGCTCCGGATATCATCAATTAAAGGTACAAGAAGAAGACATACCTAAAACTACTTTCAGAACTAGGTATGGTCATTACGAGTTTACAGTCATGCCCTTCGGACTAACAAATGCACCTGCCGCATTCATGGACATGATGAATAGAATCTGTAAACCATATTTGGATAAATTTGTAATTGTCTTCATTGACGATATACTTATTTATTCCAAAAGTCAGGACGAGCATTGTCAGCACTTGTATGCACTCTAAACTTTGTTAAGAAAAGAAAAGCTTTATGCCAAATTCTCGAAGTGTGAATTTTGGCTACAAGAGGTGCAATTCCTAGGACACATGGTGAATCATGAAGGTATTCATGTAGATCCTGCTAAGATAGAGGCAATTACCAAATGGAAGGTTCCGCAATCCGCAATGGAAATTAGAAGTTTTCTAGGATTAGCTGGTTACTATAGACGGTTTATTAAGGATTTTTCCAAAATAGCAGTACCATTAACTAAGCTAACCTGTAAAGCAGTTAAGTTTGAATGGGGACCTAGGCAAGAAGAGGCGTTTAGAATTTTAAAGCAAAAGTTAACCAATGCCCCAATTCTAGCTTTTCCAGAAGGAACTGAAGATTTTGAAGTATATTGTGATGCTTCTAAGCTAGGATTAGGATGTGTGCTAATGCAACGCAAGAAGGTAATTGCGTATGCCTCAAGACAATTGAAAAAGCACGAGGAAAACTATACGACTCATGATTTAGAATTAGGAGCCATCATTTTTGCCCTTAAAATTTGGAGACATTATCTGTACGGAAGTAAATTTACTGTCCATACGGATCACAAAAGTTTAAGATATATATTTGGGCAAAAAGAGTTAAACATGAGGCAAAGGAGATGGATGGAAATCCTAAGTGACTACGACTGTGATATTCAGTATCACGAAGGAAAGGCAAATGTAGTTGTAGATGCCTTAAGTCGTAAATATCATGATAAACAACGACGAGTTCGTGCTCTTAGATTAAATCTACAGTTAGATTTAATAGAACAACTAAAGCAATTTCAAGAAACAGCAATCAAGGATGATGCCGAAGGAATGAAGGGAAGAATAAAAGAATTAGAGCAAGGAAGTGATGGAATTTGGAGATTCCACAAGAAAAGAATTTGGGTACCTAAGCAAGGAGATTTAAGGCATAAGATACTAGAAGAAGCCCATAAATCTAGGTATACTATGCATCCAGGAAACAATAAAATGTACCAAGATTTAAGAAATAATTTCTGGTGGATAGGAATGAAAAAGGACATAGCTCGATATGTTTCTAAATGTCTTACTTGTTCTCAAGTTAAGGCAGAACACCAGAAACCTTCAGGTCTACTACAACAATTAGAAATGCCTGTATGGAAATTGGAACTCATAACAATGGATTTTGTTACTAAGTTACCCAAAACCAGAAAAGGTAATAATGCGATTTGGGTAATTGTGGATCGATTAACCAAATCAGCTCATTTTCTACCTATGAAAGAAACCTTTAGCATGGAAAGGTTGGCAAAGTTGTATGTAGATGAAGTAGTATCTTTACATAGAGTTCCACTCTCCATTGTTTCAGATAGAGATAGTCGTTTTACTTCCCATTTCTGGACTAGTTTCCAAGAAGCAATGGGAACTCGATTAAATTTAAGCACTGCATATCATCCTCAAACAGACGGACAAAGTGAAAGGACGATACAAACCCTGGAAGACATGCTCCGGGCATGCGTAATAGACTTTGGTGGAAACTGGGATGACCACCTACCCTTAATTGAATTCTCCTATAACAATAGTTATCATGCAATTATCGAAGCTGCCCCATTTGAAGCACTATACGGACGGAAGTGTAGAACTCCCGTTTGTTGGGCAGAAATAGGAGAAAGTCAGTTATCAGGTCCTGAAATAGTGCAAGAAACCACCGACAAGATCACTCAAATCAAGGAAAGACTGAAAACGGCTCGAGATCGCCAGAAGAGTTACGCAGACAATCGACGCAAACCACTGGAATTTCAAGTCGGAGATAAGGTACTCTTGAAAATTTCTCCTTGGAAATGAGTAGTGCGGTTCGGGAAGAAGGGAAAGCTAAGTCCAATGTACGTAGGACCATTCCCAATAATTCAGCGAATAGGATCAGTTGCCTATCGTTTACAGCTACCAGAAGAGCTAGCCGGGGTACATGACGTATTTCATGTATCCAACCTCAAGAAATGTCTATCTGACGAATCCCTGGTAGTACCTCTTCAAGATGTAGAGGTAAATGAAAAGTTAAAATTTGTTGAGAAGCCACTGCAAATAGAAGACATAAAGGTTAAGTTTCTCAAACACAAAAGACTCGTACTGGTCAAAGTCAAATGGGATTCGAAAAGAGGACCTGAGTACACTTGGGAGCTGGAATTGGAAACGAAGCGAAAGTATCCTCACTTGTTCCAATGAATCTCTAGGACGATATTTTTATTAAGGTGGGGAGGATGTAATAACTCTCACCAAAACTATTATTTATTATTATATTTGGTTCAATAAGAAACCCTAATTAAGACCCCCAAGTGATTCTGCACAATCCCTGAAATTATCAGAATAATCGGAATCAGGATCAGGGCCCCTAAAACTCAGGGGGGGGGGGGGGGTAAACCCTAGTCGGTATTATCTAAACAGTTTAACGTGTAAATAGAATTTGCATGCGAGACCAACTCAGCTGAGCTAGTAAGACACAGGGCTACCCTATAATAGGGTAGTACCCCTCGCGCCACGCGAAGGCCCCTCGCGCCACGCGAGGGAGCCCTTTTTCAAGTATAAATAGTAGGCTATGGGTAGTACACACAAATCACGAAGTGCTGCCGTAATAACAGGGTAATAACTCGATCGCTGCTACGATTCAATGTCCGATCGATTAAAACTATCCAATGGACGTTTAAGTGCTGCCCACATTAGGGTTATGCTTTGTCATTCGTCGTGAATTCGATGGATGTTTAAGTATCGCACTTTGTCATTCGTTGTGAGGGTTTAATCTCGTGAGTTATCGTAAATGTTGTATTAGTTACTAACCTAGTTTTGTGTGCATTGTTATTTAAACTAGGTTAACAAGGCTAATTCGTAAACTAGACTCTGCTCGTGTTAAATCTGCAATGTGAGTCATTCTCTTTTTATCAAATTACTTTCAAAACCCTATGTATTTCAAAGTTATAATTACAGGGATTAAGTCTTTGTAATTACCAAATTACAGCCGATATGTGGGGTTTTGTATACATTACTTGATAACCGTCACCATTGGACAACGGGGTAGCCAAGGGGTGATATGACCATAGTCACATACACCATTGGAAAATGAGGTTACATATGGATGGTCGAGTGACAAATACTGTGGGTAGTTGGTTGATATATGGAAACATTGTAATCGCTCTTAATACTGTAAATTATAACAACGTGTCGTTTTAGTAAAAAGAATGATTCACCAGTATTTCCCTGCTGACAAAACTTTTTTCAAACATGTTTCAGGTGATCTGTTGTGACCCAGGAAAAGTGCCGTGAAGCACTACAAGCTTAAGGAAGTGGCTCAATATAAATAAAGAAACATGTTTTGTAAAATAAAGATTTTCCAGTGAAATCATCTTATTATAAATTACCGGGGTTTTATCCCGAATTATGAAATAAAATAATCGGGCATTTGCAGTTTTAAAAAGATCCTGTTAAAATACTTCCGCTGACGCGTTAAATAAATACCACGGGATTTTCTGTCCCGCGACTCCTGAAATGGGTCAAACCGGGTCGGGGGCCGTGACAGAATACATTTTATTCTTGTAGTTATGATAATTATGACACCAAATTGTGTATTCCTTTTATTATTGTGTATCGTATTAACTTCCATTAATACTAACTTAAATTCATGTGATATGAAACTTTACATTCATGTGAAATGTTGAAACATACATCATTGGTGGTACTAGTATGATATAAATACATTCTTATTTTTGAAGTCAAAGATTATTTTTGAAGTCAAAGAGTAAAAGAACATATTACTATGAAGGCCAAAGAGTAAAATAAGACGTATTGCTATATTACTATGAAGGCCAAAAGTATAAATCAGGAGATGCTAGTCTTGATGGTGTGAAGGTACCCGAAACTGATTTCAGTGCGCGTGAATTAATTGTTCATCCGAAGCACAAAAAGCAAATGAAACCGCATCAAATTGAAAACTTCAATTTTCTTCTTATCAATTTGGCTACACAATACACATAAACGAGGTGGTTGCATTAAAGATACAGGTATTATGCCTTTCATTGGTCTATATGTTGGTTTATTAAAGATACAAATATTATGTCTTTCACGGGTAAGTATGTCGGGTTATTATAGATATTGGCATTATATCTTTGACGAGTAATTATGTCAGGTTATTAAAGGACACATGTACACATCTTTTATGGGTAAATATATCGGGTTTTTAAAGATATATGTATCATGTCTTTCGTGGTAAGTACACCGAGTTTTCAAGGATAAATTTATTGACAAGTATGACTGGTTTCCAAGGATACGCTAATTTTATCTTTTCAAAAGACGAGTAAGTTGGATTATTATCGTTTGACATTGCGAGTAAAAAGTGCGATAAAATAATATCACATAACACGATCAATGAAAAGGAGGGATGAGACTTGATCATAATGTGCTTTAAAAAATAATTTGGATAATTTAGCATGTAATATGTAACATAATACGTAAGTTTCAAGTAGTTCACATAAGCTTAACAAGGATTCACATTGTATAATCACAAATAATGACAAAAGATTGTAATTTTAGTGTGTTCACAACGGATTATTATTGTTTGAGATTGCGAGTAAAGTGTGATTTGTGCCTTCAACGTTGAAATGAGAAACGTATCAAATGTAAAACATATTACAATTGATATAACATAAAAGAGATTCAATGTGAAAACGTGGAATGTCTCAGAACGGAACTAAGACTTTTCCAAAGTGGTCGAAAGTCCTTTTGAGTTAGGAAAACATGCTTTTACCTAATAGGTAGAATACTCTCATCGAGGAGCAGTTAACGGTATTCACCCTTCCGGATACTACATGTCCCTAGCCAATCGAAAATTCAAGACTTTGGCAAGATCGAAAATCGAGGAGTGGGACTAGTTATCAATATGCGGGTTTCACCCCTAACTTAGTAGCATCGTACCCTAAGTGTGGTTAGTACTTACCGACGAGATAAGGAAATAAATTTTGATTCGTCGGTAGGGGTCCACTAGAATGTGAAAGGGAAATTCTCCATCAAGGTATGGATATCATTCCTAACTTGATGGTACAGTTTCGTGAAAAATCGATAAATGCGGATTGAGGGATTTCACCAAAAATTATGGATTTTCACACCTATTTTTGGTGAGATCGACTTGTTTGTTAAATAAGAGTGTTTTCAAGTCTTCATATGTGTATTGTGGTTGCTTTAGGAAAGACATTTATATTTGAGACCAAAAAGAAAATAGATAAGAAACAAGTAGGGAGAATTCAAGTAGTTTTAAGCATGAACAAGAATGGTCAAGTATGGTTCCTAAACTATATACTAGGTCAAAAGCATGACAATTTATCTAATTCCCTATAGTTATGGCTCTGATACCAATCTGTCACACCCCGATCAATGGCGGAAACATCGGAGTGAGACGAAAAACGAGATTGCAAGAGACTTCATAATAACTAATTGTGACAATATTTGGATAACTCAAACTTCATTGATACTAAAATGATGATACATTTTCTCGAAAGGAAAAATACAACAATTTGCAAATAATGAAACGACATGAAACAAAACACATAAGTTTAAATCTAGGTGTGTTTCTAATCCACCCTAAGTAATATTCTTCATCAACATCAACTAGTTTCCTACAACATGTATTACAATAATGATCAACAAAAAGTTGGCGAGTATACAAGTCTAAATACATATCATACTAGTGAATAAAAGTTGTCTCATATCCAACATGGTAAATTGCGTACATTGTTACCAACATACTAGTATGTGTTAACTATAGGTCAAACCAAATTATACCGCAATCGTGCATACCATTTTCGTTGAAACGAAAATGTTGTAAAATAGTTTACTTAACAATACCACAAGAATATGGGCGGTGTGTTAATCCTATAACACTATAATTGTTAAGGTAGGCTTGCAAAGTTAATGAGCATATAGAACACAAGTATAACATAGCATGCGATTAACAAGGAGAATACAAGTATCATGTTATTAACGGATAGAGCATGTGCATAAACAAGTTTAATCGTGATTCGTGATTTTTGTACATGTGTACATGTTGCACCCAAAGTGTATAAAACGAAAAATGGGATCGAGTATACTCACAGTTTTGCGTATAAATCACGCGTATGTGAGTGATGCGTTGAGAGTCAAGAACACTGAAGTTACCCTACATTAGGGAAACAGAGGTGTGTAAGTATTCGAATTTGGTAGAGAGTTTGGATTCGGAATTTAAGTATCAAAAAGTATAAGTACACGAAAATATATATTGTCTAAATACTTGTTTTGACACTAAGATTTTATGTGGTTTCATGGGTCCTAATTTGCTCATTAGAATAAAAAATGGGGAGTTAGAACTAAGATAAAATAACCTATATTCATGACATGTAACCATAATCCGGTTAACATCAAGAATTCGGCTAATATATATTTTATATTATATAGTATACTAGGTTAGAACCCCGTTTATTACACGAGTTGAATAAATGTAATTTTATATATCAAATAACAAAAAATAGTTATATCTTTAAAAACCATGTGTATTACACAGATTAAATAAATGTAATTTTGTATACTAAATACTAAAAACGTCGTATCTTTAAAAAAACCCGTGTATAATTGGGTTGAATAAATCTACTAAATAATAAAAATATTACATCCTTAAAAACCTCGTATGTTACACGTGTTGAATAGATCTAAAAAAGAGTTATATATTTAAAAATCATGTGTATTACACATATTAAATAAACGTAATTTTGTATATTAAATACTAAAAACGTCGTAACTTTAAAAAACTCGTGTATAGTCGGGTTGAAAAATCTACCAAATAATAAAAAATTGTATCCTTAAAAACCCCGTGTATTACACGTGTTGAATAAATCTAACTTTACATAGCAAATGATAAAAAGTTATATCTTTAAAAACTTCGTGTTTTACACGTGTTATATAAATGTAACCTTGTATGGTAAATAAAAAAAAAATATTTTTAAAAACCCCGCGTTTTACACGAGTTGAATAAATATAATTTTGTATACCAATTAATAAAAAAAATTATATTTTTAATAAATTAGGATAACATTTTATATTGATTTATTATTTATATATTTAATATATGATAAGTAGGAAAGAGAGGTATTTGTTTTAAAAATATATTAAATTAACAATTTAGATTTAAGGATAATATTTTATTAAAGTATGATATTGTCTTTGACAAGAACCCGGTGACCTATAGGTCCTGTACATAGAAAGTCACCCTTCAAAAAAAAAGATTTATTATTAATTTATTATTTATTTATTTAGTTAATATAAGATAAGTATATATTTGAGGATACCTTCTATAAATGACATGTGTCCAAAACTTGGTTTCTTTTATTATAGTAGATAGATAGTTTGGTCCATCATGTATTATCATGTATTGTCATGTAAGTCAAGCATGGAGGTAGGGTGATAAACATCCATTAAACCTCTTTGTATGAACTCACCAAAGCACAAGGTTATCAACATAGTTGATAACCCGGTTGGTCATGAATGGAAATAAAATACAACTAACTATCTAGTTAATTAAGTAGCAAAGTAAGAACAACCCGGGTGTTTCATACCCATCATGGAAAATTTATAGACAATGCATAAGAAACAAAAAAATATATATGCAATGCGTACAGTAGAAAATAAAATCTACATGCGGCTGAAATCGACGTTCATAAACCATCTTCAAAATAAACGGTGGTGTGAACTAGGTTTCAAGGAAGGAGGTTGAAGATGATAAAAGAATAAAAAAAGGTTAAATTTTAAGAGAGATGATTTAACTAAAATAAAAATATAAATATGTAAATGGGCTGAAATACACCTCATCTATAATCTATAGATTATAATAAATCAAAACAAGCTTAGGCTATATGTCATGATCTTATACATCTATTTGCCACGTGGCATCTTATGACTACCTCAGAAAAGAAAACGAGCGGGATTTCCCCCTTCTCTTCTACGTCTTGCGAAGACAACCAACAAACGCTTTTTTGTTGCTCTATTTTTTGTCGCAATTTCGACCCTGAGACCTTACGGGCAGGAACCCCACATAAGTGGGTAAACCTTTCCACTTCCCCCAAACCAATTGGTCTGCGGATCATTGGCTATAATAAGCACCATAATAGTTTATTTTATTATTTACATATTTTACTATAAATAGTATTAATTAGTTAAACTGTTCGCTACACCAACATACAAACGAGTGGGGCAAAAATAACTTCATTTTGCTATTCAATGGTGATCCGACTAATTCCATCTACATGGACTACTCTTTACCCATTTGACGTTAGACTGCTCTTTACCCATTTGACTATTGGATTAATGGCTCGAAACAATCTGTATAAAAGCAACATTTAATAAATCGCTACGTTAAACTTTTAAAAATAAATAGGTAGATGTTGGTCGGGAAATAAGAAACAAGTCAAAATGGTATTGGTAACAACACATTGTTATAAGATTTGCATTACTTGGTATGTTATATATAATTAAAGTCACAATAAATATTTACATAGTTCTGAATTATATCGGTTTCATTATTAAATCCGTATTAAAAAAGTCAAACGAAGTCACCCATAAGCAGTTGTATGTCGTTTTTTCAAGAGTAAAAACTATAGATTGAGTCAAATTACAACTATTAGACAAAGATGTAAAATCTACAAATAAAACAACAAATATTGTGAATAAAGAGATCTTTAGCGACTTGTGATTTTTTTCATATTTCTTTTTTATTTTCTTTGTAATTCAATATTTACATAAGTAATGGTACGGGTTTTTTTTCGTTTCAAAGTTCTATGTAAACACTAATAAATAATATAATTTACTTTTAGACCACCCGTGTAACACAAGAGTATATAAACTAGTTTAACTTTATAAAAAAAAGGATGTGGTTAGTTGACCGGAAGAAAACGACAAAAAATATCAAATCACGAGGACCCATATGCGAGAAAAAAATAATATTGAAAGAAATTGAGACTTTTAAAGAAACCACATGAACGAAATCATAGTTTACTCTTATTTAATTAAAAACATATCATTTTTCTCATGTTTACTCTTATTTAATTAAAAACATATCATTGATGTTTCATGTTTACTCTTATTTAATTAAAAACATAACATTAATGTTTTTTCATTAATCATTATATCATACATAAATCATGAATAGTAAAATATGTAACAAACTAAAAAAAAATAATACATGTCATCAACACGTTTATATCTTTGAAGAACTATTGTCACCGTCTTGATAGAGTTGCTATAGCTAAGTTGAACCGGCTTTAGATTGGGCTCAAACTTGAAATTAAACAAGTAAGTTCGGCTTGACTAATTTACTCTTAGCGATATATTTTTAAACTCAAACTCAACTCATTAAAAGCATAGGCCAACTTATTTATTATTATTTTTTTAAAACTTTAATAATAGATGATATTTTTACATGCATGTAGAATTTAGACTAAATTGTATAAATCAACCTTTATGTTATACCTAAACTGCACTTCATACATTTTATTATGAAATCAGCAAAACCCAACCTTTATGTTCATATTTTGTAATGTTCTATAACCTTCCACATGAACGAAATCATAGTTTACTCTTATTTAATTAAAAACATATCATTTTTCTCATGTTTACTCTTATTTAATTAAAAACATATCATTGATGTTTCATGTTTACTCTTGTTTAATTAAAAAATAACATTAATGTTTTTTCATTAATCATTATATCATACATAAATCATGAATAGTAAAATATGTAACAAACTAAAAAAAATTAATACATGTCATCAACACGTTTATATCTTTGAAGAACTATTGTCACCGTCTTGATAGAGTTGCTATAGCTAAGTTGAACCGGCTTTAGATTGGGCTCAAACTTGAAATTAAACAAGTAAGTTCGGCTTGACTAATTTACTCTTAGCGATATATTTTTAAACTCAAACTCAACTCATTAAAAGCATAGGCCAACTTATTTATTATTATTTTTTTAAAACTTTAATAATAGATAATATTTTTACATGCATGTAGAATTTAGACTAAATTGTATAAATCAACCTTTATGTTATACCTAAACTGCACTTCATACATTTTATTATGAAATCAGCAAAACCCAACCTTTATGTTCATGTTTTGTAATGTTCTATAACCTTTACAACTAACGTCGTCCAAAAACTCAGTTAAATTACCTTACATGCTTTGCATGTGATGGTACTATGGTCTTTGATTACATAAATGTTGATTTGTGCAAAAAGATTATTTATAACATAAAAGTTGATTTTTGCAAAATGTTATTATATATATAGTCAAATATTTTTATTTTTTTTGCAAAAACATTATTATTTGTTAATAATTATATATTTATATATATAAAGAATTAGTTTTAAATTTATTTTATAAAAAAATTTGATTTTAATATTTTATAAAGTAAATAATAATGACAAGATAAATTACTTTTTATATACAATATAAATAAAACACAAATTCTTTTAAAATAAAGTTATTGTAATGTCTAGAATATCTTTATAATTATAACAGATGTTTTAAATTACTCAAACTAAGAGGTATTTTTTATGTATATGTAAGTATGTGTTTAGAAAAACAAAATATTAGACAAAATTATATCGATAAAAGAAACTACTAAATTAATTTGACGTTTAAAAATTATTGTTAATAAACTCCGGTAAACAAATTCTAAATATATAATATGTAAATAATACAAATGCAGTACTAAAAATAAACATGCAGTTTAAGACATTCTATTATTTCCTATTGCATTCGTATTATATATTTAGAATTTGTTTACTGAAGTTTATTAAAGATTTTTAAATGTCAAATTAATTTATTAGTTTCTTTTATCGATATAAATTTGACTAATATTTTGAATTTATAAACACATACTTATATATACATAAAAAATACCTTTTAGTTTGGGTAGTTTTAAAACATCCGTTATAATATACATAATTATAAAATATTCCGGATTTTACAATAACTTTATCTTAAAAGAATTTGTGTTTTAGTTATACTTTATATAAAAAATAATTTATCTTGTCATTATTATTTACTTTATATAAAATATTAAAATCAGATTTTTTATAAAATAAATTTAAAACTATTTTTTATATATGTTTATATATATAAATATATAACTATTAAAAAAAATAATGTTTTTGCAAAATTTTTTTTACCATATATATAATAACATTTTATACAAATCAATCTTTATGTTATAAATAATCTTTTTGCACAAATCAACCTTTATGTTATAAAAGACCATAGTACCCTCACATGCAAAGCATGTGAGGTAACTTAACTGAGTTTTTGTACGACGTTAGTTGTAAAGGTTATAGAATGTTACAAAACATGAAACATAAAGGTTGGGTTTTGCCGATTTTATAGTGAAAGGTATGAAGTGCAGTTTAGGTATAACATAAAAGTTGATTTATGCAATTTTGTCTAGAATTTATAAATAGATTTCCTACAAGCCAAACGAGCTAGGCAACATACTTAAATTGATGTCATACCCCGATATTTCCACGTATTACCGGTGGGGAGTATCGTGACGTAGTTGATATCATCATAGTCAATTAATCACAGTTTAAATGCACAGCGGAAGTCTAAAAGTAAATTTATACAAACCGAATTGAAAGTATAATAAAATATTACACAACAGATTGTAAAAGGATCCACAGGAAAATCTAAATAAAAAGAAACATTGTTCAACAGATTTTAAGCATCAAAAGCTTGCAAGACTCTTTATTGATACTAGGAGTAGCCAGCCCATTACGAGTACTACCTGCACTTAATCTTTTTGAAAAATACGTCAGTTTACACTGGTAAATACAATTAACTGACTCTTTTTTAAAAGTATTTATAAAATTGATTTGGATGCACAAGGCATAAAATCTTTTATAACTTGGGATAATTATTAAAATAATCTTGTATACATATTTATATGTTTGTCGTCCATTTAGTAGCCCGGGTTAGAAGTACCGGGTTTTAGATTAATAGACACACCACTAATATAATCCCACGGCGATTTATCCTCAATGAGTGGTTATATCTTTTACATACGCAACTGTCAGGTGTATGCCTACACCCCGTGCTTAAGTCGTGGCCATTCAATGAATGAGCCGAGGATATCCAGGACACGGTCATTAACCCCCCAAAGGCATTGCATCAAACAAAACAGATTAAAACGGGTTATCTCAATGATTTAACCACTAATCGGTTAAATATTCAATACCCGACCAAGGTTTTAATAACCTATTAGATTCCTAACGGGTCTTATTTAAGTCTTAACTTAGACCAGTTAGTTTTAATGAAAGGTTTACGGTTCAAAACACAAGATTAAGCGAAGACCGGATTAGAATGTGATTTAGACCCGACAAGTATGATTTAGACCCAAGTAGTGATGATTATCAATGTTAGGTTGATGAACCTAACCGTGAGAAATTAGTAATGTGCACAATACCCCACTAGCCAGTGATTCAAGATAACCACGACTTAATCCCTATAATTATAACTTTTGAAAATAAATGGAGTATTGTAAAACACTTTGATAAAAAGAGAATGACTCAGATTGCAAGTTTAGTCGGGCAGAGTTTAGTCTACTGATAGCCTGTTAACCTAATTAAATAACAATGCACACGAAAACTAGGTTAGTAACTTTAATCCAACTTTTACGATAACTCACGAGATTCAAAACCTTCACAATGAATGACAAAGTGCGATACTTAAACATCCATCGAATTCACGACGAATGACAAAGTATAACCCGAGTATGAGCAGCACTTAAACATCGATCGGATTGGTTTCAATCGATCGGACATTGAATCGTAGCAGTGATCGAGTTATTACCCTGTTGTCGCGACAGCGTTTCGTGTTGTGTGTGTGTTTTGAATTGTTTAGACGATATCTCGGTGTACGAAATGAATTTTAACGTCGAACCAACGCCAATTTTCAAGTGCCACACCCCTCTATATATACTGGAAAAACAGCTCCCTCGCGTGGCGCGAGGGGCACCCCCCTAGTATAGGGTAGCCCCGTGTCGGCTTAGCTTGGGTGAGTCGACGGTTTCTTAAAATTCGATTTATATCGTAAACTGTTTAGATAATATCAACTAGGAAATACCCCCCTTGAGTTTTAGGGGCCCTGATCCTGATTCCGATTGTTCTGAAAACTTTAGGGGTTATGCAATATTTCTTGGGGGTCTCAATTAGGGTTTCCTATTGGACAAAATAAAATAAGAAAATAGAAATTTTTATGAGAGTTGCTACATCGAACATGCCTAAACATGTTCTTATATTATTTACCAAGTTATTTTAGTGTTAAAACATGTTCCATAACCTCTGCATTATTAGTTATGAATTATTTTGTAAAAACTGACCCGTTTGACTTTTTATTAATAAGTTTGACCCGACAATTGACTGAGATAACGTGATAATTTGAAGGTGCATTTTTAAGGGTTTAACACCTACATAATTACCAACACATAGCCACTTTCAATTCAAAAAATGGTTGGACCGTTTGTGATTAATCACTAAGTCAAAGCTTAATTACGCTAACTTTGACTTTCGGTCATTACACTAATGAAAACTTAATTACAGAGGCTAAGTACACTTACAAGAGTCCTTAGCACGAAGATTTAGACTAAGAGAGCTTCTTTCCAAAGTAGGATGCTCCAAAGAATGATTTAGAGAGCTCCAAAGCTCGAGAGTTATGAAAATTTAAAGTTGTGCAAGTTATGAGCTCCAAATTTGCCCTTTTATATAGGGTTTTGGATGGATCCAAGATTGTTACAGGGTGTCCCCAAGTATAATCTGAGGCATACATGTGTTTAGGGGGTTTTTAAATACCAACAACAGTCCATAGAATCGGATTCAGGCATGCAATGGTGAAGAGAAGGGCAGAACCTGCACCTGTGCATGGTTTCTGCCCAGATCATGCCGTCGCGTCGCGCGACGGCAGAATGGGTTACCTGTGGCGCGACGCCACCACCCAGATTACCAGCAATTCAAGTTTCAAACTTGGCCATTTCACCCCCTGGACCTTTTAAAACGCAATATCTTTCATTTTAAGCACTTTTAACCCAAATAATTTATATTCTTGTGATCCTTAGAGAATAACCAAACATCGTTAGGTCCGGTTTCGTTAAACGATAACCGAAAATACAGGTTTTGCCTCGGTGATGCTTTTAACCCTTAATTCACGAAAGTTAGCGTATTTATCTCAAACGACATCGGTGAAATTTTTGTCACTTATTCTTGGGAGCACAATTAATCGTTACTAAGCTCCGGGTTCATTAAAAGGTCACTCAGAGGTATTAATTAAACATGTTGACACATTTAACCCTCGCGCCTTGTAAACTTTCACTCTCTTCCACAAACGGATTCGAACGCTTCACAAATTATTCGGTTAAGGATGTAAACATCGTTTAGGGTCGTTGAAAGGCAAATCTTTCACATGTTGACATTTGGATCCTTTTACACATATACTTTCTTCGTTTGTCAACTTTAGTCTCTCGAAATCAATTCATCACGCGTTTAAAGTCCATGACACGTGTCGATACTATATTGGGCATGATTTTGCGAGGTGTTATAATTGATGTAAAACTTGGACTTTATTTAAACGAGTCAAAGAAGCTTGCTTACCTTGTTTGAGCTTGACTCATTTACAAACCAACCCAACCCAACTCACCTCGGCTCGTTTATGAGCGAGCTTTTTAATAGCCATACCCGTTACTCTTCACCCAAAGTAAGAAGGTGGAAATCTATTGTGAACGTCAAACCCCAATATTACCTTATTTATTATAGAACACGTTTTTTTTTGGAACGACGACTATTTCATATATTAAAAATAGAACAAGGGGCCAGCGGAATACTGGGAGTCCCAAAGAAACAAAACATTAAACAATAAAATCACGAACATTAAAGTCCATCAATCTCTCCCAAACTACATCTTTGAATGACGCTCTATGTTTAAGCCATAAAAATGATTCCTCCTTTATCCCGTCTACCACTTTTAAAACCAAAAAACGAAGTCCTGTTAAAAATACAATCGTTTTGGGTCTTCCATATCTTCCAAATAGCCGCGTAAAGGATAGTTTCAACCACTTTTTTCTACATTGTAGAACCTTTAGCCTCATCCACCTCTCTAACTACATCCCGAAACGACCTCGCTTCGAGTACAACCGGGAGTTTTACCCAGACGAACACATGCCACCAAACCGCTTTAACCATAACACATTATAGAACACGTGATTTACCTCTCTTATGTTATCTGCAGACCGGTCAGTTTAGAAAAACCACCCCCCCCCCCAAAAAAAAAAAAAAAACGAAGTCTTGTTAAAAATACAATCGTTTTGGGTCTTCCATATCTTCCAAATAGCCGCGTAAAGGATAGTTTCAACCACTTTTTTCTACATTGTAGAACCTTTAGCCCAGGGGCGGACCCAAGCCCACCCCAAGGTGGGCGGGCGCACCCCCGGGGGAAAAAAGAATTAGGGCTAAATTCCGTCGAAAATCCCGTCCGCACCCCTTGGAATTTTTCGTCCGCACCCCTTGGAATTTTCGACCGCACCCCTTAGGTAAAAAGTGTTATCAATTTATATTTTAATTTTTTTTAGTAAACTCTTATTTTTAAAAAAAAAATATACTACCTAAATTATATAACTTTTAATACCTAACCAACTAAACCCAAATACCCATACATTTACCCACTTATAATTCCTAACTAGCTAGCCCACTAAGTCTTAGCCCATTAACCAAACCCAACAATATTTCAAACTATAATAAAATAATTAAAGCCCAAAACCTTAAGAAATTCTATCCCGCTCTCTCTATCTCTCTTGTGTGTTTTGACATTGTTTATGGTTGTTTAGATGAATTTTAGGGTGATTATGTTGTTTATATATTTTTAGGGTGATTACAAATTACGTTATGATTTCTAGGGCTTGAATAGTTGAAAATTAAAATTGAAACATTATGTTATGGAGCGATGAACTTATGTTATATAGAGAAATAATTGCTTAAGAAATTAGCTTTAGATGATGTTTTGGATAGATTTCAAAAAATGAAAACCCGTAGGGCGTCGACGTTTTAATTATGTTTGTAACAAGGTTTGACATGTTTTTGATGATTATATAAATTTAGTTTGATGTTCGTTTGTTTTACATGACCCGACCCGATACGAACCGATTTTTTTACTTATATACCTAGGGGCCTAAAATTTTTAAAAATGTTCCGCACCCCCATGGAAAAATTCCTAGGTCCGCCACTGCTTTAGCCTCATCCACCTCTCTAACTACATCCCGAAATGACCTCGCTTCGAGTACAACCGGGAGTTTTACCCAGACGAACACATGCCACCAAACCGCTTTAACCATAACACATTATAGAACACGTGATTTACCTCTCTTATGTTATCTCCAGACCGGTCAGTTTAGAAAAACCAACCCCCCCCCACACACACCACCCACAACCAAAGCGACCATCAAACACTAAACCCCTCCTTATCCCCTCCATTTCTTCCCAATCCCAACCATGTTCTCTGCTTCCACTAAGCTACTCAATCTCTCTTTCACTAAAAACCCTAATCCCCAATTCCCATTTTCACCCAAAATTCAACATAATAATAAACCTTTAATTCGATGCGCTAGAACAAGGTCTAAAAGAACAGGAAAGTCCAGATACCCATCTGAGAAAAGGAAGCTCAAGTCAATCCAACAAACACAAACCCAATTCGACAAATTTAAAGGGTTTTGGAGGCTTTTTAAACTTGGTGTTTCTGTTGATAGAGACCCTGGTAAAGATTTTCTTCATGTTTCTGATGCTTTGCTTGAAGAAGTTGCTAAAGTTCTTGAATTTCCGGTAATTGTTCAGTTATTATACTTAATTTGAACAGTTTTTTTTTTCTTTAAATAAAAAAAAATGTCAAAAAGATAAACACTTTATGTATTACCAGCTTTACTCCATAAGTTTGCTCATTTTTTTTTTTTTGCAAGAAAGTGTATGTGTTTTCAGTTTTTTTTTTTTTCAAATAATAAAAAAAAATTGATTTTTTTTTTCTATATTTTCAGTTTTAGTTTATTAACTCTGATTTATCTATAATTTTGCAAGAATAGTGTGTATGTATTGTTGTTTTTATTATTACTATTTATAATTATTATTTTTAATTTCAGTTAATCTATTTTGATTTGATGGTAATAATCTGTTTTGTGCAGGTTGCTTCAATGTTACCTGCAGAAGCTTTTACAGTTCTAAGGAAATCATTTGATGCTAGAAAGGTTTGTCATTTCTTCAATTCAAAACAGAATCTTGAAATGTGATAAAATGGTCAAAACCTAGTTAAGTGACTCATGTAAAAAGTTGTCAATTTTTCAGAGTCAAAAGGAACCAAAATTTGTGTACACAGTGGAGATGGATGTCGATAAGCTCCTGAATATGGAACCGAGAACTTGGGACTTCATATCACGTTTGGAACCGAAAATCGGGTTCATAGAGCATACTCCTCATGAAAGAGTTGTTGGTGATTTGGTCAACATAATACACGATAACAAGAAAATTAACCACGATGAATTACCGGGAGAAAACGGTCATTGTAGTTCGTCAAGTTCTTATAAACTTCCCTTTTCTAAAAAGCCGAAAGTTGCAGTTGTGGGCAGCGGTCCAGCGGGTTTGTTTGCGTCTCTTGTACTTGCAGAATTTGGCGTTGATGTTACGTTGATAGAAAGAGGGCAACCCGTAGAGAAACGTGGACGTGATATTGGTGCTTTGGTGGTCAGAAAGATGCTGCAAGCGGAAAGCAACTTTTGTTTTGGCGAGGTTACAATTCTTTAATCGTTATCGTTACCGCATAATTCTTGTTGCATAGCGTATTATTGTAAAAATGAGAAAACTATTACTGGACTCTTTATCTTTCTTATTTATCAAAGACTTATGGTTAACAGGGTGGTGCAGGTACTTGGAGTGATGGCAAGTTGGTAACTAGAATCGGGAGGAACAGCGGAAGCGTTTTGTCGGTTAGTGTACTTTCTCCATTGTAGTAACAAATGTATTTTTACTAAGTGATAGTTTTTTCCTATGTGGGCGGGTTGTGTAACTGGTCAAAAAGGGTAATTTTTATCACATGTCGGAACGTGCCAGGTAGGGTTGTGTTGTGTTGTGTACCTGTATGAAATAAAAATAAGGGTAAATTGCATTTTACGTCCTTTAAGTTTCAGCAAAATTTCAGGCGCTGTCCTTTAACTAACGAAATTACAGCAGATGTCGTTTATGTTTTAATTTCTTTATAGCAGATGTCCTTTATGTTTTAATTTCTTTACAGCGGATGTCCTTTATTTTTGTAATCTTTTTTAGGGAGAAAGGGCACCGCCTCTAAAGAAATTAGAACATAAAGGACATACATTGTAATTTCGTTAGTTAAAGGACAGTGCAGTGCCTGAAATTTTGCTGAACCTTCAAGTACGGAAAATGAAATTTACCCTAAAAATAATTAGTGATTTGCGTATGCTTATAGGCGACTTTCATCCCGTTTAACCCAATTCGACGCGTGCGTAAGTCAAGGAATCGAGATTGCCACCATTAGTTTTGCTCAACAACAGTTCTTGAAGATTCAACTTTATTTTCAAATGATTATCACCATTTTATCGTTTCTTTATTCTTACAACTATTATCCTTACTAAGATTATCGAAAACTCAGGTTATGAAAACCTTAGTTCGGTTCGGAGCTCCAGAAAGCATCTTAATTGACGGAAAACCCCATTTAGGAACAGATAGACTAGTACCACTTCTTCGCAATTTTCGACAACATCTACAAGATTTGGGGGTGAGTTACGACGTTACATACTTACATATCCAAATTTTGATCCAAAGTGAAGGAACCGTACATATTCGTGTGTTTTAATTATCGAGATTATCATTTTTCTGTTTATTGAAGGTTAACATTAGGTTTGGAACAAGGGTCGATGATCTGATTGTAGAAAACGGTCATGTTGTTGGTGTTAATATATCTGATTCAAGTGGGAGCTCACAGTTTAGTAGCGAGAAACTGGGATTTGACGCAGTTGTTCTTGCAGTTGGGCATTCTGCACGCGATGTATATCAAATGCTTCTTTCTCATAATGTGGAGTTAGTTCCGAAAGATTTTGCTGTAAGTTCTGGTTAATTTCCATCACATTTTTTTCCATGTATTATCTGCCTTTTTTTTTCTAATTTTCTGAACGCGGGTGATGAACAGGTTGGCTTACGCGTCGAGCATCCACAAGAGTTGATAAACATTATTCAGGTTTTAAAAGATTTTTGTGTTGACAATGTTTTTTGTTCACTATTCTGCAAGTATCTAAACAACCGTTCAGTAAATAAAAAAGTAATATGTCATTTTTCGTCCCTGAGGTTTGACCAGTTTTGCGACTATCGTCCAAAGGTTTCTTTTTCCACATCTGTTTGAATCTTGCCATTTTCATCCGATTCGTTAATTCCATCCATTTTTCTCCGTTAGGTCAGGGGTATTTTCATCTTTTTTGTTAACTTAAAGGGCAATTCGTTTTTTTTTTCCTAGGGGTATACGGTCTTTTTACATAAAGTGAAAAGGACCGAATTGCCCTTTTAAGTTAACAAAAAAGACGGAAATACCCCTGACTTAACGAAGAAAAATGGATGGAGTTAACGAGTCGGATGAAAATGGCAAGATTTCAAACCTTTTGGATCCAGATGCAGAAAAACAAACCTTTGGACGAAAGTCGCAAAACTGACCAACCAGGGGCGAAAATGACATTTTACTCAAATAAACAATAAAAAGGTTTTGTTCACTTAAATCAATAGCATCAACTTGTTAATTAGAAATAACAATGATAATGGACGTACTGGTACTTGCATAGTTGCAATATATATGAGACAAGTGGAGGGAAATTGGTGTTTGAAGCAGCGATGTTGACAATTATTGTTAATTAATTTTATTATTCAAACATGTAGTATTCTAAATTGGCCAATGAGGTTCGAAATGGGCGAGGGAAAGTACCGGTTGCAGATTACAAGGTTGTTGAATATGTTAAAGGGGACGATAATAATGTACCATTTACGTCACAGAGGAGTTGTTATTCTTTCTGCATGTGTCCCGGTGGGCAGGTAATCTAATACATTTTATCGTTGTTTCGACCCGTATAATGATTCGGGCTATGTTTCATCTTAACAAGTCACATGATTAAAATAAGAATAATAAATTCAAAGGAAACGGGTCAAATGTCGGTTCCTGTGTATATCTAATGCATAAAACCTTCTATCTTATTCAAAACGATTAGCTTATTATTGATATAACATAATTTTTGGTGTTGGGCATGCTGGAAATGTCACAATGAACATAACTAGACGTGCTAGAAATATTAATTTTTTTTGGCAGGTTGTTGTGACGAGCATAAACCCATCAGAACTTTGTATAAACGGCATGTCATTTTCTCGAAGATCATCCAAATGGGCTAACGCTGCACTTGCGGTCACTGTTTCACCAAAGGATTTCAATGCGCTTAATTTTCATGGACCTCTTGCAGGTGTTGAGTTTCAGGTAGTTCTTTTAAAAGATCAGTTATAAGTTATAACACATCCATTACTTGTTATCTTGTTTTCCGTTCTCAAAAAACCTTAGGTTTTTTATGTGGTTTAATTTTTTGACTTTTTCAAGAGGGAATTCGAACAACGAGCAGCTACTATGGGAGGTGGAAATTTCGTTGTGCCTGTGCAAACCGTCAAAGATTTCATGCATAATAAACTGTCTGGTAAAATCTACTAGATGTTGCAATTTCGACCCGTTTACTTTTTAATGGGCCACCTCATTAAGACGTTAACCACCAATCAAAGACCGTACTCACGACTCATTTTTGTGTTAGCAACTACTTTACCATCATCAAGCTATCGATTAGGAGTGAAGGCGGCAAATCTCCATGAGTTATTTCCCATTCATATAACAGAGGCGTTGCAGCATTCAATCTCAACGTTTGACCAAGAGGTTTTTCTTCGACCTTGCGTATATTTTCATTAACAACTTAATTGTCGACAGTGTTCTTATTCACAAGTTTGCATTTCATGTATTCAGTTACCAGGATTTATCTCCGATAACGCCCTTCTGCATGGAGTCGAGGTAAAACTGAACGTCTTTTCGCTTTGGGTACCGTTATATAAGCATATTGCAAGTGCAAAGCAGGCTCTAGACGCTTGCAGTTTAAACTAACTGTATACTTTATACCGTTGTGATCTTTTCTCCAGACAAGAACTAGTTCTCCGGTCCAGATTCCTAGAAATCCCGACACTTATGAGAGCACGTCATTAGGGGGTTTGTATCCAGTGGGTGAAGGCGCAGGGTATGCGGGTGGGATCGTAAGTGCGGCTGTTGATGGCATGTATGCTGGTTTTGCTTTGGCAAAAAGACTTGATCTTTACGAAGATGACGTCGAATCCATTTTTGGAAGGACTCAAATTTCTGGAGTTGTAAAATACTAAATATAGATTAGCATTTTTTTGATACAGCCCGCAATCGTTGATCTTGAAAACATATTTCTATGTAATATGAGGTAGTTGTAGCCATTGTCTTCAAAGGAACTACGAGATGCATAGTTAATAGTACAATCCTTCAAAACTAAGAATCAATATATGATATAGCTACTATGAAAAATTAGTTATATCCTTTGATTGAAAAGATGACATTTTTCTAAAACTTTTGGTGGGAAAAGTAGTTATAACCATCATAATTATAATTATAATTTTGATGCTTGTATGTGTATTGGGTTTCCTGTAACTGTTTTATACAAGTTTCACTAATGTTGAACTTCAATGACAACTATGAGAGGCATTGTCTAGATTACCAACATAGATGGTCAATGTTGAAAGCATTTATAGGGTAGTGTTGAAGCTGCCTTAGACCGTGTGTAGTGCAATCATGCCTCACTCCACATGGCGTGTTTGCATTGGCGAAAATCATGGGGATCACACACATATCCACCCTTCTAGACTCACGCCCGCTACCACACTCACACCTTTCCCTTTAACGCCCCTGCCCCTCCCTCCAGGGCTGTGTTTAGCACCCCTATGTACGGATGACAATGGGTCGGGTTCGGGACAAGTATTGGTAATCCCATACCCATACCCGATTATAAAATCATGTCCGATACCCGACCCAATACCCGTCGGGTATTTGTCGGGTAATTACCCGCCGGGTATCGGGTATACCCATTAGTTTATTATAAGATATACGTTGGTATTTCCAAATCCATTTTTTACTATTATAATTAATATATAATTTTAATTATACAACTATTATAAATTAAAAATGTACATTACATACATATAGTTTTTATCATGAATTAATAATAACTTTACAATACTTTTAACTTATATTTATATACTTTACAACATACAAATATTATTATTAAATATATATATTAAAAGAAAATTTATGTTTTCACATTATGAACATACTAAAATAAATCACTAATAGACAAGGGTTAATGAAATATAAAAATATAAATTAAAAAATTCGGGTATAAGATCGGGTGCAACACCTGGCCTTATAAGGTTAGTGGTGAAGTGCATCAAATATGCCTTATAAGGTTAGTGGTGAAGTGCATCAAATATCTATGAGTTTACGCTCCTCATGTTCTAGCAAATCCCACGCTACAAATTTCAGTTCTTACAACACTTGGCAATTTTCAAGAATATAAAGTTAATTAGGCGCATCCAAACTTCATTTATAAGTCCTTAAAGGGATAGTGTCACAACCCCCGACCTCATCCTGGGAGCGGGAGCCGTGAAACAGTCAGATGGTATCGGTGTTTATTAAATACGTAGCGGAAAATTTTCATCAGGATCGTAGTTAGGAAATGATTTCAGAGTTTCAAAACACCAAACTTTTATAATAAATAGATGGGATAAAACCCATGTTTCATTCACAATACATTTATAGGGATAAACCCTAATTATTGAAAACGTAATCTCCTTTTTATTTAGGTAACTTTTATAGTCACTTCTTTAAGCCTCCAGTGCTCCATAGCTGACTTCTAATAGCTTTCACATTAAGTTCCTGAAACGCGTTTTAAAAAGATTTTATCAGCAAGAAATACTGGCGAATACATTTCAGTTTTAAAATTTAGCTTTTATAACTTTACAGTATTAAAAGTGATTACAATGTTTATATCTACCCAATTACTCATTCAGTACTTGTCACTCAACCGGGTTTGTGACTATGTTAATATCACACATTGGCTAACCCATTGTCCA
This sequence comes from Helianthus tuberosus, assembly GCA_030545235.1. Lineage (NCBI taxonomy): Eukaryota > Viridiplantae > Streptophyta > Magnoliopsida > Asterales > Asteraceae > Helianthus > Helianthus tuberosus. The sequence goes on from CM060410.1 coordinate 17,999,223, forward strand.
ATGGTGACGCTTATCAAGTAGTGTATACAAAACCCCATAATACCGGCAGCAATGATATAATATAAAGACTTAATCACTGTAATTATAACTGATAAATATTTAGGGTTTTGGAAAAACATTTGAAATAATGGCTCACAAACGGTGAGAAAAAGAGAATGAACTCACTTTATAGACTTAAGTATTTTTATAGCTTCCTGTTGCTTTTCCTGATTATTTTCTATTAAAAACATACAATGCACACATGTTAGTAAGATAACCCAAATCACATTAGCCATACAACACGAGATAGAACCCCAACGAACTTAGTCAGGCAGAGCCTTGACATGCGTTACGGGGCCCTAGATCAATCGTGTAGGGTAACGAATTAATGATCGGGGTTAAAATACTTACAACGAGGCAGAGTTTCGTGTTTTAGGGGTATAATACCGAGCTACTTTTTGCTGTAATAGAGGCTGAGAGAGAAACAAAAATGAACGAATTGAGATTGAAGCTGAAAGGCTCCTTTTATAGGCTGAGATCGACACTCGCTCGCGCCCTGCGAGCCCCTTTCCTCTCTCTTTCGCGCCCCGTGAGGTAAACCCTAGCTATGGCTAGGGTGGCAGATCACCACCGTAGGTTTGCCACACCCAGGGACACGTGGTGCAAGGAGGTTCCGACACATATTGGGTTGTCGCGCCCCGCGAACCACCCTCAGGACATAGTCGCGGCCCGCGAGCGACACCTATTTTATATTTTATTTGATTTTTATAAAAATTAAGGTTAAACAGGTCTAGTTATGTATATACAGGGTATAATTAGGGCGTTTTATGAGGGTTATAGATTTTTTTTGAATGGCTCAGCGGTACACACCCCTCAAGAATTGAACCCCCACACGAGTTCGAATCCCCCCCCCCCCCCCCTTAAGGTCCAGCCGCACTGGAATTACCCAATATTGGTACCAGAATGGACTCGAACCCGCGACCACCCGGGCGAGAACCCACGCAAGCGTGTTAAACCCTCCCACCTCCACCACTGGGCTGTGGCTTCATTGGCAGTTGTTATAGATAGTGTGTTTCACAACAAAAAAGTTGAGAGTTCAAAATTCTACGTGGTGCAGGCTATATGAATTTATTCTACAAAATCTTGGTTTTGGTGTTGAAAAAAGTATCCAAACCTCATTTAATACATATAAAAAACACATTGATACCACCAAAATCATTCACATTCTAATATAGTCCAATTGGTGTTGAGATCATCCAATGGGTACTTCTAAATTTAATGATCAAGATATCTTTATCTTCTATCAATCCATGACATGTGACTTCACAATGGTGTTATGATCACTAGAATTACTCTCAACGCCCACTTATGCTTAATCATAATCAAGATCATTAAGTAATAAGTACCATAATCCTCATCTTCTTTATTACTATCACTATCCCTTTTACCACATCCACTATTTTGAATCTTATTACTTACTTTACCCCCCTCATCATCAACATTACCCTAAGGATGAAACTCAAATATATCTCATGATGTAGTTCCACGTATTCAGTTTTGATCTTCCCTCTCCATCGTCAACTAATCTTAGTTTTTTTTCATATCGAAGAGAAAGTGGGAACATTTAATCATTAAGAATTGTCCTCTAGAGGAAATCCTTGTGGTAAGTGTTACATACCAAACGAGAGAACTTAACCGAAAAGACTAGTCTGGTAGGTGAGAGAGCTCATTTGGTATATAAACCCCACATTGGTTACCCATACAATCGATGTGAGACAAGTCCCATACCTTGCAATGGTTTCAGTCCCTCACAATTGACCCTTCTTAAGGGCCACTGGCTCTCTCCAGGCCACCACTCCGAGTTTGGCTCTGATGCCAATATTAGGCTATGGGGTATGGTAGAGGCCCATCCTTGGAGGATGACCCGCAACGTAAGCGCCACGTAGATCGGGTGTGAGGATGGGGCAAAGAGGATGGAGGCAAGGAAATGGGGGATTGACCTAAAATTATATGTATATGTTGTATGTATAGGTGTGTGAGAGAGGGGGAGGCCCGTCCAAATCGTCGCACCCCCGACGATCTCGACGACGGAGGCACGACGACGAAGTGGGGGAAATGGAGAGGGGGCACGTCGATGGGGCGGGGTGGTCCCCATACCGTCCAGCCTTACATACCAAACGAGAGAACTCAACTCTGGTGGGTGAGAGAGCCCATTTAGTATATAAACCCCACATTGGTTGCCCATACAACCGATGTGGGACGATTCCCATACTTTGCAATGGTTTCGGTCCATAATAGTAAGTGGTGTACAACACAACTAAAAAGTTAGGAGTTCAAATCTTTACAGAGTGTAGGTCTGATTTAATTTATTCTAAAAAATCTAAGAATTGTTGTTAAAAAATTGTTAGGATTTCTGGTTTGCTAATATTTTTGTCAAAAATAAACTAGTTTATTTTTAATTATCAAGTTTTAGATTTTCTTTTATTTTCTTGACTGTTATTTTTTCGCAGACAGCTTCGTAAATTGTTTTATTTGACATTATATATATATTGTTAGTGATGGACCATGAATAGTAATTTTAATTTTATAATAATACGTAGCTTTTTAATATTTTTTTATTTTTAATAACATATTTTTTATTTTTTTTCCTTTTTAAAATCATATATTTCCTATACCATTTTTTAATAATTCTTTTTTTAGAACATATATTATCGATTAATTTTATACTTCTTTAATAATTTACGTTTATGACTTTTTCTAAAAATTTAAGTACGTAGTTATGTTTAATTTTTTCACGGACATTCCGTTATAAGTTTTGTTAAAAACGAAATTGTACTTATAATAAAGTATTTATTTGGCATCATAAAACAACACGATGATAAACTAAACCGTTCTAATGGTTTGGCTTTCTAATCAACATGTTTTATTTTCAAATCACGTTTGTTTTGCATTATCATTTGTTCGGTTTCGTCGCAACGCGCGACGACAAAAAAACTAGTATATATATTATTAGCCAAGCTTCATGAATAGTTGTAGTGATGTATTTAATCATATTTGAGATGCTAATTCTTAATAAAAAATAAAAAAGTAAAAACTAGATAAAAAAATCATTTCGACTAGTTAGATCCATCCCGATTCCCGACCCATATTTAATATTTAACATTATATTTTTTAAACCTCTTACCTAACACTTGTGATATAAAATACTCAATTTATAGTCCTTGCCATGTACTTTTCATGATGAAGCTAGGAAACCCTAGCACAAAAATATTTTATTCTTGTTTCTTTCTAATGGTCTATGTATTACCACTTTTGTAATTTAAGGGGGGATGGTCAAATCGGGGAGTGGATGCAGGGACTTGGGTTGCCGCACGGGGAACCATTGACACCCCTTCGGTGACATTACTTAGGTGAATGGTGAGGGATAGGGGTGTGCACGGTTCGGTTCGGTTTGGTTTTTGGGTAAAATCAAAACCGAAACCGAAATGTCGGTTTTTGGGTTTTAAAAACCGTTCGGTTTCGTTTTTTTCGGTTTCGGTTTTTCGGTTTTTACATCGGTTCGGTTTTTCGGTTATTTCGGTTTTTGGAACAAAATTATGTAAGATTCAAAAAATAAAAAGTATAATTTATATTATAACAATCTTTTTATATGTTTATATTTAAGTTATTATAGTTCACCTCTTTAATTAGTATTGTTTACATAAACCTAACATTTTAATATATTTTTATGTTTCTTCAAAGTTTTATTAAATTTAAGTTTTATATTAAATTTTGTTATATCTTATAGGTAATAATAAATCATTTCAGTTATAATGTTTTTATTATAAACACGTTACATTCAAGAATAAAATTAACATTTTCTACTAGCATTGGGTTAAATACTTAAACAATTTAAACTTAAACATAAAAATATATGGATTGTAACTTATTGGTTCGGTTCGGTTTTTTTCGGTTATTGAAAACGTTTATTCGAAAACCGAACCGAAATTTTCGGTTATTAAAAATCCGAAAACCGAACCGTCGGTTTTTGTTTCGGTTCGGTTTTTTTTCAGTTCGGTTATTTCGGTTATTCGGTTACGGTTCGGTTATTTCGGTTTTCTTGCTCACCCCTAGTGAGGGACTTGATTGGTAAGTATTTACCGAATGTTTGAAGAGGAGAGAGGTGGGAGGGTGAGCGAATTAATGGTAGGTCCTAACCCCTTTCAACCAATTACAAATTTATCTTTTAAAAAAAATTTTGTTTACCACTCTCTATGTGTTTACCATTGCGAGTGATTGAGTGTAAAATGAGGAGTGAAGTGAGAACTTGACATAACATTATATTATTAGCTAGAAAATTGTTTAAACACTCCCCCTTGGGTGACTACTCCCTCCACCCTAATAATGTTAATAATACCTTATTGGTGTGATGAATGTCTAAGCCTCATTGATGATATGTGTGTGGGTGGGGGTGGGGGGGGGGGTGAAAATAATTATTCTAAACATCATGATTAAGATATGGAAGAAGTAATTATTGTCAATTAAGAATGCAAAAGTTGTTGGGATGACTTTAATCGCTTTCTAAATACATAATCGGACTTATATTCTGATCGTATATAAAGTGTTATATGGAATGATGAATTGATATAATATGTTTAGTATTTTCATATTCATAACCCTTGGACCTATCTTCATGACTAAGTAATGGTTAACTTCTTCTTCTCTCTATATAAATAATCATTTAAAAAGTGTTATGTGACATCCAACCAATTATAAACAAATAGTAAAATAATAATCTAAATAATATCAATTATATTGAATTCCCTATAATTATATTAACAAACAATTAATTCTTTATTTGAATCTTTCTTTTGTTTTCATTGTATAATTCATCAATTAATTCTTTATTTGAATTTTTTTTTTGGATTTACATTATTGATAAAGTATGAAGCCTTAAATAAAAGTTACATAAGAGTTATAAAATATAAATTTGGTCTAGGTGGTAATTGAACACAACGGAAGTAATTATGTGTACGGAACCAGGCCAATAGCCGGTCGACGGTAAAAACATTGTGTAGGGATGAACATTTGGTACTGAGTATCGGTATTAAATCGTACCGGGTAAAACACCGGTAAATACCGGTACCGGTACCGAACCGGTATATTCGGTATTAGCATCGGTACCCATTTTTTCCGTTTTCGGTACCAGTTCGGTACCGAACAGATACCGTGCTCATCCCTAACATTGTGTACATATTTGGGTGACGTGTCATGAGGCAATAGGCATCACCCTAAAATGTGTCGTCTTAATGGACGAAAATGTCGTTAAAAAAGAAAACAAACCCAAAAAATACACGTCTCGACAAACATTGATCATCCTTATAAATAACCCAAGTTTTCAACTTCAGTCTATAAAATTTTCTTTCAGTTATGTTTTATTAATTTCTTTTAAACCTTTTAAAATGTTTAGTCGTTTCTTTTCCACCGAAAAGAGCATGAATATCTTATATCCCAATCCCACAAGTTTAATATTATAATAAGCACGAAGCACGCTAGTAGGACCATCCTAAGCATATTAAACAATCATAAACTTTTCTATTTCTGTTTTTATATTTATAATTATCTTATTTTGGGTTTAGTTGGATTAATCAATAAACTATAAAGATTTTTTTTTCAATATGTTAGTTTTTACTGTAATAAATCAAAATGATATCACCTTTTTAGACTCAATAAGTGACAATAATGTCATTATTTTTGTTAAGTTTTAGTATATAATTTAATTAACTAGGGGAACACCCGTGCGATGCACGACATGCATAATAGTTATTGTTTTTTTTCGGGAACGATGACTGATATAGATAGTGCGTGACACGGTACGAAAGTGCGAATATAGTATAGATTTTCAAAACAAAAACCATTTTTTTTAAAGTTAGCCGTTTGACCATAGTTATTTTGACCAAAGTCCACTCCTCATTCGGCGCTTTGTGGTAGCACCACCAGTCAAAAAAGGGCCAAAACGCCCGAGGGTACAGTGTTCCCCCGCGTTTTTAAGACGCTTTGAGAGAGGTTTGCGCCCCACCACATGTGGTCTCACAAAACTTCAAATCTATGGACGTGTGGTTTCTCAACCCCCTTCAAAAGACGTCACAGTTTTCAAATTTTTTATTTTTATTTTTCCTTTTTCATTGTTTTAGATGGTGTAAAATAGATGTTAAATATATATATATAGGGGTCCGCTAAAATGAAAACCACCTCGAGTTGTAAGAACCGTGAGAACTACACCGTACGGGGCGAGGCGGACCAAATTTTTTTTTTCACAAACGTAGATGCGTGTATTATAAACACATTTGTAAAAAAAAATTCAAAAAAAAAAAAAAAAGGTTTTGAGCACCACAAGTGTGTGATTACGGGTACCGTAAATTTTCCGGTAGGATTTCCGGTACCCGTAAACACAAACTTGTGGTGCTCAAAACTACACACACGAATATAAGTGTAGCGTAAGTTTTGCTCAGCAGGGTTTAGTTCTAAAAGTTATGCTGAGGTGATATTGCTCCTTTGGTTGATGGACGCGCCATCATACTTGGCTTTAAACCAGTTTCTTAATCATAAATAAACCAGCTATATTATGGTTTTTTAATCATATTTAAACCAATTGTTATTTATAAAGTTCAAGATAACGAAAGCACAAAGACCAGCCCAGACTGTAACACCCTTAAATTTTTACTTGAATTAATTTCTAATTTTATACCAAAGATATTAAAATAACATAAATTTCGGAAGTGTCAAAAACCTTAGTCAACTAATGACTAGGTTGGAACATTCAAAAGTTGTTTTAGATATTGTTTACAACTCATGAACAAAGTTTAAGTACGATTAAAAACATAGCGGAAGCTTCAAAAGTTGTGTTCGGTTCTTCAAAAGTTGATTGATCGTCGTCCATAACTTTGAGCACCTAAAACTGCAATGTTTAAATAAACATTTATGTCAGAATGATTAGAATTTATAATTGATCAAACTATGATTGAATGAACTTGAACTTTTAACATTTTATAAGATTTTCACAATTTCAGGACTTACCGTAACTTACGGTTCTACCGTAAGTTACGGTGGTCAGTTTATGACAAAGCCCACCGTAAACCAGGAGATCCATGCCGTAAACATCTAACCTCTACCGTAATTTACGGTAATACCGTAATTTACGGTAGTACCTGGAACTTCATGTTTGGTTTTGCATGTTCATTACACCAAGGTTTCCAACTCTCGGATTTCAGTTTTTCTATGACACCGATACATTAAAACCTCGTATTTCTCATATGTTATATATTAACCAAGCATCAAAGAACAATCTATCATATTCCGGAGCATTAATTATGTCTTACTTGATTGTTCGACCCGTTTGGATGCCAAGATTTGGGCATCAACTAGGGTATTACAAAAATCCAATTTCTATCAAATGTTTTGACCTGTTTCACTTGTTTAAGATGCAAAAGTCACTTCCGTGACATATTGATCTATCTTGTTTACCATGTTTTCAAAACTACAACATAAAACTAACAATTTATTTATAATGTAACGAAACGGTAATTTCGTACCTTTAGAGCACGTCTTTCCCTCGTGAATTCCCTCCGGCTTGTCCGCTTGATGATCCGAACTCTTTGCCTAGAAGATTCAGTTTACAGCTTGTTTAGAATTCTTTTCATGACCATATTCATATCATTGTGAAACATGATCAAATCTGCGTTCTCATCATATTTTTATCATTTAAATCCTCTCTTAGGCATTTCAACAAACACCTAACGGGTCAGATTCTTCTATAATTATCACCAAGTTCATGATTTGTAATTAACATCTATTTTCACTAAATTAATAAATTTCACATACATCTTGACATCTATATTTCTGAATTTACTTTACCCATTCAGATTTCACTATAACAATAGTCATAATTCTAGTATTCTTCAAGTTTTCTTCAAGCTCATAGTCTCCTAACATGTAAACCCCAAACTTTACAAATATGATGCAAGGTTTTCACAAGGAATCACCTAGGGTTTGACTCTAAACATCATATTAATTCAACATTCATTCATGCATGTCATAACTAGGCTCAATTTCAGTTTTTTTCACAATTAACCTAGAATTCATGATGGATCAAAGTACCAAAATTTTACATACCTTTTGATCCTTACAACGAGGTGATTACTAGTTTGTGTTTAGAATTCGATTTGGGACGGATTTGAGGCTTCAATTTTGCAGATTTTCATGTGAAGCTAGAGTTTGGAGAACACCCTGGTCGCCCCCTTCCTCTTGTTCGACCAGACACACCTAAAATGGTGTGTTTGGTGAGTTTTGTTAAAATTCAGACTTTACTTTCATTCTTAGGCAAGTTTAGTCCCTCCCTTATCAACTAGCTTTAATTACTAGTGTTTTTAATCTAGTGTTGGTTATTTCTAAACTTGTAATTTTAACTAGGTTAAAATTTCTAGATGATAATTTCTTGTTTATGAAATCCTTGAATTTCTAATATCGGATTTATATTTTCGGGGTGTTACAAGTCCACCCCCCTTAAAAGGGTTTCGTCCCCGAAACCAAATTACGTACCGAATAAAGTAGGATAAAGCCGTCGCATCTCCTCTTCGGACTCCCACGTAGTGTCCGAACCTTTCCTATGCTCCCATTTGACTTTGACTTGGTCAATTTGTTTATTTCGTAAATGTTTGACCTTTCGGTCTAAAATCTCCACTGGTCTCACTGCATAATTCAGACTATTATCCACTTCAATATCATCGTAATGGATATAGGCCGTTTCGTCTGCTAGGCACTTTCTTAATTGTGACACGTGGAACGTGCCATGGATCCCACTTAGTTCCTCCGGTAACTCGAGGCGGTAAGCTACCTTGCCAACCCTTCCGTTAATTTTGAATGGCCCAATAAACCTTGGGCTTAGTTTCCCCCTTTTTCTGAATCTAATAACACCCTTCCATGGGGAAACTTTTAGCATGACCATGTCACCAACTTGAAATTCGATTGGCCTTTTCCTTTTATCAGCATACGCCTTTTGCCTGTCTTGAGCCGCTTTCAAGTGTGCCCGAACTATATCGATCTTTTCATTCGTGGCTCGTACTATATCTTGGTGGGCGAGTTCACGTGGACCCACTTCACCCCAACATACCGGAGTTCGACACTTCCTACCGTAAAGCATTTCGTACGGTGCCATCTTAATGCTAGATTGGTAACTGTTGTTATACGAAAACTCGACTAATGGTAAGTGAACATCCCAACTGCCTCCAAAGTCGATTATACACGCCCGTAGCATGTCCCCCAATGTTTGTATCGTTCTTTCACTTTGTCCATCCGTTTGAGGATGGTACGCAGTGCTAACGAACAATTTGGTCCCCATTTGCTCTTGGAAATCTCGCCAGAAATTCGAAGTAAACCGGGTATCCCTATCAGACACGATAGACACCGGCACCCCATGACGTGCTATTATTTCATTGGTGTAAACTTCTGACATCTTTTCTGACGTATAAGTCTCACGAATCGGAATGAAGTGAGCACTTTTCGTCAATCTATCCACCACTACCCATATGGCATCGAAACCACGATTCGTTTTAGGCAGCTTGGTCAGTAGGTCCATTGTGATATGTTCCCATTTCCAAACCGGAATATCTAACGGTTGGAGTTTGCCGTATGGTTTCTGATGCTCTGCCTTGACTTGTAAACATGTCAAGCATTTTTCCACATACTTCGCCACATCCATCTTCATTCCGGGCCACCAATAATTTTGTTTCAAATCATTGTACATCTTGGTCGCACCCGGATGAATTGAATAACGGGATTTATGAGCTTCATTAAGTAGAAGCGCCTTCACTCCACAGGTATGTGGGACCCATATCCTTCCGGATTGAGTCTTTAACCCGTGATTCCCATCCGACAAATCTTTCAATTGACCGATTATTCTTTCTTTCTTCCAATTCTCTTCTTTCGTTGCTTCGAATTGCGCCTCTCGAATACGTTCAAGTATACCTAAGGTCACCACGAGTTGCATCGATCTTACTCGTATTGGGACATAGTCCGCTTTTCTGCTTAGAGCATCCGCCACCACATTAGCCTTTCCGGGGTGATAATGTATTTCACAATCGTAATCTTTCACCGTTTCTAGCCATCGCCTTTGTCGCATATTTAACTCCTTTTGATCGAAGAAGTATTTCAAGCTCTTGTGGTCGGTGAATATGGTGCACTTTACACCATACAAGTAATGCCTCCATATTTTTAAGGCAAATACCACCGCAGCCAACTCGAGATCGTGCGTGGGATATTTCTTCTCATGTATCTTCAATTGTCTCGAGGCATAGGCTATTACCTTGCCCCGTTGCATCAGCACACAACCGAGTCCCGATAGTGAAGCATCCGAATAAACCACCATGTCTTCGACTCCGTCCGGCAATGTCAGTACTGGAGCTTGAGTTAGCTTTTCTTTTAGCGTTTGAAACGCTTTTTTCTTGATCGATTCCCCAAATAAACTTTGCTTTCTTTTGGGTTAGCTTTGTTAGCGGTGACGCAATCTTGGAGAAATCTTGAATGAATCTCCTATAGTACCCCGCAAGCCCCAAAAAGCTTCTGATTTCTGAAGGGTTCTTCGGGGAATTCCATTTCGACACCGCCTCTATCTTTGACGGATCCACCAATACTCCGTCGGCATTTATGACATGGCCTAAAAATTGAACCTTTCGTAACCAAAAGGCACATTTAGAGAATTTTGCATATAACTTCTCTCGTCTAAGTGTCTCTAACACTTCTTGTAAGTGGTGTGCGTGTTTAGCTTCACTTTTCAAGTACACCAAGATATCATCGATAAACACGATGACCGACTTATCTAACATTGGCTTGCAAACCCGGTTCATGAGGTCCATGAAAGCCGCGGGTGCGTTTGTTAGCCCAAATGACATCACGAGGAATTCGTAATGTCCGTATCTCGTGCGGAAAGCCGTCTCCGGCACATCTTCTTCTTTGACCTTTAGTTGGTGATACCCCGACCTAAGGTCAATTTTTGAAAACCAGTTCGCGCCTTGTAGTTGGTCGAATAAGTCATCTATTCTCGGGAGCGGGTATCGGTTCTTTACCGTGAGTTTGTTTAACTCCCGGTAATCGATACACATGCGCATGCTCCCGTCTTTCTTTCTTACGAACAACACCGGTGCGCCCCAAGGAGACACACTCGGCCTTATAAATCCCTTGTCAAGCAGGTCTTGGATTTGAGACATCAGCTCTTGTAATTCTGACGGTGCGAGTCGGTACGGGGCTTTTGCTACGGGTTTCGCGCCCGGAATCAATTCGATCCCGAACTCTACTTCCCGTTCAGGCGGTATTCCCGGTAAATCCTCCGGAAACACATCTTCATAATCTCGTACTACCGGTACTTCTCCAATCTTTCGTGATTCTTTTTCGGGCTCATTAGCGTATATTATGAATGCCTTGCATCCTCGCTTCATAAGCTTGTGAGCTTTCAACATTGAGCATACTATGGGGTTGCCTCCTTTTTCGCCATAAATGGTGACGTGTTTCCCGCTCGGAGATGTTAGTTTTATCTCTTTACGGAAGCACACGACCTTTGCATGGTGTCGAGACAGCCAATCCATCCCAACGACTACTTGAAATTCTCCCATCGACATCGGGATTAGATTTATCAAATATTCTTCATCGTCGATGCTCAGTTTACAATTTTCACATACATCACAAACAATAAAGCTCTTGTTATTACCTATCTCTACTTCTAAAGGCACAGGTAATTTTGTTAGAACAAATGAAGGATGTCGAATAAGTCCATATGAAACAAAGGATTTATTCGCACCCGTATCAAATAACACGTGTGCAGGAATTGAATTTACAGCAAATATACCTGAGACCACGTCAGGTTCAACCTTTGCTTCTGCGGCGGTTAGTTGAAAAGATCTTGCCTTTGCTTTCGGGGCTTCACCTTTCGGTTCCTGCCCATCCTTCTTTCCAACCAGCTCCGGGCATTCCGACTTCTTGTGACCCGTTCGATAACAATTGTAACAAACCGTCACTTTCTCCGGGCATGATATAGCCATATGTCCCGTTTTCTTGCATAAGGGACAAGGCTTATCCTTGTAACGGCATTCGCCTTTATGACCCTTCCCGCAGATTCTGCAACTTGGCGACCCGCCTTTCGTATCAGATTTCTTCGCGCTTTCGTTTGTTTGTGCCTTCTTAGTAGGGCTTGGATTCACATCTTGTGCCCTTCGTTCACCCCGTTCTATGCTCTTTTTCAGTTCGATCTCCCTTTCCCGAGCAGCATTGACAATCTCGGTAAGGGTCTCGTATTTTGAAGGGGTTATGAACTCTCTATACTCCGCACTTAGCATGTTATGGTAGTAATAGACCTTTTGTTCTTCATTTGTCACCAAATCATCACAGAACTTTATCTTGTCCATAAACATCCCCGTGATCTTGTCTATGGATTCACCTTTGTGTCTGAGTTGCATGAACTCTTCCTTGATTCTATTTATGACCGCTTTGGGACTATGGTGTTTAAGAAACGGCGTCTTAAACTCCTCCCATGTCATAGCCTTAGCCGCTTCACTTCCAATCTCCTTCTTTTTGTTATCCCACCAGTCTTTCGCTTGACCTCTTAATTGACCCGTACCATAAGCTACGTGTCACACCCCGATTTCCACGTGTCACCGGTGGGCCCGGTGGGGGATTATCGTGACGTGGTTGGCAACGTAATAGTCAAACAACACAATATAATAATGCACAGCGGAAGCAAATTTAAAATAAGATACAACCGAATTTATTTATTGTAAACAAAGTCACAATTATCCGGTGTTTATCCACAGTAGGATCGAAACAAAATAACATTTAATTGTTCAACAGACTTCTGGCATCCTAAGCTTGCGAGACTTTTATTGATGCTTAGGAGACAATCCAGCCAATTACGTTTAGTACCTGCATTCAGTCTTTTTGGGAAAATACGTCAGTTTACACTGGTAAATACATTCAACTGACTCATTTTATAAAATGATTGAAAATTGGTTTGGATGCACATGGCATAAACATTTTATTTAACTTGGGAGAATTATTTAATAATAATCTTGTGAACGAATTACATGTTACTTATGCGTTCAGTAGCCCGGAACGTATCCGGGTTAAAGATCAATAGACACACCACTTTAAGTGAGTTATACACGGGAGTACGCCTACACCCCGTGCTCAGGTCGTGGCCATCTCGTAAGATGATGCCAGGGATATCCGGGACATGGTCATTAACCCCCCAAAGGCTGTAAAGTAAACAAATCTGTTTAAAACGAGCCGATCAAATTATTCAACTACCCACTAAGCGTGGAGATTTGATGCTCGATCAAACGGTACGCTATGTACCGTAACCCAAGCCCGTATAGGGAAAATAAGTTAAAAGTATTTACCTGATGCAAAGTATAAATCACAATAAGCAAAATGCACGTAGCTTTTACTGGTTCTCCTAATCTGGAACGAAGGTTTAATATAACCTATTAGAATTCTAACGGGTCTTTTATTTAAGCTTAAGCTTAGACCGGCTAGTTTCAAGATACGGTTCGTACGCACGATTAAGCGAAGACCGGATAGAATGTGATTCAGACCCGACAAGTTTGAAGACTTGTTTAATATGGGTTTATTATTCACATTCTGGATTTTGAGATAAAACCGTTAAGGTTTGACCCGTTTCGGCTAATTTATGTAAACTTGTTACATAAACCGAACCGTACGCGTAATAAGCGTGACGGGTAGTCATGAGAGCTATATACAGATTTCCTAAGTTAATTATGTCTCAAATATGTTGTGACATCAGTAAGGTGTCTTTCGTTATGCCCGAAACTAATTTAAACACAAACTATGCCCCGTAGGGGTAGTTTGGTCATTTTAAAGTTTGTAAAAGAGTTTAAATGTCTAACTGAGTTACAGGTCTGATGTAAACAGCAAACATACTCAATTTGATGAGTTTTAACAGTAGGCTAAAGCATGTATGTGAAACTTATCATTTTTAACCAAACTAGGCCCCGTAGGGGTATCTTGGTAATTTCACATAAGCCGACAAGCTCAAAACTGAAGTCTGAGTTTATCAACTTTTGCTTACTGTTAAAATATGATAATTTTCTTCTTATATCAGTAGGTATCAACCCGGGTATGTCCAATATGATTTTAGAACATACTATGCGTTAAAAACGCTAGTTTAGGCGATTAAAGGCCATTACCGGGTTCGATACTTAAATCTGATATTTTTATATTTCCAGAAGGCTTAAAATAATTTATTTATCATAACCAATCAGTAGAAAAAGGTTTGGAGTCGTTTAGATGTGTAAAACTCATTTTATGGCCCGTAAGGGCAAAACCGACAATTTCCGAATTAAGCCTACGACTATGAGTTATGTTCAGCCTAAAATTAATTAAAAATCTTTAAAATTCCCAAAATAATATATTACATCAGTGGGTAATTCGTTTGATACCAAAAAGTATGTTTAATTAGGCTATACGCTAATTACGCCATTTTATTAACATAAAGCACCGTAATTACGCTAATGAGCATAACTCTTAATCTACAAGTCAAACTGATGTCAAATTTTGCATACAAGTTTATATATCAATATACAAGGTTTCTACACTTTTACATTTTCATAAATCATGTTTTAAGGTAATAAGGGCATAACGGTCAACATATGAACAATTAACGGAAACTTGCATATTAATTGGATAACTAATGAACCGAGGTGCATAATCACAGAGGGTTGTTCTAACATGTAACCTAGTCCAATTTAAGCTCTGTGGCATTTCTAAAATATGCCTAAACGGGTCAGAACTGAAAGTCAACGTGAAAGTCAAACTATGCGACTTTCGGTTCCGAACCGGGTTTAAACAGGAAATAGTCGGGTTGAACATGTTTGGACCTGTTCTTACACTAATTACTAAGTTATAACAATAATCAAACAGGTTATACATGGTCTAGATAGCTAATTATGCATAAATGACCTTTTAAGAATTCTGTTGACTTTTTAAGTATATGTTTGACCCGACTTTTGAACTAGTTAAAGTGGTGATCAGGGGAAACCCTTTTGGGGTTTTATTACCCACATAAATACCAACTTATAACTACTTTTAATTCGAGATTTGACTGAGCCATTATTGACTAATCTCGAAGTCAAACCGTAATTACGACGGTTTGACTTTTAGCTAATTAACTAAGCTAAACTCAAACAAGAAAGGATTAGAACACTTACAAGGGTCCTATGCACGACTTATGATCAGTTGGGAGAGTTCCTTAGCTTCAGAAAGGCTCCAGATGATCAAATGAAGGTGTGAGAAAAATGGTGAACTTGGAAGGCTATTTATAATGGTTCCACACACCATAATTCTTTGACAACTGAGTCTAGGAGTGCCCACAATCGATTGACATGTGTCCTAGGGGCTTAGGGGACATTTTAGGGGCCAGGAGAAGTGGAAAAACGAGTTGAGATCGCGAAAATACGTAAAGGCAGACCAACAGCGAATTTCTCGGAGCTGGGCACACCCTCGCGTAGCGCGAGGGTCCGTCGCGCGACGCGACCCCCTACTAGATCAGCTTATTGGATTTTGTTTGCGATTCAGCCCTTGTCTCTTCAAAACTCGAATAGTTACTGATTTATTGCACTTTAAACCTCCACAATTGATCTACTAAGGCCTTAAATCATATACCCACTTTGCCAAGTCCCCGGGTAACTTTATTTTCACCCGAAAAGTCCTAACTTTCGACGTTTACGCTTTAACGCTTCGCACACGAATTTGATCATAACTTTCTCATACATTAACGAAACTTTATGAAATTTTTATGGTGTATTCTCATGAGCATAATTAATATTTACAAAGCTTCGGGTTTGTCAAAAGGTCACTCAGAGGTATAAATTAAACATGTTGACATAATTGGTCCCTGTAGTTTGAAATCACATACATTTAGCTTCGTATGATCCATGATTTATTCGATTGAAGGTATGAGCATCGTGTAGGGGTAATATATAATATAATTATTCACAGTTGACACTTAGAATACGTATATTCACATACTTTCCACGTTTGTCAACTTTAGTCCTTCTATAATATTTCTTTCACACGTTTAAACATTATGACACGTGTCAACACATTATAGGACGTGAATTTTTCGAGGTGTTACACTACGTAGTCATTTTCATCACAATGAGTTCTCTCGAATACTCCTTCGATATCACTTAGCCATCGTTGGCACACAATTGGATCCACCTCCCCATTATATATTGGTGGTTTACAAGCCATGAATTCCTTGTATGAACAAGGCTTTCGTCCACCATGCTTTTCCTTTGCTGAATTGGAATCATCTTCCAATTTCTTGATTCTATCTTCTACTATTGATAAAACTGTGTTTTGAATTTTATCAATAAAGCCCGACAAACTGTTTTCGATCGCCTTTCCAACCTCTTCGGCAATCACTTCCCTCACTTGTTCGGTGACTCTTGGCACCGCATCATCGTTACCTTTATCAGCCATCTCTATTTCTGAAATGTTTACATAAGTTGTTAAACATTCCATTTATAACACATGCTTTACTTGTTTTGATTTAATCAAGTTCATAACTCGATTTAATCATTCTTGTTTCAATTCAATCAAGTTCGTAACTTGATTTAATCATTCTTGTTTCAATTCAATCAAGTTCGTGACTTGATTTAATCATTCTTGTTTCAATTCAATCAAGTTCATGACTTGATTTAATCATTCTTGTTTCATGCATTTCTTGTTTTTTGAGTGAGCTTACACACTCTTTTCATGCATATTTGTTCATTTCTCATTTTCTACGTAGTACATAATTTATTAACAAAATAAGTTAGTTCTTACCGGACGATCGATCAAGCTTGAACCGAACACTTATTGACAACCTTGAGCTCTGATTACCAACTTGTAACACCCTTAAATTTTTACTTGAATTAATTTCTAATTTTATACCAAAGATATTAAAATAACATAAATTTCGGAAGTGTCAAAAACCTTAGTCAACTAATGACTAGGTTGGAACATTCAAAAGTTGTTTTAGATATTGTTTACAACCCATGAACAAAGTTTAAGTACGATTAAAAACATAGCGGAAGCTTCAAAAGTTGTGTTCGGTTCTTCAAAAGTTGATTGATCGTCGTCCATAACTTTGAGCACCTAAAACTGCAATGTTTAAATAAACATTTATGTCAGAATGATTAGAATTTATAATTGATCAAACTATGATTGAATGAACTTGAACTTTTAACATTTTATAAGATTTTCACAATTTCAGGACTTACCGTAACTTACGGTTCTACCGTAAGTTACGGTGGTCAGTTTATGACAAAGCCCACCGTAAACCAGGAGATCCATGCCGTAAACATCTAACCTCTACCGTAATTTACGGTAATACCGTAATTTACGGTAGTACCTGGAACTTCATGTTTGGTTTTGCATGTTCATTACACCAAGGTTTCCAACTCTCGGATTTCAGTTTTTCTATGACACCGATACATTAAAACCTCGTATTTCTCATATGTTATATATTAACCAAGCATCAAAGAACAATCTATCATATTCCGGAGCATTAATTATGTCTTACTTGATTGTTCGACCCGTTTGGATGCCAAGATTTGGGCATCAACTAGGGTATTACAAAAATCCAATTTCTATCAAATGTTTTGACCTGTTTCACTTGTTTAAGATGCAAAAGTCACTTCCGTGACATATTGATCTATCTTGTTTACCATGTTTTCAAAACTACAACATAAAACTAACAATTTATTTATAATGTAACGAAACGGTAATTTCGTACCTTTAGAGCACGTCTTTCCCTCGTGAATTCCCTCCGGCTTGTCCGCTTGATGATCCGAACTCTTTGCCTAGAAGATTCAGTTTACAGCTTGTTTAGAATTCTTTTCATGACCATATTCATATCATTGTGAAACATGATCAAATCTGCGTTCTCATCATATTTTTATCATTTAAATCCTCTCTTAGGCATTTCAACAAACACCTAACGGGTCAGATTCTTCTATAATTATCACCAAGTTCATGATTTGTAATTAACATCTATTTTCACTAAATTAATAAATTTCACATACATCTTGACATCTATATTTCTGAATTTACTTTACCCATTCAGATTTCGCTATAACAATAGTCATAATTCTAGTATTCTTCAAGTTTTCTTCAAGCTCATAGTCTCCTAACATGTAAACCCCAAACTTTACAAATATGATGCAAGGTTTTCACAAGGAATCACCTAGGGTTTGACTCTAAACATCATATTAATTCAACATTCATTCATGCATGTCATAACTAGGCTCAATTTCAGTTTTTTTCACAATTAACCTAGAATTCATGATGGATCAAAGTACCAAAATTTTACATACCTTTTGATCCTTACAACGAGGTGATTACTAGTTTGTGTTTAGAATTCGATTTGGGACGGATTTGAGGCTTCAATTTTGCAGATTTTCATGTGAAGCTAGAGTTTGGAGAACACCCTGGTCGCCCCCTTCCTCTTGTTCGACCAGACACACCTAAAATGGTGTGTTTGGTGAGTTTTGTTAAAATTCAGACTTTACTTTCATTCTTGGGCAAGTTTAGTCCCTCCCTTATCAACTAGCTTTAATTTCTAGTGTTTTTAATCTAGTGTTGGTTATTTCTAAACTTGTAATTTTAACTAGGTTAAAATTTCTAGATGGTAATTTCTTGTTTATGAAATCCTTGAATTTCTAATATCGGATTTATATTTTCGGGGTGTTACACAGACCGTATGAACCCATAAGCTATACAAACTACCAAGAATTGAATTCTAGTGGGGAATCCGTTTGATGCGACGGAGTGAACAATTTCCTCTTTTCCTCGTTTTGAAGTTGTTATATCAAATGACTTTATTTAAGATACTTCAACTAAAACTAAAGTAAAAAACTTGAAGTTTGAAAGAATAAAAAAGTAACCTTGTGCAATGGGTGAATGATAGAACTTCAACTTCCTCATTACTTATTTACTTAGATTGGTTTGATGCACTCTGATTCAAAACAAATCAGACAACCAAATCATTTATAAATCAGTGAAACCATTGCAAATGCATCAATATAAATTATTACAGATTCATTTTGCACAAAATCTGTTTAAAAATATTTTTATAGTTTTCATTTCAATTTTAATGTTCATAAATGGATGACTTGTTTGACATAAATCCGGGAAAAATCACATTTTACGTACTCATTATTTTGAAGCCATAGTCATTTTTGACAATCAACAATCCAACTATACCCATAAAATGTACCAAGGAACGAAACACACAAGTTAAAACGGTAAAAGAATAAAGAAAATGTATTTAAGTTTCAAAACGTACCACCCATTCTCATTGCATTGTTCATAATTCTTTATAGTTTCTTCTAATTTGATGGTTTCCATGACATGTGTCAAATACTCACTGCAATAAGGAAGAAAAATCCAAGTATTCTATTAGATCCTGGTGCCATTTATAATGTCAACTTGTCAAGGAGAAAATACTTTACATCACAGTCCTAACAATACAAAAAGAATAGGATTCATTTCCCGATGACATAAGATCATACACACCTATCAGACCTGATTAACATGCACTCTCCTGGAAAATGCCACCGCTCTTCGAGTGACCAAATCGACACCGGCAATGGAGTTCTCGTTCTTCTATCAACATGTACTGCAGGTTGTGTACGCATTGGGCATCAGCATCATTGTTGTGGGTTCGATGCAGCTTTGTCGTACGCCACCACACATCTCTTTTTGTCTTTCTCTCTCTTGGTCTGCTCAATATTTGATGGAGATGTGTTACAATTGGGTGAAAATGGAATGCTAGAGAAAGTGAATCGGTGCATTCAATCCTATTACAATGTAATTTAAGATGAGGAAATGAATAGGTGCTTTTTATCAAGTTCAATTCATGAAAGAAAGAGAAGTGACAAAGAAGGACAGAGGGGTATGATGGGAAGTGCAACTTTTGTTCCAATATAGTACACTTGCTACATATTGCAATGATGTATGAAGTGCAACTTTTGTTTAACGGATTGTATAGAACTTTTTTGTAATTAAAGAGCAATATATATGTCTGTGTAAATATGTGTGTATGATTTATTGGAGTTATTTTGGAGTTGAGTTAAAGCTCGTTACCTGAGAAAGACGGCCAGCACTCAATGCTTGACGAAATCTAGCCTCTAATGTCTTTGTTAAATAAAATCAGATTCCCCATCCTCCAAAGACACCAGAAAACTGTTTGCGCAATCCCATTAAACGCGATTATGGTAGCGTTTTTTCAGTATTCATGTCAATTACGACTCGTGGCGAGTCCATTCGACGGATAAACTTCCGATGTTCATATTCCATGTGTAGATAATAGTTCCTCCCAGTGGGTGAAAAAATGTTTGAAAAAAAGCATCAACAATTTACAAACTAAGCATCAAGAAGATTGGTGCGAAACAAAAAAACGACATACCTATTGTAGTTTTTGATGTGTGTGATTTGTGACTCAGTGTGACTCCTTGCTCGAACCATCTAAATCTCACAAAAACAACTTGTATTCATATTCAAAACCGAAAATAACGCCTGCAATTCTCATCAACAACAACAAACAAAAAATAAAATAAAAACCAAATGAAAGAACAATAATCATACCAGTGCTCAATCACAACAGTTGGCGATGGTGCTTTGTTGTTTTAGCTTTCGATTCTGATATAAAACTGAACCAGCCACCAGACAGAACCAACCACCAGACTCTCTCTTCTGGACCATCGTAGCAGCCGAATTAGCCGAACGTATACCGGTGAGACTTCAGAAACCACCGGTCGCTTCCCTACTTTTTGCTCTCTCTCTCTCACTCCCATCTCTCTTTTTAACCTTCTAACCTCTCACTCTTTCAATGTAGGGGAACACAAAGAGACGGGTGTTTGATTAAGATTAATTCAATTTGGCATAATTTAATTGCATTCAAATCCATTCAATTGAGCCAATGATGATGATGCATCATTTGGGTTATGTCCTCTCACTCTTTCAACAGTTTCATGCAGTAAGAATTCACATTCATTCATTAATTCAATTAAATAACCTATGTAATTTAAAATCATTATGGCCCTTAAACACATTGATGTATTATAAATAATTTGTTAATTTATTAATTGGATTTGTATAGATTAACTTATTATTAAGTAAATTAAATGCAATTAATAGGATTTTTATAGGCTGGTGCATTTAAAACAACCATAAATTTTGGTTTTAAAATAGAACATATAACTAAACTTTAGAATATATATAGATTATTAATTGCCCTTTTAATCTATTTACATCAAGCATTGGAGAATTGCCAATGCCTCTTAAAGGAGAGATCCAAAATTCAATCCTAGCCAAAGATAAATAATTTAGAATTATTGTGTAATAGAGTACGAGTAAGCATTAAAAAAAAACAAAGAATTAGTTTAATGAATAATGACTAAAAAATATCGAAGAATTAGTTTAATGAATAATGACAAACTTTTTTTTACAAGTTGCATCGTGAAAAAAGATTATTTTAATACCTTTAAAATCAACTTAGTATTTACATATATTGACGTTTAATTTTCTAACTAGTAGGAATTTTCGCGCTTTGCGGCAGATGTTCGATTCATCACGTATTAAGTAAATATAGTATTTGTTGTTTAGGTAAAATTATGTCAAAATTTAAAGGAAAATAAAACATCACCCAAAATCCTTTAAAATGTGTAATAGGTTGGCTAATTAAAGTTTTAATATTCTCCTATTTGGCACATCCAGTAACCAAATCTACTTTACAACATAAAATAATTAGAGTGTCACTTTTAAAAAATACATATACATAAATAATTTATTATTTTATGTAAAACTCTTCAATTTATTCTATTTATCCCTAGCTCTTGTTTTCTTTTACACTTTTCAATTCGGTTACGTTTTTTCCAACTTGCAGATGTAAATTAAATCCACTAAAAAGTAAAACAGCTCCAGAGTCCCATAGTATTTCTCGGTTACAAAAACCAACGTTAATGATTCCGGCCACAACCAATTTCCACTCCTCACCACCAAGAAACACCACCGCAAAGAAAACCCTCGTCCAAACCCCCGACACCGTCGTCGTAGCAGGTTCTCATCGAAACCAAAATTCCGCCCCTCATGTAGTCTTCTATGATCATCCTGACCTATTAATGCCCGTACAAAATCACCGTCGCCAACGATTTCTGCAGAACAGAACCGCCGCCACTCCGTCGGTTTTTCTCAATTCCTGCAAAAAAATGCTGGCTAGAATTTTTTTTGTGACCGTTTAAACTATGATTAACATTTTAAATCATGTTTTAATAGTTCATTTATAGGTAAATATAGCCAAAACCATTCAGATTAAACATCTTAAACTCATTTCAGAGATCTGTTTGGTGGCATAAGACAAAAACGAAAAATCGAAGTTAATCGAAGTAAAAGGCAAGAAATCCGCCGTCAAAACCCTAAAACACCACGGTCAAAGACCTTACTTCCGATTTCTCGAGAAAAGGTCTTTGAGTAGGTGTCATCGTCGTCTTGCGACGGAACCGAGGTGACCCGCTTGTTCACCTACGCCGACACCATCGCTGGATTCCCCATCCTCCTTTCTGCATGTAGGAGTGGAGTACACGCCGGAAACTGACGTGGTGCCGCTCATGACCGCCGTGACCGACGGAGCGTCCTGTCATCTGTCTCTCTGTGTTGGCGTATGAAAACCTGTGGAGGGGCAAAAGTGAACACTAACCAAACTTCAGTGAAGTTCTAAAATCTGACGTCGTCACCGTTAAACTGTTGCTCGGTTATGTTTCAAATTAATATATAATATATAATATAATATATAATATATTATATATAATAAAAAATATATAATATATAGTAATCATAATATATAATATATTATATATAATATATAATATATAATATATTATATATAATAAAAATATATAATATTAGGTATACAATATATAATAAAAAATATAGTATCTCATAGTGTGAAAAATAAATAAAAAGTAATAAACTAATCCAAATAACATTCTCATAGGGAATTTCATAAATTGTCCATGTCTCCGGACAACAGATTTATCCTATCTCTACATGGTTATGGACTTAGACCGTGGGGTATGGTGGGGCGGGAGTTTGGAGCGTGGGCCGACACGTGGCTTGGGTGGGCTTCGCTGTGCTGACCACATTGAAGACGGTATGGTTAGTGGCGGACTCAGAAATTTTTTCATGGGGGTGCGGAACATTTTTAAAAATTTTAGGCCCCTAGGTATATAAGTAAAAAAATCGGTCCGTATCGGGTCGGGTCATGTAAAACAAACGAACATCAAACTAAATTTATATAATCATCAAAAACATGTCAAACCTTGTTACAAACATAATTAAAACGTCGACGCCCTACGGGTTTTCATTTTTTGAAATCTATCCAAAACATTATCTAAAACTAATTTCTTAAGCAATTATTTCTCTATATAACATAAGTTCTATCGCTCCATAACATAATGTTTCAATTTTAATTTTAATTTTCAACTATTCAAGCCCTAGAAATCATAACGTAAATTGTAATCACCCTAAAAATATATAAACAACATAATCACCCTAAAAATATATAAACAATATAATCACCCTAAAAATCATTTAAACAACCATAAACAACGTCAAAACACACAAAATTTCAAACCTATTTAACAACTTTATTACCATTTTTCTCCTATAATATCAACCAAAATCATCAAAATAACAAAGAAACTTACCCGTGTTCGGATTCCGGTTAGATTTGGTGTCAAACGGCGGTGGTATGGTGGCTGATTACGGTGGTCGCCGGCTGCTGGACTGTTGTCGCTGGGTGATGTTGTTCGTTGGCAGTGCAGGGACGCAAGAGAGAGAGAGAGAGAGCGGGATGCCCATGGATTATTCGGGTCAAAACCACGATTATGAGGATTCATTTTTCGTATTGTGGTTGGATGAGATTTTTTTAAAAAAAAAAGATAGAGATGATTATAGAAGAGGTGGAGTAGTTGTGGTAAAAAATGTATAGAAGTGTGAATATTTATAGTGAAAAAATATTTTTTTTAAACACATAGCCGTTGGCCAACGGCTAGCCCAAACGGCTACTTGTCTTGGCCAATGAGATCCCGCCATGTCATCTTGATAGCCCCGCCCAACGCCCGGGCTAAAACCCCCGCCCAAGGGGCCACGCCGAAACCCAAACCCACCCGGGGTGGTGACTTGGGCGTTTGTACCCAACACACGCCCCAACCCCGCCCCATACCCTATAGTATTATGAGCTCAGGTTCCGATATTTCATTTTATTAGATATTAAGTAACTAGGTTAGAACCCCGTGTATTACACGGGTTGAATAAATGTAATTTTATATACTAAATTAAAACAGTTAGTCTTTAAAAATCTCATTTATTACACGAGTTGAACAAATGTAATTTTATATATTAAATAATAAAAAATTATATCTCTAAGAACCCCATGTATTTGTACTGAATAAAAGTAATTTTATATACCAAATAATAAAAATCCGTGTATTGTACGGGTTGAATAAATCTAATTATATATACTAAATAATAAAAAAAATTATATCTTTAAAAACACTGTGTATTACATGGGTTAAATAAATGTAATTTTGTAACCTTGTATACCGCAAGCGGTGCGAATATATACTAAATAATAAAAAAGTTATATCTTTAAAAACACCATGTATTACACGGGTTTAATAAATGTAATTTTGTATATTAAATAATATGCTATTGGATTCGTTTAAAAAATCATAAATTTGGTTCGGTTTAATTCGAATCAAATCACAAATTTGGTTAAGTTTAATTCGAATTGATTAGAACCCCAATTTGAAAAATCAAAAACAGAATTATATTATTAGCATCTCTTCCTAATTAGTGTTTTTTTTTTTAAAAGTTTGATCTAATGTCTAATAAGTTATTTTGTGTATTTTGTTTGTACTTTAAATTTTTTATATGAGCGTATTATTGTTTTTTTAAGTTTAAGATTATTGTTTTGTGTTATTATTTAAAGAATATATTTAATTTATTATATTATTAGAAAAAATAGAATGATTCTATCCGATATTCAAAGTAAGATAAGATTTAATATTAATTGACTATTTATTATTTAATTAATTGATATAAGAAAAGTATGAAAATGTAGGAAATTACAAATGTAGACGCCCTCAATGAATGATACGTGTCACTTATTGGTTTCTTTTATTATAGTAGATATATTACTTTTCTAATTAGTAAAATTAAAATATCTTTCTCCTTAAGTTTTCTAATTATCTAGAGTTTAATTGATTTTAATTTCTTTAGAAAAAAACTGAAAATTATATTTTGATTCTCTAAATCTTAATCGATTTTAATTTTTTAGAAAGAAAATTGAAAAGTTTATTCCGCTTAGAAAGAAAAGAAAAGTCTTTGAAAAGTTTATTACGCTTAGAAAGAAAATTGAAAAGTTTATAATCATACAATTAATTCTAATCCAATTTATGAATTTAACATTTTGTTATTTTATGATAGTAATCATCATATAAGAAAAAAAGGTAATTATCGTTATCAAAATGCCATTAATATAGGTAAAACTGTTATTTAGTTAATATGATACATAAACTATAAAATAAATGAAAGTAGGTTAATCCATTAACTATAAAATAAATGTAAGCAGGTTAATCCATTATAATTAGTAAATTTAATAAACATACATAAAAGATAAAAAAAATTATAGTTATCTAAATTTTTGTTTAAAATTATTTATAGAAAAACAAATATTTATTCTTATCTAATTTTTAGTTTAAAATTATTAGTGTTATTTAACATTGATAAATAGGAAAATAAGGTGAGAAAGCATGAGAAAGTGACACGTGTCAAAAAAGATTTTTGTTTATTAGTATAGGAAGATTTTTATATATTATTTTTTTGCTAGAAATTGAGTAATTTTTATATATTATTTTAAAAATGTTTAAATCTATATCTTATACATATCTATAGCTATGAAATAACCATTTCCGTTATTTATCATTTTATGTGAGTTAAATATTCTTTTTCTGCTTCTTTTATTTCACCAATTTTGTATACCGTATCTTATTCTATTAAATAAATATCTAGTTTCGTTACATCACAATTCTGTGAGCTCAATATTCTTTTTATGCTTCTCTTATTTCACTAATTTATACATTGTATCTTATTCTATTAAATAAATATGTAGTTACGTTATATCACAATTCTATGAGCTCAATATTCTTTTTATGCTTCTCTTGTTTCACTAATTTGTATATTGTATCTTATTCTAGTAAATACATATTATCTATAAAAATTGTTTTATGTTGGAAATTTTTTTAAACTAGGATTAAGACCCGCCCGCGTTGCGGCGCGGGTACATCGTAAACATTGAATGGATTAGTCCAAACGTTATATGATGCCTTAACCATATGAAAACACACATTTCGACGTATCCAGTTGAACTCAATGTAACCTGTATAAGCATTGTGATTGGATCAAACGTAAAATAAATCAAATTTATATTGAACAATCATAACGTATTATATGTGACCCAACTTATACATAGAAAACGTAACGGGTATGAATGAAAATCTGCACATGTAATCAAAAGGGATTAATTAAAGCTTTCGAAAAAAAAGGGAGAAAAAGAAACCATAATTCGACTCCACTCGGTTCTAAACAAACTTTACGAAACATACATAAAATAAACACGAAAACATATTATATTTGACCTAAATCATTTCCCAAAAAAGTTTACGTCGAAACGTAGAACAACTTGAATTTATACCGAAGCGTACATAAAAATATGCACGTAAAAATGGTTTCTTTAAACGAAAACGTATTATATTTGACCTGACTCGTCTATAAAAAAAAAGTTTACGTCGGAATGTAGAACAAATCATATTTATACCTACCCGTACATAAAATATGCACACAAAAAAATAGTTTTAAGTAAAAGAAGTATAGGGGTAAACCGAAACAAAATATTAGTAAAAAATTTAATAGGTTAAAAACGTTCGTAAAACCGTGCCAAGTAACACCAATGCTACAACGACATCTACTCTCAACATCGTAAAAATAAAATAGATAAAATGGGAAAAATTACACTAAACGAAAAGCAGACTTAAAATCGTTGAACCACGCACACCCGTTACAGTGTGTTAATGCGAAGAAATTAACCAGAAACGTAAAACGTAGAAAATAATAACTTAGTCGATCTAGTACCCGCCCGTTGCGGCGAACTTGTCAAAAGGGAAAAATGGACACGTTGCGACGGGTCTCTCAAATATGAAAAAATATAGCAAAAAACGTTGAACCTCACATGCACGCTACGACATGTTAACTTGCAAAATTTAGAGCGAAACGTAAAACGAAAAACTTGTGAAAGATAAAAAGAATGGGGAACCAAAGTTGTAAATAATAAAGTGTTGTATTTTTTTTTGGTCTAAAGATATCATTCCACACGAAAAAGAGCAATTACAAAGCAATGGCAGGTAGTCGGGCAACAAGTTGCGCCGCCACCCCCTTTTGAATAGAAAAACCAATTCTACTAAATACAAAGTTTGAAACCTTTAGCGACGTAGAATTACTATTAACGACTTTTTGAACCCGATTCAAGAGTCGCACAGCGTCAGGAGCGAGACCACCAAAGGTATCAAACGTAAACGGGACAAACATATGTTGATTCTCCCGGCAGGCTTTCTCATGTTTTGCCACTTTGCTCGCCTCTGCCTTGAGCACCGCTTGCCCTACGACAAAACCCTTTTCCTTGAGTCCGACAAGGGGGGAGACTCCAGTTAGATCTACACAAGCGTGTTTCCCCCTTCCCATCCAAACACAAGGATGTCCGCCGGGCGTAAAGTGGACCTCCCCTCTAAGGGGTCAGTCAGGAAATTTACTGGAGCCTCCTTTTTGGCAGAGATCCCGGCCCGCTTAAGAACATCACATAACACATCTCTCACCCAATCATGCCGATATTTAAACCCTGGTAGCTCTTTACAGTGGATCGCGTGCTCGCCGAAAGAATCCAAACACGCTTTGCGGCATACCGGACATGGCTCGTCAACTGGGAACAAAGGAATCATCAGTCGGTATCTAAGGATAGCACGGTATTCCACAGCCGACATGTGTTGCCCCAAGCCTTCAATTGGTACGACAGACAGAAAATCATGAGCATGTGGGGCACGTAGACATTCAAACACAGCTCTTTGCCGAGGGGATAAAACAAACTATAAGGGTTAAAATACAAAATAAGAAAATGGTTGAGTTAAAAGTGAAAAATCAATTTTTTTTTGAAACACTCCCCAAGCTTGGGGTACAACATACAATGCAACAAAAAGTTGCTAATTTATACTTTGTTAATGTGATGAATGGAAATTTAGTGAGATTATCAATATTAAATTCTACATATAGTGACAAACTCTTGAGTAGAGCTATTTATGTCACTTGTTTAATTTTCTATTAGTATAATAAACTTTTCATGTGGTGTATTGATGTCTTTTATGACAATTGATTATAGATTTTATGTCAAAATTAAGTACTTTTCATGTGGTGTATTGATGTCTTTTATGACAATTGATTAGAGATTTTATGACAAAATTAAGTCTCTAATTATGTTAAACTTTTCATCACCAATGACTCTTGCATACTTAGTAGGCTATGTGCCTCTTTTAATGGTGCTAGATATAAGAAAGAGAGATGTATGCATGAAGAGTCCTTGGAGAAGAAGTACTTGATGACCCATATGTTGGGAACATATAGAGATAAGTTTCTCTATACGATTCGACTATATTTCTATTCTTAGTTTCCAAAAGTTCTAACACTATGATTTTACCCGGTGTAACCTCGGGCGCGTGGCCTTCTCCGGCAGTACAGACTGCTTCGGCTGTTGTACCCTGGGAGACATACGCGTCGTCTTTAGTAGAGGCGCGAAATCTGTTTTAAGGGAAACGTGTTGAACACGTGCCTCAGCCACAACCGTCAACATTTGTTTGTTCTTTTTGTAGGAAATTGATGTACAAGGAGACGTGGTTCAAGACCTCGTTGAAGCATACACAAAGGTTTGAAAACACAACGGACTATACAAGAAGACGCGGTTAAAGCTCTTGTTGAAGACCATAGTTTGAATCAATTTAAATACATATGTTATATTATACGTTATATTCGTAAGGACTTGTACACGGTACATGTACTATTTTTCCCAAATATGTAAAGAGGATATCTTTACTATTTTTTATATTTATTTATATAATTTTTATTATTATCGTGACCCATGTTCTACATTTTATAATTCCTAAATCTTTATTGCTAACTATTTAATATTTTCTTTATTCAACCGGTTTAAAACACAAGTTTCTTTCCTAGTTATAATATCGATCGATTCCATGTTTAAATCCCCCCACCCTCTTGCTTTTTTAAAGACTTATTTCAAATTTAGCTCCTTTCTCCATGTGGTCACACATATTTCTTATTCTCTCTTCTCTTCTTGTCACATCCCCGCATTAGTCGCACTTTCTATAGTACTTGCAAGAAAGCCTCAATTGGGGGGAGTGCCATAAAGACTTGTGGTGTAAATTCAAAATGTTTGTCTTTGATATGGATGGATAAATAATTTTTAATGTTGTGATATTGATCTTTCTTTTGATATATATCTTTATGGTATTCTATCAAGAAAAGATTACTCAGGTTAACAAATACACCTGTGAAACGCTTGTCAGATTTCACAACCGTTAAACTTTCAAAGTTGGTTTGTAGTTATCAGCCCCATACTAATGCTCAAACATTGCTTTTTAGCTTCCTTTTAACTCCATTGTTCGAAGTTTTACACCAATACCTCAACCGTAATACATAAGATGATTATGTAACTAAGTAATCACATAAACACCTGTAATCTAATACTTCAACTGTAAAATACATAAGACGATTATGTAACAGAGTAATCACCTCTCTTTCTCCCTCACGATATACCTATAAAGCACTACATATCCATACCCATACATCTATCATGCTTCTCTACTTATAACCTACTTTGCAATAAACCACACCAATAACCCACCCACCTATAAAACTTCAAATACACAAGTTTATTCCTAACCTCATACCTTAGGTGTAATAATACTTTTGATACATTAAATGTCACGCATAAATCAAAATAGACTATACTTTAACACTTTACACTTTTATACATCCAAAATCAAAATCAATGATGTCTCTATTTTGCAATGATGATTCTTAGAATTAAAGTAGTTGTCCTGGTGGCGCCAAAACATTCTTCCCCAACCAACTTCACTCCATTTAAATTCTCTTATTTAACTACTTAAAATCCTAGCTTTTACCGGAATATCCGCTCATCAATTCTCCGATCTGCCGCCGTCACTTCACTTCCGGTCAGCCGGTTTCTTCCCCGTTAACAGTTATTATTTTTCAAATTATTATTATATGCTGTTACGTTTAATTATGTTGTTATGTAATTAATTATGAATTCAGTTTATGTTATTATTATTATTATTATTATTATTATTATTATTATTATTATTATTATTATTATTATTAAGGTGTAGAAGACAATAGATCCACTTTCAATGAAGATCTTATGATGATATACAAAATAATAATAATAATTGTGAAGAATAATAATAATGTATTTACTCTGATTTCTGAGAATTTGCCACTGTTCTAGAAATCAGAGACATAGATCTGCAAATTCCAGACATTACATCATGTATTGTTGATGCAAAACTTGTTACTAGCAGTATATATCTATATATACTGTATAATTATACTGTAATAAAATTTTGATATTATTATATTAGGTATTTTAGTTTTACATCGATTTTTGTTCCACCGTCTCGAAGGATATTTGATCTTCTGTTATGATGCTAACATGTTTATTCGTTAGTTAGTTAGTTAGTTAGTTAATTACTGAGGTTACAATGTTACATGATGTCAAAATGTTTTTCATATGAAAATGTGGCATTATTCTGACCTTATAATCTTGTATAATAAATGTATGTTTCGCGCGGATTCAGTGAAGATGGACAAGGGACAATGATCTTCTTCTGCACATGGTCTTCCATGTTTGTTTCCATAACTCTTATGATTAATTGATCATATACATTATTACCTTCAATCAGCTGACTTAGTATTTTCTTAATTTAATTCAAGTATTTGTCTGTTTCTGTAACAATGTGAAAACAGACTTTAGTTTAATATGTTAAGTGTTACATAAAGAGATTCCTTAATTCTATAACTCCATGTGTCCTAATGATCTTAAGCCCAGATGCAATGCAAGCAGACAGAAAATATAAAAACTTTTTTAACATTTATCGGTATCATGTTCTTGTTCATTAAATATGCCATCAAGATATGTTGTGAGATCACCCCACATAACCTGCTCACCATGACTCTAGCATGAAGTCTGTGATACAGACTGCAGGTTGAAATATTATCTATTTAGTTCTCTTCACCCTTCCTTCCATTTTTCCTAAAATTATCGAATTTTGATTGCTTAAATTCAGTCATGAGCTGTAAGTGTGGTCTGTAAAGTGCATTTTAGACTTTAGTTCTCTTTAAGCTTCTGTATTTCATGAGATTTTTCTTGATAAGTTAGGATTTAGGGTGTTATTATATTCGAAAAGTAACCGGTTACATTAGTTTGTGGCAAGTTTCAAGAGAATACTTGTTTTTAGATCTGGTTGTGTCTGTAAAGAGTATGCTTTTGAAGTTTTGATCAACTTTATACTTTTTTTGGTCATAATTTATCTTTATCTATTTGTTACAGACTTGCAATATCGATATTAACAATCGAGGAGGAATATAGCATCATCTTTACAAGAAACCGATCCTTAAATACGCTGGTTATAAAGACTCAGAAATGTGTTGATCATATGATCAAAGGCATCAATGTGGTCAAATTCAAATAGAGTGTGTGTAAGCGAACCGAATCAAAAGATAGAGAAGAATGTTAGTTCTCGGTATAAATCACCCACACCGAGGCGCTGTCCTTCCCCTTATACACCGAAAACATGTACAAAAACTCCCCTGCCTGTTTCGACAAGACCGGTATCCACTGAAAGAAGACGGCCCACCACACCACAATCACCATCACCGTCACCATCACCATCACACCCGTCTACCCCGGTCCATGAGACATCTGTTAACACAGAACTGGCAGCCCGAAAAGTGGCAATTAGTGGTAAACTACCAGAAACATTATGGCCTTCAAGAACACGAACGCGTAGTCTAAGCGTTTCATTCATGTCGGATGCCTTTTCTCTCTGCACAAGTAAACGAGAAAAACCGCCACCTCAGGTGCTTTCTGACCGCACGCTCAAACCGTCATCAAACGTATCACAAAAACGAACGGCAACACCCGAGAGAAAACAAAGTCCACACAAAGGAAAGAACGCCGTCGTTCAGTCAGAAAATCGGTTGCCTAGCAAAACCGGTTCGAAAGTGTTCACAAAAAGCGTTGACATCCCCGATAAGCCGATGAAAGCTTTCATCGCACCAAATCGAAATGCTAGAATACAGTTACAAAAATCCGCAAGTGATCCTGTAACTGTGAAGTTAGAATTCGACAATCTACAGAGAATGTCGAATCTTATTTCGTCAACTTTAACAGCAAGATCTCAATCGTTACCAGCTACTGGAGTCCGGGCGTCTTCACCCAGTAAGCAATCTGGGTTGGGCCTAAAATCAAGGCCCATAAGCCCGGCTCCTTCTAAACGGGCTAGTCCTTCTCGCATAAGGCCATCTAGCCCGTTGAGACAACCTTGCAATTCAAACTCAAACAGAGTTTCTGTTCTTACATTTGTTGCTGATATTAAAAAAGGAAAAAAAGTGGCTGATCAGATTGAAGATGCTCATTATCTACGGTTACTTTATAACCGGCAAATTCAGTGGCGCTATGTTAACGCCTGTGCCGAAGCTGCCTTCAAGTTTCAGAAATCAACAGCTCAGAAATCTTTATATAACGTGTGTAGAAGTACCTCCGAACTCCACGATTCAGTCGCTGCAAAGCGGATTGAGCTCGATCAGCTGAGATTGAAGTTAAAGCTATACGCGGGTTTAAACCAACAAGTAAGGCATTTGTTTCGATGATATTATATCTTGTTATATAACTTATATATATATATATATATATATATATATATATATATATATTCTGTTGGCTAAAATATATTCATTGTGATATCTCTGGCTCAGATGGCCTACCTTAATGAATGGGCTAAAATCGAAAACGAGCACAATCTTGCATTATCGGGTGCTATCGACGATCTAAAGTCGAGCACTCTCAGACTTCCTGTAACAGGCAGTGCAACAGTAGATGTTCAAACTGTTAAGTCGTCTCTTCGGTCAGCGCTCGAAGTAATGCAAACGATGGGGTCCACTATGCAGTCTACACTATCTCAGGTATGAAGTTTGTATGTGAAATTTGATAATTGGTAGTATAAACTGATATACAAACATAGAAGAAATAACTTAACTTATTATTTAGTTAATAACAATTAGTAGTCACAATATTAATTACCAGTTTTTAATATGTTTATACAGTTGGTAGGACATAACTGCTTGGCATCTGAACTTGCTACTGTAGTGGCACAAGAAAGAGCTCTTCTTGATGAATGTGAAGTTCTCTTGACTTCTGCAGCTTCTTTGCAGGTAAAAGGATTTCATTGTGTTCAATATGATTTTTCTTAAAATCATAAATTTTGACTTTTTTTTTTTTTGATGTTGGTTGTCTGCAGGCAAAGGAATACAGCCTTAGGACACATCTAGTACAAATGAAACAAGAGTTGACGCTTAACCTGCTCGAGCCTTGAAGCAAGCAGTAATATTACTAGTTACTACTTAGCGATAAAAAAGTTATATTGATGAACCCAGGATTACGCTTTTGTCATATCGTGTGTGAAGAAATGTATCGACACACACGGTGTAGGACAAGACATGATGAGTGTATAGATTTCCTAAGAATCGGAAAAGTGTAACATGACCATCAATGTCAAAGTTGCTAATAAATAGTGTACATATTACTTAGGTGACTAAAAGTTTACAATATTCTTCTGTCCTTATCTTGTTGTAATTAGTTTGTATCGAGAGCTCGCGTCACATCTTCTATATTTACGGTACGCACATAGGTTTCTGAAGGAGTTGATAACACTTGATTAGATTTGAACATTATGCCTCATGTTTATGGAGGTATCATGTCCACATACTAGATTTTAACTTGCACTTAAGCCTTGGCGAAACGGATAGTATATGGGTTTAGATCAAAACCGGGCGTTTTAAAAGTATTGATATATAATTGGGTCAAAACCATCGTGATCAAAGTATTGACATTTGTATTTGCCCATATGGTAATACTAGAAAGGTACTGTTTCAGTGTTTCTAATTTGTTAAGCTACTGAAGAAGCACAAATAAATAATGTTAATAAGAGAGGTAATAGGTAGCATGGTGACATTAGGCCATGCGTAGTGGTAGAAGGCTATAATGCCTCCACCATGGGGCATTATACGACACGTGGCGTCCTAGTCAGCAAGGGGGCATTATAGCAAAAGTGGTGTAGTGGGTATAAAGCCCCATAATGCCCCATTCAATCATTTCACAATCATTTCACAATTATTTTTTTTAATTTAAAACATAAAAAAACTTCATTAATTTAAAAATAAAATTACATTACTTGAAATAAAAATAAAAAAAAAACTGAAAAAAAAAACAGAAAATAAAAAAAAAACAGAAAAAAAAAAAAACAAATGACACTTGTTGTTGAAACCCAAACGTCTTCGTTAAAACCCAAACGTCACCTTCACCGCTCGGGCGATTATCGTAGTTACGTTGGAAGACTTCTTGGAACGAATGACACTTGTTGTTGATGTCGGTCCATTTGCTAGAAATGGAGTCTTTGTCCCGATGTTCGCCTTGACCCCACGTGCTAAAGAAGAGTGCACGAACCCTATCCCAAAAAACCGGGCCCGTTTGAAAGTTTGCTACAAAAAAAAAAAAAATAAGTTGTTTGTTATAAAATAAAGTAACAAAATAAGTAAAATAATATTTATATAAAAAAGTTACCGGTCTCTTCGTCCTCCGAAATGTCGACAAACGCCCGAGTCAACGTGTATTCCTCTTCCTTTGTCCATTTGATGATATTTTTTGTACGCCGCGGTGCGTCCTTATCCTTCTTCTTATGCGACCTTCTGCCGCGTTTCGATGTTTCTTGCACCGGTTCGGGTTGCGTCTCTGGTACGACTTCCACAACATCGGGTTCGGCTTCGGGTTGTAACGGTTGAGACCCGCCGGCTTGACCATAGCCGAAAGTGGGAGCCCCAAACGGAGTGGCGCCACTCAAGTAAGCCGCGTAAGTTAAAAAGCTCGGGTCCATGTCTTGGAAGTTGTACGGGGTTTGCGGTTGGGTTGTGTTCGGGTTTGCGGGTCTAGCGGGGACACCAAAAGGAGGGCGGTATGGATGCATGATTGTATAAAAATTAGAAGAAAGTGGGTGTTTTTTTTATAAAAATTAGAAGAAAAGTGGGAGAGAGTAGGAGATAAAGTGGGTTTTTTTTTAAATAATGGGTTGATATATATAGTGTGGTAATTTATTAAATTAAAAAAAAAAAAAATAAAGAAAGAAAGTTACCGTTTGAGAACGGTCGAAAATAGTGGGCCCCATCAATTTAAGCGTTATTTTTAAAACGCCGGGGTGATTTTTTTTCGAAAATAACGCCCCATAACGCCCCCTGTAATGGGGGGGTGGGCGTTATAGGGCGTTTTCGGGCAAAAAAATTTACAAAAAACGCCCCATTACGCATGGTCTTATAAGTATTTTATAAAATAAATAAAAACATTAAAATATGAATTAGGGAAATTGGCCTGTAATAATCTCACATAGACCTTATTAGCCATTAATAATCCCACCTCAGAATATTCCCCCACCAGTCCCACCTTTCACCTATTTTTCCTACAATGGTCCCCGTTAAAACAACTTAACGGAGTTAAGCTTTTTTCCAAATTAAAACAGATTTTTTAGGGCTTTTGATTAGAGCGATGATACGAGTCCATTGATGTAAAACTTGCCTCGAAACAGTGCTCCAAACGATGAAAACGACGCTTCAATTTGGGTGTTTAAATTTCCAATTAACCAAAATCAAGTCACTTGGAGCACCATTTCGAAGTAAGTTTTACATCAATTGACTCGTATCATCGTTCTGATCAAAAGCCCTAAAAAATTTGTTTGTAATTTGGAAAAAAGTTTAACTCCGTTAAGTTTTTTTTAACGGGGGACCATTGTAGGAAAAACAGGTGAAAGGTGGGACTGGTCGGGGGAATATTCTGAGGTGAGATTATTAATGGCCAATAAGGTCTAGGTGATATTATTACAGACCAATTCCCTTATGAATTATATAAAGGGTATAGTGCAATTTTGGTCCCTGACGTTTGATCTTTTTACACTTTACGTCCTTGTACCTCACGGCTGTAACTTTTCTGTTAGTTTTTGTGTGAAATTACTAATACACCCTTAACGCATTAACTAAATATTATCATGACGAAACTTATAAATCTAGATTAATTATAGTAATTTATTGAGGGCAAATTGGATTTAAATAATCCCAACTCACTGTTATTGGCCAATAATAATCCAAACTCATTTAATCACCAATAATAATCCGAACAATTCACTTTTGTTTGTAAAATACTCCCAGTTAAAAAAACACTAACTAGGTTAAGAAATTGCTGATGTGGCTTGCCACGTCACCTGCCACATCAGTTGCCACGTAATCGAAAAATGCCACGTAGACTGCCACATCAGCTGCCACGTCATCGAAAATGCCACGTAGACTGCCACATTAGCTGCCATGTCATCAAAAAATGCCACATCAACTGCCACGTCATATGAAACATCAGCTAAAAGGGCCACATCAGATGCCACATCAGCAATTTCTTAACCTAGTTAGTGTTTTTTTAACTAGGAGTATTTTACAAACAAAAGTGAATAGTTCGGATTATTATTGATGATTAAATGAATTGGGATTATTATTGGCCAATGACAGTGAGTTGGGATTATTTAAATCCAATTTGCCTTTATTGAGAAAGTGAGATGTTAATTTGGTAATAGATGTGTATAAACCGGGTTTATTTTCAAAATCGGTTTGACTTGTAAACTGAATCGGTTTAATCAACTTCGTTCAAAACCGGTAAGAGAATAAACCGCTTCGGGTCATAAACATGTAACCCTATTCAAATTCGGTCCGGGCTGTGATTGCGGTTTGGGTTGAAACCGGTTTTGGTTCAAACTAGTTTGGTAGTGCAAATTAGGTCCGGTTACAATTTACAAACCAGTTTGAAATCCAAACCAGTTTTTTTACATCAAACACATAAGATTTGGCCCGGCCCAGGCCCAGCCCATAAAACTTTACGTCTTCCCTCTGGTTCTCGACTTGTGAACCAACAAACGGTGAGACACGATCAGTTTCTCGTTCTCTTCCTCGTACTCCACAACCAGATTCTCCACCTCTTGACGACTGTGGTTTGCACCACAGGCCGTACGACGGCGACATTGAGGTATCTACTTCATTTTCTAAATATGTGTTGCTAGTTATGGTGTTAAGTTGATTTCAGAAAATGTTTTAGTTAGGTTTTTTTTTTCTGCAAATAGGGGAAATTAAAATTGTTAAAATGTTACTCCCAACAGGCAACTTCCCAAAATTTTTATTGTTGAAAACAGTTAACTGTTGTTAATAGAGATGTGATTGGTACAGCACCCGTACTCATACCCGTACCGGTAACAAAAATACCGGTATCGAATTTGAACAAACCTGGGTACCAAATATATAGGTACGGTACGGGTACGAGTACAGTAACTGGTACGGGTATTTTTGGTACGGTACCCGTACCCGCTTTGGTACCATTTTGTTTTTATTTAGTTTTTGAGCACTTGTACGAGTACTTAATAGGTAAAATTGACATGAGTACCAAAATAGTACGCGTACCAAATACGTAAAGTTGGTACGAGTACCAATACGATACGATACGGGTACCATATAGGTAAAATCAATACTATAAATACCATAATACGAAATAAAACATAATACAAAAAAACTTTTAAAGGTCTACATAAAATTCGGTACCAGTATCCGTACCCGTACCAATACCGAAAGTACCGAATACCAAAATCAAGAAAACTGGGTACCGATACATGTACCAAATACCTAAAATCGGTACGGGTACGGTACGGGTACAAATACTGGTATTTGGGAAAAAAAAGCCCATCCTTAGTTGTTAATTTAGATATTATTGTTGAATGTATTGTAAGTATCATTTCACCCATTAGCTTACTGTTTTTTAATTCACCAGGAAAAGAAATGGAAAAATATTTCAAAAGAAAAAGATCACCAACAACTGATAATGCCGGTATTGATGGAAAACCTTCAAGGGAAAATTCATCTAATAATAAAATTTCCCGACCTAAATCCGCTCTTTTAAAGCCTAAAGAAGTTCAAATGTACCGCGCATTACCATATCGTAGAGACGATGCATTGGAAAAGACTATTCAGAGAAGAAAATTCTTCGAAATGATAAATTTAACCCCGAGTCGAAATGAGGTTCAGAAAGATATTGCGAATGGCTATGCAAAAGAAGTACTCAAATCCATTTTTGATGAAATTGGTGACGATGTGTTTGGCTTGTTGGTTGATGAATTTAGCGACGTATCTAACAAGGAACAAATAGCTGTGGTTTTGCGATACGTTGACACATATGGAATTGTTAAGGAGAGGTTTGTTGGTCTTGTTAACGTGACCGAGGCATCTGGTTCCTCTATTAAATCTGCTATTGAGTCTTTATTGTTTGAATATGGAGTGTGTTTGAAGAAGGTTAGAGGTCAAAGTTATTACGGAGTAAGCGATATGCATGAGGGGTTTAGTGGTTTGAAAGATTTACTCATGAGCGAAAGTGGCTCGGCATATTTTGTACATAGTTTTGCTTATGAGCTTGAGTTAGTTGTGTTGCAAGTTGCTAAAAAGAACTTTGGTGTTGCGAAATTCTTTGACATGATCGTCGTTATGATGGATGTGGTTTGTACTTCTTGCAAACAAAAGGATATGACTCGAGAGAGTCAGATAGAGAAAGTGAAGAAGGCCATCGGTAGTGGTGAAAACGAAGAGCTTATAAAAGATGGAGATACACGATGTGGTTCTTCTTTTAAAACACTTTGTAGTTTGGTTCATTCGTTTTCATCTTTTGTTGAGGTGTTTGAATATATTGAAGAGGAAGGCGACAATAGTTTAAGCCAACGTCAAGCGGATGCTCTTCAGAGATATTTCAAATCGTTTGATTTTGTATTTTATCTTCACTTGATGTTGGACATTATTGGGTTGGCAGATGTAGCTTCACGTGCTCTTCGAATAAAAGATTTTGACATCTCGAATACGATTTCAATGGTAAAAACAACCAAGAGTGTATTGCTAAAGCTTCGTTTGGAGAGGTTTGATTCACTTTTGAAGAAGATCTCTACTTTTTGTGAAAAACATGATATCGAAATGTTGAACTTGAACGACGATTATTTTGATCCAAAAAACCACAAACAAAAGTCCAATGTCACCTATCGTCAACATTACGAGTTTAACTGCTTTAACACAATTGTGGATATGGTAATTCAAGAAATTGACGATCGCTTTAGTGAGGAAAGCTGTGAGTTGCTTGTGTGTTTGGAAGCTTTGAGCCCGTGTGATTCCTTCAAGAAGTTTGACGCATCAAAGTTATTGAGGTTGATTGAGATGTATCCAGATGATTTTCGTACTGCGGATAGGATGACTGAATATCAACTTGGCAATTACATTCGCAATGTAAAAAAAGATGAAAGATTTGCCAACTTGAATAACATCGCCGATCTTCTTAAAGTGATGGTGGAAACAAGGAACCATCTTTCTCACCCGTTAGTCTATCGATTGTTGAAGCTAGCATTGGTTTTGCCGGTTACACCCGCAACTGTTCAGAGAGACTTTTCTGCAATAAAACTTATGAAGACAAATTTGCGCAATCAAATTGGCGATGACCTTTTGAATGCCTGTCTGATTTGTGCTGTAGAAAAACAAGCACTTGCCAACCATTGTTACAAATGGTGATGTAATGAATGGCCATGTAGAGATTTTATGATGGTTCCTTTTATTCTTTACCATCTTGATTTGTGTTTGCATTACATGTGCCTTAAGTTTTTGTCTTTCATGGTCTTGAATATTTAATATATTGTATTGGTTTCATATTTCATCATCACTAAAATCCTTTGGATATCATGATGCATATTTTCTTTATATATTGTGCGGAGAAGAGCCACATATCTCCAGGAGTCAAGACAAAGTTTTGGTCCATTTTAAACCAAGTGTATATTTCAGTATGTTCTTTTAATTTTTTTATCTGCTTTTTACTTGGTACCAAAGTGTATATTTCACTATGTTCTTTTTAATTTTTTGGGATATTGGTCTCTAATAAACTCTACTAGACGTTATTTGTCATTGGCAGTCCCACCTTTCAACTATTTTCCTCCACCAGTACTCAGTTAAAAGAACTTAACGGAGTTAAGTTTTTTCCGAATTACAAACTAACGTTTTAGGGCTTTCGACCAGAACGAGGATATGAGTCTATTGATGTAAAACTTACCTCGAAACGGTGCTCCAAACGACTTGATTTTTGTTAATTGGAAGTTTAAACACCCGAATTGAAGCACTGTCTTCGTCGTTTGGAGCACAATTTCAAGGTAAGTTTTACATCATTCGACTCGTATCCTCGTTCTGATAAAAAATAGTTGAAAGGTGTGACTGTCAGGGGGAGTAAAAAAGGTGGGACTGCCAATGGCTAATGACGTCTAGTAGGGATTATTAGAGGCCAATCTCCCTAGTTTTTTTATCTGTTTTTACTATTATTTTACTCTTTTAAGCTAGTTTTCATACTTTTATTTTGTCCTTCGTGCTAATAAAAAATTATGATCTGTTTCTTGTGATTACTTGAGGTTGCAAACAAGCCAAGTGGAGCCCAAGCTCGACCTAGCTCGAGATTTTTTTAAAGCTCGAGCTTGGCTCATTGGTAATTTATCAAGTTCAAGTTTGGCCTGAGCTCGACTTGTTTATTATCTATTAGTTAATGTATTAATTAAAAACAATATAAACAATAGACTCGTTTAGGCCTGCGAGCTCGATAAGTGAAGCTTAGGCTCAAGCTTGTTTACGAAACAAACTTTTTTTAGGTTTGGGCTCGACTTGTAAACAAATTTAAATAAGCTCGGCTTGGCTTGTTTACTAAACAACTTTAGCTAAGGATGTAAGTGTTATTAAATATTAATAAAATTAATATTACACTAAGACTCAACAACTTGACGAGCTTCACATGTCAGGCCCGAACTCGAGCTTGAAAAATAAATGAGCTTTGTTTTAAGCTCTAGTTCTACTTGTGCTCGATAAAGCTAAGTTCATTCCAAGTTTTTTCTTGAGTAGCTCACGAGTAGCTCAACTCATTTGCACCCTACGTGTGAGGGCAATCACATGTAATTTCTTGAAGTTAGGAGGATATCTTTTGATCAACTTATTAGTTTATGCAAGTTGTGTTTTAAAATAAAAAATTAGTTAAAAATGAATGGAAGATTGGATCATAATAATCCATACCATAACTTATTGGTATATATTAAACCAAGTGTATATTTCAGTATGTTCTTTTAATTTTTATCTGCTTTTTGCCATTATTTTACTCTTTTAAGCTAGTTTTCTTTTATTTTGTCCTTCGTGCTAATAAAAAATTAGGCAAATTGGAAAATAATAATCTCACCATTGTGAAATTGGCCAATAATAATCCCAAGTCAGGAATTAGCCACCAATAATCCCACCTCGTCCATTTTTGGAAAATAATATTCCAAATGCTGACGTGGCACTTTTTTCGTTTAGTGACTGTGGATTATTATTTTCCAAAAATGGGCGAGGTGGGATTATTGGTGGCTAATTCCTGACTTGGGATTATTATTGGCCAATTTCACAATGGTGGAATTATTATTGTCCAATTTGCCAAAAAATTATGATCTGTTTTTTGTGATTGCTTGAGGTTGCAAACAAGTCGAGTGGAGCCCGAGCTCGACCAAGCTCGAGATTTGTTTTTAAAGCTCGAGCTCGACTTGTTGGTAATTTATGACCCGATCAAGCTTGGTCCGGGCTTGACTTGTTTATTATCTATTAGTTGATGTATTAATTAAAAACAATATAAACAATAGACTCGTTTAGGCCTGCGAGCTCGATAAGTGAAGCTTAGGCTCAGACTTGTTTACTAAACAAACTTTTTATAGGTTTGGGCTTGGCTCGTAAACAAATCCAAATAAGCTCGACTTGACTCGTTTACTAAACAACTTTAGCTAAGGATGTAAGCGTTATTAAATATTAAGAAAATTAATATTACACTAAGGCTCAACGAGCTTGACGAGCTTCACATGTCAGGCCCGAGCTCGAGCGTGATAAATAAATGAGCTTTGTTTTAAGCTCTAGTTCCAAGTTTTTTCTTGAGCAGCTTGACTCGTTTGCACCATACGTGTGAGGGAAATCACATGTAATTTCTTGAAGTTAGGAGGATATCTTTTGAACAACTTATTTGTTTATGCAAGTTGTGTTTTAAAATAAAAAATAGTTAAAAATGAAAGGAAGATTGGATCATAATAATGGATAACATAACTTATTGGTAGATATTCTATATTAACAATTTGACCAATAGTTGATAATAATCCATATTGACAATTTAACCAATTATATTCGTAACTTTCAATTTTGTTATTCAAAACAATCTCACTAACATGAAAAGAAGATTGGATCATAATAATCCGCACTAACATATTTGTTGATATTAATTCATACTAACAATTTGACCAATAATACTCGTAACTTTTAATTTTGTTATTCAACACAATCTCTAATGGATCATTTATAGATACATGTAGAAGAGGGATGACCAGTGTCATGCTGCTGCATGGCAGTTGGCCATTGGTGACCCTTTTTTAGTTTTTTGTAATTAGGTTTTGTCTTTTTACCATTTATTTTTATTTTATTTTTTGAACGGCAAATTTGGATCACTGATAGACCATTGGAGTATCATCGTGTCAATAGCGGAACCACCCGATCATATCCATCTCCACTAGACATAATGTATATACACCAATACAAGAGGAACCCAATAAATATGGGAAAAAACCCCTTGTGGGAATCGAACCCAGGACCTATTGGTTTCAAAGTCTTATCCCACCCCCAAGATGCCATTGGGCATAAAGCCATAGGTATTGGTCACCCTTTTATACCATTTATACAATGAGAAGAGGGATGACTGCTTGCATGGCAGCGGTCCATTGTTCACCCTTTTTAGTTTTTTAATTAGGTTTTGTCTTTTTACTATTACCCTTTAACATTTATTATTGGCACTTACATCCCTTTAACTTTCTAAAAACTTTATAATCATTTTTTACGTGTTTATATTTATGTGACTCGGTATAAATTCAAGTTAATTACGTTTCTTTGAAAATTGGTAGGCTCAGATACAATATGATTTTATTTTTCTTATTTTTTACGTTTTAAATTGATTTACGTTTTGGCATAAATTTTGTTTTACAAGAAGTTGAGTCAAATATAATGTCCTTTCATTAGACTTTATAAAGTCGACTTACTTTATATTTCGGCGCCACCGTAATGCGCGGTACCATTTTTAGCTTAAAAAATAAGTTTTTATTTTTATTTTTTATTTACTTGTCGGTATAAGTTCAGGGTTTTTTTAAGTTTTTAGTTCATCTACATTTTTGGCATAAATGGTTTACAACAAGTGGGGTCAAATACAATATGTTTTCATTAGACTTTGTAAATTCGACCTACTTTACGTTTCAGCGCCACCGCAATATGCGGTATCATTTTTAAGATAAGGAAACATTATTTGTTTATGCAATTATGTTTTAAAATAAAAAAAATAGTTAAAAATAAATGAAGATTGGATCATAATAATCCGTACTATAAGTTATTGGTTGATACTAATCCATATTAACAATTTGATCAATGACACTTATCACTTTCAAAATTTTGATATTCAAAACAATCTCACTTTGGTCACACTTTCAAAGTTTGATGGATATGTATGATATTAAATATATTTAGAGGGATGTACACCCCTCCAGTTGGTTGTTGGACCGGTTGTTTCTTTGTGAGACTCCAGTTCAATTCCCGGCAAAGGCATATGGAT
This sequence comes from Helianthus tuberosus, assembly GCA_030545235.1. NCBI lineage: Eukaryota > Viridiplantae > Streptophyta > Magnoliopsida > Asterales > Asteraceae > Helianthus > Helianthus tuberosus. The sequence continues at coordinate 18,043,495 of CM060410.1, forward strand.
GTGACATGTGCGCTATGATGGTGAAAAACCCACCGAGGAGGGTTTGATCCTGAACGTCACTCCGGTTTTCATCTGGTTGTTACTCCAGTGAGTAAAATCGTGTGGAGGCAGTTTGGTTTCCGGGGGAAAGCCTTCGACCCAAGACTGGTTAACCCAACGCTGGCCCCGCTATCTGGGCCCCCGTTCTTGGAGAGGGTCCACAATGTGCGGATGTGACAATGGTCACCATTAGAAGTTCACCTTTCAATATATATATATAGGGTAGGGATCCTAAGAGAAGTCCACCCTATTTGAGAAACTTGAGAAGCAATCTGGATCACACATTTTCCCTAAGCAAAAAAATGCAAAAAAAGGTGAATTTTTTTTTGGAAAAATCGCAGCTTTTTCTTTAAGGATTAAATTTTTTATTATTTTTTTTAATTTTTTTTTTTTGGGATTTATACACATGTGTATATTGTTAATAACCTTTTAACTATACATATATGTATATTGTCAATTATACATATATGTATATACATGTTTAAAATTGAAAAAATATGTGTTATAAATCCTAAACCTTATACCATAAACACTAAAGCTAAACCTTAATGCTAAACCCTAAACCCTAAAGCTAAACCCTAATTCTAAACCCTAATGCTAAACCCTAAAGCTAAACCCTAAAGCTAAAACTAAACCCTAAAGCTAAACCCTTAATGCTAAACCCTAATGCAAACCCTAAAGATAAAGCTAAACCTAAAAGTTAAAGCTAAACCCTAATGCTAAACCCAATTGCTAAACCCTAAATACTATTACTAAACGCTAATGCTAAACCCTAAAGCTAAACCCTAAACCATAAAGCTAAACCCTAAACCCTAATGCTAAACCCTAAATACTAATGCTAAACCCTAAATAACACTTATTTTTTAATTTTAAACATGTATATACATATATGTATAATTGACAATATACATATATGTATAGTTAGAAGATTAATGTATAAATCCCAAAAAAAAAAAAATAAAAAATTAAAAAAAAAATAAAAAATTAAATCCTTAAAGAAAAAGCTGCGATTTTTCCAAAAAAAAAAAAAAAAAAATTTTTTTTTTGCATTTTTTTACATTTTTTTGCTTAGAGAAAATGTGTGGTCCAGAATGCTTCTCAAGTTTCTCAAATAGCCTACTACTTCTCACATGATCCTTATCCTTTATATATATATATATATATATAGGGAGAGGCTCATGCGAGAACCACCCTTATTGTGAGAACCTTGAGAACCAATGTGAACACAACCTAAAATAGCTAAAAAAACCTAACCCCCCCCCCCCCAAAACCTAAACCCCCCCTCCCCCACCCCCCAAAAACCTAAACCCCCCCCCCCCCAAGCTAAAATGCTAAAAACTAAACCCCCAAAAAACCTAAAAAAATCTAAAAAAATAAAAAAAAAATATAAATTTTTTTTTTGATTTTTTTAATATTTTTTAGGTTAAAATCGCTACTTTTCGAAGCAAAAAAAAAAAAAAATTTAAAAAAAAAAAAGTTAAATTTTTTTTTTTGCTTCGAAAAGTAGCGATTTTAACCTAAAAAATATTAAAAAAATCAAAAAAAATTTTTTTGTGTGATTTTTAGCTATTTTTAGGCATTTTTTGTGTGTTCACATTGGTTCTCGCAATAAGAGGTGGTTCTCGCATGATCTTCTCCCTATATATATATATATATATAGGGAGGGGCTCATGCGAGAACCACCCTTATTGTGAGAACCGCGAGAACCAATGTGAACACAACCTAAAATAGCTAAAAAAAACCTAACCCCCCCCCAAGCTAAAAAAAACCTAACCCCCCCCCCCCAAGCTAAAAAAAACCTAACCCCCCCCCCCCCCCCCCCAAAAACCTAAACCCCCCTCCCCCACCCCCCAAAAACCTAAACCCCCCCACCCCCCCCCCCCCCCCCAAGCTAAAATGCTAAAAACTAAACCCTCAAAAAACCTAAAAAAATCTAAAAAAAATCCAAAATTTTTTTTTTGATTTTTTTAATATTTTTTAGGTTAAAATCGCTACTTTTCGAAGCAAAAAAAAAAAAAAAACTTTTTAAAATGGGTTCGAAAAGTAGCGATTTTAACCTAAAAAATATTAAAAAAATCAAAAAAATTTTTTTTGTGTGATTTTTAGCTATTTTTAGGCATTTTTGGTGTGTTCACATTGGTTCTCGCGGTTCTCACAATAAGAGGTGGTTCTCGCATGATCTTCTCCCTATATATATATATATATATATATACTAGGTTAGTTCCCCGTGTGTTACACGGGTTGAACAATTTAAACTATATAGTATAGATATTTCCTATAAATGCAAAACAAAGACAGTGACATTTATATACCATATTGACATAAATGAGTTAATATAAATGTAACCCATCAACTCGTACATGTTAATTATTATGAGTCGCAATATTTAATAGATAACTAATAAAATAAAAGTGGTTAAACATGGAAAACTAACTTTAACTAATAAAAAAATAAATAAGAGTGGTTATCTACAACTTATTGGAAAAAAAATAAGAGTGGTTATCTATAACTTATTGAAATTATAAATTTCGAATCATATGCGATCTTTCATAACCAACTTAAAAGGAAAGAAAATTAAATATACTTAAAATAAAATAATAAATCATCATCACCATTTTTCTCTCTATTTTGTATGCTTGTCGCCCCTAATTTTCTCTAATTTAGTTGATATCCTTTAGGTTTAAATATAATTTATATATTTCCTAACTGATAAGTGATAAACAATAATTATAGATAAGTTTAATTTTTATTTTACCTATTCTTTAGGTCTAATTATTATTTATATATTTTCTAACTAAATACATTTTATTATTATTATTACCTTCGTGGTAAATGTATTATTAGTAATATGTAGTTCTAAAATCAGGATGTTACACAAATGAAACTACATAAAAGATAACTGGCTTATAACCTAACGCTATCATGAAGTGTGATAAATGTGTTCTTAGAAATTATCTACCAAACCGCATAAAATACTTTTATTATTGTTGTTGTTGTTAGTATTATTATCATTTTGCATCATATGTTAACTATATTTATTTTTTCAACCCGTGTAATACACCGGGTTGTAACCTAGTATATACAATATATATATAGATTCAAAACTCGTGTATTATACGAATTGAATAAATATAGTTAAAATAATATATGAATGAATTATTTTGTTAACCAATTAATAATCACGATTGTTTTCGTTAGTTAAAACAATATACGAATTAATTATTTTGATTAACCAATTAAAAATCATGATTGATTTTGTTAGTGAATCAATTATCTTTTATTAGTTTTTTCTTATCTAATCCGTGTCCCTATTCTAATTTAAAGTTTTAAAATTGGTTATCTCTAAAATCTGTGTCATTTTTTTTTTAATTTTATTAACAATATCTATTTGTTTAGGCGGGAAAACATAATTAAGATCACCCCATGGAGCGACATGTGACATCAAATGGTTTACTTTATTATACGTATAGAATAGATAGATATTTAGAGGGGTATGAATGATTTTCTTTTATATAAACGATTATCTGTTTAATTTAAAATTTATTAATATATTATTAGTAAGGGGTGGCATACATATCTGAAAGGGTGGGTTTGGTGGAGATCAAAAGCAAGGGATTAAAGAGTTAATTTGGTTTACCTTGTTATTTAAGTTTTATGTTTGTTGTCCTTTTGAATTTCGAATGTGTTCAAATCAGGATATATATAATTTGAATAGGTTCCTTAGACTGCAAGTCTGCAAGTTTTAAGGTTAGGGTATTGGGAGTGGGTCGGCAAACAAAGCGGTAATCACCTTTACCGAGCGGCAACCACCACCGCCTTGAACTTTGCCGTGCGGTGTTCTTTCCCGATCGGTGGAGGCTTACCGACGCGGGGAGAAGAGAGAGGAGGTATATAGGGTGGGGTCCATGCCATCTCAACCAATCAAACCTTTTTCCTTTTTTTTTTATAAAAAGTTTACCACTTTACCAAGTGTCTAACCATTGCCAACACTTTTCAACATAGTTTAAACACTTATGACTAAATGACGTGGCACACTCTCATTGGTTGATTTTAAAGTTTACCACTTTCAAGTGTCTAACCACTCCCTACACCCTTATGGGTCGAACTTTATTTATATTTTTTTATTGTATCCGTGTTCGTTGTTTTTCACTTCATACAAAGAGTTGCAGTAAAATTCTGCAATCCGGTTCTGTGTTGTTCTTGATCCACTTGCTTTGTTCAACAACAATGTCCGATGATGTCAGTAATGATTTGATGGTTGATATCTTTGAAAGACTGCCGCTCAAATCCATCATCCGGTTCAGATCACTCTCCAAATACTGGCATTCTCGCATTGCTAGCCAAGAATTCATCCGCAATCACAGCCTTCGATGTTCTAAAAACCCTCCAAAACTCCTCATCAAACACCACACTCATTGCGGAAATCTCGAGTTCAAAGACATCTATACATTACACCCGGTAGACCAGTTGCCGTTAGATTCAAGTTCTGGCTACATCCGCATACCTGGAGTTGAGTTTCCTCATGGTACTAAAGAAGTTATTGGTTCGTGTAATGGAATTCTCTGTCTGCGTGATAACGGAAGTTATATTAGTCTATGGAACTTGTCAATTAGGCGCGAACTGATAGTGCCGCGGGTTCCTTGTTTAAAATTATCTTCAAAGGCTTTAGGGTTTGGTTACCATCCGATCACTGATGATTACAATCTTGTGGCTATATGTTACAACAAATCAGACGGAATCAATGCATTTGTTTACTCCTTGAAAACAGATTCTTGGATTGCGACCCCTTCTCCATCTACCTGGTTATATAATGTGAAGTCGAATGCGTGTTTTTTCAATGGAATATTGCATTGGGTAGTTGACGGTTATTTAACAGAACCATCACCTGAAGAGCGCAAACACCCGATTCGTTTTATATTTACATTCGATTTGAATACTCATGTTTGTGGACACATCTTGTTGCCTAGGCCTTGGAGAGTCGAACAGTTAACAACGATAAATGGTTGTCTAGTAGCGGTTTCTTTGGAACGTGGTAATAACTGGAAGATTAGGGTGATGAAAGAGTACTGTAACATTGAATCTTGGTCTGTGCTTTTTGAATATCAAGCAGAGGCATTTGATGTAATCAGAGTTTTTCAAGCAGTCAATGATGGTGATATAGTGGCATACTATGGATCAAGTGTTTATAATCTTCAAACAAGGTTGTTGATGAAACTTTTGAAATTTGGACCTTATTGTTTCAACCTCAAGATGGAAACCTATGCGGAAAGCCTTGAATTATTGGACAAAGAAAGGGCGACGACTTGCGGGGAAACCATATTCTCTTGGACGAAAGAGGATAATCACAAAAGAATTCGTTTGTCGCAGGGATTAGATGATGAATGTTTGGTTTTGAATTATACCTTTTAGTATTTTTATAGTCGTTTAATCGTCTTGTTTGTATCTAGAATGTGGATATCAAGTCAAGTACATCACTTTTTATACATTTTACCCACCTCTATAAATTACTTGTTGCGACTTAAACCTGACATTATCCAATGTGACCCAACCCATTGCTTTGCCAACTCTAGTATCGTAGGTCGATCAATGTATATTAGCACTATTGTAAATAGGAAAGGATCTTGTATATTTGCTGTGTATATATCTCCGAAGATAGGAGATTGAGTTGGGTCCTTTATATTCAGTTTGTATGATTGTGAATAGCAATAGAAAATATATTCCTTTATGGTATCAGAGTCCTTCCACCGATCCTAAACCCTAACCCAGCTGCCGGCCTTCTTCACCAACTCAATCTTTCTTCTTTCTTTCCTGCGTTTTTTTTTCTTTCACCCATGGATCCCAACTCCAAACTCCATCCGGCGCTGACTGTGTCCAACATTAAAACCCATATTCTCATCACCCTGGAAAAAGACTCGACTCACTATACCACCTGGTCGACACTTTTCAAGGTTCACTGCCAGACCTTCGAAGTGCTCGAGCACCTATCCCCTCGTCCCGCTGCTGCAAACACCAATCCCACGGACGCCAACAAGGCTGCCACTGCTGCCGCTGCTGCCCTATGGTCCCGTCTTGACGCCATAGTTCTTCAGTGGATTTACGCAACCATCTCCCCTGCCCTTCTCCACACCATTCTGCAGCCACGTCAGTCGGCTCACGCTGTCTGGACAGCCGTCGAGAGCGAGTTCAATGACAACAAGAACACTCGGGCCATCTTCCTCGGTCAGGAGTTTGCTAACCTCTGCCTAGACAATTTCTCCTCCATGTAAGAATATTGTCAACACGCCAAGCATCTGGCTGATCAACTTGCTAGTGTCGGCTCCCCTGTGGATGATCATATGCTCGTCATTAAGATTCTTACGGGTCTCACGGACCAATATGACAGTATCTTCACGGTCCTTCAGAACCGTGACCCACTGCTTGATTTCAATGAAGTTAGGTCCCGCTTGAACATGGAAGAAAGTAAGAAGAAACGGCAAGCAACCCGGGCCGCCCATACGTCCGCCACTGCCCTCATGGCGTCTGCGTCTGCCTCATCCCCAGCCAGTCCTTCTTCCATACCTGCCTTCTTCCCTCCCGCTGATCGCGGGCGTGGTCGTAACCGCGGGGGTGGCCGTCGGGGTCGGGGCCGGGGCTCCAACTATCGTGGTCGCGGATCTGGCCAAAACTCGACAACCCCATCCCACCCATACATTGTGTTTCCTAGCAATTGGGCCGCCTCTCAATGGGCTGGCCTCTTTAACAGTTCCCTAAACTCGTGGCAAAATCAGGCTGTCCAACCACCCTGCCCGTACCCTTCACGCCCTAACAGCTACAACTCTCAGGGAATCCTTGGCCCCAGACCTGACCAGGCTCACAACACCGGCCACACGCCCACAGACATCGAGCAAGCTCTTTACACCATGGCTTTGAATCCTCCTGATCACGGAATCATGGATACTGGCGCCACTTCCCATTTGACCAACGAACAAGGTATATACTCCCCGTCTACTTTTAATACATGCACTAATACAAATATTATTGTTGGTAATGGCATGCGTAGCCCGATCGTGGCAAAGGCAACCAATGTTCACCACCACCTTTTCCACCTTTAAAACTTAACAATGTTCTATTTGCCCCGAACATTATCAAAAACCTAATTTCTGTTCGTCGCCTTACCACTGAAAACTTAGTGTCTGTTGAATTTGATCCTTTTGGTTTTCTTGTGAAGGACCTCAAAACTCGGGCACCTATCCTTCGATGCAATAGCACTGGCGATCTTTACACACTCACTCAGCCGTTTCCTGTCCACCTCAACCAACCATCGGCCTACACTGCTGTTACTCAAGATCGTTGGCATCAACGTGTGGGTCATCCCGACAACACATTATTGCACTCTTTAAAACTTTCTTCATTTATTGATTATGGGAAGATTAATAAAACTATTTGTGAACCTTGCATTTTTGGTAAAAGTGTTAGATTGCCGTTTTATAATTCTCCTAATTGTACTCGTTTGCCGTTTGATATTATTCATAGCGACCTTTGGACTTCGCCCATAATTAGCACAGGTGGTCATCGCTACTACATACTTTTTTTGGATGACTTCACTAACTTCTTATGGACCTTCCTAATTGCAAATAAATGACAAGTGTTCAGTATATTTTCTAAGTTCCACAACCTTATTCACACTCAATTTGAACGCAAAATCAAACAATTCCAGTGTGATAACGGTAAAGAGTATGCGAACCAAATTTTTTTCAATTTTTGTAATAAAAATGGCATGCAGTTTTGGTTTTCATGTCCCAACACTTCATCCCAAAACGGCAAATCCGAGCGCAAAATTCGCACTATCAATAACATGCTTCGGACCCTCTTAGCACAAGCCTCTCTCCCACCCAACTTTTGGCACCATGCACTTGAAACCGTCACATACATACTCAACATATTACCTAATAAAACCCAAAATTTTCGATCCCCCACTTCTATCCTATACAAGTGCACTCCGGAATACGAACACCTTCATGTTTTCGGGTGTCTTTGTTACCCCGTCACCCCATCCACTACCATCATCAAACTCACCTACCGCTCCCAACCATGTGTTTTCCTCGGGTACCCCTCCAATCATCGAGGATACAAGTGTCTCGACCTCTCTACCCGCCAACTAATCATTTCTCGACACGTTCACTTCGAGGAGTCCATCTTCCCTTACACAATACAATGCCCCACCAAGCCTCCTTCCTATGAGTTTCTAAATCCCACCATAAACCCCCCTTGTGGGAACATATTGGCCACCATACTACTACTCCAGCCCAAACCACCCCACAACCTATTACCCAACCTTCTGTTCCTACGGCCCAAACCAGTCCACCAGACCCACCTTCCCCTCAGGGCGCTTCGGTCCAAACCAGACCACCAGGCCCAGCCGTCCCTCCTTCAGCCCCTTCAGCCCAAACCTCACCCGTTCCACTCAGCCCATCTACCACTTCAGTTCCCCTTCCTCACCCCTCTCCCTCACCTACGGCACAGTCTTCCTCGCACTCTCCGATCCCACCTCCACCCTCTTCCTCCCTCTCGTACCATCCACACCCGCTCTATGAGCGGTATCACCAAACCCAAACAACTTTTTAACCTCAATACCATTGCTGTCGTTCCCATACCCAAAAACCCTCAGGATGCCTTAGCCACCCCCGAGTGGTACGATGCATGACTAACGAATTTAGTGCTCTTATTAAAAACAAGAATTGGGAGCTTGTGCCTAAACAACCAAACATGAACATAATTCATAGCATGTGGCTTTTTAAACATAAGTACAGGTCTGACGGCAGCTTGGAAAGATATAAAGCTCGTCTGGTGTGTGATGGACGCAAACAGCAGACCGGTATTGACTATGGGGAGACATTTAGTCCTGTTGTCAAACCGGCTACAATACGTCTGGTTTTATCTCTTGCCTTGGCTAAATCTTGGCAAATCCATCAACTAGACGTCACTAACGCCTTCCTTCATGGCAACTTGGAAGAAACTGTTTACATGTATCAGCCCATGGGTTTCCGTCATCAAGATTATCCAGATCACGTCTGCCGCTTAAAGAAATCTTTATACGGTCTCAAGCAGGCCCCTCGGGCGTGGTACCAGCGATTCACTGACTTTGTTTCTTTAAGGGATTTACACAAAGCAAGTCAGACAATTCCCTATTTGTCCATCGTCATGGTCAGGATGTTGCATACCTTCTTATCTACGTGGATGACATTATTCTTATCACATCTTCTGACGCTCTCCGCCAGCGACTCATGCGTATATTATTTGGGGAATTTGCTAAGAAAGATTTGGGTCATCTTTCTTATTTTTTGGGCATACAGGTTACACACACCGATGACACTATGTTTCTGTCTCAACAAGCGTATGTGCGCGACATTATTCATCGGGCCTCCATGGATTCATGCAAACCTGTCGCCACTCCGGTTGACAGTCAGGCAAAGCGGTCTGCTGACTCTAGGCCGTTACATGATGACCCCACTACTTACCGCAGCTTGGCCGGAGCCCTATAGTACCTAACATTTACTCGTCCCGATATCTCCTATGCCGTTCAGCAGATTTGCATGCACATGCATTCTCCACGGGTTGATGATTGGAATGCTTTAAAACGCATCATACGGTATATTCAAGGCACCTATGAATACAGACTTCATCTTGGGCCGACTAAGAACCTCTCCCTGGTTTCTTATACTGATGCAGATTGGGCGGGTTGCCCTGACACTCGTCGCTCCACCTCTGGTTACTGTGTCTATTTGGGTGACAATCTCATCTCATGGTCTTCTAAACGCCAGACCACTATCCCCCACTCCAGCGCAGAGGCTGAATATAGAGGTGTTGCTAACGTTGTCGCGGAAATTTGCTGGCTTCGGAACCTTCTCCTTGAATTAAATTACCCAGTCACTCGAGCAACTCTGGTTTATTGTGACAATGTGAGTGCCATCTATCTCTTGGGCAACCCTGTGCAACATTAGCGAATGAAGCATATCGAGCTAGACATTCACTTTGTTCGAGAACAGGTTCAGCGTGGTCATGTTCACGTTCTTCATGTTCCTTCTTGTCTCCAGATTGCGGACATTTTCACCAAAGGGTTACCTAGAGTTTTATTCGATGACTTCAGATCCAGTCTCAGCATTCGGCCACCCTACGCTTCGACTGCGGGGGTGTATTAGCACTATTGTAAATAGGAAAGGATCTTGTATATCTGCTGTGTATATATCTCCGAAAATAGGAGATTGAGTTGGGTCCTTTATATTCAGTTTGTATGATTGTGAATAGCAATAGAAAATATATTCCTTTAATGTATATACAAAACATTATAAGGCTAATAGTAATTTCATGTTTTAGAGGGTTATTTTTACTTTTAGAAGAGCGTCTCGTCTGTAATATCTTTAGATTGACTTACTACATTACAAATGGATACCTTTCATTGACACATTTCAGCAGGGCCGGCCCTAAGAATTCGTGTACCCTGTTCGTACTAAAAAAAAAACATGCCCTTAGGCCTTAACGAAATTGGGTATTTGGCTCAATAAAGGTCTAAACCTAATGCCAATTGGCTAGTAATAATTAATCTAAAGCATAAAAATAGTTTTGTAAGTGGGCCTATATTGCTGTTTGTATAGCTATACCCTATTAAAAAAGAAATTTTTACGTATACATATCGGGTTATTTCTAAAAAAGAGTGCCCTCCGAAATATCGGGCACTGGCCGGTGGTCCTCCCCGCCCACCCCAAGGGCCGACCCTGCATTTCAGGTACACCTTATTCTATACTAATTATAATATGAATTCATTATTTTTGGTATAAACTATACCACTTTAATATTTTTTCATTTGTTTATTGGTTTTAAGAGAAACCGAGTTAAAATGGATCAACTTTTGTAACTTTTTGCTGCTGGTTTTGTATAACAACTTTGTTTGAAACCAATACAACTAGTTTAATACTCATCTGGTGGACGGGGTACGCTAACAGTGTAACAATGCCCCACATGTGTCATGCACTTCACTAGAAGCGGAAAAAGCTTTCCAACAAATGAAAGAGTGTTTGAACAGCTCCGCGCAAGGATGAACCATTAAACCTGTACCTCTCCGCAGCAGAGGTAGCAGTCGGCGCAGTACTAATGGTCGAAAGAGACGGGGTTCAAACTCCGATTTATTACATTAGCAAAATGCTAACTGGTCCAGAAACGCGCTATTCCATCATGGAAAAACTTGTCCTCGCACTAGTGCACGCATCACGCAGGCTGCGACGATACTTCTCTGGCCACGTTATCACCGTCCTTACCAACTATCTATCATCTATGACAAGTCTTGTCCAAACCAGCTGTCGCAAGAAGGTTAGCCAAATGGGCTATCGAGCTAGAAGGATACAACATCTTTTACAAACCACGCCCAACTATCAAGGGACAAGTCCTAGCAGACTTTGTTACTGAAGTTCCTGTCGACAAAATCCAGGAATGTGAAGCCATACAAAATCCTACCCCCGTATTTGACAACAGGGTTTGGACCCTACATACAGGCGTCGCTTCAAATGATGACGGCGCGGGAGCAAGCCTTCGACTGGTTAACCCTGATAACCACGAACTCACGTACGCCATTCGTCTAGATTTCAAGAGTACTAACAACGAAGCGGATTACGAAGCGTTTCTCGCAGGTCTCCGCCTGGCACTCAAAATGGGAGTGAAAAATCTTGAAGCACATGTTGATTCCAAGTTAGTCGCGGAGCAAGTCAACGGTCATTATGACGCAAAAGGCGAAGCAATGGCCTTATATCTCGAACAGGCTAGAATTCTGATCAACCAGTTTCAGACTTTCAAGATAATCCACATCAACAGAAGCGAAAAAAACATGCGGATGCGCTAAGCAAGTTAGCTGCTACAAGATTCAAACATCTCGCTAAGGAAGTCCGCATCGAGGTTCTCTTAAATCCATCCGTTCCTCTAAGGCAAGTAAACATAATAGAAGTCGGGAACCCTTCGTGGATGTCCCCAATCATATTGTATCTGCAACATGGAATCCTCCCAGAGGGGAAAGCGGAAGCCAGAAAAATTCAACACAAGGCGTTAAATTACGAAATGGCAGATGGAATTTTGTATTGCAAATCATACATGGGTCCTCTCTTAAGATGTGTAGACAAGCATGATGCGCATTATCTGGTCCGGGAGATTCATGAAGGGCTATGTGGAATCCACGCAGGCCCGCGCATGGTGGTCGCTAAAATCATGAGTGCGGGCTATTATTGGCCAGGAATGTACGCAGATGCTGTAGAGCTCTTGCGCAAGTGCACGTCTTGTCAACGTCATACTCCAAAAACACTCCGCCCAAAGAACCCTCTGGTCCCAGTAACTGCAGCATGGCCTTTTCAGCAATGGGGCATTGACTTGGTAGGTCCTTTCCCAGACGCGCCGGGCGCAGTAAAATTTATAGTGGTGGCAGTAGACTACTTTAGTAAATGGGTAGAAGCCAAGGCCCTCGCATCGACTACCGCAATGGCAATTCGAAAATTCATCTGGGAGCACATCATATGCCGCTTCGGATTACCATTGCGCATCATTACTGATAATGGTACCAACTTTGCGTCGGAAGATCTGCAAAAATGGTTAAAAGAGATGAGCATTGAACATAGTTTCGCCTCTGTGGCACACCCGCAGGCGAACGGGCAAGTCGAAAGCGTCAACAAGCAGATCATGGATGGCATAAAAGCAAGACTGGGAACTGCAAGAAGGGGGTGGGTCGACGAACTCCCAAACATTTTATGGGCTCACCGTACTATGCCAAAAACCAGCACAGGGGAGACACCATTCAGCCTCGCTTATGGCTCAGAAGCAGTAATTCCAGCAGAGATAGGCCTTCCATCACCACGAATTCTAGCCATGGAGATGCGAAACAACGATCTTGAGTGCAGACTTGACCTGGATCTCCTTGAAGAGAGGCGCGAAAATGCGGCCATCAGCGAAGCCAGGTACAAATGAAAGCTAGAGAAATATTATAATGCTCGTGTGCGCATATGCACCTTTGTTCCAGGAGATTTCATTCTACGAGACAATGAGGCATCCAACGCCGAGAAACTAGGGAAACTCGCGCCCAAATGGGAAGGGCCATACGTCATAAACGAAGTCCTGGGAAAAGGCGCGTATCCCTAAAACGGCTCGACGGAATAGACGTGCCACGCACCTGGAACGCGCAACAGTTGCGCAGATGCTATATGTAGCCGACCCATCTGTTCTTACACAGCATAACAAAAGTCATCGCTTGCGTATGCATCATAATTATCATATTTATTTACTTTGTATCTACTGGCCCCTGCGCCTTACCTAAATCAGTACAAAGTTTTACTTCTGTTATGTTCGTGTTTATTACAAAATGCATGTAATTCCTTTTGGTAAGCGCGAAAACACTATGGTAACACGTTAAAAGTCTCATGAACGGTCAGCGAATACAAGTCCCGCACAAGTTCCGGACCTACGTTCATGCATGAGCTTTATACCATCTTTATTCGCCTTACCTAAACAAAATAATTATACACATGCAAGACATTGTAATCCAAACATATCTTATATTCGAAATAGTTACTTGCGCACCAAACGCATTAACAATTTTTTTTACATGCACAGCAGTGCATCAGCAAGTTACTTATGCAGTAAGCACATTAACAAAATATATGTGCACAACAGTGCATCAGCAATATTTACAAAAAGGGACATACACCCCAAACTTATAAGTTATAAACTACACATCAGGGAACATGGCCAACACCTCTACATGAGTATGTAACGCTTCACCATACCACTCCAGAGGGTGGGGGTCAACGATCCAGTTGTTATCATTCTCCTCATCACCCACAGCACACGTCATCATCTGGGCTCTGGCCAGATCTACACAACGACGATCACTTTGACGCCGTTTGTACACCATCGTACATCGACTTCTCCGATCAGACGGAAAAGCCTGCACCAAGGCATCTGCTGACAACAGCATAACACCTGCATCGTCACCAATCCTAGTAAGGAATGGGACATCGTCTTTACCCTTACCCAGGCAAGGTACGGTGTAAAGAAACCCTTCACTTTCGACAGCTTTGTCCGACACCTGACCTCCAAGACGAATCATAGCGTCAGCAGCATCAAGGGTCTTCAAAATTTTGGAAACCCTCCGAAAACGGAATTTACGATCCATACTGTTTTTCACCAAATCTGGTAAAAAGAAAGGATACATATATAAATATAAAGGCTGAAACGAGTTGACGTAAGCATAATCAAGGGAGGTGAAAGAAATCATAATGAATAATGTCAAATCGCCACCTTCTGAACGGCGGCGTTACAGTAATCATCGATTTCATTAATCACTTCTGACAGCAGCAGACGCCTGCACACATTCCCACAAGCTACAGTTTCAATAAGAAGGTGATCAGTTAAGCAACTATTCGTCTTCTAGCATAGGAACCACAAGGCCAACGCACATCGACAGCCAAACCAACACACGTTGAAAAGCGTTCACCATAACATAATGAACGTTTCAACTCGAATATAAAGTATCTTCTACAAGAAGATTCTCTAAATTTCTAGCCAAAACTTCATAAAGCAAAAAAGCGCACACTTCACTTTCTATAGTCCAGTGCTCCACTTAATTAAAAGAGCAACACTGGACTTGGGGGACTTGAAGGGGTATGGTCCCAAAAACCTTGTGCAGGAACATGGAACCATACCATAACCCACTACATAAACGTCTCTAAACAGGACCCCGCGTGGCTGCGCGCCGGTTCTAAACAAGGCATAGAAGAAAACAATCTTCAATATAACTATACGCAGGAGAAAGGATAAATCTAACGCCCAACTAACACCATTGCGCGGGCTCGCGCAAGGATACAGTTAGGCTCGAGATCCTGAACATCTCCGCGCGCTTGAAGCCAAGACTTAAAACAAAAGCGACCTTTATGTTATAACAGAATTGACATGTGGCAGAGGCACAAGGGGTTACAACTGTAAACCTTCTAGAAGACCTCATCGTGCACAACCATTCGGTTACAACCGAATGGTGACGTGGCATAATCCTGGACATCCATCTAAGTCACGATGATGGCACTAACTTGAAGAAGGATCCACTTACATTCACTTTCCACGTGGCATCTCCTTAGCTGTTGATCTCGCCCACGATCCGTGTGCATAAACATCACGTTAGTGATAAACGGCAAAAAGGATAACTGCTTACGGAAAATGCTTTCCGTTATTAAGTCCGTCAACAAACTTTCCCACCTAAATCCAGCTATAAATAAGACAGGTCAGGTATGATTTGACAAGTTACATTCACTTCACTTTCACTACTTCTTCTTCTTCATTGAGATATGTACTTATTCTCACGCCGGAGGGTGGTCACGGAGAGAACCCCCATTCTCCCCGTGGCGAGTCTAATGGCTGTCTGTTTTGCAGATATCACCGGAGAGGAAACCCAGCTAAAACCCGAATCGAACGAGAGGACTCACCCTTTTATGCAGGACTAAACCCCTGGTCCGATTGATTCCGGTCATTCGAACCATTGTTTCTTCAAATCTGATGATTTGTTGAGCTAGGGTTTATAACCCTTTTCTCCTGGCTCCTCCTGGTCGATCGAACATACACACGCATGTGTGTGTTATTATTTTTTTTAAATGTTTTAATTAAAACACTTTCCTATTTGCCCATATTTAGTCCCTCGTGTTTAGAGGTTTCTATAAAGAGGGTTATAAGTCTTGATTTTTATTTTTATTCCTTCACTTAATTACCCATTAATAACTAAGTTAATTATTCATAGTTAACTTAGTAGGTTCCGGGGTTCATAACCCGTTTTACTTTATATCTCGTTAACTCGGGCCCTTTTTATATACTTTGCTTCTCTCAAAGTATTTATCCTTCTTTTAATTAATATTAGGTTTATTTATTTAATTCCTAATATTTACCGGGTTAATTTCACCACTAACGGTATTTTTTACCCGTTCATAAACATTAACGTGGTTTGACTACCAAACCCGTTTTCGGGGTGTTACAGTTCATCTACATTTTGGCATAAATTTGGTTTACAACAAGTGGGGTCAAATATAATATGTTTTCATTAGAATTCATAAATTCGACTTACTTTACGTTTCAGCGCCACCACAACATGCGGTACCATTTTTAACTTAAGAAAACATTATTTGTTTATGCAAGTTATGTTTTAAAATAGAAAATAGTTAAAAATGAAAGGAAGATTGGATCATAATAATCTGTACTATAACTTATTGGTTGATATTAATCCATATTGTAAACTGCAATTTTACCGCATGGGGTTTAAGCCAATTGGCACCCTGACCCCCTCCTAGGGAAATTTCGCACTCTTACCCCCCAACTTATGTAAAGGCCTGTAAAATGACCCCCTGCTGTCAACTTCTGTTTAAAGTCAACATAGTTTAGTAACGGTCAAAGGGTATATAGGTCATTTCCACTCTACTTTTGTATCTTACACAAGACACCACCCTATACATATGAGACTCCTAGCACCCTTACCCCCACCTTCCTACACCTTATAATCTCCTCCACATCCTGTTCATCATGTTTCTTCTTCTCCGGCGATCAACTTCTCTCCGATCATCTGCTTTGTTTACTCCGACGATCTTCACAGCTCCGACGAAAGCGATCCTCTCCGGCGATCTTCACAGCTCCGACGAAATGCCGCTAGTATGTTGGCTGATCCAATACCTGATCCGCCACACGTCAGGTAAAGCGTCCATTGTTAGTTAATCAGGGTTCAACATTAGATATTACAGATTGGGTATAACCCCGTTAGGGTCGGATTTGTGTCAGTGTTAGTTAATCTCATGTTATAAACAGGGTATCAAGCTCATCACTGTTAATTTTGTGTTGTTTAGTGTTTTTTTTTTACAGTTGACCTGACGATGAGCCTATCAAGCTCATCACTTGTGGTTCACCTGGTGGTCTCCATGTTTGGTAGGCCTGTCCTCAACTTCCATTATCCACCAGAGAGTTGAGCTGATGTTAACTTAGTAGTTATGTAGGTTTTGTGTAATAAGTAGGTTAACTTAACTTAAAGTAGATGTTAGTGATGATGACTGATGATGATGTTTGATCAGTAGCAGTAGTGTTATCTAACACTCTTAATGATGTTAATGATGGTGATGATTAAGATGCATTACATTCTACTTGTTTATATGAGTGTTAAATGATGATGATTGATGATCAGTTAGATGTGCATTTGCATTTGCAGCAGGATTTGAGTGTTAATGATGATGATCATGTGCATATGCATTTGCAGCAGATTATGAGTGTTAATGATGATTGATGACGATCAGTTAGTTGATTGATGACTAATGATGATGATGATCAGCAGCATGATGATGATGATGATCATTTGCATTTACAGTAGGTAGATGATCATGTTAGATTGATGAAGTACAATCAATTACACTACAGATTAAGAGTGTTAGATAACACTACAGTTAGGTTTTATGTTGTTTGTTTATGTGCATTTACAGCAAAATGATAATGATGTTAGATAACACTGCACTGTAGTTAGGTTTGGTTTGTTTGTTTATGTGCATTTGCAGCAGTTACATGATCATGTTAGATAACTACCAGTGATGATGAGTGTTAAGATAAAATGACCATGTGCATTTGCAACCATTTTGTCATCTGCATTTGCAGCAGATTCAATTTGAGCAGGTTAGATTCAATTTGAACAGCAGATTCAATTTGAGCATGTTTGAGCAGGTTAAATGACCAAAGTCCATTTGAGCATGTTTGCAGCAGGTTAGGCATTTAGTTTGAGCATGTTTGCAGCAGGTTAGGCATTTAGTTTGTTTATGTGCATTATCAGATTCAATTACCAGGTTTTACACTTAGTTTCTGCATCCTTTGACTTTGGCTGGTCAAACCTTTTTGGTGGGAAGGGTTTTGTTTACTGCAGGGGGTAAGGAAGCAATGAATACTTAAAACGGGAGGTAATACTGTTTCTTACCAAAAAGGAGTTAATTACTGTTTTCGTCCCTAAGGTTTGTCATAAATAACGGTTTCAGTCCATTAGTTAAAAAATTGCGATTTCAGTCCATTAGTTTCATTTTCGTAACCATTTCAGTCCACTAACTTAACTCCATCCATTTATTTTGTTAACTTTGGGTGAAATTACCAAATTACCCCTGCTAACTTAACAAATTGTAATAAAAAAATTCTAAAAAATCTAAAAATAAAAAAATTCCAAAAAATTAAAAAAATTCCAAAAAATCTAAAAATCAAAATTTTTTTAAAAAATCATAAAAATTCTAAAAAATCCAAAAAAATTCTAAAAAATCCAAAATGTTTCATTAAATGTTTCGAACCCGAACCGTTTCGAGCTGAACCGTTTCGACGCGAACCGTTTCGACCCGTACCGTTTCGAGCCGAACCGTTTCGACGCGAACCGTTTCGACCCGTACCGTTTCGAGCCGTACCGAACCGTTTCGACGCGAACCGTTTCGATCCGTTTCGACCCGTACCGTTTCGAGCCGAACCGTTTCGACGGGAACCGTTTCGACGCGAACCGTTTCGACCCGTACCGTTTCGACGCGAACCGTTTCGACCCGTTAAAAATGTTTCGTTTCGACTCGAAACGGTACGGGTCGAAACGGTTCGCGTCGAAACGGTTCGCGTCGAAACGGTACGGGTCGAAACGGTTCGCGTCGAAACGGTTCGGCTCGAAACGGTACGGGTCGAAACGGTTCGCGTCGAAACGGTACGGGTCGAAACGGTTCGCGTCGAAACGGTTCGGCTCGAAACGGTACGGGTCGAAACGGTTCGCGTCGAAACGGTTTAGCTCGAAACGGTTCGGGTTCGAAACATTTAATGAAACATTTTGGATTTTTTAGAATTTTTTTGGATTTTTTAGAATTTTTATGATTTTTTAAAATTTTTTTGATTTTTAGATTTTTTGGAATTTTTTTGATTTTTAGATATTTTAGAATTTTTTTATTACAATTTGTTAAGTTAGCAGGGGTAATTTGGTAATTTCACCCAAAGTTAACAAAATAAATGGATGGAGTTAAGTTAGTGGACTGAAATGGTTACGAAAATGAAACTAATGGATTGAAATCGCAATTTTTAAACTAATGGACTGAAACCGTTATTTTTGACAAACCTCAGGAACGAAAACAGTAATTAACTCTACCAAAAAGTATAGGGGGTAATAAGAAAGGACAATTTAGTCCTTTAACACTGGGGGTAATACATTTGCTTAGAACAAACCATAGGGGGTAATATGAAAGGGTAACATAGTCATTTTACATTCCATTTAATAGATCTGTTAACTTATTTGACAGTAAGGGGTCATTTTGCAGGCCTTTACATAAGTTGGGGGGTAAGTGTGCGAAATTTCCCTGGGAGGTGGTCAGAGTGCCAATTGGCTTAAACCCAGGGGGTAAAATTGCAGTTTACTCCCATATTAACAATTTGATCAATGACGCTCATAACTTTCAAAATTTTGTTATTCAAAAGAATCTCACTTTAACATGAAAGGAAGATTTGACCATAATAATCCGTAGTATAACTTATTGATTGATATTAATCCATAATTTGATCAATAAAACGCTAACTTTTAATTTTGTTATGAGTAAATTGCCATTTTGGTCTTTGAGGTTTGATCACTTTTGCCATTTTAGTCCAAAACTCAAACCTTTTAAATCTGGGTCCATGTGGTTTCACTTTTATTGTCATTTTGGTCCAAAAATCAAATGACCTATTATTTGGTTATTAAAATCTGGTTATTTTGTATTTTTCTTCAGGGGCAAAATGGTGTATCTCTATTTATTATAACATATTAATAATTAAATTAATTATATTAAATCCCTAACCTGATAAATGAATGGTCAGACATATCTTCCCCATAAGTTCATCTTCTCCAAATTAGAAGTTGATAAGAAGTTGTATGTTCATAAGACTGATAATCTAAAATCATTAGTTTCATTAAATTACAGTACCAAATATTCTTTTAAAACAATAAAAAGTTAGTTTTTATGGATGATTGAAGGCAAATCAAGATTCAAAGGTGGTGGACTGATTTTCAGAAATAGATTATTCAACAGAGACAAAACATTATACCAAATATTCATGTGTCTCAATTAAAATATATACAGAAAGTATTAGATTAGTAATAGGGTAGCTTAACTTGTTGCCTATATATACAATCCCCAATTCTATTCGAACCATCACAACTTACAAAACACTAACCATAACATCTTCCCAAGAGATCATTCTGTTGCTGTTAGCTTCTTAAATGCTGGTGGTTTGCTTTGCTGCTATCTTTGCCCGCAAATAGTTTTTTTGTTGGTTTTGATAATGTTGCCACTACTATCATTTGCCATATTCTTGAAGACCCACAAACACTCCAACAAGCTATGGAATGTAAAATAAATCAGAGGGTTTTGGGGGAAGATAATGGGGGAAGATATGTCTCACTATTCATTTATGAGGGTAGGTATTTAATATAATTAATTTAATTATTAATATATTATAATAAATAGAGATGGACCATTTTGCCCCTAGGGGTGTAAACGAGCCGAGCGACTCGCGAGCTACTCGAGATCGGCTCGAGAAAAAGCTCGAAACGAGCCGAGCCTTATTGAGCCCGAGCCTAAAATAAAGCTTGTTTGCTTATCGAGCCCGAGCTCGAGCCTCGCATGTGAAGCTCGTTAGGCTCGTCGAGCCTTATCGAGCCTTAGTGTAAACGAGCCGAGTCGAGCCGAGCTTATTCAAACGTGTTTACAAGCCGACCTCGAACCTAAAATTAAGCTTATTTAGTAAACGAGCCCGAGCCCGAGCTTCACTTATCGAGCTCGCGAGCCTAAAAAGTCTATTATTTATATTATTTTTATTTAATATATTAATTAATAGATAATAAACGAGTTGAGCCCGAGCCGAGCTCGAGATTGAGAAAATACAAACGAGCCGAGCTCGAGCCTTGAAAACAAAGCTCGAATCGAGTCGAGCTCGAGCCCGAGCTCACATAAGTTAATCGAGCTCGAGCTCAAGCCTTATCAAGCTCGGACTCGGCTCGTTTGCACCCCTATTTACCCCTGAAGAAAAATACAAAATAACCAGATTTTAATAGCCAAATAACAGGTCATTTGATTTTTGGACCAAAATGGCAATAAAAGTGAAACCACAGGGACCCAGATTTAAAAGGTTTGAGTTTTGGACTAAAATTGGAAAAGTGATCAAACCTCAGGACCAAAATGGCAGTTTACTCTTTTGTTATTCAAAACAATCCCACTCTAACGAATCATTAACTCTCTTACTTGTAGAAAATGGTATATTGAAGTTTGATGGATATGTATGATATTAAATATATTTAGAGGGGTATGAATGATTTTCTTTTATATCAGTAAACGATTATCTGTTTATTTTAAAACGAGTAAACTTTTGTTTTGCTCCATGTGGTTTGGTCATTTTAATGGTTTTGCTCCAATCCTTTATAAATAGTCATTTTACTCCACTAGTTTACTATGTTTTTTCTATTTTGCTCCCTGACATTAACTCCATCTAAAATGTTTGTTAGCTGGAAGGGTATTTTGGTAACTTCAAGTATAAAACTAAGGGTACTTTAGTAAAATTACAAACAAAGATTATATTATATATAATAATATATATAACACAACCCTGCAATGTTTCTTCTCCTTTCTTTGCCCTCTCTCTTCTCTCTCTGCATTCTCTCAGCATCCTCCCTATTCTCCACCACCACCATCCGTCACCACCTAACCACCACTGTGCACCACCAACCATCACCACCTCGTCCGTCACCCACATCCACCACCACAAGAACCTCCATGCCCTATATCCACCACGTCAACCTCCACCACCCAGATCCACCACATCATCGACCGCCTCCACCCCACCTTCGCCACCCATATCCACCACCACCTCGTCCGCCACCCACATCCACCACCACCACCGTCTCCAGCCTCCTCTGCCACTCATATCCACCACCACCTCTTATGCCACCCATATCCACCACTACCACCGCTGAGAACCACCCGCAACAACCATCTTTCCGGAACCCTAACCCTAACCCTAATCTCCGACCACCACCTGCAACCATGATCTCCCTATACCATTTACCTCCACCTGCAAACCCTACATCCAAAACTCGTTGTTGATTCATTTGGACAGATCCGACCATTTTTGGGGATTTCGAGATGAAATTAGAACCAGTATACCTGTCTCCTCAATGAAATAGGTAAAACCCCCATGTGTTCCTTTCAAATTTCTGATGTTCATGTGACTGTAGTGGTGATTTTTGGTGGTTTGTGGATTTTGGTGGTGGTGGTGGGATTTAGGAAAAAAGGGATTTTTTATTTCTGTTTCAGATTTATGCTTGTTGTGGCAGTCGGAGGTGGGAGTGATTACGGCAGCGGTGGGTTTAGATATTGGGGAAGAAGTCGGCTGTGTGATGGTGGTGGTGGTCGGGCGATGCGATGATGGTAGCGGTTGTGATGATGGTGGTGGGTCGGGCGATGTGATGGTGAGGCGGTGGTTGGGCGGTGGGTTGGTGGCAGGTGGTTGGTGAGGCGAGGGTTGAGTTTGTACGAGAAAAGGAGGCAGCGACGGCAGAGGGTGGCTAGTGCTGGTGGTTAAGTTGTGGCGGCTGGATGGTGGTAATGGCCGGTTAGATGGCGGTGATGCAAGGTGGTGGTGGTTGGATGGGGGCGGTGCAAGGTGGTCATAGCAAGTGGATGTGGTGTTGTTTGTAGGAGGTGGCTGTGAGGGCAGGGGAAAGGGGAGTTAATAATAGAATAAAAATTAAATACTTATATATAAATTTACTTAAATACCCTTACTTTAACTACAAATTTTAACTTAGTTAGAGCCGTGTAGCAAACTGGCGACAAAACCGAAACATCAGTGAGTAAAATGGCTATTTCTAAAGGATTGGGCCAAAACTATTTAAACGACCAAATCACATGGAGTAAAACGGAAGTTTACTCTTTTAAAATTTATTAATATGTTATTAGTAAGGGGTGGCACACATATCTCAAAGGGTGGGTTTGGTGGAGATCAAAAGCAAGGGACTAAAAGAGTTAATTTGGTTTACCTTGTTCTTTAAGTTTTATTATGTTTGTTGTCCTTTTGAATTTCGAATTAGTATTGCGTTCAAATCAGGATATATGTAATTTGAATAGGTTCCTTAGACTGCAAGTAAAGTTCCGTGTTATATATTTTTTTATTTTTGTTGTATCGGTGTTCATTGTTTTTCACTTCATAAAAAGAGTTGCAGTAAAGTTCTACAATGTCTGATGATGTCAGTAATGATTTGATGGTTGATATCTTTGAAAGACTGCCGCTCAAATCCATCATCCGGTTCAGATCACTCTCCAAATACTGGCATTCTCGCATTGCTAGCCAAGAATTCATCCGCAATCACAGCCTTCGATGTTCTAAAAACCCTCCAAAACTCCTCATCAAACACCACACTTATTGCGGAAATCTTCAGTTCAAAGACATCTATACATTACACCCAGTAGACCAGTTGCCGTTAGATTCAAGTTCTGGCTACATCCGCATACCTGGAGTTGAGTTTCCTCATGGCACTAAAGAAGTTATTGGTTCGTGTAATGGAATTCTCTGTCTGCGTGATAACGGAAGTTATATTAGTCTATGGAACTTGTCAATTAGGCGCGAACTGATAGTGCCCCGGGTTCCTTGTTTAAAATTATCTTCAAAGGCTTTAGGGTTTGGTTACGATCCGATCACTAATGATTACAATCTTGTGGCTATATGTTACAACAAATCAGACGGAATCAATGCATTTGTTTACTCCTTGAAAACCGATTCTTGGAGGGCGACCCCTTCTCCATCTACCTGGTTATATAATGTGAAGTCGAACGCGTGTTTTTTCAATGGAATATTGCATTGGATAGTTGACGGTTATTTAACAGAACCATCACCCGAAGAGCGCAAACACCCGATTCGTTTTATATTTACATTCGATTTGAATACTCATGTTTGTGGACACATCTTGTTGCCTATGCCTTGGAGAGTCGAACAGTTAACAACCATAAATGGTTGTCTAGTAGCGGTTTCTTTGGAACGTGGTAATAAATGGAAGATTAGGGTGATGAAAGAGTACTGTAACACTGAATCTTGGTCAGTGCCTTTTGAATTTCAAGCAGAGGCATTTGTTGTAATTAGAGTTTTTCAAGCAGTCACTAATGGTGATATAGTGGCATACTATAATGGATCAAGTGTTTATAATCTTCAAACAAGGTTGTTGATGAAACTTTTGAAATTTGGACCTTATTGTTTCAACCTCAAGATGGAAACCTATGCGGAAAGCCTTGAATTATTGGACAAAGAAAGGGCGATGACTTGCGGGGAAACCATATTCTCTTGGACGAAAGAGGATGATCACAAAAGAATTCGTTTATCGCAGGGATTAGATGATGAATGTTTGGTTTTGAATTATACCTTTTAGTATTTTTCTAGTCGTTTAATCGTCTTGTTTGTATCTAGAATGTGGATATCAAGTCAAGCAGATCACTTTTTATACATTTTACCCACCTCGATAAATTACTTGTTGCGACTTAAACCTGACATTATCCAATGTGACCCAACCCGTTGCTTTGCCAACTCTAGTATCGTAGGTCGATCAATGTATATACAAAACATTATAAGGCTAATAGTAATTTCACGTTTTAGAGGGTTATTTTTACTTTTTGAAGAGCGTCTCGTCTCTAATATGTTTGGACTGACTTACTACATTACAAATGGATACCTTTCATTGATACATTTCAGGTACACCTTATTCTATACTAATTATAATATGAATACATATTTTTGGTATAAACTATACCACTTTAATATTTTCTTTCATTTGTTTATTGGTTTTAAGAGAAACCGAGTTAAAATGGATCAACTTTTGTTACTTTTTTGCTGCTTCTTTTGTATAACAAACCAATACAATATCATGTTCTTGTATCTAATAGCCTTTTCTCTCCTCAAAGGCCAACTACAAAGAACAATTAATAGATAGATAAATTGGTTAGAACAACTGATAATTTAGTTAAGCAAGTTGTAGAAAAAGTCAAAACGGGTGGTTCAGGTTGTGATAACTTTAATACCCTTTAAAACGGGCTTGTAAAAATGGAACGGTAGTCAGTCAGAACAACTCAAAACAACTTGCATAGTCCCTCCAGTGCATGATTGTTAGTTTGTCGAGTTGAGTTAAGTCAATATGAAAGGAATAAAATACCCTCACTATAATAAATAAATTGAAAGAAATATTTTGATATTAAAGACTTAAAGTTAATATCTTTTAAATATAACATTTAAAGACGCGTATAGCCCCATAAGTTGAAATTTTGAAACTATACGACACGTATAGCCCCATACGCATCGTATTGCTTCATGATTCTTAAAAAACACGAAAAATCCGACCCGTTTCACCCCAAAATCAACCCAAATCTCAGAATCTATGTTAGGATTTTTGGCTATATGAAAAATGTGCCAATCCCACATCGGTGCAAGGATGAAAGCTTGGGAGGACTCCAAGCTTATAAAAGGAGTCCAAGGCTTTGGTTTCAAAGTGCCCCAACCAAAAATACACTTGAAGTGTTTGGTTCTTTCTTTCTTTTCTAGTTCTCTTGTCTTAGAGTGTAGAAAGGTTTTAGTTAAACACTTTGGAGAGTGTGGTTGTAATTGGGCGGGGGGAGGCTTGAGAGATTAGTCTGCGTGATTGTAAAAATTTGTCGCATAGTGGATCTTTCTCTCTGGAGGCCCGTGGTTTTTCTCCGGTTTTGGAGTTTCCACGTATATTCTTGTGTTCAGTTATATTTCTCTATTGTTAGCTTTGGGAGGGTTGTTGGGAATCTTTGAGACCGCTTGTTTTCCCAACAAGTGGTATCAGAGCTCCAGGTTTTGGGGGAGGTCTCAGTTTAGAAGGTTCGTAGTATGCTCTGTGGTTGCAGTTTAGTCTGATCTTCCACATCAGAAACGAATTTTCTTGGAGGGTGTCCTGGTATTTTGAAGGTTCGTAGTATGCTCTGTGGTTGCAGCTTAGTCTGATCTTCCACATCAGAAACGAGGATTCGGTTGATTCGGTTGACTGTTTGTATACGGTAGAACTATACGCGAGCCGGATATACGCATTTTTCCCTGGGAAGGTTCTGGCTAGGAAAGACTTGGTACTTAAGTGTGTCCATTGTACCCACCTCTCTTTCCTGGGAATCCTTTGTTGGGTGTACTACTTATAGGCTTGGTGTTCTAGTATACAATATTGTTTTTGAAGATACGGATACGATGTCGAAATACAGTCCCATGAGGTTCGACGTAGAGAAATATGATGGAAGAATCAACTTTGGTTTGTGGCAAGTTCAAGTCAAGGATGTGTTGATTCAATTTGGGTTACACAAGGCGTTGAGGGGGAAACCGACCCCTGTTCCAGGCAAGGATTCAAGCGGAACCAGTAAAGACGATGATGAAGAATGGGAAGATCTGGATTTGAGAGCGGCAAGTGCGATTCGTTTGTGTCTAGCAAAGAATGTTCTTGCAAATGTGCATGGGATATCAACTGCAAAGGATTTGTGGGAGAGGCTTGAGCAGTTGTATCAAGGCAAAGGCATCTCAAATCGGTTGTATCTCAAGGAACAGTTTCATACCCTTCGTATGGATGGAGATACAAAAATTTCAGATCATCTAAGTGTTCTTAATAATATCGTGTCAGAACTGGAGGCTATTGGAGTGAAGGTTGAAGATGAGGATAAAGCACTAAGGCTCATATTATCTTTGACATCTTCCTATGAGCATATGAAGCCCATTCTGATGTATGGGAAAGAGACCCTGAAGTATGCGGATGTTACTGAGAAGCTATTGTCTGAAGAGAAAAGACTGGGTAGTAGCGGTCATACTTCGTCAGAAGGAACGGTTTTAATATGCGGGAACGGGAAGAAGAAGCACTCACAGAAGATTCCTGTATGCTGGAAGTGTGGACAGTCTGGGCATGTCAAGAGAAATTGTCCAGGTGGAGCAGATTCGGCAAGCAGCTCCAAGTCAGCTAACAAAGTCTCCTTCATTGTTGACGGTGATGATTTCCTTTGAAGTTATGTCATCCCTATGGTATGCTCGCGCTACCATGAAAGGGGATGCAATTTTGTTAGCGGGTTCACGGATTTACACATGGGCATTGGGTTGGCATAGATGCAAGATGTGTGGTGAAAAATTGATGTTGATGGCTGATGAACTTCCAGGTATGCCAAGTGGGGAAGTTGCACCATAAAATTTTCAGCAGGTATTTTCAACATGTGCCGAGAAGAAATTCTTAGAATGGTCTATTCTAAGTGGAGATACTCTTTTATGGTGGAGTATGATCGTCGGTTGAAGACGGTGTTCCTTTGATGTGGTTGTTTTTTTTCATATATCCAAGGTGGAGATTTGTTAGGATTTTTGGCTATATGAAAAATGTGCCCATCCCACATCGGTGCAAGGATGAAAGCTTGGGAGGACTCCAAGCTTATAAAAGGAGTCCAAGGCTTTGGTTTCAAAGTGCCCCAACCAAAAATACACTTGAAGTGTTTGGTTCTTTCTTTCTTTTCTAGTTCTCTTGTCTTAGAGTGTAGAAAGGTTTTAGTTAAACACTTTGGAGAGTGTGGTTGTAATTGGGCGGGGGGAGGCTTGAGAGATTAGTCTGTGTGATTGTAAAAATTTGTCGCATAGTGGATCTTTCTCTCTGGAGGCCCGTGGTTTTTCTCCGGTTTTGGAGTTTCCACGTATATTCTTGTGTTCAGTTATATTTCTCTATTGTTAGCTTTGGGAGGGTTGTTGGGAATCTTTGAGACCGCTTGTTTTCCCAACAATCTACCGGTCTAAATTAAAAACAGAACACATATTTATGATCGGGGAATGAAATAACTAACCTTTGTGGTGAAAAAACTCGAATCCAAGAGTTTGAAAATGCTTTGAATCGCATCATTTGTGTGTGTTTTAGTGTGTGGGTATGGGTATGGGTTCGTATGAGGATAATGGTTGTGTATTAGCATATGATACGAACCATTATACGAATCTTATGGATCTATACGAGTCATATAAGGGTAGCGTATCATATGATGACATGTTACCTTTTTTCCAAAATAATATACCCTATACGTATCGTGTAGGCCTATACAATTCATATAAAAGTGTTATACGACGGAGTTTAGTATATGTGTTTTCGTTCATCGAAATATTGTTTACTTTTGCAAAACTTGCATGTCTTTCCACCCCCGAAAACATTTATAAAAATATAAAACCGTAAAAAGTGTGGGTTGTGCAAAAGCCAATAATCAATCAAATAAGCCAGAGATAACGAAACCCGACCGACACATGCCCCAACACATATATGTCACCTTAGGCCTAACGATATGTCTATCCTATAAGTTAATTGTCCACCCAACTTACTAGGCTCGATAAGAAAAAGTATTAAATCTGACGATTCGTTGGTTAATATTATTTACTTCTCAATTATACGCATTTGCACACAACATACATATAATATGTGTATACATAAAGATACACAACATTGGGATTACCTCCCAAGAACTCCTATAAAAAAAACCCGAGTTAATTACTGTTTCCGTCCCTGTGGTTTGTCAAAAATCACTATTTCAGTCCATTAGTTTAAAAATTGCGATTTCAGTCCCTGTGGTTTCACTTTCGTAACCATTTCAGTCCACTTCCGTTAACCCCATCCATTTATGCTATTAAGTACACGTGAATTGACCATAATGCCCTTATTAATAAAAAACAAGAAAATATCTAAATGAGTTAATTACTGTTTTCGTCCCCGTGGTTTGTCAAAAATCACGATTTCAGTCCATTAGTTTAAAAATTGTGATTTCAGTCTCTGTGGTTTCACTTTCGTCACCATTTCAGTACATTCTCCTAACACCGTCTATTTTACCGTTAAGTTTTTAATGAAATACCTAAATTACCCTTGTGTTAATTAAATATGGACTTATATGATTTTATTATTGGATTTATATGATTTTATTGTTGTATGACATATGGGCTTAAATTGGATTGTAGGGTTTGACCCACCATGACTTCAGTAGAAGTAGAAGTCTGGCACTAATTTTACATATATGGTTCCAAAATTTTAATTTTGGATTTTAGAATGAGAAAATGTCAAAGTGAGCATTATTTTTTTAAGTTATTATGCTAATTGATGCTGCTAGGATGATATTAATTGGGGTTGGGTAATGGTCACCGGACATTAAGAGGGTGGGGTTGTGATGCCGGTGAAGATGACCGGAAACTTTTGCCAGAAATGAGAGCAGGGATGGGGTGGGGTGGGGTAGCGTGGGGTTGTGTTTTAACAAGTGGGTCCTAGAATACAATCTTTTAAATTTCTATGGTTTTTTATTTAATTAACACATGAGTAATTTAGGTATTTCATTAAAAACTTAACGGTAAAATAGACGGTGTTAGGAGACTGGACTGAAATGGTTACGAAAGTGAAACCACAGGGACTGAAATAGTGATGTTTTACAAACCACAGTGACGAAAACAGTAATTAACTCACTTAGATATCTTTTTGTTTTTTATTAATAAGGGCATTATGGTCAATTCACATGTACTTAACAGAATAAATGGATGGGGTTAACGGAGATGGACTGAAATGGTTACAAAAGTGAAACCACAGGGACTGAAATCGCAATTTTTAAACTATTGGACTGAAATAGTTATTTTTGACAAACCACAGGGACGAAAATAGTAATTAACTCAAAAAACCCGCATCACAACACGTCTTGATCAACGAATAGATATATATTTACAAAATTCTATATTTATTTTTCGAGAAAATAATCCATTTTAGTCGTTTCAGTGAAAAACCAACCAACCAAGTATATGTATATTTACTTTTAGAGAAATATATACGTCTCGAATCTCATTGTATTAGTGTGAAAATAAGGGTGGTGATCAAATAGAAAGTTTATTTATTTTGCCACGATGCGTATGGGGCTATTTTAGTCAATCTTATCATTTTCTTCTTCTTCCTTCTTCCCAGTAACATCAAAACCCACCATTTTCAAAACCCACCATCTTCAACCATTTCTTCACTTTCTATCTCAAAAATCACTACATTATAGTGCGATTTTCGTCACCACTCAATGATTCAAACACCCGATCAACGTGTTCTTTAGCTTTTTTGAAGAAAACCCAGTTTAATTTCATACAAAATCTCGTTTTTTTCGGCGATTTTGAAGATAATCACTCGATACGTTCGATTCGATCTCTGATAAGTGTTTCAATCATTCAAATTTCGTCAATCGTTGAAGAAACCGACTTCGATTCATGTAAGAAATTCTTTAATTTCATTTTTATTATATGGGTTTTGATTTCATTGCGTTTTACGATCTTGGCGGGGGTCCGGGGGCAGAGCCCCTAGCTCGGATTTTTTTTTTGTTTTGATTAAATTGCTTTAATAAAAATGCATCAGAAAATTTAATTTTCCAGAAATTGCCTCATTTCGAAGACAGTAATTCGTAGACGGTTTTTTGATTTGCTACTCTCTGGTTCAAACAGATTCACAGACCGGTCAGCTTGTGTCCATTGCGTTTTAGAAATAAGAGAGTTTTATGTGTTTTCTGGCAATTGCGTTTTAGAAAAACACATTTTTAAAGTGTTTTTAGTTCATTGTGTTTTAGGTAAACACATTTTTATTTGTTTTCAGTCCATTGCATTTTAGAAAATACACTTTCTTTTGTGTTTTTAGGTCATTGCGTTTTAGAAATAAGACATTTTTATGTGTTTTTTGGCTATTGCGTTTTAGATAAACACATTTTTGAAGTGTTTTTAGTTATTGCGTTTTAGGTAAAACACATTTTTGAAGTGTTTTTAGTTATTGCGTTTTAGGTAAAACACATTTTTATGCTTTTTCAGTCCATTGCGTTTTAGAAAACAGACATTTTAAGTGTTTTCTGGCCATTGCGTTTTAAAAATAAGACATTTCTTTGTTTTTTAGTGCATTGCGTTTTAGGTAAAACATATTTTTATATGTTTTCAGTCCATTGCGTTTTAGAAAGTACACTTTCTTTTGTGTTTTTAAGCTATTGCGTTTTACAAATAAGACATTTCTTTGTGTTTTCTGGCCATTGCGTTTTACAAATAAGACATTTCTTTGTGTTCTTGGTGCATTGCGCTTTAGAAAAACGTCATTTTTTAGGGTTTTTTTCATTGCATTTTACGCAACTGGGATTTTTCCATTGCGTTTTACGCAAATGGGTTTTAAATTTTTTTTTTCGAAAATATAGCAATAGTATACTCGTTTTAAAGATAAAAAAAACGCTCATTTTTTTTGTGCAATTTTTATAAAAAAATAATGTCGTATGAAAGAGTTATTAACGTTTAAAAAATGAGGGGAATTGGAGGAGAGAGAAACTATTGCCTTGGATTGACTAGAATGCCCTAAACAAGCCCACACGCCTCTTTTCTTCCATTCAATTTCTGTTATTTAATTTTAACCCTTGATTAACTAAATGGATGATCAAGATTACTTCCTAGCTTTCTTAGCCAAATAAACTTCCTATTGTATCTCTACCCGTGAAAATAATATATGTGCACATAACTAGCACCAATATTATTAACTTATAAATAAGCAAGTTGAATATGCATAGATGTGTTGTAACATGTGCTTAGGGAGTTTTTCAAAAAAAAAAAAAAAAACAAGAATTTTCCTTTTTAACCTTAAAGTTTTAATCTTTAACAATTTAAGTTTAAAGTTTAATCTTTGTTTCCTTTTTAACTCTAAAGTTTTAATCTTTGACAATTTAAGTTTAAAGTTTTAATCTTTGGTAATTTAACCCTTTTGATTAATTTGATTTTTCACTTCTAATTCAAAAGTTTCTATCTTATACAATTTAACCCCTTTGATTAATTTGATTTTTCACTTCTAATTCAAAAGTTTCTATCTTATACAATTTAACCCATTTGATTAATTTGATTTTTCACTTCTAATTCAAAAGTTTCTATCTTTTGCAATTTAACCACTTTGATTTTTTTACTTATATGTGGTAATCTTGGCTTTGGTGGTTTTTCAAACAAAAAATGGTTATGCATATGGTTGTTAAAACCTTGTCTTTTGGGGGTTTTTTAAAAAAATTGATTTTTTTTTACTTTTCACCTAAAAGTATTTCATGAATTACTTTTAACCCAAAACTATTTTTTTTTTTACTTTTAACACAAAACTTTTTATCTTTTCCAATCTATTCTTACAACTTTTTTTTTTTACTTTCAGCTTTGGTCCTTTATAGTTTTTGTTTTCCGCAAATTTTTCGCTTTATGCTTCGTTCTAAATTTTGTGACTTAACACATCGGAACGTGCGTCTTTAGTTTAACGTTTTTACGTTTCGTTCTAAATTTTACGAGTTAACACGACGCGACGTGCGTGTGTGGGTGAACGTTTTTACATCGTCTATTTTTTCCCGTTTGACAGGTTCAAAATAACGTGCGCTTTTTAAATCGACTTAGTTATAACTAAAGAATCACCGCCGCATTGCGGCGGGTCGTAATTCTAGTTTATATAAATTCTCAAATGTTTTGACTCAACAAACCCATAGTGACATGTTCACGTTTCTTGAAAATATATTTATATTTTCTATAAAATACACAAATTTACGCAAATCACGAAATCATGACTCGTGTTAGTATTTAGCTTGATATCCATAACCGGGTGTATTAACAGTTATTCATTATGTCTCAAGACTCGACACGACTAGTTTGCCCAATAAATATATTTGTTAATGTTAATGTTAATATTTATTTTTATTTTTAGGAAAGATAGATTTGAAACTCGAAAGTGGTTTAAGGGTGTCCGGGGCACTTAGCGGGGAGGGGATCGGAGAGCTTAGTCCCCGAGCGGGAACACTGCCGCCGACCCCTCGGGAGTGTAAGCGGGGAGGGGGAGCGGTGTGTGTTCACCACACGACTTCTTCTTTTTGATTTTTTGAACGATATTTTCTTAATTAAGACAAAAAAAAGCAAGTCCCCCAAGAGAGGAGTGCCGTCATCAAATTGAGGGTGTGGGGGGAGTTAAAGGGGGAGTTGACGTGACGCGTGCTGATTGGTTTTTTGTAAGAGAGGTTACTCTCCTAAAAGAGGAGTGAGGAGTGCCCCTCTCACCCTAATAATACGTCATTTTTTTTTGTAAACATGTCAAAAATCTAATAGGGCACATAAATTCATGTAACCAGTGAAATAACTCATGTACTTTGTCAACAAATATATCACATACAGGTTCTAGAGTTTTTAAACCGTAAGTAATTATTGTTATATATCCATAAATATATAACCATATAATTCGTTTTGTTTTATAAGGATATGGTTGTTATAATCTATATCTATATCTATATTTATATAATAAAAGAAACCACTTTCGGGACACTTGTCATCACATGAGGCCATGTCTTATGGATAATTATAATATTAATAACTTATATATTTATATGTGAATATGGCTTAAAAGATAATACAATAATCAACATGCAACAAACAAATACATAAAAATTTCATACGTCATCCATCTATCTATTTATATTATTAATTTATTATTAAGTATTAAAAATATTAGTTATATATATCAATTAACAGTTATAATTATATTATTAATTTATTATTAAGTATTAAAAATATTAGTTATATATATATCAATTAACCGTTATAATATATATTTATTTAGGCGGAAAAAAATAATTGAGATCATCCCATAAAACGTCATGTGTCCTTTTATGATATAGAAAATCAATTAAATAATATTATAAATGAAAAGTATACATTAAAGTTAAAATAAATTATAATTATCTATAGTTAAGTAGAAGGGTTAAATAAAATAATGAGTTAATTGCCATTTTAGTCCCTGTGGTTTGGCCCATTTTGCCAGTTTAGTCCAAATGTTTCATTTTTAACATCTGGATCCAAAAAGGTTTCATCGTTGTCATTTTGGTCCAACTGACTTAACTCCATCCATGAACATCTGTTAAGTTAGGGGCAACTTGGTCTTTTCCTTTTTATTTTATTTAAAGGTTTTATTTAATACTCCATATTTAAAATATATATATATATATATATATATATATATATATATATATATATACCTTACCCCTCTCTAAGTATCTCTCTATCTCTCTCCCACTGCTCCTACCAGCCACCACCGCCCCCAACCAACCGCCACCGCCACTACTATCATACACCATCGCCCACACACATACACTTCTCTCTCTCTCTCTCTCTATCTAACTATTCATTGACAGATTATAAACAACTTCAGATAAACCATAAATCAAACCAATAACACAATTTTGATAACAGTAACACTACCAAATCCAATCAACAACACAGCCGACGAGCCGTTTTTCGGTGATCTGAACACTTTCAAAAATCCACAATGGAGATTTTAATTTTGATTCATTTGATCGAGAACCTACAACTCCGAGGATCGATCAAGAACGTGCAACTCCAACGATCGAGAACCTGCAACTCCGACGATCGAGAACCTGCAATTCCGACGATCGAGAACCTGCAACTCCGACGATTATTGATTGTCGATCTACAACTCCGACGATTGTTGATTCAACTCCGACGATTGTTGATTCAGTTCGATCTACAACCCCTGCACCACCCGTCACCACCCGTCGCGCGTCCGATCTGACACCATTAACGGTAATTATTTCCACCATTCCACTCGTTTTTCGATTCCAAACAAAACCCCTCTATAAATTTGCCATAACAGAGGAGATTCAACAATCAACTTGGTGGATTTGAAATCTAGGGTGCTTGAGGATTTGGGGTTAGTTTCAATCACCAACGTAGGTGATCGTGATGGTGGTGGTGGTCGGGTGCAGGTGATTGTGATGTTGGTGATGGTTAACCGGGTGGTGGTGGTGGTGGTTGTGGTGAGGCGGTGGTGAGGAAAAGATGGTGGCCGGAGAAGACGATCGAAATTTGGTCGGAGTTTGTGGGCATGGGATGGTGGTCGGAGTTGTGTGGTGACGGTGGATCACGATGTTTGATGAGGGTGGTTCAAAATTGTGTGTCTGCACAAGAGGATTTAGGGTTTTGAAGCTTGTCTGCACGATGATAGAACAGGGGAAATGACACTTTAATAAACAATAAAACCCTAAAATGGCACTTTAATAAAACCCAAGGGAAAAGCAATTAAGAAAAAAATGGTTAATAAAAGGAAAATTTAAATGACAAAAATGCCCTTGGCAGCTTTAACAGATATGGATGGAGTTAAGTCAGTTAGACCAAAATGGCAACGATGAAACTTTTTTGGATCCAGATGTTAAAAATGAAACCTTTGGACTAAACTGGCAAACTGGACCAAACCACAGGGACTAAAATGGCAATTTACTCTAAAATAATATTTAGTAGGAGCATCTATATTACTATATAAAGCATTTCGTATGTAAAAAATGGTAAATTCCCATCAAATTTTAAGATGAAATATACAAATTTACTCTTTTTTATTTTCAATGATGTAATTATCTCTAATAAACTTTAAATTTTTACCATGGTATATATAATGCTAGACATAAAATAAAAATAAAAACATTTTGGATGACATCAATAACTTAAGACATAATATAATTATATGTATAATATGCACTTTTTAATAAAATAATACCAAACAAAATTACAAATATAAAATCATTGACTTTACTAATAATAGCAGAAGTCTTAATTTTTTTAAATTAGATTTATTACGGGTTTCTTAAATATAATTTATAACAAATTTACTCTTTTTATTTTCAATGATGTAATTATCTCTAATAAACTTTAAACTTTTACCATGGTATATATAATGCTAGACATAAAATAAAAATAAAAACATTTTGGATGACATCAATAACTTAAGACATAATATAATTATATGTATAATATGCACTTTTTAATAAAATAATACCAAACAAAATTACAAATGTAAAATCATTGACTTTACTAATAATAGGAAAGTCTTAATTTTTTTAAATTAGATTTATTACGGGTTTCTTAAATATAATTTATATTTTATCACTCAAATAGTTGCTTATTTGCTTCTTGCTTAACATGTTTGACCACTATATCTTCTTTTCAATAATCATCTCCGCAATCACCTTATCTATCGCGTACCAAGTATGTCATTAGTTTTTTTAAATATAATTTTCTTATTATTTGGTATATAAAATCATATTTATTCAAGCCGTATAATACACGAGTGTTTTTAAAGATATTACTTTTTTTTATTATTTGGTAAACAATATTACTTTATTCAACCCGTGTAATACACGTGGTTTAAATATATAACTTTTTTTTATTATTTGGTATATATAAAATTGCATTTATTCAACCCATATAATATGGTTCCTATAAATATAACTTTTTATTATTTAATATATAAAATTACATTTATTCAACCCGTGCAATAAAAGAGATTTTTAAAAATATATTGTTTTATTATTTAGTATATAAAATTCATTTATTTAACCCGTGTAATACACGGGGTTATAACCTAGTTCTAAATATATTCTAAAAGGATATGGCAAATTATATAATTCTTGAACTGTTCAACTACCGATATACTTATGTACCAAATAACCATATAATTTATGTTTATAAAAAAAAAAACCATACATATAAATTTCTAAAGAATCCCAAACAAAATAAATTGTATACTATTGTATACTATTAATAAGCAAACGCAATGAACAGTAACTATATATTTGTTTTAAAGGTTTTTTATACGTGTTATTTAGTGGTTTTTTGTATGTGTTATGTGGTTCTTTTATATATCTTATGTAACTTGCGTTTGTTTTTTATCGATGTAATTCACGTGTCAGTATTTTTTGATCATATCAAGATTTTTTTCCTCTATGGGTTGCTGTAACGAGTGTAGGTGGCGTAGCAAAACAAATCGATACCGATCAAATTCCCGCCGTGTTGGTATATTTTTTGTCACATCATGAATTTTTTTTCTCTGTTGGTTGCTATAACAAGTGTCAGTATCGTAGTTAAACGAACTGATACCCACCCACCGCGCAACGCACGGATTTAGTAACACTAGTTAATATAAAAGCCAAGAATCGATGTTTTTTTAAATGAAATTTCACAATTTATGTGTAGGAAATTTGGGTCATATAATATGTATATTTTTGTGAAAGTTCACGTACTTTGGTGTTTTCATAAATATGACATAAATTTCCTATACTTACATTTACCAAATTTGGGAATAGTGCCAGGCATCTGCCTCGCACTCTCCTATTGGACCGATCAGTTTACTATTTTTTAACCAATTTAAAATTAAGTTTATACTCCTGTTTAAAATTACCGTTTTGACTCTATCTCAAAATAAAATTACGCTTTTGTCCTCATCTCAAAATTACGATTTTGCCCTCAATGCAAAATTAAGATTTTGCCTGGCACTCCCCCATTGGACCAACCAGTTTATTATTTTATTTTAAAATAACGTTTTTGCCCCCAGCTCAAAATAAAATTACTCTTTTGCCCCCAGCTTAAAATTGCGATTTTTCCCTCGATTCAAAATAAAATTGTGGTTTTGCCCTCAGCTCAGAATTACCTTTTCGCCCCCCCAATTCAAAATCAAAATATGTTTTTGCCCCCAGCTAAAAATTATGATTTTGCCCTCTGTTCAAAAATGTGCTTATTCCCCGTTTAAAAAATTATGATTTCGCCCTCAGTTCAAAATTACGTTTTTTCCCCAGTTCAAAATAAAATTATGCTTTTGCTCCCAACTCAAAATTACGATTTTGCCCTCGGTTCAAAATAAAATTGTGGTTTTGCCTCCAGCTTAAAATTACGATTGTGCCCTTAGTTCAAATTTATATTACGCTGTTACCCAATGTTCAAAATTAAGAATTTGCCCCCGTGAAAATTTACAATTTTGCCCCTGGTTCAAATTTACAGTACTGCTATCACTTTAGCTTTTGGCAAATTACACTTTTACCCCAGTCAAAAAATACAAATTTCCCTCAGTTAAAAATTACAATATTGCCATCGTTTTAGTTTTTTTTACCAAAACTATAAAAATGTTTCGTTTTAACTGGTTGACTTGATTTAATTGTTTTTCGTGTCAATGAGCTGCCTAACACTCGCTCATTATTCGGCCATCGCCCCGCAACGCGGGCAGGCATCCACTAGTAAATTATACTACTACAAAAATGATTTGTTTAGGCGGTGCAAATGGGGATTATGAGCGGTTTTATGACCGCCTAAACAAATGTCGCAGGAAAAGATGTACGATTAATTAAAAACCCGCCCAAAATGAAACAAACTCCGCCCAAAAAACATGTCAAAAATTTATGATTTTGTGATTTTGGGCGGTGGTTTAATATCCCAACCGCCCAGAATTAATAATGCCTAAAACAAAATTGGCTCAAAATAATGGGTAATGTTGGCTCAAAATAATGGGTAATGGAAGCGCTCAAAATAATGGCTAGCTAGAAAAGTGTATACACAGCAAGAACAAAAACAAATAAAACTCAGCCCAATATCATATAATCTTTTGATTACATAATAACTTTCAAAGTTCACAAAAGTTGTTCAAATACTACACTAACCTAACCTACAACAATAAGCTATCAATCTTAAAAAACTACACCATGATGTATTCAACCAACCTAAACTCTTAAAAAACCGCGTCATGATGTTTTCAACCGACATATCGATTTCCTCTTGTGTTACGCTTGTTATTTGGGTCCAAATCTAAAAAGAAATCAAATAACATATATTAGTTAACCCGAAACACCAAAAATAAACACAAAAACCCGAATAATACAACTGTAAACTCGGATTGATAACCCCAACATGCTAAAGTGAAAATAAGTAAATTCTAAAAGGAATACTTACATTGTTTGGAAAACGAAATCGCTTCTTCAAACGAAACTGGAACATAAACCAAATCACCATGAACCCACACTCCCAAGACCCGTCTTGTTGCATACACTGCATTAAATTTAAAAGAAAAATCAATTACTAAAATAATCACTTAATTGTATAAAATATAAGAGAATTAATCCGTATATTACTGATAACATTCTTGAACCATTAATCTGTATATTACTGATAACATTCTTGAACCATGGTCCATGTAAGTCCATTTCCAAAAGAAGATTCTATTGCTCTCGAAAGAGGATAATCATCTTTATTCTTGTGGGCCTTAACCGAAGTCGAATCCAAAATCCAAACACTTCGTTCCTTAGGAGAAACGATAAACAAAACCCAATGGGCGCTAGAAAAAAGAAAGATATAAAAATAGTGTAATAAACTAAAGAAAATTAACTTGAATACACTAAAACAATAAAATATATATTACCTATAAAAAAGGTACAAGAAAATATTTTGTGCCCTTTTTAAGTTTGTAGACACTTAACAAGTGTTCTTTTACACTTGCAAAATTTGTCTCGCACTCTTTTCCAATTATTTTGTGGATATTGAAGTAGACAACTTTAGGGTCTTCTGGAACTATTTTGTAAAATACTGTGTTATACAAATATCTGATATCAAACAAAAAAATTACAAGGTTAAAAATTCAACTATGTTTAAAAACTCAAAGTGTTGCAATATAAAATATATATTACCTAGACCAAAGTAACCAGACCACTAACCTGTGGCTCATAACATGTGACATCATCCACTTTTTGTGTCAAGTCTTGGTTTTGGGGAGTTGTCTCTGTGTTCAAAAGCTACAATTTAACAAACACATTAGCAGAAGTCTTATTAAAAGAGTAAATAAAGTCATATGTATTACGTATATTAAATTAACTTTATGGCAAAACGTGGCCATTGAACATATTTACCATGAGCATCACCTAAATCTGTAACCTCGCCATAACATGAAACTGGAAGGAGAGGACTGCTCTCGAATTTTTGATCGATGATATCTACTTTGACTTTCACATAGCCGTCCTCCATTTGAACCTCATCTAATAACCTATCCATAGTAGGATACACAAGCCCCGAACCGACTACTTTTTCTTTCGTAGAAGGGCGAGAATAACAATTAACATTCAACATGCTCCTACAAAATGAGACAACATTTTAAAAAACAATATTATATATAAAACATTGTACAAATATAATTACCTCTATAGGTGGATAATGAATATGGGATCCACCAACATCACTCGCGCCACGGATACTAGGGCTCAAGCCCACCCCTCCATAATCGCAAACCACCCCTAAACTTTGAGTGGTGTACACGTCCGTTTGACTACTTAGTGCTCCCTTAGCCTTTGTGCGTCCTTTAATCAATATGTAACCAATATTTAACCACAAGTATTAAATACTTAGTGCTCAAGCCCACCATGAAACAATCCTTCCTTAGCCTTTGTGCGTCCTTTAATCAATATGTAACCACAAGTATTAAATCCAAAAATTCATTATATATTTATCTATGTAATAATATAATATTACCTATAATATTAGAAATAGTATGTAATCGCCCTCCATGTTCCGGTCCAAGTAGCCTACTTAGCGGATCCTCCACCCTAGAAAAATAACTGACATCTGCCTTCTATTTCTAATTCGGACTATGTAATATATACAATTGTTAAGAAATTTGACTTTAACATATATAT
The DNA here is from genome assembly GCA_030545235.1 of Helianthus tuberosus. NCBI lineage: Eukaryota > Viridiplantae > Streptophyta > Magnoliopsida > Asterales > Asteraceae > Helianthus > Helianthus tuberosus. Next base: position 18,084,132 of record CM060410.1, read on the forward strand.
ATATATATATATATATATATATATATATATATATATATATACACAAATAAATATACATTCACTTATTAGTTTAATAGACTCTACTCGTGCCTCTTTTGCATCTTTAATAATATAATATTACCTATAATATTAGAAACAGTACGTAATCGCCCTCCACGTTTAGACATTTTCCAAACTAAAATAAAAAAACCCAAATTAACAAACATCATATAAAAAGAGTAAACAATATGATCCACACAGCTTCATAACCTCATAAAAACCAGTAAACAATATGATTCAAATCAGTAGATGACATAGAAAGTCTCAACTAAAAGTAAACCATATATATATATATATATATAGGGGAAGGATGTATAGAAAACCCACTTTAATTTAGAAAACCCGGGAAACTCTAACCTCCCGATGTTTTTTTTTTTAAATATACACATGTTATATACATGTTTTTAAGGTATTTGGGCCAAAAAAATAAAAAAAGCGCCGAGTAGATATTAAAAAAAAAAACAAGTTTTGGTGTAACACGTGTTGCATTCATCTGACATATTTGTAACACGTGTTACACTAAAACTTGTTTATTTTTTTAAAAATATCTACTCGGCGCTTTTTTAATTTTTTTTGCCCAAATACCTTAAAAACATGTATATAACATGTGTATATATATATATTTTTAAAAAACATCGGGAGGTTAGAGTTTCCCGGGTTTTCTAAATTAAAGTGGGTTTTCTATAGATACTTACATTATTATATATATATATATATAGGGAGAAGATCATGCGAGAACCGCGAGAACCAATGTGAACACAACCAAAAATGCCTAAAAATAGCTAAAAATCACACAATTTTTTTTTAATATTTTTATATAAAAATCGCTACTTTTCGAAGAAAAAAAAATTATTTTTTTTTTAATTTTTTTTTTGCCACTAAAAGTAGCGATTTGAGCATAAAAAATATTAAAAAAATTTTTTAGATTTTTTTTAGGTTTTTTGGGGGGTTTAGTTTTTAGCATTTTAGCTTGGGGTGGGGGGGGGGGGGTGGGGGTGGGGGAGGGGGGTTTAGGTTTTTTTTTTGGGGGGGGGGGTTAGGTTTTTTTTAGGTTTTTTGGGGGTTTTAGTTTTTAGCATTTAGCTTGGTGGGGGGGGGGGGGGTTAGGTTTTTTTTGGGGGGGGGGGTGGGGGTTAGGTTTTTTTAGGTTTTTTTTAGCTGTTTTAGATTGTGTTCACATTGGTTCTCGCGGTTCTCGCATGAGCCCCTCCCTATATATATATATATATATATATATATATATAGGGGACCGCTAGAATGAGAACCACCTCCAGTTGTAAGAACCGCGCGAACCACTTTCTAGCCATTAGATCAAGATGATGGATGGATGAGATTAAAAGTATTTAAAAATAATATTAAGTATTTTTTGTCTTATTATGTTTTTAATATTATAATCCAAAAGGGTATTTAAGTAAAATTATTTTTTTTGTCTTTTTATATATATTATATTTAATTGTTTTTTTTGTCCTATTCTTTAATTACTTTTTATTAAAAAACAGAATTTTATATTAAACAAATATTTTAAATTCAGATTTTAATGATAATTTTTTTTAAAACCGTTTTTTACGCCCCGTTTTTTTACGAGCGTTTCTTTACGGAACGTTTTACGCCCGGTTTTTACGCTCCGTTTTTTCGACCGGTTTTTTACGCGCCGGTTTTTTATGTTTTACGCGCCGGTTTTTTACGTTTTACGATTTACGCGCCGGTTTTTTACGTTTTACGCGCCGGTTTTTTAGGTTTTACGCGCCGGTTTTTTACGTTTTACTAAAAAAATTTTACTTCTTATGTTTTTACGTTAAAAAAGTTTACGTTTTTACGTTTTACGTTAAAAAGTTTACGGTTTAACAATTTTTTTTACAAAAACTTTTTTACGCAACACGAACGCACCCAGAAAACGCAAACTCGGTAGGTGTCTCAGATAGATTGTTATCGTCATCGACTAGGGAAAATGATATAAAAAGCCAACAACATCAAAACAAAGCGTATCTCGAAAAAAAAGGGGGTTGGCTCAGATTTTCCGATAATAAAAAAGGCTGCAAAATGGGGTTGCAGGTTCAAAAAACCTACCCTCCGCCGTCTTTGCCGCGCCATCGTCATCAAAATCAACGTTTTTTTTTCATCATCACAGCCGATTCAAATATATTCAAACAGTTTCCACAGAAATCAACCCAGATTCAACAGAATCAACCCCGCATCAAAAACAGAGTTTTATCTCCGATGTTTTAACCCCAGATTCCACAGATTCAACAGAATCAAACCCACAAGATTCAAACCCACAAAGACAAACCCACAAGATTCAAAACCCAGATTCACCAAAATTAAAAACCCACCTTCACCCATCATTCACCTCCAATGTTTTAACTCCGACATAGATAAACAATCCCCAACATACCAAATCCAAACGCACAGATCAAAATCCCCATCGGTATCATCATCATCATTCAAGAACGCATATCAAGAACACAGGCCTAGAATCACAAGAAAAATCAAGTAAACCCAGAAAATCAAGTAAACCTAGAAAAATCAAAAACACATACAAAAAAACCATCGGTATCACCGGCTTCACCGGCTCAGCCACCGCCGCCGGCCCTCTCCACCAAACCACCATCCCCAACGCCACCCGCCGCCGCCTCCAACCCCCCAAAACACGCACCGGTCTCCCCACAAAAAACACCACCGGTGGCCGCCTGTGTCGAACTGTTGCGGTGGTGTTCGTCGTCGATGTGCTGTGGAGAAGATGAAGATGGAGTGGAGTTGCAGGTTGGTCGGAGATGGTGCCGGAGAAGATATTAGCAGAGGAAAGGAGGTGGTTAGAAGGTGAGTTGCAGGTAGGGGTATATATGCGATGAAGGTGAGTTGGTCGGAGACGGTGCCGGAGAAGATATCAGCTCCAGCTCCTCCATGAGGGTGACACAATTTACCATTTTTTTCAAAGTAAATTGATTTGTGAATTGGGTTTTCTATGTGCAGTGAGGTTTTTAAACAAGATGAAGATGAGAGAGGAGAGAGGAGAGATATATATTAAATGAAGAGAGAGGGGAGATATGACACTTGGGGTAAAAGACCAAAATACCCTTTGTGTTGGCATAATCTGATTGGCTTAGAGTGGTTCTCGCGGTTCTTACAACTGGATGTGGTTCTTATTTTAGCGGCTCCCTATATATATATATATATATAAAACGGGACCACATGAGATATGCGCATAAACCACTCAAAAGTATATCGAATCTGACATAAGGGCCACACATGGAATCATATTTATCTAGCAAAATTCAACATATATCCAACATAATAAAGAATTTTATTCACAGTTTTGTTTTGAAATAAATAATTTAAGAAGGTAATTGATAAAACTAGGGTTTCTTACCAAGGAGTTTTGGAAGAAGAATTGAAGGCGACAATTTTCTATGAAATCTGAACTACGGCTGAGATGAAATCTCTGGATGAAGAATTTATGAAGTTAATCTCTGGATGAAAACTGATGGTGGTTTTGGAAGAAGATCGGCGCGGGATGGTGAAAAGTGATGGCGAGGTTTTGGGGGAGGGTTATGCTTTAATCAATCCGTAACTAGCCTGTTATCTACGCACAAAAAAAAAGTATTTTTTTGAGCCATGATTTAAAACAGCTCAAAAAACCATTTATTTGTGCGTTAACCGCCCAAAATAATATTTTTTGAGCTCAAAAAAATCATAATTTGTACTAGTGAAATATACAAACATGAACATGTAGAATAAAAAAACACATAATTTATACAAGTAAGCTTGTTTAAAGAACTTTCTTGTATCTTTTTAGTTTTAGGACCTGAATTAATGAAACTAATATATGTTGAGTGAACAAGGCTTGACAGGCTTGTTTATAGATAGAAATCTAAGTAAAACATAGACATAAAACTAGCATTAAAACGGTTCGTACCATTTGTAATGGATGGAACAAAATGTTAGGTGATGAAACTTGAACTTTTGAAAGTTTAATTTAGACTTTAGGCCCTTGTTTGTGAGTTTGATAGTCTCAGCCATCAAAGAAAGGGAGAGGACGAGAGATAGAAAGAGAGAAATAAAGGGGTGTATTTTGTAACACCCCGTGTTTCGAAAGTCAAAGCCAAAGTCAAGATTGAAGTCAAAGGGAGACAAGATTGCTAATTGCGATCTGTCACTCCTTGCTCAATTCCTGTTTTGACTTCTTTGACTGTAATTAGCCTAATTTTGTTATCGCATTAGTTGTATTATGTGGAGTATTTACTAATAATCGAGGTTTAATCGCTATTTATCGCATGTTTAATCGATTTATCGCTTATCGCTATCGCACTCGCAACTCGACTTACGTGACTGGTTATTGACATTACGTGCGTGTGTGCCTTATGTGTTACTTGTGCATGTTTATTTATGTTGTTGTTGTGGTGATTAATCGAAACGCAATCGCAATCGAATCGCAAACGCTAAACGTACATTAAGTAAGGATGCTTGTATGTTGATATAGTAGTTGGGATTAAAAGTAATTTGATAAGTAAATCTATCGCATCGCCCGCTCGAACTGCATCGCAACGCTCAGCATTCGAATCGAAACTGCAAAACTCGTCGCGCCATGCACTCGGACAGAGTGGCCAGCCGATCGAACTGCCACCCGGTCGGATTGCCATCCGATCGAGGTGCCACTCGACCGAGCTGCCACCCACTAGGTGCCACTCGGTCGGATTACCACTCGACCGAACGGCCACCCGGACGGGCTGCCACTCGACCGACCAACCACTTCCACCCTTTCCATTTTGGGAAACCCTATAAATACCTCCATTGTTACCATTTTTGGATGGTGACAGCTCCTTGTTCGACCAGCTCGCTCCAGCCTTCATTTCTCTCAATTTCTTCCGATTCTTGTAAGTTTTCAACCAAAATCTTGTACTTTCTTAATCTACACGCACTCCTACACATTTCTATCTTTTGAATCTTAACTTTTATCCGTGAAATCACTAGAGTTGAGGTGTTCAAGGATGATGTCATCATGGTGTTCATAAGAACTTCATGTTTTGGTCTCAATCCATCAAGAACAACTCAGATCTGAATGAATTCCACATGAATAAACAAAGATCTTTCATAGATCTGAACATATTTCATGGTGAAAAGGATTGAAAGATGGTTTCCAACTTTCTTTCAACTCTTTTACACTCAACACACTCAAACCCAATAGATTCGGACCTTGTTCTGATCTTCTACCCGTTCTTGGTGTCGTATCAGTTCCAGATCTGAATTCTATCCAAGAGGTATTGACTTCAGGTTTGAACATGAACTACCGACTCGAACAGTGAACCGGTCGGACTAGGGTGATTCCTGTTCGGTCGAGTCACTTGAGCCGAGTCAGGGGTTTCGTTGTTCAAGCATGTTTTCAAGGTACCTCACTTAGCACTTAAAAACTTCAAACTACCAAAACAACCAATGAAGAAGACGGCCAGGTTGTCTGGGACGGATTGTCGTCCGATCGGATTGCCACCCGACCGAACTGCCACCCGGTCGGATTGCACCTTGGGTCCCATACTTAACTTTCATTCCAACAGTGGAGGTTTGAACATTGAACGAATTGCCATCCGATCGGATTGCCATCCGACCAGATTGTCACTCGACCATGAGATGTATTGACTTAAACACTTAATCAATTTTCAACATGTTCAATCCGAGCGGATTGCCACCCGGTCGGTGTCACACCCCGACTTTCCACCTGTCACCGGTGGGCCCGGTGGGGAGTATCGTGACGTAGTTGATATCATCATAGTCAAACAACACAATATTTAATATGCACAGCGGAAGCAAATGAAAGATATAATTTAACCGAATATAATATTGTAATATCAAATATCACAACTGTCGATTGTTTATCCACAGACGGATCGAAAATAAAATGGAAACAATAGTTCAACAGACATTTAGGCATCTTAAGCTTGCGAGACTTCTATTGATGCTAAGGAGAAATATCCAGCCAATTAGGTATAGTACCTGCATTTAGCCTTTTTGGAAAATACGTCAGTTTACACTGGTAAATACAATTAACTGACTCATTTTGAAAATGGTTTAAGAAAATTGATTTGGATGCACGTGGCACAAAATATATTTTATAATTTGATTAAAATGCACAGAGGCAAAATTAACCTTTTATAACTTGGGAGAATTATTTAAATATATAATCTTGTGAACGAATTACATGTTCCTTATGCGTTCAGTAGCCCAGATCATGTCCGGGTTAAAGATCAATAGACACACCACATTATTCTTTTGTGCACTGACGGGTGTACGCCTACACCCCGCGCTTAAGTCGTGGCCATTTCGTAAAATGATGCCAAGGATATCCGGGACATGGTCATTAACCCCCCAAAGGCTTTTAAGTAAACAAGACTGTTTAAACGGGCCGATCAAATTATCAATTAGCCACCAAACGATGGAAGATTTGATGCCCGATCAAGCGGTATTTTATATACCGTAACCCAAGCCCGTATAGGGAAAATAAGTTAAAAGTATTTACCTGAGCTAAATATAAATTCAATCCCAGCCGTACATCAAATCAGCAAGTACAGATAGCTTTTACTGGGCTCCTAATCTGGAACGAAGGTTTTTAATAACCTATTAGATTCCTAACGGGTCTTTAATTAAGCTTAAGCTTAAACCGGTTAGTTTCAAAGATACGGTTCGTACGCACGATTAAGCGAAGACCGGATAGAATGTGATTTATACCCGACAAGTTCAGAGACTTGCTTAATATGGGTATTTCATACACACTCTGGATTTTGAAATAAAACCGATAAGGTTTGACCCGTTTCGGCTAATTTATGCAAACTATTTACATAAACCGAACCGAACGCGTAATAAGCGTAACGGGTATTCATGAGAGCCATTTACAGGTTTCCTAAGTTAATATGCCTCAAATATGTTGTGACATCAGTAAGATGTCTTTTATTATGCCCGAAACGAGTTTAAACACAAACTATGCCCCGTAGGGGTAGTTTGGTCATTTATAAGGTGATAAAAGAGTTTAAGTAATATCCTGAGTTACAGGTCTGATGTAATCAGCAAATATACTCAATTTGCTAAGTTATATCAGTAGGGTAAAGTATATATGTGAAATTTATCAATTATAACCAAACTATGCACCGTAGGGGCATTTTGGTAATTTCACATAAGCCGAAAAGCTTAAAACTGAAGTCTGAGTTTAACCACTTTTGCTTACTGTTAAAATGTTATAATTTACCTTAAATATCAGTAGGTATCACCCTTGTATGTTTAAAAATAGTCTTAGTACATACTATGCGCTAAGAACGCTTAATAAGGCGATTAGAAGCCATTTACGGGTTCGATACATAAAGCTGATATTTTTATTATTCCAGAAGGCTTAAAATAATTTATTTATCATATCTAATCAGTAGCAAAAGGTTTGGAGTCGTTTAGATGTGTAAAACTCATTTTATGGCCCGTGAGGGCAAAACCGACAATTACCGGATTAAGCCTACGACTATGAGTTATGCTCAGCCTAAAATTAATTAAAAATCTTCAAAATCCCAAAATAATATATTACATCAGTGGGTAATAAGTTTGATATCAAAAAGTAGGCTTAACTAGGCTATACGCTAATTATGCCGTTTAATTAACATAAAGCTTTCATTTTACGCTACCGAGCATAACTCTTTATCTACACTTCAAACTGATGTCAAACTTTGCATACAAGTTTATATATCAGTAATTAAAGTTTCTACTCTTTTACATTTTCACAAATCACGTTTTAAAGTGAAAAGGGCATAATGGTCAACATATGAGCAATTAACGGAATCATGCGTATTAATCGGTTAACTAATGAACCATGGTGTATAATCTCAGAGGGTTATACTAGCATGTTACCTGGTCCAAATGAAGCTCTAAGGCATTTCTAAAACATGCCTAAACGGGTCAGAACTGAAAGTCAAAGTAAAAGTCAAACTATGCGACTTTCGGTTCCGAACCGGGTCTAAACAGGAAATTGTCGGGTTGAACATGTTTAGACATGTTCTTACACTAATTACCAAGTTATATTAATGATCAAACGGGTTGTATGTGTTCTACATTGCTAATTATGCATAAATTAGAAACTAAGTATCATGTTGACTTTTTAATTACAAGTTTGACCCGACATTTGACCTAGTTAGAGTGGGAATTAGGGGGAACCCTTTTAAGGGTTTATTACCCACATAATTACCTACTTAGAGGTACTTTTAATTTGAGATTTGACTGAGCCATTATTAATTAATCTCGAAGTCAAACCGTAATTACGACTGTTTGACTTTTAGCTAAATAACTAAGCTAAACTCAATTTAAGAAGGTTAAGCAAACTTACAAGTGTCTAATGGTTGATTAGGAAGGCCTGGAAGGTGCTCTAGTGCTTCACAATTGATCAGAAGATGTTTGAGGAATGAATGATCAAAGTGTTGCACTTGTGAGCTTTATATAGTGCCCAAGACACCACAAAGTGTTGACATCTAAGTCTACCACTGGCCACAACATTCCCACAGGTGTCCTAGATGTTTAGGGATTGTTTAGGGGCCAAGGGAGATGAGGAAAATCGTTTAAAGGTTGAAAAATGCGTTTAAACAGGCAACAGCCGGTTTTCTGTCGCTGGGCACATGCTTGCGCACCGTAAGGGTCAATGCTTGCGGTGCGCAAGCCTTCTTCTGCAGCCAAAAATTTGTTGTTCTTTGGTGTTTCGAAGGGGCAACTATCTTTTCCGAATTTGGGACTTATTTTATCAGTTTGGGGCCTCTATTATGGGTCTTTAACAGTTGTATACCCTACCATTTAGTTATGCTTGCTTGGATCCTTTTCAAAAGTGCCGAACAAGAAGGTTTACCGTAGAAATTTCCATAGGAACCTATCATGCACTTCGAATTCAATTATTGTCAACAAATTCCTGGATTTAAGATATGTTAGATGTGTGTAAAATATAACTGGGTCTTGGGATTTATAAATGAGGTCGTTCAGAGGTAAAAATTAACATGACGCCACTTTTAAATCCTGCCAAAACATCTTTATTAAATCCGGGTTTACAACGCTTTTTGTCTTACGTGACACGTGTCGTTATATCATTGAACACGAATTTTTGAGGTGTTACATCCTCACCCCCTTAAAAGAAATCTCGACCTCGAGATTTGTTAAAGTAAAGGAAGTAATTTCTGCCTTACATTGGGCTTAATCTTCCCCAGTACCTTTGAGCCTTTATGGCATTCCAATTGACCTTTATGATAGGTACATGTATCTTTTGGAGCTTCTAATCCTGTCGATCCTTAATCGATACAGGTTGCTCATCATATCATAAATATGTATGTCATTATGTGATAGTGTTTCTTGACTTATTGGCGAAACACGTCCTTAACTCATTAGGGTGGGGTGCATTGCGCGTTCCACCGAGCTCCTTAATTAGGTCTTAGCTCGTAAGCTATTTAATCTTGATACATTCTAATCCTTCGAATGGTTCTACATACTCAGAGCCTGACTAGCCTGATAATTTAACAAATTTGGCACACCCTTCCTGGGTGATATCTTTTGTTGAGCCTTATTTCTTAACAAGAATTTAGGAAGGTTACTGCTTTCCATTAATCCTTGATTTTCTGCCGAATAATGGCAACTTATAGATAATTAGGGGTTTGTATGATCTTATTCGTTGTTTCTAATGCAACTTTCAGATCCTGATAAGTGGACTTACCAATCTATTGTCCTAACAATAGATGTTTAACATTCCATCTTTACAAGGTCTCCAAGGGAGCAGCCTTGATGCTTACATATCAACTATTATATAAAAGCTTATCTTAAGGTGAGATGGTCATTCCAACCACTACTTAACTAATTTTAAGGAATAGTTAATCCTTGTCGTTAGTCGAACAATTCGACGATCCTGGGTAGCTGATGGCAATTCTTAATCGTTGCCTAATTAGGGTTGCGGCAATTAATACATAAGCAATATGAACCGTCTTTCTTATTTAATAACATAAAACCCTCAGAATATTGAGTCAGGCTATATGAGCCTATGTCTTAAAACCTACTTAATCAAGGTTTCGATTATTCCATAATCAATATGGAGTTTTCACAATACTCCAGCCCACAGCGGGATGTTAATCTTAATTCTACCTGCCTTCCAGGAGGTAAGCAGGGAAACTTATGAGAAGATAATCAAGATACAAGGAGGCTACAGAGATTTTCCATATCTCAGGCTCCAGTTCATCCGCTTGTGTCAAATAAGTGACACCTTTATGTTATAAGTCCACGAATTCCTTAACGGGAACATTTACTTGGACAATTCCATTCTGGATATCTTCTTTGAATACTACTAGTCAACTTTAGTACAATATGACCATTGGGATATCTCAGGGGTTCCATGTATTAAACCTCCATACTGATCAGGCATGGAAGTAATCTATGGGACACACTATGATACGCCAATCCTCATATGGCACTTTTATCAAACATAGTTTGGCATTCGCAGGCGATAGAAAAACAATGAGAAAAATAATTAAAATAACATATGTTGTCGTACTCTATGCGAAGAAAGAGTACTCTTAGTTTTTTCGGAAGGATTCCTTGCCGATACTAGAAGAATTGGTTACTATGGTTTCCTTGGTAAGTTATACCTTGTGGATAATATAAAAGTTTGCTAAGCTTATGGTTTATGAAGATTTATTATTGCCTGTATTAAATCAGGACACTTAGCAGAAATTATCATTGGTAAATAATAAGGAATGTACTTGATGACATCGTGAACTGCCTCTTGACATTCATCAGGTGAGTTCAGGCATTTCTTCCTTTAGCCTTTCCAGGCTTAGCTGCACCTTCTTTGGCAGCTTTATGGAATCTAGTTCTGATGCGGCCTTACTCACCACAGCCGTGATAGACTGCATTCTTTATGTCCCTACATTCCTGGGAAAATGATGACCTGTTCCTTAGCAGATGTCACACTGCTTTGGTCCTGGTTCTATTCGACACTGTCCCTAGTGTCTTTTATAGCAATTCTTACATACAGGCTTCTTACTGAACTTTCGTTGCTTTTTATTAAGCCTGTACTTGCTCTCTTTCTTAGATTTCTGGGAGTTATCCTCCTCCTTTGGTTCATCCTTCATATTCGAAGTGTGAACAAAGCTCTTCTCATGAGCAATTGAACGTGGTTTTGAATGAAATTTAGAGCGAGAAGCATTCGGCTCTTTGGATTGTTTCATGACCTTTTCCCATGGCCTCTCAAACTGTTGTGTTAACCACCGCTTGGAGATTAACTCCCTTAATATTGAGGTTTGCGTTTGAGACATTATTTGCTTTTGTCGCATTAATAGCATCGCGACTATTGCCTATCTCATCCGAGTTTTCCATACTCAAAACTTGGTACTAATTACCAAATTAAACCATTATTAGTCATCATCCTGATGACCTGACATAGATTAGCCACGGCATCCACGAACCGTATAGGCCATTATGTTCCGAACATTCTTAATGAATGCTATTTGAATGTATATCTATTACATTTAGCTTAGGTCACAAAAGGACTATCAATGGCATTCAAGGTTTGGAGCGAGTCCAATACCTGCTTGACAGGGGACCATAATGTCACAACTGTCTTTGTCACAAGGACGATTATACATAGCTCAAAGGCTAGTCTTACATGACTTTGGTTATATATATACATATATGGCATAGAAGCCTGTCTCGAGGGACGTAGAAAGATATGGCATAAAGCCCAGTCATGAAGGACATAAGTAATCATATGGCGCGAAGGCCTTGTCGTAATGATATTTAGATACGGCACAAATGGCCTTGTCTCTAGGACGTTATAGGATATGGCACTAAGGCCTGTCGCCCGGGATATTAACATTTAGTATGTTAACTTGTCACGAACGACGAATTATAGCACGGAGGCTTGTTATGGGTGACTTGAATTATAACTGGTGGATTTGTCACAAGGACATCAATTCATAGGCTGCAATCTTAATAGATCAGGAGTTTTAAGGCTTGAACATAGTTCTTCACCTTTGGACAGGGAGTCATAGACTACAACTGTCATCGTCTTGAAAGGCGATTCTCTTGACAGAAAGGTAAACCAATTAACATCACTAATGGATGTCTATCTATAATTATCGTATCTAATGATATTAGTTATGATCACATCGATCATATTGACTATTAGGTTTGGGTATAATCCCATCATTTTGAATAGGGGATCATAAAGATCACCACTATTTTGTCTTATCGACAATAGAGTAAAGTATAGCCCGTAGGCAATTCATCACTAGGGATGTCAATATTATGAATTTATGATCATCATACTGATGATACTAGTCAGGATCGCAATGATCATATAGACTATTAGGCTTGAGCGCAGGTCACTACCTTAAACAGGGGATCATAGAGATCATAATGTTTGTGTCACAAATGGACAGTATAATATGGCCCGTAGGCGAAACATCACTAATGGATGTTTATAATGGATTCATCATTTTAGATGATATAAGTCAGGATTGCATTAATCATATTGACTATTCGGCTTGAGCATAGCTCGCCACCTTAGACAAGGAATCATAAAGATTATAATGTCAATGTCTGATGGACAATTTATTATAGCCCGTAGGCAAAACATCTTTTCTTGACAGGGAGTTGTAGGCTACCACTGTCTTTAGTCTCGGAGGACGTTAATTATAGCCCGTAGGCATTTCCCTCCTAAGGGATATTTATGGTATGATCATCTTTTCAGATGATATTAGTCGAGATCGTATGGACCCTACCGACTATTATGCTTGGACGTATTCCAACATCTTTAGACAGGGTCAAAGACCATCACTGTCGTTGTCTTATCGGACAACAAATTTAGCCCGTAGGTACTTCATCACTCACGGATGTTTATAATATGATCATCTTATAAGATGATATAAGCCATGATTTCTAGATCATAAGGCAAATTAGGAATTTAAAAATTTCCAATATAGGGATGACTGTTGTGATTTTATCAAATCACATTTGTCAGGAGTGCTAACACGTTCTTAGGTGTTAACAAGGATCTGAATCCCTTGAGTAGGTTTCACCATCTTGGCCGCGTAGGCTAGGTTTCACCTTTAAGATTCTTTTTAAAATGCATACTGGCAGGGAAGGAAGGATATTTATTTTATTCAGGATTTTTATCATAAATCCTAATTTATAAGTTAATAATAGCACAAATGGCCTAGTCGCGTAGACAAGTTTAATTTATAAGCCATGATTTCAGAGAATCGAGGCATTAAGGTTTGAATCAAAGTTCATTACCTTTTCCTGACAGGGAGCTGTAGGCTACCACTGTCTTTAGTCTCAGAGGACATTAACTATAGCCCGTAGGCACTTCCCTTCTAAGGGATGTTTATTACGGAATTGCCCCTTAGGGAAATTCATTAACCATGGTAAACAGAGACCATATTTGGTTAATTTATTAATCATATATATTTAGGATTTCTATTATAATTTATCCTAATTATAAACAATAACAATATATATTGGCACATAAGGCCTAGTCACAAGGACAATTTTTTAAATCATAAGCCAGGATTTCAGAGAATCGAGGCATGAAGGTTTGAACATAGTCCATTACCTTTTTCTGACAGGGAGTCATAGCTACCACTGTCTTTTGGCTCATATGGAAATGAGCAAGGCCCGTAGGCACCATATTACTACGTATGGTCTAAATATGATCATCTTAATTGATGATTTAAACCCATGATTCAGAGATCATTAAGTTGGGTTTGGAATCTTTGGAAAGATCCTTATATAAAAATGACGTGTGTGATTTTAACGAATCACGTCTGCCAGGAGTGTTAACATGTTTTCAGATGTTAACTGGGATTTGAATCTTTTTAACAGGTTTTACCATCTTGGCCAGGTCTTATAATGACATGCAGGCTAGGTTTTACCTTCAAGACTCTTTTAATATTTAACGCAGAACAATTCTAAATTGGAATGTTAACAAGGATCTGAATCTAATTATGGAACTACCATCTTGGCCCGGTTTTAAAATGACACGTGGTTAGGTCTTGTCCTTTTTAGATTTTGCCATTTTATTATAATGGTAGATCTTATAAAAGGAATGTTATTTTTCATTTATTTCCTATTTCATATCTAGGATGAAAATTTAGTCATTCCACTATAAAATATAAATTTCAGGTTTGCCCTAAAAGGGATTTTGAAAGAAATAATGTTGTCCTCGAAGGGACTGAAAAAATAAATATGTCCTTAGAAGGACTATTAAGGAAACGATCTTCAGCAAAATAGAGTTCCTTCTTCATTTTATTTCTGAATGCTTTCTCCTTGGTTGCACGTTTCACCCTGGTCGCGGTACGAAGCTCAGCATTTCAAGGCTCCGGATGTGGAGAATCCCTATTACAGCTTCTTCGCTGGGCGACGTATCCAATATAAAAAAAAATGGAAGCAAAAATTTCCATATTAGGATTGAGATTATTCCTATGTTAAGTCTAGACTCAGAAGGTCAAAGAATGTGCTACTGTGTCATTGAGATTAAACACAAAATGTTAGTGTTTAATTCACTCAATGTTGGCTCTGATACCAACCTGTCACACCCCGACTTTCCACCTGTCACCGGTGGGCCCGGTGGGGAGTATCGTGACGTAGTTGATATCATCATAGTCAAACAACACAATATTTAATATGCACAGCGGAAGCAAATGAAAGATATAATTTAACCAAATATAATATTGTAATATCAAATATCACAACTGTCGATTGTTTATCCACAGACGGATCGAAAATAAAATGGAAACAATAGTTCAACAGACTTTTAGGCATCTTAAGCTTGCGAGACTTAAGGAGAAATATCCAGCCAATTACGTATAGTACCTGCATTTAGCCTTTTTTGGAAAATATGTCAGTTTACACTGGTAAATACAATTAACTGACTCATTTTGAAAATGGTTTAAGAAAATTGATTTGGATGCACGTGGCACAAAATATCTTTTATAATTTGATTAAAATGCACAGAGGCAAAATTAACCTTTTATAACTTGGGAGAATTATTTAAATATATAATCTTGTGAACGAATTACATGTTCCTTATGCATTCAGTAGCCCGGATCATGTCCGGGTTAAAGATCAATAGACACACCACATTATTCTTTTGTGCACTGACGGGTGTACGCCTACACCCCGCGCTTAAGTCGTGGCCATTTCGTAAAATGATGCCAAGGATATCCGGGACATGGTCATTAACCCCCCAAAGGCTTTTAAGTAAACAAGACTGTTTAAACGGGCCGATCAAATTATCAATTAGCCACCAAACGATGGAAGATTTGATGCCCGATCAAGCGGTATTTTATATACCGTAACCCAAGCCCGTATAGGGAAAATAAGTTAAAAGTATTTACCTGAGCTAAATATAAATTCAATCCCAGCCGTATATCAAATCAGCAAGTACAGATAGCTTTTACTGGGCTCCTAATCTGGAACGAAGGTTTTTAATAACCTATTAGATTCCTAACGGGTCTTTAATTAAGCTTAAGCTTAGACCGGTTAGTTTCAAAGATACGGTTCGTACGCACGATTAAGCGAAGTCCGGATAGAATGTGATTTATCCCCGACAAGTTCAGAGACTTGCTTAATACGGGTATTCCATACACACTCTGGATTTTGAAATAAAACCGATAAGGTTTGACCCGTTTCGGCTAATTTATGCAAACTAGTTACATAAACCGAACCGAACGCGTAATAAGCGTAACGGGTATTCATGAGAGCCATTTACAGGTTTCCTAAGTTAATATGCCTCAAATATGTTGTGACATCAGTAAGATGTCTTTTATTATGCCCGAAACGAGTTTAAACACAAACTATGCCCCGTAGGGGTAGTTTGGTCATTTATAAGGTGATAAAAGAGTTTAAGTAATATCCTGAGTTACAGGTCTGATGTAATCAGAAAATATACTCAATTTGCTAAGTTATATCAGTAGGGTAAAGTATATATGGGAAATTTATCAATTATAACCAAACTATGCACCGTAGGGGCATTTTGGTAATTTCACATAAGCCGAAAAGCTCAAAACTGAAGTCTGAGTTTAACCACTTTTGCTTACTGTTAAAATGTTATAATTTACCTTAAATATCAGTAGGTATCACCCTTGTATGTTTAAAAATAGTCTTAGTACATACTATGCGCTAAGAACGCTTAATAAGGCGATTAGAAGCCATTTACGGGTTCGATACATAAAGCTGATATTTTTATTATTCCAGAAGGCTTAAAATAATTTATTTATCATATCTAATCAGTAGCAAAAGGTTTGGAGTCGTTTAGATGTGTAAAACTCATTTTATGGCCCGTGAGGGCAAAACCGACAATTACCGGATTAAGCCTACGACTATGAGTTATGCTCAGCCTAAAATTAATTAAAAATCTTCAAAAATCCTAAAATAATATATTACATCAGTGGGTAATAAGTTTGATATAAAAAAGTAGGCTTAACTAGGCTATACGCTAATTATGCCGTTTAATTAACATAAAGCTTTCATTTTACGCTACCGAGCATAACTCTTTATCTACACTTCAAACTGATGTCAAACTTTGCATACAAGTTTATATATCAGTAATTAAAGTTTCTACTCTTTTACATTTTCACAAATCACGTTTTAAAGTGAAAAGGGCATAATGGTCAACATATGAGCAATTAACGGAATCATGCGTATTAATCGGTTAACTAATGAACCATGGTGTATAATCTCAGAGGGTTATACTAGCATGTTACCTGGTCCAAATGAAGCTCTAAGGCATTTCTAAAACATGCCTAAACGGGTCAGAACTGAAAGTCAAAGTAAAAGTCAAACTATGCGACTTTCGGTTCCGAACCGGGTCTAAACAGGAAATTGTCGGGTTGAACATGTTTAGACATGTTCTTACACTAATTACCAAGTTATATTAATGATCAAACAGGTTGTATGTGTTCTACATTGCTAATTATGCATAAATTAGAAACTAAGTATCCTGTTGACTTTTTAATTACAAGTTTGACCCGACATTTGACCTAGTTAGAGTGGGAATCAGGGGGAACCCTTTTAAGGGTTTATTACCCACATAATTACCTACTTAGAGGTACTTTTAATTCGAGATTTGACTGAGTCATTATTAATTAATCTCGAAGTCAAACCGTAATTACGACTGTTTGACTTTTAGCTAAATAACTAAGCTAAACTCAATTTAAGAAGGTTAAGCAAACTTACAAGTGTCTAATGGTTGATTAGGAAGGCCTGGAAGGTGCTCTTGTGCTTCACAATTGATCAGAAGATATTTGAGGAATGAATGATCAAAGTGTTGCACTTGTGAGCTTTATATAGTGCCCAAGACACCACAAAGTGTTGACATCTAAGTCTACCACTGACCATAACATTCCCACAGGTGTCCTAGATGTTTAGGGATTTTTTAGGGGCCAAGGGAGATGAGGAAAATCGTTTAAAGGTCGAAAAATGCGTTTAAACAGGCAACAGCCGGTTTTCTGTCGCTGGGCACATGCTTGCGCACCGTAAGGGTCAATGCTTGCGGTGCGCAAGCCTTCTTCTGCAGCCAAAAATTTGTTGTTCTTTGGTGTTTCGAAGGGGCAACTGTAACAACTCTCATCAAAAGTCATATTTATTATTTTAATTAACCAATAGGAAACCCTAATTGAGACACTCAAGTGATTCTACACAAACCCTAAAATTTTCAGAATTTCCAGAATCAGGATCAGGGCCCCTAAAACTCAGGGGGGGGGGGGGGGTGAAACCCTAGTTACGATTATCTAAATAACTCGTTGTCAAAAACGAATTTTAAGAAACTGTCGACACAGCAAGCCTACAAATACACGTGGCTACTCTAGGAAACTAGGTAAGGCCTCGCGTCACGCGACGCCCAGGGCATGACCCCTCGCGTCACGCGAGGGGGGTAAAAAAATTTGTATAAATAGCAGGAGTTGGGACTTGATTTCTGCAATTGAAACGACGTAAAACTTTGAAATATACACTGAGTTATGCTCTGTTTACCACAATTAACACACACGGATCACTAATCGTTGCCGCAATTCAGGGTAATAAGTCAATCGCTGCTACGATTCATTGTCCGATCAATCAATATATCCAATGGATGTTTAAGTGCTGCCCACATTAGGGTTATCCTTTGTCATTCGTCGTGATTCCGACAGGATGTTTGAGTACCACCCGAACTCGGGGAATACTCTGTCATTTGTTGTGAATCCGATGGATGTTTAAGTGATTGCACTTTGTCATTCGTTGTGAGGGTTTGATCTCGTGAGTTATCGTAATTGCTGTATTGATTACTAACCCAGAATTGTGTGCCTGTTATTAAATTTAGGTTGAAAAGGCTAAATCAGTAGGCTAAACTCTGCTTAAATTAAATCAGCAATATGAGTCATTCTCTCTTTATCAACTACTTTACAATACCTTAAATTATTTTCAAAGGTTATAATTACAGGGACTAAGTCGTGGATATCTTGAATCACTGGCTAGTGGGGTATTGTGCACATTACTAATTTTCTCCCAGTTAGGTTCATTGACCTACTAGGGATAATCATCACTATTTAGGTTCATTGACCTAATAGTGGTATGACCATCGTCACCATTGTGACATGTCACCATTGTGACACGTCGCCAGATAAAAATAAGATAGAAGCCATTGTAATCGCTCTTATGCTGTAATTAATAACTAATCATCAATTTATGTAAATAGAATGATTCACTCAGTATTTCCCGCTGACAAAACCCTTTTCAAACATGTTTCAGGTGATCTGTTATGATCCAGGAAAAGTGCCATGAAGCACTACAAGCTTAAGGAAGTGGCTCAATATAAAATAAGGAAACATGTTTTTGTAAAATAAAAGATTTCTTCGTGAAATTAAGTGTTTGTAAATTACCGGGGTTTTATCTCGAATTGTGAAATAAAATAATCGGGAAATATTTCAGTTCTAAAAGATCCTGATAATAAACTTTCGCTGTTAAACTCAATTAATTAAATACCACGGGATTTCTGTCCCGCGGCTCCTGAAACGGGTCAAACCGGGTCGGGGCCATGACAGAAAAAGGTGGTATCAGAGCCACTGATCGAGCCACTGATTTAAGCCTATTAAGTATTTAGAAAATACTTAATTTTACTAATTGCCATTTTGTGATTATGTGTTTTATTATCTGACTAATTTTGTACAGTATGGGCAGATCTTTATATGCTAGCCACTGTAGCAGTAAATACAAATCTTTAAATATTTTGATTCAAGTTTTAGCACCCTTATTAAGTATAAGCCAGAACCCTGATTCAGTAAATAAATAAATTTACAAATAAAACCTAGTATGTTTTCCTATTCGGTTGTTTCGTAGTTACCCAGTATGAAATAATATTTAAAGGTTTTCTATGAAATTTGATATAATTTTTAAACTTAGTATTTGTGTGTACTTTGCATAACAGCATGAGTGACTTGTCGGAAGCCCTTCAGAATTTAAATCTCTATCCAGTAAGAATAGAGGTTTCCAGAGATTTCAATAGGTATATACCAGACATAGAAGAACCTATAGAATTCAACGCTTTACCTCTCGAGAAACCCAAGCCTAAGAAAATGGAAATTGGGGAAAGCTCTAGGCAAATTGAGGGGTTACCATCTCAGGAAGAGTTAGATTTTATATTGGCAAGCTATAATACTATTAAGCCTGTTAATGAAAATGTTTTTATTCACTCTCTTGAAACACAACTATCAATGAACTTAGAATCAGATATTCCAAACCCTTCAATCCACTCGTACCCTTTAGGAATAGACGAATGGTTGACTAATGAAATACAATTGCAAAACAATCCCTATAAGCTTTTTCCTCAATTCAACCCAGAACCTATACCTAATCCATCTATGAGCAATGAGAATTTAGCTGAACTACGCCACTTTGATGAAGAGTTAATCGATGCAGAAAATAGGATCAGGGAAGTAGGAGAGCAGATCTCCTAGAAGTATGATAAGAGGGAGCGCCGTTATTAAAATATCAACTGACGAGGGATAGTAGGTTTATGAGATTGGGGTTGTAAATTAGCAATAATAATCATGTGAAATAACCTAAAATAAAACTTTGTAAGATAATGGTGTATATTGATGCATACTATTAAATAAAAATGGAAATCGAGAAATCAATAGTTTTGGCTATGTGTGTTTTGTAAAAAAATTATATGATTATTTTGTATAATTGTTATTCATTTGATACTAATAAAATTAAGTATATTAGCAGATGGAAAACGCTAATAACGAACCAGTTAATGAGGTTAATCAATCTGAGCAACAACCAGGGGATCAATATATGACTAGGCAGGATATAGAAAATATCGTTGCTCAAGGAATAGCCAACGCTATTCCAGCAATAGTTGCTCAAGGGATAGCCAACGCTATTCCAGCAATCGTTGCTGTTGTTAAAAATCCAATCGAACCGCAACAAATCGTTCCTAGCAAACGTATTTCTGAAGATAACTTCAGTAATAGCATAAATGGAGGCAATAATCATATGAATCATGAGAATGAACCACGGGAAGCTCCTCCTCCTAAGAAAATGAAAGCTGCAACGCCTGGTTGCACTTACAAAGAATTTCTTGCTTGTAAACCCACTGAGTTTGCAGGCAATGAAGGAGCGACTGCGGCACTGCGTTGGTTAGAGATAACCGAGGCAGTAATTGCCATAAGTAAATGTGCTCAGGATGATCAGGTCATGTACGCATCAAATCTTTTTAAAGAAGGGGCGCTCGAATGGTGGAATACGGTTTTACAAGCAAAAGGAAGGATGGTGGCATATGCTATGAACTGGGAAGAATTTAAGAGTCTTATAGAAAGAAAATTCTGTCCCGAATATGAAAAAGATCAAATGGCTAATAAGTTCCTAAATCATCGAATGATGGATGTAGATTGTCGCAAATATACTTCAACATTCTTAGAATATGCAAGAGTAGTACCAACACTGGCTTCGCCAGAGCCGGTGCTTATTTCTCGCTACATTTGGGGCTTAATTAGCGAAATCCGCAATATTGTTAAGGCTGCGAAACCCCGCACAATTGACGATGTGGTGGATTTAGCCAACACACTGACTGACGAACTGGTAAGGACAAGAGAAGAAAATAGAAAGAAGGAAGTAACCCAAAAGATTACCCAAGAATTCAGTATAAGTAACCGTAACAATTTCAAAAGAAAAGGGAATGGGCAATCTTCCACTAGTCCATTTTGCAATTTTTGCAAAAGGAAGCATTTCGGAAGATGCAAAGGATATTGCAATTTTTGCAAAATTCCAGGACATCAAGAAGAAGACTGCAGGAGGAAGAAATTTTCAGTCTGCTACAACTGTGGAGAAGTTGGACATTTTAGGCCAGATTGTCCAAAATTGAACAAACCATCTGACAATAAAGCCAAACCTGCAGAAGGAGCAAAAAGGAATGTAAGAGCCTTCCAACTAACTGATCAGGAAGCAGAGATCATTCCAGATGTGGTAGCTGGTACGTTCTTAGTTCACAACGTTTACACAAAAGTATTATTTGACTCTGGTGCAAACCAAAGTTTTATAAATATTTCATTCTGCCAAACTTTTAACTTACCTTTAACCAGCATTAGGCAAATTTCTACAGTAGAAACGGCAGATGGGAATTCAGTTAAAATAAATAAGGTTCTGCAAAACGTAGAAATAGAACTTTTAAGTCATAAATTTTCTGTAACCCCATTATCTATGAAATTAGTTGAATTTGATGTTGTATTAGGAATGGATTGGTTATTAAACAACCATGCTCGAATTATCTATGATAAGAATTCCATAGAAATTTGTGCACCCACTGGAGAAGTAATAATGATTACAGGAGATAAGCCATGTAAAACCATAAAGTTCATATCAGTAATAAAAGTTTCTAATAATGAACGAAAGCAAGGAATAGTATATATGATTTCAGTAATCATTAATACTAAAGATAAAGAACTTAAGGAAATTTCTGTAGTTTCAGAATACCCAGATGTATTCCCAGAAGAATTACCAGGGTTACCACCAGATAGGGAGGTAGAATTTAGAATTCATCTAATTCCAGGAACTATACCGATATCCAAGGCACCTTATCGGTTAGCACCCACAGAAATATTAAAACTGAAAAAGCAATTAGATGAATTATTAAGTAAAGGTTTCATACAACCTAGTTTATCCCCGTAGGGGGCACCAGTGTTGTTTGTTAAGAAAAAGGATGGTTCGATGAGAATGTGTATTGATTATAGGGAATTGAATAAGGTTACAATTAAGAATCGATACCCATTACCTAGAATTGATGATCTATTCGATCAATTCCAGGGAGATAGATATTTTTCTAAGATCGACTTACGTTCCGGATATCATCACTTGAAAGTACAAGAGGAAGACATACCTAAAACTGCTTTCAGGACTAGGTATGGTCATTACGAATCATGCCCTTCGGATTAACGAATGCACCTGCAGCATTCATGGACATGATGAATAGGATCTATAAACCATATTTGGATAAATTTGTAATTGTCTTCATCGACGATATACTTATTTATTCCAAAAGTCAGGAAGAACATTGTCAGCACTTGCATGCACTCTTAACTTTGTTAAGAAAAGAGAAGCTTTACGATAAATTCTCAAAGTATGAATTTTGGCTGCCAGAAGTGCAATTTTTAGGTCATATGGTGAATCATGAAGGTATTCACGTAGATCATGCTAAGATAGAGGCTATTACCAAATGGAAGGTTCCGCAAACAGCAATGGAAATTAGAAGTTTTATAGGTTTAGCTGGATATTATAGACGGTTTATTAAGGATTTTTCCAAGATAGCTATACCATTAACTAAGCTAACCTGTAAAACAGTTAAGTTTGAATGGGGACCTAAACAAGAAGAAGCCTTTAGGATCTTAAAGCATAAATTAACAAATGCCCCAATCCTAGCCTTACCAGAAGGAACAGAAGATTTTAAAGTATATAGTAATGCTTCAAAGCTAGGATTAGGATGTGTGTTAATGCAACACAAAAAGGTAATTGCGTATGCATCAAGGCAATTGAAAAAGCACGAAGAAAATATTACGACTCATGACTTAGAGTTAGGAGCCGTAATTTTTGCCCTTAAGATTTAGAGACATTATCTGTATGGAAGTAAATTTACTATCTATACAGATCATAAGAGTTTAAGATATATATTTGGGCAAAAAGAGTTAAGCATGAGGCAAAGGAGATGGATGAAAATCCTAAGTGACTACGATTGTGATATTCAGGCTGAAGACGGCTAGAGATCTCTAGAAGAGTTATACAGATAATAGACGAAAGCCGTTGGAGTTTCAAGTTGGAGACAAATTGCTATTGAAATTATCTCCTTGGAAATGAGTTGTTAGATTCGGTAAGAAAGGAAAGCTAAGTCCAAGGTATGTAGGACCATTTCCAGTGATCCAACGTATAGGACCAGTTGCTTATCGTTTACCAACTACCAGGAGTGTTAGCTGGAATACATGATGTATTTCATGTATCCAATCTCAAGAAATGTCTATCAGACAAATCTTTGGTAGTACTTCTCCAAGATATAAAGGTAAACGAAAAATTTAAATTTGTAGAGAAACTTCTTCAGATAGAAGATAGAAAGATCAAATTTCTCAAAACACAAACGATTAATGTTAATTCAAGTAAAGTGGAATTCAAGGATAGGACCTTAATACACTTGGGAACTGGAATCAGAAATGAAACGAAAGTATCCTCAATTATTTCAGTAAATCTCGAGGACGAGATTTTTATTAAGGTAGGGAGAATGTAACAACTCTCATCAAAAGTCATATTTATTATTTTAATTAACCAATAGGAAACCCTAATTGAGACACTCAAGTGATTCTACACAAACCCTAAAATTTTCAGAATTTCCAGAATCAGGATCAGGGCCCCTAAAACTCAGGGGGGGGTAAAACCCTAGTTACGATTATCTAAATAACTCGTTGTCAAAAACGAATTTTAAGAAACTGTCGACACAGCAAGCCTACAAATACACGTGGCTACTCTAGGAAACTAGGTAAGGCCTCGCGTCACGCGACGCCCAGGGCATGACCCCTCGCGTCACGCGAGGGGGGTAAAAATTTTTGTATAAATAGCAGGAGTTGGGACTTGATTTCTGCAATTGAAACGACGTAAAACTTCAAAATATACACTGAGTTATGCTCTGTTTACCACAATTAACACACACGGATCACTAATCGTTGCCGCAATTCAGGGTAATAAGTCAATCACTGCTACGATTCATTGTCCGATCGATCAATATATCCAATGGATGTTTAAGTGCTGCCCACATTAGAGCTATCCTTTGTCATTCGTCGTGATTCCGACAGGATGTTTGAGTACCACCCGAACTCGGGGAATACTCTGTCATTTGTTGTCAATCCGATGGATGTTTAAGTGATTGCACTTTGTCATTCGTTGTGAGGGTTTGATCTCGTGAGTTATCGTAATTGCTGTATTGATTACTAACCCAGAATTGTGTGCCTGTTATTAAATTTAGGTTGAAAAGGCTAAATCAGTAGGCTAAACTCTGCTCAAATTAAATCTGCAATGTGAGTCATTCTCTCTTTATCAACTATTTTACAATACCTCAAATTATTTTCAAAGGTTATAATTACAGGGACTAAGTCGTGGATATCTTGAATCACTGGCTAGTGGGGTATTGTGCACATTACTAATTTTCTCCCAGTTAGGTTCATTGACCTAATAGTGGTATGACCATCGTCACCATTGTGACATGTCACCATTGTGACACGTCACCAGATAAAAATAAGATAGAAGCCATTGTAATCGCTCTTATGCTGTAATTAATAACTAATCATCAATTTATGTAAATAGAATGATTCACTCAGTATTTCCCGCTGACAAAACCTTTTTCAAACATGTTTCAGGTGATCTGTTATGATCCAGGAAAAGTGCCATGAAGCACTACAAGCTTAAGGAAGTGGCTCAATATAAAATAAGGAAACATGTTTTTGTAAAATAAAAGATTTCTTCGTGAAATTAAGTGATTGTAAATTACCGGGGTTTTATCTCGAATTGTGAAATAAAATAATCGGGAAATATTTCAGTTCTAAAAGATCCTGATAATAAACTTCCGCTGTTAAACTCAATTAATTAAATACCACGGGATTTCTGTCCCGCGGCTCCTGAAACGGGTCAAACCTGGTCGGGGCCGTGACAGCAACCATCTTTTCCGAATTTGGGACTTATTTTATCAGTTTGGGGCCTCTATTATGGGTCTTTAACAGTTGTATACCCTACCATTTAGTTATGCTTGCTTGGATCCTTTTCAAAAGTGCCGAACAAGAAGGTTTACCGTAGAAATTTCCATAGGAACCTATCATGCACTTCGAATTCAATTATTGTCAACAAATTCCTGGATTTAAGATATGTTAGATGTGTGTAAAATATAACTGGGTCTTGGGATTTATAAATGAGGTTGTTCAGAGGTAAAAATTAACATGACGCCACTTTTAAATCCTGCCAAAACATCTTTATTAAATCCGGGTTTACAACGCTTTTTGTCTTACGTGACACGTGTCGTTATATCATTGAACACGAATTTTCGAGGTGTTACAGTCGGATAGCCATCCGACCGAGTGACCGTCCTACTGTGAACTTGTTCTCAAACAAGAGAAGTCTCGACCAAACGGATTGCTGTCCGATCGAATGGCTGTTCGACTGACCGACCTGAAGGGTAGAGATACTTCTCTATTTTTAAAATGCTACAACGAAAACTTCAAAAGACAAGCCATCATACACAAACACATCCATCCCAAACGAGATGACAATCCCGTTGAGTGGCCACCCGATCGAGTGACAGCCCGAACGTATTGTCATCCGGTCGACCGGCCACCCGATCGATTGTCACCCGACCGGATTGCTGTCCGACCCACTGACACTTCACACCATTTTGCGCACCAACTCTCGCTTATATTATCGATAACTGTTCAGGCTATTATCCGCTCTAGCGCTCCCTTCAATCCATTAATTCCATCGCTGTGAGTATACTCGAACCCTCTTTGCTTTACGCACTTTTGGGTGTTACATACATTACTTATACTAAATCACATCGAACACACTACGAACTACTTTAACGCTAACCGTTACCGCATGTTATACGTGACTTAATGAATGCTTGTTTGTTATGTTTACACATGGAATGCTGTCTACCTGCCTTAGCAACGGTAGTACTATTTGTTTGGACTCAACTCCTGTTCACTTAGGGGTTGTTAAGGACAATTTGTTACATGGCTCACAGTGGTGAGAGTGTATTACGAACTGCCTTGGGCAGTCAACCCGCAGTCATTGGTATTGATAGGTTCATGTCGATAACTTACGTGCTTCATTTCACACTGTGTACGTGCTGGTTATGCGTAATGATTTCGAACTCTATATGCTATTATCAAACTTGTATGCTCACCTTTACACTATGTGTATTGACTTTTACTTTAACGTATGTGGTAGGTGCTTAAGATGTTAATTTGCTTGGATTGCTGTGAAATCGAGGCTAGGAAAGAGTCTAGAAACAAAGACAATTTATATTTATTTATTTAGAATCTGATTTGTCGGAACATGCTTTTGTTTGAAGAATATCTATGTCTGTAATAACTATTTTATCTTATGGGTCATGGTATGGGACATGATATTTAAACTATTCGGTAATGTAGTCGTTATGGAATTTCTTTGAACAATCTGTTTCGCTCAGTGCCGCGCCCCGATGATTCCGCCATCGGTTGGGGTGTGACATATTTTGATGGTAGAGTGTTTGAGCTAAAGCTTTTGTAGGTTCAAAAAATATAAGGAAGTACTTTATAGATATTCTTTTTTTTTGAACGACCAACAGAATTAATCTCGAGCACTTTCGAGGCACCCACTGGACAAACGGAGTACTCCGAGAGTAACCTGATCACCACCAATTCCGGGGAAAACCCGGTAACCCACCCGCCCGTATGCACGACAATGAAATTATGGGTAAAACTCGTTTGGCTCAAGGATCCAACCCAGGTTTCCCTGGGTCTCCTATCATTGCCCACCAGTGCCTCACTCTGCACTAAGTGGGAGTCAAACCTGCATCTCTCAAGAGAAATGCAAGCCCTCCACCACTTGATCTAGAGATCATTGCCATTTTATAGATATTCTAATTCTATTCTATTCTATTCTAATACTATAAATTTGTAACAGGTTTATGTATGGTGGACTTGTGCATTTGGCTTTACATGGGTTATGTGCACTTCTTTGTTATACCATGTGTTTTGTTGTTTGTAAACTGCTCTTACAAAGGTACGTGTCTGTCACTCTTATCCCTTCCCTTCTTTTAAAAAAAACAACTACAAAGCCACACGTCTGTGACTCTTATCCCTTCCCTTCTTTTCAAAACAAGAGCTGCCAGTTTACTTCTCTCTCCTCTTTTATCTCCATATCTCTGATTTTTGGGTGGATCGCACAGGTCTCTGACTGTGAGATGAGCCCACGACGATTAGTGGTACAATGGCGGAATCAAGGTGGTTTCTATGTTGCCTTCCCCTTCGTCTCTACCACTTCAGGGTTAGTTATTTCCGTATTGTGTACGCATCATGTTGTCAATGCCCCTGCCATTTTTCTCTATCTTTGTGTTCTTGGTTATTTGATTAGTTGTGTTTTTATTTGGCCAAATTTTTAGGGTTTGCCGATTTTCTATTTATAAACTTAAAAAAAATATAAAGACAAAATAATAAAGTGTTGGCAGGTCAACTTAAATTGTCCTTACCCACCCGCTTTGACACTCGTAAAATTTACCCGCTTTAGCTCAAGTCCATTCCAGCCCATTACTCGGTGGCCCCTTTTTTGCTAACTGCACCTACAAAAAAGTTTCTTATCCATACAGTTCTTTCAAATTACTTTGCATGAACATGATTCTTGGTTGAATTCAAGGAGTGTTGATTTTTATATATTTTTTTAAATCTTATGCAGTTATGCCCCATTTGCCTTACTAACATCAAAGACATGACCTTTGATTGTGGACATCAGGTATTGTTATTTTTTTGTATCAAATTTTCCGCATTCGGTAGTCGAGAATAAATGGCCACAATGGTTTATACGAGTTAGCTGGTAATCAAAAGCCGTCTACCGATCACAAAATACGCATACATACTTGGGCCTGACACCTCCTGACCTTGCACATACGAAAGCCTCGAAACAAAATAAGCTTAAAATAATTAACTCTTTTAAGTTTTGACACGCCTGCTGTCGCAAAAATGATCAAAATATTAAACTTTAGGGTTAGTAGTTAAGTTGTAGTAGGCATTTAGCAATTATATTTCACGATGTATTTTGAATATAATCTTGTCATATAAATACAAGATTTAATAACTTTGAACGTTACGTGTTTATAAAGGTTGAAAGATTAAGATTTCGCTGCTTGGTGTCGTTTTTTAGCACCATCAAGCCGGAGACTGCCGTATCCCGGTGGGGGCGAATGTGTACCAGGGTTTCAAAGGTACAATTTTGCATACTAAGTAGACAGTTCTAATATCTTAAGACCGACCGACCACGTCAAACATTTAGTCACATATATTTAATAAGTTGTAATATCTTTAACATTACCATGGCCTACGTACGTGCTATATATAAATCGTTCATTAAAAATAAGAATGATGTTTTTATTTAAAAGAGTCAAGACTTTAGGAGTGCTTCTAAAGTCCACTTCTTCCCCATACTACGAGTGAAAGGGAAAATGTAAAGACTACCATTAAAGCAGCCCAAGCGAGACTTAACAAATTCCTGCAAGGCATGACTATAACCACTTACCTTCAAATCAATTGTTGTTAAAGAGTTTGACTTGTTGACCTATGGATTCAAATGATCCAAGTACAATACAATTTTAATTTATACTAAATTCAGACCTATGGTTTCAAATGATCCAGACAAATTCCTGCAAGGCATGACTATAACCACTTTCCTTCAAATCAATTGTTGTTAAAGAGTTTGACTTGTTGACCTATGGATTCAAATGATCCAAGTACAATACAATTTTAATTTATACTAAATTCAGACCTATGGTTCCAAATGATCCAAGTACAATACACTTTTCATTTATACTAAATTTAGTCTTAAATTTGTTTTGATTACAGAAATGTGAGTTTTTTTTTTTTTTTTTTTTTTTTTTTTTTTTAACATACACGGTATTACCTTGGCACCAAATCACTAACATTAATGAAAATGCTATCTATTGGCTTTTTAGAGCTCAATAGAATTCTGTTATAGTGTTAATGTAAGTTAAACATGGAAGAAGGGGGACTTTTATCTTCAAGATGAACCATAGTTGTGAAAATCACACAGGTGCGTGGTCGGGCGCATAAACGCAGCCCAACCCAACGCACAAGACTTGAAAGCCCACCTTTTAGGCGCAAATTCAGGTGGTTTCTCGCCTAAAAACTGGTAAAAATGAGTGTAATAGTTCCAAAATTTTTATTTATAAAATTTAAAATAAAGTATATATTATTAAACGGGTAGATTACAAGTAAGTTGACTGTTAGAAATATGAGGCAATTTAGACGAACATAGGAACCGTTTAAAAACTATAATAATAAAAATACATTATAATTAACCTTACTCCGTTTTTAATGAAATGCTCGTTCTAATGACACATTTATCGTTTTGTAAAACATCATATTTTAGAAGTTATAAGCGCCAAATGAGTAAAACAGCTGAATTAATTATAATAAATAAAATAATATTAACTTAAACAAATATGAATATGAAAATTTGCAAGATACGTGCGCATGGGTGATACGTGGTTGAAAACCGGTGTTCGTAATCGTGTAACTTGATGTTTTTACATAAGTTTTAATTCCGAATAGCCTACTTTTAATTAAAAATGTGTTTTGCAGGTTTGATGGAGTTTAAGGAGCTTTTCGGGAGCTTTACGGGTCACCGGGATGAAAAACGGACATCCGGAACGCGTCACGGGTCAACCGGGAGTGCAAAATGGAAAAAATGGAGAATCTTAGCAGGAGAGGCCGTCGGCGACGCCCTAGGGCCGCCGGCGACGCGTACTCGTTTACCCCGTCGGACCAGAAGCGCGTAACCAAGGGATAAAGGCGTCAGACGGAAGAAATAAATTGGGAGGCCGTCGCCGACGGGTCCCAGGCCGTCGGCGACGGGCCTTAGTTTGCCTGAACGCGAAATTTTGGTAGTTAGGTGTAAAAAACGATTTCCATTGGTCCTTGGGGCATTCAAGACGGGAGTTACACTTGAGTTTGAGTTTGAATCTCATCTTAAGAGCCTAATTCACCTACCACTTCATCAGCAATCCATCTTGAACATCATCATCACCCGAATCATCGAGAATCATCATCATCATTCACAATCATCACTCCACAAACCCTAATCATCCATACAACATTCTTTCCACCATCATCTTTCACCAAAACCCTAACCATCAACCATTCCCCATCATTCAAGCTTCAAGATGATCCGAATCAAGTTCTAATCATCCGGTGATAAAGTTTCTTCAACCATGAGCGGCTAATCACCTTGGTTTCACCCCGGTGTAGGTAGTTGTATTACTTAGTGTTTCGAATTGTGTTTGATTTTGAACACCTTTAATAATTGTCGTGTATTTGAATTGGATTTGCAAATTGTCGAACGATGATAAAGTTATGACTTTGTGAAATGAATTTGTGCACATATGCGTTATCTTGGTTAGGATTTACTTGTGTTGATTACAAAGTGCATTCTTGTTCATTCTTAGGGATGTTGATAGTTATTGGCACCTAAGTCACGGTACACTAAATCCGTTAATCATTAATCCAATTAGGTCAATTCTAAAACTTGTAGGAACCTAGGTTTGCAATTACCGAAACCGGGTGTGAACCCTTTTTCTCATTATTGTCTAAACAATCATTTACCTTTTTTGCAATTTGTTAATCATTAGTAATTTAATCAACTCCATTAGTTTAATTCACATCTCTTTAATCAAACAAAAAAAATACAAAAATATTATAGCAAGCTTCATAAATTGTGACATTCATTTTAATTCAATCGAATCCATTCGCAAACCACATACTCTTCATGGTTCGACCCCTTGCTATCACTAACTATTTGTTAAGGGTAATTAGGGCCTATAAATATTATCTTTGACCGGAGCGCGACACCCCGATCAAATTTTGGCGCCGTTGCCGGGGAGTGTGTGCACTTTGTGTTTGGATATTGTTTGAATTTGCGTGATTAACTGTTTAATTTGCATAGTTTCTTTTCTTGTACTTTGCCTTTTTCCTTGTTATGCGGGGTGTGTTACTTGTGCAGGTTACAGGTAGTGCATGCATACGCGGAACTCCGAGAGGACTTCACCGTTAGTTTACGAACCAGAAATCGAAAGAGTTGCAAGAAGGAATTTAGCAAGCCGGTTGGAAGTAACACTTGTTTCTAACCAAGTCACCCAAACACCACAATTTATACCATCCATTGAAACCGATTCAATGGCAAATCAAAACTCCAACCAAAACCTCAATTACCCAAACGTCAATCAAAACCAATTCCAAATCCGAGGAAACTTCAACCCAGCCCAAAATGTCCAACCTATACCTCAAGAGAAACCAGGTGGTAATAACAACTCTAGACCACCCACACCACCTTTCCTAAACCAAAATTCCAACAACACCCAAAGAACACCCCAACAACAAAACCTTCACCGAATAACTCCTTACCCAATGACTTCGATGACCAGAATGTTAATTCCGACCATAGAGGCAACCGAGATCGTGGCAATCCCGCGAACGAAGACCCGTTCTTTAACATAGATAACTTGAGAAACGCTATCCCCAATGATGAGCCGTTTAGTGTTCCCGGTTACCAATCACCGGAGCATGTGAGTATTCACTCGGTATACTCGAAAGATGGGGGTAACTATGATGATTGGGTCGATGATGAAGATTGGGGGTATGTGAACAGGGGTAATGTCTACAATGCTAGAGGTTTTAAAGATGATGAATTTGGCTACCAAAATGCCAATTTTGTGGGGAACGATAACTACGGGTACGGGAATGTGAGAAATGACGGTTACGGGAACAACCGCCAACCACGAAACAATAATCAAAGAAACCGGAACGATGGGTTTTACAACAACAACAATAATAACAAAGTGAACCCCAATCGGATTCCTCATTTTGTGGCAGGAGGTAACCAAGGAGGTAATTTAGGTGGAAATCAGGGAGGTAATAGAGGAGGTGATAGAAGGGATAATCGAAGACCGGTTGATCAAGAAGTTAACGGTCCACATCGTTGTCAACAACCTCCACGGGGAGTAAATGACCATTTTAGGCTGGTGGTCACCGAAAATGACTCTCTGATAGTTTGTGAAAGAAGGATGTTTGATTGCAAGCCCCTCTACATCAATATACTTCCCCACTTTAATGGGAGATCTAATGATGAACCATACACTCATTTGGCGGAGTTTTCGGCCATATGTAGCACTATTGGGGGGCATGATTTTGCATTGGAAGAGGTCAAGCTTCGGTTATTTCAGTTTTCGCTAAAAGATAAGGCGAAGCAATGGTTTCTTACACTTCCAGAAAATAGTATTCGGACGTGGGGCGAGATGCAACAAGTATTCCTTGACGAGTATTACTCGATGGCATAGACCGATGATGCTAGAGATGAAATTAGGTCTTTCCGCCAACTCTCAAGTGAACCATTGCATGAAGCTTTCACAAGGTACAAGGAATTGATTCGAAAGTGCCCACATCATCAAATTGAAAAATGGGAGTTGGTTAAGTGCTTTGTGAGAGGATTGGATGACAAGACATGGAATCTCCTTGAGTCAACAAGCAATGGAACTTTATTAAGTAACCATGAAGATGATGATTGGGAATTTCTCGAGAGGATGAGCAAGCGGTCAAAGGCAAAAGAGTCGGCCGATAGAGCTAAAAAACATCCCGTATCCCGGTCACTTCCGATCTTTACTCTAAGGATCGGATTTCTACTTTAGAACGGGAGATAGCTCGCATGAAGAAGAAGGAGGTGAATGCGGTACAGTTTGCGGTGTGTGAAGATTGTGGGGAGATTGGTCATCGGACCGATCAATGTCAAACGGGACCGGGTGACTACACTGAAGAGGTAAATCAAGTGTTCGGTGATCGAAAGAACAATGATATGAATTCGAACACTTATCATCCCGGATTGAGAAACCATCCCAACTTCCGATATGGGAATGTCGCGAATCAAATTAACCCGAATTTTCAACCGGGTAACCAAAGCGGGTCATCATATCAAAATCGCCAAGGTGGTAATCAAGGGGGTTACCAACGTAATTACAATCAAGGGTACCAAGGTCGAGATAATAATTATCAAGGTGGGTATCAAAGGAATTACAACAACCAAGGCGGTAATGGAAGTGGGTCAAACAACCAAGGGGGTGGTAATGATTTGAATGCAAAGATGGATGCGATGCTTTCGATGATGCAGGAGTCCAAGAAAGAGAATGAGATTCAGGACAAAGCACATGAGGCATTGGCAAAGCAAGTGGGCCAACTCGCGGAGGAAATGGCTCAAATGAGGGGAAGCATGGGAAAGCTTCCAAGTGACACCACGGTGAACCCTAAGCATCAAGGGTAAAGCTTGAAGAACACACGTTAGGTACCAATTAATAAAATAACTTTACGTAGTGGTCGAGTCGTAGATAATGGTGTCAAAACACCATCACCCCAGTTTGTTGAAGGGGTGGTGGAAGATGCTAGTGATGATGAACGTGTGGATGGTCAAACGGGTCAAAACAAAAATGATTTAAAAAATAATAATAACACACCCGTTGTGACCATCCCCGTCCTGTAACACCTCGTAAAATCACGTCCAATAATGTATTGACACGTGTAATAAACCTTAATGAAGTCAAACCTTGAATTTAAGGGACTAATTTTTCGAAAAATAAAAAAATTTGATTATGAAAGGACTGGAAGTGTTAGCATACCTAAAATAAGTTTCTAAATAACCTCTCACGATAATTATATTCACAAATGAGCCACTTGGCGATCGAGTGTAGCCGTTTGCGGAATAGATTGAAAGTTTGCGCAATAAAGGGTTAAAAGCGTCATCATGTTAATTCTTACCTCTGAATGACCTTTTAGCAAACCCGAAGCATCGTGATGTTTAATAATACTTTCAAGAATGCCTAATATGGATTAGATGAGGCTTCAATGCTATTAAATGATGAGATGCGCAAGTTTGCGCAATAGAGGGACCTAAAGCGTCAACTTTTGAATCTACGCCTTTTGGTGACCATTTAAGCGAACGGGAGTGTAGTAATATTTAAGTATATGCTTGGGAATGATCAATATGGGCCATGGAAGGCTTGGATATCATTAAACAACATTTCGCGCTACTTTGTGCGATTAAAGGACTATTTATGTCAAACTGCAAAAGTATGTTGATTCGTATAGAATCGGACCTTTCGGAATATGACCATACGTTAAACATACCCTATTTATCCTTTATATAGCTTAGATATAGGCTTAGAGGTGTTTCGTGCGCAAAAATAAACTTTTAAGTCATGCAGGGACTAAAAGTGTCAAAAAGTGCACAAGTTTGCATTTTCGCGCATATCTCGCATTCTGAATATACCCGGACACCCAAAAATTTATGTAAGCACTAAAATATTTTATTTTAGTGATTGGCTTGATAAAATTCCATTCGTCGCGTAATTTGGTTCGTTTTTCGCGTCCGTCCGTGTTTCGTCGTAATTAACCGAACAACGTGACCGTACGACCAAACGAACCGACATCCGGCATGTTTTTAAGCATGTTTCATGTTCCCTATGTTTAGGCATCATAGTAGATCCTTAAATTTGGTTTAACGGGCCTTCGTTGTGTCGGAAATGGCTTTTGGAAGTACAGGGGCCAAAACTGTCAACAATGAAAGTATGCATGTGCTGTACTGGTCCTTACGGACCGTATGCACTGACCCTTACGGTCCGTAAGCATGTGCCAGCATCAGAAACTTCACAGCTGCCTGTTCCAGCCGGTTACACCGCCTCATTTTTCCATTTCTTGATTCTAGGGACTTGTTTAATGATTTAGAAGGACCTAGGGACACTTGGAATGATCCCATAACATCCATAGACTTTGTTTGGCATGATCTTGTGGGATTAAAGTCCCTATATAAGAAATTCTATGATGCATCATTTGATCACATTCACTTGCAACTTCACAACTTCACTTCTGGAGTATTTTGGAGCTCAAGCACCTTTCCTAGTGATCATTAGTCGTGCTTAGGACCTTGATAAGTATTCTTAACCTTCCTTAATCATATTTTACTTAGTTTATTAGCTTAAAGTCAAACCGTCGTAATTATGATTTGACTTATCGATTAATCATTAATGGTCCAGTGATTAGTCGAATTGAAAGTAGTTATAAGTTGGTAATTATGTGGGCATTAAACGCTTAAAAGGGCACCCTCTGATTCCCGCTCTAACTAAGTCATTTGTCGGGTCAAAGTTGGTTATAAAAAGTCAACAAAAACTTAATTTTCAAATTAACGCATAATTAACAATGTGGAAGCTTTGCAACCTGTTTTATCACTCTTATAACTTGGTAATTAGTAAAAGAACATGTCTAAACATGTTCGGCCCGACAATTCTTAGTTTAGGCTCGGTTCGGAACCGAAAGTTGCATAGTTTGACCTCTGCTTTGAATTTCAGTTCTGACCCGTAGTAGCATGGTTTAGAAATGCCTTAGAACTTCTTTTGGACCAGGTTATATGATAGTATAACCCTCCGTGATTGGATCGTTGATTGTCCGATTCGTTTACACGTTTCCGTTAATTGCTTAATGTTGACCATAATCCCCATTTGACCTTAAAACGAGAATTTTGGAAATGTGAGAGGACAATAATCTTTGTTACTAATTTATAAACATGTCCCTAAAATTTCACATCAATTTGAGGTCTAGATTAGGAGATATGCTCAATAGCGTAATTAGAAAGCGTTTTATTAATTAAACGGCGTAATTAGCATAAAGCCTATCTAAACCCAATTTTTGACACCAAATCTTGTGCCACTGATTTTATATAATAAATATAGTATTATGAACTTTATAAACTGATCAGGAAACTCAGATTTCTATTTTAAACCGGAAATCGCTTAAAACGACTTTTTACGCGTTTTAAACGCATAGTATAGGTTAAAACCATTCATGTCATATAAGACTTATTACCTACTGATATAACTTATTAAAATAAGTAATTGTACTGATTATTTCATACCCGAACATCAGTATTATATTTTAACCTCTTATAATCCTTAAAATGACCAAAATACCCATACGGGGCTTAAATTGAGATTAAACTCGTTTTGGGCATAATGGAAGGTATCCTACTGATGTCACAACATATTTAAAGCATATTAACTTAGGAAATCTGTTCATGACTCATTTGGTTACCCGTTATGCGTTATTCGCGTTCGGATCGGCTTATGTAACTAGTTTACATATAATAGCCGAGACGGGTCAAACCATATCATTTTTGTCTCAAAATCCAGAATGTGTTTAGTATACCCACATTAAACAAGTATACAAGCTTGTTGGGTCAAAACCACATTCTAAGACGGTCCTCGCTTAATCTTGCGTTTTGAACCGTGTACCTTTCTTTAGAAGTAACCGGTCTAAGTTTAAACTTAAGAAAGACCCGTTAGGAATCTAATAGGTTATTAAAACCTTCGTTCCAGATTTAGGAGCCCAGTAAAAGCTATCTGCATTTGCTGATTGAATACGGTTGAGATAAATTGAATAATTGCTCAGGTAAATACTTTTAACTTATTTTCCCTTATACGGGCTTGGGGTACGGTATATAAAATACCGCTTGGTCGGGCATTCGACCTTAATCGTTTGGTGATTAAGTATTATCGATATGACCCATTTAAAACATTGTTTTGTTTGCTTAACGCCTTTGGGGGGTTGATGACCATGTCCCGGATATCCTTGGCATCATTTTACGAAATGGCCATGACCTAAGCACGGGGTGTAGGCGTATACCCATCAGTGCCTAAATAAATAATGTGGTGTGTCTATTGATCTTTAACCCGGCACGAACTGGGCTACTGAACGCATAAGAAACATGTAATTCTTTTACAAGTATTATATACAAATAATTATCCCAAGTTATAAAATCTTTTGTGCCATGAGCATTCACATCAATTTTATTAAACATTTTCAAAATGAGTCAGTTAATTGTATTTACCAGTGTAAACTGACATATTTTCCCAAAAGGCTAAGTGCAGGTACTAATCGGAATAGGCTGGCTACTCCTAGCATCAATAAAGAGTCTCGCAAGCTTAGATGTTAAGATCTGTTGAACAATTACCTTTTATTTGATCCGCCTGTGGATCCTTTACATTCCGTTTGTAATGCCTTGATATTACTTATATCGGATTATAATATATTCATCTTTTGCTTCCGCTGTGCATTTAAATTTGTGTTGTTTGACTATGATGATATCAACTACGTCACGATACTCCCCACCGGGCCCACTGGTAATACGTGGAAATATCGGGGTGTGACACGTCCCTAAAGCTACGGAAAAGGGTGTGGAGGCTAATACCGCCCCTTATCCCGAAGCATTGAAGGGATCCGTGAAGAAGGTTGTAAACAAAAGAGGTCCACAACAAGAAGAGTTGGAAATTTTCAAACAAGTAAAAGTTAATTTACCTCTTTTGGATGCAATCAAGCAAGTACCATCGTATGCTAAGTACTTGAAAGAATTGTGTACCTAGAAACGAACTCATAAATTTCCTAAAATATTAGATTTAACCGAAAACGTGAGTTCGATTCTTTCGGGTGCACTTCCACCTAAGCTCCAAGATCTGGGTGCGCCTATCATTTCAATTCAAGTAGGCAACTTTAAAATCAACAGGGCACTTTTAGATCTTGGTGCTAGGGTGAGCATTCTACCGGGTAGTTTATATGACCAATACGAGTTTGGTCCACTTCAATCGTCAAACACCACCGTGGTGTTAGCCGATTTGACACCCAAACTACCCCGTGGAATTGTGGAATTGTCTCGGATGTGATAGTAAAAATCGAGGATTTTTACTATCCGGTGGACTTTTTAGTACTTGATTATGTGGCCAAGGACCCAACCAAGCAACCTACGGTGATTTTGGGTCGACCGTTCCTAGCAACCGCAAATTCTCAAATTGATTGCAAAACGGGAACGGTAGACATGACATTTGGAAACCAAAGGTTGAGGTTGCATGTTTTTACCGGACTGGTGAATCCTTCAGTTGATGATGAATGCTATATGGCGGACATTGTTGACACATGTACACCTCTTTGCGACATAGTCGTGGATGAGGAAAACACAATGGAGGAATGCTTTATGTTTGACAGGTCACAGGGGGAGATAAATCGGAGCATAGATGAGGAGGTGAAGAGCTTGGAGGTGCTTGCAGTTAAAGAGGGAAAACCAACATGGACGCACCAAGTGGAGAGTTTACCGGAGAGCATTGACACCAAATTGAAGCCGTCACTGGTAGAGCCTCCGGAGGTCGAATTGAAGGCGTTGCCGAAGCATCTTAAGTATGCTTACGTTGGTGAAGGCAACACACTCCCGGTTATCATTGCATCAAACTTAACCGAGGAGCAAGAGGAGAAGTTGATGGGTGCTTTGGTCACCAATCGGGCAGCGATTGGATAGACCATTGCTGATTTGAAGGGAATTAGTCCCTCAGTGGTGATGCATAAAATCATCACGGAAGAAGGTGTGACTCTCGTTCGAGATGCACAACGGAGATTGGATCCGAATATGCGGGAGGTGGTGAAGAAAGAAGTGTTGAAATGGCTTGATGCAGGTATTATTTATCCGATCTCGGATAGCCAATGGGTGAGCCCAACGCAAACGGTTCCGAAAAAAGCGGGTATACAAGTCGTAAAAAATGACGCAGGTGAATAGGTAGCCACTCGGCCGGTAACCAAGTGGCGAATTTGTATTGATTATAGGAAGTTGAATACCGCAACTTCCAAAGATCATTTCCCTTTACCATTTATTGATCAAATTGTTGAGAAATTATCCGGGCAACAATTTTATTGCTTTTTAGATGGCTATTCTGGTTATAATCAAATCGCTATCCATCCGGAAGATCAAGCAAATACAACGTTTACTTGTCCTTACGGCACATTTACATTTAGGCGAATGCCGTTTGGACTATGTAACACCCCACCACCTTCCAAAGGTGCATGATGAGTATCTTCTCAGATATGGTGGGGAAGTCTTTGGAAATCTTCATGGATGATTTCTCTATTTTTGGGTCGTCGTTTGAGACTTGTTTGGACCAATTAGAAAAAGTACTAAAAAGATGTGTAGAAACTAGTTTGGTCTTAAGCTGGGAAAAGGGCCATTTTATGGTTCAAGAGGGAATCGTGTTGGGTCACGTGGTGTCGAGTCGTGGGATAAAGGTCGATCGTGCAAAGATACAAGTTATATCCACCTTGCTGTATCCCACGAGTGTTAAAGGTGTTAGGTCATTTTTAGGTCATGCGGGTTTCTATCGACGGTTTATTAAGGGTTTTAGTGATATAACCAAACCTTTATGTAATTTACTGTTAAAAGATCAACCGTTTGATTTTAATGAAAATTGTCAAAACGCGTTTAACAATTTAAAGGAAAAATTAGTTGAGGCCCCAATCTTGCAATCGCCAAATTGGTCGTTACCATTTGAAATTATGTGTGATGCAAGTGATTATGCGGTGGGGGCCGTGTTGGGACAACGGGTTGACAAGAAACCCGTTGCGATATACTACGCGAGTAAGACTCTTTCGGATGCACAATTGAATTACACCACCACCGAAAAAGAGCTACTCGCGGTGGTATATGCATTGGATAAGTTTCGGTCATATATATGGGGTAGTAAAGTGATTATTTATTCTGATCACACTGCTGTTAGGTACCTCATGGAGAAAAAGGATGCCAAACCGAGATTGATCCGATGGGTGTTATTGCTCCAAGAGTTTGATTTGGAGATCCGGGACAAAAAGGGTACCGAGAATGTGGTAGCGGACCATTTGTCCCGGTTGATAGTTGAGGAAGATCATAAATCTGTAGAGATCAATGAGTCGTTTCCCGATGAGCACATTATGAAATTAGATAAGTTACTGTGGTATGCTAACATTGTGAATTATCTTGTTACAGGTGACTTACCGCCACATTGGGATAGACGGAGGAGACAACACTTTATGTCTCAGATTAAGTATTACCGGTTGGAGGAACCGCATTTGTGGAAAGAGTGTGCGGACCAAGTGATTCGAAGATGCATTGACGATAAGGAGATTCCAAGCGTGTTGAAGCACCTACATTCGTTTGCATGTGGTGGCCATTTTAGTGGCCACAAAATGGGTCACAAAGTGTTGAACAGTGGTCTTTATTGGCCAACTATTTTTAAAGACGCATTTGAGTTTTCTAAGAATTGTGTAGAGTGCCAAAAGTTAGGGGGTATTTCAAAAAGGGATGAGATGCATATGCAACTAATCCTCATCGTTGACATTTTCTACGTGTGGGGTATTGATTTCATGGGCCTATTCCCCAATTCTTATGGTAATTTTTGTATCTTGGTGGCCGTTGATTATGTATCAAAGTGGGTCGAAGCAATAGCCACCAACACAAACGACCATTCCGTAGTTTGTAATTTTGTTCAAACCAATACTTTTTCAAGGTTTGGGATTCCTCGTGTCATCATAAGTGACGGAGGATCTCATTTTAAAAATTTTCGGTTTGGTAAACTCTTAAAACGGTATGGTGTTGACCATAGAATTGCTACCCCCTATCACCCGCAAACAAGCGGGCAAGTAGAGGTGTCAAACCGGCAAATCAAGGAGATTTTGCAAAAGACCGTACGGGCGGACCGTAAGGATTGGTCAATCAAGTTGAAGGATGCTTTATGGGCCTACCGTACGGCACATAAAACACCCATTAGTACTACACCTTACCGGTTGGTTTACGGTAAAAATTTTCATTTACCGGTTGAACTTGTGCATAAATCATTATGGGCTAT
This sequence comes from Helianthus tuberosus, assembly GCA_030545235.1. NCBI lineage: Eukaryota > Viridiplantae > Streptophyta > Magnoliopsida > Asterales > Asteraceae > Helianthus > Helianthus tuberosus. Next base: position 18,125,209 of record CM060410.1, read on the forward strand.
TAAAGAGGTCAATGTTAAATATGATGATGCAGGTAAGGAACGGAAACTCAATCTACGCGAGTTAGAGGAGCTAAGGGAAATGGCATATGAATGCGCGTCCAAGTACAAAGATGGGATGAAGAGGGCACATTATGCCAAGTTGAGGAAGAAAGAGTTCGAGATTGGGCAAAAGGTATGGCTCTACAACTCGAAGCTTAAGTTTTTCCCCGGAAAACTCCGAAGCAAATGGATGGGACCCTATGTGATCACCCGGGTCGGATAATTGGGTGATGTTACAATAGAGGACCCGAAGGATGGGTCACGGCAAACGGTCAATGGCCATCGGCTAAAACCGATTCTCGATGGTAAAGAAAAGGTGGATGAAAACAAGGAATCGGTGAGCTTCGTGGTAAGCATCCCAGTTTATGAGGTCGACTAAAAAGGACCGGTAACACTTTGTGCAGAGTTATGTATAATTTATTTAATTGTTTGAGTAATTTGGATATAATCGTTTTCGTTTCATACTAACCCCTTTGATTGTGTGAAGTCCAGATATTTCGAACGGGTCATGAAGACGCAAGGTATGTTTTTAGACTTTGTTATGTGCATTGAGGACAATACACGACTTTTCGGGGGGTGGTAGGACCATTAAACGGTTTTGTGTTTTTAAATTTTAACTTATAAAAAATCACAAAAACATTTTTAATAACTTTTAGAATTTTTGTTTGTATATAGTTCTTTTATAAAAAAAACTCATAATTTTCTCCCTATTTTTCATAAAAAAAAAACATAAAAATCAAAAATTAAAAAAATGGACAAACTACTGCCCGTCGGCGACGGGGGTAGGGCCGTCGGAGACGGGGTCTCAAAAAGCCCGTTGGCACTTGTTTCCCGTAACCAGGAGGTTAGCGCGTCGACAACCCGGACCATTTTGCCGAGCCCGTCGGCGACGGGGTCATGACCATCGGCGACGAGTGCTTATGTTGCAGCCGCTGCTGGTTCGTTTCTTTGCGCAAAAGTCCCAACCAAAGCCCCTTTTTAGCTAAATAAACTCAATTCTAACCTAAAGTTCACCACAAAATCGAACCATAATTCCCCTCAGCTGATTTTTTAGCTTTCAAAACATTGAAACCCTCTCTCTCCTCTCACCTTTCACTCCATCTTCTTCATCCTCTACTCCAAAGAACCCTAATTCTTCAATCTTTCATAACTTCATCAAATCTTAACCAAATCACCTGATTCTTGAGTCCATCTTGTGTAATTTTTCGAGAGGAACAAAACCCCTATCACTATTTTCATCAATTCTTGCTAGTTTGCAAGATTTCTGAGCGTGAAATTTTGGGTTATTTGAAGGGTGTTCATCAAGTTGCTTGCTTTGCATCTTTTTCTTAGTTCTTCTTGTTTACAACACCAAAGGTATGGATTTCACTTAAATTTAAGCATGATTATTATATGTTTAGTTGTTTTTCTTTCAAAATTTTAAACGTTTTAGTTTAAGAGTAGGTTGTTTAAACAATGTATGTTGTTCTAGCATGAGTTTAAGTATGATTGGTTGTTTTGGATAGGATTTGAACATCTGATAACCATAGTGAAGTGATTACACTCGTTATTTACATGATTGAACATGAATATGATTTTGAAACCTTGTTGAAATCATAAGAAATTGTGAATAAACAAGTAAAAGTGATATGTAGATGACAAAATAGGCGACTTTGGAAGTTTAAAAAGGCGATTTTGCTTCTACTTGTTAATAAAAATTTCAACATCATACATTATGTTCAAATTTTGAGAGTTTATTGAAGGTTTGGTTTATATTGATGGTTCTTTTTGTTTTGTGATTGTAGTTATGGCCGGAGGTAGGAAAAAGGCGAAAACTACGGGGCAAGGCTCGTCATCCGGAGTGGGATCTTCTTCTGGATTGATACCGAAGAAGTGGGAGCAATTAAGTTCAATAGAAGAGGGTGATGCAAGGTTATATAGGCAGGATTGGGCATGGGCGAAATACAAAGATAGTCGAAGCGCTAGAGTCTGGGATGAAGACAAGTAAAGCTCTTTCGGCATTTCAAGATAAGAAGTTGGAAGCTAAACTGTGGAAGTGGAAGATGGCCAATAATGTGACCACTGCGGTGCCGGATAGGGTATTGTGTGAAAGGGTGGTCAATGTGGAGAAGTTTAGACAAATTGGGATTGTTCAAATGTTTGAGCGTCAAGGCTGGGAGAGAGTTCTTGATTGGTGCGAAGACAACACTTCCCGGGTTTATTTAGCGGAGGTGTGCGAGTGATTGGCGTCGTTGAGGTTTAGGAACAGGAATGATACCCCGGATCAATGGAGATTGGTTGGTACTACGAGCCGAGGGGAGATGACAATGTCATTTGAAACCATCAACTGCATTGCACGATTTGATTCATTGGGGGTGCAAGCGTATGATTATCCAGCCATTGAACATTTCTTGGATAATCATGCAAACAGTTTTGATCCGGATGGTATGACGGCGGCTATATTACCATATAACGATGGGGGAGCGGCCACAAGGAGCCACATGACGGTGGAAGGGAAGATTCTTCAAGGAATTTCCCTAGAAAATGTTTTGGTGAGATTTGGTGATAGGGGAGGAGTAAGAGCAAGTGATTGTAGAGTTGTTCATTCCTTGTTGTATGAGACACCGACTTTGTCATGGAGGCACATTATCATGATGAACACATGGTTCACCCGGGAGTCGTTTCACAGGCGTATGATTCCATATGTGTGCCTCATTAGTGCCATGATCCTCCAGCAGAACTGTCTTCCCCCAGAATCGCTTTGGGTATCTAAGCCTTTGGAAGAATTCAGTTTAGCAACGATAAAGAAAAATTGGAAGATACATGTGAGACTTTCGGGAAGCACGTATGTGGTGAGCGACACATTGGGTCATAAGTATGAGTTTGTTGACCCGGATGCACAACAAGGGGATGAGGAAGATGTGGAAATGGTTGACGAAGAAGACGAAACTGATCCTACTGGTCCAAGGGGACCAAAGCAGAGGTATATGAGGCCACATCGGGAGTTGAATGCAGAGGTGGCGAGTTTTGTGAACTTCAGGCGGGTGCCCTCGTACAAGGATTTTAACCGGGGTCAACAGGAGGTGTTTGATAACGTCTCTGTGGGTATAGGCGCGGGCAGAGAGTATGATAGGAGGAGACAGAACTGGGAGGAAACACATGGATCCCAGATGCAGGAACAGTGGGCCCTTCAGGCGGCCTATCGTGAGAGGATGGAAAAACACATGGAAGAGCAGCAGATGCAACAAGCGCTCCAAAGATCCCAAATGGAGCGTTTGATACAAAGGCAGGAGGATGAGACAGCCCGAAGACGGGCATGGGAGGCAGATGAGGAGAGGCGTCAAAACGAGCAAAATGAATTGGAACGACGCCGATGGAGTGCTTTGTATGTTTCCACTGAAACGGCTATTAACAACGCCAAGGTCCTCCACGATCAGGAGCAACACCGGAGGGACTATGAAGCAGGTCTTCCCTATGTAGAACACGTGGGGTGGACCGATTATTCCAATCTCTGTGTTCCACGAGGCCCATCTGATCCATCCCCTCATTGGCCCGAGGCAGTTGGGTCCAGTTTATAACACCCAAATTTTGAAACACAATCTTTTACACTTTGCGGAAATTAGGCCCATTTTTTTTTGTTCTTTATTTCCTTTTTTCTTTTAGAAAATTTCTGGCATGACCCGTATGGAAATAAAGGTACTCCTTACGGTGATGAACATGTTTAGCAATCAAGACACTCAACAAAATACACATAACTCAATGCACCATTGACACGAGACCTTTTAGCTAAAAATTTAGCGAGTTAAACTCTAATTCACAACCTTTAAATATATGAACCAACAAGAAATTTAACAATGATACACATTAAACCATGCGATCTTAATCAGTTTGTTTGTTTTAAGCCTTTGGGGGGTTAATGAACATGTCCTGGATATCCTCGGCTCATTTATTGAAATGGCCACGACTTAAGCACGGGGTGTAGGCATACACCTGCCGGTGCGTATGTAAAAAAGTAATATACCCGCCTGATCGAGAATAACTCGCCGTGAGATATATTATGTGGTGTGTCTATTAATCTTTAACCCGGTATTCAGCCCGGGCTACTGAACGTATAATGAACATGTAATTCTTTTACAAGTTTATTTTTAAATAATTATCCCAAGTTATAAAAGATTATTTGTGTCTTGTGCATTCAAATCAATTTTCTTAAACATTTTCAAAATGAGTCGGTTAATTGTATTTACCAGTGTAAACTGACGTATTTTCCAAAAGGCTAAAGTGCAGGTACTAGGCGGAATAGGCTGGCTACTCCTGAGTGAATAAATAAGAGTCTTGCAAGCCTTGTCACTTAAAATCTGTTGAACAATCATCATCTTTTATTTTGATCCGCCTGTGGATCCTTTACATTCCATTTGTAATACTTTGATACTTTCGATTCGGTTTGTAATATTTTACTTTTAGACTTCCGCTGTATATTGAACTGTGAATATTGACTATGATGATATCAACTACGTCACGATACTCCCCACCGGGCCCACCGGTAATACGTGGAAATATCGGGGTGTGACAGGTTGGTATCAGAGCCAACATTGAGCGAATTAAACACTAGCCTTTTGTGTTTAATCTCAATGATACAGTTGCACATTCCTTGACTTCCGAGTCTAGGCGAAGGACTTAGGACTAATCCTAATCTTTTATTTTGTCCTTTATTGACTATGATGATATCAACTACGTCACGATACTCCCCACCGGGCCCACCGGTAATACGTGGAAATATCGGGGTGTGACAGGTTGGTATCAGAGCCAACATTGAGCGAATTAAACACTAGCCTTTTGTGTTTAATCTCAATGATACAGTTGCACATTCCTTGACTTCCGAGTCTAGGCGAAGGACTTAGGACTAATCCTAATCTTTTATTTTGTCCTTTATTGTTTTCTTGGTTGTTCTTTTGTTTGTTTGACAGGAACAGAAGATGCCACCACGTACTCGAGGAAGAGGCGGCAAGGCCCCAATCTTCACCAGCCACGACCATGAAGCCGGGCCATCTCACCGGAGAACTCCATCAGTGACGATGAGCACGAGTCCCCAAGAGGATTGGAGGACATACTTGGAGCCTGCGAGGCGCTTTGTCTCGCTCAGCTCCTCACCTTCGTACCATGATTCCTTCGGGCTCCTTCAAGGCAACGAGTCCGATCATTCTCACCATTCCTTCCTTCCACTTCAACGGTCGAGTTCACACCGTGCCTTCGAGGACCCGACCCCGTACTTCCAGAGCCGGTTCAATCCGGCAAATCAGGTGCAAGAACCAATGGGTTTTAACCCATTGGGACCAGAAGATCACTTCTCCGGTGACCACGCTATGGATATGGATGATGACCCGGATCCCGCCGAACCACCATCTGGGACACCTACTCACCCCATCGAGATTTCGGATGGGTCATCTTTTCATGGATCACCTTATCGTGGTCCAGACAGCTATGAGGCAAGGTTTGCCCAATACGACTGGGTGTTTACTCCCTCTTACAACCCATCGCAGCAGCAACAGAATCCCTCGGAGGATTCACGTTTTGTAGCGATCACTCCACCGCCACTGCCGCCAGAGCAGCAGCCACCCCCGGAGCCACCGAGGCGGAGAAGATCAAACGCACGGATGTCCGTGCGAGGGGGATTCCGTTTCACCACCCCTCAACCTTCCAGTGGCAGTTACTACCCGCCACTTTATGAAGACCCGCAGATGGGTGGGCCTTCAAACCCCGTTTCTGAGGTGGACTCTACGCTAGTCGCACCACCACCAATGGGTTATGATAACCCGATTCCTTCATACGCCGGTACAGCGGCGTATAACCCTTTTGAGCAGCCAGCCCATACTAACTACAACAATGCCGAAGTTGACCCATACCTTGTAGCGGCGAACTACAATGCTCTTCATCCCGAGGGGCCCTATGGAGCCCCATATCAGACTGGGTACCCGGCCTATGGGTACCAATACCCGCCACCTCCTCAACCTCCGCAGCAACAGCAGCGCAACCGCCGCAGATCCAACCACCGCAGCAGCAGGAGATTCTTCAAAGGTTGAGTCAGGTGGAGCGTGAGGTTCGAGAAGAGCGTAGAAGCCACAAGGGGATTTCTTAAGGGTTTGGCAAGTTTAATCAAGGGGAAGAGCAGGAGGGATTTTTGAATTCCTTGTTTGTTTGTTTGTTTTGAATTTTCAATTTTAATTAAGTCCCTGCGTGGACATCTATTTATGTACTTAGTCCCTGCGAGGACTTGTATTTCTGTTTAGCTCCTGTGTGGGCAAGTTATTTCTGTTAAAGTCCCGTTTAGGGCAATTATGTACTCTTTTAATTAGTAGTGGAATGTTTGAATTTAAAATTTCATTTTTGTCATCATATGTATGAATATAATATATGAAATAAATAAAAATATCATTCCTTTTATAAGATTTGCCATTATTAAATAAAATCTTAAAGGCAAAACCTAGCCCATGTGTCATTTTCAGATAGGGCCATGATGGTAGTTCCTTATTAAGATTCAGATCCTTGTTAACATCTGAAAACATGTTAACACTCCTGGCAAATGTGATTCGATAAAATCGCATAAGTTATCCTTATATTGGATTCTTCCAATTCCTGTCTCTAATTTATATAATCATCCATTAGTGATGAAAGTGCCTACGGGCCATAATTAATGTCCTTTGAGACTAAAGACAGTTGTAGTCTACGACTCCCTGTCAAGAAAAAGGTGATGAACTATGATTCAAGCCTTAATGCCTCGATCCTATAAGATCTTGGCTTATAATTTAAATTTGTCCTCGTGACTTGGCTTTTTGTGCCATTATTATATTTTTAATTATAACTGAGGATAATTATAATAAAAATCCTGAATGAAAATACTTAACAAATTAACCAATATGGTTTATTAATGCCATGGTTAATAAATTATCAAGATGGCAATTCTGTTGTAAACCTCTAAATAAATCATTGTCATCATTTTATGTAGCAATCAAGCTACATGGCAGAGTCTGAAGAAGTCAACAGTCACCCTCTGGAAAATCATGAGACTACTAGGATCAACATAACCAGGGAGGAACTTCGAACATTGATCAATACTGTTGTTTCTAAAGCCGTGGACAGGCAGTTTAGGGAATCAAGTGGTACACATAGCAAGACCTCATCTGTACCCCATTCCAAATCACACCCTAAGACTCACTCTGAGGCTCATAGTAAGCCACCTTCTAAACATCATGAGTCAAAGAAGGATGATGCTCAACACTCCTCAAATCAGCATAGTGTTCCGTCTAAGAAGATTGTATTTGATCAGGAGCCACGTACAAAGACCTGCTCCTATAAGTATTTCGTCTCCTGCAAGCCCAGGGATTTCACTGGGGAAAAAAAGAGCCATTGATTGTATGATGTGGCTAGACGAGATGGATACCGTGGTTGATATCAGTGGTTGCGCTGATAGGGATATTGTGAAGTTTGTGTCTCAGTCATTCAAAGGTGAAGCTCTAGCTTGGTGGAGATCTCTAATCGAAGCTATTGGGAAGATCCTGTTGTACAATCTGTCTTGGGATCAGTTTGTTGCTTTGATCAAGGAAAACTTCTGTCCTCAACATGAAGTTGAGAAGATCGAGACCGACTTTCTGACATTGGTTATGAAGAATTTAGACTGTCAGGCGTATCTTACGAGTTTTAATACCATGTCTCGATTGGTTCCTACTTGGTGACGCCGGAACCAAAACGTATAGCCCGTTTCATTGGGGGTTTAGCCCCGGAGATCAAAGCTAGTGTGAAAGCGTCTCGACCTACTACCTTTAGGTCTGTAGCTGATTTGTCATTGTCTCTTACCCTTGATGCGGTCAGGCAGAGATCGCTTAGGAATTCTGATGCTGGGAAGAGAAAACATGAGGATGATAACTCACACCGTTCAGACAAGAAGCACAAAGGGACATCTGGTCACAAGAAGAGTTCAGGGTTCAAGAAAGAGGACCAACAGTCGGGTGAGAAGCCCAAATGCAAGACCTGCAAGAAGCGACATTTGGGAAAGTGCAGGTATGAATCAAAGTCCCAATCACAGCCAAGAGCTTGTGGGATTTGTAAGTCTTCTGAGCATAAGACATTGGATTGTAAAAAGATTAAGGATGCAACTTGTTACAATTGTAACGAGAAATGGCATATCAAGTCCAACTGCCCAAAGTACGCGAAGAAACCTGAAGAAGGCAAGAAGACCAATGCCCGGGTCTTCCAAATGAATGCCCAAGAAGCAATCCAAAATGACAACGTAATAATAGGTACCTTTCTTATTAATGATGTTTATGCAAGGGTATTATTTGATTCGGGTGCAGATAAGTCATTTGTTGATGATAAGTTTTGTAAATTGTTAAATCTGCCTGTTAAAACCCTAAGCATGAAATATGAAGTAGAGTTGGACGATGGTACCATAGAAACTGCCTCAACTATGTTAGATGGATGTTTTATATCCATTAGGAACCACTCATTTCCGTTATCTTTGCTTCCTTTGAAATTAGCTGGTTTCGACATAGTGATAGGCATGGATTGGTTATCTCATAACCAAGCCCAGATCGTTTGTGACAAGAAACAAGTGGTTATTAAGACTCCGTACGGTGAGCCACTTACCATACAAGGAGATACTCAGTATGGGTTGCCTAAGCAAGTGTCTATGCTTAAGGCGTCAAGGTGTTTGAAGAAAGGTTGTGTCATCTACATGGCACAAGTAACTATCGATGAACCAAAACCCAAGGTTGAAGACATCCCTGTCATTTCCGAATATCCAGAAGTATTCCCTGAAGAACTACCTGGTTTACCCCCAGATAGGCAAGTGGAGTTCAGAATCGACATTATTCCTGGAGCAAGAGCGCCTTACAGGTTAGCACCAACAGAGATGAAAGAGTTGAGAACTCAACTGGATGATTTGTTGGCAAAGGGATTTATTAGACCTAGCTCATCTCCCTGGGGAGCACCGATTCTGTTTGTAAAGAAGAAGGATGGATCGATGCATCTATGCATCGATTATCGCGAACTTAACAAGGTCACAATCAAGAACAGATATCCATTGCCCAGGATCGACGATCTGTTCGATCAATTGCAAGGGGCAAGTTACTTCTCCATGATCGATTTAAGGTCAGGTTACCATCAGCTGAAGGTTAGAGATGAAGATGCGCATAAGACTGCATTCAGAACTCGTTATGGTCATTACGAGTTCTTAGTGATGCCTTTTGGGCTCACTAATGCACCAGCAGCGTTCATGGATCTCATGAATCGCGTTTGCAAACCCTACTTGGACAAGTTTGTTATCGTTTTCATTGATGACATTCTTATTTATTCAAAGAATCAATCTGACCATGAGAAGCACCTTCGTTGTATTCTTAAACTTCTTCAGCATGAGAAGCTGTACGCCAAGTTTTCAAAATGTGAGTTTTGGCTTCCTGAAGTCCAATTTCTTTGACATGTGGTTAGTGAGCGTGGTATCCAGGTGGATCCCACTAAGATTGAAGCCATCTTGAATTGGCAAGAGCCGAAGACGCCCACAGAGATTCGTAGCTTCTTGGGTCTGGCAGGATATTACAGGCGTTTTATTGAGAATTTCTCAAGGATTGCAGCACCCCTAACCTCACTAACTCGCAAGAATATTAAGTTTGACTGGGGTCCTAAGCAGCAAGAATCCTTTGACATTCTTAAGCAGAAATTGAGCAATGCACCTGTGTTGACATTGCCTGATGGAATAGTGGAATTTGGGGTATACTGCGACGCATCACACACTGGTATGGGATGTGTGCTCATGCAGAAAGGCAAGGTTATTGCCTATGCTTCTCAACAATTAAAGGTGCATGAAAAGAATTACACCACCCACGACTTGGAATTGGGTGCCGTTGTGTTTGCACTAAAACTTTGGAGGCATTATTTGTATGGTACCAAGTGTGTGATCTATTCTGATCACAAAAGCCTTCAACATCTGTTTAATTAGAAGGATCTGAACATGAGACAGCGTCGACGGATGGAGACACTGAATGATTATGATTGTGAAATCCGATATCATCCAGGTAAGGCGAATATGGTCGCCGATGCTTTGAGCAGAAAAGAAAGGGTTAAGCCCATTAGAATCAATGCCAAGAGCATTGAATTATAAAACAGTTTGAATGAAAGATTGTTAGCCGCTCAGAAGGAAGCTGTATTAGAAGCTAACTGTAACAACCCTCGGTAAAACCAACACCCTCATAATATTTTCGACACTCTAGTATATTTTAAAATACCCTTATATGTCTTTATATACACCCCGTATGTGAAAACCGAGCCCGAAATACGTTATAGTATTTAAAATAAATTAAAAACAAGAATTTTTAAGCTGAGGCGGGCCGCGTAGACCCACCCCAACCATTTACGTGGGCGGTATCGAGGTGGATACCAGATTCCTTTGAGTTTCTTTAGTTCAAACGGGCCGCGTAAGACCCCGTCTAAGTTGACGCGGGCCGCGAGAGATCAACAACGCGGTGACACCCTGAGCTGACACGTGTTGACATCGTGGCGGGTCTAGATCATGACCGGGACAAGCTATATGTTGACCAGGTGTTGACGCGGGCCGCGTAAGGCTTTGCCTTACCTTACGCGGGCCGCCTGAAAGTCGTATATCAGCACTATAAATAGAATGCATCAGTTTTCGTTTTCCGTCGCTCACATTTCATTCTCAATCTCAATTTCTGAAGTTATAAGCATTATAGTCGGGTATTATACCCCTAATTAGCGAGGTTCTGCTACGTTGTAAGTATTATAACCCCGGTTTCATAATAGTTACGCTGCCCGATTGATTTAGGGTTCCGTAACAACTGTCGTGGTTCTGCCCGACGTAGTTGTTGGAATACCGTCTCGGGGAGGGTATTATTTATATTTTCAAAGGGTTATGATACTAATCAATGTAAATTTGTATAAATTATAGTTTATTCCCAGAAAACCCTCACGCGAAGTCTAAGATAGCAATGTGAGTTTATCCTCTTTTTGTTAACCTTTTTAGAATGTTTTACAAAACCTTAATTGTTTTACAATGTGATTAAGCGGTGATTGAGTCTTTGTAGTTCTTCAATTACTGCCGGTATTATGGGGTTTTGTATACAAAATTTATATTACTACGAGTAGTAGTAAGTCGGGAACGACAGTACATTACCATTGGACAACGAGTTAGCCAATGGGTAATTTGACCATAGCCATAGATCCGGTCGACTGGCAAATACTGAATGAGTAATTGTGTAGAAATAAACAATGTGATTGCTCTCAATACTGTTTTAATTGATAAAATGTTTCTTGATTAAACTGGGATTCACTCACCAGTATTTTCGACTGACAAATGTTTTTAAAACGCGTTACAGGTAACACAATGTGACAGCCAATTAGTAAAAAACCAGCTGGAGAGCACTGAAGGCTTGGGAAAAATGTGGCTATAAAAGTTACCTAATAAACGATGTTTTAAATTCAATAAAATAGGGTTTGTCCCTATAAATGTATTGTAACAAGAAACTTGGGTTTTGCCCATGTGATTATTAATATCAAATATGGTGGTTTTACTCTGATAAAATATTTCCTAACTACGGTCCTGATGTAATTTCCGCTGCCAAATTAACGAAACCTGATACCACCACCACTGAGCTCGCGTCCGCCCATTCCCGGGACAGATAAGGGATCGGGGGTTGCGACAGAAGGTGGTATCAGAGCCTAGCCATTGGTCTGGGCCAAAGAAGTGTTCTGTTGACACTTAAATTCTAAATTTTGTGTTAGGAAATAAATTACGGAAATACGTGCATAACTGTATTTAGTTGTTATGTGTTATTTGACTATTCGTTAGTTTACAGTATGAGTGATCAAGGACTCTCAGACATGTGTCATCAGTTGTTTGATTCACCTAGGAGTGAAGGTACCTCTTCACAGCCTGCCCTTTCTGGGTATTCTGCTGATCAGGAAGAAGGAATGTTTGCTTTTAAAGCTCAGTTAGAAGAGCCATTCCCTCATAAGAAACGAGGATGGTTCAGTAAGGAAGCTTTTGCGTGTAGGAAGGGAATGCGAAAGTTGCAACAGCAAAGAGTTCTAGCAGCTGCTAAGCGAGAGTCAGATGCCCATACACAGGATATGCTTAATAGAAGCCTAGACAATTTTCATATCCTAGCTACCACTGCTGCTGACCCAAGTCTGGAACAACTAGTAACCCCACAACCACCAATCCCAGACCAACTCATGGAGATAGAAAACCCTGAAAACCAAGTGGAGATGCATGACTTCAACCCAGAAGAAATCCCTAGGATACCTGCACCAAATCCCCTAGACCCAAATTACGACCCCTGGTGGGACGATAATAGGGACTTTGTGCAGCGTTACCCTATCCATGAAGATACACCCATACAGAACATAGGAGCCTACCCAGGTATGGACCCTTTAGATCCCTATTACCATAATGATTACATTAGGGAGATCTTAGAAGATCCTTACCAATTTCAGGCACTTTCACCTCCATATCAGGAACCCGTACCCCAGATTCCAAACCCAGTCCTAGAACCTGCACCCCCAATGAGTGCAGAAAACGTCCAAGAACTTAGGACTTTTGGGGAGGAAATTTTAGAAAGCAGTGAGAGAATGCGTCAGGTGAGAGAGTGTCTCGTATGGAAATACGATGAGCGCAATATGGATTTTTGGATAAATCCATATCCGTGAATGAGATGGTGAAACGGTAGTAGAAATAATAATAAAATATAATAAAATAAAACAAAATAAAATATGTGTGTACGGATGCATATTACTATTAGTGTGATTCTATTTCTATTGGTATTGTAATTTTATTTCAGTACTAGTGTGTAATAGATGCATAATAGTATATGGAAATAGAGTAAAGTCGCAATGATCGACATTTTTCCCAAACATGCGTATCATGTGATTAGGCTATATTAAATATTATCTTGTGATATTAATATGGGGTAAATGTTTAAAATTCAGATGGCCGACGAAGAAAATCAAGGAAATCTGAATAACGATAACCAGAGTAACATTAACGTGGTTAATGAGAATCCGAGCATCAATAACAATGGAAACCAAGTGGATAATAGTGCTATCCAACACATAGTGGCACAGGGAATTATAGATGCAATGCCATTTATTCTTCAAACTGTTAAGGATGCTGATAATAAAAGTAAACATAGCAGTAAGCGACCGATCGAACCAGAAAACAGCGTGAACAATGGACCCGTACTTCAAATGCCTATTCCTAAAAGGAGAAGAACCGTGTCTTACGGTTGTTCTTATAAAGAATTTTGGTCTTGTAAACCAATTGAATTCTCGGGCAATGAAGGGGCCATTGCAACCTTACGCTGGATAGAGAAGACTGAGGCAGTCTTAAGGATAAGCAAGTGTGCTGATGAAGATAAGATATTGTTTGCTTCTAATCTATTTAAGAATTCAGCACTAGAATGGTGGAATACTATCCTCCAATCGAGAGGAAGTGATAGAACTTACAATATGACATGGGAAGAATTTAAGGACAAGGTAGAAAGGAAATTCTGCCCACCCAATGAGAAGGAGCAGATAGCAAACAAGTTCCTCAACCTTAGGATGACTGGTGTAGATAGTAAGGGATATACTAAAATATTATTTGAATATGCTAGAATAGTGCCAACTCTTGCTTCACCAGAACCAGTGTTAATCTCTCGTTATATTTGGGGATTAATTGGGGAGATAAGACACGTAGTCAAGGCAGCTAGACCTCAAACCATAGAAGAAGCTGTAGAACTAGCGAATACCTTGACAGATGAATTAGTTCGTACCCGAGAAGAGGATCAAAGGAGGAACCTAACCCAAAAGCTCACACAAGAATTTCGTTCTGGAAATTCTAACCGTGGGAAAAATATAGGTTCTACATCTGCACCCTACTGTAGGAATTGCAAAAGAAAGCATTCAGGAAGATGGTCCATATACTGTAACTTTTGCAAAATATCGGGACACAAGGAAGAAAACTGCAGGAAGAAAGCTAACAACCGGATATGTTACAACTGCGGAGAACAAGGCCATATCAAGCTTAACTGTCCGAAATTAGCTCCAGCTACAGACAACAAGAATACTAAAATGCTAGAGCATTTGTTCTAACTGCAGATGAAGCCAAAATGATTCCAGATGTCATAGCTGGTACGTTTTTAGTTAATGATATATTTGCTAAAGTATTATTTGACTCTGGTGCAAACCAAAGTTTTATTAATACGTCATTTTGCAAAATTCTAAAACAATCATTAACTAAACTACCACAAGAATGCCTAGTAGAGACAGCCAATGGAGAAATCGTTAGGATTTCTGAAATCTTGCAGGGAGCAAGCATAGAAATTTTAAATCAGAAGTTTATTGCAAATCTTTATCCCATGAATCTGGCAGGATTCGATGTTGTTCTAGGAATGGATTGGTTAATAGCCAATAAAGCCAATATTTTATGTGATCAAAAGTCAATTCAAGTAAATTCACCAAAAGGTAAAATGATCACAATTAAAGGAGATAAACCCTCTAAATCCACTAAATTTATCTCTGTGATGAAAACTGCAAGTTATATAAGAAAAGGTTCTGTAGTGTATTTGATTTCCATAATCACTAACACTAAAGGAAAGGATTTAAGAGATATTCCAGTAGTATCTCAGTTTTCAGATGTATTTCCAGAAGAATTGCCAGGGCAACCTCCAGATAGAGAAGTTGAATTCAGAATACATTTAATACCAGGAACAGCACCGATTGGCAAAGCACCTTACCGTTTGGCACCTGCAGAAATGCAAGAATTGAAGAAGCAATTGGAAGAATTGCTAGAAAAAGGATTTATACAGCCAAGTTCGTCGCCATGGGGAGCGTCGATACTGTTTGTTAAAAAGAAAGACGGATCAATGCGTATGTGCATTGATTACCGTGAATTAAACAAGGTCACGATTAAGAATCGGTATCCATTACCGAGAATCGATGTTCTGTTTGATCAACTGCAAGGAGCTCGATTTTTCTCTAAAATCAATTTAAGATCAGGATATCATCAATTAAAGGTACAGGAAGAGGACATTCCTAAAACCGCATTCAGAACAAGGTATGATCATTATGAATTTACTATCATGCCATTTGGTTTAACCAATGCCCCAGCTGCATTTATGGACATGATGAACCGAATATGTAAGCCATATTTGGATAAATTCATAATTGTTTTCATATATGATATTCTCATTTATTCTAAGAATAAAGAGGATCATGCAAAGCATTTGCACGCACTTTTAAGTATATTAAGAAAAGAAAAGCTTTATGCTAAATTCTCAAAGTGCGAATTTTGGTTAGAACATGTACAGTTTCTCGGACACTTAGTAAACCATGAAGGATTTCATGTGGATCCAACAAAAATCGAGGCGATTACCAAATGGAAAACCCCTGAAACACCAACCGAGGTTAGAAGTTTCTTAGGATTGGCAGGTTATTAAAAAAAATTTATTCAAGATTTTTCTAGAATAGCCATTCCTTTAACTAAGTTAACCTGTAAATCTGTTAAGTTTGAATGGGGATTAAAACAAGAAGAAGCCTTTAGAATTCTTAAGCAAAGATTAACCCATACACCCATACTAGCATTACCAGAAGGAGCTGAAGACTTTGTAGTCTATTGTGATGTTTCTAAATTAGGTTATGGATGTGTATTGATGCAACAACAAAAGGTTATAGCTTATGCATCTAGAAAACTTAAGAATCATGAAGAGAATTATTCCACCCATGATTTAGAGTTAGGAGCTATAATTTTTGCTCTTAAGATTTGGAGACATTACCTTTATGGTAGTAAGTTTACCATATTCACTGATCATAAGAGTTTAAGGTATATTTTCAAACAAAAGGAATTGAATATGAGACAAAGACGCTGGATGGAGATGCTTAGTGATTATGATTGTGATATCCAGTATCACGAAGGAAAAGCAAACGTAGTGGCAGATGCTTTAAGTCGAAAGTATCATGAAAAGCCAAAAAGAGTACGTTCTCTTAAATTAAATCTGCAAGTAGATTTAAATGATCAGATAAGAGAAGCACAAGAATCAGTAATCAAGGATGATTCTGAAAAATTAAAAGGTATGCTAAAAGAATTGGAACAAGATACAGATGGAATTTGGAGATTCCATAAAAAGAGAATGTGGATACCTAAATTAGGAAACTTACGTCATCGTATATTAGAAGAAGCCCATAAATCTAAATATACAATGCATCCAGGAAATGATAAAATGTACCAGGATTTAAGGAAAAATTTCTGGTGGATAGGAATGAAAAAGGACATAGCAGCCTATGTTTCTAAATGTTTAACCTGTTCACAAGTTAAAGCTGAACACCAGAAACCCTCAGGTTTGTTACAACAACTAGAAATGCCAGTGTGGAAATGGGAATTGATAACAATGGATTTTGTTACTAAATTACCCAAAACAAAGAAAGGAAATGATACAATCTGGGTGATTGTAGATAGGCTAACCAAGTCAGCCCATTTCCTACCAATGAAGGAAACTTTCAGTATGGAACAGTTAGCTAAACTCTATGTAAATGAAATTGTTTCTTTACATGGAATTCCTTTATCAATTGTTTCTGATAGGGACAGCCGATTTACCTCTCATTTTTGGTCAAGTTTCCAAAGGGCAATGGGAACCAAGTTAAAACTAAGCACAACTTATCATCCTCAAACGGACGGACAAAGCGAAAGAACAATTCTGACAATGGAGGACATGCTTAGAGCTTGTGTAATCAATTTCGAAGGTAATTGGGACGATCACTTACCTTTAATAGAATTTTCATATAATAATAGTTATCACACAAGTATCAATGTTGCACCATTCGAAGCACTTTATGGACGAAAATGCCGAACTCCAGTCTGTTGGGCAGAAATTGGGGAAAAGCAACTCTCTGGACCTGAGATAGTACAAGAAACAACCGACAAGATCATTCAAGTCAAGGAACGACTGAAAGCAGCACGTGATAGACAGAAAAGTTATGCTGATAACCGACGCAAACCATTGGAATTTCAAGTAGGAGATAAAGTATTGTTAAAAGTCTTTCCTTGGAAAGGAATAGTAAGATTCATCAAACGGGGAAAGCTAAGTCCCAGGTATGTTGGACCTTTTAAGATTATTAGAAAAATAGGACCTGTAGCCTATCAGCTACAACTGCCAGAGGAAATGGCAGGAATACATGATGTATTTCATTTATCTAATCTTAAAAAGTGTTTAGCTGATGAATCACTGATAGTACCTCTTAAGGATATAGAGGTAAATGAACAACTCAAATTTGTAGAAAGACCTCTACAGATTGAAGACAGGAAAGTCAAGAATCTCAAACATAAAAGACTAGTTCTGGTCAAAGTGAAGTGGGACTCCAAAAGAGGACCTGAATACACATGGGAACTTGAATCAGAGATGCAAAAGAAATATCCGTACTTATTTCAGTAGATCTCGAGGACGAGCTCTAAAATAAGGTGGGGAGGATGTAACAACCCTCGGTAAAACCAACACCCTCATAATATTTCCGACACTCTAGTATATTTTAAAATACCCTTATATGTCTTTATATACACCCCGTATGTGAAAACCGAGCCCGAAATACGTTATAGTATTTAAAATAAATTAAAAACAAGAATTTTTAAGCTGAGGCGGGCCGCGTAGACCCACCCCAACCATTTACGTGGGCGGTATCGAGGTGGATACCGGATTCCTTTGAGTTTCTTTAGTCCAAACGGGCCGCGTAAGACCCCGTCTAAGTTGACGCGGGCCGTGAGAAATCAACAACGCGGAGACACCCTGAGCTGACACGTGTCGACATCGTGGCGGGTCTAGATCATGACCGAGACAAGCTATATGTACACCAGCTGTTGACGCGGGCCGCGTAAGGCTTTGCCTTACCTTACGCGGGCCGCCTGAAAGTCGTATATCAGCACTATAAATAGAATGCATCAGTTTTCATTTTCCGTCGCTCACATTTCATTCTCAATCTCAATTTCTGAAGTTATAAGCATTATAGTCGGGTATTATACCCCTAATTAGCGAGGTTCTGCTCCGTTGTAAGTATTATAACCCCGGTTTCATAATAGTTACGCTGCCCGATTAATTTAGGGTTCCGTAACAACTGTCGTGGTTCTGCCCGACGTAGTTGTTGGAATACCGTCTCGGGGAGGGTATTATTTATATTTTCAAAGGGTTATGATACTAATCAATGTACATTTGTATAAATTATAGATTATTCCCAGAAAACCCTTATGCGAAGTCTAAGATAGCAATGTGAGTTTATCCTCTTTTTGTTAACCTTTTTAGAATGTTTTACAAAACCTTAATTGTTTTACAATGTGATTAAGCGGTGATTGAGTCTTTGTAGTTCTTCAATTACTGCCGGTATTATGGGGTTTTGTATACAAAATTTATATTACTACGAGTAGTAGTAAGTCGGGAACGACAGTACATTACCATTGGACAACGAGTTAGCCAATGGGTAATTTGACCATAGCCATAGATCCGGTCGACTGGCAAATACTGAATGAGTAATTGTGTAGAAATAAACAATGTGATCGCTCTCAATACTGTTTTAATTGATAAAATGTTTCTTGATTAAACTGGGATTCACTCACCAGTATTTCCGACTGACAAATGTTTTTAAAACGCGTTACAGGTAACACAATGTGACAGCCAATTAGTAAAAAACCAGCTGGAGAGCACTGAAGGCTTGGGAAAAATGTGGCTATAAAAGTTACCTAACAAATGATGTTTTAAATTCAATAAAATAGGGTTTGTCCCTATAAATGTATTGTAACAAGAAACTTGGGTTTTGCCCATGTGATTATTAATATCAAATATGGTGGTTTTACTCTGATAAAATATTTCCTAACTACGGTCCTGATGTAATTTCCGCTGCCAAATTAACGAAACCTGATACCACCACCACTGAGCTCGCGTCCGCCCGTTCCCGGGACAGATAAGGGATCGGGGGTTGCGACACTAACTATCCTAATGAAAAGTTGGGAGTAACTGCTGAACAGTTATCATATGGCAAAGATGGGATCCTAAGATTGAATGGACGAATATGGGTTCCAATCTATGGAGGGCTTCGGGATGTTATCCTTCAAGAAGCCCACAGTTCCAAGTATTCTGTTTATCCTGGAAGTGACAAGATGTACCAGGACTTAAAGGCAAATTACTGGTGGATAGGTTTGAAGAAATCTATAGCCACTTATGTAGCCAAATGTCTGACATGTGCTCAAGTTAAAGCAGAACACCAGAAGCCGTCAGGTTTGCTACAACAGCCTGAGCTTCCCACCTGGAAGTGGGAAATGGTAACTATGGATTTTATCACTAAGTTACCAAAGATAAAGCGAGGAAATGATACTATTTGGGTTATAGTGGATAGATTGACTAAGTCAGCCCACTTCTTACTTATTAAGGAAACACACAGCTCAGATAAGTTAGCTCAGCTGTACGTGGACGAGATTGTATCTCTCCACGGAGTGCCAGTGTCTATCATCTCTGATAGGGATACGAGATATACATCGCATTTCCGGAAAAGCTTTCAGCAATCCCTAGGTACTCGATTAAACTTCAGCACTGCGTATCATCCTCAGACGGATGGTCAAAGTGAGCGTACAATACAAACACTCGAGGATATGCTACGAGCTTGTGTTATTGATTTAGGTGGAAGTTGGGATGATCATCTTCCATTGATTGAATTTTCATACAATAATAGCTATCATTCGAGTATTCAAGCTGCACCTTTTGAAGCGTTGTATGGAAGAAAGTGCAGGACACCCGTTTGTTGGGCATAAGTTGGAGATATCCAACTAACAGGACCCGATATAGTCCTGGAGACGACAGATAAAATTGTACAGATACGAGATCGTCTCAAAGCTGCCAGGGATAGGCAGAAAAGTTACGCAGATAAAAGGCGTAAACCTCTAAAATTCGAGGTTGGTGACAAAGTGTTACTGAAGGTATCACCCTGGAAGGGAGTGATGTGATTTGGCAAGAAAGGCAAGTTAAGCCCAAGATACATAAGACCATTCGAGATCATCGAATGTGTCAGAACAGTGGCTTACAAGTTAAACCTGCCTGAAGAGCTCAGTGGGATCCATAATGTGTTCCACATCTGTAACCTGAAGAAATGTCTAGCTGACGAATCGCTAGTCATGTCAAATAAAGATGTGCATGTTGATGAGAGCTTAAAATTTGTAGAAAATCCTTTGTCGATCGAGGATCGACAGGTTAAGAAGCTTCGAAAGAAGCACGTGCCGATTATAAAAGTTAAATGGGATGCCCGTAGAGGTCCCGAATACACGTGGGAGGTTAAATCCACAATGAAACAGAAGTACCCTCATTTATTTCAGTAAATCTCGAGGTCAAGATTTCTTTTAAGGGGGTGAGGATGTAACACCTCGTAAAATCACGACCAATATAATGAAGACACGTGTCATGAGCTTTAAACGTGTAATGGATTGAATATGAGGGACTAAAGTTGCCAAACATTGTAAATATGTGAATAAAGGGATCCAAAGTGTCAACATGCCATTTTGTGCCTCTGATTGACCTCACACGATGTTCATATTCTTAAATGAATAATTGATCGAACATTGGAAGTCGTTTGTGTTAAAATAAGGATCTAGTAAAGCATAGGGGTTAAAAGTGTCAACATGTTAAATTAACCTCTGAGTGACCTTTTAACAATCCCAAAAATATTGTGATAATTTATTTGGATCCCAAGAATAACGAATATTAAATTTGTAGAGTTTCGACGCGTTTAAATAATCAAAGTATCAATTCCAAGAAATAAGGGTCAAAAGCGTCAACGTTGAAATTCAGTACTTTTCGGTGATCGTATAACTAACCGGGAGCTTAACAAAGTTTGTTTATAACTTAGAGTCCTTAAAAGTCAAGTTTGGGGGTTAAAAGTGCAATAAATGAAAGTTAAAAACATGTTTAGAAGGACCAGGGACTGATATTGTATATTCTGAAAATTTGTTGACCGGATCTGACATTCATACCGGCCGCATAAGACTCTCTTATATCTTACGCGGGCAGCCTAAAAGTTTCCAGCTCCCAAAAAGATGGCAGATGCCTGTAACAGCAGGTTGCACCACCTTAGATGCATGGTTTTCGAATTCAGGGACTACACCAGTGGTTTTTCATGCATATGGGACACCTGGGATGATCAAGAATCAATCCTAGACTTATGTGGGGGTGATCTTGTGAGTTTTCTTTGGCTATATAAGAGTCTTGTTTGCTAGTTCTTGAGCACACTTGCAAAAATCATTCTAAACTTACTCTTTGGAGCTCTCTGGACTTCAAGCAAGATTCCACAAGCTCCTAATTCGTGCTACGGGCCTTTATAAACAATCTTAGCCTCTCTAGTTCATGTTTTATTAGTCTAATGACCGAAAGTCAAAGCCGTTGTAATTAAGCTTTGACTTAGTGATTAATCACTAATGGTCCAGTCATTTTTTGAATTGAAAGTGGCTATGAGTTGGTAATTATGTAGGTAATAAGTCCTTAAAAGGGCACCCCCTGATTATCACTCTAACTTTGTCAATTGTCGGGTCAAACTTATTATTAAAAAGTCAACAGAAAGCTATTTTTCAAATAAATTCATAATTAGCAATGTAGAAGTTATGAAACCTATTTTAACACTAAAATAACTTGGTACTTAATGTAAGAACATGTCTAAGCATGTTCAACCCGACAATTTTGAGTTTAGGCTCGGTTCGGAACCGAAAGTCGCAAAAGAAGACTTTTGCTTTGACTTTCAGTTCTGACCCGAATTAGCTTGTTTTATAAATGCCTTAAGGTTTCTTTAGGATCATATTATAAGTTAGTAAAAACCTCTGAGGTTATACAACTTGGTTCCTAATTAATCCGATTCATTTGCATGTTTCCGTTAATTGCTTAAATGTTGACCATTATGCCCTTTTGACCTTAAAACGAGATTTTTGAAAATGTGAGAGGACAAAAACCTTTGTTACTGATTTATAAACTTGTTCTAAAAATTTGACGTCAGTTTGAGGTCTAAATTAGGAGTTATGCTCAATATCGCAATTTGAAAGCATTTTATTAATTAAACGGCATTATTAGCATAAAGCCTATTCAAACCCAAATTTCGACACCAAAATTTTTACCCACTGATGTAATATAATATTTTGTGATTTTTGAATATTTTTAATTATTTTTAAACTGATCATAACATAGGGTTCTTGCTTTAATTCGATAATTGACGGTTATACCCTTTTTGCTAATAAAATGAGTTTTACATAACATTTTGATACCAAACCTTTTGCTACTGATTTTATATGTTAAATAAAATATTTTAAGACTTTTGGACTGATAAAAATCTCAGCTTTCCTTATATAACTTGAAAATCGCTTAAAACGGACTTTTTACGCGTTTTAAACGCATAGTATGGGTTAAAACCATTTTTGACATATAAGACTTAATACCTACTGATGTTTTAAGTAAATTTTTATACTTTAACAGTAAGCAAAATTTTTGAACTCAGATTTCCTGTTTTGACCTTTAAACCTTATGTGAAATGACCAAAATGCCCCTACGGTGCCTAGTTTGGTTAAAAGTGATAAATTTCACATATATGGAATAACCTACTGTTATGACTTACAAAAATAAATATTTTTACTGATCAATATAGACCAGAACCTCAGATTAATATTTAATCTCTTTTATAAGCTTTAAAATGACCAAAATACCCCTACAGGGCATAAATTGATTTTAAATTCGTTTTGGGCATAATGGAAGGTATCCTACTGATATCACAACATATTTAAGGCATATTGACTTAGGAAACCTGTTCATGACTCATTTGTTTACCCGTTATGCATTTTTCGCGTTCGGTGCGGTTTATATAACTAGTTTGCATAAACTAACCGAAACGGGTCAAACCTTATCATTTTTATCTAAAAATCCAGAATGTATTTAGTTTACCCATATTATACAAGTCTTCAAACTTTTCGGGTCTAAACCACATTCTAATCCGGTCTTCGCTTAATCTTGCGTTTTGAACCGTATATCTTCCTTTAAAACTAACCGGTCTAAGTTTAGACTTAATTAAGACCCGTTAGTAATCTAATGGGTTATTAAAACCTTCGTTCCAGATTTAGGAGCCCAGTAAAAGATATCTGCATTTGCCAATTGTATACGGCTGGGATAAATTGTATAATTGCTCAGGTAAATACTTTTAACTTATTTTCCCTTATACGGGCTTGGGGTACGGTATATAAAATACCGCTTGGTCAGGTATTGAATTTGTAATCATATGAAGGTTAAATCATTGAGATAACCCGTTTAATCAGTTTGTTTGTTTTAAGCCTTTGGGGGGTTAATGACCATGTCCTGGATATCCTCGGCTCATTCATTGAAATGGCCACGACTTAAGCACGGGGTGTAGGCATACACCTGCCGGGGCGTATGTAAAAAATAATATACCCGCATGATCGAGAATAACTCGCCGTGGGATATATTATGTGGTGTGTCTATTAATCTTTAACCCGGTATTCAGCCCGGGCTACTGAACGTATAACGAACATGTAATTCTTTTACAAGTTAATTTTTAAATAATTATCCCAAGTTATAAAAGATTATTTGTGCCTTGTGCATTCAAATCAATTTTCTTAAACATTTTCAAAATGAGTCGGTTAATTGTATTTACCAGTGTAAACTGACGTATTTTCCAAAAGGCTAAAGTGTAGGTACTAGGCGGAATAGGCTGGCTACTCCTAAGTGAATAAATAAGAGTCTTGCAAGCCTTGTCACTTAAAATCTGTTGAACAATCATCATCTTTTATTTTGATCCGCCTGTGGATCCTTTAAATTCCGTTTGTAATACTTTGATACTTTCGATTCGGTTTGTAATATTTTACTTTTAGACTTCCACTGTGCATTGAACTGTGAATATTGACTATGATGATATCAACTACGTCACGATACTCCCCACCGGGCCCACCGGTAATACGTGGAAATATCGGGGTGTGACAATACCATGTCAAAAGTAATAAATTTCGGTTTACATATCCGGTCACACAGCACATAAGAATAAAATTTCACTTGATATATCAAATTAACTCATGACTAACATCACATGCTCATATCCTCATCAAAACAATAACTTCGTGACCATAGAGGTCTAGTCAATTAGTTGATATAGCACGCGTAGTAAATAACCATAGGAATTTGTACTAACCTCGTGTCTCCAGATTCGTGATCAAGTCCAAGATCAATGTTCATCTCTCATCAAGAGCAGTAAGGTTGAGTTCGAATATCACTTCATATTCAAATCGCTCAACCTATGGCTCTGATACCAACTTATAACACCCAAATTTTGAAACACAATCTTTTACACTTTGCGGAAATTAGGCCCATTTTTTTTGTTCTTTATTTCCTTTTTCTTTTAGAAAATTTCTGGCATGACCCGTATGGAAATAAAGGTACTCCTTACGGTGATGAACCTGTTTAGCAATCAAGACACTCAACAAAATACACATGACTCAATGCACCATTGACACGAGACCTTTTAGCTAAAAATTTGCCGAGTTAAACTCTAATTCACAACCTTTAAATATATGAACCGACAAGAAATTTAACAATGATACACATTAAACCATGCGATCTTAAACGTCGGTGACCCGCTCCCTGGACTTGATCACATCGGCTTTCAATCACATAATCCGGAATCCTCGGAAACGATTCTCGAGTAATCACTCTTCCATTCAATATCATAAAGACCTAGGGTGGCCTCGTTAGTCCACATGACTTGGTCTCTTCAGTCATCAATCACATCAGCTGGACCTACACGGGTTCAACACAAAAGATTAGCCATAGCTAAGTGAGGACTCGTTAACAAATGTAATTATAACAGACCAGGAGAAGTTTTAATGCCCAAAAGGCATTATAAATACGCCCTGAGCCACAGATTTTCCAACTCAAAACACCTGAAATCAAAACACGTCAAAATAAGCCCAACATAAAGGCCAGCATAGCACAGATAAACGAGGGCGTAAAAACCCTGGCCTCCACAGTAGGCTAAGTTGGAATTTCTGTAAGTTACAGATTCTACTTTCACGCCTGAAAATACATATGTCTTCGTATTAGCATTAACCGATAAGTATAGATTCATGAAACCTGCTTAAACGCATCAATAAAATGCTGACTAGTGGTTCAACCATGTGCGACCTGTTAACACGTCCAACCTTGACCCTCGTCTTCGTGGAGATTAGTGGCAACATGTAACCATTATTTTGGGCATAACCCACACACCTTAGAATCACACAATTCGTTCATAAAGTGTAAGTAGATTAAAAGTCTAATATTCACCTTGTTGTACAATTCAGTCAATCCCAAATTATGTTTATTACATCTTGTTATCATTTAAGGATCATAATACTCAGCATAACTCACTAACTAAAACTATAAGGTTATTTATCCATCCTTTTAACCCGTTATCATTTGGTTAGTCATGAATACTCCTTTAATCCATTACAACATTATTAAACACGTTGTTGTCATCAACTATTTTCTTAATAAGACACCACAAACCCGCCTTAAACAATTCTAGAAAAATTTACAAAAATTACATAGAATCACTTATGATGTCAGCTAACCTCTGACCAATAATCATGCCAAAATAAAATGGTCAAAGGCCTGAAACGACCTCTGCAAGTAGGCTGATCTGGATTAGACAGAACCTGTAAATCGGTTTTGCGAGCTTATTATGACCTTTTAACTAAGCCCGTTTAACTTAAAACCTTTTGTAGCACTTAGAAAAATGTGTCAGGAATATTGAAACTTAACTTTGTATAAAAACAAAATTGTTTAGTACCTGAAACAACCCTCGAACCATAAACATGCATTGTAGATAACCAACTAATATTCAACCAAACTGATTGCATCTTCACCAAATCACAACAACACTTATTTCATTACATTAGCTAGACATTAAGATTCACACAACTTTCAAATCATAATCAGGCTTTATTATAGAATATACAGAGCATATATATATCAGGGTTATAGAGTGTTCACTCACCTTGGCCAAACAATACCTTGCAGTCTTGATTTGCACCATATATCTTTAAGTCCCTAAGTCAAACATGTTACATGGTATATGATAGTAGGTTAGACTCTTCTTCACATAACACCACACACTCGATCAGATACGGGTCATTTTGACCCGCTGTAGCATTGCATCATAATTCCCCAACATTACAATCTTTTAAGTCTTTGAACAAAGATCACCATTGTTTTAGCTTTACAAGTTCATAATTTACTATAGTGATGCAATTCTACCCAGATTCAATAGTACTCAAACTATGACATGCAACATTGTCTTTGATTCAGACATGATAAGTATGTGATTTCTATCCAAAATCAAGTACCAATAACCCAAGATCGCAGGTATAGGGTTCAAAACAACTTGAAACCCTAGCTCATAAACTTTACCAGCACTAGGAGGAAAAATTGCTTACCAAAAGGATTAGGAATCATAGAATGATGATAGAACCAGGTTTTAATCTTCTCAATTTGGTCCCAATCGACGCCGATCAGGAGAGAACGACACAATCCCAGACCTCTTGGTTATGCAGCCCCACCCCCTTTTTATTTTGATGTTTTACAAATTTCCAAAATATCCCCCTTTAGTCAGATTATAGTCACTCTTGCACAATTTCGATTATCACCCCATAGTTTATAAGACTAGCTGCATATAGCCTCTACTCACAAGTCATCTAATAAACTCGTGGTTATTTGGTCTAGAGTAAAATATTGGATAAATAATTTATCGAGTACTTTTCTCCAATACTCCAACCCTCATTAAAATTATTTATAAACTTAATTCGATACGATTTTACCATATTAAACTCTTTATATTATAAGTCTTTCACTTATATATAAAGATATATTTTTTAAACTCCATATGAATATTGGGATGTTACACAGTTTCATCCCGATACCATACCAGCCACCACCCCAAGGAGAGTCGGGTCCCCTCGATAACTACAGGGAGATGTTCGAGGCCCTCACTGGTTACCCATACCAGCCAAACCCGCTAGTTGACCCGAACGAGAGATATCAGCGGCGAGGGCGAGGTATGTTTTTTGTTGTTGTTGTTGTATATTTTGGTTTTCCTTATTTTTATTTCGTTAGTATTTATTTTGCCTAGATAAATGAACGTTGTGGGTGTGTTCCCTATATAACCCTCACGAGACCTACTCGTCCTCCCAAGCTATTGGGGGGTTTAAAAGGGCTTGTTGCATAAGCTAAATGCAACCGTGATTCCTACGAAAGTGAGTTAGGACTGTTATTGTTGTAAATTATTTTTCCACAAAAATCAAGGTAAATTAACGCATAATTTGGTGACACTTTCATAAAAATGGTAGAACTAAGTACCTAACAAATTTCAATGGTTGTGAGAAGCATGCTTCTACACAAGGGTTTAGATCTGTAGGTACACCATGTTCGCGGGACGACCGTTTTTGTGAAGAGAAGAAGAAGACAGGAGTATCTAGTGACAAAAATCAGGTGCATGCGTTTCCTTTTTACCTTGATTCTTAGATTAGTAATAAGTGGATTGTAATTGTATATTATTTTTCGGGGTGGAATTTTTGGGAAGTTAGCCGTCTCACATCCCTTGTGCGTTTTAAAAGTCTAGTTCTTACACATTGAGGACAATGTTTACCTCAAGTGTGGGGATGGGGGAGTATTAAAAGTTTTCGATTTTGACCCGTTCATTTAAACACTGTCATTGAGGACAATGTTTACCTCAAGTGTGGGGATGGGGGAAAATTTCAAATTTTTTTCAAAAAATGTCTTGTTTTAAAAGTGATCTTAAAGCACAAGTAACTAAGTCAACGAGGGATGTCACAACCCATTTGGTCTTTTATCATAGTCAAGTTCGAATTTATAGCATGACGGGTATTTAGCGGGTGGTTATTTGGGAATAATCCGCCTAAGAAACTAGCATTTTATGCATGTCACATACCATACCCTTTAGATATGTGAGGTTTTGAGCCACTTTTACATCATAGAATTGCATA
Organism: Helianthus tuberosus; assembly: GCA_030545235.1. Lineage (NCBI taxonomy): Eukaryota > Viridiplantae > Streptophyta > Magnoliopsida > Asterales > Asteraceae > Helianthus > Helianthus tuberosus. The sequence continues at coordinate 18,153,311 of CM060410.1, forward strand.
CTTATGTTTCTTTGTTTGAGTGGACCATTAGTCATGTATTGTAGAACTTGCAACTTTCGATACGTTTGAGACCATAGACCGAATACAAGCACAAGAATGATTAAGGCATTAGGTAAACCTTTTCCTTTTACACCATTTATATATCCTTACCCAAAAATTATCCCCTAGTAGCCAATTCTGAGCCTAATCCTTTCGTTTGACCACCCTTTAGCCCATAACCTTAAACCTTTTTCTTTTAAACCCGTGTGATGAAAATTCGATTATAGGAGTCAAGTTTGTATAGTTGTGAATTATTTGTTTGCATATAATTATGCCAAAAAAAAGAAAAAAAAAAGAGAAAAATCAGAAAATGTTACGAAAAAGAATGGAAAATTGTTGAGAAAAGAACAAAAATATATGTTCTTAGTTTGAGAAATAAAAGGCGAACATCATTGCCTCGAAGTTGACGTATAGTTTAGTTTTGTTTAGAATAGTTGTTTTGTAATAAAAATCGAATTTTCATCACCTTAGCCACTTTAAAATATCCTATTTCCTACCCTTAGCCTAGCCCCATTACAACCCTTACAAAGACCTTATGACTTGTGCTTAGTATTCGTGATCGGTGGTGGAGAATGATTGAGTTGCAAACCTATGCGGGTATGATTTCTAATCGGTTTTGAGCGTTTACTTTTTGAAGTGCTAATACATTATGAAAATTAGCCAATTTATAAACCGAATGGAGAGAACATTGTGAGGGATATGCATAATTTATTGGTTTCAAGGGCGGGTTAGTCTTGGGTAACCATTGTTATATGTGATTATTCACTTGACCGTTAAATATGTTGAAAATTGTAAAGAGTTTGAACTTTTGTATGACAATAGACCTTAACCTTCGTCTCGGGAATGGGGAGTGTATTCTTTGTTCGACCCACGTGAAAGTGAAAAACAGATTTGCTTGAGGGCAAGCAAAAGACAAGTGTGGGGATGTGATACGTGGTTGAAAACCGGTGTTCGTAATCGTGTAACTTGATGTTTTTACATAAGTTTTAATTCCGAATAGCCTACTTTTAATTAAAAATGTGTTTTGTAGGTTTGATGGAGTTTAGGGAGCTTTTCGGGAGCTATACGGGTCACCGGGACGAAAAACGGACAACCAGAACGCGTCACGGGTCCACCGGGAGTGCAAAATGGAAAAAAATGGAGAATCTTAGTAGGAGAGGCCGTCGGCAACGCCCTAGGGCCGTCGGCGACGCGTACTCGTTTACCCTGTCAGACCAGAAGCGCGTAACCAGGGGATTAAGGCGTCAGACGGAAGAAAGAAATTGGGAGGCCATCGCCGACGGGTCCCAGGTCATCGGCGACGGGCCTTAGTTTGCCTGAAGGCGAAATTTTGGTAGTTAGGTGTAAAAAACGATTTCCATTGGTCCTTGGGGCATTCAAGACGGGAGTTACACTTGAGTTTGAGTTTGAATCTCATCTTGGGAGCCTAATTCACCTACCACTTCATCACCAATCCATCTTGAACATCATCATCACCCAAATCATCGAGAATCATCATCATCATTCACAATCATCACTCCACAAACCCTAATCATCCATACAACATTCTTCCACCATCATCTTTCACCAAAACCCTAACCATCAACCATTCCTCCATTATTCAAGCTTCAAGATGATCCGAATCAAGTTCCAATCATCCGGTGATCAAGTTTCTTCAACCATGAGCGGCTAATCGCCTTGGTTTCACCCCGGTGTAGGTAGTTGTATTACTTAGTGTTTCGAATTGTGTTTAGTTTTGACTTGTGTGACAAATTGTGTTTGATTTTGAACACCTTTGATAATTGTCGTGTATTTGAATTGGATTTGCAAATTGTCGAACGATGATAAAGTTATGACTTTGTGAAATGAATTTGTGCACATATGCGTTATCTTGGTTAGGATTTACTTGTGTTGATTACAAAGTGCATTCTTGTCCATTCTTAGGGATGTTGATAGTTATTGGCACCTAAGTCACGGTACACTAAATCCGTTAATCATTAATCCAATGAGGTCAATTCTAAAACTTGTAGGAACCTAGGTTTGCAATTACCGAAACCGGGTGTGAACCCTTTTTCTCATTATTGTCTAAACAATCATTTACCTTTTTGCAATTTGTTAATCATTAGTAATTTAATCAACTCCATTAGTTTAATTCACATCTCTTTAATCAAACAAAAAAAATACAAAAATATTCTAGCAAGCTTCATAAATTGTGACATTCATTTTAATTCAATCGAATCCATTCGCAAACCACATACTCTTCGTGGTTCGACCCCTTGCTATCACTAACTATTTGTTAAAGGTAATTAGGGCCTATAAATATTATCTTTGACCGGAGCGCGACACTCCGATCAATGGGTATAGATTACAACGATTGAAAATTGAATTGAATGATCGTGGATACGTGGACGAAGCCTTGAGTCCCAAGGTTTCAAAATTTTAGTATAAATAAGATGTGTGCTTTCACATTTCAATTGCTCTGCCTCTGTCTTCTTTCCTCTCGCTCACTCTGTGATATATTTACACACAATTTTCTTTAGTTATTCACCCCTAAATCCTACAAAGCCCTGCCCCGTTTTAAGTATTTTAACCCCTGATCACTGAGTCGATACCCTATCCGATTGATTTAGGAACCACCAACGCATGTCAAGGCTCTGCCCGACTAAGTACGTTGGGGTTCTGTCTCGGATATATTGATAAAGTAGAAATGGGGTTATTATACTTAACACGAGTGCATTATATATTTTATTAAATAGTATAACCACCCTCCTAAAACACCCTTGACACCCTAAACGTCCTAAAATATACCCAGTATACAAGGAACGGCCCTAAAATACCTTTATATTTATAAAAAAAATCAAATAAAACAATAATTATTGTCGCTCGCGGGCCGCGAGCAAGATCACAAGTTCTGTCGCGGGGCGCGACGAGGTGACACCAGTTGAACCATCCGGCTGCCACGTGTCCCCATGCGTGTTGAACCTACACCGTTGATTCACCAACCCTAGTCTAGGGTCTCGCGGGCCGCGAAGAAGAAGCAAGGGGGCGTCGTGGGGCGCGAGCCGCCCTTCGATCAACACTATAAAAGGGGCCGAAGGCCTCATTCTGCAAACCTTTCAATTCTAAATCCTCTCTCAAACTTCTGTGGGCGAAATTTATAGCCAAATCACCCCTAATAAGCAAAGCTCTGCCTTGTTGTAAGTATTATAACCTCGATCACATATTCGTTACCCTACCCGATTGATCTAGAACTCCGTAACGCATATCAATGCTCTGCCTGACTCGGTTCGTTGGAGTTCTGTCTCGTGTTGTTGTAAGACCCTAACACGTATTTAACAAAAATCGCAGCGAAAATTCGTGCCATAAAATTTCTTTCATTTCAAAAGTCTTGACCTACTTGAAAGTTTGTTTTAAAAATATCTCTTTTACAAATCAAAAGCATAAGTCCTGTTTACTAATAATACATACTCAATTATTCCCGTACATTCTATCTTGTGACTCGGTCTTCGATCTCTATTCCTCGATATAACCGCCCGTGATTTGTACAACCTGCACTCACCACATACGTTCATCACATTAGTACACAATACATAAATAAGATTCAATCTCGTACACTTTCCATTGCGTTATCTTTCTAACTTCAAGCATTTCATCCGCGTGTCCATATCCTGGTGAGACTTCAATATGTACCTACATTACCTTTCATTCTCACGGCACACTATTAATAACGTATTACTCGACGTATCTAAATCATGCACATGTACATTCTTACATGTATACATATGCGTCTACATACATACATACCCTTCTATATTTCTACATACTTGCATATACTCTTACGTACTTTCTTATATACCAAATACATATCTACATACGCACATACATTACTACTTCTCTACATACGTTCATATATACCTACGTATCTTCGCATATACATGAATACACATCTACATACATACCCGCATTATTACGTCTACCTGCATTTCATTTCATTCTCGAAGCACACTGTTAAGGACGTCAATACTTAAATGCATTGAAACCGCGTATACAAATCATATATAGAACCACTTACATACATACATACCTTTACTTGCATACCCACGCATCTAATTACATACATACACACATACTTACACGCATACATACTTGCATCCACATATATATATACATATATACGTTCGTACCTACACACGTATGTACTTTCATATTCAAATACATAATGCTCATGCTCATACATAGCTAATTGCATACATACATACCCCAATACCTACATATATACATACATAACCACATACATACATACACACATACTTACACGCATACATACTTGCATCCACACACATATATATATATATATATATATATATACGTTCGTACCTACACACGTATGTACTTTCATATTCAAATACATAATGTTCATGCTCATACATAACTAATTGCGTACATACATACCCCAATACCTACATATATACATACATGCATACATAACTCCATACTTACATACATTCATAAAATGAATCATAACTACTCCCGTGCATACCTTAGCTCACATGTGCATGTACTTACGTAATTTTCCTAAATACATTCATACATACCTACTAACTCGTAAATACCACTTACTGATACGTGATTGGAAACAAAACGAAGCACCAGGACGCGTTGCGAGACCACCGGGAGTTCAAGAGCGAAGAAACAGAATTCTCACAAAAGAGAGCCCGTCGCTGACGGGTCCCAAGCCGTCGGCGACGGGTTGTAAATATACCCGTAAGCTGAAAACCCCGTAGACAGGAGTATAGGCCGTCGGCCATTTTCGAACAAACCGAAGCCCGTCGGCGACGGGGTCAGGCCCGTCGGCGACGGGTTGTGCATTTCTGATCCGGGAAAGTTTGCCTTTGGGTTGTAGAATGATTACAAACATGCTTTTTGCCTTACAACCGAGAATGGCACTCAAAGTGGGGTTTTTACATAATTCCTAGAGCCATTTTATATACATCAATCATCTCCATTCATCCAATAACAAGAAAACTCTATATGTATACTAAGAAGTGAATCGAAAGTCACTTACCTCGAGCGTTAGTGTTCATGCTTGCTTCCTCGCCTCCGCTTGACCCGTTAACCTTCTATGCTTTTATCCGTCTTGATATGATCCCTATACTTTCACATCATCGCAATCATATTCTTATTAGCATACATGATTACGCATGTTAACGATCATATCAAATGCATATTTCCCATTTGACTTTCATTAGTCGATTCTAGCAAACATAAGACATATTCCCAAATTCACATCCTTTCAAACTTCTATAATTCACCATGTCATTCCATATAACGTGTATTGATGTAAGATGTACCGTACAACTTCCTAATATCCTACCTTTACAACAACAAGTTAAATTATGCTTCCTATGTGTAGTTGACTTTCAGAAGTCAACGGTTTATCATATGAACTTCCGACTTATCCACATATATCTTGTAACATCATTTATGTTATATCAATGACACACTATACATCTCTTACTCATGATGCAAATGTGCTCACAATCACATAATCACCTAATTTTATACCCATTCACATACATATTATGTTCCATCCACACTAGTATTTTTATTACTTCATAATTAACACCATAACACATATTAGCTAACCAACATCATTCCATTATTATTCCCTTACACAAACCTCATACGCTTCACATTTAGTGTTCATTTAATTCATAATTTCAATTAAGAAATTAGTCAAGCATACGGTGAACGTCATACCATTACAACATAGAGTACAACCTTCTAATGTACACTTTTTAACAAATCATGTTTACAATCAAAATTTAACATGAACTCGATCTAAAACACACTTCTCATGTTAGTTTACTAACAACCACATCATTATCACTCTTTATACATATTGACCCACAACTTGTATACAATTCCCTATATTATTGTCACATAAGCATTTCATCAAACACTTGGTGTGCATCTCACTTTCTAAGCATAATGTACAAGTATCATAAGCTCCTTCTTCTACTACTTGCTTTCATTCATCAAATATAACCAAATATCATACACACTCTATAATACACACAATCCATCTAACAAGAATTTATCTAATACCTCACACTACATCATGATTTAAACAAGACTTGGACATGGGTGAAACCTCCATGTCATCTTCATCACCCAACTAGTGGGTTTTCATCTCAAACATCAATTTACTTGAAATTACATACAAAACAAGTTCTATTTAATGCTTCTAATACCTAATCATGCTTAGTTTCATACCAATTCATGCATTTGATCATAACCCATTTCTAAAAAGATTATCAAATAAGAATCTACAACTTACCAAGTGATTTATAGGGCTAGATGATCAAGAATTCAAGTACATGCATGAATTTTAGCTTGAATCCATCTTCAATTTAGACAAAAGTGGCTGAATTGAAGGTTTCTCCATCTCCTTCTTGTGGGTGTCGACCACACCACCAACACACACACCCACATACTGAACTTTCTAGTTTATTAGAAACTTAAACTCAATTTCCCACTTTTAGTCCTTCTAGTTTATTCTTTTGTCACCAATAGTACTAAGTTTCATTCTCTTGTTACTTGACTAACTATTTAACTTAGTTAAATAGCTCGGTTATTTTATTTTATGACATTACATAAAGAAACATACTAGTCAATTAAAATTCGAGTTTTGGGGTGTTACAAGTCTACCCCCCTTAAGGAAGGTTTCGTCCCCGAAACCTTACTTCTACCTTCTTACTCATACATGCACTGTCTACTACTTAAGCCAGATTTAAAACTCATTCTTAGCCTACTTCTAAAAGTCGACCCTTCCTTATCATATCACATCTTGCGTTACCACTGGCTCGTGCGGAAGTACCTTTTTCAATTCATAACTTTATACTTAAATTCACATATTAAACAATTTACTAACCTTAAATTCACATAACTTCATTACAAATCCAAACCATCCCAGGATTGATCTCATTCATCCGTGTAATGAGCTTCCGCTCATGAGAATTCTTTCACTGATCTTGATAGGTTTATCACACTATGATATCTGACGGAAGTAGATTCCATTGATTCGTCATTCTTATCTTACGGGGATCATTCCTTTCCGATTGGTGACATTGCGTGTCCATTCATCAAGCTCACCTATGAGTACAAAACTTAACATATCAAAACATTAACTAACGAGTTCAAATGGCAATCGCCATCTGACCCGTATGACCCATTTATCCTTTCGACCATTTTTGCATGCAACGCATTTGCATAAATATATTCATATATATATATACATGAAAGTTTAAGCATAATTTTGAATCATATCACTTAAGAAATATTTACTTGTCAGGTTCGTAATTACTTACACATTCGAATATTTTCATTCCTATCATTCTTTTGTTCATTTGCTTTACATTTACTTATATGACTTGTTTGACGCATACATGGTCAAGCTATTGACTTCTTCTTATGTAGACTAGTTCCGTCTTTTATATCTTAAATCTGTTTCACGGATTCAAACACATTATTCATACCTTTCGTACCTTCTATGTTTTGAATCCGTCTCGCGGATTCAAACATTGCATTTACGCCTTTCATCCCTTGAATCCGTCTCGCGGATTCAAGCATTGCATTCATATCTTTCATTCTTTGAATCCGTCTCGCGGATTCAAACATTTCATTTACGCTTTTCATCCCTTGAATCCGTCTCACGGATTCAAGCATTGCATTCATATCTTTCATTCTTATCATTCGCACTTTTCACTCTTACGTAGTACTCTCAATCTCCTGATAGTCTTACTACCCATTTCACCCATACGCCCACCTGCTACCCAATTCTAACGGACACACCTGTAACAATTATCACGGGCTCACGAACGTCATATGTTTCTTGTGTACTGGCCAGGTACACAACCCACATACTAGTTTCATGTCTTCATGTAATTTTCACCTTATGTCCGAAGAATTAGGTTTCGGCACGTGTAACATTTCCAAAACTTCATTACCATTCTTATCATTATTTTTCATTTAAAATTTTCCTTTCATTGATAGGTTTTACCATCACATGTACTTACATATATTAAATATATGTACTTGGGTCAATATGTCATATTACATACCTTGGTGCCGGTGCTAGACCGCATCCACAAATCATTCTTTCCAAGCAACCAGGCTTACCTTACACATAACATATTGTTAGTTATCTTCCAATACATACTTAAGCACATACTTACCTTGGCTTTTGCCTTTAGATCTTGATCGAGTCTTGGATTGTACGGGTTCCTGGTCACGAGAGCACACGAGTTTGAGTTCAAGTATTTACCTCCTCATACTTGATTTCTCTCAAACCAGGGCTCTGATACCAACTTGTAAGACCCTAACACGTATTTAACAAAAATCGCAGCGGAAATTCGTGCCATAAAATTTCTTTCATTTCAAAAGTCTTGACCTACTTGAAAGTTTGTTTTAAAAATATCTCTTTTACAAATCAAAAGCATAAGTCCTGTTTACTAATAATACATACTCAATTATTCCCGTACAATCTATCTTGTGACTCGGTCTTCGATCTCTATTCCTCGATATAACCGCCCGTGATTTGTACAACCTGCACTTACCACATACGTTCATCACATTAGTACACAATACATAAATAAGATTCAATCTCGTACACTTTCCATTGCGTTATCTTTCTAACTTCAAGCATTTCATCCGCGTGTCCATATCCTGGTGAGACTTCAATATGTACCTGCATTACCTTTCATTCTCACGGCACACTATTAATAACGTATTACTCGACGTATCTAAATCATGCACATGTACATTCTTACATGTATACATATGCGTCTACATACATACATACCCTTCTATATTTCTACATACTTGCATATACTCTTATGTACTTTCTTATATACCAAATACATATCTACATACGCACATACATTACTACTTCTCTACATACGTTCATATATACCTACGTATCTTCGCATATACATGAATACACATCTACATACATACCCACATTATTACGTCTACCTGCATTTCATTTCATTCTCGAAGCACACTGTTAAGGACGTCAATACTTAAATGCATTGAAACCGCGTATACAAATCATATATAGAACCACTTACATACATACATACCTTTACTTGCATACCCACGCATCTAATTACATACATACACACATACTTACACGCATACATACTTGCATCCACATATATATATACATATATACGTTCGTACCTACACACGTATGTACTTTCATATTCAAATACATAATGCTCATGCTCATACATAGCTAATTGCATACATACATACCCCAATACCTACATATATACATACATAACCACATACATACATACACACATACTTACACGCATACATACTTGCATCCACATATATATATATATATATTATGTACTTTCATATTCAAATACATAATGCTCATGCTCATACATAGCTAATTGCATACATACATACCCCAATACCTACATATATATATATATATATATATATATATATACGTTCGTACCTACACACGTATGTACTTTCATATTCAAATACATAATGTTCATGCTCATACATAACTAATTGCGTACATACATACCCCAATACCTACATATATACATACATGCATACATAACTCCATACTTACATACATTCATAAAATGAATCATAACTACTCCCGTGCATACCTTAGCTCACATGTGCATGTACTTACGTAATTTTCCTAAATACATTCATACATACCTACTAACTCGTAAATACCACTTACTGATACGTGATTGGAAACAAAACGAAGCACTAGGACGCGTTACGAGACCACCGGGAGTTCAAGAGCGAAGAAACAGAATTCTCACAAAAGAGAGCCCGTCGCCGACGGGTCCCAAGCCGTCGGCGACGGGTTGTAAATATACCCGTAAGCTGAAAACCCCGTAGACAGGAGTATAGGCCGTCGGCCATTTTCGAACAAACCGAAGCCCGTCGGCGACGGGGTCAGGCCCGTCGGCGACGGGTTGTGCATTTCTGATCCGGGAAAGTTTGCCTTTGGGTTGTAGAATGATTACAAACATGCTTTTTGCCTTACAACCGAGAATGGCACTCAAAGTGGGGTTTTTACATAATTCCTAGAGCCATTTTATATACATCAATCATCTCCATTCATCCAATAACAAGAAAACTCTATATGTATACTAAGAAGTGAATCGAAAGTCACTTACCTCGAGCGTTAGTGTTCATGCTTGCTTCCTCGCCTCCGCTTGACCCGTTAACCTTCTATGCTTTTATTCGTCTTGATATGATCCCTATACTTTCACATCATCGCAATCATATTCTTATTAGCATACATGATTACGCATGTTAACGATCATATCAAATGCATATTTCCCATTTGACTTTCATTAGTCGATTCTAGCAAACATAAGACATATTCCCAAATTCACATCCTTTCAAACTTCTATAATTCACCATGTTATTCCATATAACGTGTATTGATGTAAGATGTACCGTACAACTTCCTAATATCCTACCTTTACAACAACAAGTTAAATTATGCTTCCTATGTGTAGTTGACTTTCAGAAGTCAACGGTTTATCATATGAACTTCCGACTTATCCACATATATCTTGTAACATCATTTATGTTATATCAATGACACACTATACATCTCTTACTCATGATGCAAATGTGCTCACAATCACATAATCACCTAATTTTATACCCATTCACATACATATTTTGTTCCATCCACACTAGTATTTTTATTACTTCATAATTAACACCATAACACATATTAGCTAACCAACATCATTCCATTATTATTCCCTTACACAAACCTCATACGCTTCACATTTAGTGTTCATTTAATTCATAATTTCAATTAAGAAATTAGTCAAGCATACGGTGAACGTCATACCATTACAACATAGAGTACAACCTTCTAATGTACACTTTTTAACAAATCATGTTTACAATCAAAATTTCACATGAACTCGATCTAAAACACACTTCTCATGTTAGTTTACTAACAACCACATCATTATCACTCTTTATACATATTGACCCACAACTTGTATACAATTCCCTATATTATTGTCACATAAGCATTTCATCAAACACTTGGTGTGCATCTCACTTTCTAAGCATAATGTACAAGTATCATAAGCTCCTTCTTCTACTACTTGCTTTCATTCATCAAATATAACCAAATATCATACACACTCTATAATACACACAATCCATCTAACAAGAATTTATCTAATACCTCACACTACATCATGATTTAAACAAGACTTGGACATGGGTGAAACCTCCATGTCATCTTCATCACCCAACTAGTGGGTTTTCATCTCAAACATCAATTTACTTGAAATTACATACAAAATAAGTTCTATTTAATGCTTCTAATACCTAATCATGCTTAGTTTCATACCAATTCATGCATTTGATCATAACCCATTTCTAAAAAGATTATCAAATAAGAATCTACAACTTACCAAGTGATTTATAGGGCTAGATGATCAAGAATTCAAGTACATGCATGAATTTTAGCTTGAATCCATCTTCAATTTAGACAAAAGTGGTTGAATTGAAGGTTTCTCCATCTCCTTCTTGTGGGTGTCGACCACACCACCAACACACACACCCACATACTGAACTTTCTAGTTTAATAGAAACTTAAACTCAATTTCCCACTTTTAGTCCTTCTAGTTTATTCTTTTGTCACCAATAGTACTAAGTTTCATTCTCTTGTTACTTGACTAACTATTTAACTTAGTTAAATAGCTCGGTTATTTTATTTTATGACATTACATAAAGAAACATACTAGTCAATTAAAATTCGAGTTTTGGGGTGTTACAGTTGTATGGCTAATGTGATTTGGGTTATCTTACTAACACGTGTGCTTTGTCTAAATTTAATAAATAATAACCAGAAGAAGCAACAGGAAGCTATAATATTACCAGGAATCCTGTAGAAATACCTAAATCTACAAATGTGAGTAATTCATCTTTTTGAAAACTGTTTTTACAAAACCTCAATTATTCTAAATTATATTTAATAGTGATTGAGTATTTGTGATTCTACAATTAATGTCGGTATGTTGGAGTTTTGTATACATAACTTGTTACTACACTGTGAGTAGTAACATTGCCACAAGTCAGGATTGACAGTACCGTGGGTGGTAAATTGATAGATGTAAACAAATGTAATTGCGGATGCCCTCAATGCTGTAAAATGATAAAACTTGTTTTGATTAAACTGGGATGCACTCGCCAGTATTTCTTGCTGATAAAACTTTTTAAAACGTGTTTTAGGTAACTTAAAGTAAAGCTAATAGAAGCCAGCTGGAGAGCACTGAAGGCTTAAAGAAGTGGCTATAAAAGTTACCTAAATAAAAATGAGATTTTATTTTCAATAATTAGGGTTTATCCCCATAAATGTATTGTAAAGAAACTCTGGTTTTATCCCATGTATTTATTATATATGAAAAATTTGGTGTTTTAAACTCTGATAAATATTTCCTAACTACGGTCCTGATGAAAATTTCCGCTGCCAAATTAATAAACACCGATACCATCAGACTGGCTCGCGGCTCCCGCTCCTGGGTGGGGTCGGGGGGCTGTGACAATGAGTGAACAAATCCCCTAATTATATGTTCATTTTGGTTGATCCTTCCCAGAGGAAACCTTCATGATACCTTGACTTTGCTTCGGACTATAAAGTTTATTTAATATGACTGCTAAATTTGATGATTGTTATCATGTTGCTGTTTTTAGGGAAAGTTGGAGAAGTGGCTAGGTAGTTGTGAAGTGGGAAAATAGCTACAAGTATTTAGTGTGGAGTTGGAGGTCAACAGATCGTTAGAAGGATTGTCGAACGAACAACGGTCTGGTAGTGGTCTTATGCTAACATATCATTATATTACCTCCTTTTGTAAATGCAATTTGTATCTATTCAAAAGAATACAACGCTTGAACTCCATGTTTTTATTTAGAGTTTTCCCTTGGTTGCTCTAGCGAGCATCGATGCCGTAACGGATCAAAGAATACCGAACAGTTCTTTTGGCTTATGCGATATCCGAATGTAAACTCTGCGTGCGTTACATCTAGTTTTGTAAAAATATCAATGGTTTGACATATGATAGGGGATGGGGGACCGATTGGATACTTTAAGAAGCAATATGTGATGATTTACTTGCCTTGACTTTGTAGTCTTACACTCAACAAAGTATGGGTTCAACATTTTAAAAGACATGTATAATACTACAGCTAATCAAGGAAAATACAACAATAAAAAATGATGGGAAAAGAAGGCATGCATAGATATCGTTGGCTTTTCAAGGGAAAAAGAAAAAAAAAAGAAAATGGTCAAAGTGTTTACATGAATGAGAATGACGACGAATGGTTTGGTGATTCGGTAAAATTTTGTTTGATTTTATCACAATAAATTTCTTTCTAACATAAAATTTAATAAAATGTTACACCTTTAGTAACTTGATTATATAAGTGAATACCCAAGAACACCAAAAATACAAATACATATGTATGTCTCGTAGATGTATAAGTACGTATTTGTTGCATATTTATATAACCCAATATACATTTATATGTAATTACACGTTAAAAACAACGATTAAGTTATATAACATTGCATAAATAAATATATTTCATGCATGTTAACACTTGAGTGAAATGCTTATATGGCATTTTGGTTAATTATCACCAACCTTCTTGTTTGTTTTTGTCGAATTAACTTGTGTCGGGAACGATAATTCCTAAAAAGCAACGAATGCATAACAATTAATTAAAATTAAGTCTAAAACATACAATTACGATATGTGCGAGATTCGAGCACGTAAAGATGTTGTCCCGAATTTGCGGGTTGTCACAAATTTATGAACAAACATAAGATCCGAACCTTAATATATTATCTAAAACACAAAACCTCAGATCCGAAATAGTATCTCGGATGGAATTACGAGTTTTTATTAGGGTTTTAAAAATACTGTTTTCCAAATTCTTATTCCAGATTTATGGGTACAAAACATAACTGATTGAGCAACATATGGCTCTGATACCACATGTTAATCAGTTCTGTTTAAACATAAGGGAAAACATGTAAATAATACCTGATACAACAGACATGCTAGCAGAAAATCCAGTCAAAGACGCTGTCATGGAGTTCGACATAGTTGTCAGCTTGATATGGTTCCCCTTTAGGATGTATGTTCTTGATGGTAGTACCGAGTTCTTTAGGGTTGAAGAACTCGTAGTAATGGAGAGAGAGGATGGGCGATTTTAGTGTTGATGTTATGATTGTCTAACCCTAATCCATCTCTAGTAATCTATACTATATAATAAAAGAAACCAATAAGTGACACGTGTCATTCATTGAAGACGTCTACATTTGTAATTTCCTGCCTTTTCATACTTATTTTATATCAGTTAATTAAATAATAAATAATCAATTAATATTAAATCTTATCTTACTTTGAATGTCGGATAGAATCATTCTATTTTTTTTAATAATATATTATCTTCAAATTTAAGTTATAAATATTCTATTTTTTTTTTCTAATAATATATTATCTTTAAATTTATGTTATAGGTTAAAGATATTTTTTTAATAATAGCACAAAACAATAATCTTAAACTTAAAAAACAATAATACGCTTATATAAAAAATTTCAAGTACAAACAAAATATACAAAATAACTTATTAGACATTAGATCAAACTTAAAAAAAAACACTGATTAGGAAGAGAACCTAATAATATAATTCGTTTTTGATTTTTCAAATCGGTCTTTGTCCCGATTGCTGAGTGTTATGTGCGTTATGTCAAAGGTTTGATGCAAAACTACTATCGAGCCGGTGGTCTCACTGAAAGCAGCCTCTACATCTTACCCTCCTCAGACCCTACCTTAGCTTTGCTATTCATGGGATTTACTGAGTATGATGATGATGATGATGATTTAGTACATATAATTAGATTTATTCAACCCGTATAATACACGAAGTTTATAAAGATATAACTTTTTTATTATTTAGTTTATAAAATTATATTTATCCAACCCGTGTAATATACAAGGTTACAAAATTACATTTATTCAACCCGTGTAATACATAATGTTTTTAAAGATATAACTTTTTTTTATTATTTATTATATATAATTAGATTTATTCAACCAGTGCAATACACGGGTTTTTATTATTTGGTATATAAAATTACATTTATTCAGTACAATACATGGGGTTCTTAGAGATATAATTTTTTTTATTATTTAATGAGTAAATTGCCATTTTAGTCCCTGAGTTTTGTCCAAATTTGCCATTTTAGTCCAAATAGTTTTTTTTTTCGCCTGTGGGTCCCTAACTTTTCCATTTTGTTGCCATTTTGATCATTTTGTCTAACTCCATCCAAAAACCCAGTTTGTAACAGGGGTATTTTGGGGATTTCCTTAAAAAATGTTTTCAGTTGCCATTTTGATCCAATTCCAAAAAATCAAAAAAATTCCAAAAAATCAAAAAAATTCCAAAAAAATCTAAAAATAAAAAAAATTCTAAAAAATCATAAAAATTCTAAAAAATTCAAAAAAATCTAAAAATCAAAAATATTCTAACCGAAACCGTTTCGACCCGTACCGTTTCGAACCGTACCGTTTCGAACCGAACCGTTTCGACCCGTACCGTATCGAACCGAACCGTTTCGACGCGAACCGTTTCGAGCCGAACCGTTTCGACGCGAACCGTTTCGACCCGTACCGTTTCAAATCCGAACCATTTCGAGCCGAACCGTTTCGACGTGAAGCGTTTCGACCCGTACCGTTTCAACCCGTACCGTTTCAACCCGTACCGTTTCGAACCGTACCGTTTCGACCCGTACCGTTTCGAAGCGAAGCGTTTCGACGCGAAGCGTTTCGATCCGTACCGTTTCGATCCGTACCGTTTCGACGCGAACCGTTTCGAACCGAACCGTTTCGACCCGTACCGTATCGAACCGAACCGTTTCGACGCGAACCGTTTCGAACCCGTACCGTATCGAACCGTACCGTTTCGACCCGTACCGTATCGAACCGAACCGTTTCGACCCGTACCGTATCGAACCGAACCGTTTCGACGCGAACCGTTTCGAACCGAACCGTTTCTACCCGTACCGTTTCGACGCGAACCGTTTCGAACCGAACCGTTTTGACGCGAACCGTTTCGAACCGTACCGTATCGAAACGGTTCGGCTCGAAACGGTTCGTGCCGAAACATTTAATGATTTTTGGATTTTTTAGAATTTTTATGATTTTTTAGATTTTTTTTAGATTTTTTTGAATTTTTTAGAATTTTTTTGATTTTTTAGAATTTTTTTGATTTTTTGATTTTTTGGAATTTTTTTGATTTTTTGGAATTGGATCAAAATGGCAACTGAAAAGATTAGTGATTATGTACAAACTGGGTTTTTGGATGGAGTTAGAAAAAATGATCAAAATGGCAAAAAAAATAGAAAAGTAAGGGACCCACAGGCGAAAAAAAAACTATTTGGACTAAAATGGCAAATTTGGACAAAACTCAGGGACTAAAATGGCAATTTACTCTTATTTAATATATAAAATTACATTTGTTCAACCCGTGTAATAAACGTGATTTTTAAAGAATAATTGTTTTAAAATTACATTTATTCAACCCGTGTAATACACGGGGTTCTAACCTAGTCTCCTTATATACACACAAGGGGAAACCTTATTAGTTAATAATGGTAATATGATTCATCAACAATTACCAACTAATTTATTATAGGTTTTAATATATTTTGATCTATATTATATAAATGATAATGATGACTACTAGATTAAACACAAATAAATAAATATTTAATTTTACATTTTTTTTTTGAAAGGAGTGGATTAACCGGCTACCATGGCCGGCCCTGGGGGTGGGTGGGGAGGACCACCAGCCAGGGCCCGATATTTTGAGGGGTACGTTTTTTGTGGAAAACACCTGATATGTATATGTAAAATATTTTTTAATAGGGTACACTCATACAAACACCAACATAGGTCCCTTACAAAACTATTCTTATGGTTTATATTAATTATTAACTTTTTTGGCATTAGGTTTACACCTTTAATGAGTTAAATACCCAATTTCGTTAAGATCTAAGAGCACATTTTTTCGAGCTCGAAAATGGTACACGAATTCTCAGGGCCGGCCCTACCGGTTACCTTGGCCGCCTCTAGGCGTACCCGCTCAGGTTCGAATCCGCCGGCCCGCGATGCGGTACCTCCCGGTCTGTCTGGCCTAAGCCCCGTGCAGGAACTCCACTGGCCCGAGATCGAACCCGTAACCTGTGAGTAAACTTTCACATTTCTTACCAGCTGGGCTGGTAGTCATTGGCTATTTAATCTTACATCTAACTCATTTGTGTGTTTTAAGGGTTTAGTGTTTGTTTTACGGTTACCCAATTCGTACTTCAGCAATAATGATGTCTGTCACATAATTTTCAAATTCATATAATGTGAACCCACCAACCCAATTCGTTACAGAGTACAGCTGTACAATATTATTATTTACGGTTACATATCATGTCATGTCAATAATGATGTTATTGCACATAATTTTCAGGTACAGCTGAAATAATGATGTGAAATAATGTTATTGCACCTTTTCAAGCAATTCGTTACAGAGTACAGCAATAATGATCTATATTATTATTTGAAAATTCGTTACATAATTTTCAAATTCATATCATGTCAATAATGATGTCTGTCACATTAATTTGTTTTACGGTTACCCAATTCGTACTTCAGCAATAATGATGTCTGTCACATAATTTTCAAATTCATATCATGTGAACCCGCGAACCCGTTGAACTCGGTTAAGGGTGTTAGGAGTGGGAGTCGGCAAACCCCTTTTACCGAAGTGGCAAACCCACGGCAACCAATGCCAACCCTTTGCCGCATGAAGTGTTTGACGAAATGGGTTTTCAATCGGTGAGGCATAACCGACGCGGGGAAGGGAGGAAGGAGAGAGAGAGGGGGTGTGGGGTGGGGTCCATTCCATTCTCAACCAATCACATATTTTTCTTTTTTTTTAATTTAAAAAGTTTACCACTTCACCAAATGTCTAAACCATTGCCAACACTTTTCACCAAAGTTTAAACACTTTTCACTGATTGACGTGGCGCACTCTGATTGGTTGATTTTTTAGTTTGCCACTCTCAAGTGTTTAACCACTCCTAACACCCTAAAACCAAGTATACAACTCATTATAATTCTAACTCATTTGTTTGATTTACGGTTCTGGTCAAAATTGACACTTTCACCATTGGTTGTATAATACAGAGTATAGCTGTACAATATTATTATTATTTTTATTAAGAAAGATTGCATACATAAGTAAAGTGTACCTTTTGGGTCGGAGGTGGTTGCTAGTGAAGTTATTGCTTACATAAGTAAAGTGTACCTTTTGAGTCGATGGTGGTTGCTAGTGAAGTTAATTTTCAAAAAAAAAAAAAAAAAAGTAAAGTGTACCACAGTATACGATTTTTGGTCTTCCTTATTTATTCACTCTCACCAACCCCCCGTACTCAATTATGCATCCATTGATTCCTGAACAGTTGGAATCCCGTCTGTTTACACACCCCAAAACGCTCCGTTTTGGCCATAGCGAGAAGTTTTGGGGTAAAGTCAATAGAAAAGGACTGAGCCTGTCAGTCCTGTCTGTTGACCTGGTACCAAAGTGCCCCGCTATAGCCAAAGCTTGACGTTTTGGGCTGACTATTTATTTTTGATGGAAAAAGTAAGGTTTTGATGGAAAAAATGGGTTGTTGGTTTGTTGTTTGGTTGTGTTTTTTTTTTTTTGAAAAGTTGTAGATTTTTATTTTATTTTTATAAAATATATATAATTTAAAGTTGATTTAAAGTTGTTTTATTCTTTACAAAACATATATAATTTAAAGTTGTTTTTATAGATGTTAACCGATTTTATTTTAATAAATTACACGAACATGTTTAATTAAAACACCGTACGATAAGTTGCGAAAGAGACGTGTGAAATAAACGCAAACAATCCACACAAACATTGTGTAAATAAAAGATCAACTACATAAATATATACAAAATCAGTTTGTACATACAAAACAAAAGTACAACTGAATGTCTAATACAAAATAAAAACAATAGAAACTAAAGCTCCCGATCTTCTGGCGGTGGGGACGGTGGCAGTGGATGGGGTGACAATCCAAAATGAGCAGTGATAGCCATGAGCGTCTCAACAATCCACGTCTGTTGTCGCTCAGAACGTCGGAGACACCGATCGAAGTCCCGAGCCACCGCCTGCGCAGCAGGAGGCGGGTCTGCAGAGACGTGATGTGGGTACTGCGGCGGGTGCGGAGGTGGCGGTGGCGGCGATGGCGAGAACTCGTCGTCAACGACGTGATCAGCCGGAGGCGGAGGCTGAGCCTGACCCTGTGCCTGATCCTAAGGCTGAGCCAACCCTAGAGCCACAAGCTAAGCCTGCTGAGCCGCAGCCTGAACGGCAGCATGAGCTAGTACTTTGTCCATAATCTCAATAACAATTGGGATCACCTCCGGCAACGCCTACGACACAAAAATATGGTACTCGCGTGTCCGAAACCCCAGGCCAACGTCAAACGTGTGCGTCAAACCCATGCTCGATAGTGACGCTCGACCTAATCTAGTCGATGGAATGGCCGGGGACAGCAGCGGGTCACTCTCGGGCACGATCTCTAAAGAGTGTGTGATCGTGGTAACGTAGGACCCGCCGAAGAGCCTACCGCGTTTCTGCCTATGATAAGCGGCAGCAAAGTACTCCGCCAGGCACGTAGCGAGCGCGCACAGCTGGCGCCGCAACAGGCAGTACATAAAGAAAAGGTCACCCATGTTGACCTTGTCCCGGCTGTGATACCGGGGCACGATCGATGACCCAATAATACGGTGAAGGTATCTGTACAGGGGGTCTATGATGGCAGAGGCTTTTTGCGAGGATTTCCCAAAGGGAACCCTCGCAATATCCCTCCAAAGACTGATAAGTGTCTGCCTGTCTAAGGCTCTAACTCCCTGTGTGTAAATATTTGTATCAAGCTTGGCCTGTGTGTACAAACCTGAATGGACGGCAAAGTGTGCCCATATCGCCACATGTGCCCCTATCTCCATGGTGTGCAGCTTCGCGCACCTCTCATGCCTATCTATCCCCAACGGGAAAGTCAGATACACGTGACCATCGAGTAATACACATGACCATCGAGTATATCAACTTGGAGTTGCTCCTGCTGCATCTCCTCCTCATTGAAATCCATATCCACGTCAAAATCCATATCTGTGTGTTTAAAAATACAATTTTAATAACAATTTTTATAAACAATTATTAAAAACAATTTTATTTAAAACAAATATTATAATTTTAAAAACAAATATATTAAAAAAAAATTTATTTTTAAAAACAGTTCAATAATTAAAAAAATTATAATTAAAAACAATTTAATTAAAAACAAATATTATAATTTTAAAAACAAATATATTAGAAACAATTTTATAATTACAAGCAAATTTGGAAATAAAAACAATTTTATTAAAAACAAATATTAAAATTTTAAAAACAAATATATTAAAAACAATATTATTTTTAAAAACAATTTTATTATTAAAAGGGAGGGGGGGGGGGGGGGGAAGCGTCGCGCTTTGGGCTAAACCGGGCGCTTTGCCCCTTCTGTTTAAAAAAAAACCACCAATAGCCCCTGAATCGATCCAAATCAATCCAAAACACAAACAATTTATGGAAATTAACGAATCTACATAAACAGGGTCTAGTAATCACACCTTATAGCTTTTGAATCGTCCAAAATGGTCTTGAATCGGAGTCGTATTGGCCAAGTATGTGAAATCGCACCTTTTAGTGTGTGTTTTTGTGTGTTTGGTTGAGTTCAGATCGAAGCTGCCCCGCTTTGGTGTTATACGCAGGGCTAAAATGCCCCGCTTTGGCCAAAGGGGGGCGTTTTGGGTTCAAATTTTACATTTTTGACCCAAAGCTGATGCTCTTTGGGCCAAATATGTAACTTTTGAAATGCAAAGGGCCCCGCTTTGTTTTTGGGGTTTTTTTTAATTGTTTTAAAAATTATTTTAATTAAAAAATGCACCTAAAATTGTCGTATCAGGACATATTTTGCCATTGCAAGTCATTTTAGGAAGTTTATTGTCTATACGGCACGTTCCGGATAAGTTCGATCACGTGTGTTGCCGTATTCCATCATTTCGTGTGAATCTGTTTTGATTTCACTTGTAGTCCAATGGGCCGTGTTGTATGTATACACGTCCTACCAAATCAGTACTTGACGTATTTTGTCATTAAATGTCGTATTATGATGTCTATTATCACTATTGTTGCGTGCTATCGTGTATTTTGGCCGTACGGTTCGTGTCGGTGACATTCGGTATTATGACGTTTATCGTCTGTAGGTGCCGTATTATTGCGTAGATTGTCTGTAAGTGCCATATTAGTGCGTAAATTGTTTTTTATGGCGTATTATGGTTATATTGTTCATATTATTGCGTTTTTTGGTCGTACGGTTCGTATCGTTGACATTCGGGTTGATATGACACATGATAGAAGCGTATCTTTTGAACAATAACAATCACAAACACACTTTTGGATTATAACTGATTTAATTGGATTAGAATTATACATACTTGACCTTCATCTTGAACATCTGGGAAAACATTAAGGTTCGTGGGTGTGTACATTATTCTTCGATATGCGTTGATTCGATCCTTGTATAAGTCATGCCAGGCCGCTGCACTCTCTTTTATATTCAAAGTCCAAAGATAGTTCCGGGGAGGCATTGGATAGGATTCTTCAAGCTTTACGTGGATGAAATGTCCACCGTCGATGAACACAACCGCAACCACCTGATAAGGTTTCTCAGCTTCATCCGGACCGCCCAACAGAGGGAAAGTTGTGTCGTCGCTGCGAATGTCGATCGTGTGAACAATCACACCAAATCTTTGAGCAATAAGAAATCCCGCCTCAGGCATCACCATCTAATTTTTGGGCTCTGCTCTACCCACTCCATGAAATTCTATCCTATTAAACAGCTCATCATAATGTCCTACGTTTTCCGGATCAAAGACTTGCCTCCAAATACCCTCATTCATACGCAACTCCATTAAAAATTGTCATCGGATAGACAAATACTTTGTTTGTTTCTGTCCTAACCCCACAGCTACCGATCGAAACCCACAGTGACCATCTGGTTTCACGTCCTTTATTTTTGAGATGTATGGGTGAAACACTTTTGGAATTTGACATCGATAGTTCCCGATAGCTATATCTGTCTTAGGGCCCAACGTTATCATTGGGAAATCGGGGTGAACGTTAAGCGGTTGTTGTTGTTTTTGTCTTTGAGAGTCTTGGGATGATACGTACGAGTTGTAACGAGGAAGATCGTCCGAGGTGTCGAACCCACTTTGTGTAGACGGTATATAAGAGCTTTTTCTTCCAGCTTCTGCTGTCCTTTGTTCTTGCGCCCTCTTTGTTAGATGACCACGAGTGTTCATTTGAACAACATGAGGTTTTTTTGTACTGTTGCCTGGCATGAGGATTTGTTTAAATTTTTCAAAGTAGCTCTTTTTCACATGAGGAGGTGTTGGATTGGTTTGTTGTTTTAGTTTTTCAAATTCCGCGTCTACATCGATATCTTCAAACTTACTCCTTGCCGGCTTGAAGTCAAGCTTCTTCCAGAACACATCTATGGAATTGATTCGGATTTGCTCACCTATGAAAAACAACATATGGTAGAAAATTAGGTAGTGAATTTATAAAAGCCAAGAGTCAATAGGTAAACATACCATTTTTTTCTAACATTTCCAGACGACAAGCACATGGCAAACCACAACTGGTGAAAAGCTGGCAACCACAATGTAACACCCCAAAAACGGGTTTGGTAATCAAACCACGTTAATATTAAAAGACGGGTAAAGTACCGTAGGTGGGAAAAGTTAACCCGCAAACAAAATAACTAGGAATAAATTTACCTAGTTATTGAATATGTAAATAAGTAATGAAGACATGGAGTTGTGGTAATAATTAATTAAAAATAAACTTGAGGGACTAAGGTTGAGAAGAGGTGAACTTGTGTTTTAAAACATAAAATTTACTCATAACACACACATAGTGTGTGTATACGGTCGATCATCAGAGGTGAAGAAAAAGGGTGTAACCCTAATTCACTCAAAATCACCAAATTGAAGGTCAAATTTAGCTTCAAATCAATGCATGAGCACGAAATCGTGATCACCAAGCTTAGGAGACCACAAGGTATGTTCAATTTCATCATTTGGTGTTATCTTGAAATTTTGATTAACACTCATAAATCGAAATTCTGTGATGAATGTTATATGTATGAGTGATATTGGGTTGAATCCATGTCTAGGAACAAACCCTAGTTGAAAATTTGATGTATTAATGTTAAAAACTAGGAATTTGATGAACACCCATATATGTGTTAAGTGGGTTTTTATAACAATGTGATGAACACATGAATTTGAATGTTAGTTTGAGAAAAACTGATGTTATGATGCGAGTCTTGATATTGTTTATGAATGCTAGACACAAAGGCTTGAATTTGATGATTGAAACTTGGTTAAAATGTTAGTCATGGACCAAATAGAAGAGGTATAGAAATCATGCCCGCTAGGTGTTTGTTAAAATGCCTAAGTGAAATCGCACGTCTACTCGGTTGTAAGTAGAACTTAATTAGATTAGGTATCCGGAGGAATGCCGAATAACATGATGAAACGGGTTTCACTTATAGATGAAAACCCGTAGATTTTGTGTAATGAATGAATAAAGTATCTTTGATAATTGGGAGCTAGGTTAACTTCATGTTAATAATAGCATGAACATGGATAGAAAAAAATAGTTTAAAACGGTAGCATCATTATAATTTCTACCAGATAATTGATGAGATCGGCTAAATGAGTTATTGAACGCAAATATGCATTTCATACGATTAAGGGTAATTGACTTTTAAAAGTCAAATTAACCAATGATGAAGTCGAATAGTAGTTTCGACATAGAATTCGTAAGATGGAATAGTCGTATGTGATAATGACTAATCTAACCGTATTACGAATTAAAACGCGTGATGCTATGGATTAGCAATTGTTGAGACAAGATATTAAAACAGGTCAATATGTTGACCCGAGCCAGGTACACATAAATAGGTTTATAGTTAAAAGTGAGATTTTGGTCAAATAATTAGTGAAAGTCCTTGTAGTAAAATGAGGGACTAAAATTGACCAAAAAGCCCTCGATGGGTAAACCAGGCAAACAACCCTTAGAGGTTGTTTAAGAACATGTAACATGATCAAGTAAGTGGTAGATAAACATAAAATTTATAGGCATAAGCCTCTCGTGGGTTAAATGCTTAAGAAGGGGTCATTTATGTAAAATGACTATCCGAAGGGTAAAATTTTGGATAATTGGTTTAATATGTTAAATCCACCACAAAAATAGTTGTGGTGGGATATAAGTAGGTATTTTAAAATGGGAATACGAAGTGTAAAATAGAAGAGCGAGTTTGATGCTTAAATGCATAAAAGTCGCTGTAAACGGGTCAAAACGAATTACACGCATAACTAGGAAAACGGTCACGTAATTCACTAAGTAATAAGTATAAGTTAAAGATTGGGAGTTAAAATAGTCGTTTATGACTTAATAGTAAACGAGAAATAAGTGTGGATAATGAATTACGAAACGGGTTGAATAATTATAAAAAGGATTTATAAGCCATTAGCTTATAAATCGGATTCTATGCGAACAAAGATGTTAAACGGGTCCGTAATTTATTTACGGTCGCGTAGGAAAAAGAATCACGCAAAACGGACATATAGATCAAATGTTATGGCTATTTGAAGTTGGATTTTTGGTAAATAAATAGAGCTGGGCAAAATGCAGGTCCAGAAAACGGACCTGCTGGAAAGTAGTCTTCCCGTGCCACGCGATGGGTGACATGGGAATGGGTGCGACACGCGGGAGCCCCCGCGGCACGCGACAAGAAGAACCGAGCCTCTCGCGTGGCGCGAGAGGCATAATTCTGGAATTTTATTTTTGTTTTGTTTATTTGATGTTGGAACTTGTTTCTAAGTTATCAAAACTAACTTTTGAGTTGGTTTTGATCGTCGGTGAATATCAAGAGTACCCGGATGAGGATCATGCGACGAAAACGAACCGAACACATGAAAAAGAAGCTTCTGCACGTTGTTTCGTCGTTATTTTTAAATGACGAACTCAATTACATTATGTTGTATTACTTTTAAATTGTAAAAGTTTAAATAAACCCGTATTTTTATAAGGATGTGTAGTCGTAATTACACATTTAATTGTCGATATTTATATGGTAATCGTTAAGTATTTGTAAGGGTCTTACAAGTTGGTAATCAGAGCTTATGGTTAAAGAGTAAAGTGTGTT
This sequence comes from Helianthus tuberosus, assembly GCA_030545235.1. Classification (NCBI taxonomy): domain Eukaryota; kingdom Viridiplantae; phylum Streptophyta; class Magnoliopsida; order Asterales; family Asteraceae; genus Helianthus; species Helianthus tuberosus. Next base: position 18,178,804 of record CM060410.1, read on the forward strand.
CGGTTCGCGACTTGGTCGCAAATCCGGTAAATATATTTATATTAATGGTTTAGTATGATTAAAGTGTTGTGAACAACACATAGGGTTATCGTATAATACATGTTACCCCAATCAAATCGATAAATGATCGATGTAGTCAACGAAATTACGTGCGTTGACACGTATAATAGGAAAGCCTTGTATTATAATACGAGCGTTTATCGATGTTGATATTACTAATCTTTGTAAAAGTTTTAGTTGAAGGATACTTGCATCTGAAGATGACAAGAGTGTAACAAGTGACAGATATGACAGAGGAACGGTCTGAAGTATGACAAGTAGAGTATGCACACCAAGGACCTAAATCGCGTAACGATCGCGGGCAAGGTTAATGGCAAGGAAAGCCCGTTAGGGCAAGCATTACCAAGTGCACGCTTTAAATTTAATCGCACAAATAGTAATATGCAACAAACACGTAGAGAATGACAGTTGCATATGTAGGATAAAACTTGGAAAACCTGAATAGGATATCTATGCAGGATGATGTTTCCAAGAGAAATCAAATAGAAACATGTGTTACTCACGATTGTGAATAACAAGACAATAATAGAATTAGTTTGTGTGGAAACTTGGACGTGAGTAATTTTCCAAGTGAATAATTCTCAATAAAATACTATTGAGAAAAGTAGCGATTACATTAGCGAATGTGATTACATAATAGTTTGATAAAAAGAAAACATTTTATATGTTCAAGTGCAAAACGAGTAAAACTAATGATTGTTGTTAAGCAATTAAATAAAGTCTTACTGAATGAAATCATCGATATAGAAATAAATAAAGGCGTTACTTACATAGGGCGTGATGTGAAAATTATAAAAAGGTCATGTGTGTCATGTGTTGACCGCTTACTCTGGCCAAGTAAGTAGTGAAAACATGATACCATGAACTTCTTATGATGGACACATTTACGTCCGATGTAGTAAGGACGGGGTGAATGGGACGAATTAAAGAAGTACCCAAACGGATCAAATAAGTAAAATATTTGATGATAAATGTAAACGCAAGCCGGGTAACAGAAGCGTATCATATTAGAATAACGAGCCCGAGTGAAGGGACACAATCAAAGTAAATGAAAATACAAACCAACTAATGAGAATGCTAAGGCATAGGGGATAAAGTTTGACTGTCATAAGTGATGAAATTCACACAAGACAAGTCAAAGGGGTAGAATAAAGAATAAAAGACTTGGTCGAATAAAAGCAATGAAATTCGCTAAGACGACCAAATAAATCAAAACAAAGTCTAAATGCATACCGGAAGGGTTGCAATAATAATGACTTCGGTAAAATACCCGATAAGTGGGTGGGATTTCAGAAGTATGTGTAAACCAAGAGACGGGAACGCAGATTAAAAGTCAAAAGACTCGGGTTAAGAGTTATGACTAAAAGACGACAATATTTTTGCAAACATAAATTTTGATAATTATGATTCAACTATCTCGAAGTTGAACGGGACAAATAAAGAATGAAGTTTGACATTCATAAGTGATGATTTTTCACACAAAACGAGTGAAACAAGTTAGATAAAGAATAAGGCTTGATAATGTAAGGAAAACGCAAACTGGTCAACGGGAGCGTTAAAATCATTAAGATAAAAGAACCCTGGGTAACGGGTTGTAAAGAAATATAGGAATGAACCAGATAACGGTAAGTGGAGAAGAAACCGACAAGTAAATGACATAAGAAGTCATGGAGTCGGAAGGATAATCCAAAAGAAAACGAATGTAGCCTTAGACTATGGTCAAGGTCAAATAACTTTCAAAAGCGAAAATAAATGATTCTAAACATAAAAAGGGGTACCTTGACGCTATATATATATATATATATATAGGATTAGGTTCATTAGTGAACAACTTCTTAAGAATGAACCGAGTGAACTAATCTTGGCCCTTGATCATTTTTTAGATTAAAAGGGTAAGATTGACATTAGCCAAGTACTTTTAATTAAAATCCCTTAATTTTCTACTCTCTTAACTCTCTCTCTCATTTTTAATTATTTCTCTATTATTTTAATTATAAGAGATTGAAGGGCTAATGTTTTTTTTAAATAAACTGTTATGTTCCTTTTAAAATTAAATATTAAACCTAATTAAATTATGATTTTTAACATATGTGTATACAAGTCAGTATATACAAGACTTATACACTTGTGTATTATTCAAGTACATATGTGTATACGGGTCGGTATATAGTAGACGTATACACCTGTGTATTATTCAAGTACATAGCGTATACATGTCGATATATACCAGACTTATACACTTGTGTATTTCTACATATTGTTTCCACTATATATCTTTTCATCAAACATTGATCTAATACATATATGTATAGGGAATGTAATTAAATATTTTTAATTGTGTTCTAGATGGAATAATATTTGATAATGTTTGAATTTTTTTTAAATTATGAAATATTAAGTTAGGTAACATGTGAGAGAAAAAAATATAGAGAATGTAATTAAATATTCTTTTAATTGGAAAGAGAAATCAGGAGAGAGAAAAAATCAATTAATTAAATGAAGATAGAAATATACAATTATACCCTTGTGTCTATTAAAATACATGTAAGTTACAAAAGATAATTAAAATCTTGCCACTAAAGAAAAAAATCTAGATCTACAAAATCAATGGTCATGATAAGTTCATTTTGTTCAAAAATAAATCATTGTTCACTCATGAACCCTACCCTATATATATATAGAAACGGGTTCAGGAGAGAACGGTGAAAAGTGTGAGAACGGATCCTGGCCCAACACGTGGCAGGGGGCCCTAATTGTTATGTGGGGGTACGATTGTCCTTTTATACGTTCCCTCCTTATTCGCGTTATAAATCTCGTTCAAATTAAAACTCCAAAGATTTATTGTTAGCTGTTACCTCCTTTGCAAGCTTTCTCAGATCTATGGCGTTTAACGTGGATTCTGTTCGACAAAGTAATATTCGTTGGCGTTTTCTATTTTCGTTTCAGCAAATCATGCAATAGATATGGCGTTTTGTTCTTTTATCATTGTTCTATGGCGTTTTTTTGTATTATTTAATTTATAATGTGTTGTATAATTTTCCATAGCGTTATACAATTATGTAGTTTAATCTCGTTTTAATTGATATTTAATCTATTATTCATAACTGCAATTGGAGTTTTCGATATTAATTTTAATTGTCTTTTACGTTTTTGTGTATTTGTTATGTTTTTACGATCATTGGTGTTTTTCGTCTATTTGATTAGTTTTGAATTTTATTTAGTAGTATTTGTGAATATTAGTTATTACTATTTTGTTAATTTGTGGAAACATTAGTTTTGTTAATTTTGGCGTTTTCATTATGTGTTTATTATGTCTTGTTTATTTTTCAATTAATGGCGTTTTAATGTATAATGTTATTACGAGACATCACTCTGTTTTTCTGATTTTTTTGTTCCTCCCTGTGTTTTCTCAGACGAAGTCTCTTCCTCGAGTCAAAGGCATTGCCCCAAAACTGGATTACCATTTATCATTCCTGACGTCAGTGAAGAATTAAAGCCCAGAAAGGACATGCTATTCTCAAGCCTTGATGATTGTTATTCAATGTATGTTAAGTATGCTAAGGAGTGTGGGTTTTCAGTCAGGAAAGGGACTACAAAGACAAACTCTAAAGGTGTGTTACATATTAAGTATTTTTTGTGTACGAGAGCTGGGGTATATAAGGACAAGAAGGTTGATACGTTGGACCCCAATCAAAAAGAGCGAGTAGTGCGATCTAACTTTTCCAAGAGGACTGATTGTGGTGCACTGTTATGTGTAGAATATGAGAATGGATTTTGGAAGGTGTATAAGTTTGTCGAGGAGCACAATCATGAACTTGTTGAACGTCCTGATAAGCATTTTCTTCCAACTTAACAGCATCTCACTCAGCTCCAGAAGCATGTTATACACAACATGTCTAAGCTGAATTTGGGTCATGTTATACACAACATGTTAAGAAATATAAGATGCAAATAAACTTGTTCATAGGGGAATATGACGCTGATATGGTTATGAAACATTTGAATGAAAAAAAACATTCCCAGCCTAATTTCTCGTATGATTACATCACAGACGAAGACAATCGTTTGAAGGGTCTTTTTTGGTGTGATGATCAAGCCAAACGTAATTACCACGTGTTTGGTGATGTGATTTCATTTGACGCCACGTATCGTTCCAACAAGTAATTTTTTATAATTCAACTTCTTTGTTTTTGGCGTTTTATTAATTTTACATTCATGGCGTTTTTTTATTTTACATGCAATGGCGTTTTTTTAGCTTACATGCTGTAACGCCCGTCTCAATTTAACAAGATTTTAATGATAAAATACACATTTTAATGCTAAAATGTGACTTTACAAAAACTTCTTATACCAACATTCCCAAATGTTTACAACATTTCAAAAACAAATTTATAAGTGTTTACATGATTCACTTATAACAACACAAATCAAGATTAGACGCGGAAGCTTCATTTAATGTGTGTTCGGTTCTTGCTCGCCGCTTGATCTTCATTCGGGACTCTCGACGTTCACCTATGATCAAAACCAACTTAGAAGTCATTTTTGATAGTTAAATAACAAGTACAACAAGGTAATTGGGTCAAACAATCGAAATAAACAAAAAAATCAAAATATTCAACATTTTAGGCCGTCGCCGCGCGCGACGGCCAAGGGCTTTGGCCGTGGCGCGACGCCACGGTCCTATTTTGACAGAATGTGTGTTGCTGGTGCTGCATATTCCCAGCCAAGCTTGATTTTACGAAAACGAGTATAACTCCTTCGTTATTGATCCGATTTACACGATTCTTTTTCCTACGCATCCGTAATTTAATTCTCCATCTTATGGAGTTAAAATCCAACATTCGGCATAATAAATTTTGAGACTTCTAAGCCTTCGACTCATTACCTTTTTACCAAATTTTAACCCTTTATGCATTTATCAAACAAACATATTTGTTTGATCCTTATTTCACATGCACCTCTTCAATTTAATATTATCTACCATGTTAGGTTCTAATCACAGGTTTCTTATACAATTTAAACCCGTTTTCGCTCGTATGCTTATTTTGACCCGTTAAGGGTATTTAAGTATATTTTAAACATGATTCGCTTTCATTTGTATCTAGCTTTATATTTCCACATTTCTTACCAAGTAATCTTCCACCACAACTATATTTGTGGTGGATTTAATGTGGAGATCTATATATTCCGAGTTTTATCCCTCGAATTATCATTTTATGGCAAAGACCCATATAGAGTCATTTGACCCAAAGATTCACATATTTCACTTTTTATACTTATTCCAAGTATCTATTTGATCACAAAACTCATTTCTAAACAACCCTTAAGGGTCGTTTGCTCAATTTCACTTATAAGGGCATTTTGGTCACTTTTACCCCTCCTATTACGACGAATGACTTTTAAAGCCATGTTCGACCAAAATCCCACTTTTAAAACTATAATCTTGTTTAGAAACCATTATATTTCTAAAACACCATAATCATAACTCAATTTATTCGGTTTACCTCAAAGATAACCGAATATCTATATTTTATCCTTGTCTAACTCTTATAGAACCTCAAGTTCTACATGATGAGTTGAATCATTATACAAACCTGGCTCGGATCAATATATTGACCCGTTTCGATACCTTGCCTTAGTGGCCGCTACGTAATAGCGATGTAAACATCCATGTGCTATTTATTCCAAAATCACACAACTCGACAAACCATTAGTCAATATTATCAAAGGGTGATATTTTCACCTTTTGACCCGTTTGGTCTAAATGACTATGAATCTTTATGAGATGATATTTATTACCATCTTATCTATATGACTCGCTCCGGTTTACACCGTATAGTCTTTTTACTTATAAATCATTTATTGATTCTTTTGACCCATTATAACTTACGATATAAAGGTCTTTCACAACTAACGGTTATTATCCACAAGTGACCCAAATACCGTTTTACCCTTACTATTTGCAATGGTTTACCTTATAAGGTAACCATTTAAAAACTCGTTATCTTTTAGTCATTTCATGACTAATTAACCGCATTAGCTCCTTTTTATCCATTAAACATGATTTATGACCATTGTCTTTTGTTCCGGACCGCACTTGTCGTGTCGGAACATCATAATTTAAAACAAGACTTACTATTCACGACCTATCAAACCAATAAGTATTAAATAATTAGAGTGTAAGCTTTACTTACCTTACATCCATATTATGCTTTTCCGTCATTCTTGCTTTGTTTGACCCGCTTCGTTCCCAAGCTTTCACCTAGCTTGTTAATCGTCAAACTATCATTGTAAATTGTAAGATGGTTAGACTAGTCATAATTATTCACGACTATTCCATCCTACGCTCTTTATGTCAATATTATCATTTGATCATATCATTGGTCACTTTGACTTTAAAAAATCAAACGGCCTATTAACACAAATAATTTACACGAAGTAGCTCGACTATTCGTTTAATTACTTGGCCAATTATCCGGTATTGTCATTCTCATGTTACTGGTTAAATCACTTTAACACATAATGCTATCAACATCTTTCTAATCAAGAATATTTCATCATCTTATCATATCATACTAAACTTATTTCATATTAAGTATGGTTTATATACTCAAACACACAATTTGTTCAAGTATTTCCTGATTACTAACATGCATGATGATTCTAATCATAATCATATCATCAAATCCATCTTATGACTAATACCCACTTAGCCCAGTGTGGGAATTCATTCAATCATTCAATTCATAGCATGCTAGGTATGATTTTCACTTAGGGTTTTATTCCTAAGCAAGTGTACATCACTAATCTAGCCATAGATTCCCTAATCCATGCCTAATTTGCGATTAGGATGATTATCCAATCTTTACAACTTCACCAAATGTCAAGATTTTACATACCTTATGATCCCCTAGCTTGGGTGATCATTAATCCATGTTCAATTGTCAATTTTGACTCCATTTGGACCTTCAATTTGATGATTCTAAGTGAGATTAGGGTTTTGGTTCTTGGAGAACCTTCTGGTCGACGTACAGAACACACCTTTTGTGTGTGTTTTGTATTTTAAGTTTATTTTATAATTAAACTTTCCATTTACCCAAATCTGGCCCCTCTTGTTTGGTTAGTTATTAAGTAGGACACAACCTACTTATTTCTAACAATATTCCCACTTATTAACTAGGTTAAACATTCCTAGTTAAATTAGTGGGTTCGGGAAATCTACGACTTAGTTTATTTTGAGTCCCGTTGACTCGGGCTTTGATAAACTTTACTTTCCCACAAGCTTTCGTTCAGCTTTTATTTAATATTAGGCTTATTTATTTAAAAATCATAATATTCACCGGGTTACTTTTACCCCTAACGGCAATTTACCCGTCTTTTAGTACTAACGTAGTTTAATTTCCAAATCTGTTTTTGGGGTGTTACAAGTCTACCCCCCTTAAAGAGGTTTCATCCTCGAAACCTTTTCTTACATAATTTATCGAGTTTAACTCCATGCAGTTGCTCTCGATAATCAATTGAGCATTGCTCATATTTTAACCAATTGTTAGTATTACCAGAAAAGTATGATAATATCTTTTTGGTTACTAATCATCTACATATCTTATACGACATAATGCAACTTGAAATAACGTAATCTCGTTATTTCCACTAGTTTAATTTACTTAGCAATATTCATCACTCGGCTCTAATGTGAATATACTTCACATTACAGTTCTTGACCGGGATCATGTCACGTCATGCCCAATTTTATATCAACTTTTTATTTTCAAAAATATCACTTTTTGAAATATATCGTCTTGCACCTATCAGTGTCAAGACTTATATCTTTCATGCTTACTATTTATATGTCTATCAGTATTCATATTTGTAAAAATGTTATTTCTTATCAAAACTGAAGTTTTAGTTTAGCATCTTCTCTTTAACTTTTGTCAATTATCCATACCGAGATATTGACAGTCCAAAATTTATTCTTTTGCAGTCTTTGTTTTATGCGAGGATTCTCAACTGATTCCCTCGCTTTGTCTAATTAACCCGTAGGTTTTATCACTTAGCCTTATGGGCTATTTTATTAGACTTTCACCTCTTTAAGGCGAGGTCCTTATAATCTATTTCTTTCTAGTCATGACCCGTGGGTCGTTTTATTCTCGTAGACCTTTCCATTGTTTATAACCCCAAAGGTTAGGTTGATCCCGTAGATCATTTCTTACTCATGTCATTCTTAAAATACATGTTTGGTGTCAAGGCATCCTGTTTTTGTTTAAAATCAATTATTTTCGCCTTGGTATTTTCTTTGAACTTGACCGTAGTCTAAGGCTACATTCGTTTCCTTTCGGACAAATTTTCTGACTTTATGACTTCTCACGTCATTTATGCGTCGGTTTATCTTATGCTCACCATTATCCAGTTTACATACATTCATATTTGATTATGTCCCATTACCGGGCTCATTATTCTTTTGCTTTTAACGCTACCATTATCCCGCTTGCGTTTACTCATGTCGTCCGGCATGATATTATATTCGACCCATTCAACTTTAAAATAGTTGAACATAATTTATTCAAAATTTCTACTTACATTATCTTGTCGTCTTTTAGTTATGACTCAAAACCCGAGTCTTTTAACTTTCTATTCGAGTTCCCGTTTCTTGGTCTACGCATGTGTTTAATTCTTACCCATCAACCTGGTGTTTTACCGAAGTCGTTATTATTGCAACCCTCCCGGTATGCATTAAGACCTCGCTTCATTTTTATATTCCGACTTTGTCCTCAAGTTTGACGTTTTACAAAAACGGCCCGTTAAGAGGCATATTTGCATTTTCCGGGTTCGAGTGTAAGTACACTCCCTCCCCATGCATATCCTAATCATTTTACATGTTTGCATTCTCTGGGTTCGAGTGTAAGTACACCCCCTCCCAGTGCATACCTTAATCGTTTTACATGTTTGCATTCTCCGGGTTCGAGTGTAAGTACACCCCCTCCCAGTGCATACCTTAATCGTTTTACATGTTTGCATTCTCCGGGTTCGAGTGTAAGTACACCCCCTCCCAGTGCATACCTTAATCATTTTACATGTTTCTTTGTCCCTTCACTCGGGCTCATTATCCTAATATAATACGCTTCCGTCACTCGGCTGTGCGTTTACATTATTATCAAATATTTTGCTTATCTGATTCATTTGGGTACTTTTTAATTTGTCCCACTCACCCCGTCCTTACTACATTGGATGTAAGCATGTCCATCATAAAAAGTTCATGGTACCACGTGCTCACCACTTACTTGGCCAGAGTAAGCGATCAATACCTGGTATACATGACCTTTTTATAATTTTCACATTACACCCCATGTATGTAATGCCTCTATTTGTTTCTCTTGGAAACAATATCCCGGATAGATTTTCTATTCGGGTTTTTCCAAGTTTTAAATCTACATATGCTACTTTCAATCTCTACGTATTTGTTGCATATTACTATTCACGTAATAATTTAAAATGCGCACCTGTAAATGCTTGCCCTAACGGGCTTTTTAAGTCACTAACCTTGTTCACGATCGTCACGCGATTTAGGTCCTTGATGAGTATGCTCTGCTTGTCATACCTCGGACCGTTCCACCGTCATATCCGCAATTTGCTAAACTCTCGCTATCTTCAGATGCGAGTGTCTTTCAATTAAAACATTTACAAGAATTAGTAACATTGATATTCGCTAATTTACACATATTTTAGTCCCCCGTTTTACCGCTATTTTATGCGTTTTTGGCCGTAAAACCGTCATTCGGATACTTAATTATCTACACTTTTGTTTACAGGCCTAAAACAACATACCAGACAAGATGATAGCAAAAACGAGGACTTTCCGGACAAAACGACGAAGCTGCGAACCTTCTATTAGAAAACTGACCTGGGCGTGCGGAACGGTCGTGCGACCAGATGCACGACCGTGCATCTCCGAAAAAACCAACTTGGTCCGGCAATGAACGACCAGTGCGACTAGGCGTGCAAGGCACACAAGGCCAGCCCGGTGACGCACGGTCGTGCCATGATCTGCACCCCGTGCGGATCCGATGATCAGCCATAACCTCGGAACTGAACGATCGGTGCGACCATGCGTGCAACAAGAACCCGGCGAAGAATGACCGTGCCATATGAAGAACGGTCGTGCGATATCGAATCTGGTCAAAGATCTGATGACGTATGCAGTATGGTGCACCATACTCCATTAATTGCTTAAAGTGCACGGTTGTGCCACAGGAAGAACGACCGTGCGACATCGAAAAAATATAAAAACAGAACAGAAACATTCTGTTCGACATTCTGGAATTTTGGGAGCTTCACAGGCGATTTTACAGGCTCCGGAGGCTTTGCTTTTGACCCGGATTCAAGCCACATTGTGCCGTTTAGCTCCATTACTATCCGGATTCTTAGTCTAGTGTTTGTTTATGGTTTGGTTTTCTAATCTTTCCATGATTTTGTTAATCTTTCAAGCATTTAGATTAATGTTTATGTATTATTGTAGCCTTTGGGCAAAAACACAACAATCCCTTGCTTGATTATAGCCATTAGTGTGTTAATCTTTGTTTGTAATGACATTTTGAAGTATTTTCTATGTTAATCTTTGATGATTAGTTTGCAACCTTATTATTGATATTGATTTCTTGATTATAAGTAATTATGTTTGATGATTAATGCTTGGTTAGTTAAGATAGTTGAAAAATGAAGCTTAATTAATCTTGTATTAGTAAACTTTGAACTTGGTTAACTAGTTTAGCTTGGTTTAAATGTATGCATCATGATACTAGAAATGGTTAGTGATTTAATAAAATGTAATTATTGTTAATCAAGAGAGCTTGCCGTCACGTAAGGACCTTAACGGGTTAGATGGTGTCGTTATAAATTCTTTCCATGATTTGTTAGCTTAGTTAGTAGTTTAGGCCAAAATTGCTATCTTGGTGAATTATTATGCAAGATTTGTAAAATGAACTCGGTTGTGATTTAATCTAGTTTATGCTTGTCTCGGTGGTTGCATTGTGTTTATCGGTGTCTCTTTCCTTGATTAAGTGCGGTTAGAAAACTCCTAACGGATGACTAACTTATTTTTAAGAGATTTTCGTAGACATTTATCAATTGCACATTAAAGAACAATTTTAGGTGGTTAAAGTGTGTTTATCGTTTTAGCTTTCTGAATGATTGTCATGTTAGGATTCCCGAAAGGGATACTAATTGTCTTAAATTGGAAAATTGACCGAATGCTTCTAGTGCCAAAACCGACTTAGTTGACATGCTGTGGTTGTGTATTAAGCAAGGCTTTTTATCTATTATCTATTATGTTTTTATTATGTATTTGTTTACGCTTACTTTAGTTTAATTAAAATCAAACCAAACTTATGTTTTTACCGGTAGTTTAGTGACAAAGGTCTAGTATTATTCCTCCACCCATTTCCTTGGATCGATACTTGGTTCTTACCAATACTTTATTACATATGTGACGGGGTACACTTGCCTCTTTCGTGTGTGTTTTGATGTAAAAGTAATAATCACTTTTATAAATTTAAAACCAAATCATGTGTAAATTCATTGCAAAATTATGTATATATACGCACACGTCAAACATCAACTTCAATAATCACCCGTATTATAATACAAGACTTTTCTACTATACGCGTCAACGCGCGCAATTTCGTCAACTATATTTATCATTTAATTGAGGTAACGTGTAACACACGATAGCCCTATGTGTTGTTTACAACACTTTAGCATGCTAAACTATTAACATACATGTACTTACCGGATTTGCGATCAAGCCTTGAACCGAATACTTTATTCTTTTTAACCTTGAGCTCTGATTAACAACTTGTAACGCCCGTCTCAATTTAACAAGATTTTAATGATAAAATACACATTTTAATGCTAAAATGTGACTTTACAAAAACTTCTTATACCAACATTACCAAATGTTTACAACATTCCAAAAACAAATTTATAAGTGTTTACATGATTCACTTATAACAACACAAATCAAGATTAGACGCGTGTGACAACCCGTATCTTATTTCAATTCTCAATTTGTTATTAAATGGCCAGCAATATAATGTGATGTTTATCTAAATGGACCGATTTGTTATTAAATGGCCAACAATATAATGTGATGTTTATCTAAATGGACCGATTTTGTTTAGACAATTTAAAGATGATTTACGTGGACCTTTTGAATGAATATGTGTCAATCTAAAATGTAAAGTAACTGACAATATGCATCGATCAACTATATCATATCACATGGACTTCTCAAGATTTCATGCAATCTGACATGCACAACTTTTATAGAATGGATTGCTATTGGAGCTTTGTATTTAGTGGAGTTGCATTGAATTGTGTATATTTATACGTTTACTTGTTAACTCAGTTAAGTTTAGTGCTAGTTATTTTAATTAAACGATTGTTAATTTGGGTCGCTACACACACACACCCGAAGCCCAAATCGAACACATCATACGCTCAGTTTCACTAGACTTATGTTTGGGCCGGATTAGAGCCCCTCACATTTAACCCGCTAATACACTAAACCTGGCCCAGCTTTTCTTAAAAGCCCAAGACAACCCGAGCCCTCCTTTTCCCTTGTTAACGTGAATTGTGTATAAGATTACATAATGATTGAAAACCCTACCCATCCTAAACATACATACGACAGTAAACACCCATCATCAGCGAGGTCCCATCTCATTCCAACGAGTTTATTGGTTAGTGAATTCATATTGGTATTGATTCTCAATTAATTAATTCTTGTTATGTGTGAACTTGATAAACAATATGGTGTGTATGTGTTTTATAAACATCAACAACTTGTTATGCGAGAACTTGGTTAACAATTATTTAATCTTATTCAAGTTAATATGATTAATGTAACTTGTTATATTGGGTTGATTTCTTGTCACACTTGGCCGAAGATATACCTGTTGATTGATATGATTATTAGTGAACGAATAAATATGATCTAATGTGTGCAAAGATCGGCATGGTTACGAGTGTATGGGTGCTGAATACAAGCTGGGATTCTATGTGATGTTTTTGCGTGATCCGAATCGAATGCTTCTTGCTGATAGTTAATTGATAACTCTTAGATGTCGAATCACTAGAGCTACGTAAAGCATGGGTTACGACTTGATTTGATAAACTAGGGTATGAGATTAACATGAAGGAAAAATTACAAGTTTTGTCCTTTATCTTAACACCATTTTGCAAGCGGTGTCCTTTTCAACGAATTTGACAGACTTTGCCCTTTGTAGTGAATTTTGTTACACGTTTTGTCCTTTAACCCTAACCTAGTTAGATTTTTTTATTAAATCTAGTTACCCAAGGGTATTTTAGTCTTTTTACCCTTTATTTAATATTATTTAAAAAATAAAACAGAACAAAACATTTTTAAAAATTATTATTATTATTATTATTATTATTATTATTATTATTATCTATATATATAATCTCTCTCTCTTTTTACACACACACCCCCTCTCAAATGTTCAGATCCCACCATCGCCATTAACCCACCTACCACCGCCACCACCATCAACCCACCACCATCCGCCACCCACCTGCCATCAACCCACCACCACCATTAACCCGCCTGCCATCAACCCACCACCACCCAGCACCCACCTGCCATCAACCTACCACTATTCCCCACCAAAAACACTCACCACGACCACCTGTTAGACACCACCCGAACCCCCGTCGCCACTCAAAAACTTCCCCACCATGAACAACCCCCATCGCCACTCAAAAACTGACCACCGGCGGAACAAATAACCGGACCTCAATCGCTCAGTTTATCTCTCAGTTTAACTCACCGGACCTCAATCGCTCAGTTTATCTCTCCTACACACACAGATCGGTTCGATTCGCCGTCTCAATCGCTCCGATTCTCACCGGAATCGTCATCTAGGTCACGGCAGGTTCACGGTGTTACAGAAACCGATTTTTGATCCATTTCCGGTGCTTCTGTAAGTACAAATAGTTTAACTCCTGTAACTCTGGGTAGTGACAAATGGGTTTGGGAATGGAAAAGGGCTCCGTTTACTGTGGTGGAAGTGGCGCAATGGGTGAATTTTATTATTGTTGAATGATTCTTATTGTTACTGTAATGTAAAAGGAAGTCTCATATGGGTGATGTTATGTATGACTAGCATTTTGGTACTGTAATGTAAATGATAGAATGAATTGCTTCTTGCTGTCCAAAAAATTTGTGTTGGTGGTGGGTTATCAGATCGGGTGGGTTGTGGTGGCAAGTCGGTGGTTGCAGTTAGGGGGTGGGTGATGGCACTGGTTGTTGGTGGTGGGTGATGGCAGTGGTTGTTGTTGGTGGGGAAGTTTTAACATACATATGTCAATATTTACAAAAATCGTCCTTTATAGGTAAAAAGACTTAACTACCCTCATGTGACTTGCACGTGATGAGACTTAACAAAAAAATCTAACTGGGTTAGGGTTAAAGGACAAAACGTGTAACAAAATTCGCTACAAAGGGCAAAGCCTATCAAAATTCGTTGAAAAGGACACCGCCTGCAAAATGGTGTTAAGATAAAGGACAAAACTTGTAATTTTTCCTAACATGAAACTTGTAACTGTTGATGTTGTGTTTAGGTGTAAAAATATGTGGAACGAGATTATGGTCATGCATTAGAAATCCAATAGGAATAATGATCGAGATTGTTGCTAGGTCACTTGAATCAATTGGGTAATGGGCCATGTGGGAACTGTTAGAACACATTGGGTATAAATATGTTGGGCCGGACAACACATCAACCGAGTAAACATGTCTGGGCCGCATACCCGTCAGAAATTTGCACAACGTAAATGGGCCGAGAGGTTGTTTGTGTTTTGGGCCGCAGGGAAACAACCACGGGTGTGGCCGCATAGAAACAGTTGATATATTGGGCTACACACTCGAAGTCAGCCGTATACCTCGTTGGGCCTAGACTAGTGGGCTGCACATTTATAATAGGTTAATAGTTTTGGGCCGGGAGGTAGTAAAAAGGGGATCACACATGTAGTTGAGCTTGGCCTCGAAGGACATAGATCGCACACTTACATCTAATAGCACGGTCCATTGGGTTTTTATATTTGGTTGGGCCGAGTACACATGTGGGTCCAGATTGTAACTAGGTCGCACACTATGGAGTGGGCCATTAACTTGATTGAGTTGCACACTTTTATGAACGATGAGTAACTGCTAAACGTCTCGTGAAGCATTAACTTGTGATGAGAACTTGTATATAACTTGAATCCACCCTATATGGTGTTAGGGGTTGTTGTACTATACGATGTCTTGTTACGACTTGCATAATGACGTGTGTATTACTTGAACGCTATGTGTGCAATGTGTATGAAAATACGTGATCAATGTGCATGCGAAACTGACTATCTTTGGTAACCACGGTAGGGTTTGGTTGACCAACTTGGAATGGGTAACATGTCATACTGAGCAATCTAATATGAGTTCATCTCTTGAGCATGCGTCCCGGTGGTTGGGACAGTCAGTGGGTATCCTGGGGAGGGATAAGTCTTTTGGGTAAAACTGGAATATTGGATAATAATCTCACTCTATCACTCTTAAGTCCCATCTTTTGTTACCGGGGAGGTAACGGGGTATTAGTTGGTAGCGCTACTTAGGTTTGGCACCCTCACCCCGTACCGGAGAGGACGGGTGTGAACTAATGACCCAGTCATGCCCAGTGTTGTGATAGGAGCACTGGGGAACGGGCAAAACATACATCAGGAGCCGTCTTGTTGAGTATCGAGATATTATCAACATTACTTGCGGATTTAAATTCAATGGATTAACTAAACACTTGGTAACCAACGTTTTCGTAAAAACTATGAACTCACCAGCGTTGTCTGATACACTTGTTGCATGCTCCCAGGTCGTTAGATGTCTTGGATTTAGAACTTGCTGTCTGGAGTAGCTGGAGTGGTCACGGGTCGACTGGAAGGATTCATGTGATTGATTATTGACAGTATACATTGGTTTTGAACAATTTAACTTTGGTTTACTATTTGCTTCCGCTGAACGTGTTGGTTTTCATTTAAACTCGTTAATGGTACTTTCATTAATAATTGAGGATTTTATTTATAAACTTGAATGAGTTCAATGTGATTAGTGGCTCGTTGTTGGTACGTCACTCGCCTAGTAGGGACATTTCCCTAGGTGGTATTTTGGGGGTGTGACAGTTTGGTATCAGAGCCACTGGTTATAGTGAACTTGGTTTTAAAACGTTTTCGTAAAACCAGACTATAACCGAACAGTTCTGAAAACGTGAATACGACCATGACACTCAGCTCCAGATTGCAAGGTTCGTCTCTCGTATACTCATTTTACTGCGTAACTAGTGAACACTTACATATGATATTGCATGTGATTACACGTTTAGCTCAACAGTATGAATTCATGTATTACTTGCATGTGTTATATGACTAATAGGGTGGTATTTCCCTAAACATTCATGACTCACATTTTGTGATGCTCTTTGTTTGCTACTCGAGTTTAAGGAACCATTTGACATGAGTTAGGAGGAGCTGAGATGAGCATGCAAATCATAATATTATTGTGGGTGCACACATAATAATAATGTGGGGTGCATGCGAGTCCCAGTGAGGCTTAACAAGTGAAAAAGGGGTTCTATTCCGTTATTTGATCCATGTGAAACGTACCAAGTTTATAGGCGTCATAGTAGTGATTGTCTCCTACTCGAATGTGATCTTTTCATTTCCCTATGAAACCTTTCGAATCTCGATGCTATCGAGTATTACCTGAACACCCATCTGAACGCCTAGCGAAGTGTGTAGAATGTTAGGTGCTTGTACGAACGTCCCTGAGTTGGATGTTGCAACATCAATGATTGGTCTATACCTCTTCCACTCCTCTTTGTTTGCTGGAACTCAATGTACTGACGCCTTAGACCCCGAAGCGCGATCACTTCTGCAACACTCTAGAAACATACTGTGTATTACACTATCAACTTGCAAGAACGATGGACAAGAGGATGATCGTAGTACACTACAGACCTCAGAATTAGAACAGCCTTGGTTTCTGGCAACGAACACCAGCAAATTGGCTTCAATCGAATTCTTAACCCTGGAGAGCGACTTATGGAAGTCAACACTTACGAATCGATTGGGACGTAATTGATGACAATTGACTATAGGGTGGAATGTGTAACTGCCCGCACCAGGAGTAGTGCCTTAGGACGTGGCACGAAATGTGAAAGGATGGACCCTAATGGCGAAAGGCCGCGGGACTCCGTTTCGAGCAACGACATTAGAAGCAACAGTCACGATGACATCAAGGTACTCGCAAATCATGACTTTCGGTATGGAAATGATGGTGGCTTCAACAAGGATTGGTCGATGTTAAGTAAGGACGCCAACAACCCATGGAACAATGGCAGTTTTGGGAATCCTAGTAGCAGTAGCAACAACACTGGAAGTGGTACTCGTGGAAGGGCATTTAGGACTGGCTTAGGCGACGCCAGACATAATAGCAACATGGTAGCTTGTATGAGTAGCTAATCGCTTCGTCTCTGTTCTGTTTAACCCTGATGCTCCTTGAATCTGAACCTATTGTGGGATCGGCTGATGGCGAGATAATTGAAATTTCATATGTTCGTTAGGATGCAAACTCGACCTTGTGGGACAAGTGTTCGACATCGACCTTTTCTCTGCTACCCTTGATAGTTTTGGTACGATGGTCAGTATGAGTTGGTTATCCAGATATCGCGCAGATATACCCTGTGAGGAGGAAGTTGTCGTCTATCATAAGGTATCCGGGAGGTGCAGAGGTTAGCACCAATTCAGCAATGAAGGCCAGAAGTATCCACGGAAGGATTACCCCGCTATGTTAGTACTCGTTACTGATGCTAAGGCTAAGGAAAAGGGGATCAAGGATCCACCAATTGTTCGTGATTTCTCTTGGTGTGCTACCTGAGGAACTTTCAGGGTTACTTCCACAACCGTTAGACAGAATCTCAGTTTGATCTCGCGCCAGAGGCAACCCTGATTACTTGTACCCTTTTACCGTCTTGCACCAGGAGGGTGGCAAGAACTGTCTAATCTACTACATGAATTGTTGGACATAAGTATTGTTGGACCTAGCTCTTTTCGCGTTGGGGAGCCCCGGTTATATTCGTGAAGGTAAGACTTTTTGTATGTGTACTGATTATCGATAACTCAACAAGATGACAATCAAAAACCGTTTGCCTCAACCATGTATCGACAACCTGTCGACCAGTTGCGAGGGCCAAGCTCCTATCCGAGGATTGACTAACGAACGAGCTATCGTCAGAAGAAAGTTCAAGGGAAGTATGTTCCTAAAATAGCATATCGAACGCAATTCGGCCATTGCAACTTTGTATTCCATGACCTTTCGGGTCAATCAACACACCAGCAGCTTTATGGATCACGCGAATTGACCGTGTTTTTGATGATGGTTTGGATCATTTCTAGGAGAAGGGAACATCATGGACGGCATTTGTATCTTATTTTAGAGCTCTTGAGGGAGGAGCCACTCCGCGCAAAGTCTAGCTAAAAGGTAACTTCTGGAATCGAGAGGTACATTTTTGGCCATGACAGCAACGAAGTGGGATAAATGTGGATCTCGCTAAGATTCATTCCGATAGAAACCGATTTGGCACCAAAGATCCCTTCGAGGGTACATCAATTTCTTGGTCTCACTAGCTACTATCGTAGATTCATCACAGGATTTTCGAAGATCGCGTAGCTTAAATCTCTTTAGCACAACAGGATGCTGTGTTCGTGGAAGACGAAACAAGAGGACGTCTTTTCAGCTCTCGAATCCCAACTCTACAATACACTGAGTAACGTCTTTACCCGAGGGTACGGGTGATTTAGTAATATACCATGATGGTTCGAATCGGAGACCCAGTTACACGCCGATGCAACACGAGGAGACGATGACGCATGTAGTGGATTGTGAAGGAGAATTGCATGACTCACAACCTGCGGTGGAAGCCGTAGTCCTTGGATTTAAACTAGAGGCATTACTTGGACGATACCGAATGCGCCACTTAGACCGATCACAAGGGCCTCCCGTTTACATTTGTTTCAAGAGAGCTAAACATGTGACGGCAACGCTGGGTGGAACTTTTGAATGAGTACGACCGTGAAACCTGGACGTGCACGAGCTTCGCAGCTCGCTATCAACTTTAACATACCTGATCAGACTCGCCTTGTTCAAATTGAAGAACTGAAAGAAGATGAGTTCTCAAGATTGACCCATGCGGGGCATAGGGAAACAACCTTTGGCAAGTCGGACGATATTTGCTACTTCATGGAACGAATATGGATTCTACTGTACAGCAATTCGAGGGAACTTGTGTGAGCGAAGCACACCAACCTCGATATGCTGGTCAACTGGATTTGATGGAATATGTTAGGATCGGAGTATCTTGTACTGGCAACTGGGCTTGAGGGCCAACACAACGAAGCACGCGAACGACGTTTGACTTGTGCGAAAGTCAAGGTGGAACATCAGAAACTTTCTGGTTCGTGTCAGTAATCAGAAGCATCTATTTGGAGATTAGAACAGACGGCCATGGAGTTTGTCACTGGTTTACCAAAACTCAGAACAGAAGCAATATCACCTGGGTGATCGTTGGTTGTCTCACGAAACCAGCACACTTTCTTGCAATCAAGGAAACTGACGAGTCTTCACAGCTTTTGAATATTCCTCTGAGAGAGGCGGTTTATAGGCACGGGGTGCCAACTCCTGTTATCTCTGATTTTGACCTATATCTGATTTATGACAGGCACTACACAACACTCTTGGCTCACGGTCTGAGAGAAATGAATCGTCCTGACACACGAGAGCATGCTGCGAGCATGGGTGTGATTAACTTTAGTAAGAGTTAGAAGAACATTTACTTTTGGTTGAGTTCTACTGCATTAGTTACCATTTTAGTATTTAGACAACTCTGTTAGAGGCATTGCACGGACAGTAAAGCTAATCTCCTTGTCGGATTAGGGAGGGTGACAACGTAATCGCTGGACCAGGACTTGTACTTGAAACTTTTGGGAAGATTGCTTGGATTGGAAATCGTTTGGCGGCAACGCGTGATCCCCACGAAACCTGATAACTTAGAAAACACTGGGAGTTCGTTGTAGGCAGTGGTATCATGTTGAAAGAATCACAATGGGAGGGTGTGGTACGCTTGGGGGGGGGGGGGCGTGACAAGCTTAATTTACGTTACGTCAAGTTATTCAGAACTCTAGGAAGAATCGGTCGCGTCGCCTGCAAACTCGAGTTACCCGACGAATTAGGTAACGTACATGATGTCATTTATGTCTCGAATCTAAGGCAGTGTTTGTCCGATGAAACGCTGGTGATACTCTTAGTAGAGCCTGAGGTTAACGACAAGTTGCAGTTGTTGAGGAATCTACTGAAATCTTGGACTAGGACGTCAATATTCGTTGACTTAGTCAAATTTCAAATTGTGAGAGTTCGTAGGAACTCAAGTCGTGGAATGGAGTTCACGTGGGAACGTAATGATCAGAGTAAGCTCAAGTATCCTCAGTTGTTTAAACGGTTGTATCAACTTCTGATATCATTGGTGAATTTCGGGACGAAATTCCCTTTCAAGTTGGGGATGATGTGGCACCCGCGGAAACTCCACAGTCATCCTGATCCAACACCTTGTTGTTATGGATTACCTATCAAATTTCGGGACGAAATTTCGTTCAAGTTGGGGATGATGTGACAACCCGTATCTTATTTCAATTCTCAATTTGTTATTAAATGGCCAACAATATAATGTGATGTTTATCTAAATGGACTGATTTGTTACTAAATGGCCAACAATCACTACAAAAAAAGTGACCAGTAGGGACTAAATTATCAGAGACTGATGTTTCAGTCTCACATATATCGTATCTGGGACTGATTTTCAGTTGCTGATAACATTGGGGACTAATGTTTACACAACACATTTTAGCGACTAATATTCAGTCGCTGATATGTAGGTGCCTTATTTGAGACTAAATTTCAGTCGCAAATATGTGTGTGCCATATATAATTTTGGAGGGATACTAATTGGCTACCGAATTTCAGTCTCAAATATATTTCCTATATAATGAAATATGGTACAAATGTATTTGAAACTACTCTTCAGTCTCTAATATAAAAGAAATGTATTTGGGACTGAAAATATTCAGTCTTGAATGCCTTTTGATATAGAAAATATTCAGTTTTGATGATCGATAAATTAATCGCCGTAATTAATAGGTATTGGAGTTTATGATCAATTAAAACGAATTGGATTGGGCCTTTTTACCAACATCCAACATTCGTCTATCATATTTTATATATAAAAAATAAGCCGCATTAATTTCAAACAAATAGGGTGGTCTATTGGTGATCCTTGTTTGTTCTAGAGCTTTTAATATTCTTGTCCCATTGTTCGAATCCCTCTTCCCAATTCATCACCAACTAAGAATGTTTTTTTTTCTTTTTTATATTTTGTTCCCTTTATTCGTTTTGTTTTTTTCCATGTTTTTTAGAAAGTTTTACTACTTTAGATCTTTTTTTTTATTTAATAAACAAATTTTGAAATGAATACTTATCATTTTTTTTTTATTTTTTTAACGTTTTATTACGACATAACTTTTTGTGAGTTCTGAATATACTACCACCGTTCATTTTATTTTATCTAAGTTTGTGTCTTATCAACGTTTCAATATGCAAAACTAAGCCGCCGCAAAAATATACTTTCAATTCAACATCCTCGCCGCACAATGTGTTTTTTTTTTAATTTTATCTATGTTTCAATTAACATAACCAAGCCACCTTAACGCGTCGAACTACGACCACTATTTTGCATTGTTAATGGTGAGAATAAGGCTGGTTAGGCGGATTGGATCGTGAGCTAAACTTGACCAAAATGAACATTGACCAAACTCATTTTACCAAAATAAACATCTAAAGTGGCTAAGGTAAGGGAACACACAAAAATTTATTCACTTCAGACCTTAACACATGTCTGAAGCGTCTACAAAATAGATTTTTAAATCATGTAGGACCCACCCTTATATCCAATAATAAATAGCAACGTGTTTAAATAGTCTAGATAGAGCCGCGTGTTTAAAGAGTCTAGATAGTGTCTATCTATACTCTTTAAAAACATGGCTATTTCCTATTAGATATCAGGGTGGGGCCTACGCTATGGTCACTAACAGGCAGGTGAGGTTGTTGAAGGTCATATGGAACCATTTAGACTAGTGGGTATGGGGGCCGTCCCCATGCCCGGCTTGTGCTCGCCGCCCCGTCTTCCCCACCCCCTGCTCCGGCGCCGGGCCAGGCCCGGCTTCTCCGTCTCCCCAGCCGAGCTAGGGCACGCTCCAACACGACTCGATTACCAAATAAACTTCAAATTTTAACGAAATACAATATAAGTTCATTAACATCCTAATCAACCCTCATATATACCAAAGATATCCAACTCATTTCCTAAATTCCTACGAATAATAACCAAATTTTATATAATATATTATATGTTAAATAAAAAAACAAATATTTATCAACACTCGCATTTAAATTTAAAGAGTTAAATGCCATTTTAGTCCTTGTGGTTTGGGTCATTTTGCCAGTTTAGTCCAAATGTTTCATTTTTCGCCTGTGGGTCTAAAAAGGTTTCACCGTTGCCATTTTAGTCCATTGGGTCAACTTCATCCCATTTTTATGTTAACGAAAAGGGCAATTCGGTTATTTTATAAGTAATTCTGTTAACTAGAAGGGCAATTCGGCGATATAAAAGGACCGAATTGCCATTCTCGTTAACATAAATAATGGATAAAGTTGACCCAGTGGACTACAATGGCAACTGTGAAACCTTTTTAGACCCACATGCAAAAAATGAAACCTTTGAAATAAACTGGCAAAATGGCTCAAATCACAGAGACTAAAATAGCATTTAACTCAAATTTAAATTCGTTAACAATAATAGAAATAGTTATAATTTTAAAATCTTTAAATTGAAATTACATATTAACATTTTAATTTAATACTGAAATCATATATTAACATTTTTTATTTAATGTACAACTGATGAAATCATATCACCGAGTCATGAGTCATCAAAAAAAGAAAACTCAAGTTTTTTGGTATATATTCAATCAGCTAAGGAATCATGAAATCTTATTCATAAAGAAACCCTTAAATTTTTGGGGCTTTTATTCAACAGCGGGAATTCTCAAAAGCAGAGGGCGGGAATTAGCAAAATATTAGGGCTCACAAATCACAAACTCGCGGAAGAATCGGGATTTCATTCCATTAAACCCTCAATTGAAATTTCATAATGAATATCGATGATTTTGTTGCGGGCGAGTTCTTAACTGCTGCGATTGTGAAGCATCACCCACAAATCACCTTCTACATTATACCACTGTATTACTCGGATTCGCCAAACCAGGTAACAGTGAACCACTTTGTTGAGTTCATATCAAATTGGTATTATAATCTTTTCGTTTATGCTTGATAATCTTAGGTTATACATTTATACTTGAAGAAACAAATACATAAAAGGCTTTCACTTAATTTCATATGAATGCTTGGTGATATGGAATTTCAATCTCTGTGCCTTTTGAGTTGTTAATGTAACTTTGAAATTCCAGTAATGGTTAATATTTGTATTTACAATATACATTTTGATCATAAAAAAGTTTCTTTATTTGAATACTATATGTTCATGATATTTTGCTAAATTTTAGATCTGAGAATTATAGCACAATATACAAAAGCATTATGAAAGTTGAAATTGATGTGTTGTGCTTCCTATCAATCACTTAAATGAATTGCACTAGGGATGAGCATAGCACCCGTTCGGTACCGAACCAGTGCCGGTATAAAAAAACGGAGAAAATTGGTAGCGGTACCGAATATACCGGTTCGGTACCGGTATTTAGTGTCTACTTAAATGATTTGGTTCAGCTTTATTCTTGTAATAAAATAGAGAGAATGGAAAACACACATGATTTGTATTATTTTTGTGTTCTAGTTCAAAACAATACTGGTTGTCTAATATATAAATCTTTTGTTAATTGACTATCAATTTCCTTGTAGTACAATGTGGATGTTTGTGTTAGTCATGATGGTCCTTACACGAACAAGGTCTGAAGATGATTCTCGAGTACTTACAACTCAATCAACTGCCGAGGGAAGTGCATCTACTAGAATATCGCGCCCGAACCGTAGACGCAAGCTTAATTCGACCAACACCAGAGCTACCGGTACTTTCAGCTCCTTAAAACTAGATGTTACACTTTAAACCAAAATTATTTGTCAATGACGGGATCTAGAAATCATGTTGTAAACTTTGGTGTTATATGCATTATTTATCAATTATTATTAATCATGGAACTGTAACTTTGTACATGTTATGTTTCTTATGTAAATTGCAAACATATTATCTGTATAAAGTTTTTTACTTTCACAATTGACTTTAAAATGTCAAGATAAAATTTTTCGTTGTTAAAACTAATATGACTCAGAGTTGACTTTAGGAAGTCAAAGTTATAAGGGCATTTTTGTTCATAAAACTTAATATGGAACTGGTTTGGTTTGTTTGATTCATGCTACTAGTTCGATTAATTTTTTTTTAAATTATTAAGAAGTTAGGTTGTTATTCAGGTTAGTTTTTTGGGTTAGATTTTTGGGTTTCAGGTTAATCGAGTTTAAAAAACGTTACATTAAAATCGAATACCGACCTTAATGTTTATTCGTTAAGTTGGGTTTGGGTTATTTTTCAAACAGGTTTGCATTTATACTCTCCACGTCAATACAAAACCCATTTTGTTTTGTTGAATTCATGCTCTATACTTCATTACCGAATCCAATTGTGTACATAACTATTATTGGCGTTATGCTACTTGATTGTTTTGTGGATGGATTGCTAAATTGTTCTTCATAACAGTAGATTATGCACTAATTACGTATTGTTTTCAGCTCAAGTGTCATGATACTAATGTTGATAGTGTTAGAATTGTATTTTTGTCATACATGAACTAGTTACCATTTAAATCATATTTTACATGCAGAACAACCAGCTGATACAGAACAACAATCTGTTGATCCACCAAAGAGGTGCGGTCCGAATTTAAATCTTAGCGTCAATAGGACTCTAAAGGATTTGCCTGAGGGTTCTAAAATCCCTTTGAGAATGGATGAGCATACAATATCCTTTGTTGGGGCCTCAGCAACAGACTTTGCGACCGAGTGTGGAATCATTATGCGCAATTTTTGTCCGATGAACTATCACACATGGGAATCAGTACCGGAAGATGCGAAAACCTTGATGTATGAAAAATTAGAAGTAAGTTGTATTATTTTTACTTTTAAATATTTAGAAGCTATTATGATGTTACATTTTCGTTTCTATCATTAACAATGTATTCGATTCGATGTAGGGAAAATTTGAGTTATTGCGAATAAATACCATTTTTATGGAGTATGTGAATGCTCGACTACATGCCTAGTGGAAACGCACCTAAGGTAAATGGAGTGAACATTGGAAGAAGAACGGAGGGAAAACCAATCCGCAACTAGCAAGATCTAAAAGGAAATCTGATTGCTCGATTCAAGAATGGAATCATTTGTGTGACTATTGGGAGTTAAAAAAAACTAAGGTATGCTATTTTTTTACAAATCCAATATATATACGTGAATTATTTTCTTACTTTTCGGGTCTAACATGTATGACGTTTATTATTATTTATAGAAATATAGTGATAAGATGGAAGCTAATAGAGCAAAACAAGTTAATACAAGCAGAGGGGGCTCTCGGTCGATAGCCAATCATACATTTCAAATGGTAAGATTTAGACTTTCGACTCATAGTGCAATATATTATTGATTTATTGATGTTAATGTAGTAGTAGAATTTCATGAGTTTTTCTTAGGCTTATATCTGTTCTAAAAAGATTGATTTTACTCTTTCAGAATAAACCTAATCTTCATTATTATAATTTTTATAATGTTAGATAAATCCCGAGACTCAGATGCCGCCTAGCCCGTTAGAACTTTATCACAAGCTGCATTTCAATGCCACGAAACAAGGATGGCTAAATGAAAATTCACGTATTGAATATGTAAGCATCTTCTAGTTAAAAACTTTTTATTGTGATTTTTTTGTCAAATATATATTCGGCGTTGCTACTAGTTTTAAATACTATTCTCTTACCTTTTATTATGATAGGAAAACATCATTGAACATAAGCAGGCATGTTTATCTAAATGGACCGGTTTAGTTTAGACAATTTAAAGATGATTTACGTGGACCTTTTGAATGAATATGTGTAAATCTAAAATGTAAAGTAACTGACACTATGCATCGATCAACTATATCATATCACATGGACTTCTCAAGATTTCATGCAATCTGACATGCATAACTTTTATAGAATGGATTGCTATTGGACCTTTGTATTTAGTGGAGTTGCATTGAATTGTGTATATTTATACGTTTACTTGTTAACTCAGTTAAGTTTAGTGCTAGTTATTTTAATTAAACGATTGTTAATTTGGGTCGCTACACACACACACACCCGAAGCCCAAATCGAACACATCATACGCTCAGTTTCACTAGACTTATGTTTGGGCCGGATTAGAGCCCCGCACATTTAACCCTCTAGTACACTAAACCTGGCCCAGCTTTTCTTAAAAGCCCAAGACAACCCGAGCCCTCCTTTTCCCTTGTTTACGTGAATTGTGTATAAGATTACATAATGATTGAAAACCCTACCCATCCTAAACATACATACGGCAGTAAACACCCATCATCAGCGAGGTCCCATCTCATTCCAACGAGTTTATTGGTTAGTGAATTCATATTGGTATTGATTCTCAATTAATTAATTCTTGTTATGTGTGAACTTGATAAACAATATGGTGTGTATGTGTTTTATAAACATGAACAACTTGTTATGCGAGAACTTGGTTAACAATTCTTTAATCTTATTCAAGTTAATATGATTAATGTAACTTGTTATATTGGGTTGATTTCTTGTCACACTTGGCCGAAGATATACCTGTTGATTGATATGATTATTAGTGAAAGAATAAATATGATGTAATGTGTGCAAAGATCGGCATGGTTACGAGTGTATGGGTGCTGAATACAAGCTGGGATTCTATGTGATGTTTTTCGGTGATCCGAATCGAATGCTTCTTGCTGATAGTTAATTGATAACTCTTTGATGTCGAATCACTAGAGCTACGTAAAGCATGGGTTACGACTTGATTTGATAAACTAGGGTATGAGATTAACATGAAACTTGTGACTGTTGATGTTGTGTTTAGGTGTAAAAACATGTGGAACGAGATTATGGTCATGCATTTGAAATCCAATAGGATTAATGATCAAGATTATTGCTAGGTTACTTGAATCAATTGGGCAATGGGCCATGTGGGAACTGTTAGAACACATTGGGTATAAATATGTTGGGCCGGGCCACACATCAACCGAGTAAACATGTCTGGGCCGCATACCCGTCAGAAATTTGCACAACGTAAATGGGCCGAGAGGTTGTTTGTGTTTTGGGCCGCATGGAAACAACCACGGGTGGGGCCGCATAGGAACATTTGATATATTGGGCTGCACACTCGAAGTCAGCCGTATACCTTGTTGGGCCTAGACTAGTGGGCTGCACATTTATAATTGGTTAATAGTTTTGGGCCGGGAGGTGGTAAAAAGGGGATCACACATGTAGTTGAGCTTGGCCTCGAAGGACATAGATCGCACACTTACATCTAATAGCACAGTCCATTGGGTTTTTATATTTGGTTGGGCCAAGTACACATGTGGGTACAGATTGTAACTAGGTCGCACACTATGGAGTGGGCCATTAACTTGATTGAGTTGCACACTTTTATGAACGATGAGTAACTGCTAAACGTCTCGTGAAGCATGAATTTGTGATGAGAACTTGTATATAACTTGAATCCACGCTATATGGTGTTAGGGGTTGTTGTACTATACGATGTCTTGTTACGACTTGCATAATGACGTGTGTATTACTTGAACGCTATGTGTGCAATGTGTATGAAAATACGTGATCAATGTGCATGCGAAACTGACTATCTTTGGTAACCACGGTAGGGTTTGGTTGACTAACTTGGAATGGGTAACATGTCATACCGAGCAATCTAAGGTGAGTTCATCTCTTGAGCATGCATCCCGGTGGTTGGGACAGTCAGTGGGTATCCCGGGGAGGGATAAGTATTTTGGGTAAAACTGGAATATTGGATAATAATCTCACTCTATCACTCTTAAGTCCCATCTTTTGTTACCGGGGAGGTAACGGGGTATTAGTTGGTAGCGCTACTTAGGTTTGGCACCCTCACCCCGTACCGGAGAGGACGGGTGTGAACTAATGACCCAGTCATGCCCAGTGTTGTGATAGGAGCATTGGGGAACGGGCAAAACATACATCAGGAGCCGTCTTGTTCAGTATCGAGATTTTATCAACATTACTTTCGGATTTAAATTCAATGGATTAACTAACCACTTGGTAACCAACGTTTTCGTAAAAACTATGATCTCACCAGCGTTGTCTGATACACTTGTTGCATGCTCGCAGGTCGTTAGATGTCTTGGATTTAGAACTTGCTGTCTGGAGTAGCTGGAGTGGTCACGGGTCGACTGGAAGGATTCATGTGATTGATTATTGACAGTATACATTGGTTTTGAACAATTTAACTTTGGTTTACTATTTGCTTCCGCTGAACGTGTTGGTTTTCATTTAAACTCGTTAATGGTACTTTCATTAATAATTGAGGATTTTATTTATAAACTTGAATGAGTTCAATGTGATTAGTGGCTCGTTGTTGGTACGTCACACGCCTAGTAGGGACATTTCCCCAGGTGGTATTTTGGGGGTGTGACAACGCGGAAGCTTCATTTAACGTGTGTTCGGTTCTTGCTCGCCGCTTGATCTTCATTCGGGACTCTCGACGTTCACCTATGATCAAAATGTAACACCCTTATTATTATTTAAAGGTTTTCGTATAATTTACGAAAATAAACGGGTAATTATGATTCCAAATACATTGAAAATACGGGTTCATTAAAACTTTTACAGAATTAGAACAATACAACATAACATATGTGAGTTTCGTCATTTAACATAACAACGATACATAGTGCGGAAGCTTGTAACTTAATCGTGTTCGGTTCTTCGTTGAGCTTGATCATCCTCCAGTACTGTAAATATACCTAAAATCCATAAAACATGAATTGAATCAGTCATACGTAGTTTAAAACGTGTCAAAACGAGTCCAGGAAGCTGAACTGATTGAAATACAAATTTTTCGACGAAAATGGGTTCTGTCGCGCCACGTGACGGCGCCATGTTGCTCCCTCACGTGGCGCGAGGGAGGCGCTTTTCCAGCAGGTTTGCAGCTGGGAACTGCAGTTTCAGCTATGCCAGTTTTTACGGAAACGGCCATAACTTTTTCGTTATTGATCCGTTTTACGCGATTATTTTTTCTACGCGTCCGTAATTTAATTCTCCATCTTATGGAGTTAAAATCCAATCATCCAACATAATAAATTTTGAGACTTCTAAGCCTTCGACTCATTACCTTTTTACCGAATTCTAACCCGTTTATGCATTTTATCAAACAAACATATTTATTTGATCCTTATCTCACATGCACCTTTTCAAGTTAATGTTATCTACCATGTTAGGCTCTAATCACAGGTTTCTTACACAAATTAAACCCGTTTTCGCTCGTATGCTTATTTTGACCCGTTAAGGGTATTTTAAGCACTTTAAAGCTTGAAATTGTTTTCATTCATTTCTAGCATTTTATTCCTACATTTATTATCTAGTAATCTTCCACCACAACTATATGTGTGTTGGATTTAATGTGGATATCTATATGTTCCGAGTTTTACCTCTCGGATTATCATTTTACGGCAAAGACTCATATACAGTCATTCGACCCAAGAATTTACATCTTTCACTATCTATACTTATTCTAAGCATTTAATTAATCATAAAACTCATTTCCTAACCACCTTTAAAGGGTCGTTCGTCCGAATTAGCTTACAAGGGCAATTTGGTCAATTTTCATCCTTCTTTTACTACAAAGGACCTTTAAATACTAGTTTGACCCAAAATCCGACCTTTTAACTATAATCTTGTTTATAAACCCATGTGCCTCTAAAACACTATAATCATAACTCAATTTATTCGGTTTACCTAAAAGACAACCGAATATCTATACTTTAACCTTGTTTAGCTCTTATAGAACTCCAAATTCTACATGATGAGTTGTGTTATTATACATACCTGGCTCGGATCAATATATTGACCCGTTTACATAACTTTTGCTTTAAATCTTTCTAGTTAAAGCAACGCAAGCTTATGTTATTCCTGTGATTACAAAACTCAACAAGCGATTGTCAAATGTTATTGTTAAATGGTGTTAACAACACCATTTGACCCATTAAGTCTAATCGACCATTTGTCCGTATGAGATGGTATTTAATTACCAATTCATCCCTTTAAACCTATCCCGGTTTTCCCTTGAACTCGTTATACTTAAAACCGTTTTTATTTGTTCGTCATTACATGACTAATTTACCGTTGTACCCCTTTTTCCATAATTCATGATTTCTTACCATTTACCCTTGTTCCGACTCTCATTGAATCGTGTCGGAACATCGTATACCAACCACTTAGTAGCATTCATATACAATACTTGCAATTGAGTAATTTGTAAATAATGTAAAGGGGCGTAAGCTTTACTTACCTTGCATCCGAAACACGCTTTTCCTTCACACTTGATTCGTTTGACCCGCTTCCTTTCCAAGCCTCCACCTAGCTTGTTAAGCGTCAAACTAAAATCATAATTCGTAAGACGGTTAGATTAGTTATTATCACATACGACTATTCCATCTTATGAATTCTATGTTGAATCTACTATTCGACTTCATCATTTATTTGTTCAACTTATCAAAAGTTAACTACTTTTAATCACATGATTTTACAACATTAAATCTAAATCAACATGATGTTTAGAACCCTTATCACTTCATATTACGCATAATTACCATATCATTCAAATATGCGTTTTCACTCTAGATTTCAACACTTTAATTCTCATTTAGGCATTTTAACAAACACCTAATGTGCATAATTTTACATATTTACTAACTAGTTCATAACTAGTTATCTTTACCAAGATTTACATCAACACAATCAAACCTCTAAGTCTAGTGTTCATGAACTACATCTAGAACTTATATCATAACCTCAATATTCATCAATTTTACATTCTAATCTGAGTGTTCATCATATTAACATAAAACCCACTTAGCACATAATAGGGTAATTATCAAATCCCTAGTTTTGACAACAATTCATCAAGTTTTCTACTAGGGTTTGTTTCTAATCCAAGATATAATCACAATAACACTCATAGATTCAACATTCATTCCAGAATTTCGATTATGATTGTTCATCATAATCTCAAAGTATCACCAAATCATAAAATTCAACATACCTTGTAATCCTCACGACTAGGTGATCATGAATTTGTGTTCATGCAGTGATTTGAGTCTTGATTAGAGCTTCGATTTAGTCATTTAGTGTGAACTAGGGTTTTGCTCCTTGGAGCACCCTCCTGGTCGATCAGAACACGCACACAATGTGTGTGTATTTTTTT
The DNA here is from genome assembly GCA_030545235.1 of Helianthus tuberosus. NCBI lineage: Eukaryota > Viridiplantae > Streptophyta > Magnoliopsida > Asterales > Asteraceae > Helianthus > Helianthus tuberosus. Next base: position 18,210,591 of record CM060410.1, read on the forward strand.
TTTGTTTTATTAAATAACTTTTTAAGTTATCCTACATTGGCCCCTCTTGTTTAGTTAATTATTAAGTAGGCTACAACCTACTTATTCCCAATAATATTTCATCTAGTTAACTGGGTTAAACATTCCTAGTTAACTCAGTGGGTTCGAGTAGATTATAACTCGTATTATTTTAGGTCCCGTTCACTCGTGCCTTCTATATACTTTGTTTTTTCTCAAAGTATTTATCCTCCTTTTTAATTAATATTAGATTTATTTATTTAAATTCTAACATTTACCGGACAAATTTTCACCACCAGCGGTATTGTACCCGTCATTAGTATTAACGTGGTTTGGTTACCAAACCCGTTTTCGGGGTGTTACAAGTCTACCCCCCTTAAAGAGGTTTCGTCCCCGAAACCTTTCTCACGTACTTTATTGGTTCAGATTATCTAAACCTTAGTTTCGGTGATCTCTCGAGCATTGCTCGCCTATAATAATCTTACCAAAAAGGGTGGTAATGTGTTTTTGGCCTTTAAGCGTATGCGCATTTTGGTTATAAGGCCTCGTGAGCCGTAACTTTCAACTGGTATCTTTTATCTTTATCAATTGTTTATTTTGGCGGTTAGACTTGTTAGTCACCGATTACCTTATACCCCATCGCTCGGGTATATATTCACCTTGCCTTCCCGAGGCTTATCTAAATTTATGATCTCTTATCCTGTGACTCACGTTACAACGTGGTCACATTCTATATTAACTTTTCTTAAGCGTGAACGTGTCATGACACGTTTAAGTTTATCTCGACTTTCCATCACCGTAAATCTTTCTCTCAAATGTATCGCCTTGCACCTGTCAGTGTCAAGATCTTATATTATTTTATTTGTTAAAGCGTTATTTCTTACTAGTAGTAAATTTTAGTTTTACGCTTTTCTCTTTGACTATGTCAATTACTCATGTCAAGGAAATTGACAACCCACAATTTATTCTTTTTCCGTTCTTGTTTTAGACGGGGAATCATAATCAGTTCCCTCGTTTTACGCTATTGACCTGTAGGTTCTTTTACTTAGCCTCGTAGGCTATTTCTTTAGATTTTTCACCTTTTTAAGGTGAGATGTTAGCAGTTCGTTTCTTTCTACTTATGACCCAAGGGTCTTCTTGGTCCCGTAGACCTTAACACTACGTTTAATCCCGTAGGTTATGATGATCCCGTAGATCATCTTTTATTCGTATTCGTATTCAAATGTATATATATATACTTATATAGCTTCAAGGCATCCCTTGTCATGGTTGGAGATCATTCGTTTTTGTTCTTGAACTCTATGGACCTTGACCGTAGTCTAAGGCTACATCCGCTTCCTTTTTAATCTAATCCTCCGACTCTATGACTTCTTACGTCATTTACACGTCGGTTTGTTTTCCGCTTATTGTTATCCGGTTTATTCCTACATTTATTTACAACCCATTGCTCGGGTTCTTTTATCTTAGTATTTCGCGCTTTTATTTATTCGGTTCGCGCTTACTCACGTTAGCAAACGTTATTCTTTATTTAACTCGTTCGACTTGTTCGTTTGAAATTTCATCACTTGTGAACGTCAAACTTCATTCTTTATTCGACCCGTTCAACTTTAAAATAGTTGAACGTAGTTATCAAAATTTCTATTTGCAAATTCTCATCGTCTTTTAGTCATGACTCCTAATCCGAGTCCTTTGACTTTCTAATTCGTGTTCCCGTTTCTTGGTTTACGCCTACTTTTAAAATCATACCCATCTATCGGGTATTTTGTCGAAGTCGCTTCCAAAGCAACCGTCCTGGTATCTATTAAAACTTTGTTTTAATTTTATTTGGTCGTCTTAGCGAAATTCATTGCTTTTATTCCGTTAAGAATTTTATTCTTTATTTAATTCGTTTGACTTGTCCGTGTGAATTTCATCACTTGTGACAGTCAAACTTTTACCCTTATACTTTAGCATTCCTATTAGTCGGTCTGTATTTTCATTTACTTTAATCTTTGTCCCTTCTCTCGGGCTCGTTATTCTAACGTAATACGCTCCCGTCATCCGACTTGCGTTTACGTTTACTATCAAACATCTTACTTGTTTGATTCATTTGGGTACCTTTTTAATTCGTCCCATTCACCCCGCCCTTACTACATCGGACGTAAATGTGTCCGCTATAAGAAGTTCATAGTATCATATGCCACTACTTACTTGGCCAGAGTAAGCGATTAACACATGACACGCATAACCTGTTTAGAGTTTTCACATCACACCCTATGTAAGTAATGCCTCTATTTGTTTCTCTTGGAAACAATGTCCCGAATACATTTTCTATTCGGGTTTTTCCAAGTTTTTAATCTACATATGCAACTTTCAATTTCTACATATTTGTTGCATATTACTATTTGTGCAATTGAATTTAAAATGTGCACCTGGTAATGCTTGCCCTAACGGGCTTCTCTTGCCATTAGCCTTGTTCGCGACCGTTAAACGATTTAAGTCCTTGATGAGCATACTCTTTGGACCGTTCCTCTATCAAGTCCGCGATTTGTTAAACTCTCGCTATCTTCATATGCGAGTGTCCTTGAACTAAAACATTTACAACAGTTAGTAATTTCGACATTAATAAATGCACGTATTGTAATACAAGGCTTTTCTACTATACGCATCAACGCGTGTAATTCCGTTGACTATATCTACTCTATATCGTTTTTATTGGTGTAATGTGTATTACACGATAACCATATGTGTTGTTCTCAACACTTTAATCGTACTAAACCATTGATATACATGTACTTACCGGATTTGCGATCAAGCCTCGAACCGAACACACTTTATTCTTTAACCATGAGCTCTGATTACCAACTTGTAACACCCTTATTATTATTTAAAGGTTTTCGTATAATTTACAAAAATAAACGGGTAATTATTATTCCAAATACATTGAAAATACGGGTTCATTAAAACTTTTACAGAATTAGAACTATACAACATAACATGTGTGAGTTTCGTCATTTAACAAAACAACGATACATAGTGCGGAAGCTTGTAACTTAATCGTGTTCGGTTCTTCGTTGAGCTTGATCATCCTCCGGTACTATAAATATACCTACAATCCATAAAACATGAATTGAATCAGTCATACGTAGTTTAAAACGTGTCAAAACGAGTCCAGGAAGCTGAACTGATTGAAATACAAATTTTTTGACGAAAATGGGTTCTGTCGCGCCACGTGACGGCGCCATGTTGCTCCCTCGCGTGGCGCGAGGGAGGCGCTTTTCCAGCAGGTTTGCAGCTGGGAACTGCAGTTTCAGCTATGCCAGTTTTTACGGAAACGGCCATAACTTTTTCGTTATTGATCTGTTTTACGCGATTCTTTTTCCTACGCGTCCGTAATTTAATTATCCATGTTATGGAGTTAAAATCCAATCATCCAACATAATAAATTTTGAGACTTCTAAGCCTTCGACTCATTACCTTTTTACCGAATTCTAACCCGTTTATGCATTTTATCAAACAAACATATTTATTTGATCCTTATCTCACATGCACCTTTTCAAGTTAATGTTATCTACCATGTTAGGCTCTAATCACAGGTTTCTTACACAAATTAAACCCGTTTTCGCTCGTATGCTTATTTTGACCCGTTAAGGGTATTTTAAGCACTTTAAAGCTTGAAATTGTTTTCATTCATTTCTAGCATTTTATTCCTACATTTCTTATCTAGTAATCTTCCACCACAACTATATGTGTGTTGGATTTAATGTGGATATCTATATGTTCCAAGTTTTACCTCTCGGATTATCATTTTACGGCAAAGACTCATATACAGTCATTCGACCCAAGAATTTACATCTTTCACTATCTATACTTATTCTAAGCATTTAATTAATCATAAAACTCATTTCCGAACCACCTTTAAAGGGTCGTTCGTCCGAATTAGCTTACAAGAGCAATTTGGTCAATTTTCATCCTTCTTTTACTACAAAGGACCTTTAAATACTAGTTTGACCCAAAATCCGACCTTTTAACTATAATCTTGTTTATAAACCCATGTGCCTCTAAAACACTATAATCATAACTCAATTTATTCGGTTTACCTAAAAGATAACCGAATATCTATACTTTAACCTTGTTTAACTCTTATAGAACTCCAAATTCTACATGATGAGTTGTGTTATTATACATACCTGGCTCGGATCAATATATTGACCCGTTTACATAACTTTTGCTTTAAATCTTTCTAGTTAAAGAAACGCAAGCTTATGTTATTCCTGTGATTACAAAACTCAACAAGCGATTGTCAAATGTTATTGTTAAATGGTGTTAACAACACCATTTGACCCATTAAGTCTAATCGACCATTTGTCCGTATGAGATGGTATTTAATTACCATTTCATCCCTTTAAACCTATCCCGGTTTTCCCTTGAACTCGTTATACTTAAAACCGTTTTTATTTGTTCGTCATTACATGACTAATTTACCGTTTTACCCCTTTTTCCATAATTCATGATTTCTTACCATTTACCCTTGTTCCGACTCTCATTGAATCGTGTCGGAACATCGTATACCAACCACTTAGTAGCATTCATATACAATACTTGCAATTGAGTAATTTGTAAATAATGTAAAGGGGTGTAAGCTTTACTTACCTTGCATCCGAAACACGCTTTTCCTTCACACTTGATTCGTTTGACCCGCTTCCTTTCCAAGCCTCCACCTAGCTTGTCAAGCGTCAAACTAAAATCATAATTCGTAAGACGGTTAGATTAGTTATTATCACATACGACTATTCCATCTTATGAATTCTATGTTGAATCTACTATTCGACTTCATCATTTATTTGTTCAACTTATCAAAAGTTAACTACTTTTAATCACATGATTTTACAACATTAAATCTAAATCAACATGATGTTTAGAACCCTTATCACTTCATATTACGCATAATTACCATATCATTCAAATATGCGTTTTCACTATAGATTTCAACACTTTAATTCTCATTTAGGCATTTTAACAAACACCTAATGTGCATAATTTTACATATTTACTAACTAGTTCATAACTAGTTATCTTTACCAAGATTTACATCAACACAATCAAACCTCGAAGTCTAGTGTTCATGAACTACATCTAGAACATATATCATAACCTCAATATTCATCAATTTTACATTCTAATCTGAGTGTTCATCATATTAACATAAAACCCACTTAGCACATAATAAGGTAATTATCAAATCCCTAGTTTTGACAACAATTCATCAAGTTTTCTACTAGGGTTTGTTTCTAATCCAAGATATAATCACAATAACACTCATAGATTCAACATTCATTCCAGAATTTCGATTATGATTGTTCATCATAATCTCACGACTAGGTGATCATGAATTTGTGTTCATGCAGTGATTTGAGTCTTGATTCGAGCTTCGATTTAGTCATTTAGTGTGAACTAGGGTTTTGCTCCTTGGAGCACCCTCCTGGTCGATCAGAACACGCACACAATGTGTGTGTATTTTTTTTTGTTTTATTAAATAACTTTTTAAGTTATCCTACATTGGCCCCTCTTGTTTAGTCAATTATTAAGTAGGCTACAACCTACTTATTCCCAATAATATTTCATCTAGTTAACTGGGTTAAACATTCCTAGTTAACTCAGTGGGTTCGAGTAGATTATAACTCGTATTATTTTAGGTCCCGTTCACTCGTGCCTTCTATATACTTTGTTTTTTCTCAAAGTATTTATCCTCCTTTTTAATTAATATTAGATTTATTTATTTAAATTCTAACATTTACCGGACAAATTTTCACCACCAGCGGTATTGTACCCGTCATTAGTATTAACGTGGTTTGGTTACCAAACCCGTTTTCGGGGTGTTACAAGTCTACCCCCCTTAAAGAGGTTTCGTCCCTGAAACCTTTCTCACGTACTTTATTGGTTCAGATTATCTAAACCTTAGTTTCGGTGATCTCTCGAGCATTGCTCGCCTATAATAATCTTACCAAAAAGGGTGGTAATGTGTTTTTGGCCTTTAAGCGTATTCGCATTTCGGGTATAAGGCCTCGTGGGCCGTAACTTTCAACTGGTATCTTTTATCTTTATCAATTGTTTATTTTGGCGGTTAGACTTGTTAGTCACCGATTACCTTATACCCCATCACTCGGGTATATATTCACCTTGCCTTCCCGAGGCTTATCTAAATTTATGATCTCTTATCCTGTGACTCACGTTACAACGTGGTCACATTCTATATTAACTTTTCTTAAGCGTGAACGTGTCATGACACGTTTAAGTTTATCTCGACTTTCCATCACCGTAAATATTTCTCTCAAATGTATCGCCTTGCACCTGTCAGTGTCAAGATCTTATATTATTTTATTTGTTAAAGCGTTATTTCTTACTAGTAGTAAATTTTAGTTTAACGCTTTTCTCTTTGACTATGTCAATTACTCATGTCAAGGAAATTGACAACCCACAATTTATTCTTTTTCCGTTCTTGTTTTAGACGGGGAATCATAATCAGTTCCCTCGTTTTACGCTATTGACCCGTAGGTTCTTTTACTTAGCCTCGTAGGCTATTTCTTTAGATTTTTCACCTTTTTAAGGTGAGATGTTAGCAGTTCGTTTCTTTCTACTTATGACCCAAGGGTCTTCTTGGTCCCGTAGACCTTAACACTACGTTTAATCCCGTAGGTTATGATGATCCCGTAGATCATCTTTTATTCGTATTCGTATTCGAATGTATATATATATACTTATATAGCTTCAAGGCATCCCTTGTCATGGTTGGAGATCATTCATTTTCGTTCTTTAACTCTATGGACCTTGACCGTAGTCTAAGGCTACATCCGCTTCCTTTTTAATCTAATCCTACGACTCTATGACTTCTTACGTCATTTACACGTCGGTTTGTTTTCCGCTTATTGTTATCCGGTTTATTCCTACATTTATTTACAACCCATTGTTCGGGTTCTTTTATCTTAGTATTTCACGCTTTTATTTATGCGGTTCGCGCTTACTCACGTTAGCAAACGTTATTCTTTATTTAAATCGTTCAACTTGTTCGTTTGAAATTTCATCACTTGTGAACGTCAAACTTCATTCTTTATTCGACCCGTTCAACTTTAAAATAGTTGAACGTAGTTATCAAAATTTCTATTTGCAAATTCTCATCGTCTTTTAGTCATGACTCCTAATCCGAGTCCTTTGAATTTCTAATTCGCGTTCCCGTTTCTTGGTTTACGCCTACTTTCAAAATCATACCCATCTATCGGGTATTTTGTCGAAGTCGCTTCCAAAGCAACCGTCCTGGTATCTATTAAAACTTTGTTTTAATTTTATTTGGTCGTCTTAGCGAAATTCATTGCTTTTATTCCGTTAAGTCTTTTATTCTTTATTTAATTCGTTTGACTTGTCCGTGTGAATTTCATCACTTGTGACAGTCAAACTTTTACCCTTATACTTTAGCATTCCTATTAGTCGGTCTGTATTTTCATTTACTTTAATCTTTGTCCCTTCTCTCGGGCTCGTTATTCTAACGTAATACGCTCCCGTCATCCGACTTGCGTTTACGTTTGCTATCAAACATCTTACTTGTTTGATTCATTTGGGTACCTTTTTAATTCGTCCCATTCACCACGCCCTTACTACATCGGACGTAAATGTGTCCGCTATAAGAAGTTCATGGAGTTAAAATCCAACATCTGGAGTTAAAATCCAACATCTGGCATAATAAATTCTCCATCGTTATTGATCCGATTTACACGATTCTTTTTCCTACGCGTCCGTAATTTAATTCTCCATCTTATGGAGTTAAAATCCAACATCTGGCATAATAAATTTTGAGACTTCTAAGCATTCGACTCATTACCTTTTTACCAAATTTTAACCCGTTTATGCATTTATCAAACAAACATATTTGTTTGATCCTTATTTCACATGCACCTCTTCAATTTAATATTATATACCATGTTAGGTTCTAATCACAGGTTTCTTACACAATTTAAACCCGTTTTCGCTCGTATGCTTATTTTGACCCGTTAAGGGTATTTAAGTATATTTTAAACATGATTCGCTTTCATTTGTATGTAGCTTTATATTTCCACATTTCTTACCAAGTAATCTTCCACCACAACTATATTTGTGGTGGATTTAATGTGGAGATCTATATATTCCGAGTTTTATCCCTCGGACTATCATTTTACGGCAAAGACCCATATAGAGTCATTTGACCCAAAGATTCGTATATTTCACTTTTTATACTTATTCCAAGTATCTATTTGATCACAAAACTCATTTCTAAACCACCCTTAAGGGTCGTTTGCTCAATTTCACTTATAAGGACATTTTGGTCACTTTTACCCCTCCTATTACGACGAATGACTTTTAAAGCCATGTTCGACCAAAATCCCACTTTTAAAACTATAATCTTGTTTAGAAACCATTATATTTCTAAAACACCATAATCATAACTCAATTTATTCGGTTTGCCACAAAGATAACCGAATATCTATATTTTATCCTTGTCTAACTCTTATAGAACCTCAAGTTCTACATGATGAGTTGAATCATTATACAAACCTGGCTCGGATCAATATATTGACCCGTTTCGATACCTTGCCTTAGTGGCCGCTACGTAATAGCGATGTAAACATCCATGTGCTATTTATTCGTAAATCACACAACTCGACAAACCATTAGTCAATATTATCAAAGGGTGATATTTTCACCTTTTGACCCGTTTGGTCTAAATGACCATGAATCTTTATGAGATGATATTTATTACCATCTTATCTATATGACTCGCTCCGGTTTACACCGTATAGTCTTTTTACTTATAAATCATTTATTGATTCTTTTGACCCATTATAACTTACGCTATAAAGTGTCTTTCACAACTAACGGTTATTATCCACAAGTGACCCAAATACCGTTTTACCCTTATTATTTGCAATGGTTTACCTTATAAGGTAACCATTTAAAAACTCGTTATCTTTTAGTCATTTCATGACTAATTAACCGCATTAGCTTCTTTTTATCCATTAAACATGATTTATGACCATCGTCTTTTGTTCCGGACCGCACTTGCCGTGTCGGAACATCATAATTTAAAACAAGACTTACTATTCACAACCTATCAAACCAATAAGTATTAAATAATTAGAGTGTAAGCTTTACTTACCTTACATCCAAATTATGCTTTTCCGTCATTCTTGCTTTGTTTGACCCGCTTCGTTCATAAGCTTTCACCTAGCTTGTTAATCGTCAAACTATCATTGTAAATTGTAAGATGGTTAGACTAGTCATAATTATTCACGACTATTCCATCCTACCCTCTTTATGTCAATATTATCATTTGATCATATCATTGGTCATTTTGACTTTAAAAAAATCAAACGGCCTATTAACACAAATAATTTACACGAAGTAGCTCGACTATTCGTTTAATTACTTGGCCAGTTATCCGGTATCGTCATTCTTATGTTACCGGTTAAATCACTTTAACACATAATGCTATCAACATCTTTCTAATCAAAAATATTTCATCATGTTATCATATCATACTAAACTTATTTCATATTAAGTATGATTTATATACTCAAACACACAATTTGTTCAAGTATTTCCTGATTACTAACATGCATGATGATTCTAATCATAATCATATCATCAAATCCATCTTATGACTAATACCCACTTAGCCTAGTGTGGGAATTCATTCAATCATTCAATTCATAGCATGCTAGGTATGATTTTCACTTAGGGTTTTGTTCCTAAGCAAGTGTACATCACTAATCTAGCCATAGCTTCCCTATTCCATGCCTAATTTGCGATTAGGATGATTATCCAATCTTTACAACTTCACCAAATGTCAAGATTTTACATACCTTATGATCCCCTAGCTTAGGTGATCATTAATCCATGTTCAATTGTGAATTTTGACTCCATTTGGACCTTCAATTTGATGATTCTAAGTGATATTAGGGTTTTGGTTCTTGGAGAACCTTCTGGTCGACGTACAGAACACACCTTTTGTGTGTGTTTTGTATTTTAAGTTTATTTTATAATTAAACTTTCCATTTACCCGAATCTAGCCCCTCTTGTTTGGTTAGTTATTAAGTAGGACACAACCTACTTATTTCTAACAATATTCCCACTTATTAACTAGGTTAAACATTCCTAGTTAAATTAGTGGGTTCAGGAAATCTACGACTTAGTTTATTTTGAGTCCCGTTGACTCGGGCTTTGATAAACTTTACTTTCCCACAAGCTTTCGTTCAGCTTTTATTTAATATTAGGCTTATTTATTTAAAAATCATAATATTCACCGGGTTACTTTGACCCCTAACGGCAATTTACCCGTCTTTTAGTACTAACGTAGTTTGATTTCCAAATCTGTTTTCGGGGTGTTACACATGCAATGGCGTTTTACTAGTTTACATTCAATGGCGTTTTATTATTGTTTCATTTATCATGGCGTTTTCATATGCAGATACTCTATGGTGTTTGTACCGTTCACTGGTATAGACAATCATCACTGCAATGTTACATTTGGTGCAACATTGTTGGCGTCGGAAACTGCTGATACGTATATTTGGTTATTAAGAGTTTTTCTTAAAGCTGTTGGTTCTCAGCCTAAAGTTGTTGTCACTGACCAAGATCCAGCGATGAAGAAGGCTATTTCTGCTGTATTTGTTGACACGAGGCATCGGTTATGCATGTGGCATGTGATGCATAAACTTTCTCTGAAGGTTGTTATGCTTTTTTTACCTTTGGCGTTTTAGTATTCAATGCGTTTTAAGATACATGGGGTTTTGTACCTTGTTACTGTTTTTTTAATTAAGTTTTGTCTTTTGTTTTTTTTATATATGTGTGGCGTTTTCGTGTTATTTATAGGTTGGTGTTAGGCTATGCAATTCCACCAATTTTAAAGAACGTATCTGTGGTGTTGTGTGGATGGATATTCTCACACCTGAAGAGTTTGAATTAGAATGGGAAATGGTTATTGCAGAATTCAATTTAGAAGATAATGACTGGCTATCTGATATTTTTGCACTTAGGGAATCTTGGATCCCTGCGTACTATAGAATGGAGCCTATGTCTGGTCTTATGCGAACGACATCCAGGTCGCAGAGTGAGAATCATTTTTTTGGTCAAGTGTGCAATTCGAAAGCTACTCTTGTTGAGTTCATGACGCATTATGAGACTGCAATAGAAGCACAGCGTCACACACATCGTAAAAATGATCATGAATCTCGATACAAAAGACCCCAGTTGAAGAGTAGTTACAAAGTGTTGGAAGGGCAAGCTGTTAATATATATACAAAAAGTATTTTTTGTGACGTTCAAGCTGAGCTTATTGGAGTTGCGGATTGCATAAATCAACGTTACAAAGATCAGCCTGATGGGTTTGTTAAGTTTTATGTAAATGACTTCCAACAGCTTTGTACATCCTTATTTGAGGTAAATAATGGCGTTTTGGTTTTTATGGCGTTTTTCTGTTAATGGCGTTTTATCATATGCAATGTGTTCTTTCCTATTTTAGTTTTTTTTAGACAAACATTCTATGCATGGCGTTATAGAGATATTGTTTTTGGCGTTTTACAGGTATTGTTCCGTAAGTCTGATTGCACATGCAGTTGCTCATGCAAACGTTTTGAACAGTTTGGTTTGCTATGTAGACATATATTCTATGTTTTGAGACTTATGGACATTAGGGAATTTCCAAAACAATACATTCTGAATAGATGGTGCAAAGAGGCCTCCCCAAACTGCTCTCCTGAATTCTTAATTAGTCGTGAATATATGACTGAGCTTGATCCTGATGTGCAAAGTATGATGCGAGATGTTATTTATTCAACCGAATACACTTTGAACAGTTTATCTGGTAATAAAGAGGAGCTATCCTTATACAAGGATCATGTTCAATCTTATATGAAGAAGGTTCAAGATATGTAGATTGTTGCTCCTCCCGCTAGTTCTAGGGATAGATTTGCCGAGATAACTGGTCAATATAAAAATGACAAAAATCCGATAAGAGTCCCTGTAGGTTATAAATCCAAAGGTTCTGGTTCTCGGAAGCGCCTGAAATCTAAACAGGAGATAGCAGTTGACAAGAAGAAATCAAAGTCGAAACCCGGGGCCAAAGAAATACAGTGTCAGAACTGCAAAGCCTATGGACACTACGCATCAACATGCAAACAGGCCGTAATTAAAAGAAGATCGACAAGGTCTTCGAGAGCCAGTGAAGAGTAGTTTGGCGTTTTGTATTTGTCATTCTTACAGACCACATACAGTTGTCTTTGGGATAGTTTAGAGGACTTTGGCGTTTTTTTATTTCAATGCTATAGAACACAAACATTTCTCAGTTTGGCGTTTTTTTTTGTTTTTTTGCATATTTTTCTTTTTTCTATCTCTTTGTTCATAACATGCTACTTCGAAGTTAAATAACAAACAATATAAGATTGGGCAAGGAAATCAAACGACAAAAAAAAAAAAAAACAATAACGCCACTAAATAAAACTTCCATAAACTTCTATTTTTTGGTCGTGCTAAACTCAATAATGTTTTGCTGAACGAAATGGATAACATTGTTAATCCTTAGTCAAGAAAGATGTGTAACAATGTTATCCATCCCGTTTAGCTAAACTTTATAGAGAACAAAAACAGAATCTCCATGAATGGCTTTTTTGAAGTTTTGTGGTTTTTGTATATTTTGGCGATTATATTGAGGATGTTGCTCATTGCATAGAGTGAAAGTTTATTAAGAAAATTTTGTATATCAAAGAAACATGGATTTGAATCTTTAATATTTTTGGCGTTTATAAGATGAATGGTGTAGAAGAAAATATAGGTTTTTGTGGTTTTGGTTTGGATTTTAGTAATTCTGAGAGTTTGTTTATATAGGAAGTTTTTGGCGAGTTTTTTAGGCGCGATTTTTATTGCAGTAAATGCTAGTAATAAAGTTACGTCGTTTTAGTACTGTTTGTTCAGCTTTATCGGTTAAAAACAAAGTTTGGCGTTTTATATCTATGGCGTTATATTATGATGAAGTGTATGTGTGTTGAGGCGGATTTTAATAGCGTGAGTTTGGTGTTTTATGTTAATTCAAAAGACCCTTTTACCCTTAATGAAGCGCGCCAGATTAATAAAAGTGATTTTATTTACGAAAATGCCACCGCGTCATCTAGTCCATAGATTGTTTTGATCTGACGATTCATAAGCGTTCTCTCCGTTCTCACACTTTTGAATAAAGAAATGAATAAAAGATGATCTACGAGATCATTATAACCTACGGGATTATAAGTAGTGTTAAGGACTACGGGACCAAAAAGACCCTTGGGTCACAAATAGAAAGAAACAAACTGTTGGGGTCTCACCTTAAAAAGGTGGAAATCTAAAGAAATAGCCTACGAGACTAAGTGAAAGAACCTACGGGTTATTTGGGTTAAGCGTGGGAACTAGTTACAATTCCCCACGTAAAATAATAACAGAAAGGAATAAATCCTTGGTTTTCAATTCCCTGATATGAGTAATTGGCATAAGTTAAAGAGAAAAACGTTAAACTAAAATTCAGTTTTAGTCAAAAGCAACGTTTTAACAAACATAAGTAGTATGATATGGTTTAGGAAATCGTAAACACATATAAAGCCGGAGATGGCAATGGTATACCCGAGTGACGGGGTATGAAGTGACGGTGACTAATTAGTCTAGCCGGTAAAACTATTTAAAGTCAAGATAGTGTCATGACTTATACAAAGCGCTTGTAAATATAAGACTAGCGCGAAGTAAACATGTTGACGGATTAACACGACTGAGTGGTCAAATGACAACTCGGTCAAATAGGCGACAAAGATAATAAATACAAGGTGAAAGCTGCGGTCCGAGAGGACTTACACATAAATGACATACACGTCAATGCAAATGATAACTTTTGACAGAAAGAATGAATGTCATAAAAACGAAACTAAGTTCATTTGGTCTAAATTAATGAACTACATAAAGAGGGTTTCAGGGACGAAACCTCTTTAAGGGGGGTAGACTTGTAACACCCCAAAAACGGGTTTGGTAATCAAACCACGTTAATATTAAAAGACGGGTAAAGTACCGTAGGTGGGAAAAGTTAACCCGCAAACAAAATAACTAGGAATAAATTTACCTAGTTATTTAATATGTAAATAAGTAATGAAGACATGGAGTTGTGGTAATAATTAATTAAAACTAAACTTGAGGGACTAAGGGTGACAAGAGGTGAACTTGTGTTTTAAAACATAAAATTTACTCATAACACACACATAGTGTGTGTATACGGTCGATCATCAGAGGTGAAGAAAAAGGGTGTAACCCTAATTCACTCAAAATCACCAAATTGAAGGTCAAATTTAGCTTCAAATCAATGCATGAACACGAAATCGTGACCACCAAGCTTAGGGATGACAAGGTATGTTCAATTTCATCATTTGGTGTTATCTTGAAATTTTGATTAACACTCATGAATCAAAATTCTGTGATGAATGTTATATGTATGAGTGATATTGGGTTGAATCCATGTCTAGGAACAAACCCTAGTTGAAAATTTGATGTATTAATGTTGAAAACTAGGAATTTGATGAACACCCATATATGTGTTAAGTGGGTTTTTATAACAATGTGATGAACACATGAATTTGAATGTTAGTTTGAGAAAAACTGATGTTATGATGTGAGTCTTGATATTGTTTATGAATGCTAGACACAAAGGCTTGAATTTGATGATTGAAACTTGGTTAAAATGTTAGTCATGAACTAAATAGAAGAGGTATAGAAATAATGCCTGCTAGATGTTTGTTAAAATGCCTAAGTGAAATCGCACGTCTACTCAGTTGTAAGTAGAACTTGATTAGATTAGGTATCCGGAGGAATGCCTAATAACATGATGAAACGGGTTTCACTTATAGATGAAAACTCGTAGATTTTGTGTAATGAATGAATAAAGTGTCTTTGATAATTGGGAGCTAGGTTAACTTGATGTTAATAATAGTATAACAACCCTAAAGTAAACCGACACCCTCAAAATATTTTTGATACCCTAAAATATTTTAAAAATACCCCAATATGTCTTAAAATACACCCCAAATACCTTAATTATTATTAAAATTAATTAAAAAATGGAATTTTAGGTTTGAGGCGGGCCGCGTAAGCCACCCCTCAACCCTTACGCGGGCCGCGACAAGGTGAAAACTGGCGAAACCCTGGGCTGCCACGTGGCCCAACACACGTCGAAGCTAGACAATGACCCGGATCACCTAAACCCTACCCGGGCTACTAGGCGGGCCGCGTAACCCTTGGGTTACACTTTACGCGGGCCGCGTAAAAGTGGAAATCAGGCCCTATAAGTAGAGGGCCTTGGATCTTCAGTCTGCTCGTTCATTTCTTTTCTCAATCTCGAAATTTCTGAAGTGTAGGCATAATCTCGGGTATAATACCCCCTAAATAGCGAATTTCTGCTCCGTTGTAAGTATCATAACCCTTGGATACGTATTAGATACTCTGCCCGAGTGATCTAGGGTTCCGTAACGGCTGTCGTGGTTCTGCCCGACGTAGTCGTTGGAATGCCGTCTCGGGGAGGGTATTACTAATGTTAAAATGGGTTATTATACTAACACGTGTGCATTTGTGTAATTTATAGATTGTCACCAGGAAACCCTAAAGGATAATCTAAGACAGCAATGTGAGTAATCTCCTTTTTGTAACCTGTTTTTACAAAACCTCACACGATTAATTATATATTAAACAGTTATTGAGTATTTGTAAGGATACAATTATCGTCGGTATGTTGGGGTTTTGTATACAAAATTTGTTACTACCTTGCGAGGTGTAACATGACCACAAGTCGGGTTGACAGTACCGTGGGTGTTAATTGATATGACTTGGAAACAAATGTAATTGCGAGAATGCCCTCAATACTGTACAATGGATTTTATGAAAACTTGATTGAACTGGGATTCACTCACCAGTATTTCCCACTGACAATCTGAAGAGCCATTTCCTCAGAAAAAGAGGGGATGGTTCAGTAGGGGAGCACACGAGCGTAGAAAGCGTATGAAAAAGTTACAAGAACAGAGAGCACTAGCCGCAGCTAAAAGAGAAACCGATGCTTATGCCCAGGATATGCTTAATAGGGGTATAGCCAATATCCACATATTAGCAACCACTGCAGCTTACCCTAACCTGGAGCAAATGTTAGCACCCCAACCACAGCCACCAATTCCTGACCAACCAATGGAGATAGAAAACCCTGAAAATCAAGTAGAAATGCATGATTTTAATCCGGAGGAAATACCTAGGGTACCCGCACCAAATCCCTTAGACCCAAATTACGACCCATGGTGGGAGGACAATAGGGACTATGTGCAAGGTTACCCCATTCCAGAAGACATGCCAATGCAGAATCTAGAAGCTTACCCAGGGTTAGACCCTCTAGATCCTTATTACGATAATGATGTATTCATTAGGGAGATTCTAGAAAATCCTTACCCATACCTGGCCCCTTTACCTCCATACCAGGAACCTGCACCCCAGATTCCGAACCCAGTCCTAGAACCTGCACCCCCAATGAGTGCAGAAAACGTACAAGAACTTAGGACATTCGATGAGGAAATTTTAGAGAATAGTGAAAGGATGAGACAGGTGGGAGAGCGACTCGTCTGGAAATACGACGAGCGCAATATGGATTTTTGGATGAATCCATATCAGTAGAAGCGATGGTGAAGAAGATTATAATAATAATAATAATAATAATAATAATAATAATAATAATATAATATAATAATAAAATATGTGTGTATGTGTATGAAAAAAAACTATGGATGCCTATTACTAGTAGTGTAGCTTTAAATTCAGTCGGTATTGTAATTTTAATTTCAGTACTGGTGTGTATAGATGCATATTATATGAATAGAGTAAAGTCGCAATGATCGACGCTTTTGACCAAAGTGCGTGACATGTGATTAACTATATTAAATATTATTTTGTGATATTAATGAATGGTAAATGTTTAAAATTCAGATGGACAACGAAGTGAACCAAGAAAACCAGAGTGATAATCACCCGAATAACGATAATCTGAATAATGAGAATCCGAACAACAATAACAATGGAAATCAAATGGATAATAGTGTCATCCAACACATAGTAGCACAAGGAATCATAGATGCAATGCCATTTATTATCCAAACTGTTAAGGAAGCGGAAAATAAAAGCAAGCATAGCAGTAAGCGAACAACTGAACCTGAACACAGCGTAAACAATGGACCCATACTTCAAGTGCCCATTCCCAAAAGAAGAAGAACCATGCCATATGGTTGTTCTTATAAAGAATTCTGGTCCTGCAAACGAATAGAATTCTCGGGCAATGAAGGACCCATTGCAGCCCTACGCTGGATAGAAAAGACTGAGGCTGTTTTAAAAATAAGCAAGTGTGCTGAAGAAGATAAGATAATGTTTGCTTCTAATCTGTTTAAAAACTCAGCCTTAGAATGGTGGAACACTATCCTCCAGTCATGAGGAAGTGATAGGGTTTACAACATGGAATGGGAGGAATTAAAAAACATGGTAGAAAGGAAATTCTGCCCTCCCAATGAAAAGGAACAGATAGCAAATAAGTTCCTGAACCTTAGGATGACCGGGGTAGATAGTAAGGGTTATACTACCACATTCTTTGAATATGCTAGAATTGTACCGACCCTTGCATCACCAGAGCCGGTATTAATCTCCCGATACATCTGGGGATTAATTGGAGATATTAGACAGTAGTCAAGGCAGCTAGACCTCAAACTATAGAAGAAGCTGTAGAACTAGCAAACACCTTGACAGATGAGTTAGTGCGTACTAGAGAAGAAGATCAGAGGAGAAACCTAACCCAAAGGCTTACCCAAGAATTCCGTTTCGGGAATTCCAACCGTAGGAATATAGGTTCTACCTCTGCACCATACTGCAAAGCCTGCAAGAAGAAGCATTCGGGAAAATGCTCCACTTACTGTAATTTCTGTAAAGTACCAGGACACAAGGAAGAAACCTGCAGAAGGAAACATACTAATGGACTGTGCTTCAATTGTGGAGAAAAAGGTCACATCAAGCCAAATTGTCCGAAATTGACTCCAGTTGCAAACAACAATAACACTAAAAATGTTAGAGCATTTGTTCTGACTGCAGATGAAGCCAAGATGATTCCGGACGTGATAGCTGGTACACTTTTAGTTAATGATATTTTTGCTAAAGTATTATTTGACTCTGGTGCAAACCAAAGTTTTATTAATACTTCGTTTTGCAAATTTCTCAATCAATCATTAAATAAACTTCCACAAAACTGTCTAGTAGAAACAGCGAATGGAGAAACTGTTAGGATTTCTGAAATCTTGCAGGGAGCAAGAATAGAAATTTTAAATCAAAAATTTATTGCAAACCTTTACCCAATGAATCTGGCAGGATTCGATGTTGTTTTAGGAATGGATTGGTTAATAGCCAATAAAGCTAGTATTTTATGTGATCAAAAGTCAATCCAAGTAAATTCACCAAGAGGTGAAAAGATCACAATTAAAGGAGATAAACCATCTAGATCTACAAAATTCATCTCTGTGATGAAAACTGCAAGTTGTATAAGAAAAGGATCTATAGTGTATCTAATTTCCATAATCACTATCATTAAAGGAAAAGAACTAAAAGACATTTCAGTAGTGTCTCAGTTTTCAGATGTGTTTTCAGAAGAGTTGCCAGGGCTACCGCCAGACAGAGAAGTCGAATTCAGAATCCATCTGCTACCCGGAACAGCATCAATTGCCAAAGCACCTTACCGTTTGGCACCCGCCGAAATGCAAGAACTGAAGAAACAATTAGATGAATTGTTGGAAAAAGGATTCATACAGCCAAGCTCATCACCATGGGGAGCGCCGATACTGTTCGTCAAAAAGAAGAACAGATCAATGCGTATGTGCATTGACTACCGTGAATTAAACAATGTCACGATTAAGAACCGGTACCCATTACCAAGAATCGATGATCTATTTGATCAATTGCAAGGAGATCGATTTTTCTCTAAAATCGATTTAAGATCAGGATATCATCAATTAAAGGTACAGGAAGAGGATATTCCTAAAACCGCATTTAGAACAAGGTATGGCCATTATGAAGTTACTGTCATGCCATTTGGTTTAAACAATGCCCCAGCCGCATTTATGGACATGATGAACCGAATATGTAAGCCATATTTGGATAAATTCATAATTGTCTTCATAGATGATATTCTAATTTACTCTAAGAGTAAAGAGGATCATGCAAAGCATTTGCACTTACTTTTAAGTCTATTAAGAAAGGAAAAGCTTTATGCTAAGTTTTCAAAGTGCGAGTTTTGGTTAGAGCAGGTACAATTTCTTGGACACTTAGTCAATCATGAAGAAATTCATGTGGATCCCACAAAGATCGAGGCAATTACCAAATGGAAAACCCCTGAATCACCAACCGAGGTTAGAAGTTTCTTAGGATTGGCCGGTTATTATAGAAGATTTATTCGAGATTATTCTAGAATAGCCATTCCCTTAACCATGTTAACCTGTAAATCCATTAAGTTTGAATGGGGACCAAAACAGGAAGAAGCCTTTAGAATTCTTAAGCAAAGACTAACCCATGCACCCATATTAGCGTTACCAGAAGGAACTGAAGACTTTGTAGTCTATTGTGACGCTTCTAAATTAGGTTATGGATGTGTATTAATGCAACGTCAAAAGGTTATAGCTTACGCATCTAGACAACTTAAAAATCATGAAGAGAATTATTCAACCCATGATTTGGAATTAGGAGCTATAATTTTTGCCCTTAAGATTTGGAGACATTACCTTTACGGAAGTAAGTTTACCATTTTCACTGATCATAAGAGTTTAAGGTATGTTTTCGGGCAAAAAGAGCTGAATATGAGACAAAGACGCTGGATGGAGATACTTAGTGATTATGATTGTAATATCCAGTATCATGCTGGGAAAACCAATGTAGTGGCTGATGCTTTAAGTCGAAAGTATTATGAAAAGCCAAAAAGGGTACATTCTCTTAAATTAAATCTACAAGTAGATTTAAATGATCAGATTAGAAAAGCACAAGAATCAGTAATCAAGGATGATGCTGAAAAATTAAAAGGAATGATTAAGGAATTAAAACAAGAAACAGATGGAATTTGGAGATTCCATAAGAAAAAAATATGGATACCTAAATTAGGAAACCTACGTCACCGTATATTAGAAGAAGCTCATAAGTCTAAGTATACGATGCATCCAGGAAGTGATAAGATGTACCAGGATTTAAGGAAAAATTTCTGGTGGATAGGAATGAAGAAGGATATAGCAGCCTATGTTTCTAAATGTTTAACCTGTTAACAAGTTAAAGCTGAACATCAGAAACCCTCAGGTTTGCTACAACAGTTAGAAATACCAGTGTGGAAATGGGAATTGATAACAATGGATTTTGTTACCAAATTACCCAAAACAAGAAAAGGTAATGATACAATTTGGGTGATTGTAGATAGGCTAACCAAGTCAGCTCATTTCTTACCAATGAAAGAAACTTTCAGCATGGAACAGCTAGCTAAATTGTATGTAAATGAAATAGTTTCATTACATGGAATTCCTTTATCAATTGTTTCTGATAGGGATAGCCGTTTGACCTCTCATTTTTGGGCAAACTTCCAAAAGGCAATGGGAACCAAGTTGAATCTAAGCACAGCTTACCATCCTCAAACGGACGGACAAAGCGAAAGAACAATTCAGACCATGGAAGATATGCTTAGAGCTTGTGTAATTGATTTCGGAGGTAATTGGGACGATCACTTACCTTTAATAGAATTTTCTTATAATAACAGTTATCACACAAGTATCAATGCTGCATCATTCAAGTCAAGGAACGACTGAAAGCAACACGTGGTCGACAGAAGAGCTACGCTGATAACAGACGTAAGCCGTTAGAATTCCAGGTAGGTGACAAGGTATTATTAAAAGTCTCTCCTTGGAAAGGAGTGGTAAGATTCATCAAACGAGGGAAGCTAAGTCCCAGGTATGTTGGACCTTTTGAGATTATTAGAAGAATAGGACCTGTAGCCTATCAACTACAACTGCCAGAGGAAATGGCAGGAATACATGATGTATTTCATGTATCTAATCTCAAGAAATGCCTAGCTGATGAATCACTCGTAATACCTCTAAAGGATATAGAGGTAAATGAACAACTTAAGTTTGTAGAGAAACCTCTACAGATTGAAGACAGGAAAGTCAAGAACCTCAAGCACAAGAGATTAGTTCTGGTCAAACTGAAGTGGGACTCCACAAGAGGACCAGAGTATACATGGGAGCTTGAATCAGAAATGCAAAGGAAATATCCACACCTGTTCCAATAGACCTCGAGGACGAGCTCTAAAACAAGGTGGGGAGGATATAACAACCCTAAAGTAAACCGACACCCTCGAAATATTTTTGATACCCTAAAATATTTTAAAAATACCCCAATATGTCTTAAAATACACCCCATACGTGAAAACGGACCCCGAATACCTTAATTATTATTAAAATTAATTAAAAAAAATGGAATTTTGGGTTTGAGGCGGGCCGCGTAAGCCACCCCTCAACCCTTACGCGGGCCGCGACAAGGTGAAAACTGGCGAAACCCTGGGCCGCCACGTGGCCCAACACACGTCGAAGCTAGACAATGACCCGGATCACCTAAACCCTATCCGGGCTACTAGGCGGGCCGCGTAACCCTTGGGTTACACTTTACGCGGGCCGCGTAAAAGTGGAAATCTGGCCCTATATGTAGAGGGCCTTGGATCTTCAGTCTGCTCGTTCATTTCTTTTCTCAATCTCGAAATTTCTGAAGTGTAGGCATAATCTCGGGTATAATACCCCCTAAATAGCGAAGTTCTGTTCCGTTGTAAGTATCATAACCCCTGGATACGTATTAGATACTCTGCCCGATTGATCTAGGGTTCCGTAACGGCTGTCGTGGTTCTGCCCGACGTAGTCATTGGAATGTCGTCTCGGGGAGGGTATTACTAATGTTAAAATGGGTTATTATACTAACACGTGTGCATTTGTGTAATTTATAGATTGTCACCAGGAAACCCTAAAGGATAATCTAAGACAGCAATGTGAGTAATCTCCTTTTTGTAACCTGTTTTTACAAAACCTCACACGATTAATTATATATTAAACAGTTATTGAGTATTTGTAAGGATACAATCATCGTCGGTATGTTGGGGTTTTGTATACAAAATTTGTTACTACCTTGCGAGGTGTAACATGACCACAAGTCGGGTTGACAGTACCGTGGGTGTTAATTGATATGACTTGGAAACAAATGTAATTGCGAGATCACCCTCAATACTGTACAATGGTTTTTATGAAAACTTGATTGAACTGGGATTCACTCACCAGTATTTCCCACTGACAAAATATTTTTAAAAGCGTTTCAGGTAACAAAATGTGAAAGCCAATTAGAAGCCAGCTGGACAGCACTGAAGGCTTGGAAAAGTGGCAATAACGTTACCTAAAAGAAATAGATGTTTTTACTAAATAAAAATAGGATTTATTCCTATAAAAATGTGTGTACTGAAAACTTGGGTTTTAGCCCATGTGTTTAATATTATGAAAGTGTGGTATTTTACTCTGATAAAATCTTTCCTAACTACGGTCCTGATGTAAATTCCGCTGCCAAATTAGACAATACCAGATACCACCGAAACTGGTCGCGGCCGCCCGTTCCCGGGTTTGTAATAGGGGGATGGGGGTTGCGACAAATAGCATGAACATGGATAGGAAAAATAGTTTAAAACAGTAGCATTATTATAATGTCTACCGGATAATTGATGAGATCGCCTAAATGAGTTATTGAACGCAAATATGCATTTCATACGATTAAGGGTAATTGACTTTTAAAAGTCAAATTAACCAATGATGAAGTCGAATAGTAGTTTCGACAAAGAATTCGTAAGATGGAATTGTCGTATGTGATAATGACTAATCTAACCGTCTTATGAATTATGATGATAGTTTGACGCTTGACAAGCTAGGTAGAGGCTTGGGAAAGAAGCGCGTTAAACGGATCGAGTACGCGGAAAAAGAGCATAACCGGATGCAAGGTAAGTGAAACTTACACCTTTTTGGTAGAATACGTGTTTATTCTATGAGTTACAAATACGATAAAGATAATATTCAAGATATGGTTTCCGACGCGAGATAATACGGGTCGGAACTAATATAAATGATAAAAACTATGTTTAAAGGTAAAAAGAGGTAAAACGGTAAATTAGCCATGAAAAGGCTAAGGTAAAATGAGTTTTCGAATGACTACTTTATAAGTAAGCCTAAACAAATAAAAAAAGTGTAGAACGGTGATTTAGTCAAGTATAAATGAATCAAAGTCAAAGTTTTAAACGACACCAAATGGCATAAGCCATGTTGGGTAAATGCGTAAGAAACGAATTTAAGAAATCTAAACAAATTGGTGAAAAATCCCAAATGAGTTACTTAACGAAATGGTAAATAAATATCATTCGATTATAAACGCAAAATATTTGGTCGTTTAGACCAAACGGGTCAAATGGTAACGTTGATATCATTTGACAATTAACGACTAATAAGCATTTGTGTAATCATACGCTCATAGGATAAGATGGCTTATGAACTAGTGATGCTATGGATTAGCAATTATTGAGACAAGATATTAAAACGGGTCAATATGTTGACCCGAGCCAGGTACGTATAAATAGGTTTATAGTTAAAAGTGAGATTTTGGTCAAATAATTAGTGAAAGTCCTTGTAGTAAAATGAGGGACTAAAATTGATCAAAAAGCCCTCGATGGGTAAACCGGGTAAACAACCCTTAGAGGTTGTTTAAGAACATGTAACATGATCAAGTAAGTGGTAGATAAGCATAAAAGTTATAGGCATAAGCCTCTCGTGGGTTAAATGCCTAAGAAGGGGTCATTTACGTAAAATGACAATCCGAAGGGTAAAATTTTGGATAATTGGTTTATTATGTTAAATCCACCACAAAAGTAGTTGTGGCAGGATATAAGTAGGTATTTTAAAATGTGAATACGAAGTGTAAAAGAGAAGAGCGATTTTGATGCTTAAATGCATAAAAGTCGCTCTAAATGGGTCAAAACGAATTACGCGCATAACTCGGAAAACGGCCGCGTAATTCACTATGTAACAAATGTAAGTTAAAGATTGGGAGTTAAAGTAGTCATTTATGACTTAATAGTAAACGAGAAATAATTGTGGATAAGGAATTACGAAACGGGTCGAATAATTATAAAAGGATTTATAAGCCATTAGCTTATAAATCGGATTCGATGCAAACAAAGATGATAAACGGGTCCGTAATTTATTTACGATCGCGTAGGAAAAAGAATCACGCAAAACGGACATCTAGATCAAAAGTTATGGCTATTTGAAGTTGGATTTTTGGTAAATAAAAAGAGCTGGGCAAAATGCAGGTCCAGAAAACGGACCTGCTGGAAAGTAGTCTCCCCCGCGCCACGCGAGGGGTGACATGGGAATGGGCGCGACACGCGGGAGCCCCCGCGGCACGCGACAATAAGAACCGAGCCTCTCTCGTGTCGCAAGAGGCATAATTCTCGAATTTTATTTTTGTTTTGTTTATTTGATGTTGGAACTTGTTTCTAAGTTATCAAAACTAACTTTTGTGTTGGATTTGATCGTAGGTGAATATCAAAAGTACCCGGATGAAGATCAAACGATGAAAAAGAACCGAACACATGAAAAAGAAGCTTCCGCACGTTGTTTCGTCATTATTTTTAAACGACGAACTCAATTAATTATGTTGTATTACTTTTAAATTGTAAAAGTTTTAATAAACCTGTATTTTTATAAGGATGTGTAGTCGTAATTACACATTTAATTGTCGATATTTATACGGAAATTGTTAATTATTAGTAAGGGTCTTACACACAAGTTGCACCATAGGCTCTCAACCCGTCTTACTTACGTCGTAGCTCGAAAGCCATAAGCTCAATAGCGTATATTGAAACCTTTCAAAGTATATTTGCAAGCATGGGGTGAACCTTGTGGTGGTTCATTACTTTTCTAAGGCTTGTTTCTAAACCTCTTTTAATCTCCGTATATTGTTTCTCAACTATATGATCAACAAACCCCACAAGTTTAGCCAGCGTGTTGCGATGACTGAGAATGTGACTTTTTAGTAATGCATGCATGCCCTCAACTCTGTTGGTTGTAGTTTGGTGAAAGTTAAGTGTTTTGTAAGTCAATGTAGCTACAAACTTTTCATGGTACGGGTCAAACCAGAATTTCTTCATTTACTCAAAACCTCTAAAAATATAACCATAACTTGTCAGGTATGTATGTAAAAAAGTATTTACATAATTATGTAATAAATACTCACGTCCACGACCAACTTCTTTCAGCCATGCTTCGATGTTTGCCAAATTATACCTGTATATTTCCTCTGTGGAAGACTCACACAATGTCGAATATGAACGAAGAAATTCTTTCCACTCCTTCTCAGTAAATTTATCTTTACTGTTCTTATTGATATTTTGATGAATATGGAACCAACAAAGATACTTGTTTTCTTTTGGGAAAATTTGTTCACACGCGTTCATTAGCGCGAAGTCCCTGTCTGTTATGATGACACGTGACTCCATACAGTCCATCAACATAGACTTGATTCTCTCTAACACCCATATGTAGTTTTATGACTTCTCTGCAGAAATTAACGCATGAGCAACTGCAAATGACTGCTTTGTCGACGTCATACCTATGACCTGCACAAACAGAAGATTGTACAAGTTTGTTTTGTAGGTGGCGTTAATCATTAGCACATGCGGGAATGCACACCATATAGTGAATGAAAGTTTGTGGACAAAGAAGATATCTTCAACTGCGTTGGTGGTCTCATTTTCGTGTATGTAATAAGTGAAATCTTTTTGGGCAAGAAGGTTTTCGAGTTTTTGCATTGGAGATTCGTCGACCCTCTTTCCGGCATTGGTCTTCTGAACAACATTGTGTACATCTTTTGTGTCACACCCCGACCATGTAGGACAACAAACCGTGGCGGAAACTTCGGGGAGTGTTGCAACAGAATTATCGTTTCATAACCATGGATACAAAAAGAGTTTCGTTTTATTGATAATATTAAACATTAACATTGTCTTAACACATAACAAACAAAGTACATATCGACTATCATTGTTATTATGTCACTAAGGCCTCGTCCAGATCCTATGTGACACATGCAACCTAGAAATCACATCAAGCAACAACACCTGAAACATATGTAAAAACAAAGTCAGCAAAGAAATGCTGGCGAGTACATAGGTTTTATAAGAGTATTGGAATTATGGCTAGTTTACATGTTGCAGTACTTTATTGGACTACAAGAGTCAAAATACAAACCTTGTTTTGAAAAGTGTATTGCAACATAATTTAACCAACTCAAATCAAGTGGGTTATAATTTATAAAACCTCGTAGCCATGATTCTTAGCCCAAAAACATTTGTTTTAGAAAACCAATTGTAAAACATCTTTTATTAACTTGTTAGTAAAACTCGCATGGTTTATATCCTTTTGAAAATATCGTTAGGTGACATCGTTTCAAAATCGTTTACTCAAGTGAACTAAATAACGCCACGGTATGTAATATGTTGAAAACACTTATATATAGGAAGTACCAGCGGCGTATCCACCATGCTTTCAACACATTGCACCCGTCCTGTTATCTAAACACTTAACCAAAAACCAATCGTTTATCCAATTCGTTTAACTTGTTCAAATTGTTTCCAAATCGTTAACTCGTTTAAAATCGTTTTAAATCATCCTTGTTTTAATTGTGAAAACTATTTTTGGTCATCTCGCTAACAACATTCAAACCTTAGTGACTCGACCATCTCGCTTCTCGCTTCTCGCTTTAACAAACCACCAAAGGGTAAGTTAACTATCATCAGATTCAGTCGTTACCCACAACCCCCACACATAACCATGGGTGTAGTAAGATAACGGGATTTGTCAGATCCTATGGTACCATAACCTAATACTGGTCGGCTTGATCAATGCTAATGAATGTCATTTGTTATGTAACTACAACCAACAAGTTTGTTCACTTTATTGAAATCGTTATTAGTTTAGCATAAACCATCTTAATTGTTTTTGAAAACTCATCGTTTAAACCTTGAAAATCATTTTGTACATATGAATCACCCCAAAACAATTGAAAACAGTAAAATAGGGGAACTATGTACTCACATGAAGTGCAAAGTATCCTCAATCAACAGAACTTCAACAAACTCAAGTAAACCAGAGAAATCAAGCAGCACCTAGTAATTGAATCACTAGTCAAACAATAGACACCTAAATCGGAAGATCGGAAAGAATGAAGTCTTGTAAACCAAATAAGTGTTGGAACTCATGTGATATGGTTTAACAAAGCCTACATTCTAGATTGAAACCTAACCTAAGTGCTTTCGACCCATTATGACCCATTAAGGTAGCTTACGCTACTTTAGCGCGTCGTGCGCGCAAATGCGCGTTCGAGACGTCTAACTAGTCCTATGACAAGTATTATATGCCTAAACATGTTTAAATATGTTACATAATCAGTTACGTGACAAAAGTTTATGTTTCATATGCTTATTTACCAATTATGTATGAAAAGGGCATTTTGGTAATTTACCTAAGGCATATAGATTACCTATCATACAACTAATTAATCCAAGTGACCAAAAGGGATAACCTTGGAAGGTTATTCCCTATGCGAGTATGGGCACTAAACATGTTTGGTCGGATCCTAATGATCGACCAAACGGGTCGTGTTCGAAAGTCTAAGCGGGTGTTTAGTTCGCTTGACTTACGACTCTACATAAGCACTAATCTAAAAGGTGACGAGCTAAACATGTCGAAACAAGTTTAAATAAGTTAGAAAACAGGTTTGGTATCAAAACAAACGGTTTTGATACCTATAAGTAGTTTGGTTACAAAATACGCAAGAATACGCATTTTGGCCGAAACTACGACTCGTCACTACACCTAGATAACGTGGTAATCAGTAGGTATAGTCACTAGGGACTATAACCATCATGATTACGCTCACGTTATGAAGTTCAAACGAACTTCGCATTGACCATAAACTGGTTAATGCAGAAAGTCAAACGTTTCAGACTCGAAGAGCGATAAAAGAACGAAAGAATACTTACAAAAGGTCCCCGCAAGCTTTGATCCGATTTACCCTCAGGTATGAAGTGTTTACTCCAACTTAGAGGGCCAAAATCAGATCAATGTGGGTTTTGCAAGTGAATGGGGTGGGCTATTTATAGGAAAACTACAACCGTTAGGATCGTTCATCGTAAAACGAGCTTCGATCTCATCCGTACACATGTGCCCATGGTTTTGTGAAACCATGGGAGCCCATAGTTTCATTAAAACCATGTGCAAATGAGGGGAACAGCTGGAAAAAGCTGGAATTTAGATTTTTCATTTTGGTCCCTTCCTAAGATAACTATGGCAGAATGTCAATTTTGGTCCCTGAATGTGCAAAACATGGTTTTTGATGCATTTTTGACACGTTTAAGCCCCGTTAATCCCATTTAAAGGCTCTAAAATGAAGTTAAAGTATAAGGAACATGAAACATGCTCAAAAATATCTCGGATGTCGGTTCGTTTGGTCGTACGGTTGCGTTGTTCGGTTAATTACGACGAAACACGAACAAATGCGAAAAACGATCCAAATTACACGATGAATGGAATTTTATCATGCCAATAACTAAAATAAAATATTTTAATGATTACATAAAGTTTTGGATGTCCGGATGTATTCAGAACGTAAGATATGCGCGAAAATGCAAACTTATGCACTTTTTGACGCTTTTAGTCCCTGAATGACCAAAAAGTTTATTTTAGCACACCGAACCCCTCAAAGCCTATTTCTAAGCTATGTAAAGGATATTTAGGGTATGTTTAACTTATGATCAAGTTCCGGAATGTTCGTTACTATACAAATCGGTATAGTTTCGCAGTTTGACATAAATAGTCCCTGCGATCGAACAAACTTGATTTCAACACACCAAACCATCCAAAACTTATTTCTAAGTTATGTGGAGGTTATTTAAGGTATGTTAAGCCTATTTCACTATTCCGGAGTGTTTGTTGCATTAAACTGGTTATATTTACGCATCAGTGCGCGTATAACCTTCCAGAAAGTGATTTAAAGCTTGAAATCAGAATTGAATCAAATTGAAAAATTCTCAAACATAATTACACATATAATAACACCAAAACACATTTAATAACACCAAAGCACATTGTTTTATTAATAATCAACATTGTTTTACATCTGGTCCTCACGTTCCCAAGTAGAGGAAGCTTGTGAAAACAAATGCGGATACTTCGTCTTCATCTGGTCCTCACGTTCCCAAGTAAACTCTGGGCCACGTTTGGAATCCCAGCGAACTTTGACCAATCGAATCCGTTTGTTCTTCAACTGTTTGAAAGCACGGTCCACAATCTCCACGGGTTTCTCGACAAAGTGCATCGTTTCATCGATTCGAATCTCGTCGAGAGGAATGTGAAGATCAGCGTCAGCTAAACACTTTCGCAGATTGGACACGTGAAAAGTCAGATGAATATTCCCAAGCTCTGGAGGTAGCTCTAGTCGATAGGCAACTTTCCCAATTCTTTCCACAATCTTGAATGGTCCAACATATCGAGGTGCAAGTTTTCCTTTCTTTCCAAATCTCACCACTACCTTCCAAGGTGAAACCTTGAGTAGGACACGGTCACCGACTTGAAATTCTAAGGGCTTGCGTCGTATATCTGCACAACTCTTTTGATGGCATCGAGCTGTCACAAGATTATCGCGGATTTTCTTGATTTTGTCTGTTGTTTCCTGAATGAGCTCAGGTCCAGTAAGCTGAGCTTCACCGATCTCATTCTAACAGATAGGTGAACGACATTTTCGACCGTAGAGAGCTTCGAATGGTGCCATATTAATACTAGCATGATGACTATTGTTGTAAGAGAACTCGATCAATGGCAGATGAGAATCCCAATTACCACCAAAGTCTATCACGCATGCTCTAAGCATATCCTCCAAAGTTTGAATCGTTCTCTCAGATTGTCCATCTGTTTGGGAATGATAAGCAGTGCTTAGATTCAGTTGGGTTCCCAAAGCAGATTGCATGGTCTTCCAGAAATGAGATGAAAACCGAGCATCACGATTGGAAATGATATCCAAGGGAACACCATGTCGTGATACAATCTCATCAACATAAATCTTTGCAAGTTTATCAGCAGATAGATCCTCACGAATTGGAATAAAATGAGCTAATTTCGTTAATCGATCGATAACAACCCAAATAGCATCATGACCTTTAGACGTACGCGGTAACTTAGTGATGAGATCCATCGCAATGTTCTCCCACTTCCAAACCGGTATCTCTGGTTATACAAGCAAGCCAGAAGGTCGTTGATGTTCAGCCTTGACTTTGAGACAAGTTAGGCATTTTGATACATACAAGGCAACATCCTTTTTCATACCAGGCCACCAACACTGAGTACGAAGATCCTTGTACATTTTAACAGCACCAGGATGGATAGAATATCGAGACTTATGAGATTCGTCCATTACCAAGGTGCGAAGATCGTCTTGTTTCGGAATCCACAAACGATCCTTGAAATAGAGCAACCCATCGTCCTTCGCTTCGAGTTTAAGCTCAAGTTGACGTGGTAATTCCGTACCCATCAAATTTTGTGAAACACAAAATTGCTGAGCTTGAAGAACACGAGTTTGAAGATCAGATAGCGTTTGAACAGAATGAAGCTTGACTCGCTCTTTGCGACTAAGCGCATCGGCTACGACATTCGCCTTACCAGGATGGTAGCGAATTTCGCAATCGTAGTCACTTAAGAGTTCAACCCAATGACGTTACCTCATGTTGAGCTCTTTCTGATTAAGAATATGCTGGAGACTTTTGTGGTCTGTAAAAACCACACACTTCGTGCCATAGAGGTAGTGTCTCCAGATTTTAAGCGCGAAAACCACAGCTCCTAACTCAAGATCATGAGTCGTATAGTTCTTCTCATGAATTTTCAGTTGTCTAGACGCATAAGCTATGACTTTATCTCATTGCATAAGAACGCAACCAAGTCCTAGATTCGACGCGTCATAATAGACAACGAAATCATCATTTCCCTCGGGAAACGATAGAACAGGAGCATCACAAAGCTTCCGTTTCAGCGTTTGAAACGCTTCTTCTTGCTTGGGTCCCTACTCAAAAGGCTTATTCTTCTGAGTCAAAGCAGTGAGTGGAACCGCGATCTTTGAGAAGTTTGAAATAAAACGTCGATAATATCCAGCAAGACCAAGAAAATATCAAATCTCTGTAGGTGTCGTCGGCGTACTCCAGTCTCTAATAGCAGCTATCTTGGATGGATCCACATGAATACCCTGCTTGTTGACTGTATGACCCAGAAACTGAACTTCCTTAAGCCAAAATTCACATTTGGAGAATTTAGCAAAAAGTTGTACCTTCTTCAGGAGTTCCAAAGTTAAACGAATGTGTTGCTCGTGATCGGCACGAGACTTTGAATAAATGAGAATATCATCAATAAACACAATGATGAACTTGTCTAAATAAGGTTTACAGACCCTATTCGTTAAGTCCATGAAGATGGCTGGAGCATTCGTCAAACCAAAAGGCATGACAGTGAACTCATAATCCCC
Organism: Helianthus tuberosus; assembly: GCA_030545235.1. Taxonomy (NCBI): domain Eukaryota; kingdom Viridiplantae; phylum Streptophyta; class Magnoliopsida; order Asterales; family Asteraceae; genus Helianthus; species Helianthus tuberosus. The sequence goes on from CM060410.1 coordinate 18,242,337, forward strand.
ATATCTTGTGCGGAAAGCAGTTTTGGGAATATCTTCTTCAAGAACACGAAGTTGATGATACCCAGAACGCAAATCGATCTTGGAAAAGCACGAAGCACCTTGCAGCTGGTCGAAGTGATCATCAATTCGAGGTAGGGGATATCGATTCTTGATGGTGAGCTTATTAAGCTCACGATAATCGATACACATTCGAAAAGATCCATCTTTCTTTTTCACGAAGAGGACAGGAGCTCCCCAGGGTGAAAAGCTCGGTCGGATGAATCCTTTATCAGATAACTCTTGAAGCTGCTTCTATAATTCTTGCATCTCGGATGGTGCAAGTCGATAAGGCACTTTAGCAATTGGGTTGGCATTGGGTACAAGGTCAATATGAAACTCGACTTGATGAACTGGTGGCAAACCAGGCAGTTCATCAGGAAACACCTCTGGATAATCTCGAACAATCGGGATATCCTGAATACTCTTACTCTTGTCTTTCTCCTCGGTGACATGTGCTAGAAAAGCAACATATCCTTTTCTCAAATAACTTTGGGCTTTTGTACACGACATAAGCTTCAATCCACCTGAAGGTTTCTCGCCACGAACTTCCAGAATATCGCTAGAAGACAAAGGAATACGTACAATCTTGTCGAAACAAACCACCTCAGCATGATGTTTGGTTAACCAGTCCATTCCAATGATAATATCGAAGCTCCCAAGTTGCATCGGTGTGAGGTCAATATGAAAAAGATGGTTATCAAGGTTCAATTGACAACCACGAATAACAGAATCGAGAACAAGAGGTTTACCAGTAGCAACTTCAACAGATAAGGGTTTCCTCAGTTTAGTTCTAGGTATCGCAAGCAAAGGCTCAAATGATAATGAAACAAAACTTCTATCGGCACCAGAATAAAAAAGAACAGACGCAGGTCGATTGTTAACAAGAAACGTACCATTGACAAGGAACGTACTATTGACAACGAGGTTGTCAGCTCGAGCCTTGTTTGCATTTAGATTGTACGCTCGTCCACGGGTGGGATTCACATTCGCGTTTGCATTCGGATTTGCATTCGCGTTCACCAACCTTGGGCAGTTGTTGCGGAAATGACCCATTTCACCGCAGTTGTAACATGAACCAGGTGGGAATCTAGCAGCATTCCCCTGAACTTGTGCTGGATTCTGCTTCAGTGACAACAAAATTTTGGGAAGCCTTGCGCTTCCTCGACTTCCTTGAAGACTCGCCCTTCTTCTTTCCCTTACCTTTACCCTTGTCTTGAACGGAATCGGCTGACTGCTTCTTGCCACCCTTGCGGGTAAGTTTACCCTTCTTGTCTTGAGACTTAGTCGGGGTTGCAGCCAAATCAATCGCTTGACGCACAGCGACAAATCAAAGCAAATGGGTCAATATAATGTATCGCCGAAGACATGCTCGCCTATAAGTGAACACTCACCCAAAGAGTTCCCAGGTAAGAGTGATTGGTCCGATTATGTGGATTTGTACGAACACTCTAGCCTTAGACAGAAAACTCAGAGTACAGGCACTCACTCTTCCAGTTTGCACGTGTTCACACTATTTAGACCCAAACTTTGACGTGATTTTGAAAACTTAAAGGGTTCAAACCTTATAATAGAGGGTTCAAAACCTAGTAATCAATCATCCTAGAACAGATGATTAGGTTTCAAAGCGGATTCGAACTTAGTGTTCTCATTGTGGTTATCACCTAAGGATAGGTGACGGTTTTGTTTTTAAAATCTAAACGCATGAAACTTTGCGTTAGGGTCCTAAAAGTTATAGTCTAGGTCAAAGCATTACTAATAACCTAATTCCCTATAACCATTGGCTCTGATACCAACTTCTTCTGTCACACCCCGACCACGTAGGACAACAAACCGTTGCGGAAACGTCGGGGAGTGTTGCAACAGAATTATCGTTTCATAACCATGGATACAAAAAGAGTTTCGTTTTATTGATAATATTAAACATTAACATTGTCTTAACACATAACAAACAAAGTACATATCGACTATCATTGTTATTATGTCACTAAGGCCTCGTCCAGATCCTATGTGATGCATGCACCCTAGAAATCACATCAAGCAACAACACCTGAAACATATGTAAAAACAAAGTCAGCAAAGAAATGCTGGCGAGTACATAGGTTTTATAAGAGTATTGGAATTATGGCTAGTTTACATGTTGCAGTACTTTATTGGACTACAAGAGTCAAAATACAAACCTTGTTTTGAAAAGTGTATTGCAACATAATTTAACCAACTCAAATCAAGTGGGTTATAATTTATAAAACCTCGTAGCGATGATTCTTAACCCAAAAACATTTGTTTTAGAAAACCTATTGTAAAACATCTTGTATTAACTTGCTAGTAAAACTCGCATGGTTTATATCCTTTTGAAAACATCGTTAGGTGACATCGTTTCAAAATCGTTTACTCAAGTCAACTAAATAACGCCACGGTATGTAATATGTTGAAAACACTTATATATAGGAAGTACCAGCGGCGTATCCACCATGCTTTCAACACATTGAACTCGTCCCGTTATCTAAACACTTAACCAAAAACCAATCGTTTATCCAATTCGTTTAACTTGTTCAAATTGTTTCCAAATCGTTAACTCGTTTAAAATTGTTTTAAATCATCCTTGTTTTAATTGTGAAAACTATTTTTGGTCGTCTCGCTAACAACATTCAAACCTTAGTGACTCGACCATCTCGCTTCTCGCTTTAACAAACCACCAAAGGATAAGTTAACTATCATCAGATTCAGTCGTTACCCACAACCCCCACACATAACCATGGGTGTAGTAAGATAACGGGATTTGTCAGATCCTATGGTACCATAACCTAATACTGGTCGGCATGATCAATGCTAATGAATGTCATTTGTTATGTAACTACAACCAACAAGTTTGTTCACTTTATTGAAATCGATATTAGTTTAGTATAAACCATCTTAATTGTTTTTGAAAAATCATCGTTTAAACCTTAAAAATCATTTTGTACATATAAATCACCCCAAAACAATTGAAAACAGTAAAATAGAGGAACTATGTACTCACATGAAGTGCAAAGTATCCTCAATCAACAGAACTTCAACAAACTCAAGTAAACCAGAGAAATCAAGCAGCACCTAGTAATTGAATCACTAGTCAAACAATAGACACCTAAATCGGAAGATCGGATAGAATGAAGTCTTGTAAACCAAATGAGTGTTGGAACTCATGTGATATGGTTTAACAAAGCCTACATTCTAGATTGAAACCTAACCTAAGTGCTTTCGACCTATTATGACCCATTAAGGTAGCTTACGCTACTTTAGCGCGTCGTGCGCGCAAATGCGCGTTCGAGACGTCTAACTAGTCCTATGACAAGTATTATATGCCTAAACATGTTTAAATATGTTACATAATCAGTTACGTGACAAAAGTTTATGTTTCATATGCATATTTACCAATTATGTATGAAAAGGGCATTTTGGTAATTTACCTAAGGCATATAGATTACCTATCATACAACTAATTAATCTAAGTGACCATAAGGTATAATCTCGGAAGGTTATTCCCTATGTGACTATGGTCACTAAACATGTTTGGTCGGATCCTAATGATCGACCAAACGGGTCGTGTTCGAAAGTCTAAGCGGGTGTTTAGTCCGCTTGACTTACGACTCTACATAAACACTAATCTAAAAAGTGACGAGCTAAACATGTCGAAACATGTTTAACTAAGTTAGAAAACAGGTTTGGTATCAAAACAAACGGTTTTGATACCTATAAGTAGTTTGGTTACAAAATACGCAAGAATACGCATTTTGGCCGAAACTACGACTCGTCACTACACCTAGATAACGTGGTAATCAGTAGGTATAATCACTAGGGACTATAACCATCGTGATTACGCTCACGTTATGAAGTTCAAACGAACTTTGCATTGACCATAAACTGGTTAATGCAGAAAGTCAAACGCAGTTTGACTTTTAGACTCGAAAAGCGATAAAAGAACGAAAGAATAATTACAAAAGGTCCCCGCAAGCTTTGATCCGATTTACCCTCAGGTATGAAGTGTTTACTCCAACTTAGAGGGCCAAAATCAGATCAATGTGGGTTTTGCAAGTGAATGGGGTGGGCTATTTATAGGAAAACTAGAACCGTTAGGATCGTTCATCGTAAAACGAGCTTCGATCTCATCCGTACACATGTGCCCATGGTTTTGTGAAACCATGGGAGCCTATAGTTTCATTAAAACCATGTGCAAATGAGGGGAACAGCTGGAACAAGCTGGAATTTAGATTTTTCATTTTGGTCCCTTCCTAAGATAACTATGGCAGAATGTCAATTTTGGTCCCTGAATGTGCAAAACATGGTTTTTGATGCATTTTTGACACGTTTAAGCCCCGTTAATCCCATTTCAAGGCTCTAAAATGAAGTTAAGTATAGGGAACATGAAACATGCTCAAAAATATCTCAGATGTTGGTTCGTTTGGTCGTACGGTTGCGTTGTTCGGTTAATTACGACGAAACACGAACGAATGCGAAAAACGATCCAAATTACGCGACGAATGGAATTTTATCATGCCAATCCCTATAATAAAATATTTTAATGATTACATAAAGTTTTGGATGTCCGGATGTATTCAGAACGTAAGATATGCGCGAAAATGCAAACTTATGCACTTTTTGACGCTTTTAGTCCCTGAATGACCAAAAAGTTTATTTTAGCACACCGAACCCCTCAAAGCCTATTTCTAAGCTATGTAAAGGATATTTAGAGTATGTTTAACTTATGATCAAGTTCCGGAATGTTCGTTACTATGCACATCGGTATAGTTTCGCAGTTTGACATAAATAGTCCCTGCGATCGAACAAACTTGATTTCAACACACCAAACCATCCAAAACTTATTTCTAAGTTATGTGGAGGTTATTTAAGGTATGGTAAGCCTATTTCACTATTCCGGAGTGTTTGTTGCATTAAACTGGTTATATTTACGCATCAGTGCGCGTATAACCTTCCAGAAAGCGATTTAAAGCTTGAAATCGGAATTGAATCAAATTGAAAAATTATCAAACATAATTACACATATAATAACACCAAAACACATATAATAACACCAAAGCACATTGTTTTATTAATAATCAACATTGTTTTACATTGTACAACGATTACAGAACACAGTTGTCACATTTTGGAATAATCTTTTTAGCCGGGTTCTTTTTCATCAACATTTTCCAGATGCTATGGTTTGGAATTTCTTGCTCTGCTAGCTGCTCAATCAGTCTTTTATCCTCAGAAGAAAGCCTTCTCGCATACGCGTGACCCTCTAAGTTCAATAGGACTGTGGTTGTGCCTCGGGTTCGTCACCTCTATCTTCCAAACACTTCCCTTTGATTCCGTAAACCCTGTCAACTAAAACGGGCAACCTACTTTCTTGCTACCTGTTTTCCTCACTGTTGCTACACTCATATACTCCCCACCAAGACTGAATTGAAACCAAACCTTCAAATTACTTCCTCTTTTATTCGATCTTTTAATCACAATGATGTAACCATTTTCCTTTCCCATCTTCTGTACCCAATCCACCAACTCATCACGTGACGAAAACGTAAGGTTTGTATCAAACCTTAATATAATTAGGTAAGAGCCATCCTCATCGACTAACAGATCTTCCTGCTCACCACCGTCTCCCTGGTCCAAATAGTCTTGCATTGCAAAGTTCTGTTCACCAACATCTCCCTGGTCCAGATAGACTTGCTTGACAAAGCTCTGCTTACCACCGTAACCGTGGTCGGATAGTTTGGTTGATCGTATAGATATTTAGGCTGAGGGTATGGTTCACCTCCGTAGCCGTAATTCGAATAATCATGTTGTGCATACGAGTCTTCAACAGGGATATTCAAGTCCAGCTGCACCCCGTACGAGTCTTCCATAGGGATATTCAACTCCAGTTGCGCCGTATTGTCACGATAATGAATGCCAGAGACAACCTCCTCCTCCCTCTTGTTGGACAGGACAGGTTTCTGGTACGAGTCAGAAATAGCGGTCCCCTCATATGAATCTGGAACAACGGACTTGTAAGAGTATTCACCGAAAAGGTAGTTGCTAAACCACGACATCGTATTTTGAAGAAACGCAACTAAAACAACAAAACACGGGTCTTTTTGATAAACACTTTAAGGCCTTTGAAATTTGAACAAAATGTCCTAAAATGTTGAGTGTAACAAGCTATGGAACAAACCAGAAGGCTGTTTACTTAAGAAACAGTGTTGGTGCATACGTCTGTCGACTTCGTCTTGTATCGAGTCTTGTAATAGAATTGTTAGATCAGGGCACGTTGTACGAGAAAACAGGGTTTTAGGGTTGAAAGTTGATTTCGCACGAAATGACTTTGAGCTATTTCGTACGAAATAGCGAGTGGCTATTTCGCACGAAATGCCTGTTGTCTATTTCGTGAGAAACACCCTCACCTATAAATACCTGTCATGCTGATTCATTTGGAACGTTCTCTGATTCCGGTACCAAAGTGCTGCCGACGTGTCGTGTGATCTGTAAACGTGTCAAATCAATAAAACAAGACAATTAAAAGTGAATCAAGCTGTTACAAAGTCTTATAAATGAATTTGTTGGTGCACTACATCTGTCGACTTCGTCTTGTATCGAGTCTTACTTTAGATAGATTAGATCAGGGCACGTAGAACGAGAGAATGAGAGAGAGTTAGCAAGATTTTGCTTGAAGGTTTGTATATGTAAAGGATTTCGCTTGAAGCAGCTCAAGCGAAATCAACATGTTAAGATTTCGCTTGAGTCATGCTGAAGCGAAATCCCAATCTCTATATATAGGAGGTCTAGGTCAAGCGAAATTAGAAGTAACATTTGAGTGATTTCCATACCGAGGTGCTGCCGGTGTGAGAACTGATTGTAACGACATTCATATCAATACAAATCAGTGTTAAAGTGAAGATTCAGCTGTTTTAAAGTCAAATACTTGTTTTCCGCACCTGTATTTGATGGAATTCCTCTGAACCGACTCGTTTAGGTCGCGAACACGATCCTTACAATTGGTATCAGAGCCAGTTGAGGAGTTCTGCAGGATTTCAGCTGAAATTGACATCATTCTCGTACTTCTACACCTTCTTTTCATCAGTTCAGAATTTTTTCACGGTCAAAAACTATTCAATTTCTCACAGATTGTTTAATAGTACAAGATAACAAACCCTTGAAAGTTTCACAGCCAAATTCAACCTAAAAGTGATCAAAATTGACATCCGAATGGATTTCGCTTGAAGAACAAAGTTTGTGTTGGACGATTTCGCTTGAACTTTGAAGCGACACTTATCAGTTCGCTTCAAAGTTTATCTGTTTTCGCTTCAAGGATCTCGCTTCAAGGTTCTTATTCGCTTCAAGTGTTTCGCTTCAGGATTTCGCTTCAGAAAGTGTTTACTTGAAAGTTTCGCTTGAACAATTTCGCTTCAAAGGTCTCGCTTCAACCAGTTTGACAGATTATTTTGCTTGAAGAAAGTTCAATTGACCAGTTCGCTTGAAAGTAATTGAAACATGGATAACGATTTCCACAACGCATTTGCAACATCGCCTAGTTCATCTTCCATTGCTCAGAACATGAATTCAGAAAATGAAACGGGGACTACTCAGAAACCCCCGAAGCTAATGTGCATTGAGGAATACTATGGATGGAAAGATCGTTTCGAAAACTGGGTGCAAGCAAATCATTTGAGATCATGGGAATGTATTCTGAAAAAATATATGCTACCACATACTGAAATGGAGACAGTAAAACAGATTTCAGAATTTGGTAATGAAGAACGGGAAATGTATCGAGCTGAAAAAATGATGATCAGTTTGCTTCAACAAGCTATCAAAGAAGACATCTTTATACTACTTCAACATGACAAAACATCAAAGTCAATCTGGGATGCTTTGAAAGTCAAAGTTGAAGGTAGTGCAAACATGATTAAAAGCAAAAAGGCATTGCTTAAAAAGGAGTTTGACTTGTTCACAAGTTTGCCCGGAGAAGATACAAAAAAACTCATTGAACGTTATTGTCACTTAGTTCGAACGATGTCAATGATGAACATCAACAAAGAAGATGAGGAATGGGTGGATAAGCTAGCTGATGCTTTACCTCAGAAAGAGTGGGGAACATATTTGATGATACTGAAAAATACCGGAGTTTATGAAGGATTGTCAATCTCTCAGTTCATTGAAAAGATTGAAAGTCAGGATTTAGAACAGCAGAAGATCGCAAGGATGAATAATCCAAGTGGTCAACAAGATGTAAAGATGTATTACAAGGGTAGTGTTCCGACTTCAGAAGCTGAGAGAAGTCCGAAAATTCAGACTGCTTATAGTGTTGGAGATTCTACAGAAAAGATTGATCAAAACTCAAACAAAAGCAACAGTGGTTTCTCATTGTATCCGAGTGTTAATCCGAAAAGCCCATCAGAAAGTTTTCAGTCTCAAAGCACAAAGATGGGAAATGGTTGTGTGATTCAATGCAACATAGCTCTAAATCTTCCAGAAGGTCAAAGTTTTTCTGAAGACATTGCGAAAGATCATATGGCATTACTTGGTTCCGTGCTTATCTCATATGAAGGTTTAGTGGCTGGTCGAATTGGAAATCCTATGCTTACTAAAGAGGATTACGACCAAATAGATGCTGAAGAGATGGAACTAATGGATATCAAATGGTGTCTTGCAAGTGTTCTTAGACGTGCTGAAAAGTTTAAGACAATTACCGGGAGAAATGACTTTCTTGATGCTTGTGTATCTACTTTAGGTTTTGATAAATCTAAAGTTACTTGTTTCAGGTGCAGGGAAAAAGGTCATTTTAAGCGGGAGTGCAAGAATAGAGAAGTTAGTAGTGCTCAGAATCCATTTGGGAAAGATGACTACTACCGGAAAGCCATTTATCAGCAAGTTGGTCAGACACAAGAATTACAGACGGCTCATGGTAGAAAGATTGAAGATTCAAAGAAAGGATGTTTGGTAGATTTCAACTGGAGCAACTACATTTCTTCTAACAGCACAGCATGTATAGTGAACCAAATTGATGAACAACTACCTGAAGGATTTAGCTGGGATATGTTTGTTGATGAAAAGGGGGATTTCAAAGCTTTCATTGCAAAGATTGTTAGAGAACCAGATTTGTTTGCTACTTGGATGAGATCAATTGGTGAAAAAGTGAAAGATCAATCGATTACATCTGAAGAAAGTTCAGAAAGTGCTGATTCTGAATCATTAAGTACAGATGAGAGTGTGCAAAATGAGGATACTTCAGAAAAAGAAGTTATTTTTGATCAAACACCATCTGATTCTGGTATTTCAGATGCTGAGTCTGAAAAATTTGTAGAGTTTGATCAAACACCAATGGAGAGTAGCAGTGATGATGAGGAAGAAAAACATATTAATATTGCTAAAAAACATCTTTCTCCTGAAAGTTTTCATTTCTATTTTGCAGATCACATGGAGAAACTGAAGGAGAAACAAGCTGCAAAAGAACAACAACAAGATGAGAAGGTTGAAAATGTTGTTCAAAATGAAGAAGTTAGAAGTGTGGATGAAGAAAAGGTGATTGAAACTGAGAAAGTAACTGGAGTAGAAAAAGTAATTGAAGTGGTAAAAACAATTGAGATTGAGAAGATTGTTGAAGTTGAAAAGCCTTGCAAGAAATGTTTGGAAATGTGTAAGAGTTGTGAAGAAAAAGATGTGACTTTGTTTGATAGAGAAAGACTGATAGAAAAGTTACTATCTGACATCAGCTATGTGAAAGAATCGTATAGCGTGTTGAACAGAACAGTGACAGGTCTTCAAACAACGAACTCTGAAAGAGAAAAGGCTTTAACGATGACGAATGCTACATTGATGACAAAGCAAAAGGCAATTAATCATTACATCGAAGAAAATGCTAGTCTAAAGCAAGAGTTGGAAAAAGAAAAGATCGAGAATGAAAGGATCAGAAGGTTATTACTGAGTTATTCTTGTTCTGATTATGTTATTGATCGAGTTTATCCTACTGTTGCAGGTTTTGAAGCATTTCAGGATGAGAAGCAAAAGAATGAGACTGGTAAGAAATCGACTATTAAATATAACAAATGTCCGCCTCCTATCTGGGAAGGGTATTCTCCTAGAAAACCAAATGAGGAGCAAGTCGAAAAAGCAGTCAATATAAAGTTAAAATCCGAGTCAACTGACGTTTTACCAGATAACATTGATATCACGTTTACCTCGTCTGATACTGATCATGAGTCTGAGTTAATCAAAAAGGTGGTCGATCAGGTGTTGGATACTGAGGAGGTGTCTGAGTCAAAGTTTGAGTCTGGGGGTTCAAGTTCGTCAGTCAACAGTTCAAAATCATCGGAAAAACCGTCTTATAGTAAAGAATTTTTTCTATCAAAAGCAAATTTGGATGATGAAACATTTGAAGTTGCATATACTTTAAATGATTCGGACAAATTATACTCTCACAAAGAGTTTCCAATTAGAAGTGTTCGTTTTGACATGATCAAAAAGGTTTTCAAAATAACGGAAATTAATTTTTCTGAAATTAAGGATTTAAAATCTATTGAAAAACCTAAAAATTACACTTCTAGAGTTCAACAAAGGTTAAACAAGAAAAAAAGAAAAAAGAATTACAATTCTGATTCTAGTTTTCAAAAGAAAATAAATCAAAATTATAGTTACAAAAGAAAAGGTTTAGGTTTTATTCAGCAAGAAAGTTATAGAAATATAAACACTTCTAAACTAAAAACAGAATTTGTTTCAGGTGGAAGTGTTGAAGATGAACAGAAAAAACCTTTCTGGAGACAAACAAATCAGGAGTTTATTGTTGAAAGAAAAAGGACAGGAACTGGAGTTTTTCATTCAAGAGACATTCCAAGAGATACAAGAACTTGTTTTCAATGTCAAGTTGTTGGACACATCGCTCACAATTGTCCAAACAAAGTCAACAAAAAACAGGGAGTATCTGAAAAACTTAAAGAAAAAGTGGTTGAAAAGAATGATTTACCAACTACAAACTTCAAAATTTTTGAAAATTCAAAGAATGAAGTTGGTGAAAATTCTAAAAGTTTATACAAAAAGAAGGCAAAAGACAATCAAAAATGGATTGTTAAAAAATCAGATGTACAATCTGGCAATGAATCTGATTCCACAAAATCAGAGGAGTCACAAGATGAGATCAAAGATTTGATGAATGATGTTGACATTAAATCACTGAGTGTGGAAGAGATTAAACAAATGGTTGATAAAATAGAAATCTCAGATTTTGATATTGAAAAAACATTCAATGGAAATGTTAAGAAAATTTTCAAGAAAATGCTTGATGGGAAAGTAAAGGGGGTTAAAGATTTTTATGCAACTAAAAAGGCAACTTATAACCCTACTGCACAAGAATTGGAAGCCACCAAGTCTAAGAAGACTTGGGTGGAAGTTTGCTTTCCTTAAAGTCTTAGGACTTGCCGGAGATCCCAAGTTTATTTCGTGGATCAGGAATCGGCATCTTTCTAATGCTTGAAGTTTTTGATTGAAAGTTTTTGATAGTGTTTGGATGTTTACAGGTTGTATGACTACGCCGGAGCTTCCAGGTTGGTAAGTGCGAAGCAGGAATCGGCATTTTGATTGATAAAATGGTGATGTAGACGTAACATTCCTACAAGTGGTATTGTGTTCTACATGTGGTAATTTTTACAATTGATATAGATGGTGCATATTTGCAAAGTGGTAAATCAAGGACATTAATTTGTACTTGATTTGCTACAAGTGGTTAAGAATAGACAATGTGATGAACTACACTCCGAATCTACAAATGATTATATCATAAAAACTTATTTTCCGGAAAAATCATTTTGATTAAAACAAACTTAAGTGTTTTGAAATCTAAATGAGAAAATAGTTTTGTGATAGAGGGAGTTCTGATTGTTTATGCCAAGTGAATGGCGATTTGATGCGATTCGATATCAGTTGTCAAGTTTTTTGTATAGTTTGTTTTCAAATTTCCTAAAATGTGTTTGCATTTTAGGGGGAGTAAAATTTAAAAAAAAAAAAATCCAAAAACATTTGAAAATTTGAAAAAGACAAAAACATGATAAAATCAAAAATGAGTTTTAGTGTCATAAAAGAGGAAATGATAGTACATCAGTGGACTGTCACAACATGCTAAAGAATTGTTTAGATAATATGTGATAAACAATCTCACTGTGGATGTGTCAGTAGGTTTTTACACATTTAGTAAATTGTGACGAGATACAAACATAAATTTCAAACTTGCTTGTTCTGTGGGTTAACACAAACTTGGATATATAGGTAACCCCTGAAATCTTGTTTGAAAGGTCCCTTATTCTGAGATACTAGGTCTTTATGCTCAGTGATATCTGGGGTATTATCCCGGGACTTCTGCTGAAAGAAATTTCTGACCTAGTCCCCGGATAATACTTTCTGCAAATGCTTGAAACATAGCATCGCCCTCAGCAAGCTGATGAAACAATAAAATTGATAGTCGCTGCTGTTGTAATGCAAAAGATCCTCTAAAGGGGACACACCAAAAGTCGAAGCCGTTATCTCTCTGCGTATCGAAAGATCGACCTGAGCTCTCACGGCCCTCGTACTATAATTTATTCTCCTGACAGATATCATCTGTGGTATACTCACCTGTAAGACTGAATATTGGGATCTGGATACGGGAGTATATTCAAGTAGTGGGACACACGGATAAGTTTAAGTGCTTAAAACATTAATATAGTATCTCGGATCAATTGAACTTTGTGTAAAAATTTAAGTGGATCAATATACTGACAATCTAGGTGAATTGTTTAGAACTAAAAATGAAATGAAGCTTAACGGTGTTAGTGATCTGTCTCAGTAACTGATATGATCCTCTTGCACAAACTCACAAAAATATTGTTTGTAAATATTTCTTTATTGCATTCCTTTATAATCAAAAATTACAAAAAGATTTTTAGTGTGTTTTAGCATAAATTTTTAAAAAAATCTAAAAAGAGTTTCGACAACTGATATTGGAAAGCTGATTGTCAAAATTTCAAGTGCTAAACATGATGACTTGATTGTGAGGGGGAGTGAATCTTAAAGTATCAAAAAGGTTTGTTAAAATCCTACAATTGGTATTTTTAAAAAAAAAAAACCTACATTTGGTTCATCATTGGTTTTTGATATGAGAGAGAATTATCTGATTATATCAGATTGTTGGTGCATTTAAATTGTTAAATTTAGAAAATTTATTTCTGGGTTAAGATTGTTACAGGTGAGCCAGGTTAATTCATTCAAAGCTTACAAAAATCAGACTCTGATCATGAATCTAAAAGTTTGTTAGCTGCTGATGCTGATGAACTTAAGGAATCAAGAGATCTGATCAAGAGAATTAGATAAAAGCCAGGCAATGATCTTGTAAACAACATTTGAGTCAGACATCGATCCTAAAGCAGATGTTGTTGAAGAACAAATAAATACCAGCAAATCGTGAGGGGGAGTCTGATAGAGCAAGGTGAGTTTGGAAAAGAAGATAGAGAGAGAAAAGCCCAGAGACTGTTCAAGAATGAAGATGTGAAGACACAGTTTTGGTGTGACTCGATAGTCGACTCGTCAACATCTGAGGGGGAGTCTGTTGGTGCACTACATCTGTCGACTTTGTCTTGTATCGAGTCTTACTTTAGATAGATTAGATCAGGGCACGTAGAACGAGAGAATGAGAGAGAGTTAGCAAGATTTCGCTTGAAGGTTTGTATATGTAAAGGATTTCGCTTGAAGCAGCTCAAGCGAAATCAACATGTTAAGATTTCGCTTGAGTCATGCTGAAGCGAAATCCCAATCTCTATATATAGGAGGTCTAGGTCAAGCGAAATTAGAAGTAACATTTGAGTGATTTCCATACCGAGGTGCTGCCGGTGTGAGAACTGATTGTAACGACATTCATATCAATACAAATCAGTGTTAAAGTGAAGATTCAGCTGTTTTAAAGTCAAATACTTGTTTTCCGCACCTGTATTTGATGGAATTCCTCTGAACCGACTCGTTTAGGTCGCGAACACGATCCTTACAGAATTCCGCCTCTGATTAGACCGAGAACTCTTCTGATAGACTCGTTTGGGTCACAAACCGATCCTACAAGTGGTATCAGAGCTCAGGAGGAAGAGTTCTTACCAAATTCAGCTTAATTTCTTCATAATTCTGACTTCTACACTTTCTTTTCAAAATTAAACAAGATTTCACGGTTAAAATGGATTGAATTTCACATATTAAGTGCGAAACATAGTTTTAACAAAGCCTTGAAAGAATCAGACTTAAAATCGATCAAAAACCTGTTCATTTTGTTCATTTTGTTCATTTCGTTTGAAAACTGATCGTATGATGACATCAGCAGCATTTCGCACGAAATAGTCTATTTCGTTTGAATCATGTCCTTATTTCGCATGAAATACACCTTGGAATCTTCATTTCGCACAAAATAGCCTCAGTTCTTGTTATTTCATACAAAATCACCTATTTTGTACGAAATCAACCTCATTTCGTACGAAATCACCATTCATTTCGTACCAAAGTGTATTTCGTACCAAACGTTCATTTCGCACCAAGCTGTTATTTCGTGTGACTGTTTTCGCACGAAATCACCATTTCGTTTGAAAGAGATTGATTTCATTTGAAAGGTTATTGAAACATGGAAGAGGAATTCTACAATGCATTTGCTACACCAGTTGCTCCAGTTACAGCTGCTGAAACTCTTTACAGTGAGAACGAGACGGGAACTTATCAAAAACCACCGAAGCTTATGTATATTGAAGATTTTAGAGGATGGCAGAATCGGTTTGAAAACTGGGTGCAAGCTTATAAGTTTGACGCATGGTGTTCGTTAGAGGTGGATTATGTGAAACCGAAAAATGAACGTGGGCTAGAAAAGGCTTTTAGTGATTATTCAGATGGTGAAAAATTGAAATACACAAGTGAAAAAATGATGATTAGCATTCTCCAACAAGTAGTTAAAGAAGATATCTTTGTTTTGCTTCAACATTCGGGTACTGCAAGGTCAATTTGGAATGCGTTGATTCAAAAGTTCAAGGGAAGCGCTGATATGATAAAGAACAAAAAGGCTTTATTAAAGAAATCATTTGATATGTTTGTAGCTTTCGAAGGAGAATCAACAAAAACAACCATCGATAGATATTGTCATCTTGTGTTAGAAATGGGAAGATTGGAAATAAAGAAAGACGACGATGAATGGGTTGATAAGTTAGCCGATGCGCTACCACAGCATAAATGGGGAACGTATTTGTTGATTTTAAAACACATGAGAAAGTCTGAAAGTATGAACTTGGCAAAGTTTATTCAGAAGATTGAAGAGCATGAGTTGGATATTCAGAAAACTGCAATTATGAGTAATCCAAATGCTCAACAAGATGTCAGTTTGTATTATAGAGGAAATAAATTTGAAACCACTCCAAGTCCAAAGATCAAGACTGCTTTTAGTGCTGATGGTTCTTCTGGTTCAAATGTTAGCACTACAACTCAGAGTGGAGGATATTCATCATCGTATTCAAGTTTTGATCCGAATTTCACAACACCAAGTCCTCAGCAACAAAATCCAAAGAATTTGCAATGTAATGTTACATTGAACATTCAAAATGATAAAAATCTCTCTCCAGAAATGGCTAAGCAACACATGGCATCACTTGTTGCTATGTTAGAGTCATATGAAAGTTTGGTTGCTGGAAGGATTGGAAATCTGATGCTCACAAAAGAGGATTATGATCAGATTGATGCTGAAGAACTCGAGTTGATGGACATCAAGTGGTGTTTAGCTAGTGCAGTAAGAAGAGCAGAAAAATTTACACAAGTCACTGGAAGAGATGATTTTCGAGAAATGGGTGCATCTCCGATAGGGTTTGACAAATCAAAAGTTACGTGTTTTCGTTGCAAGGAAAAGGGACATTTTAAAAGAGAATGCAAAAATAAAGAAGCAACTGAAAGACAAAACTCACCTGGAAACAACAATTATTATCAAAAATCAATTTTTCATCAGCTTACTCAACAACAACCATCGTCACCACGTGCTCTTGAAGATGGAAAGAAGAAAGCTTTTCTTGTCAATCAAGATGATGAAAAGCTAGCAGAGGGTTTTAGCTGGGACAACTACGTGCCAGATAAAGAATTATTAAAGAAATCAGCTCTTATTGCTCAAATCTTGGAAGCAGAATCAGTCAAATCTCATCCAAAAAGAATACCGATTTTTCCAGAATTAGGAAGTGATGCAGATACAGATGATGAAGAAGAGTATATTAATAAAGCTAGAAAAGGTTTGGATACTGATAGTTTTAATTTGTTCTTTGCAGATAAGGTTGAGATGCTGAATGAGAAGAAGGCTGCTAGATTGAAGAGAGAGTTGGAAGCAAAAAGAATTGCTGAAGAAAAAGAAAAACTGGAAGCTGAGAAAGATGAAATTAAAGAAAGAATAAGTTTTGAAGAAGAACCAGTTGTACCTGAGAAAGTGATTGAGAAGGTAGTTGAAAAAATTGTTGAAGTGGAAAAGATAGTTGAAAAAATTGTTGAAGTTGAAGTTGAAAAGATTATCGAGGTCATTAAACCTTGTCAGAAATGTTTGGAGTCTTGCAAACATTGTGAAGATAAAGATAAGAAGATCGCTGAATTAGAGAAGATGAAAGAAAATTTATTGTCTGATGTGAAGTATGTAAAGGAATCTTATGACGTATTGAACAGAACAGTTGATGGTCTGAAAAAGACAAATTTAGAAGTTGATGCTGCTATGACAATGATGAGTTCAACATTAATGACAAAGCAGAAGGTCATCAATGAATATATTGAAGACTGTGCAAAACTGAAACAAGATTTGGAACTTGAAAAGATAGAAAGTGAAAGAATCAAACGATTACTGTTGAGTTATACAACTTGTGATTATTTGATTGATCGAGTTTATCCTACTGTTGCAGGTCTTGAAGCTTTTCAAGAACAAAAGAAAGAAGAAACGGATACTGGAGGATGTGCTGAAGAGGAACAGAAGAAACCATTCTGGAGACAGTTAAACAAAGAGTTTCTTGCTGAGAGGAAGAAGAATCAAAAGACGTTTGTACAAAGAGTTGACAGAAGAAAATGTTTCAAATGTCACAAGATTGGACACATTGCCTGGAATTGTCAACAGTCTAATAACACAAAACAGGGAGTTTATTTTAACTCAAACTTAAAAGAAAAATGTGTTGATGAAAGGAAACAACTAACTGAAAAATCTAATGTGTTTGAAAATTCGACTTTTGAAAATGGAGATTTTTCAAAACGTTTTTACAAAAGAAAAGTCGATTTGAACAAACAGAAATGGGTTGTTAAAACAGAGAATAGTTCTGACAATGAATCTGATTCCATAAAATCAGAGGAGTCATTTGTTGAGAAAAGTAATGTGAATTCCGTTCCAGAAATGAACGATGAAAACTTTCTGCCATTGTCAATAGAAAACTTGAAATCAAAAGGTAAGTTTGAGATTTCAGATCAATTCTTCTCTGGTAAAGGAGAATTTGATGTTGAAAAGACTTTCAATGGGAAAGTCAAACATATTTTTGGTAAAATGATGGATGGGAAGGTAAAGGGTGTGAAAGATTTTTACAAATAAAAAAGAGGATGGAGTGAAGATGACTCTAATTCACCCAAGGCTTGTCAGGCTTGGGTGACAGCGTTTTCTACTTAAAAACCTGACTTGCCAGAGCTCCCAAGTTGGTAATTGTGGAGCATGAATCGGCATCATTCTTAAAAATTGTGGTTATTATTGAAATGAACACCTACAAGTGGTTGAAGGATTTTACCTACTAGTGGTTAATCAAGGTTATTAAGTTGAATTTGAGTTAACTTTCATACAAGTGTTTGTGAAAACAAAGTGATGAATGAATCCCCGATCTTACAAGTATTTTCAACAAAACTAATTTTCCGAAAATACCATTTGGTTAAAACAAACTTAAGTGTTTTGAAATCATAATGGGAAAATAGTTTGTTGACAGGGGGAGTTCTGATTGTTGATGCTAAGTGAATGGCGAATTGAAGCAATTCGAATCAGTTGTCATTTTTTTTGTACAGTTTGTTTTCAAATTTTTGAAAATCCAAAAACATTAGAAAATGTGAAAAAGCACAAAACTCATTTTTGATTGAAAAATATTTGAAAAACTACAAAAACATGATAAAATGAAAAAGAGTTTTGTTGTGAAAAAGAGGAAATGATAGTACATGAGTAGACAGTTACAGTATGCTAAAGAAATGTAATGATTAAATAGTATTAAACGGTCTCACTGATGATATGCCGATAGGTTCTTGCACATTTAGTAGACTTTTTCAGGATATAAACATAAAAATCATAACTTACTTGATTCGTGGGGAACACTACTTGGATATATGGGTAACCCCCGAAATCTTGTTTGAAAGATCCCTCTTTCTGAGATACTAGGTCTTTATACTCAGTGATATCTGGGGTATTATCCCGGGACTTCTGATAATGCGGAAGCAATGGCCTAGTCCCCGGATAATACTTTCTGCTTGCTTGAAATAAAAGCCCCCCCTCAGCATAAAAAATGATAAAAAATCAAAAAGATTAAATCATGTGCTGTTGTAAGAAGATCCCCAAGGGGGACACACCAAAAGTCGAGCCTTCAACTCAACAAAAATATGAGCTCTCAAGGTTTCGCAATTCACCCCTTACAGATATCATCTAAGTATATTCACCTGTAAGACTGAATATTGGGATCTGGATACGGGAGTATATTCAAGAGGTGGGACACATGAATAAGTTCAAGTTCTTAATACACCTAATTCGTATCCTGAATCAGTTGAAAATTGTGTGAGAATTTAAGTGGACCAGTATATCGACAATCTAAGTGAACTGTTTAATTCTTAAAGTGTATCTAAGCTCAACGGTACTTGTGACTTGTCATAAAACTGATATGATCCTCTTACACAAACTCACAAAAATATTGTCTGTAAATATTTCTTTACTGTTTTTCATTTAGTGTGTTTTAGCATAATTTTGAAAAATTCAAAAAGATTTTCGACAACTGATGTTTGAAGAGCTAATTTTCAAAATTCCAAGTGCTGAACATGATGAACAAATGGTTTGGGTAATATTGTTTTGAAAAAGAAAAATGATTTTCATACAAATGGTCATCAGAGATTAACATTGTAAAATCATTCCTTTGATTGATTGTTTTTCTACAAGTGTTGAACAGAGAATAAAATTGTTAAAATTTTAAATTTGTAAAATTTATGTTTTGGGTAGAGTATGTGCAGGTTAGTTAGGTTTCGAATTCTGAGCAGGAGTTGAGCCAGGTTTCGATCCTGAACCTATGAACATGTGAAAGTCAGTCTACGATCCCGGCACAACTTAAGGGGGAGTCTGCTAGCAAAGGAGAGTCTGAAAGAGAATGAGGAGATAGAAGAAGAGAAGAGAATAACGGATTGAGATTGTTTATTCTGTCAGTTATTTTGAATGAGCCCAAAGACTGATCAAGGCTGAAGATTGTGAAGACTCGACACCGAAGACTTCGTTAACATCCGAGGGGGGAGTCTGTTGGTGCATACGTCTGTCGACTTCGTCTTGTATCGAGTCTTGTAATAGAATTGTTAGATCAGGGCACGTTGTACGAGAAAACAGGGTTTTAGGGTTGAAAGTTGATTTCGCATGAAATGACTTTGAGCTATTTCGTACGAAATAGCGAGTGGCTATTTCGCACGAAATGCCTGTTGTCTATTTCGTGCGAAACACCCTCACCTATAAATACCTGTCATGCTGATTCATTTGGAACGTTCTCTGATTCTGGTACCAAAGTGCTGCCGACATGTCGTGTGATCTGTAAACGTGTCAAATCAATAAAACAAGACAATTAAAAGTGAATCAAGCTGTTACAAAGTCTAATCAATGATAGACTCGTTTTGGTTACAAACCGATCCTACAAACAGACCCTTGTCTTTTTCCACACACCAAAGCGTCGCGCTTTGGACAAAGCGCGGCGTTTAGGCATAAAGCCAGCAGATAAGGTCTGACAGGTTCAGACCTTGTCTGTTGACTTTACACCTAAACGCCGCGCTTTGGCCAAAGTGCGACGCTTTGGGGGTGTGGAAATAAGGATGGGATGTGTGAATATCATATGAATAGTATAACCATAATACGCCATAACAAACAATCTACGCACTAATAAGACACTTACAGACAATCTACGCAATAATATCGCACTTACAGACGATAAACGTCATAATACCGAATGTCACCGACACAAACCGTACAGCCAAAATACGCGATAGCACGCAATAATAGTGATAATAAACGTCATAATACAACATTTAATGACAAAATACATCAAGTACTGATTTGGTGGGACGTGTATACATACAACACGACCCATTGGACTACAAGTGAAATCAAAACAGAATCACACGAAATGATGGAATACAACAACACACGTGACCGAACTTATCCGGAACGTGTCGTATAGACAATAAACTTCCAAAATGACGTGCAATGGCAAAATACGTCCCGATACGACAAGTTTAGGTACGTTTTTGAATTAAAATGATTTTTTAAAAAATTAAAAAATCCCCAAAACGCCTCTCTTTGGCCAAAGCGGGACGCTTTGCGTTTCAAAAGTTACATATTTGGCCCAAAGCGCATCAGCTTGAGGTCAAAAATATAAAATTTGAACCCAAAACGCCCCGCTTTTGCCAAAGCGAGGGGTTTTAGCCCTGCGTATAACACCAAAGCGGGGCAGCTTCTTTCTGAACTCAACCAAACACACAAAAACACACACTAAAAGGTGGGGTTTCACATACTTGGCCAATACGACTCCGATTCAAGACCATTTTGGATGATTCAAAAGCTATAAGGTGCGATTACTAGTCCCGTTTATGCAAATTCTTTAATTTCCATAAATTGTTTGTGTTTTGGATTGTTTTAGGGGCTGTTGGTGGGTTTTTTTGAAAAAACAGAAGGGGCAAAGCGCCCGGCTTAGCCCAAAGCGCGGCGCTTTGCCCCTTTTTTTAATAATAAAATTGTTTGTAAATATAAAATTGTTGTTAAGAATAATATTTTTTTTAATATATTTGTTTTTAAAATTATAATATTTTTTTTAATTATAAAATTGTTTTTAATTATAAAAGTGTAAATTACAAAAATCGTCCTTTATGTATGTCACTAATTGCAAAGTGTTTCCTTTATCTTTAATAATTACAGAAAACGTACTCGATGTTTGCAAACTCTTTCAAGTTACGTCCTTTAGCCCTAACTCAGTTAGTTTTTATAGTTAAATTTGAACAAATGAACCCCACATGAGGGTATATTGGTCATTTTACCCTAAATACTAATAAAATAAAATTATAAAAAAATTCAGATCTTGAAGAACACTCTATTTAACTCCTCTGCAATTGCAATTCACAACCACCATTCATCAATGGCAATTCTAGCCTCCCTCCTAAACCCCAACCTCTTCTCCTCCCTCCCCAACCCACCCCCACCCTCCACCACCATCAAACCCCAATCCCCATCCCCAAATACCCTCCCCCTAAACCCCCTTCCACCCCTAACCTTAACAACCCCACCTTCCAAACCTTCCACCGCCGCTCCAAATTCTGCAAACCCATCAAACGCGGCTCGGTCATCTCCTCCGACGGATAAAATCTATCAACGTCGATTTTGTCACACCCTTATTTTACCACGTGTCGCCGGTGGGCCCGGTGGGGAGTATCGTGACGTAGTTGATATCATCATAGTCAAACAACACAAATAATGAATGCACAGCGGAAGCAAAAGATAAAATATTACAACCCGATATAAAGTAATATCCAAGTATTACAAACGGAATGTAAAGGATCCACAGGCAGATCTTAAAACAGAAAGATAAACACTGTTCAACAGACTTTAGGCATCTAGAACTTGCAAGATTCCCTATTGACGCCCTGAGCTCCCAGCCAATTACGTACAGTACCTGTCACTTAACCTTTTTGGAAAATACGTCAGTTTACACTGGTAAATACAACTTAACTAACTCATTTTGAAAATAGATTAGAAAATTGATTTGAATGCTCAAGGCACAAAATTCTTTTATAACTTGGGACAATTATATAAAAATAATCTTGTATACAGATTTACATGTTCGTTATACACTTAGGGCCCGATGTAGAAACCGGGTCAAGATTAACAGACACACCACAAGTATAGGCCCACATGAGCGTGAGATACCATTTCCCTTATGCAACTGTCAGGTGTATGCCTACACCCCGTGCATAAGACGTGGCCATTTTATAATACAATGATGCCAAGGATATCCGGGACATGGTCATTAACCCCTAAAGGCCTTTATTTCAAACAAGACAGATTAAAGCGGGTTACCTCAATAATTTAATCACAATTCGAGTAAACATTCAATACCCGACCAAGCGGTATTATTATAATACCGTATCCCAAGCCCGTATAGGGAAAATAAGTTAAGAGTATTTACCTGAGCTAAATATAAATTCAATCCCAGCCGTATATCAAATCAGCAAGCACAAGTACTTCTACTGGGGCTCCTAATCTGGAACGAAGGTTTTTAATAACCTATTAGATTCCTAACGGGTCTTAATTAAGCCTATGCTTAGACCGGTTAATTTTAAGGAAATGTTTACGGTTCAAAACGCAAGAATAAGCGTAGACCGGATTAGAATGTGATTTAGACCCGACAAGTTTGGAGACTTGTATAATATGGGTAAACTAAACACATTCTGGATTTTGAGGTGAAAATGATAAGGTTTGACCCGTTTCGGTTACTTTATGCAAACTAGATACATAAACTGACCCAAACACGAAACGTGCGTAACGGGTACCCATAAGAGTCATATACAGGTTTCCTAAGTTAATATGCCTTAAATATGATGTGATATCAGTAAGATACCTTCCGTTATGCCCAAAATGAATTTAAAACCAATTTATGCCCCGAAGGGGTATTTTAGTCATTTAAAATGTTATAAAAGAGATCAAATATAAATCCGAGGTTCAGGTCTGATTTGAATAGTAAAAATACTTAATTTACTAAGTTATATCAGTAGGGTATTACATATATGTGAAATTTATCATTTATAACCATACTATGCACCGTAGGGGCATTTTGGTAATTTCACATAGGCTTAAAAGGTCCAAACTGGAAACCTAAGTTTAAAACTTTTCCTTACTGTTAAAATGTAAAAATTTACTGAATATATCAGTAGGCATCAACCCTTATATGTTTAAAATAGTTTTGATACATACTATGCGTTAAAAACGCTTAAAAAGGCGATTTAGAGCCATTTCCGGGTTTTCAAAGAAAAGCTGATATTTTTATTATTCCAGAAGGCTCAAAATATTTTATTTATCATATTAGATTAGTAGAAAAAGGTTTGGAGTCAAAAGGATTTGTAAAACTCATTTTATAGCCCAAAAGGGCAAAACCGGCAATTACCGATTCAAGCTTAAAACCCTATGTTATGCTCAACCTAAAAATAATTAAAAATCTTCAAAAATCCCAAAATATTATTTTATATCAGTGGGTAAAAAGTTTGGTATCAAAAATTGGGTTTAAATAGGTTATACGCTAATTAAGCCGTTTAATTAATAAAAAGCTTTTTAATTACGCTATTGAGCATAACTCCTAATCTAGACCTCCAAATGATGTCAAATTTTAGGGACACGTTTATATATCAGTAATAAAGGTTTCTATTCTTTCACATTTTCAAAAATATCATTTCATGGTCAAAAGGGCATAACGGTCAATAGTTAGGCATATAACGGAAACTTGCAATGAATAGGATACTAAGGATCCAGGTTGTATAACCTCGGAGGGTTATACTAACCCATAATATGGTCCTAATGGAATCCTAAGGCATATCTAAACTAAGCTAAATCGGGTCAGAACTGGAAGTCAAAGCAAAAGTCAACTTTTGCGACTTTCGGTTCCGAACCGAGCTTATACTTAGAATTGTCGGGTTGAATCATGCTTAGGCATGTTCAACTAATATTTACCAAGTTATTAAAGTGAGAAAAATGATTTTATGACTTTTATATAATAGCCATGTATTTTATTTAAAACTAACCCGTTTGACTTTTATTTGACCCTACAATTAAACTAAGTAAACGTGGTAATTAGGAGGTGCCCTTTTAAGGGTTAAACACCTACCTAATTACGGTCACGTAGCCTTGTTTGATGCGAAAAATGGCTCAACCGTTTAAAAGTCAAAGCGCTTATCGAAAACGCTTGACTTTCGGTTATAACCGCTAAAATTTAAACTAAGCATGAAAGGACACTTACAAAAGGTCCAAGCAAGGAGGGAATTGATCTTGGATGTTCAGGTATGAAGCACAAAGGCCCCAACTTAGAACAATGAGATCAAGGTGTGAATGAGAGCAAAAATCAAGTGGGTATTTATAGGTTTTTGAGAACCGTTAGGATTGTTTCTCGTAAACCGTGCTTCAATCTTGGCCCTCCATGTGTGCCCAAGGTTTCTAAATACAATGGGTGTTGAAAACCAGCTCATGGTATTGGGAATTGATGGGTTTTGGAAGCTTGGAGTGGCAATCAAGCAAAAAACGCAATGCTGGCAGACCAAACCGTAAGCCCCATTCTGCAAACCGTAAGCCACGGTTGGGCCAGACTAGTCACACTCACAAGTTTTCATTTATTGCAACTTTGGCCCCTTTGACATCCAAACTTGTGTTTTTCACTTCTAACACCCGTTTAACCAAATGTTTAGACTCTATAAGGATTTTAAAGCATAGGGGACTTCAAATATGCTTGAAAATATGCCGGATGTCGGTTCGTTTGGTCGTACGATTACGTTGTTCGGCTAATTACGACGAAACACGAACGGACGCGAAAAACAATCCAAATTACGCGAGGAATGGAATTTTATCAAGCCAATCACTAAAATAAAATATTTTAATGATTACATAAATTTTTTGGTGTCCGGGGATATTCAGAATGCGAGATATGCGCAAAAGTGCAAACTTGTGCACTTTTTGACACTTTTAGTCCCTGCATGACATAAAAGTTTATTTTTGCGCACCAAACACCTCTAAGCCTATATCTAAGTTATATAAAAGATAAATAGGGTATGTTTAACTTATGGACATATTCCGGAAGGTCCGTTACCATACGATTCGACCTACTTTTGCAGTTTGACGCAATTAGTCCTTTAATTGCGCATTGTAGCGCGAAATGTCATTTAATGATATCCAAGCCTCCTATGGCCCATAATGGGCATTCCCAAGCATATACTTAAATATTACTACGCTCTCATTTTCCTAGATGGTCACCGAAAGGCGTAGATTCAAAAGTTGACGCTTTAGGTCCCTCTATTGCGCAAACTTGCGCATTTCATCATTTAATAGCATTGAAGCCTCATCTAATCCATATTAGACATTCTTGAAAGTATTATTAAACATCACGATGCTTCGGATTCGCTAAAAGGTCATTCAGATGTATAATTAAACATATTGACACTTTTAGCCCCTCTAACTTGCAAAGTTGCGCGTAACTTTACTTATAGGCATAAAAACCTTAGACGGCCATTATTTGGCATTCCCGAGAGTATAATTAAATATCATGAAGCTCTCGGTTTGTTAAAAGGTCACTCAGAGGTTAGAATTGACATGTTGACGCTTTTAACCCTTTATTACGCAAACCTTCAATTAATTACGCAAACGGCTACACTTAACCATCAAGTGGCACATTTGTGAATATAAACATCGTAAGAGGTTATTTAGAAACTTATTTTAGGTATGCTAACACTTCCAGTCCTTTCATAAGCAAAGTTTTCGATTTTTCGAAAAATTAGTCCCTAAATTTCAATGTTTGACTTCATTAGGGTTCATTACACGTGTCAAGATTTCATTGGACGTGATTTTACGAGGTGTTACATCCTCACCCCCTTAAAGAAATCTTGACCTCGAGATTTGCTAATGTAATGGAAGTACTTTTTGTCGCATAACAGACTTAACTTCCACAGCCTATTTGGGCCTCTAGAGGCATCCTAAATGACCTTTATAATAGGTTCATGTTTTCTTCCGTAGATTCTGATCCTGAGGATCCTTAATCGATACGGGTTTCTTATAATATCATAGATACGTCTATCATTATGTGATAATTCTTCTCGACTTATTGGTGACATACATCCTTAAATCATTAGTGTGGGTCACACTGCGGGTTCCACCACGTTC
Source organism: Helianthus tuberosus (assembly GCA_030545235.1). Lineage (NCBI taxonomy): Eukaryota > Viridiplantae > Streptophyta > Magnoliopsida > Asterales > Asteraceae > Helianthus > Helianthus tuberosus. The sequence continues at coordinate 18,268,552 of CM060410.1, forward strand.
CATAACTAGGTTTTAGTTTAAAAGCTATTGACCTTTGATGTATTCGATTTTCCTCGAATGATCCTATATATAATCAGAGCTTAACTAGCCTGTTGTATAAAATTTTCAGTACACTCTTCTTAGAGCGATACTTTCAATTGAACCCTAGTCCTTATTAAGGACTTAAGAGGGTTGCGATTTTTATTAATCCTTGATTTTCTGCCGATTACTGGCAACTCTAAGATGATTATGAATTCGAATGATCTTATTTGTTGTTTCCAATGCAACTTTCAGATCCTAATAATTGGACTTACCAATCTATTGTTCTAACAATAGATGTTTAACATTCCATTTATACAAGGTCTCCAAGGGAACATCCATGCTACTTATATATCAACTATTATAGAAAGGCTTATTTTAAGGTGAGATGGTTATTCCAACCATTACTTAAAACAAATCTTAAGGAATAGCAAATCCTTACAGCTAGTCGAATTAAGTCGACGATCCTGGGCAGCTAATGGCGATTCTTAATTGTTGCCTAAATAGGGTTGCGGTAATCAATGCATAAGCAAAATGAACCGTCTTTCTTAATTAGCAATATCAAACTCTTAGAATATTGAGTTGGGCTATATGAACCTCTATCCTAAAACTCCCATAATCAGGGTTTTGATTCTTCCAATGATGATACTAGTTATCATGTAAATTTTATATTAATGCATCCCTAAGCGGGACGTTAATCTTAACTCTACTTGCCTCTAAGGAGGTAAACAGGGTAATCTTGGAGAAGATGGTCAAAACGCAAGGAAGTTACAGAGATTTTCCAATTCTCAGGCTCCAGTTCATCCATTATTGCTTGTGTCAAATAAGTGACACATTTATGTTACAAGTCCACGAATTCCTTAATCGGGAACATTTATTTGGACAATTCCATTCTGGATATCTTCTTTGAATACCATTAGTTGACTTTAGTACCATATGACTATCGGGATATCTTTGTGGTCCCATGCATTAAACCTCCATACTGATCAGGCATCGAAGCAATCTATGGAACTTATTAAGATACACCAACCACATATGACGCTTTTATCATACCACCTGGTATTCGGAATCGATAGAGATTAAAGAGATATCAACCATATATGCTGACGTACTTCCTCTATAGAGAAGATACTTCAAAAATTTTATGGCTGAAGGTTTCTGACGGGAACAGAAGAAATGGTTCTTATGATTTTCGCTTGTAAGTTTTACCTTACACTTAATATCTAAGGTTCTCATGGGAGTCTTTAAGAGTTTGCTATACTTACCATCTATGAAGGATTGATTGGTATCCGAAATAAAGTAGAACTCCTCGAGTTTTATTCAATTTCATATATTATGCTTAGGGTTCTAACAGGCAGATTAAATAACTTATAAAATTCATTCCACAATGACTTATCTGCACCTGAATCAAACAATACCCTTGCATATACATCACGGATAAGGACGTACCGGTTATAACATTGTCATCTTGTATGGCCTCTTTTGCATCCATCTGAGAGACCTTAGCGTTGGCCTTCTTATCTCCTTCAAGCTTCTTAGCATACTTTGGGCAATTTTATTTGATATGCCCCTTCTCGTTACAGTTGTAACAAGTCGCATCTCCTATCTTCTGGCATTCCAATGTTTTATGCTCCCTAGATTTGCAGATCCCACAAGCCCTAGGCTGTGATTGGGATTTTGGTTCATACCTGCACTTCCCACAATGCCGCTTCTTGTAGGTCTTGCATTTAGGTTTCTGGTTGGACTTTTGTTTGTTCTTCTTTTTAGAGCTCTGGGAGTTATCTTCCTCCCTTTTCCTTTTCAGTTCACCCTTTACATTAGAGGCACGAACGAGATCCTTCTTGTGAGTAACGAAGGGTGGTCTTGGTTGAGATTTGGAGCAAGTAGCATTGGGCTCCTTGATCTTTTTCACAGCCTTCTTCACAGCTTTTCCAACAGCTGCGTCTATCATAGTCTGAAGAACATCCTTGGAAATTCTAAGGTTCACAATTGTAGTATAATTAGCATTTGTCGCATCATCCATAACACGATCAACGGCTGTCTTATCCGAGTTTGTCATACTCGATATTTGATTCCTAACACCAAATAAAACAATTATTTAGTTGCAATCCAACAACCGCTACTCATCATCCTGATGCCCTAATATATACCAACCATGGTATCGTTAAACCATACAGGTTAATATAGTACGAACATTCTCAATGAACGACATTTAGATATGTATATATATCAATTATGCTTAGCCTAGGCCATAAAAGACCATTAATGGCAATTAAGGTTTGGACCTACTCCATCACCTGTTTGACAGGGGATCAGTTGTCACGTCTGTCTTGATCATATTGATGATTTTGGATAGCTTGAAAGCTTGACATTAGGATATTGGATAAGAGCGTTTCCTAATGGATATAAAGCATCCATCTAAGGTTGTTGAAGCAGTCTCTAAATGTTATCGACAAATTCTACCTCGCGTTATAAGCCTAAGATCCTAATAGGCGGATACAACAGCTTACAATATTTATTGTCCTCAATAGACTTTTCTGCGCTAGAATCAAATAATCCCCATATAAGCATCATTGATAAGGAAAAGTACCCTTTACGATGTCATCTTTCTATATCGCCTCCTGGTGTCCATCTGGAAGACTCATGCGTTTGCTTTCTTGGCCTCTTCAGACTTCTTCTGATTCCTAGGGCAGTTAGTCTTGATGTGCCCCTTCTCGTTGCAACCATAACAGGTCGCATCTTTCAACTTTTTGCAATCCAAGGTCTTATGCTCCTTGGACTTGCAGATTCCACAAGGAAGAGGCTGAGATTCAAATTTGCATTTCCCCAGGTGGAATTTCCTACATGTTTTGCACCTGGTCTTTTCACCTGTCTGCTGGTTACCCTTATTAAACTCGGAACTCTTCCTATGATCAGAGTTCCCCTTTTTCTTCTTATCGGAGTGATGAGAACCCTCATCCTTCTTTTTACGCTTCCCTTCTTCCGAAGCTTTTGCAGTCTTGTTTCTGACTACGTCGAGAGTGTGAGAGATAGAGACAAATTTTCCGCTGACCGGAATGTAGTAGGTCCCGATGCTTTCACGCTTGCCTTGACTTTTGGGGCTAGGCCCCTAATAAAGCGAGCTATACGCTTTGGTTCTGGTGTGATCAAGTAAGGAACCAATCGAGACATAGTATTGAAATTTGTAAGATATTCCTGGCAATCTAAGTCCTTCATGACCAATGCGAAGAAATCGGTTTCAATTTTCTCAACTTCATGTTGAGGACAGTAATTTTCCTTGATAAGAGCAACAAACTGATCCCATGTTTGATTATACAACGGGATTTTCCCACTAGCCTGGATTAGCAACCTCCACCAAGCTAGAGCTTCTCCTTTAAAAGATTGTGAAACAAACTTCACAATGTCTTGCTCTGCACATCTGCTAATATCAACAACAGTGTCCATCTCCTCGAGCCACGTCAAGCAGTCGATGGCTCCTTTTTCTCCTGTGAAGTCTCTGGGCTTGCAGGAGACAAAATATTTATACGAACAGGTTTTAACATGTGGTTCTTGATTAAGCACAACCTGTCTAGGTGGAACACTCCTCTGATTTGACGAGTTATGAACATCGTCCTCCTTTGAATCATGTGATTTAGAAGGGGGTTACTACGAGCCACAGATAGAGTCTTAGAGTGTGTACCACTTGACTCATTATACTGTCTGTCAAGAGCTCGAGTAACAGCATTATCTATTAATGCCTGCAGTTCCTCACCAGTTATGTTAACTCTGGTAGTGTCATTGTTCTCCCTTGGGTGGCTGTTGACCTCCTCTGATCCAGCCATGTAGCTTGATTGCTACATAAATACTGACAATGATTTATTTAGAGGTTATTATGGAATAATCATTTTTGACGATTCATCAACCATGGTAATATAAACCATATTGGTTAATTTGTTAGTTATATTTAATTAGTATTTTCATTTTAGTTTATCCTAGTTATAAAACATTAAGGATATTAAAGTGGCGCAAAAGGCCTAGTCATAAAGACAGTTTTTAAATTTATAAGCCATGATTTCGGAGAATCGAGGCATTTTGGTTTGAACATATTTCATTACCTTTTTCTTGACAGAGAGTCAAAGACCACAACTGTCTTTTGCCCCACAGGGCGTTAATTATAGCCCGTAGGCACTTCATCCTTAAGGGATGGTTATATAAATAAGGGAAATTGATATATCCCAATTTAAAGATGACTTATGTGATTTTATCAGATCACAGTTTGTCGAAAATGTTAACATGCTTTCAGATGTTAACAAGAATTTGAATCTTTTGAATAGGTTTTACCATCTTGGCCATGCCTGAAATGACAAGTAGGCTAGGTTTTAACTTTAAGATTGTTTTTAGTATTAAGAGCAGAACAACCCTAAATGGGGATGTTAATAAGGATCTGTATCTACTTGAGGAACTGTCATCTTGGCCCTGTCCTTAAAATGACACATGGGCTAGGTCTTGTCCTTTTTTGGATTTTGCCAATTTATAATATTGGTAGATCCTATAATAGGAACGTTATTTTAAATCTAACCGTTCCATTTAAAATTTAAACAGGTACATGGTTGCCTTAACACAGGACTTCTAACAATACTGACTCGCCCATGCAGGGGCTAATCAGAAAAATAACAAAGGAAACAAATAAAGAACAAAAACGAATCAGGAGTAGTCCTAAGTTCTTTGTCTAGACTCAAGAATGTGCAACTGTGTAACTGAGATTAAACACAAAAGGCTAGTGTTTAATTCACTCAGTGTTGGCTCTGATACCAACCTGTCACACCCCTATTTTACCACGTGTCACCGGTGGGCCCGGTGGGGAGTATCGTGACGTAGTTGATATCATCATAGTCAAACAACACAAATAATGAATGCACAGCGGAAGCAAAAGATAAAATATTACAACCCGATATAAAGTAATATCCAAGTATTACAAACGGAATGTAAAGGATCCACAGGCAGATCTTAAAACAGAAAGATAAACACTGTTCAACAGACTTTAGGCATCTAGAACTTGCAAGATTCCCTATTGACGCCCTGAGCTCCCAGCCAATTACGTACAGTACCTGTCACTTAACCTTTTTGGAAAATACGTCAGTTTACACTGGTAAATACAACTTAACTGACTCATTTTGAAAATAGTTTAGAAAATTGATTTGAATGCTCAAGGCACAAAATTCTTTTATAACTTGGGACAATTATATAAAAATAATCTTGTATACAGATTTACATGTTCGTTATACACTTAGGGCCCAATGTAGAAACCGGGTCAAGATTAACAGACACACGACAAGTATAGGCCCACATGAACGTGAGATACCGTTTCCCTGATGCAACTATCAGGTGTATGCCTACACCCCGTGCATAAGACGTGGCCATTTTATAATACAATGATGCCAAGGATATCCGGGACATGGTCATTAACCCCTAAAGGCCTTTATTTCAAACAAGACAGATTAAAGCGGGTTACCTCAATAATTTAATCACAATTCGACTAAACATTCAATACCCGACCAAGCGGTATTATTATAATACCGTATCCCAAGCCCGTATAGGGAAAATAAGTTAACAGTATTTACCTGAGCTAAATATAAATTCAATCCCAGCCGTATATCAAATCAGCAAGCACAAGTACTTCTACTGGGGCTCCTAATCTGGAATGAAGGTTTTTAATAACCTATTAGATTCCTAACGGGTCTTAATTAAGCCTATGCTTAGACCGGTTAATTTTAAGGAAAGGTTTACGGTTCAAAACGCAAGATTAAGCGTAGACCGGATTAGAATGTGATTTAGACCCGACAAGTTTGGAGACTTATATAATATGGGTAAACTAAACACATTCTGGATTTTGAGGTGAAAATGATAAGGTTTGACCCGTTTCGGTTACTTTATGCAAACTAGATACATAAACCGACCCAAACGCGAAACGTGCGTAACGGGTACCCATAAGAGTCATATACAGGTTTCCTAAGTTAATATGCCTTAAATATGATGTGATATCAGTAAGATACCTTCCGTTATGCCCAAAATGAATTTAAAACCAATTTATGCCCCGAAGGGGTATTTTAGTCATTTAAAAGGTTATAAAAGAGATCAAATATAAATCCGAGGTTCAGGTCTGATTTGATTAGTAAAAATACTTAATTTACTAAGTTATATCAGTAGGGTATTACATATATGTGAAATTTATCATTTATAACCATACTATGCACCGTAGGGGCATTTTGGTAATTTCACATAGGCTTAAAAGGTCCAAACTGGAAACCTAAGTTTAAAACTTTTCCTTACTGTTAAAATGTAAAAATTTACTGAATATATCAGTAGGCATCAACCCTTATATGTTTAAAATAGTTTTGATACATACTATGCGTTAAAAACGCTTAAAAAGGCGATTTAGAGCCATTTCCGGGTTTTCAAAAAAAAGCTGATATTTTTATTATTCCAGAAGGCTCAAAATATTTTATTTATCATATTAGATTAGTAGAAAAAGGTTTGGAGTCAAAAGGATTTGTAAAACTCATTTTATAGCCCAAAAGGGCAAAACCGGCAATTACCGAATCAAGCTTAAAACCCTATGTTATGCTCAACCTAAAAATAATTAAAAATCTTCAAAAATCCCAAAATATTATTTTATATCAGTGGGTAAAAAGTTTGGTATCAAAAATTGGGTTTAAATAGGTTATACGCTAATTAAGCAATTTAATTAATAAAAAGCTTTTTAATTACGCTATTGAGCATAACTCCTAATCTAGACCTCCAAATGATATCAAATTTTAGGGACACGTTTATATATCAGTAATAAAGGTTTCTATTCTTTCACATTTTCAAAAATATCATTTCATGGTCAAAAGGGCATAACAGTCAATAGTTAGGCATATAACGGAAACTTGCAATGAATAGGATACTAAGGATCCAGGTTGTATAACCTCAGAGGGTTATACTAACCCATAATATGGTCCTAATGGAATCCTAAGGCATATCTAAACTAAGCTAAATCGGGTCAGAACTGGAAGTCAAAGCAAAAGTCAACTTTTGCGACTTTCGGTCCCGAACCGAGCTTATACTTAGAATTGTCGGGTTGAATCATGCTTAGGCATGTTCAACTAATATTTACCAAGTTATCAAAGTGAGAAAACTGATTTTATGACTTTTATATAATAGCCATGTATTTTATTTAAAACTAACCCGTTTGACTTTTATTTGACCCGACAATTAAACTAAGTAAACGTGGTAATTAGGAGGTGCCCTTTTAAGGGTTAAACACCTACCTAATTACGGTCACGTAGCCATGTTTGATGCGAACAATGGCTCAACCGTTTAAAAGTCAAAGCGTTTATCGAAAACGCTTGACTTTCGGTTATAACCGCTAAAATTTAAACTAAGCATGAAAGGACACTTACAAAAGGTCCAAGCAAGGAGGGAATTGATCTTGGATGTTCAGGTATGAAGCACAAAGGCCCCAACTTAGAACAATGAGATCAAGGTGTGAATGAGAGCAAAAATCAAGTGGGTATTTATAGGTTTTTGAGAACCGTTAGGATCGTTTCTCGTAAACCGTGCTTCAATCTTGGCCCTCCATGTGTGCCCAAGGTTTCTAAATACAATGGGTGTTGAAAACCAGCTCATGGTATTGGGAATTGATGGGTTTTGGAAGCTTGGAGTGGCAATCAAGCAAAAAACGCAATGCTGGCAGACCAAACCGTAAGCCCCATTCTGCAAACCGTAAGCCACGGTTGGGCCAGACTAGTCACACTCACAAGTTTTCATTTATTGCAACTTTGGCCCCTTTGACATCCAAACTTGTGTTTTTCACTTCTAACACCCGTTTAACCAAATTTATAGACTCTATAAGGATTTTAAAGCATAGGGGACTTGAAATATGCTTGAAAATATGCCGGATGTCGGTTCGTTTGGTCGTACGATTACGTTGTTCGGCTAATTACGACGAAACACGAACGGACGCGAAAAACAATCCAAATTACGCGAAGAATGGAATTTTATCAAGCCAATCACTAAAATAAAATATTTTAATGAGTACATAAATTTTTGGGTGTCCGGGGATATTCAGAATGCGAGATATGCGCAAAAGTGCAAACTTGTGCACTTTTTGACACTTTTAGTCCCTGCATGACATAAAAGTTTATTTTTGCGCACCAAACACCTCTAAGCCTATATATAAGTTATATAAAAGATAAATAGGGTATGTTTAACTTATGGACATATTCCGGAAGGTCCGTTACCATACGATTCGACCTACTTTTGCAGTTTGACGCAATTAGTACTTTAATTGCGCATTGTAGCGCGAAATGTCATTTAATGATATCCAAGCCTCCTATGGCCCATAATGGGCATTCCCAAGAATATACTTAAATATTACTACGCTCTCGTTTGCCTAGATGGTCACCGAAAGGCGTAGATTCAAAAGTTGACGCTTTAGGTCCCTCTATTGCGCAAACTTGCGCATTTCATCATTTAATAGCATTGAAGCCTCATCTAATCCATATTAGACATTCTTGAAAGTATTATTAAACATGACGATGCTTCGGATTCGCTAAAAGGTCATTCAGAGGTATAATTAAACATATTGACACTTTTAGCCCCTCTAACTTGCAAATTGCGCGTAACTTTACTTATAGGCATAAAAACCTTAGACGGCCATTATTTGGCATTCCCGAGAGTATAATTAAATATCATGAAGCTCTCGGTTTGTTAAAAGGTCACTCAGAGGTTAGAATTGACATGTTGACGCTTTTAACCCTTTATTACGCAAACCTTCAATTAATTACGCAAATGGCTACACTTAACCATCAAGTGGCACATTTGTGAATATAAACATCGTAAGAGGTTATTTAGAAACTTATTTTAGGTATGCTAACACTTCCAGTCCTTTCATAATCAAATTTTTCGATTTTTTAAAAAATTAGTCCCTAAATTTCAATGTTTGACTTCATTAGGGTTCATTACACGTGTCAAGATTTCATTGGACGTGATTTTACGAGGTGTTACAGATTTGCAGGTGGTGCTTCATAGTTTGCAATACTATTCGTTCATTCAAGAAATCACGGATAAAATCTATCAACGTCGATTTGAGGCAAATGAATTATGGCATGGTGGATTCTTGAACAGGACATAAACGCTGGTATTTGATGACAGCATCCAGCGTTGTTCACTGTCTGATCCAAGTTCACAACCATGTTATGTCTGTTTTGAAATTCTCTTGCTGGAAGAGCCGGTGATGGAGCAGGTGCTGCGCCCTGAGCCTGAGCAGGTTGTGCTTCCGCCATACCTGCAAAACGAAACTAAACAAACTTTATAGCATCATAACATATACAGTCTAACTTAATCGTCAAACGGACATATTCATACAAACATAAAGCCCTAACGGACTTGTTAAGAGGAAACGGACTTGTTACGAAAAAATGAACTTGAAAAGTCCGTTTTGATTAAATTCTTTCCAGATAAAAGGACATATGAAAAATCAACAAGTCTGCTCGTCTATCGTCCGTTCCTGAAAAGAACCAGTCACCATTCAATATTTTCCATTTAAAGCGTACAAAAAATTAAGTCCGTTCGATGAAACGGCACGAACTACAAGTTCAGATTTTAGATTAAAACCTGAAATCAAGCCTCACAAACCACTCATAAAGCACCGATTAACCTAAAAACAACAACAAATCCAGGTTTTATCAGTTTAATCATGACAAACCAAAACCCTAGTTCATATGAAGCTTATATTCAAGAAAAACGACACATATAACGGCTAAATCTGATGTTTGAGGACATACTTATGGACTGGAGTTACTATTCACTCGGGTTTCTACTATGAGATTCAAGAAAAACGACACATATTCCTTCAGTTCCTTAGCTTTGCGGGCTTCATCCTTTGTCGCTTGGGCCTGGCCTGCTGCATGTCTTGATGTGGCCCATCTTCATTCTTCTGGCCCGTATCAATATACCTATCCGCTGGACTGGAAGACTTGTGAAAAACCCTAAAACGACTAAAGGAGGCGGATTAGTTACCTCATCATAGGGCCGTTCAAACTGCTCGGTGCTCGTCGCTCGCTCGACGTTTGTTCGTAAATTGTTCGTTCGATATTACACTCGGTTGTAAATGAGCCACTCTGCTCGATTCGGTTTGTAAACGAGCCAAGCATGAGCAAAGGTCTGCTCGACTCGGATCGAATTATTATTTTTAATTAGTATACATATACATATCCATATACACATACATATATAAGCATGTATATACAAAAATATAAATTATACATATACACACACACACACCCCTATGTAGTGTGAGGTTCATTGGTGAACACTAAAAAAGTGGGGACCGGTGAACAAAATTCAACTTAACGTGTTAAAAATCAAATTTTTTTGAAATTTTTTTCGGCGCTTTTCCTTATAAATACTTTTAGAAGCATTTTTAATAAAAAAATTAAAAACTAAAAATATAAAAAAGCCAGTTAAAAAAGGCTAAAAATTTATTTTTTTACAAAAAAAGATTTTTCTATTGGAATAGTTTCTAACCATTTTTTAAGTAAAAGCGCTGAAAAAAATAAAAAAAAATGATTTTTAACATATTAAGTTAATTTTATAAGATATATTTTTTCTAGCTGTTTTTTGAACATTTTTTTATATATTTTTAGTTTTTGAATTTTTTATTAAAAATGCTTTTACATGTATTTATAAGGAAAAGCGCCGAATTTTTTTTTTAAAAATTAATGATTTTTAACATGTTAAGTTGAATTTTTAAGAGTGTTCACCGGTTCCTCACTTTTTTGTGTTCCCCAATGAACCCTTCCCCATCTATGTATACACACATACATATACTTAAATATAAATTAAACTTAAAGTTTCATATATACTTCTCTATCAGATTTTGGTCCACTATGTACACATTTACCCACTATATCTATACGTACAAGGCCAATAACTTCAATAAAAAAGTCAATATCAAATATCAAAGTTAAAACCTAAACCGATAAACGACAGTCTGCTCATCGCCTCAATGTTTAATGACGTTACCCTAAGTCGATCGTCTCCTGCTCTCAACGTCATTGCTTGTGCAATATAATCATCTCCTCGTCGGCCACAACGTTATCAATACCACTTGTAACGCCTCGTATCTTCGTATTTCTGTTTTAGACACTTCGTATTCGTACACCATTTTCGAGGCGTTACTCATAATAAAAATTCGTATTATATACTTAATGATTATTCACGTATTAAATCGTTCGAATACATATTTGTATGCAAACCAGTACTTTTCGATTTTGCAATTACACGCATAACACACATTAAGACATTAATACTAACGTAAAATGGCTCTTGGTAGGCCTAGGAACGTATATCCGGTTTTAAAAACAACAAACGACGCGTTTTCCGCGTTTTGACGTAACGACTAACGTGCACGAAAAATATTAAATACCGACATCATTGTACACGTTTTTGAACCTAAAAATATATTTTATGACATTTTATGACGCTCGGGTGTGAAAACGTGTCTTGAAAGCGTTACCAGGCCGCTCTAAAACACAAGAACCGAATTAATGGGCTTTGGGCCCAAACCTACCAAAACCCTTGCAATTTATACACTCTAACACACATACTCACACCACTCACACACATACACAACAGTCTCTCTCTCTCGTTCAGATACTGGCGGTAGGAGCTGCTCCGGCCGTCTTCTCCGGCGTCGGTTCCGGCCGACCAGACACAGCCCAAGGCCGACTCCACCTCTGTTCGTTTTTCCGACAAGGGGCTCTCTGTCGCAACCCCCGATCCCTGATCCCCGGGAACGGGCGGTCGCGAGCCAGTTTCGGTGGTATCTCGTATTGTCTAATTTGGCAGCGAAAATTTTCATCAGGACCGTAGTTAGGAAATATTTGATCAGAGTAAAATACCACATTTTCATAGTATTAAATAAATGGGATAAAAACCCAAGTTCATAGTACACACGTTTTCATAGGAATAAATCCTATTTTATTAAATAAAAACATCTATTTTATTTTAGGTAACTTTATTGCTACTTTTCCAAGCCTTCAGTGCTGTCCAGCTGGCTTCTATTTGGCTTTCACATTTTGTTACCTGAAACGCGTTTTAAAAACATTTGTCAGTGGGAAATACTGGTGAGTGAATCCCAGTTTAATCAAGTTTAAATAAAAACCATTTCACAGTGTACAGTATTGAGGGCGATCCCGCAATTACATTTGTTTCCAAGATTTATAACAATTAACATCCATGGTACTGTCAAACCCGACTTGTGGAAATGTTACTCCTTGACCAGGTGGTAACAAATTTTGTATACAAAACCCCAACATACTCATGATAATTGTATACTTACAAATACTCAATAACTATCGTTCACATGGAAAAATATTTAAGGTTTTGTATAAACAGTTCACAAAATAGGTTTACAAAAAATGGATCAACTCACATTGCTGTTTTAGATTTTCCGTAAGGGTTTCCTGGTGACACTCTATAATTTACACAAATGCACACGCATTAGTATAATAACCATTTTAACATTAGTAATACCCTCCCCGAGACGGCATTCCAACGACTACGTCGGGCAGAACCACGACAGCTGTTACGGAACCCTAGATCAATCGGGCAGCGTATCTAATACGTATCCAGGGGTTATGATACTTACAACGGAGCAGAACTTCGTTATTTAGGGGTTATAACACCCGAGTATTATGCCTATTATCAGAGAATTCGTTGAGAATGAAAAGATTTGAGCGAAGGAAAATGAAATCCCGAGGCCTTCTTATATAGGGCCTGAATTTGGTTTTTACGCGGCCCGCGTAAGGGTAGACAAGGGCCTACGCGGCCCGCGTCAAACCCAGGTCAACGTGTAGCCCATCCGGATCAGCAACTAGACTCGACATGTGTTGGGCCACGTGGCGGCACCGGGCTGCGCCAGGTTATTAAGTTCACGCGGCCCGCGTAAGGGTTAAGGGTCCTTTACGCGGCCCGCCTCAACTTTAAAATTTCGGTTTTTAATTATTTTTAATACTATTTAATGTATTTGGGGCCCGTTTTAGCGTATGGGGTATATTTTGGGACATATTGGGATATTTTAAAATATATTAGGGTGTCGGAAATATTCGAGGGTGTCGGTTTTCTTTAGGGTTGTTACATCCTCCCCACCTTGTTTTAGAGCTCGTCCTCGAGATCTACTGGAACAATTGTGGATATTTCCTTTGCATTTCAGATTCAAGCTCCCATGTGTACTCAGGTCCTCTTTTGGAGTCCCACTTTACTTTTACCAGAACTAGTCTCTTATGCTTGAGGTTCTTGACTTTCCTATCTTCAATTTGTAGAGGCCTTTCTACAAACTTAAGTTGTTCATTTACCTCTATATCCTTAAGAGGTACTATCAGAGATTCATCAGCTAAGCATTTCTTGAGATTAGATACATGAAATACATCATGTATTCCTGCCATTTCCTCTGGCAGTTGTAGCTGATAGGCTACAGGTCCTATTCTTCTAATAATCTTAAAAGGTCTAACATACCTGGGGCTTAGCTTTCCCCTGTTGATGAATCTTACTACTCCTTTCCAAGGAGAGACTTTTAACAATACTTTATCACCTACTTGAAATTCCAACGGTTTGCGTCGGTTATCAGCATAGCTCTTTTGTCGATCACGTGCTGCTTTCAGTCGTTCCTTGACTTGAATGATCTTATCAGTTGTTTCTTGCACTATCTCAGGTCCAGATAGTTGCTCTTCCCCAATTTCTGCCCAACAGACTGGGGTTCGGCACTTTCGTCCATAAAGTGCTTCGAATGGTGCAGCATTGATACTTGTGTGATAACTATTATTGTAAGAAAATTCTATTAAAGGTAAGTGATCGTCCCAATTACCTCCGAAATCAATTACACAAGCTCTAAGCATGTCTTCCATTGTCTGAATTGTTCTTTCGCTTTGTCCGTCCGTTTGAGGATGATAAGCAGTGCTTAGATTTAACTTAGTTCCCATTGCCTTTTGGAAACTTGACCAAAAATGAGAGGTAAAGTGGCTATCTCTATCAGAAACAATTGATAAAGGTATTCCATGTAAAGAAACAATTTCATTTACATATAATTTAGCTAACTGTTCCATACTGAAAGTTTCCTTCATTGGTAGGAAATGAGCTGACTTGGTTAGCCTATCTACAATCACCCAGATTGTATCATTTCCTTTCTTTGTTTTGGGTAATTTAGTAACAAAATCCATTATTATCAATTCCCATTTCCACACTGGCATCTCTAACTGTTGCAATAGCCCTGAGGGTTTCTGGTGTTCAGCTTTAACTTGAGAACAAATTAAACATTTAGAAACATAGGTTGCTATGTCCTTTTGCATTCCTATCCACCAGAAATTCTTTCTTAAATCCTGATACATCTTATCACTTCCTGGATGCATCGTATACTTAGACTTATGTGCTTCTTCTAATATACGGTGACGTAAGTTTCCTAATTTAGGTATCCACATTCTCTTTTTATGGAATGTCCAAATTCCATCTGTTCCTTGTTCTAATTCTTTAATCATACCCTTTAGTTTTTCAGTATCATCCTTGATTACTGATTCTTGTGTTTCTCTTATCTGATCATTTAAATCTACTTGCAGATTTAATTTAAGAGAACGTACCCTTTTTAGCTTTTCGTGATACTTTAGACTTAAAGCATCTGCCACTATATTTGCTTTTCCTTCATGATACTGGATATCACAATCATAATCACTAAGCATCTCCATCCAGCGTCTTTGTCTCATATTCAACTTTTTTTGCCCGAAAATAGAGGTAATGTCTCCAAATCTTAAGGGCAAAAATTATAGCTCCTAATTCTAGATCATGGGTTGAATAATTCTCTTCATGATTCTTAAGTTGTCTAGATGCATAAGCTATAACCTTTTGGCGTTGCATCAACACGCATCCATAACCTAACTTAGAAGCGTCACAATAGACTACAAAGTCTTCAGTTCCTTCTGGTAACGCTAGTATGGGTGTATGGGTTAATCTTTGCTTAAGAATTCTAAAGGCTTCTTCTTGCTTTGTTCCCCATTCAAACTTAATGGATTTACAGGCTAGCTTAGTTAAAGGAATGGCTATTTTAGAAAAATCTCGAATAAATCTTCTATAATAACCGGCCAATCCTAAGAAACTTCTAACCTCGGTTGGTGACTCAGGGGTTTTCCATTTAGTAATCGCCTCGATCTTAGTTGGATCTACATGAATTCCTTCATGATCAACTAAGTGTCCAAGAAACTGTACTTGTTCTAACCAAAATTCGCACTTTGAAAATTTAGCATAAAGCTTCTCCTTTCTTAATAGACTTAAAAGTGCGTGCAAATGCTTTGCATGTTCCTCTTTACTCTTAGAGTAAATTAAAATATCATCTATAAAAACAATTATGAATTTATCCAAATATGGCTTACATATTCGGTTCATCATGTCCATAAATGCGGCTGGGGCATTGGTTAAACCAAATGGCATGACAGTAAATTCATAATGTCCATACCTTGTTCTGAATGCGGTTTTAGGAATGTCCTCTTCCTGTACCTTTAATTGATGATATCCTGATCTTAAATCGATTTTAGAGAAAAATCATGCTCCTTGCAGTTGATCAAACAGATCATCGATTCTCGGTAATGGGTACCGATTCTTAATCGTGACTTTGTTCAATTCACGGTAGTCAATGCACATACGCATTGATCCGTCTTTCTTTTTGACGAATAGAATTGGCGCTCCCCATGGTGATGAGCTTGGTTGTATGAATCCTTTCTCTAATAATCCGTCTAACTGTTTCTTTAGTTCCTGCATTTCGGCGGGTGCCAAACGGTAAGGTGCTTCGGCAATCGGTTCTGTTCCTGGTAGTAGGTGAATTCTGAATTCAACTTCTCTGTCTGGCGGTAGCCCTGGCAATTCTTCTGGAAATATATCTGAAAACTGAGATACTACTGGAATGTCTTTTAATTCTTTTCCTTTAGTGTTAGTGATTATAGAAATCAAATACACTATAGAACCTTTTCTTATATAACTTGCAGTTTTCATCACAGAGATGAATTTTGTGGATCTAGATGGTTTATCTCCTTTAATTGTGATCTTTTCACCTTTTGGTGATTTTACTTGAATTGACTTTTGATCACATAAAATACTGGCTTTATTGGCTATTAACCAATCCATTCCTAATACAATATCAAATCCTTCCAGATTCATTGGGTAAAGATTTATAATAAACTTCTGGTTTAAAATTTCTATTCTTGCTCCCTGCAAGATTTCAGAAATCCTAACGGTTTCTCCATTAGCTGTCTCTACGAGACATTCTTGTGGTAGTTTAGTTAATGACTGATTTAGAAGTTTGCAAAACGAAGTATTAATTAAACTTTGGTTTGCACCAGAGTCAAATAATACTTTAGCAAAAATATAATTAACTAAAAACGTACCAGCTATCACATCTGGAATCATCTTGGCTTCATCTGCAGTCAGAACAAATGCTCTAGCATTTTTAGTGTTCCTGTTGTTCGTAGCTGGAGCCAATTTTGGACAATTTGGCTTGATGTGACCTTTTTCTCCACAGTTGTAGCATAATCCATTACTAGGTTTTCTCCTGCAATCTTCTTCCTTATGTCATGGCATCTTGCAGAAATTGCAAAGAGTGGAGCGTTTTCCCGAATGCTTTTTCTTGCAGACCTTGCAGAATGGTGCAAAGGTAGAACCTATATTCCTACGATTGTAATTCCCAGAACGGAGTTCTTGGGTAAGCCTTCGGGTTAGGTTTCTCCTCTGGTCTTCTTCTCTGGTACGGATTAATTCATCTGTCAATGTGTTTGCTAGTTCTACAGCTTCTTCTATAGTTTGAGGTCTAGCTGCTTTGACTACATGTCTAATCTCTCCAATTAATCCCCATATGTAACGGGAGATTAATACCGGTTCAGGTGATGCAAGGGTTGGTACTATTCTAGCATATTCAAATAATGTATTAGTATACCCCTTACTATCTACCCCGGTCATCCTTAGATTCAGGAACTTATTTGCTATTTGTTCCTTTTCATTGGGAGGGCAGAATTTCCTTTCTACCATATTTTTAAATTCCTCCCATTCCATGTTGTATACCCTATCACTTCCTATTGACTGAAGGATAGTGTTCCACCACTCTAAGGTTGAGTTCTTAAATAGATTAGAAGTAAACGTTATCTTGTCTTTTTCAGCACACTTGCTTATTTTTAAAACAGCCTCAGTCTTTTCTATCCAGCGTAGGGCTGCAATGGGTCCTTCATTGCCCGAGAATTCTATTGGTTTACAGGACCAGAATTCTTTGTAAGAACAACCATAAGGCATGGTTCTTCTTTTTTTAGGAATGGGCGTTTGAAGTACGGGTCCATTGTTCACGCTGTGTTCTGGTTCAATTGGTCGCTTACTGCTATGCTTACTTTTATTATTCGCTTCTTGGACCGTTTGAATAATAAATGGCATTGCATCTATAATTCCTTGAGCCACTATGTGTTGAACGGCACTATTATCCACTTGGTTTCATTGTTATTGATGCTCGGATTCTCATTAACCAAGTTAATGTTACTCTGGTTATCGTTATTAAGATTATCTTGATTTCCTTCATCGGCCATCTGAATTTTAAACATTTACCCCGTATTAATATCACAAAATAATATTTAATATAGTCAATCACATGACACGCATTTTAGCCAAAAGCGTCGATCATTGCGACTTTACTCTATTCATCTATTATGCATCTATTACACACCAGTACTGAAAATAAATTACAATACCGACTGAAATGAAATTACACTAATAATAGTAGGCATCCGTACACACATATTTTATTTTATTTTATTTTATTATTATTATTATTACTATTAACGTCACACCATCACATTCACGGATATGGATTCATCCAAAAATCCATATTGCGCTCGTCGTATTTCCATACGAGTCGCTATCCCACCTGTCTCATTCGTTCACTACTTTCTAAAATTTCCTCACCAAAAGTCCTAAGTTCGTGTACGTTTTCTGCACTCATTGGGGGTGCAGGTTCTAGGACTGGGTTCGGAATCTGGGGTGCGGGTTCCTGATATGGGGGTGTAGGTGCCTGGAATCGGTAAGGATCTTCTAAAATTTCCCTAATGTATTCGTCGTGGTAATAGGGATCTAAAGGGTCCATACCTGGGTAGGCTCCTATGTTCTGCATGGGTGTGTCTTCGTGTATCGGATAACGTTGCACATAGTCCCTATTGTCGTCCCACCAGGGGTCGTAATTTGGGTCTAGGGGGTTTGGTGCTGGTATCCTAGGTATTTCTTCTGGATTGAAGTCATGCATCTCTACTTGGTTTTCAGGGCCTTCTATCTCCATTGGTTGATCAGGGATTGGTGGTTGTGGTTGAGGTGCTATTATTTGCTCCAGATTAGGGTCAGTTGCAGTGGTGGCTAAGATATGGATATTGGCTATACCCCTATTTAGCATATTCTGGGTATAGGCATCTGTCTCTCTCTTAGCTGCTGCTAGTACTCTCTGGTCTTGCAACTTTTTCATACGTTTTCTACGCTCGTGTGCCCCTCGACTGAACCATCCCCTCTTTTTATGAGGAAACGGTTCCTCGGACTGAGCCTTAAACACAAAAATTCCATCTTCCGTATCAGCAGAGTACCCTAAGAGGGCAGGCTGAGAAGAGGAGGTGCCTTCGCTTCTAGGCGAACCAGACAATTGACGGTACGCGTCAGATGGTCCTTGGTCGCTCATACTGTAAACTAACAGATAGTCAAATAACACATAACAATTAAATACATTAATGCACGTATTCCCATAATTTATTTCCTAACAGATTGAATTTTGATGTCAGCAGAACACTTCTGTGGCTGAATCAGTGGCTTAGCTCTGATACCACCTCCTGTCGCAACCCCCGATCCCTGATCCCCAGGAACGGGCGACCGCGAGCCAGTTTTGGTGGTATCTCGTATTGTCTAATTTGGCAGCGGAAATTTTCATCAGGATCGTAGTTAGGAAATATTTGATCAGAGTAAAATACCACATTTTCATAGTATTAAATAAATGGGATAAAAACCCAAGTTCATAGTACACACGTTTTCATAGGAATAAATCCTATTTTATTAAATAAAAACATCTATTTTATTTTAGGTAACTTTATTGCTACTTTTCCAAGCCTTCAGTGCTGTCCAGCTGGCTTCTATTTGGCTTTCACATTTTGTTACCTGAAACGCGTTTTAAAAACATTTGTCAGTGGGAAATACTGGTGAGTGAATCCCAGTTTAATCAAGTTTAAATAAAAACCATTTCACAGTGTACAGTATTGAGGGCGATCCCGCAATTACATTTGTTTCCAAGATTTATAACAATTAACATCCATGGTACTGTCAAACCCGACTTGTGGAAATGTTACTCCTTGACCAGGTGGTAACAAATTTTGTATACAAAACCCCAACATACTCATGATAATTGTATACTTACAAATACTCAATAACTGTCGTTCGCATGGAAAAATATTTAAGGTTTTGTATAAACAGTTCACAAAATAGGTTTACAAAAAGTGGATCAACTCACATTGCTGTTTTAGATTTTCCGTAAGGGTTTCCTGGTGACAATCTATAATTTACACAAATGCACACGCGTTAGTATAATAACCCATTTTAACATTAGTAATACCCTCCCCGAGACGGCATTCCAACGACTACGTCTGGCAAAACCACGACAGCCGTTACGGAACCCTAGATCAATCGGGCAGCGTATCTAATACGTATCCAGGGGTTATGATACTTACAACGGAGCAGAACTTCGCTATTTAGGGGTTATAACACCCGAGTATTATGCCTATTATCAGAGAATTCGTTGAGAATGAAAAGATTTGAGAGACGGAAAATGAAATCCCGAGGCCTTCTTATATAGGGCCTGAATTTGGTTTTTACGTGGCCCGCGTAAGGGTAGACAAGGGCCTACGTGGCCCGCGTCAAACCCAGGTCAACGTGTAGCCCATCCGGATCAGCAACTAGACTCGACATGTGTTGGGCCACGTGGCGGCACCGGGCAGCGCCAGGTTTTTAAGTTCACGCGGCCCGCGTAAGGGTTAAGGGTCCTTTACGCGACCCGCCTCAACTTTAAAAATTCAGTTTTTAATTATTTTTAATACTATTTAATGTATTTGGGGCCCGTTTTAGCGTATGGGGTGTATTTTGGGACATATTGGGATATTTTAAAATATATTAGGGTGTCGGAAATATTCGAGGGTGTCGGTTTTCTTTAGGGTTGTTACACTCTCCGACAGGCACCATGACCCCCTCACTCCTCCACCTCTGCTCAACTGAACTGCCGGCCACCATTGTGGTGGTGGAGGCGCACGGCGGTGACGTTAATCGAGGAAAGAGAGAGAGAAGTAAGGCGGCTATGGTGGTTCGCGGCGGCTTTAGGCCGGCCATTTCCGGCAACGCAGGCGAGTCTGCTTCCCGTTCGGGTCACGCTTCGTCAAGTCGTCGACTCAGTTGTTCCCGGTTCAGGTCAGTTTTCAGTTCCAAGTCTTGTTTTGTTGTTACTCGATTTAGATTCCGGTCGGTCGATTCAGTCGCTTGTTCGATTCATACAGAACCGGCGACAGTGGTGTTAATGCAACGACGGTGACGGTGGTTCTGGGGCCGGGACGACGGCGACAACAGTGGTGAGTGTTTCTCGAGTCGGTTCAGATCTAGTTCAAGGTTCCAGTCCGAGACTCGGTTTAAGTCATACGACGACTTTGGAGGAAGCGGGAGTGGCTGGCATCGGCTCAGGTTATAACAGTGATGGTGGTTCAACGGGTCGGGTTCCACGAACATTTCCATGTCAGTTTCGACCCACTTGATCTAGTATCGGTTCGGTTCAGGTTAGAATTTGATTTGGGTGATGTATATTTAAGTTACAAAAAAATTCGAGTATCATTCTAATCTAGTTCACACTCGGTTCAGCTTTGGTTTTAGTGCGGATTCGGGTCTCGGTCAACTTAGTCAATAAAGGGAGCCTTGGTTCGGATTGTGTTGGTAGTTTTCGGATCTTGTTTCAGCTCAGTCAACCACGGTCAACATCACCATTCGGTAGCGACCCTTTTTACTCATTTCGTTTCAATCTATGCCGTTTTGTTGTTTTGTTTAGAGTTAAATGCTTGGTTGGTCCCTCTGGTTTGCAAAAATTGCAGATGTGGTCCCAATGGTTTACTAATTACACGCGTGGTCCCTGTGGTTTTCAAAAATGCACTCGGTTGGTCCCTAGCCCTAACATCAGTTAAATTTCTCAGTTAAGTCCATGTTAAATGACCAAAATACCCTTGAGATTAAAATAAAGCAATTAAAAAGGAAAAAATAAAACAAAGGGCCCACCCATCATCTTCTTCATCATCCTGCCTCCTTCTACCCTAAACCACCACCACCATCTCTCCTGCACCACCACCGAACACCCACCACCTTCCCTCCTCCACCACTGAACACTCCCCTCCATCACAACCGTTGTTTTGTCTATAATCATGTATACGGTTTGGATTTTGAAATTTCGATTTTGTTTCATCAGTTTTTAAACACCCCTTACCTGAAGATACTAGAATCGCCACTTTTTCAATACTCCTGTCGTTCTCTTCCTCCCGTCGCAACACCACCAGCCGCCGCTCACCTTGCTACCGGCACCGTCGAATACGACATCACGAAGATTGGGCCACATAGCAGCTGATCTTTCAACCGTACGAATCTGCAACAGATCTGCAGTTATTTGTATCAACAAACCCTAGGTTCATCTCTTCATCTGCTGTAAATTTACGATTTGTTGTTCAGTGGTCTGCACAGTTAAGGTTTGAACAGATTTATTACATCTTCTTGTTTCAATCTGCACAAATTGCTGTTCGTTGCTGAAAAACGAATCTGTTTTGCTGCTAGTTTGCACAGTTTGAATCTGAGTTTGATTTACGAATTAGCAGAACATTGATCCGCAGAACGGATTTGCTGCTGTTGAAAACCTTTTTTTGTGATGTGATATGGCATTGGTTGCTGTTACACACTGTGTTGGGAGACCCAAATCAGAGCCCAACTCGAGACCCTTCTCTTGCCTCGTCTCTGATTCTCTCTCTCAGCCATCGCCGGAGGAACCTGTTGCCGGAGGAACCACCACCGAGTGTGTGGTGTGCGTGTTTGGGGTTCAAGGTCTGATGAATGAGACAGGGTTCACTACCCTTTTATAGTTAGGCAAGGGTATTTTGGTCATTTAACATGGACTTAACTGAGAAATTTAACTGATGTTAGGGCTAGGGACCAACCGAGTGCATTTTTGAAAACCACAGGGACCACGCGTGTAATTAGTAAACCATTGGGACCACATCTGCAATTTTTGCAAACCACAGGGACCAACCAAGCATTTAACTCTTTTGTTTATCTTTGGTACAACTATTGAACACACATTAATCTTGCATAAGAAAAAGATAATGTTAATGCCAACATTTTCGTTACGAATAATATATATATTTGTGATTATTCACGACAAAAAAATACGACATATATCACATATATTGCTATTGAATTGATTGAGTTTTTGAAAAATATAAAGAGAACTTGATTGTCGGGATTGTCCAAAAACAGAGGAAACTCTGCCCGTTTTCATAAAAATCTGTATGACAAAACACGATTTAATTATAAAACGAGTATCCTTTGTCTCTTTTAAACTTTAAAAGTAACTAACTTTTTTAAATCCATTTTATTAATAAAATGTCTAAATTTATTTAGAACACAAACGACTAGCAACCGATTTAAATCCTATCCTTTATTTATTTATTTTATAACATTGGTAATCAATAACAAACTAATACATAGATCATCATTATCCAATGAGTTAAATGCTTGGTTGGTCCCTGTGGTTTGCAAAAATTTCATTCTTGGTCCTAGTGGTTTACTAATTACACGCATGGTCCCAAAAGTTGTCAAAAATGAACTCGGTTGGTCCCCTGACATAACCTCTGTTAAATTTCTCAGTTAACTATGTGTGAAATGACTATATTACCCTTGAACAATTAAAAAAAATAAAAAATATATATATAAACCACAATCTGCAACTACATCACACATGCACACTCTTTCTCCATAACTATCACCGCCTCTGCTGCCGCTATCACCGCCACCAACCACCGGTTACCACCACCTCTATTGCCGCTATCACCACCACCAACTCCATCTTCCACCACCGCCACCCCCACCCCCACCAAACTACAGTCACCACCTAACTGACTAACACCAGTGAGTAGGTCACCCTACACGAAGGCATGACCCCTCCCTGTATGTCGTCATTTTCCTGAAACCTTTCTAATCTCATTGGAAAACAAGCACCAGACACGATTTCAGAATTCCAGATTTGTGACAAGAACCCTAAATCATCCCCTCCCTGGTAACTGATGTTCGTGATTTGACCCAGATTTAGGGTTTGGATGCATAAATCGTTGGTGGTTTAACCCAGATCAGGTGCGTTTTATGATTTTTTGATCAAGAGTATGGATTTCAAGAATGAGAATGTGAAATTGAGTGGTGGGGGTGGGCTGGGTTGAAGGTGACGGTGGATGTGGAGGTGGTGGTGGTGGTGGTGATGGATTGAAGGTGGAGATGGTGGCCTGGTGGATTTTAGAGAGCGGGGGAAGAAGAGGGGATGAAGATTGATGCGTGTGAAGTGTATATATAAGTTTAAATATATTTTAAGCCCTTTTACACTTTTTAGTCAAGTTTTAAATTTATAAAACACGATATTTACTAACACTAAACACACATATGGGCAAGTGCACCCATCGTGAGCGTAGTATAGTGTTGGTAAGATACCGAGGTCGTCCAAGGACACAAGAGCTTTTAGTACCGGTTTATCCTCAACGTCTAATCAAATCAAAAAGGTTAGAAAAATGTTTTAAACTAAGAAAAATAAAAACTAACTAAAATGCTGAAAATAAAAATAAAAGAAAAACAGATAGACAAGATGAATCACTTGGTTCTGACTCGTGTATAGTGCAACCTTTGATTATTTCCGCACTTTTGCACTATTTTAAGAGATTATCTTAGTTATTGTAGTAGGCCCCTCTTTTGGAGGTGACGTTACCCTCAACCCAGTTGTTTGAGTAAGCAAGGATACAATCCTAAAGGGTCGGATTATTGAAAGATAATTAATTAAGTTATTAATGCAAATTATGGTAGGCCCCTCTTTTGAAGGTGACGTTACCCTCGACTAAGTAGTCTGAGTCAGCAGGGATACAGTCCTAATTAGCCGGGTTATAGTATTAATAGTAGTTAACTTATGAGGGGATCAAAGAGTTTGGACCCCCGCCATCCAATACCGTTAAGTATTGAAGGAGGTCCTACTAAATTTGACCCAGGTCCATTGCAGGACCTCTAAACGCTGAACAATGGCAAGACTCTTACCAAACCGTTCCCTTAACCCCCGACCAGGTAGCCAACATACCTCCATATAGACCGTGGAGATATGAATGGTGAAAATATTTTATTTTATATAGACAGTAAAATAATGTCAAGACACCACGGACAAACGATAAGGAAGAATCACCTTCAACATAAGAAACTAGTTATTAAAGTCCTTAATACAAAACCAAGTAAAAAGTGCGAAAAGATTAAAAATAAAAAGTATTACACTAGACACTTGTCTTCACCAAGTGATGTAAGAGACTTAGGCAAACATGGCCTTGATTGTCAAGAACTCTTACGATCAATCTTGGATCCCGAGACGACTCACACACTATATGATGGACAATGGATGATGGTGGTGGATGATGGTGTTATGATGGTGGTGGGTGGTGGGTGAAGTGTGAGAGAGGTGGTGTGCCAAGGGATGGTTTGAACTTGAGCCAAGCACTCCTATTTATAGGTTGAACAGAATCCTGGACACGGCCCCGTGTCCGCTGGACACGGCCCCGTGTCCACCCTTTTCTCTTTCTTCATTAATTGCTCTTGTCCGCATTAGTTGACCACGCCCCCGTGTCCGCTGGGCACGGCCCCGTGTGCAGAAGCATATCTGTACTATCAGATTTGGCAAGATTCTGCGTATCTTTGCGTTGACCACGGCCCCGTGTCTGCTGGGCACGGCCCCGTGGTGGGCAAATGAAGCTTCTACATGTTTGTCTTTTGTGCCAGGGCTGACCATCCTGGACACGGCCCCGTGTTGAGCTGGACACGCCCCGTGTTGAGCTGGACACGCCCCGTGCTGAGCTGGGCACAGCCCCGTGCTGAGCTGGGCACAGCCCCATGCTCAGCTTTCATCTTGTTTTTGCTTTGGGAAGATGCTATCGAGGGGTCAGACATGCCACGTTTATTCCCTTTCTTTGTATTTATGTTAGATTTGGTTGTATATTTGTTCCTTTTGTTCAATTAAGCTCATTTGATCCTGAAAATACAAAAGGAAGACAAAAGAACACTTTTTCCAACATTAGTACTAAAAAAATGGTTAGTTTTATGCCTCATTTGATGTAATTTATATGTTGCATTTTACACACATCAAATACCCCCACACTTGAATCTTTGCTTGTCCTCAAGGAAAACTCTTTATAATATGGCTTACACGCCCAAATGGAATGGGTAGAAAAGAAGTTTTGGGCTTGTCTATCATGTCGGGAATCCAAGATTCTTTATTAGGCTTTATTTTTATGTTATTTACAATCCTATTCGTTATGATTTATTTTGAACTTTTCATAAGAGAAATTATTTATTTGGGCATAACATGCCTTTTTAAAATTCTATTTATATACAAGTTCACATACCTCACGGGGGATCACTCAACACTCGGCCGAAGATGTATTTTAGTGAATCACTCGATAGCGGCATGGAACTTACTCCTACCATAAGCTTGCCAAGCAATCAATCCTCCTCCTTTTTAACTATACACCTTTGTAAATATCAAGAGGACTTTTTGGGTGAAAGGTTAGGCTTGGGTTAGAGGTAGGTGGTTGGGTTAGTGGTTAGTAAAAGGGCGAAAGGTGTAAAAAGCGTCGGTTTTCGTAAGACTTCTTTTTTTTTTGTAACTTTTTATTTTGATGAAGCACTTTTTTTTTCAAACAAAGTTTTTTCATAAACTTGTTTGTTTATTTCTTTTGGCTTCATCATCATCGTTTTTTTTTTTTTGAAGTCATAAGAAAAACCGAGCTTGTTACTAAAACAAAGGGTTAAAAATAAAAAGGGTTTTGGTGTGTAAAAGGGTGTTTGTTTTGGGTTAAGAAATGAAAAGGTTTAGGCTCAAAGGGGTTAACTAGGGGG
Organism: Helianthus tuberosus; assembly: GCA_030545235.1. Taxonomy (NCBI): domain Eukaryota; kingdom Viridiplantae; phylum Streptophyta; class Magnoliopsida; order Asterales; family Asteraceae; genus Helianthus; species Helianthus tuberosus. The sequence continues at coordinate 18,294,838 of CM060410.1, forward strand.
ATTTTGGGTAGGTGGTAAAAAAAGAAAAATAATGGTGTAGAAATAAAAAGGGTTAGTCCTAATGCCTCCATCATTTACTTACTCAGGTTTAAGTTGGTAAGGACCGAGAATGTATCGTCGTGGCAAGTTCTAATGTTGTAAGAACCAAGCGGCTATTTACACAAGAAACGAAAAATGAGCATTTAGTTTAAAGATATGTATTTGTATGCTCAATAAAGGCTCAAAACTCACTTTGGTGGGAATGGGTTTTTATGTGATCAAGTATATATAATCAAATTTTAACTAAGTTTGTCATGTCGTTTCATAATTTTCTTATGTTGTTTCTTTTTATCACGACGCTATCGGTTGTAAATTTGTAAAAAATATAACCTTTTTAGAACTTGAAATTCCCAAGTTAAACCTAGACAAGTAAAAAAATGAAAAATTAAAAAAAAAATTTGGGTTGATTAGCGGTTCCAATAGAGTTTTGTGTAAGGCTTGTTATTAGGACTTGCAAGATTCAAGGTTTTAGCATTCTCCCCACACTTAAATTACACATTGTCCTCAATGTGTCCCAAAAATAAGTTTTTCGGTTGATTAAAATGTGTAAAAGTGGGCTAAAAACAAGATTTTATGTTACTGGGTAGCTGAACACGGGGTAGTGTTGGCTGAGCACGGCCCAGTGTCCAGACTGCCAGTACCAAAATTAAACAGAAGGCTGGGCACGGGGGCGTGTTCAGTGAGCACGGCCCCGTGTCCAGGTACCTGAACTGGGCATTTTCTACAGAACCTCGGGCACGGGGCGTGTTGGGGTGAGCACGGCCCCGTGCTGAACTTGCTGTAATGAAGAAAAATTGTCGGGAGGCTCTGTTTTTGTGCATGGGTTGTTGGTTCAAGCTTCCCTTAGTATCCTTCACCATCCCGAGTGTGTTTTATTCCTGAAAACTAAAACTAAACTAGAAAATATAAAAGTTGATCTAAATTAAAACTACGGATAGTTCCGCGGAATGCCTCCGTGGTGCGCCACGTTTATAAGGGTCATTGGCTAGACCCACCTTATCAGGTGGTTCTGGCTCATCTTCAATTAGGGGGTCGTCATTGCCGAATGGATATTTCATTGATCGCTCAAGGTCGACACTTTTTTTGAAAGCCCCTAATTGAAGTGGTAGATTGTTGTACTTCCGGTTTTTCAAAGCTTCGTGAGTTTTTACAAATGGTCGTCCCAACACTAGAGGAGCGTCATCTAGGATGACAAAGTCGGTGGGGACTAACATTTGATTTGTTTGAACCAAGACATCCTCAACTACACCGATTGATTTTATTACCTTTCGATTGGATAGAAAAATGGGTATTTGAAGTGGAGAAAAATCACTAATACTTAATTTTTCGAAAATGTAGTTAGGCATTATGTTAACACAAAGATCTTTATCGATCGTGACATTACTAATAAATGAATTTTGAAAGAAACATGGAACCGGTGTAATGTTAATTTCAAATGGGTCTTCTTTTATTAGTGAGGTTTGATCATTAGTTAACTTAACACTTACCGTTTCGTCAATTTTAGTGTTAGTGTTTAACTCTTTTAAAAACTTAGCATGAGTGGGAACTAAACAATGATTTTCAAAAGAAGGTGATAAGAGATTAATTTCTTCAAAATTAGACTCTTCTTGAATTTTAACGTTGTCGGACTCACCTTTTTCGTTGTTTAACTCATGTGTCGGTTCTTCACTTATTTGTTCTTCCATTTTTACACTTTCGGTTATCTCTTCTTTATTTAATTGTTCTCTTGCGCGGGACTCCTCTTCCCTTGCGCGAGATTCTTTTATATAGCGATCGATAACTCTAAGGTGTTCTAATATCCTATCGGTCACTTCGGTTATAGAAAAAGAATCGGGATTTTCAAAGCTTGAATCCGGTTGTTCGATCCTTTGTTCCTCATAATACCCGTATGAAGTAGATGGTTCACACCATTGTTCTTCATTGTAAGCATATGATGGATAAGGGTCGTAATTTTGTTCTTCATAATACTCATATGAGGTGGGTTGTTCACGCCATGGTTCCTCATAGTAAGCATACGAAGGTGGTGGCTCATATCTTGGTTCCTCAAAGTATGAGTATGAAGGCTCATACCTTGGTTCATCAAAATATGAGTATGAGGGAGGAGGTTCATACATTTGGTCTTCATAGGATGTGTATGAAGTTGATGGCTCGTACCTGGGCTCCTCATAGTAGGTGTATGAATTGGATGGTTGATATGAGTGACAATATTGAACCGAGTGTGGGTTACGACAATTAATGCAATAATTACTCCTATAATCATCCTCCTCATAGGTGTAGTTGTAACCACCTGAGTATTGATCCATAAGAATCACTCAGCAGACCACAACCAAGTCTCGAGATCAGAAAACAAAAATAAAAACGGAAACAGAGGCTGGACACGGCCCCGTGTTCAATGGACACGGCCCCGTGTACAGAATCTGTATCTGGGCGTTTTAATTAAATTTACTGATTTCGTTGAGCACGGGGCGTGTTCAGTGAGCAAGGCCCGTGTTCAAGCTATTGTTACTGGGTGTTTTTATGAAAATGTGTAGCACGGCCCCGTGTTCAGTGAACACGGCCCCGTGTACAGGTTACTGTAAATGCAAAACTAAACTAAAATGCAGAAAAATGTGCGCGCGTTTTAAAAAGGTTTTCAAAAAAAAAAACTGATTAGGCCGTCGATTTTAAGCTTTCTTAAAATCCTTCTGTCCCCGGCAATGGCGCCAAAAACTTGATGCGTGTGAAGTGTATATATAAGTTTAAATATATTTTAAGCCCTTTTACACTTTTTAGTCAAGTTTTAAATTTATAAAACACGATATTTACTAACACTAAACACACATATGGGCAAGTGCACCCATCGTGAGCGTAGTATAGTGTTGGTAAGATACCGAGGTCGTCCAAGGACACAAGAGCTTTTAGTACCGGTTTATCCTCAACGTCTAATCAAATCAAAAAGGTTAGAAAAATGTTTTAAACTAAGAAAAATAAAAACTAACTAAAATGCTGAAAATAAAAATAAAAGAAAAACAGATAGACAAGATGAATCACTTGGTTCTGACTCGTGTATAGTGCAACCTTTGATTATTTCCGCACTTTTGCACTATTTTAAGAGATTATCTTAGTTATTGTAGTAGGCCCCTCTTTTGGAGGTGACGTTACCCTCAACCCAGTAATTTGAGTCAGCAAGGATACAATCCTAAAGGGTCGGATTATTGAAATATAATTAATTAAGTTATTAATGCAAATTATGGTAGGTCCCTCTTTTGAAGGTGACGTTACCCTCGACTAAGTAGTCTGAGTCAGCAGGGATACAGTCCTAAATAGTCGGGTTATAGTATTAATAGTAGTTAACTTATGAGGGGATCAAAGAGTTTGGACCCCCGCCATCCAATACCGTTAAGTATTGAAGGAGGTCCTACTAAATTTGACCCAGGTCCATTGCAGGACCTCTAAACGCTGAACAATGGCAAGACTATTACCAAACCGTTCCCTTAACCCCCGACCAGGTAGCCAACATACCTCCATATAGACCGTGGAGATATGAATGGTGAAAATCTTTTATTTTATATAGACAGTAAAATAATGTCAAGACACCACGGACAAACGATAAGGAAGAATCACCTTCAACATAAGAAACTAGTTATTAAAGTCATTAATACAAAACCAAGTAAAAAGTGCGAAAAGATTAAAAATAAAAAGTATTACACTAGACACTTGTCTTCACCAAGTGATGTAAGAGACTTAGGCAAACATGGCCTTGATTGTCAAGAACTCTTACGATCAATCTTGGATCCCGAGACGACTCACACACTCTATGATGGACAATGGATGATGGTGGTGGATGATGGTGTTATGGTGGTGGTGGGTGGTGGGTGAAGTGTGAGAGAGGTGGTGTGCCAAGGGATGGTTTGAACTTGAGCCAAGCACTCCTATTTATAGGCTGAACAGAAGCCTGGACACGGCCCCGTGTCCACCCTTTTCTCTTTCTTCATTAATTGCTCTTGTCCGCATTAGTTGACCACGCCCCCGTGTCCGCTGGGCACGGCCCCGTGTGCAGAAGCATATCTGTACTATCAGATTTGGCAAGATTCTGCGTATCTTTGCGTTGACCACGGCCCCGTGTCTGCTGGGCACGGCCCCGTGGTGGGCAATAGAAGCTTCTACATGTTTGTCTTTTGTGCCAGGGCTGACCATCCTGGACACGGCCCCGTGTTGAGCTGGACACGCCCCGTGTTGAGCTGGACACGCCCCGTGCTGAGCTGGGCACAGCCCCGTGCTGAGCTGGGCACAGCCCCATGCTCAGCTTTCTTCTTGTTTTTGCTTTGGGAAGATGCTATCGAGGGGTCAGACATGCCACGTTTATTCCCTTTCTTTGTATTTATGTTAGATTTGGTTGTATATTTGTTCCTTTTGTTCAATTAAGCTCATTTGATCCTGAAAATACAAAAGGAAGACAAAAGAACACCTTTTCCAACATTAGTACTAAAAAAGGGTTAGTTTTATGCCTCATTTGATGTAATTTATATGTTGCGTTTTACACACATCAAAGATGATGATGGTGATGAAGATGACTTGGTCCTACTGATGAAGATGATGATGGAAGTAAAACTAAACAAAAATTATAGAGTTAATAAGCAAGGGTATTTTGGTCATTTAAAATAGACTTAACTGAGAAATTTAACTGATGTTAGGGCTGGGGACCAACCGAGTGCAGTTTTGACAAGTTTTGGGACCACGCGTGTAATTAGTAAACCACTTGGACCAAGTCTGCAATTTTTGAAAACCACAGGGACCAACCAAGCATTTAACTCTTATCCAATTCACAAAATACTTGGATATTTTAACTAATAGTAATCACCTCTCATGCGGTATTCCATACTTAGGTTAATCGCTCTCGTTCATTCTCTTGGAATTCTCAAATCTTTACTCGTGTGTTATTTCGAGAAATCATGATACGCAACCACTGTGAGTATACTCGATCCCTTTTGCTTTAAACACTTTTGGGATGCAACATGTATTCTATATTAAAAACACTTGACACTTGAAACTTATTTGAAACATATTCTATCCATTTAAACATGAAACACCTCTCGTGCGGTATTCCATACTTAGGTTAATCGCTCTCGTTCATTCTCTTGGAATTCTCAAATCTTTACTCGTGCGTTATTTCGAGAAATCATGATACGCAAAGTGGTAGGCCTCTCTTTTGAAGGTGACGATACCCTCGGCTAAGTGGTTTGAGTCAGCAATGATACAATCCCAAGAAGCCAGTTTAATGTTTTAATAGTAGTTTACATATGAGGGGTTCAAGCTATTCGCACCCCCGCCATCCAATACCTTTGGGGCATTGAAGGAGGTCCTAGTAAGCTTGAACCAAGTCCTCGCAGGATCTATACGAGACAAGAACTTTACCAAACCACCCTTCTAACCCCTTTCCAAGTAGTTAACGCGCTTTATATAGACTGTAAAGACATGAATGAGCAAATCAATGACATCATGAAGAAATGTTTAGGAAAATTCACTTTCAACATAAGAAACTATTTATTAAATTTATTAATACATATCCTAATAAAAAGTGCCGAAAGATTAAAAATCAAAAGTAACACATTAAAGACTTGTTTTCACCAAGTAATGTAATAGATTAGCCAAGCATGGCCTTTGTTTGACAAAAACTCTTACAATCAATCTTGGATCCCGAGACTATTACACACTCTAAAGATGATAGATGGATGATGGTTGTGGGTGTTGGTGTTGTAGTGGTGGTGGAGTGGTCACAAAGTGAGAGAGAAGTGGGTTGCCAAGGGATGCCTTTGAAGTGAACCAAGCACTTCTATTTATAGCCAGAACAGTGTCCTGGCCACGGCCCTGTGTCCATTGGGCATGGCCCATGGCTAGCTCTTTTCTCTTCCTTCATTTATTGCAACTGTCAGCAGTAGGCCCCACATGCCCTCGTGGCCTCTGAGCACGGCCCCGTGGTCAACTCTTTGTTGTACTATCAAGATTCTGCAAATCTGAGAGTTTGACCACGCCCCATGGTGATCTGGGCACGACCCCGTGGTGGGCATAGAAGCTTTTGCAGACTTTGTCTGTGAGTGCAAGGTCTGACCACGCCCCATGCCTGGCTGGGCACGGTCCCGTGGTCATCTTCTGTTTTCTTATTTTTGTCTTTGGGGTGTTGCTGAGGGGTCGGGCATGTCACGTTATTCCTTCTTTTTGTATTTATGTTAGTTTTAGCTGCTTATTTGCTTCTTTTGTTCTTTTAAGCTCATTTGGTCCTGTAAATTCAAAAGGAACAAAGAAACGTGCTTTTCCCAACATTAGTACTAAAACAAGGGTTAGTTTTATGACTCATTTGATGTAATTTATATGTTACATTTTGCACACATAAAATATCCCCACACTTGAATCTTTGCTTGTCCTCAAGCAAAACTATTTAAATGTGGCTTATACCCAAATGGAATAGGTAGAGAAGAAGTTTTGTGACTTGTCTTGAGTATCGGGAATCCAAGATCTTTATTTGATTTTGTTTTTATTTTATTTACAATCCTATTCGTCATGATTTATTTAGAAGACTTTTAAGAAAAATTATTTATTTAAGCATAACATGTCTCTTTAAAATTCTATTTATATACAAGTTCACGTACCTCACAAGAGATCACTCAACACTCGGCCGAAGATGTATTGTTGTGATGAAACTCGATTCCGACATGGAACTTACTTATACCATATGCTTGCCAAGCGATCAAACCACCTCATTTTTAACTATAAACATTTGTAAATATCAAGAGGACTTTGGAAAGGGTTAGGCTTGGGCTAATGGTAGGTGATTTTTGGGTTAGTAGTTAGTAAAATGGCGAAAAGCGTAAAAAGCGTAGGTTGTCGTAAAAACTTTTTGTTTTTGTGACATCTATTTGAACTAAGCATTTTCAAACAAGATTTTTAACAAACTTGTTTGGTTATTGCAAGAATTATTTTATTTTATTTTACTTTTATTTTATTTTTTTTTCAAGTCACAAGATAAACGAGCTTTTTACTAAAACAAATGGGTTTGAAAGAAAAAAGGTTTCAGTGGGTAATGGGTGTTTGTTTGATGGGTTTTTAAAACGAAAAGTTTTAGGCTCAAAGGGGTTAACTAGGGGGATTTTAGGTAGTGGAGTAAAAAGAAGGAAAACAATGGTTTTGAATGAAAAATGGGTTAGTCCTAATGCCTCTATCATTTATACTTACTTGGGTTTAAGTTGGTAAGGACCGGGAATGTATCGTCTTGGCAAGTTCTAGAGTCGTAAAAACCAAGCGGCTATTCACACAAGAAACTAAAAGTGAGCATTTAGTTTAAAGATGTATGTATGTATGCTCGATAAAGGCTCAAAACTCACTTACTGTGGGAATGAGTTTGTATTGTGAACAAGTATATATAATCAAATTTTAAAAAGATTTGTCATGCCTTTTTATAATTTTCTTATTTGGTTCTTTTTATCATGACGCTATCGGTTGTAAATTTGTAAAAACATAACCTTTTTAGAACTTGTTACTCCCAAAATTAAACCAAGACAAGTAAAAAAATGAAAAATTTTGAAAAACATTTGGGGTGATTAGCGGTTCCAATACGAGTTTTGTGTAAGGCTTGTTATTAGGACCTGCAAGATTCAAGGTTTTAACTTCCCCCCACACTTAAATTACACATTGTCCTCAATGTGTCCAAAAACAGGTTTTTCGGTTGATTTGAATGTGTAAAAGCGTGTTAAAAACAAGATTTTATTTTACTGGGCACCTGGACACGGGCCCGTGTTGTCCGGGCACGGCTCTGTGGTCAGAGTGCCAGTATCAAAGTTGAACAGAAGGGTGACCACGGGGCGTGTTCAGTGAGCACGGACCGTGGTCAGTTGGGTTGGGCACGGCCCCGTGCTGCACATGCTGAGAAGCTGGAAAAAGTTGTCGGAAGGCACTGTTTACTTGCATGGGGTGTGGTTTCAACGTCCCTTCGGCAGTTTTCATCTTTTCTCGTTTGTTAGTCATTATATAAGATCCAAATACAACACGATAACTTAAACCATCATATATTAGAGTGCAAGATACAAACGGTCCAAAAATTAAAAATTAAAAATTACAAAAGTCTTAGAATTAGATAGATGCAAGAAATCTAAACCATAATGAAGTTCTACCCTAGATGTTTACATGATAAAGACAACAAAAACCCGAAAATGATATTCCGATGGATAAGGGCTCTTAGAAAATCAATCCGGAGGGTGCACCCCTCAAAAGTCATTGAGCATTTCCTCGATCTCCCTAGGGAGGAAGAGGAAGGTGTAACAACCTTAAAGAAAACCGACACCCTCGAATATTTTCGACACCCTAATATATTTTAAAATATCCTAATATGTCCCAAAATACACCCCATACGCTAAAACGGGCCCCAAATACATTGAATAGTATTAAAAATAATTAAAAACTGAATTTTTAAAGTTGAGGCGGGCCGCGTAAAGGACCCTTAACCCTTACGCGGGCCGCGTGAACTTAAAAACCTGGCGCTGCCCGGTGCCGCCACGTTGCCCAACACATGTCGAGTCTAGTTGCTGATCCGGATGGGCTACACGTTGACCTGGGTTTGACGCGGGCCGCGTAGACCCTTGTCTACCCTTACGCTGGCCGCGTAAAAACCAAATTCAGGCCCTATATAAGAAGGCCTCGGGATTTCATTTTCCGTCGCTCAAATCTTTTCATTCTCAACGAATTTTCTGATAATAGGCATAATACTCGGGTGATATAACCCCTAAATAGCGAAGTTCTGCTCCGTTGTAAGTATCATAACCCCTGGATACGTATTACATACGCTGCCCAATTGATCTAGGGTTCCGTAACGGCTGTCGTGGTTCTGCCCGACGTAGTCCTTGGAATGTCGTCTCGGGGAGGGTATTACTAATGTTAAAATGGGTTATTATACTAACGCGTGTGCATTTGTGTAAATTATAGATTGTCACCAGGAAACCCTTACGGAAAATCTAAAACAGCAATGTGAGTTGATCCACTTTTTGTAAACCTATTTTGTGAACTGTTTATACAAAACCTTAAATATTTTTCCATGCGAACGACAGTTATTGAGTATTTGTAAGTATACAATTATCATGAGTATGTTGGGGTTTTGTATACAAAATTTGTTACCACCTGGTCAAGGAGTAACATTTCCACAAGTCGGGTTTGACAGTACCATGGATGTTAATTGTTATAAATCTTGGAAACAAATGTAATTGCGGGATCGCCCTCAATACTGTGTACTGTGAAATGGTTTTTATTTAAACTTGATTAAACTGGGATTCACTCACCAGTATTTCCCACTGACAAATGTTTTTAAAACGCGTTTCAGGTAACAAAATGTGAAAGCCAAATAGAAGCCACCTGGACAGCACTGAAGGCTTGGAAAAGTGGCAATAAAGTTACCTAAAATAAAATAGATGTTTTTATTTAATAAAATAGGATTTATTCCTATGATAACGTGTGTACTATGAACTTGAGTTTTTATCCCATTTATTTAATACTATGAAAATGTGGTATTTTACTCTGATCAAATATTTCCTAACTACGGTCCTGATGAAAATTTCCGCTGCCAAATTAGACAATACGAGATACCACCGAAATTGGCTCGCGGCTGCCCGTTCCCGGGGATCAGGGATCGGAGGTTGCGACAGGAGGTGGTATCAGAGCTAAGCCACTGATTCAGCCACAGAAGTGTTCTGCTGACATCAAAATTCAATCTGTTAGGAAATAAATTATGGGAATACGTGCATAAATGTATTTAATTGTTATATGTTATTTGACTATCTGTTAGTTTACAGTATGAGCGACCAAGGACCATCTGACGCGTACCGTCAATTGTCTGGTTTGCCTAGAAGCGAAGGCACCTCCTCTTCTCAGCCTGCCCTGTCAGGGTACTCTGCTGATACGGAAGATGGAATCTGTGTGTTTAAGGCTCAGTCCGAGGAACCGTTTCCTCATAAAAAGAGGGGATGGTTCAGTCGAGGGGCACACGAGCGTAGAAAACGTATGAAAAAGTTGCAAGACCAGAGAGTACTAGCAGCAGCTAAGAGAGAGACAGATGCCTATGCCCAGAATATGCTAAATAGGGGTATAGCCAATATCCATATCTTAGCCACCACTGCAGCTAACCCTAATCTGGAGCAAATAATAGCACCTCAACCACAACCACCAATCCCTGATCTACCAATGGAGATAGAAGGCCCTGAAAACCAAGTAGAGATGCATGACTTCAATCCAGAAGAAATACCTAGGATACCAGCACCAAATCCCCTAGACCCAAATTACGACCCCTGGTGGGACGACAATAGGGACTATGTGCAACGTTATCCGATACACGAAGACACACCCATGTAGAACATAGGAGCCTACCCAGGTATGGACCCTTTAGATCCCTATTACCACGATGAATACATTAGGGAAATTTTAGAAGATCCTTACCGATTCCAGGCACCTACACCCCCATACCAGGAACCCGCACCCCAGATTCCGAACCCAGTCCTAGAACCTGCACCCCCAATGAGTGCAGAAAACGTACACGAACTTAGGACTTTTGGTGAGGAGATTTTAGAAAGTAGCGAACGAATGAGACAGGTGGGAGAGCGACTCGTATGGAAATACAACGAGCGCAATATGGATTTTTGGATGAATCTATATCCGTGAATGTGATGGTGAGACGGTAATAGTAATACTAATAATAAAATAAAATAAAATAAAATAAAATATGTGTGTACGGATGCCTACTATTATTAGTGTAATTTCATTTCAGTCGGTATTGTAATTTTAATTTCAGTACTGGTGTGTAATAGATGCATAATAGATGAATAGAGTAAAGTCGCAATGATCGAAGCTTTTGGCTAAAATGCGTGTCATGTGATTGACTATATTAAATATTATTTTGTGATATTAATACGGGGTAAATGTTTAAAATTCAGATGGCCGATGAAGGAAATCAAGATAATCTTAATAACGATAACCAGAGTAACATTAACTTGGTTAATGAGAATCCGAGCATCAATAACAATGGAAACAAAGTGGATAATAGTGCCGTTCAACACATAGTGGCACAAGGAATTATAGATGCAATGCCATTTATTATTCAAACGGTCCAAGAAGCGAATAATAAAAGTAAGCATAGCAGTAAGCGACCAATTGAACCAGAACACAGCGTGAACAATGGACCCGTACTTCAAACGCCCATTCCTAAAAGAAGAAGAACCATGCCTTATGGTTGTTCTTACAAAGAATTCTGGTCCTACAAACCGATAGAATTCTCGGGCAATTAAGGACCCATTGCAGCCCTACGCTGGATAGAAAAGACTGAGGCTGTTTTAAAAATAAGCAAGTGTGCTGAAGAAGACAAGATAATGTTTGCTTCTAATCTATTTAAGAACTCAGCCTTAGAGTGGTGGAACACTATCTTCCAGTCAAGAGGAAGTGATAGGGTATACAACATGGAATGGGAGGAATTTAAAAATATGGTAGAAAGGAAATTCTGCCCTCCCAATGAAAAGGAACAAATAGTAAATAAGTTCCTGAATCTAAGGATGACCGGGGTAGATAGTAAGGGGTATACTACTACATTCTTTGAATATGCTAGAATAGTACCAACCCTTGCATCACCTGAACCGGTATTAATCTCCCGTTACATATGGGGATTAATTGGAGAGATTAGACATGTAGTCAAAGCAGCTAGACCTCAAACTATAGAAGAAGCTGTAGAACTAGCAAACACCTTGACAGATGAATTAATCCGTTCCAGAGAAGAAGACCAGAGGAGAAATCTAACCCAAAGGCTTACCCAAGAACTCCGTTCTGTGAATTACAACCGTAGGAATATAGGTTCTACCTCTGCACCATTCTGTAAGGTCTGCAAGAAAAAGCATTCGGGAAAATGCTCCACTCTTTGCAATTTCTGCAAGATACCAGGACACAAGGAAGAAGATTGCAGGAGAAAACCGAGTAATGGATTATGCTACAACTGTGGAGAAAAAGGTCACATCAAGCCAAATTGTCCAAAATTGGCTCCAGCTACGAACAACAGGAACACTAAAAATGCTAGAGCATTTGTTCTGACTGCAGATGAAGCCAAGATGATTCCAGATGTGATAGCTGGTACGTTTTTAGTTAATGATATTTTTGCTAAAGTATTATTTGACTCTGGTGTAAACCAAAGTTTCATTAATACTTCGTTTTGCAAACTTCTAAATCAGTCATTAACTAAACTACCACAAGAATGTCTCGTAGAGACAGCTAATGGAGAAACCGTTAGGATTTCTGAAATCTTGCAGGGAGCAAGAATAGAAATTTTAAACCAGAAGTTTATTGCAAATCTTTACCCAATGAATCTGGCAGGATTCGATATTGTATTAGGAATGGATTGGTTAATAGCCAATAAAGCCAGTATTTTATGTGATCAAAAGTCAATTCAAGTAAAATCACCAAAAGGTGAAAAGATCACAATTAAAGGAGATAAACCATCTAGATCCACAAAATTCATCTCTGTGATGAAAACTGCAAGTTATATAAGAAAAAGTTCTATAGTGTATTTGATTTCTATAATCACTAACACTAAAGGAAAAGAATTAAAAGACATTCTAGTAGTATCTCAGTTTCAGATATATTTCTAGAAGAATTGCCAGGGCTACCGCCAGACAGAGAAGTTGAATTCAGAATTCACCTACTACTAGGAACAGCACCGATTGCCAAAGCACCTTACCGTTTGGCACCCGCCGAAATGCAGGAACTAAAGAAACAGTTAGACGAATTATTAGAGAAAGGATTCATACAACCAAGCTCATCACCATGGGGAGCGCCAATTCTATTCGTCAAAAAGAAAGACGGATCAATGCGTATGTGCATTGACTACCGTGAATTGAACAAAGTCACGATTAAGAATCGGTACCCATTACCGAGAATCGATGATCTGTTTGATCAACTGCAAGGAGCTCGATTTTTCTCTAAAATCGATTTAAGATCAGGATATCATAAATTAAATGTACAGGAAGAGGACATTCCTAAAACCGCATTCAGAACAAGGTATTGACATTATGAATTTACTGTCATGCCATTTGGTTTAACCAATGCCCCAGCCGCATTTATGGACATGATGAACCGAATATGTAAGCCATATTTGGATAAATTCATAATTGTTTTTATAGATGATATTCTAATTTACTCTAAGAGTAAAGAGGAACATGCAAAGCATTTGCACGCACTTTTAAGTCTATAAAGAAAGGAGAAGCTTTATGCTAAATTTTCAAAGTGCGAATTTTGGTTAGAACAAGTACAGTTTCTTGGACACTTAGTTGATCATGAAGGAATTCATGTAGATCCAACTAAGATCGAGGCGATTACTAAATGAAAAACCCCTGAGTCAACAACCGAGGTTAGAAGTTTCTTAGGATTGGCCGGTTATTATAGAAGATTTATTCGAGATTTTTCTAGAATAGCCATTCCTTTAACTAAGCTAACCTTTAAATCCATTAAGTTTGAATGGGGAACAAAGCAAGAAGAAGCCTTTAGAATTCTTAAGCAAAGATACACCCATACTAGCGTTACCAAAAGGAACTGAAGACTTTGTAGTCTATTGTGACGCTTCTAAGTTAGGTTGTGGATGCGTGTTGATGCAACGCCAAAAGGTTATAGCTTATGCATCTAGACAACTTAAGAATCATGAAGAGAATTATTCAACCCATGATCTAGAATTAGGAGCTATAATTTTTGCCCTTAAGATTTGGAGACATTACCTCTATGGTAGTAAGTTTACCATATTCACTGATCATAAGAGTTTAAGGTATGTTTTCGGGCAAAAAGAGTTGAATATGAGACAAAGACGCTGGATGGAGATGCTTAGTGATTATGATTGTGATATCCGGTATCATGAAGGGAAAGCAAATATAGTGGCAGATGCTTTAAGTCAAAAGTATCACGAAAACCCTAAAAGGGTACGTTCTCTTAAATTAAATCTGCAAGTAGATTTAAATGATCAGATAAGAGAAACACAAGAATCAATAATCAAGGATGATACTGAAAAACTAAAAGGTATGATTAAAGAATTAGAACAAGGAACAGATGGAATTTGAAGATTCCATAAAAAGAGAATGTGGATACCTAAATTAGGAAACTTACGTCACCGTATATTAGAAGAAGCACATAAGTCTAAGTATACGATGCATCCAGGAAGTGATAAGATGTATCAGGATTTAAGAAAGAATTTCTGGTGGATAGGAATGAAAAAGGACATAGCAACCTATGTTTCTAAATGTTTAATTTGTTCTCAAGTTAAAGCTGAACACCAGAAACCCTCAGGGCTATTGCAACAGTTAGAGATGCCAGTGTGGAAATGGGAATTGATAACAATGGATTTTGTTACTAAATTACCCAAAACAAAGAAAGGAAATGATACAATCTGGGTGATTGTAGATAGGCTAACCAAGTCAGCTCATTTCCTACCAATGAAGGAAACTTTCAGTATGGAACAGTTAGCTAAATTATATGTAAATGAAATTGTTTCTTTACATGGAATACCTTTATCAATTGTTTCTGATAGAGATAGCCGCTTTACCTCTCATTTTTGGTCAAGTTTCCAAAAGGCAATGGGAACTAAGTTAAATCTAAGCACTGCTTATCATCCTCAAACGGACGGACAAAGCGAAAGAACAATTCAGACAATGGAAGACATGCTTAGAGCTTGTGTAATTGATTTCGGAGGTAATTGGGACGATCACTTACCTTTAATAGAATTTTCTTACAATAATAGTTATCACACAAGTATCAATGCTGCACCATTCGAAGCACTTTATGGACGAAAGTGCCGAACCCAGTCTGTTGGGCAGAAATTGGGGAAAAGCAACTATCTGGACCTGAGATAGTGCAAGAAACAACTGATAAGATCATTCAAGTCAAGGAACGACTGAAAGCAGCACGTGATCGACAAAAGAGCTTTGCTGATAACCGACGCAAACCGTTGGAATTTCAAGTAGGTGATAAAGTATTGTTAAAAGTCTCTCCTTGGAAAGGAGTAGTAAGATTCATCAACAGGGGAAAGCTAAGCCCCAGGTATGTTGGACCTTTTAAGATTATTAGAAGAATATGACCTGTAGCCTATCAGCTACAACTGCTAGAGGAAATGGCAGGAATACATGATGTATTTCATGTATCTAATCTCAAGAAATGCTTAGCTGATGAATCTCTGATAGTACCTCTTAAGGATATAGAGGTAAATGAACAACTCAAGTTTGTAGAAAGGCCTCTACAAATTGAAGACAGGAAAGTCAAGAACCTCAAGCATAAGAGACTAGTTCTGGTCAAAGTAAAGTGGGACTCCAAAAGAGGACCTGAGTACACATGGGAGTTTGAATCTGAAATGCAAAGGAAATATCCACAATTGTTCCAGTAGATCTCGAGGACGAGCTCTAAAACAAGGTGGGGAGGATGTAACAACCCTAAAGAAAACCGACACCCTCGAATATTTCTGACACCCTAATATATTTTAAAATATCTCAATATGTCCCAAAATACACCCCATACGCTAAAACGGGCCCCAAATACATTAAATAGTATTAAAAATAATTAAAAACTGAATTTTTAAAGTTGAGGCGGGCCGCGTAAAGGACCCTTAACCCTTACGCGGGCTGCGTGAACTTAAAAACCTGGCGCTGCCCGGTGCCGCCACGTGGCCCAACACATGTCGAGTCTAGTTGCTGATCCGGATGGGCTACACGTTGACCTGGGTTTGACGCGGGCCGCGTAGACCCTTGTCAACCCTTACGCGGACCGCGTAAAAACCAAATTCAGGCCCTATATAAGAAGGCCTCGGGATTTCATTTTCCGTCGCTCAAATCTTTTCATTCTCAACGAATTCTCTGATAATAGGCATAATACTCGGGTGTTATAACCCCTAAATAGTGAAGTTCTGCTCCGTTGTAAGTATCATAACCCCTGGATACGTATTAGATACGCTGCCCGATTGATCTAGGGTTCCGTAACGGCTGTCGTGGTTTTGCCAGACGTAGTCGTTGGAATGCCGTCTCGGGGAGGGTATTACTAATGTTAAAATGGGTTATTATACTAACGCGTGTGCATTTGTGTAAATTATAGATTGTCACCAGGAAACCCTTACGGAAAATCTAAAACAGCAATGTGAGTTGATCCACTTTTTGTAAACCTATTTTGTGAACAGTTTATACAAAACCTTAAATATTTTTCCATGCGAACGACAGTTATTGAGTATTTGTAAGTATACAATTATCATGAGTATGTTGGGGTTTTGTATACAAAATTTGTTACCACCTGGTCAAGGAGTAACATTTCCACAAGTCGGGTTTGACAGTACCATGGATGTTAATTGTTATAAATCTTGGAAACAAATGTAATTGCGGGATCGCCCTCAATACTGTACACTGTGAAATGGTTTTTATTTAAACTTGATTAAACTGGGATTCACTCACCAGTATTTCCCACTGACAAATGTTTTTAAAACGCGTTTCAGGTAACAAAATGTGAAAGCCAAATAGAAGCCAGCTAGACAGCACTGAAGGCTTGGAAAAGTGGCAATAAAGTTACCTAAAATAAAATAGATGTTTTTATTTAATAAAATAGGATTTATTCCTATGAAAACGTGTGTAGTATGAACTTGGGTTTTTATCCCATTTATTTAATACTATGAAAATGTGGTATTTTACTCTGATCAAATATTTCCTAACTACGGTCCTGATGAAAATTTCCGCTGCCAAATTAGACAATACGAGATACCACCAAAATTGGCTCGCGGCCGCCCGTTCCCGGGGATCAGGGATCGGGGGTTGCGACAGAAGGGCTCATCTTCCGCATTCTCATACGGGGGAGGTGCAGGAGGTGCGACTACCACCGAAACCTCGTGCAATGCGTCTAGAGGAGGTTCCGGAGGGAGGTCGTCCCATTCGGTTGGGATAATGACTTCTTGCGTGAGGTTCCAATCTTATTGTGGGAAGATCGGTTCCATGGGAGGCATTGCAAGAATGATCAACCTTTGGTGCAAAAGGTTGATTTCTTGGAGCAATTCTCCAATCCCACTGTCAAATAGTTAACACGGTCGATGAGGGCCTCCTCCACTGATGTCATTTCATCGATGGCCTCCCTTAAAACATACACATAGTGGACTAGGGTGGCTTCAATCGATGGTCTTCTTCTTCCCCAGTTGTTTCTTTAGGTTGTCGACGACGTTCCACTGTTCTGGCTCGACATACTATGAAAACAAGAGGGATATTTCAAGAAAAAGAAAACTTAAAACTTCACCACGGTCCCGTGTCCAGTGGAGATGGGCCCGTGCCCATCCCTCTGCAACAATTTTGAACTCTAGAACTCATTGTTTTAACTTATTTTCATTTGGTTTTGAACATTTGTGAACAGAAATAACTTAAATCAATGTAATAAAACATTTGTGTATTGAGAGTTTTTGGTTAAAAACATTTATTTTGCATGAATAAAGCTTGAAGTTATGGAGCTTTAAGCTTTAACGGAGGATTCGAGTTCTTTGGAGAAGAAGGAAAGTGACAAAAGTGGCAAAGACAAGATGGTTTGAGGAAACCTTTCAAGAACATACCTTTTAAGGTATATGTGAAAAATCTCATGAGATCTCTGTCTTTGGAATAGGTCCAAACATGCAGCACTAAGGCTGACTTTATAGAAAGTGACAGCACACTGACCACGGCCCTATGCCAGTTGAGCACGGCCCCGTGGTCAGACAAAGTTCTGACACGTTTGTCCGTATTAGAGACACGGGGCGTGTCGGCCTGAACACGACCCCATGGCGAATTTTTCGGTGGGCACGGGGCGTGTCAACTGGGCACGACCCCTTGGCTGGAGTTTTTTTTATGAAGTGTTGTCTTGTTTATTTTAAGGATTTCCTGTGATCTGGAGGTTCCTTACTAGAGGGAACAACACCGAAGTGCCGAATGTACCTTAGTTGCCCTCTCTTTATGCAATAACGCAAGAGGTTGTCGGAAAGGGTAAAACCTAAATTACTTACCGGTGGGCGAAACCAGCCTTTATTCCCCTTACCCGGAATCTTGTTAAAGAAGGTGTATGTCAAATCGCTCAAGTCTATGAGCGCATCGGTGGTAGCCGATGGAGAGTCCTTCACGGCATAATCGACACAAGGACGACTTTCGCTAATGCTATCACAAGAGGTTACGGTACTTTCGTTGGCTTTGATGTTGCTAGATTCCGAATGTGAACTCAACGACTCTTCTTGGCTTTGGTCTTGTGATGAATACATCATGTTCATCATAAGCTCTATTTCTTTTAATTTTAGGAGAATCCTTTCTTGTAGTTGACATACTTCGGAGGAGGTTATGTCGTGTGGAAGAGGAGGTTGAGAGCATTCGGTTGGTTAGTAAGGATCGTTTTTACTTTCGCCCATCTTAAGGTGATAACAGGAAAATGATGGGTCTGCTAAGTAGTGGGGATCATAATTTAGAATATAGCATTCTAAATCATGATGAAATCCACCACATAGTTGACACCACTCACCGTAAGAGTGGCGAAAGTAAAAATAATCCATATCATCCATGTTTTTGTCAGACTTTACCAACCGTCTGGATCTTACGGTCCTGTTTTCAGTAACTGGTGATTGGCCACGGGGGCGTGTTGGGTGGCCACGACCCCGTGGTCAGCTACTATCTGACTATAAACAGATTGATTTATTGGGCACGGGGGCGTGTTGAGTGGACACAGCCCCGTGCTGCACTCTGCAAAAAGTGTAGAATTTGCTCAAAACTGAAAAATTCCTAAAAATAAAAAAAAGAAAAACGTTAAAAATAATTAGGCCGCTGATTTTAAACTTTTAAAATCCTTTTTCCCCGGCAACGGCGTCAAAAACTTGGTGCGTGTCGAGCGTGATATAATTTTATTAATATTTTAAGTTCGTTTTACGAATTAGTCAAGTTTTAAATTTATAAAACACGATATTGTACTAAGACTAAACACACACTTAGGCAAGTGCACCCATCGCGAGCGTAGTATAGTGTTGGTAAGATACCGAGGTCGTCCAAGGACACAAGAGATTTTAATACCGGTTTATCATCAACGTCTAATCAATCTAAATTTTTGGTAAAAGTTTTTAAACATAAAAGTAAATCTAAAAATTAAAAGATAAATAAAATGAAATACAAATATACAAGATAGAATCACTTGGATACAACTCATCTTTAATGTACCCTTTGATGATTTTCGCATTTTCAGACTTTTTAAGAGATTATCTTAGTTATAGTAGTAGGCCCCTCTTTTGAAGGTGACGTTACCTTCAACCCAGTGGTTTGAGTCAGCAGGGATACAATCCCAAAGGGTCGGAATATTGAAAGATAATTAAATAAGTTATTAATGCGAAAAGTGGTAGGCCCCTCTTTTGAAGGTGACGATACCCTCGGCTAAGTGGTTTGAGTCAGCAAGGATACAATCCCAAGAAGCCGGTTTAATGTTTTAATAGTAGTTTACATATGGGGGGTTCAAGCTATTCGCACCCCCGCCATCCAATACCTTTGGGGCATTGAAGGAGGTCCTAGTAAGCTTGAACCAAGTCCTCGCAGGATCTATACACTGAACGAGACAAGAACTTTACCAAACCACCCTTCTAACCCCCTTCCAAGTAGTTAACGTGCTTTATATAGACCGTAAAGACACGAATGAGCAAATCAATGACATCATGAAGAAATGGTTAGGAAAATTCACTTTCAACATAAGAAACTATTTATTAAAGTCATTAATACATATCCAATTAAAAAGTGCCGAAAGATTAAAAATCAAAAGTAATACATTACAGACTTGTCTTCACCTAGTGATGTAAGAGATTAGCCAAGCATGACCTTTGTTTGACAAAAAATCATACAATCAATCTTGGATCCCGAGACTATTACACACTCTAAAGATGATAGATGGATGATGGTTGTGGGTGTTGGTGTTGTAGTGGTGGTGGCAAAGTGAGAGAGAAGTGGTTTGTCAAGGGATGCCTTTGAAGTGAACCAAACACCCCTATTTATAGCCAGAACAGTGTCCTGGCCACGGCCCGTGGCCAGCTCTTTTCTCTTCTTTCATTTATTGCAGCTATCAGCAGTGGGCCCCCACACGCCCCCGTGGCCTCTAAGCACGGCCCCGTGGTCAACTCTTCGCTGTACTATCAAGATTCTGCAAATATAAGAGTTTGGCCATGCCCCATGCTTTTGGAATTACACATCCCTACTCCTCAAGCAACTTTTATTTTTTGTGATAATGTTTCGGCAGTCTACCTCTCTGGTAACCCTGTTCAACATCAACGAACCAAGCATGTTGAAATTGATATTCACTTTGTTCGTGAGAAGGTTCGTATTGGCGACATTCATGTCTTACACATCCCAGCAGATTATCAATACGCATACATCTTTACAAAGGGGCTTCCTAAGGAACTGTTCAATCGTTTCAAGTCCAGTCTGTGCGTCCACTAACTACCGTTGCGACTGCGGGGGACTATTAGTCGAATATATTCAGCCGGATATATTGCCTTGATTGTATATTTTGTATTGATTGCTAGTTATTGTATTTTCTTGTATATCGGTAGGTTTGTTAGGCAATGTCCTCAATTTCCCTATATTGTTTTCAATGAGATATCGAACCATTACATTAAATTACACCCTCTTCGTATTTCAGCAATAATGATGTCTGTGACATAATTTTCAAATTCGTATTATGTGAACCCACTAACTCGTGAACACGGTTAGAATCAAGTATGCACAATTCATTACAGTTTTAACTCATTTGTGTGTTTTACGGGTTTAGTGTTTGTTTACGGTTTTAGTCAAATTTAACATGCTCATCAAACCCACTTCGTACTTAAGCAATAATGATGTATGTCGCATAATTTTCAAATTCATATCACTAGTTGATTTTCCGCCCGCGCGTTGCGGCGGGGACCTAATGTCTGCAAAACGCGTGTCGGCAACGACAACCAGATACCGAATATCAAAACATAAATAAAAATGACGTGGTAACGATAGTCACTTCGTCCTAAAAAGCGATTTTAAATAATCTAATATATAATAATAGGACCCACACGTCCTACACGTTGAAAATTCGGTTGTTTTCAGTTTAGTTATTACGGTGCTAACACGTTAAAATATGGATGAGCTCGGTACCGGTAACGGCACCAAAACCGGCACCGAAAATGCTCGGTACCATACAGTTTGGTATTTGAAGGTAAAAATCTGTAAATACAGGTACGGTGCTAGACAGGTGTCGAACCGAAAGTAACGATTCTGAAAACGCCAAAAGGTGGGTACCAAATTGGTACCGAAAATAATTGGTATAGTAAATGTGGTACCGATACGATACCGGTTTGATTACAAGATTTCATATGATTTGCTCATAAATAATCTAAATATCTAAGTTAATTTTACATGATACAATTCGTTTATTATTGAAAAAGACAAAAAAGAAAACAAAATAAGTTGTGTATATAAAACCTCATTCAAACGAAATACAGTTACTTACAATGTGTATGAAAAGTAATCTAAACTGTGCAATTACTTGCGTTGCTACGTTGCTACATGATTTGATGAGCCTGGTACCAACCGGTAACGAAAATACCGTTACTGAAAATCACCAAAAGTGAGTACCGGCACCGAATATACCCGGTACGGTACGGTTCGGTACTGGTACGGTACCGGTATTTGAGGGTAAAAACCGATGAATACCGGTGCCGAACCGATACCCAAAAATGTCAAAATTCGGTACCGATTCGGTACCGAAAATATACCCGGTTTGGTAAATTTGATACCGGTACCGGTACCCGATACCATTTGCTCATCCCCTTGATGATGTTACTATTCATTGGGTTGTGTATGAAAAGTAATCTAAACGGTGCAATTACTTGCATTGCTACAGGATTTGATGAGCTCGGACCGAAAATCCCCAAAAGTGGGTACCAGTACCGAATATACCTGGCACGGTACAGTTCGGTACTGGTACGGTACAGGTATTTGAGGGTAAAAACCGGTGAATACCGGTGCCGAACCGATACCGAAAATGTCAAAATTCGGTACCGATTCGGTACCAAAAATATACCCGGTTTGATAAATTTGATACCGATACCGGTACCCGATACCATTTGCTCATCCCCTTAATAATGTTACTATTAATTGTGTTCTAATTTTAATATACAGGTAATGTGAACCCGCCAACCCGTTGAACGCAGTTAAAACCAAATATACAACTCATTATAATAATATAATAACTCATTTACTGTTCTGGTCAAAATTGACACTTTCTCCATTGGTTGTATATAGCACAGCTGTACACTATTATTATTTTTATTAAGAAATATTCCCTACATATACATTTACAAGCTCAGGGAATAGTGCCAGGCAGCTTGTCTTGTACTTCCCTATTGAACCAACCCATTTTTTATTTATTTTTATTCCCAGTTTAAAATTACGCTTTCGTCCTTCGTTTAAAATTACGTTTTTGCCCCCAGCTCAAAATAAAATTATAATTTTACCCCTAGCTTAAAATTACGCTTTTGCACTCGATTCAAAAACTCATTTTTAATTGTGTTCCCAGTTTAAAATTACGGTTTCGCCTTCCGTTTAAAACTACGTTTTTGCCCCCAGTTTAAAATAAAATGTTGTTTTCTCCTCTAGCTCAAAATTACGCTTCTGCCCTGAGCTCAAAATTACGTTTTTGTCCACAGTTCAAAATAAAATTATGTTTTCCCTTCTAGCTCAAAATTATTAGCTGCCTGTCACTTCTCTATTGGACCAACTCAGTTTTAATTTAATTTTATTCTCAGTTTAAAACTACGCTTTCGTCCTTCGTTTAAAATTACGTTTTTGCCCCCAGCTCAAAATAAAATTATACTTTTGCCTTAGCTCAAAATTACGCTTTTGCCCTCGGTTCAAAAACTCATTTTTAATTTTGTTCCCAGTTTAAAATTACGGTTTCGCACTCCGTTTAAAATTACGGTTTTGCCCCCAGCTAAAAATAAAATGTTGTTTTTTCCTCTTGCTCAAAATTCCGATTATGCCCTTAGCTCAAAATTACGTTTTTGCCCACAGTTCAAAATAAAATTATGTTTTCCCACCTAGCTCAAAATTATGATTTTGCTCTAAGTTTAAAATTATGATTTCGCCTCCAGTTCAAAATATAATTACGATTTTGCCCTCCGTACAGACATAAATGTTGTGAGAGAGAAATATTTGGCTTATTGCTCCGTAACGCGGGCGGGGCAAAAACTAATTGCTTACATAAGTAAAGTGTACCTTTTGGGTCGGAGGTGGTTGCTAGTGAAGTTAATTTAAAAAAAAAAAAAAAAATCATAAGCAAAGTGTACCACTGTACGATTTTTGGTCTTCCTCATTTATTCACTCTCACCAACCCCAGTACTCAATTATGAATCCATTGATAGTTGTCAAGGTGTGAAACGTGAATAAGCAAAGTGTACCACTGTACGATTTTTGGTCTTCCTCATTTATTCACTCTCACCAACCCCAGTACTCAATTATGAATCCATTGATTCCTGAACCGTTGGATCTAGGGACACTGTGAACCAATATCTTATATTTATAAACCATTTGTCATGGTGTGAAACGTGAATAAGCTTCAAGTATACTTTTCTTTTCTAGATATTCAAAAGAACTTGTTTGGCATACGTAAAATACGCCAATGGAGATGGCTGGTTCATCGAATGCACCTGATGTTTCTACACCAACACAAGACCTGAAATTTATGCAGGCATCAAATATTAACGTCTCCAACTTCGTCTCAACGAAGCTTTCCGGCGGCAACAACTATAAGATCTGGAAGGCTCAGATGCTTTGCCTTATAAAGAGTCAGGTGTTGCTTCACATCATTGATGCTAAAAAGCCTTTCCCAGCGGATAAGGGTGTCCACATGATTGAGCAATATAACGAACTTGTCAAAGGTTGGATTTTTGGTTCGGTTAACGAAAAAGTGCTTAAGGATTTGGTAGACTTGGGTATGGCACAAGAGGTATGGATGAAGCTAGAATCCCTCTTTAATCCATCAGTAAGCGACACAGAAGGTATTTCTCGACTTTTGGCAGGGTCGTGTAATTTTGTTTTTATTTGACATTTGAATTTATATCCTTTAGGAAATATATGTTGAAATGAAATGCAGGTGTTCCATCGAATGCACCTGATGTTTCTACACGAACAGAAGACTTGAGATATATGCTGGCATCAGCTGTTAACGTCTCCAACTTCGTCTCAACGAAGCTTTCCGGCAGCAACAACTATAAGATCTGGAAGGCTCAGATGCTTTGCCTTATAAAGAGTCAGGTGTTGCTTCACTTCATTGATTCCGAAAATCCTTTCCCAGCGGATAAGGGTGTCCACATGATTGAGCAATATAACGAACTTGTCAAAGGTTGGATTTTTGGTTCGGTTGACGAAAAAGTACTTAAGCATTTCGTAGACTTCGATACGGCACGAGACGTATGGATGAACCTAGAATCCCTCTTTAATCTATCAGTAAGCGACACAGAAGGTACGCGCTCCATATATTAACTACCATGTATTTGATTTCCCGAAGTAGAAATGTGAGTGAACAGTGACTTTTGGCAGGGTCATGTAATTTATATCCTTAACTACCAGATTTAATCCAGATTTAAAGATGGTACATACTCCATTAACTACCAGTCACGTATTTGAAATAAACGTGGCTGAATAGTAACTCCACTTTTGGCAGGGTCGACTAATGGCCTCAATGGACCTTTTTTTGTCTTTTAAAACTTGTATCCTTTCTGAATTATTGGAATGAAATGCAGGTGATTCAGTACCGGATCTGTCTGATTTGTATGCACCAGAAGAAGACTTGAAATATACTCAGGCATTAAATGTTAACGTCTCCAACTTTGTTTCAGTGAAGCTTTCCGGCCACAACAACTATAAGATCTGGAAGGTTCAGATGCTTGGCCTCATACAGAGTCAGCGGTTGCTTCGGATCACTAAGGACGGAGATGGGGGTGGTGACAGCATCTCTGAGGATTATCACAACCTTGTCAAAGGCTGGATTTTCAGTACTATGAATGACCAAATGCTCGAAGATTTCTATTACCTGTACCAGAATACTGTACAATATATATGGAGTGAACTAGAATCAATATATATGGATAGCGATACAGAAGAAGGTACGTACTCCATTAACTACCACGTACTTGCCTTTCAAAAAAAAAAAAAACTACCACGTACTTGATTTCCGTACTATTTCCGTCTTTGAAATATCAAAATGAAATGCTTGAACAGATTCAGTTGGATTTAAATTCCGAATAGAATCCGTAGGAGACATTCCAGAAATAGAAAGCGTAGATAGCATCAGACGGAAGGAATTGTATGAAGCTACAATTGAAGGGTGTTGGTGGAAAGCAAAATCCATACTGAAAATCGATAGAAACGCCGCCACAGACGCGATCACTCCAAACGGCAACACGATCCTTCTCGTAGCGGTTGAAATGGGCCACAACTATTTCCTTGAAAAACTGCTGGAATTTATAAAAGACGGGAAAGATATGGAAGTAGTAAATGATAAGGGTCGAACAGCCCTACACATTGCTGCAATGGTTGGTAATACACACACAGCCCAACTCTTGGTTCAGAAGAGGAAAGAACTGTTGTATATTAGAGACCATGATCAAAATTTACCATTCGATATTGCTACTGCCACTATGAACCTCAATATATCTACATATTTGTTCAAATTCACACCATCTTCTGAGTCTGTTTATTCAGAAGAGAAACAACTTTTTGCTCTCTTTGATGCTGTAATCACAAAACAATATGGTGAGTAGTTATACAAGGGGTGGTAAGCGTATCGGGTTGTCGTATTTCGGATTGGAGGGTTGAGTTGAAGAATATGAACACGACCCATATATATATATATATATATATATATATAGGATTAGGTTCAAACGTGAACAAATTTCCTAGCGTGAACCGCGTGAACTAATCTGAACCATTGATTTCAAATCATTTTGTCAAGGGTAGGATTGTAACTTCTTATAACATAAATATTGAATTTTAATTATAATTTTATTAAATTCAAATTATTCTCTAGATCAGTTACAAACGATTTCAAAATTTAGATTGAAATATTAACATATTTTCTATTGTTAAAAAATATTTTTCATAATCTTCTCAACAAACATCAATATCTCTATTGTTCTTGATCCACAATTCACGCTTATAATTATCTTCTTCAATTAACGTCGTTCAATACTATATCGCCGGATTTCAACTTTCAAAAACCTGAAAATATCGCCGGAGATCAACGGTTCAAAAAAACCGGAAAACATCGCCGGAAATTGTTCTTTGCTGATTAATTCGCCGGACATCAACAGTCATCGGTAAGTCGTCTGTATGTTTGTCCGTAATCGCCGGACGTATCGTGTGTCATCTTCATTTATTCCGTCACCATCAGTCGCCGGAAATCCAAACAGTTATTCGTTTTGTGAGTTTGTTCCAATTACAACTTGAATATTGAATGAGAACTTGATTTTTTTTGTATGTAATTAAATTGAAGTCGTTTGAGTATACTGAAACATTCAAGAATTTTTTCCGGCAGGTGCTTTTGTGTTTCATTCATGGCCGAACCAGAAAACGACAATCACATTTATGACCAAAACAATGGCGATAATGTATTTGTTACAACATTGGATCATCCAGGTAGTGTAATCGTATTACCATTGATTTCCATATATTTTAACGAACATGTAGTATTGTCATTGTTTTTTGGTCTTAGTAGCATGATTCGAATCATAGTTTTAGTATTTTCTTTGTTGAATTAGAAGTTTTAGTCTACTTTTTTTTTTTTGTATAACTTTAACTCCGTAGTACACATATGTACTGGGGTGTTTCATTCAATCCGTAACGATAGTACACATATGTATTATACACGGTTTTTAGATGTCAATAGTGTATTATACACGTGGAAAGACACGTGTATAATACACGGTATAGTACACATGTGACCCATAGTATTGTTGTCTTTTTTTTTTTTAATGATTTTTTTAATGTAATTGTGCAGAGTCCGTAGCTAGCAACGTTTATGAAACGCCAAATGGAACTAGGTACTGGACACCAATTGTCCCCCCTGGATTCAAACCGTTTTTGAAAGCGAGATTTAGTACGATTGAACAAGGAATTGCAATGTACGAGGAGTACGCACAGCTTGCTGGATTTGGAACCCGATTGGGTACTTCGAAAAAAGAAAAAATAGGCGACGAATTAGTTACTACTCGGCGTTACGTTTTATGCTCCAGGGCGCCAGTGAACAAACATAAACGTAAAGAAACTAACTCTGATGATATTGACTCAAATTCACCGTCACGTCGTTCCAATGTCAAAGTTACAGATTGTAAGGCATGTGTGAAGTTTCGTCGTTTAAAAAAGTCAGCTGAGTATGAAATCTATGATTTTGTTGAACAACACAACCATGGGTTTACATCTCCTGAGAATCTTGACTTATCTCTAAAGCGAAGAAAGCTCGATTTTTCTACACAAGAGTTCATAGCAAAGTGTCGAAATGCTAATCTTGGCCCCACCAAATCCCACAAGGTACACGTTGCAATAAAAGGTGGCCACCATAATGTTCACGGTACCGTTGTGGACTACAAAAATTGTGGTCGTGACATTCGAGATTTTATTGGTGATAGAGACGCGCAAATGATAATTGACAAATTCAAAGCTCGCAGTGAAAATAAAGTTAATTACACTTTTGATACCCATATTAATGATATGGAACTTCAGCTAATTTTTTGGTGCGATGGTGTTTCTAAAGTAAACTACGAAGCGTTCGGTGATGTTTTGGCGTTCGATGCAACGTATCATACAAATATGTGAGTTTTTTAACATTTCACTTATAATATTGTTACATTTTTTGCTTATCAGTTACATTTGAAACTTTTTTTTTCCGAACAGGTACGATATGATTTTCGTGCCATTTACTGGAGTTGACCATCATAAAAAGTGCACAATTTTTGGGGCTGGTTTGTTACATAATGAGACTATTGAATCATACACATGGCTTCTCGAAAAATTTCTTCAGGCGCACAATGGAAAACAGCCACTCTTGGTATTAACTGATCAGGATTGTGCTATGAAACAAGCTGTCGTCAACGTATTTGACAAGTCCATCCACCGACTATGTATGTGGCACATTATTCAAAAGTTGCCAGCAAAGGTATTTTTTAGAAACATGTGTACATCATAATGGCATTACTTTGTACCCAAGATGTAAAAATGGCATTTTAACTAAATGTACACATGTGTATTATTCGCTATAATTTCTTATGTACACATGTGTACAACGGAGTAATACACATAGTGCTGATTTTTTTTTTTTAGATCAAGGGTAACGACAAAAGGAACAAAGAAATCAAGAAAAAATTCCATAAACTTGTGTGGAATGTTTATATAAAACCAGAAACTTTTGAAAAGAGATGGCATTCACTTATTGTTGAGTACGGTTTGGAAGAGCATTCTTGGTTGAATGAAATGTATGCGATTCGTGAACAGTGGATCCCAGGCTATTTTCGTGAAATACCTATGTGTACGTTAATGAAGACCACTTCTAGGTGCGAAAGTGCGAACCATTTGTTCAAATCAAACTCTAGTCCTCACAATACGTTGGTACAGTTTATGTTGTGCTACGAGACGTTTGTCGATGGGTTACGGAATGACCAACGTGAACTTTCTCATCAAACAGACACCACTAATCCGGAATACAAAACTAAATGGCCGATCGAACGTCATGCGAACGATATCTATACTAGAAAAATATTTTTAGACGTCCAAAAGGAAATTCTCAAGGGTAAAGAGAATAGCTACATTGCTGAACGATCACTCTCAGATGGAGTAAACTGTTTCGTGATTGCTCACCAAGATCAAACATCAGAAGTTTTAAATGAGTTCAAGGTTAGCAACTAACACTTACAATATACTTTTTCTTTAATGCATAATGTCCAGTAATTAACCCGTACATTACAGGTCATGTTTAACAAACAAGATCTATCAGTTTCATGCAAGTGTATGGGATTCACCCGAAATGGATATCTATGTCGTCATGTGTTCTGCGTACTTGGACATCATAACGTACATAAAATTCCAACACAATATATTCACCCAAGATGGAGGAGAGATGCTATTCCTAGCAGCGTGTATAGCCTTGAGAACAGGTTATCTATTGATCAAAGCAGGAGCGGAAGATTATGGCGTAACATATTAGATAATTTGGAAATGTGTAGAGATAGAGTGAGAGGCAAGATTGATAAATTAGAGGAAATCGATGCTCAAGTACAGGCATTAAAGGATAAGATCTTTGCAGAAGTTCCATATAATCCGGATATTAATAAGAAGGATGTCGTCTACCAGGAAATTCTTTCCCATGCCATACCAGAGGAGGTCTCGTGTACTGCACCGAAGAAAATCCGTAATAAAGGCTGTGGGAAGCATAAACGACCGGTTGGTCCAAAGGAAATAGCAATAAAGAAATTCAAGAAAAAGAGAAGAAAATGTAGTGTTTGTGGGAAACGGGTTAGGAAGCATGATAAAAGGAATTGTCCAACTAAAAAAGGTAAACCAACGAAGGATGATTCATCTACCGAAGAAGATGACGAGGAAGAAGAGGATGACCATTCAGAGTATGACGAAGGAAACGATACCGGTAGTGATGGTGAAGGAAATGATACCGGTACTGATGGCGAGGATAACGAAAGTGATAGCTAGAAATATTCTTGAATTTACAAACATTTTTTTAAACAACTTGGTCAACCTTTTCCTTTTTATTGTTTTGACATTTTTTATTTTATCGTTTGATAATTGTTTTGTTGATTGTTTAATGCATAATTGATATTGAGTTTGTTTGTTTCTATAATACAACCAGTAATCACTTACAGGTTTATTGATGGAAAGAATGTGCCCAAAGACAAAAGCAACATTCATGTTTAAGTGGGAAATATCTAATGATGAAATATGTACACTTGTGTACTTGTCTGCAATTAGCGAAATACACAGGTGTAATTTGATGTTTACATCACAAGTACTCATGTGTACCTACTTTACCATGTGTAACTATGCTCATTTTTTATTTTCAAAACCTACAATTAAATTTAATACACAGCACACATTACGTACAATAACCTGTCAAGTAGTTTGACAAACCAAAAAACCATACTTAAAGCCAATAACCTTTTATTCAACTGCTTCAACAAGTATTAAAAAACCAAACCATCAAAAACATCCGACTATATCCACATTCCAAAATTTAAAACCAAAAAAAGTTAACTATTGTCAACCAATATAGCCGTACTAAAAACGACCTATTCCATGTCTCTTTTCATGTTCGGCTGCTTCATCCAATACGCGGCTACGGTGCTTGTTGGCCTCCGAAGTAACAAGCTTTATTGCGTACTTTTTCCTCAAACGTGTCAACGTCGACTTCTTCTCCTTATGGGTTAGTGGGAAACCACTATCCCACTTATCGGCCGTTACCCCGAACCAAGTCTCCATATGTCTCATTACAAACACCCCGCAATCCACGGTGTTGTTCACTGTCTTCCAATCAAGATCCAACCTTACCACGTCCGCAATCTCAATTTCTGCACTCTTAGGATGATCCACCATCTTCAAATACTTACTGAAAATATCTTTCTGAAACAAAAACATCATGTAATAACCAGTTAAAATATGTTCGCCATACAGCAATACTACTTTTTGTATTTAATTGATGCATATACCACTTTGTAAGGCGTTGTCTTTTGGAAGAAGTTGTTGTCGTTGATCAGGTGAATCGGGCTTTCGCGAGCGTCCATGTTGTCAATTACCGTTATTGCGTTTCTTTCCATATCAAAGCACACCAAGTAAAAATGGTTATGCTCAAGGATCGGAAAGCATATGACGCAATACTCGGACAAACTCATTAACGTTTCTTTTTGGTCAACAACCAAGAACAAGGCACTTTTGAATTTATCAACACGCCCAGCATCCCCGTACGTCCCGTTCCATAATATATCCTGGTTCTTAACACACAGCAAACAACAAACTTACATTTGAATAATCGGACACGCAAACTTTACCATAATATTCACAATTAAAATACAAACTATATCTTACAAAACAATTTGTATGGCCGAACAATCGCGGTTTTATTCCTTTTACTTTATCAGCTTCCCCGAACATATTTATTCCGCTTATTCGATCTTTTTCCTCATAGTTTAGCATTGACGCAAAACAATTTATTACTCCAGCGGCGATCCACCTACTTGGATGTAAATCGCTCATTTGAAAATCGTACATCCCAACGCCGCTTTCGGTTTCGAATATCAATTTTCTGCAAAACAAGACATTATATCACCACTAATACAACTACCGAGTACACATCCCATTTCAACCGAACCCCAAAGCTTGGCTTTTGTGTAAATTATATACAAGGTTGATTTTTTTTTTTAAAGTCGCATAAATGCACCACGTCACACACGTGTACAGCCATTTCCCGATGTACACATGTGTACATGTGGTGTGTGATTCTTAGTACACATGTGTTTTTTTCATTATGTGTCAATTATATACAACGCTGAGTTTTTGGAAGTCACATAAATGCACCAGGTAACATACTTATACAACCACTCACAGTGTACACATGTGTATTTATTGTGTCTATTATTTAGTACACGTGTTTATTACATTTTGTTTACATTATATACAAAGTTAAGTTTTTTAAAATAACTAAAAGGCACCAGCTCACATACGTTTACAACCGTTCACCGTGTACACACGTGTAACTATTTTCTGTCTTTTTAGTACATATGTGTATAATGTAAACAACATATCAAACGCAATATGTAAACCGAAGATCCGGACATGTTTTTCTAACAAGAATTGAATGTCATTATGTATCGTGTAATATACCAGCTAATAGACCTGTGTACATTAAATAATCAGTACACAGTTTTTCGAAAACGAAAATGATACTTACGCATTCGTCCTCGCAACCTCCTTCAGTTCCTTTTGACCCGCATTTCTGCTCCCTTTCTTTTGTTTTGGTTGGGCGACCCTAACACACAACAAAAAATATAAAAAATAACATAATATATGAAAAAATTAACAACAATTACATTCTAATAGTATGCATACTCGGTGTCGCTCGCGCAACTTGACAAAAATCTCCATAAAACCTTCTCGTTTTGGTCCAACCAGGAGTCGATATTCACGGATCTGTTCATGAACGGAGACTGCCAATATTTCGAAATATTTTTCTTCCGCTTTCCCTTCCCTTTAGCCTCCTCGATTTCAGCCTCCTTTTCGGCAATTGAAATATGTTCAGTCACAGCAATTTTCGGGGACGGGTTGTCCTGTGTGAAACCAAGACTGAACGATGGAATGTCATTCAGCTTCTGCGTATCATACGCACCTTCCATAACGTCCTCCAAAACATCCACCGATTTCATCACAATCTGAGTGAACGTTGATGCTATATGAGGCGTCCCAAGACCATCTACCTCTTCATTCATGTCTACATTGCTTGATACATTGGCACCTAAACATTTTAGATTAAACCAAGTTTATAACAGTGATTTAAACCTCGTACACATATTAATTAACAAACCTAATAATATTAATTACCACTTTTTACACCGGTCGGACTAACAAAGCCGTCCGATTCGCCTTTTTCACCAATTGCAGATCGGTTGAATATGCTTTTGTATCGCGCAAGAATATTAATGACGGCATCACTTTTCGGATACCCAGTAATAAACTGGTTTATCGCATCCTCCATCTTACCTTTAACAGTTTCAGCATCCTCACACATTGCAAGAATGCTTGCAACATATCCCTTCACAAATAAACAAAATATCAAAACTTTAACATAACAAGTGTACACTAATGTACTTTCTGGAGTAAAAAACATAAACACACGCCTAACTCATACCTCGGCAGATGCTGGACCCGTTTCAACTTCATCCTTTGATAGATCGACCGCTTCTCCTTCGACATGTAAATCACCATCTACATGGAACTCCTGGAGTTCTCTAAGTTCACCCAAACCAAACCCACCGTTCTTTATCTCCTGCTCTTTACGCATACTCATCCTTTCTTTTGTCCAAAAAGATAAAGGAGACTCTTTGTGTGTATCTTCAAAACCGGGACAACTTGTGGCCTCAAGATACAACAACTATATACAAAGCATAGAAAAAAACAAGGTTAGTCAAGTACATATGTGTTTATTTTCCAAAAAAATACACATGTGTACATTATCAAAATATAATACATACCACCAAATATGTCAGCGGTCCCCGAAAATACTCGTTCGGATCGGTTCTGTCCCAGTCGTTTTTACAAGACTTAACAGCATCCATCATAAGTTGACACCAGTCATGATCTTTGAATTCCTTATCCGGAGAGAACCAATCCAGGATGTTATACCTTACGCTTCCGTTTTTTGTACTAACAATCATGGTAGATAACATCAACATAACAAAGTCTATATTGAACATAGACCTATCCTCATAAGGATCTGACCTGATCTTATCTACTATGTTCTTAAAACTAATCGGAAGCTTGGCAAACCTACGAGTCCATTTATCTTTCAACGGATGACCAGGTTCATCCGTCTTTTTCTTAGCCACCTTTGTGTCACCTAGTGGTAAACCTAATATCTTCCTCACTGATTCTTTGTCCACACTTATATACCTATCCCCCATTTGTATTTTCATATTCTCAGTGTCTAACTTATCTATCACATAATGACCAAGGTTTGCATTTACTACGCTGACATTGAATCCCAAAATTTGTCCAAAACCCATTTCCTTGACGATATCAAGTTGCCACTTGTTCATAACACGAACTGCTTCATAAAGCTTATTAGGCGATGTCCTAGTTCGTATACTTGGTAGATCGTCTTCTGCCTTCATTTTTTTTTTCAACTTTTTTGGCGATTTTTTGTTTTTCCTCTTTTTTAAGTTGAACATCACACCAACTACATTATCCTTATCATCATCTTCTGCAACTATTTTCAAAAAAATATAAACAAACATACAATCAGCATATAAAAAAACCATACAAAATATGATAATATATTTATAAACAATTACATTTGTTTTCTTCAGCCCTGTCATCTTTATCAGCCAAAGAGGACCCCAACGACATTCCAGTATCACCTTTCTTTCTCGAAGCTAGATAAGAAGATAATAAAAAAAGTTATATATCAAATCAGTACACCTGTGTACATTCAACTTATAATTATACCTAATCTTTCTTCTCCTAAAATGACGACATTCGGTTTACTTTGTACACTTATCCGTTGCGTACCCTGACTTTCTTTAATAACAACTGTACACAATCATAACAAAGTCAATTAATGGAAACACTTTAGCACTGTAGATGCTGTTACTTTAAATATGGTTAAAATTAATTTACCTTCTGGTACATCAGCAAATGGAACACGAACAGGTTTCATTTTTGGTTTTTTCACCTTTTTCATCGATAACCTTTTCGCTCTCTGCCACCCATTTAAACTTTTAAATGTCTGATCCCTTTTGCTGGTTGAATCTGCATTATACGCTAGATAGATTATACATTACATTTTCGACAAATTTTAATCATGTTTTTTGGTAATTAAAGTTTTAAATTTTTGTAACATGCCTTTTCTGTTAATCACCCCCGGTTCACATGGTTGTTCCCTCTTTTCCCCCGGCTTCCTCTCACCTATACCATCGTCAGTTTTTCCATGATTAACACCTACGGAAAACGTTAATATAAAACCTTAAAAATATAAAAAACAATTTTCCACAATATTACCTTCATCTTTCTTAATCCGTACGTCCATCTCCTTTGAAGCAGCCATCGGTTTCTTACAGTCCATAGTTTCTTTCAACATATTCGGAACTTTTGTTCAAAAAACATGCATTTTAATCAATTATACAAAACATATAAAACACCGCTTGTCTCACGACCAAATCTACATAACACTTTTATATTAAATTATGGACTATAAACTTCATAACATTTTTCACCTATATTGTCCGTTCCTTCATCATCCGAACATTCAATGGGGCAATCTATTGTGTTACTAAATCTACTCGCCAAAATACGAGCTATCCTCTCGCTTTTTCCACCTACAAAATTAAGTTACAATATGTTCCTAGTAAATTTATCACCACATATATTCAATCAATTTATTCGTGAGATCGTTCAAACAAAATTAAAACTTACGTCTTCTCATTCTTACGTTTCGAACCTACAAATGTAAAGACAAATCAAATTACTCATTTTTAGTAACATTAAGATAATGTACACAATTATAACACCATTCTTCACATAAAAAATAAGACATACTAATGACCCAACACACATAATACGCATAACACATCACTTCTCAAGTCATCTATATATCACACATACATATGTGAACCCATTATCATGACATTTACACTCATAAAATTGCACAATTTTTTTCAACCAGTACACATGTGAACTATTAAAAAAAACGGCAATCAGACAATCCTAAAATCACCTAAACAAGATTGCACAAACCCCTCTGTACACCTGTGTACATCATAAGCCAACCACAAAAGGAAATTATCATACTTACCAATATGTACACCTGTGTACATACAAGAACGATTTCAAGCCCTAATTCCAAAACCAATATGTACACCTGTGTACATCGCGATTCAACCAAAATACACATGTGTACTGCTGGTATCTACATATACACGAGATAAACCGAATCCAAAAATCAGAATCATTTAACAAACATGAGTTGTGTATCTAAACAACTTTCATTTAACATACTCATACTTCACATTGGTGTTACAAGAACGATTTCAAGCCCTAATTCCAAAAATCAGAATCATTTAACAAACATGAGTTGTGTATCTAAACAACTTTCATACCAAAACAATCAAGCCCTAATTCCGATTGGTGTTACTAGCTCATCTGTAATTGTAACTGAACATGCAACTACTTTCAGAAGCAACTTTACAATAGCATTCTCATTGTGTACCTTTAATTCTTGCAGACGAAGTTTTTTTGCCGGCGAATGACAATTTTCCGGCGCCGATGTGCGTGTCTTCTTTGGTCGCCGTCGGGTATATGGAGAGAGAGGGGATTTTGATTATTACTGGTGTATGTTATATTTTTATTTAATGGTGGGTAATCTCAGTAACAAAATAATAGTAAATCTCGGGATTTGTTATTATACTACGGAAATAAACTTGATTTCTATATTAAATGACTAATTACTCTAATTACATTTTTACCCTTTTTCTTTTAATAAAACACTAAAAACTAGCCTATTAATTACAATTATGCCACTAACTTAAATTGTCAAGATCATACTAATCAACGGTCCAGATATGTTCACGCAGTTCACTCCTAGGATGTTGTTCACGCTGGAACCTCACCCTATATATATATATATATCTTTATTCGTCCGCACACACTTGAAATCATGTAATGTAACCATTTAATTACATATACGAGTCAACAGATTGAGAGGTTGTAAATGGGTTAAACAAATTGCAATAAATGGGTTAAATGAGTCGTAAATGGGTTGGTGGGTAAACTTAAAATATGGTTTTTTATTTATCTTTTATTATAATTACAAATGGGTTGATGGAGTGATTTAAAGTAGTCTCATACTTTCTCATATCAATTAATGCAGATTTAGCAGAGACGTTGTTCAAAAGAAATCCCACTTTCGATTTACATTGGGGAGAAGAAATACTGATGCAGCTAACTCTAACCTTCCCGACTGATCTTGGCTTCAAGGAATCTTTAATCTATCCATGTATTTTTCCTAACTTCATTCCAAATAATAATAATAACAATCTGTAAACCAGTTGATACTAATTATTCCTCCTACACTACTGTGTCTATGTTGCAGCCTTCCACAATGTCCATCGGAGATGTTCTTTGCTATTTCACCCTAATTTTTTGGAAAAATGTGTTGATGACATCTTACAGCTCGTGAAAAGATGTGATAACACGTGTTGTGGTCGGTTGGGGAAGAAATCCATGATATTACTTGGTGAGCAATCAACTCTCCTACACACACACGTACATATACATACATACTTGAGTTGGTTCAGTTTATCTAATAAATTTTGTTATTTCTTGTGTAGTGCCATTAGCTACACTTTATCCAATATACCTCTTGATTTTCCTCATCATTATGGTGCTCCGTTTAACCTTCTCTATGTCGTATTTCCTTTTGTGGAAAGTTTTAATAGTTATCGGTAAGCGATTACTCATGGAAGCTTGTTTTAATTTCCACTAATTGTTCAATCATCGTGTAGTACCTTAATTTTCTAAAGGAAAAATTACAAGTTTTGTCCTTTATCTTTATACCACTTTTCAGACGGTGTCCTTTTTAACGAATGTTGACAGACGGTGTCATTTACCAGGTATTTTGTTGCAAGTTTAGTCCTTTACACCCAACCCAGTTAAAAAACCCTGTTAATTGTTAGGTGTAAAGGACTAAACTTGCAACAAAATACCTGGGTAAAGGACTAAACTTGCAACAAAATACAAAGTAAATGACACCGCCTGTCAACAATTAACAGGGTTTTTTAACTGAGTTGGGTGAAAAGGACTAAACTTGCAACAAAGTACCTAGTAAAGGACACCGCCTGTCAACATTCGTTAAAAAGGACACCGCCTGAAAAGTGGTATAAAGATAAAGGACAAAAGTTGTAATTTTTCCTTTTCTAAATGGTAGTGCGTCCAATCAAGAATATAGAGAATAAGAAAAAGGAGTACCAAGAAGCAAAGAAGGTTTTGAACTTGATATGTACTCGGATGGGCTCATTACATAAGGGTTACAGTAAACCACTTTTTGAAGCTATACGCCAAGGTACCTACGAGGTTGTTGATGAGATCTTGTTTACATCACCTGCTAGTATCAACTGCAAGGACGAAGAAGGGTATAACGTTATTCAGTCAGCAATAATATACCGTTCGGAAAAAGTATACAACCTTATCTATCACATAATTAAGCGCACTGAGTCTTATCGAACAATGACGGATTCTTCTGACAATAATCTTGCACACTTAGCTGGAAGAATGGCCCCTTCATTTGTACTCGCTCGTATCACTGGTGCAGCACTGCAACTACAACAAGAGCTTTTATGGCATGAGGTATGTCACAAATAAGACATCAATCATTCACTTTGCTCTCTATTTGTATAAAATATAACTCGGTTGAGTTCTACAGGAAGTGAAGAAGCTCTATAAACTTATTGAACTTAGAGACGAAAAAAATATCCATAAGGAAACACCAGATATGGTGTTCACCAAGGAACATCAGGATTTGATGACGCAAGGCGAAAGTTGGATGAAAACAACCGCCGAATCATGCAGTATCACTGCTGCATTAATCATCACAATCGTATTTGCAGCAGCAATCACTGTACCCGGTGGAAGCAATCAAGAATCTGGCACCCCTGTGTTCAAAAAGAAAATTGCATTTACTATCTTTGCACTATTTGATGCACTCTCACTATTTACAGCGACTACAGCATTACTACTGTTCTTATCGATCCTCACTACACGTTTTTCCTACAGAGATTTTCTGGTCAGTTTACCAAGAAGGTTGATTTTTGGTCTTTTCATGTTATTCCTCTCCACAATTGGCATGATTGTAGCCTTCTGTGCAATCTTGTTTCTAGTCTTTTGTGATCAGAGACCATGGATGTTGGCACCAATAGCTGGATTTGCTTGCTTGCCGATATCAGTTATTGTTGCTATAAAAATCCCCTTACTTGTAGACTTAATCCAGTCAACATATTTCCCCATCTTTGGGAAGCGAAGTTACCTTGAGTCTTGTAAGGTAAACAGGAAAAGCACAATATTTACGAAGTAACAGGAATTCAGTTATAAATTGTGTTGAGGTGTTGTGTAGCAATTTAGAATTCAGTAGTGGCTGAAACGTTGCATGAGGTTTGAGTGGTACCACCACCAGTTTGTAAGCTTGATATTGATTGTTTTTTCTCATAATCCTTAACACTGAATATTTGTTGTCCTATTTGATACAAAATGTTTAATAACATTTACGTGTGTTTTTTTTTCCCGCAAATTAGTCAATCTCTTTGATCTCTCTAGTAACATTGTGAATTTATGTATAACTTCTATTTCAATTCCATTTGAAAACAACTCTTTTTTTTTCTGTGGAAGCAAGAATAGAAAAATATGCTTTAGGATTCTTTCACGTTTACATATTTTACAATACCTGATATATATCTCACGGCGGTCGAAGGGAACAATTATCTTCAAAATCATCCAGCACTGCCTAATGGTATCACCGTCTACGTACCACCATCTCATATTCTCCAAGACGTTCTGAGACATTTTCTTTAGAGGAACCATCTTGAGACACCTTATCGTTTTTTATACCATCTCTATCCAAGGCTTGTCCGTTCTCGGATCGATACTTGATTCATCAGGCATCCTCTTCCCAACTCCTGGTTTTAGCTTCTTAAACTTACAAGATTTTCCTTCCATCTGAATATTTTTAGCATAAATATTAGCTAAACCATCACATTCTGGATTTAGGTAGAGAATTAAAATACTTCAGCCTTTTCTTCAAGTATTGTAATCCATCATATCTCTTAATAATGAACAGTTGAAACTCCTTGTCAAAGGACCAACTTATAATCCCTTTAACCGCTTCCTTTTTATTTGTCAAATCATAGTTCCTCTTGAAGAAAGGAGGTGGCAATTTCTTGAACCAAGAAGCCCTGTTTGCATTTCAAACAAGCTCATTTTCCCAATCTGCTTGATCTTTCTGAAGTTCTTCGTTTAACTCCGACTTAACCCAAGCAAGATCTGTCAAAACGCCTCCACTTTTATCTTCAAGAACTACTTCAGTTACTTTTATATTTTGACATCACATGTTCATTCACATCATCATCATCAGAATCTCTCCATCTTCTAACTCATTTATGTCTTCAGATTCATCACTTCCAAATTCATCGTCTAATTAGTCGTCATGAACATCATCTAGCCCAGGTGGACGGGTTTTTTAGTGTTGTAATGACAAAAGTTTTTAGTTTCATTTACATGCATTAATAAGAACTCAGCAAATGAGTTCACAGTAACATGTATAATATGCCTAAAAACGAAAAAGCAAGGTTGAAACAATTCAATAACTCAAGATTGCATTGTACTAAAACATAAAACACAACACTCAACTGAAATAAAACATCACGTAATAATGTATGGTAAACAAAAGCGAAAATGTGTGTAATGTTTCATATTGACACAAATATTTTTATGTATTTTATGATAAACAATTCGTTAAAAACCAAAAGATGTGGAATGTTTAATCAAAAGGTTTTATATTTTCATGCATATTATGGCCAATTATGTAAACTACTATGTATATTTAGATATCGGATATAGGTGTACGTAATAATACTCTTAATGATTCATTTCTAAGTAGTCATGTTCTTTTTGTTACGTAGTAATACCCTTAATGGTTCATTTCTAAGTAGTCATTTTGTCTATAAAGACTGAGTGGGCTCACCGGTTTGTTTTTAGTTCGGAAAGATACACCATCATCATATATATTATTATTTCACGACCTCCAAAAGCATCACATGAAACAGTTTCTTGTTGATAAGACTGTGGGGTATGGGGCTTGGGTTGGGGCGTGGCCCTTGGGGCATGGGTTTGAAGCCGGCCGTGAGGCGGGCTAGCGGTCCGATGTGGCGGCCTCCTATTCGCTTTGTTGGCCATGTCATAGCGGGTCTTTGAGTTTGAATTTTAAATTGTAACCGTTCGGCCAAGCCAAGCGGTCACCCCAACCCCCAACAGTCAACATCCCCTATAAATACAACCCCAACCCCACCAGCTACCCCAACCCAAACCATCGCTGTCCACCGCTACCCCACCCACTTGATCCCACGAACCCGCTACCCCAACCCGAAGAAGATGGCCTCTTGGACCCACGAAGAAGAGTTAGCTCTCGTCACAAGCGTCGTTGACCCTATGAAGGGGCGACAACCCGGTCAAACGCGATATTGGCCGGAAGCCTTCGCAAGCTACCGACATAACGTCGGACATGACCGGCACAACTTAAACGCGTGCCAACATAAATAGCGCGAGCTACGGCCCAAGCTTGATCGTTCAAGGCCTACTACGAAGCCGTTCCGAGCGGTGAGTTAAGCCACGAGGACCGGGTGGCGGTGGCGAACTTTGAGTTTCGGGGCAAGGAGCGAAGGCAGTTCGACAAGCTCGCGCTTTTTGAAATTTACCTAACGCTCTAGGTTTTTTTTATTTTGTAATTGTTTTTAGGTTTTTTTGTAATTTTTAGGTTTTTTTTTTTTATTTTGTAATCATTTTTAGGTTTTTTTATTTTGAAATTAATAAAATTTTAGGCTTTTTTTTTAATGTTGTGTGTATTTTTTTAATTTTTTGTAATTTTTTTTTAATAAACTGCCAAGCCACGCCCCAAACCAAGCCCCGCCCCAAACCAAGCCCCGCCATACCCTACGGACACGTCACTCACCGGTGGGGGGGCTCCAACTCCACGTGTCAACTCATGCCCCCAACCCAAGCCTCACCATACCCCACGGACTAAGCTGGGAGTTGATGATTATCTTTTCTATTTTTTTATACGCATTTTGAAAATTAATATTTCATAAACACAACTGACACCAGCCTGCACAAAGCCACAGGCCAGCAAACCAGCACAAAAACAACCCCTATTTACATACTTTACACAAGATTAAACTTACACTGTTTGTCCAACTCAATGTTTTATATTTTAGACCTCTGATTGAACCAAATAGATCCCAAAGCCTTCACATCCCCAATAATATCTTCTACCTTCACATCCTTGTTTGCGAAAAAAGTTTCATTTCTGGCCTTTCAAAATCTCCAACACGTTAAAATTCTAATACCTTAAAACGCCTCTTTCTCTACCTTTCCCAATTTGAACCGATTGTGGAGCTCCAACATATCTCTGATCGAAAACGCATATAACTTTGCACGATGAGTTAATCGTTTGCCAAATGATTGTAGCTGATTGCACTTGTAAGAGAATCGGCTTCTGCAAGTAACAAACCAGCAAGAAAAGCTTTAGGAGTCAATGAAAAGCAAGCCTGTTCCGTTTAGTATGAGAAAAAAGGATTTTAGTGTTCTGGTGATTCCAAATGCATTGAACATAGATGTAAGCCAATTTACATGTGCAGTAAGTAGACAAGTACCCAGAATAACTAAAAGTGTATTTGCAGAAAATAATTCTGCACTTTGCTTCTCTGCTATTTGCTTGTAAATTGGGTGAAGCAGCCGCAAACAACACAATATAGAAACTTATTTACTTAATTAAGTTGTGTAACAGTAACATCATAGCAAGATGAGTATATAAATAGAAAACATTA
Source organism: Helianthus tuberosus (assembly GCA_030545235.1). Taxonomy (NCBI): domain Eukaryota; kingdom Viridiplantae; phylum Streptophyta; class Magnoliopsida; order Asterales; family Asteraceae; genus Helianthus; species Helianthus tuberosus. The sequence continues at coordinate 18,337,292 of CM060410.1, forward strand.
AGAATGTATAGCTGTGGATTAAACCATTAGCACGGTAAAATCGTCACAGTTATCTCATGTGAGTGGCATCATTTACTAAAAGGGCAAGTCATGAGGTTACTATTTAGCAACCATCAGGTGGCAAGATGGTTGGGACAACATGGGTTCAGGTCATAACAGGTCACATGTAATGAAAAAAAAACACTTTAGAAGACTTTCTATGAGCAGACATGTTATGTAATAAAACAATTCAACTTTTATGAAGGGAGCCATACAGCAAGTGTTGTTAATGTTGAGCACTTGTATAAAGGGTGTAAAATTTCTGAAACGCTTAGCACTGCACAATATGGAATGTAGCGAAGTTAGAAATTTATATAAGAAAACAAAACACAAGCACTATGGGTGGATTAAAAAGTTAGTTTTCATTCTCACACCTTAAAGTCAGGTTCATGCTTTCTGCAGCAGATAAACGAACCCATCTCAGTTTGGAAACATAATCAATGAAAATCATTAAGTGCTTTCTGATCCCTTTTACGATAACCAATGATTTTTGAAAACATTACAGTAGATGCAGGTGACAAGAATGAATAGATGTCAGCATCAAGAATTTGACCCATTTATTGCTTAAATAAAACAACAATTTATTTATTCCCTAAAGTGATGATTTTGAAAACCTGAAGCTTTTTATTTACAAACAGAAATAGTGTAATCCAAACCAAACATATTCACACACTATTAAATTCAAATCATCAAACCAAACACATCGTAAATAACTTTGCAAGCTGGTACCTTTGGGATTTAAGAACTGGATGATTGTTTCATCCTTAAATATGTTAACCGCCAAATAATGTTGAGTGTACTCCTTATCTCTTCAAAGTGAACTAAAGCCTTTTATGCATGACCTCATTTCTGCAAAGAGAAGAAACCACAAACAACGACTGACCTAGCGATGAGCAAATCGTTCCCGGTACCGGTACTGAACCGGTACCGGTACCGAATTTACCAAACCGGGTACTTTTTCGGTACCGACTTTTAGCATTTTCGGTACCGGTCCGGTACGGTACCGGTTCGGTACCGGTATTTACCGGTTTTTACCCTCAAATATCGGTACCGGTACCGAACCGTACAGTACCGAACCGGGTATGTTCTGTACCGGTACCGGTACCCACTCTAAGACAATGTAGTCAATTAAATTTAACTATTAAAAGTCTTGAATCAATAAAATTGCTAATAAATATGATGATACCAATTGTAAAGAAGAAGAGAAGATGACCTCTGCTTTGAGAATTCCATAGTGTAAGGGAGGACAAAATTGACTGTACAGGGGAAACTCATAGTTTTCCAACTTCACATATCAAATTGAGAGGCTCAGGGGAAACTCATAGAAGAATATCACCAAGTACCGAATAGTTTTTCAACTAACGACAACTGTTGAGAAAAGCACATCTAGGCTCTCGGTATCACCAGGTGACTTCACCTCCCTGACTGTAGATCATTCAAAATTCACTATCATATACAAAACAAAAAAGAAAAGAAAACAATGGTGTGAAGAAATTAGCATTAATTCCTTGCCGAATTAAGATAGAGGAGGATAGTAGCAAAAATGGCGTATGGAAGCAATAGTGATTGTCGTACAAACTCACATGAACCCTAATTTTTCCAATTTGGGTGTAAATCAAATGGATGATTCTATGCCTTCACAATTGGAAGAACAAAGATGAATGTTCAAACGAAACTAGAGGTTCCTCTCCACGCTGTTTTGTGGGGTTCTTATCGAGAATATACAAATTAAGGGAAGGAGGAGTTGATTTGTAGAACGTGGGAAGAAGCAGTTGATTGGAAGAACGTGGGGAGAAGCAGTTGATTTGTAGAACGTGGGAGCGATTGAAGCAGTAACTGCCCTAAAAGAGGAGAGAGGTCAACCTCCACGAACTGCCTGTTTTACAAATTTTTTTCTGAGTTTATGTTGCTGGGATTGAATCTTACAAAGATCCAACGGTGATAATTCCATTTTATAGCAGTTACAGCATACATACTCCGTCTATAGTATATATAATGTAGGAATCCGTTCGTGCAAAATTAAATAAAAATCTTTATTAACTTGAATTACAAGAATTAAACGAAATGATACTGAAAGAATACAATTACAACAGAAACAAATAGGAAAAAACAAGAACAAAGTTCGAACAGAACAATGTTATAAGCTGAGGATCGTGTTAGACACAGGTCCCTTAAAACAAATTTCGTGTCTCCCAAGAGATCATGTTTATTTCCAGGATACAACAGCTAAAGCAGTTGCACTGTCGGTCTTGACTCCAACCCGAAGGTGTACCTTGCTGCTTGAAGATGAAGAAAATTCAGAAGTGAGGAAGATTGTATGTTGCTGAGTTTCAGTGTCAATTCTATTGAAGGAGCCTCCTATTTATACAACAGATCTGAAAGAAACTGAAAAACGAATTTAATGGGAGAATTAAATTGCATTAAACGTCTTTAATGCACTTTAATTCGTCATTAAATTTGCAGTCAAAGCCATTGACTTCGTCAGTTTCGAATGCTGAATGTAACTGCACTGGCATTAACTGCAGAAAGCTTCTGTGCGTACGCGCAAGACTGCACGCTCATGCGCGCGTGCGCCATTTTGGCTCACTTCCATGCTCGTGTGCGCCACCTTGGCTCAATCCCATGCGCACCTGCGCGCGTGCGCCACGTCACCTGTGAGCCTCTACGAGCACGCCACACAGTCACGCCGTTTTGGCTCACTTTGGTGCGCCGCGCACGACACTTCAGTGCCCATGCTCCATGCACGAGTGCGCGCCACCATGCCACATGTACTCGCGTGCGTACGCGCATGACTGCCACGTCATGCGCCAATGCCCGCTGACCCACCTGGGTCATGCATCTGCATGCCACGTCTCTAGCCACTTGGTCCTTGCAGCCCCTGTGTTGCAACACACGCATGTGGTCAAAAATACAAAGGCGGCTCTCAAGCGGCGATGCGAGCGTGCGAAGTGCAAAGTGCAAAGTGCGCCATCAAAGCGCCACATTGCGCCTCACTGCCCACTCCACGCGCGCGCACGCGTGTGCGAGTGCAAGTTAGGGTGCTCCGCACCCTTCACGAGTACACTTAGTGAGTGCTTCCATGAAACAATAAGGATGGAGAGTTCCCACTTAAATACCCCTTTAAGTTTTGTCGCAACCCCCGATCCTGATCCCCGGGAACGGGCGGACGCGATCACAGAGTTTCGGTGGTATCAGGTTTATTTAATCTTGCAGCGGAATTTACATCAGGACCGTAGTTAGGAAATATTTATCAGAGTAAAAACCACCTCATTTAATATTAATAATCACATGGGTAAAACCCAAGTTTCTTATTACAATACATTTATAGGGACAAACCCTATTTTATTGAATTTAAAACATCGTTTATTAGGTAACTTTTATAGCCACATTTTCCCCAAGCCTTCAGTGCTCTCCAGCTGGCTTTTTACTAATTGGCTTTCACATTGGGTTACCTGAAACGTGTTTTAAAAACATTTGTCAGTGGGAAATACTGGTGAGTGAATCCCAATTTAATCAAGTTTAAATCAAAAGTCACAGTGAACAGTATTGAGAGCGATCACATTGTTTATGTCTACACAATTACTCCATTTGGTACTATCAATCCTGACTTATGGGTCATATTACCCATTGGCTAACTCATTGTCCAATGGTAACGTATTGTCATCCAGACTTACTACTCACAAGTAGTACAAATTTTGTATACAAAACCCCAACATACCGGCAGTAATTGAAGAACTACAAAGACTCAATCACTACTAAATTTCATAGTAAAACATTTAAGGTTTGGTAAAACATTACCAAAAAGATTATCAAAAAGAGGATAAACTCACTTTGCTATCTTAGACTTCGCGTAAGGGTTTCCTGGATATAATCTATAATTTATACAAATGTACATTGGTTAGTATCATAACCCTTTGAAATTATTAATAATACCCTCCTCGAGACGGCATTCCAACAACTACGTCGGGCAGAACCACGACAGTTGTTACGGAACCCTAAATCAATTGGGTAGCGTAACTATTATGAAACTGGAGTTATAATACTTACAACAGAGCAGAACCTCGCTAATTAGGGGTATAATACCCAAATATTATAACTCTTCTACAGAATTTGAGATTTGAGATTGAAATGTGAGCGACGGAAAACGAAAACTGATGCCTGCTATTTATAGTTCTGATATCTGACTTCCAGGCGGCCCGCGTAAGGTAAGGCGAAGCCTTACGTGGCCCGCGTCAAACAAACTGTCAACACATAGCTTATCCGGATCATCACTAGGCTTGACACGATGACGGCACGTGTCAGCTCAGGATGTATCTGCGTTTGATGAACTCTCGCGGCCCGCGTCGACTAACCAAGACTCTTATGCGGCCCGCTTTAACTTATAGTTTCACCGGAATCAAGTTTAAACCTTGATACCGCCCGCGTGAACTTGGGTTGAGGTCTTACGCGGACCGCCTCAGCCCTATATTTCTTGTTTTTGATTTATTTTATAATTATAACATAACTAGGGCTCGGTTTTCACATACGGGGTGTAATATAGAACATATTGAGACATTTTATAATATATTAGAGGGTCGGAAATATTATGAGAGCATTGGTTTTACCGAGGGTTGTTACATTCTCCCCACCTTATTTTAGAACTCGTCCTCGAGATCTACTGGAATAAATGCGGATATTTCCTTTGCATTTCTGACTCGAGTTCCCATGTGTACTCTGGTCCTCTTTTGGAGTTCCACTTTACTTTAACTAGAACTTGTCTTTTGTGTTTAAGATTCTTGACTTTCCTGTCTTCAATCTGTAGAGGTCTTTCTACAAACTTGAGTTGTTCATTTACCTCTATATCCTTAAGAGGTACTATCAATGATTCATCAGCTAAACACTTTTTGAGATTTGATACATGAAACACATCATGTATTCCTGCCATTTCCTCTGGCAGTTGTAGCTGATAGGCTACAGGTCCTATTCTTCCAATAATCTTAAAAGGTCCAACATACCTGGGACTTAGCTTTCCCCGTTTGATGAATCTTACTACTCCTTTCCAAGGAGAGACTTTTAACAATACTTTATCTCCTACTTGAAATTCCAATGGCTTACGCCGGTTATTAGCATAACTATTTTGTCGATCACGTGCTGCTTTTAGTCGTTCCTTGACTTGAATAATCTTGTCAGTTGTTTCCTGTACTATCTCAGGTCCAGATAGTTGCTTTTCCCCAATTTCTGCCCAACAGACTGGGGTTCGACACTTTCATCCATAAAGTGCTTCGAATGGTGCAGCATTGATACTTGTGTGATAGCTATTATTATAAGAAAATTCTATTAAAGGTAAGTGATCGTCCCAATTACCTCCAAAGTCAATTACACAAGCTCTAAGCATGTCTTCCATTGTCTTAATTGTCCTTTCGCTTTGTCCATCTGTTTGTGGATGATAAACCGTACTTAGTTTTAACTGGGTTCCCATTGCCTTTTGGAAACTTGACCAAAAATGAGATGTAAAGCGGCTATCCCTATCAGAAACAATTGATAAAGGAATACCATGTAAAGAAACAATTTCATTTACATACAATTTAGATAATTGTTCCATACTAATTGTTTCCTTTATTGGTAGAAAATGAGCTGATTTAGTTAGTCTATCTACAATCACCCAGATTGTATCATTTCCTTTCCTAGTTTTGGGTAATTTAGTGACAAAATCCATTGTTATCAATTCCCATTTCCAAACGGGCATTTCTAATTGTTGTAACAAACCTGAGGGTTTCTGATGTTCAGCTTTAACTTGTGAACAGGTCAAACATTTAGAAACATAGACTGCTATGTCCTTTTTCATTCCTATCCACCAAAAATTTTTCCTTAAATCCTGGTACATTTTATCACTTCCTGGATGCATCGTATACTTAGACTTATGGGCTTCTTCTAATATATGATGACGTAGATTTCCTAATTTAGGTATCCACATTCTCTTTTCATGGAATCTCCATATTCCATCTGTTCCTTGTTCTAATTCTTTTAGCATACCTTTTAATTTTTCAGAATCATCCTTGATTACTGATTCTTGTGCTTCTCTAATTTGATCATTTAAATCTACTTGCAGATTTAATTTAAGAGAACGTGCCCTTTTTGTCTTTTCATGATACTTTCGGCTTAAAGCATCTGCTACTACATTTGCTTTTCCTTCATGATACTGGATATCACAGTCATAGTCACTAAGAAATTCCATCCAGCGTCTTTGCCTCATATTCAATTCTTTTTGCTTGAAAACATACCTTAGACTCTTATGATCAGTGAATATAGTAAACTTACTACCATAAAGGTAATGTCTCCAAATATTAAGAGCAAAATTATAGCTCCTAATTCTAGATCATGGGTTGAAAAATTTTCTTCATGATTCTTAAGTTGTCTAGATGCGTAAGCTATAACCTTTTTGCGTTGCATCAACACACATCCATAACTTAATTTAGAAGCATCACAATAAACTACGAAGTCTTCAGTTCCTTCTGGTAAAGCTAATATGGGTGTATGGGTTAATCTTTGCTTAAGGATTCTAAATGCTTCTTCTTGTTTTAATCCCTATTCAAACTTAACAGATTTACAGGTTAACTTAGTTAAGGGAATGGCTATTCTAGAGAAATCTTTAATAAATCTTCTATAATAACCGGCTAATCCTAAGAAACTTCTAACCTCAGTTGGTGATTCAGGGGTTTTCCATTTAGTAATTGCCTCGATCTTTGTTGGATCTACATGAATTCCTTCATGATTAACTAGGTGTCCAAGGAATTGTACCTGTTCTAACCAAAATTCGCACTTTGAAAACTTAGCATAAAGCTTTTCTTTTCTTAATAAACTTAAAAGTGCGTGCAAATGTCTTGCATGATCCTCTTTACTCTTAGAGTAAATTAGAATATCATCTATGAATACAATTATGAATTTATCCAAATATGGCTTACATATTCGGTTCATCATGTCCATAAATGCAGCTGGGGCATTGGTTAAACCAAATGGCATGACAGTAAATTCATAATGACCATACCTTGTTCTAAATGCAGTTTTAGGAATGTCCTCTTCCTGTACCTTTAATTGATGATATCCTGACCTTAAATCGATCTTAGAGAAAAATCGAGCTCCTTGCAATTGATCAAACAAATCATCGATTCTCGGTAATGGATACCGATTCTTAATCGTAACTTTGTTTAATTCACGGTAATCAATGCACATACGCATTGATCCGTCCTTCTTTTTAACGAACAATATCGGTGCTCCCCATGGCAACGAACTCGGTTGTATAAATCCTTTTTCCAACAATTCATCTAATTATTTCTTCAATTCTTGCATTTCAGCGGGTGCCAAACGGTAGGGTGTTTAGGCAATTGGTGATGTTCCTGGTATTAAATGGATTCTGAATTCAACTTCTCTATCCAGAGGTAGTCCTGGTAATTCTTCTGGAAAGATATCTGAAAACTGAGATACTACTGGAATATCTTTTAAATTCTTTCCTTTAGTGTTAGTGATTATAGAAATCAAATACACTATAGAACCTTTTCTTATACAACTTGCAGTTTTCATCACAGAGATAATTTTAGTAGTCCTAGAAATTTTATCTCCTTTAATTGTGATCATTTTACCTTTTGGTGAATTTACTCGAATTAACTTTTGATCACATAAAATACTAGCTTTATTGGTTATTAACCAATCCATTCCTAAAACAACATCAAATCCTACCAGATTCATGGGATATAGGTTTGCAATAAATTTCTGATTTAAAATTTCTATGCTTGCTCCCTGCAAGATTTCAGAAATCCTAACGGTTTCTCCATTAGCTGTCTCTACTACGCATTCTTGTGGTAGTTTAGTTAATGACTGATTTAGAAATTTGCAAAATGATGTATTAATAAAACTTTGGTTTGCACCAGAGTCAAATAATACTTTGGTAAAAACATCATTAACTAAAAACGTACCAGCGATGACATCTGGAATCATCTTGGCTTCATCTGCAGTCAGAACAAATGCTCTAGCATTTTTAGTATTTTTATTGTCTGTGGCTGGAGCTAATTTTGGACAATTTGGCCTGATATGACCTTTTTCTCCACAGTTGTAGCATAATCCATTACTGATTTTCCTTCTGCAATTTTCTTCCTTGTGTCCTGGCATCTTACAATGATTGCAGAGAGTGGAACATTTTCCCGAATGCTTTTTCTTGCAGACCTTGCAGTATGTTGCAGAGGTAGAACCCATATTCCTACGATTATAATTTCCGGAACGAAATTCTTGTGTAAGCCTTTAAGTTAAGTTCCTCCTCTGATCCTCTTCTCTAGTACGGACTAATTCATCAGTCAAGGTATTTGTTAATTCTACCGCTTCTTCTATGGTTTGAGGTCTAGCTGCCTTGACTATGTGTCTAATCTCTCCAATTAATCCCCAAATATAACGAGAAATTAACACTGGTTCTGGTGAAGCAAGAGTTGGTACTATTCTAGCATATTCAAAGAATATCTTAGTATACCCCTTACTATCTACACCAGTCATCCTAAGAATTAGGAATTTGTTTGCTATCTGTTCCTTCTCATTGGGTGGGCAGAATTTCCTTTCTACCTTATTCTTAAATTCTTCCCATTCCATATTATAGGTTTGATCACTTCCTCTTGTCTGGAGGATAGTGTTCCACCATTCTAGTGCTGCATTCTTAAACAGATTAGAAGCAAACAATATTCTACCTTCTTCAGCACACTTGCTTATCCTTAATACTGCCTCAGTCTTCTCTATCCAGCGTAAGGTTGCAATGGCCCCTTCATTGCCCGAGAATTCCATTGGTTTACAAGACCAGAATTCTTTATAAGAACAACCATAAGGCATGGTTCTTCTTCTTTTGGGAATAGGCAATTGAAGTACCGGTCCATTGTTTACACTGTTTTCTGGTTCAACGGGTCGCTTACTGCTATGTTTACTTTTATTATCAGCCTCTTTAACAGTTTGAAGAATAAATGGCATTGCATCTATAATTCCCTGTGCTACTATGTGTTGGATAGCACTATTGTCCACTTGATTTCCATTGTTATTGATACTTGGATTATCATTAACCACGTTAATGTAACTCTGGTTATCGTTATTCAGATTTCCTTGATTTTCTTCGTCGGCCATCTGAATTTTAAACATTTATCCCATATTAATATCACAATTAATATTTAATATAGTTAATCACATAACACACAATCTAGCAAAAAACGTAGATCATTGCTACTATACTCTTTTCATATACTTATGCGTCTATTACACACTAGTACAGAAATAAAGATTACAATACCAACAAAAATAAAATAGTAATATGCATCCGTACACACATATTTTATTTTATTATATTATTATTACTACCGCTTCCTCCATTCTAACATTCACGGATATGGATTCATCCAAAAATCCATATTGCGCTCATCGTATTTCCATACGAGACGTTCTCCCACCTGATGCATCCTCTCACTGCTTTCTGAAATTTCCTCCCCAAAAGTCCTAAGTTCTTGGACGTTTTCTACACTCATTGGGGGTGCAGGTTCTAGGACTGGGTTTGGAATCTGGGGTGCGGGTTCCTGATATGGAGGTAAAAGTGCCTGAAATTGGTAAGGATCTTCCAAGATTCCCCTAATGTAGTTATCATGGTAATAGGGATCTAAAGGGTCCATACCTGAATAGGCTCCTATAGGTGTGTCTTCAGGAATAGAGTAACGTTGCACATAGTCCCTATTCTCGTCCCACCATGGGTCGTAATTTGGGTCTAGGGGATTTGGTGCAGGTACCCTAGGAATTTCGTCAGGGTTAAAGTCATGCATCTCCACTTGGGTTTCCTGGTTTTCTATCTCCATGAGTTGTTCTGGGTTTTGTGGTTGTGGGGCTACTAGTTGTTCCAGACTTGGGTCAGCAGCAGTTGTAGCTAGGATATGGAAATTAGCTAGACTTCTATTAAGCATATCTTGCGTATGAGCATCTGTCTCTCGCTTATTAGCTGCTAAGGCCCTTTGCTGTTGCAATTTTCGCATTCTCTTCCTACGAGCAAAAGCTTCTTTACTGAACCATCCTCGTTTCTTATTAGGAAATGGTTCCTCCGACTTAGCTCTAAAGGCAAATATTCCTTCCTCCTGATCAGCAGAATACCCCGAAAGGGCAGGCTGTGATGAGGTACTTTCACTCTTAGGTGAATCAGACAACTGACGACTCATTTCTGAGGGTCCTTGATCACTCATTCTGTAAACTATCAAATAGTCAAATAACACATAACAAATAAATACAGTTATGCACTTATTTACATAATGTTATTTCCTAACACAAATTTCAGAATTTTAAGTGTCAGCAGAACACTTCTTTGGCTCAGACCAGTGGCTAGGCTATGATACCACCTTCTGTCGCAACCCCCGATCCCTGATCCCCGGGAACGGGCGGACGCGATCACAGAGTTTCGGTGGTATCAGGTTTATTTAATCTTGCAGCGGAATTTACATCAGGACCGTAGTTAGGAAATATTTATTAGAGTAAAAACCACCTCATTTAATATTAATAATCACATGGGTAAAACCCAAGTTTCTTATTACAATACATTTATAGGGACAAACCCTATTTTATTGAATTTAAAACATCGTTTATTAGGTAACTTTTATAGCCACATTTTCCCCAAGCCTTCAGTGCTCTCCAGCTGGCTTTTTACTAATTGGCTTTCACATTGGGTTACCTAAAACACGTTTTAAAAACATTTGTCAGTGGGAAATACTGGTGAGTGAATCCCAATTTAATCAAGTTTAAATCAAAAGTCACAGTGAACAGTATTGAGAGCGATCACATTGTTTATGTCTACACAATTACTCCATTTGGTACTATCAATCCTGACTTGTGGGTCATATTACCCATTGGCTAACTCATTGTCCAATGGTAACGTATTGTCATCCAGACTTACTACTCACAAGTAGTACAAATTTTGTATACAAAACCCCAACATACCGGCAGTAATTGAAGAACTACAAAGACTCAATCACTGCTAAATTTCATAGTAAAACATTTAAGGTTTGGTAAAACATTACCAAAAAGATTATCAAAAAGAGGATAAACTCACTTTGCTATCTTAGACTTCGCGTAAGGGTTTCCTGGATATAATCTATAATTTATACAAATGTACATTGGTTAGTATCATAACCCTTTGAAATTATTAATAATACCCTCCCCGAGACGGCATCTCAACAACTACGTCGGGCAAAACCACGACAGTTGTTACGGAACCCTAAATCAATCGGGTAGCGTAACTATTATGAAACTGGGGTTATAATACTTACAACAGAGCAGAACCTCGCTAATTAGGGGTATAATACCCAAATATTATAACTCTTCTACAGAATTTGAGATTTGAGATTGAAATGTGAGCGACGGAAAACGAAAACTGATGCCTGCTATTTATAGTTCTGAAATCTGACTTCCAGGCGGCCCGCGTAAGGTAAGGCGAAGCCTTACGCGGCCCGCGTCAAACACACGGTCAACATATAGCTTATCCGGATCATCACTAGGCTTGACACAATGGCGACACGTGTCAGCTCAGGATGTATCCGCATTTGATGAACTCTCGCGGCCCGCGTCGACTAACCAAGATTCTTACGCAGCCCGCTTTAACTTATAGTTTCACCGGAATCAAGTTTAAACCTTGATACTGCCCGCGTGAACTTGGGTTGAGGTCTTATGCGGCCTGCCTCAGCCCTATATTTCTTGTTTTTGATTTATTTTATAATTATAACATAACTAGGGCTCGGTTTTCACATACAGGGTGTAATATAGAACATATTGAGACATTTTATAATATATTAGAGGGTCGGAAATATTATGAGAGCGTTGGTTTTACCGAGGGTTGTTACAAGTTTCATCTCTCCTCCTATGTGGGACAAAGTGCTACTTTCCCACTTATTTCAGCATTCAAGTTTCAAATGCCAAACTTTGAGCATCGATATCTCATTCATCTTAGCTCTGTTTTGGGCGTGGTTTAATTCTTTGCGAAGCTCTTCCGACATTGAACACAAACCCATAAATAAATATATAAAACCCGCTCATTTTATTATATTTATTTCTAGTTCAAAATACAAAAAAAAAACATTTTCCTATATTTGTGAAAAATGCTATTTTCACAAATTTCCAACAATCACCCACATGAATAGAAATCGATTTATCAAGTTTCAACGATACACGTTCAACAGTTGAGTATTGCAAGATAGGTAGGTGTAACCTTTGAACCTTCTTTTGTGAAGCATACTTTGCCTCCTAGGGTCTTGTAGACGCGGTGTCTTTGAACAATCCCCCATTTATGTAGGCGACAATATACATTCACACAATACTCTCCCAAGTCGAGTCAAGTCCTCATGGTTGTGTCCGTTTATGGTCATGGAACACTTTCCTGGTTCTGCGAGAGCTCTAGGATTTGCGCCTCCCCACAAATCCATTCGAAGCGACCCCACTTCTCTCTAACATAGGTGATTCCTCTGAATCATTAAAAGCATCATGGTTAATTTTGGATTTCCTCAAAATCCTTAACCTCAACATGCTTAACCTTTCCTTCATGTCACTTATTGGAATGGACTAGGAAGTATACAAACTCCCTTTATTAATTTTGGGGCACCCCCCACAGTGACTCCCTTTGGGTTTATAATTAAGTTTGCTTATTGAACCTAGATCTTGGGTTCTCCAGTCAACTAGGTTAGGTTTCCCTCATATTCCCTTCTTCTACCGGCTTTAGTCACATTCCTCTTGATGACTTATACACCTTATCTTTGCTTAAGCCTTTTGTTAACGGGTCCGCAATGTTCTCTTTTGACCTAACATAGTCAACCGAGATAACACCCGTTGAGATAAGTTGTCGTACCGTGTTATGTCTACGTCGAATGTGCCTTGATCTGCCATTGTACATCGCGCTTTGTGCTCTAACAAGCGCATATTGATTGTCACAATGTATGCAGATCGCCGTCATTGGCTTTGGCCATCTTGGAATATCTTCCACAAATTGACATAGCCACTCCGCCTCTTCCCCGCTTTTATCTAAAGCGACGAATTCGGATTCCATCGTGGATCTAGCTATAACCGTTTGCTTGGAAGACTTCCAAGCTATAGCTGCTCCCGCAAGTGTAAACACATATCCACTTGTCGATCTATGGTCTTTTATATCCGATATCCAGTTCGCGTCAGTGTATCCTTCGATCACTGCTGGATCACGGGTATAATGCAATCCATAGTCTCTTGTGTATCTTAGGCGTTGGGTATTATCAATTGGAGTGCGAGCTACACTCGTGTCGTCTGAATTGAATTTCCCAAGGATCTTGTCCACATAGTGAGATTGACTCAACACAAGACCATTTTGGGTTCTAGTGATTTTTACTCCAAGAATCACATCCGCGAGACCCATGTCTTTCATGTCAAACCTCGCTTTCAACATGTCTTTCGTTGAGTTGATCATGTTATCATCACTCCCAATGATAAGCATATCATCTACATAAAGACATAAGATTACATAACCTCTTGGTGTGTCTTTAAAATAAACACACTTGTCGCACTCATTTATTTAGAAACCATTGTCAATCATGACATGATCAAACTTTTGGTGCCATTGTTTTGGAGCTTGCTTCAAGCCATACAAAGACTTAACCAATTTATATACTTTGCCCTCATTTCCTGGGGCGGAAAAACCCTTAGGTTGTTCCATGTAAATTTCTTCTTCTAAATCGCCATTTAGAAATGCAGTCTTTACATCCATTTGGTGAACTTTCAAATTTCTTAGAGCCACAATTGCAAGAACCAATCATGTAGAGGTTATTCGCGTTACAGGCGAGTAAGTATCAAAGTAGTCTAGACCCTCCTTTTGTCTAAATCCTTTGATCACTAACCTCGCCTTGTATTTATCAATACTTCCGTCAGCTTTCATCTTCCTTTTGAATATCCAACGATATCCAAGTGGTTTACAACCAGGTGGAAGATCTACTAACTCCCAAGTATGATTTTGCAATATAGAATCAATTTCATTCTTAATTGCTTCTTGCCATTGAGGTCCTTCTGTGGAGGTAACCGCTTCGCGGTTGGTATTGGGCTCACCCTCAACCATATAGCTCATGAAGTCTGGACCAAAGGATTTTTCAACCCTTTGTCGTTTACTTCGTCTAAGCTCACCCTCCTCGACCTCGGGTCGTTCATGTCTTTCATCTAACCGCGTAGATGAACTTGGTCCTGCTTCATCTAACCATGTAGATGAACTTGGACCTACTTCATCAACCGCTCTTGATGAAGGCGCATGTGTTTGTCCTAACATAGGAAACACATTCTCAAAATATGAGACGATGTTAGAATTTGCCTCTATGATAGTGTGTTTGTGTACATCGGGATTCTTGGACTCATGTAAAAGAAAACGATGTGCACTACTTTGGTGTACATATCCTATGAAAATGTAATCAATAGTTTTGGGTCCTATCCTAAGAGCCTTAGGATGTGGTACAATCACCTTTGCTAGGCACCCCCACACTTTCAAGTATTTGTATGAAGGCTTCCTTTTTCTCCATAACTCATATGGAGTTTCGTCCCTATTTTTCAAAGGTATCTTGTTCAAAAGATAGTTTGCTGAGAGAATGGCGTCCCCCCACATTTCTCGGTTCACTCCCGAACTGATCAACATGGCGTTCATCATCTCTTTCAATGTGCGGTTCTTTCGTTCCGCCACGCCATTTGATTGTGGAGAATAAGGAGGTGTACACTCGTGTATAATGCCACTTTTTGCGCATAAATCCGCAAAAAGGTGCAACATATTCACCTCCTCGGTCGCTTCTCACAGCTTTTATCTTTTTTTTAAGTTGATTCTCAACTTCATTTTTGTACAAGATAAACTTTTCTATTGCTTCGTCTTTACTCTTTAGTAAATACGCATAGCAATATTTAGTACAATCATCAATAAACATGATGAAGTACTTATTTCCTCCACGCGTGGGAACCGCTTTTAAATCACACACATCGGTATGAATTAAATCAAGGGGTTCAGTTATTCGTTCAACCGATTTAAACGATGATCTCGTTAGTTTGGATTCGACACATGTCTCGCATTTATGATCGGACTCGATATGGAATGTTGGTATCAAATTTAATTTAATTAAACGTCGTAAAGAATTAAAATTTACATGTCCTAGTCTACCATGCCAAACATTAGAAGACTCAATCATGTAAGTAGAAATAGAATTTTCATTCATATTTTTGTTATGGTTTACAACCGTAACACTCATTTTAAACATTCCATTAAGGGCATAGCCCTTTCCGATAAAAGTACCACGTCTAGACAAGACAAAATTGTCCGATTCAAACACTAGACAAAATCCAAACTTGTTGAGCATCCATCCCGATACGAGATTCTTCAGTATCTCTGGAACATAAAGCACTTTGGTCAAGGTCAACTCCTTGCTAGAAGTCATCTTCAGGATGATAGTGCCTTCCCCTTTGAGCTTGTGATAGCTTTATTACCCATATAAAGCTTTTCTTCACCCGAAGGTTCCTTCAATGTAGAGAAAAGAGCCTTATCTCCACAAACATGGCGGGTTGCACCCGTGTCAACGAACCATCCTTTTGGGTTTTCACCCATCACATTGACTTCTTCAATCATAGCCGCTTCCTCGGTTATCATTGCAATCAGAGGCATACCATCCTCATCAACCATGTGCGCATGCTCACGCTTAGGTTTCTTGCATTGGTTAGCACGGTGCCCTATCTCGTTATAGTTGTAACAAGTACCTTGGAAAGGCGCAAGCTTCTTTTTCACAGCCCCCTTTTTAGGTCCAAGGTTGTTAACCTTTGCTTTCCTTTTGTTGTCCTTTTTGCCCCGTTTGCCCTTATTGCCCTTTGAGGACTCCCCAACTTCCACCATGTTTGCCTTAGCCGAAGCTTGCAAAATGGTGCCTTTTTGGGCCACCCTGTTGTCCTCTTCTATACGAAGACGGACGACAAGTTCCTCAATCGTCATTTCCTTTCGCTTGTGCTTAAGGTAGTTTTTAAATTCTACCCACGAAGGAGGCAATTTTTCGATCATGGCTGCCACTTGAAATGTCTCGCTAAGTACCATTCCCTCAGCGTGGATGTCATGAAGTATAATCTGTAACTCTTGGACTTGGTTCATAACAGTCTTGTTATCAACCATTTTGTAGTCCAAGAAACGGGCAACAACAAATTTCTTTGTTCCCGCATCCTCCGTTTTGTACTTTTTATCCAAAGACTCCTGTAGGTCCCCTTGAGTCGTATGGATCTT
Source organism: Helianthus tuberosus (assembly GCA_030545235.1). Lineage (NCBI taxonomy): Eukaryota > Viridiplantae > Streptophyta > Magnoliopsida > Asterales > Asteraceae > Helianthus > Helianthus tuberosus. Next base: position 18,353,604 of record CM060410.1, read on the forward strand.
CACAGAATTGTCTTTCCAATCAAGAGTGCGGAATCCTCTTGATCAGAATATAGCAGAATGAGTAGAAACAGAAATCACTTTCAAACTAGGTTTCTATTGATTATCAAACTGAAGTATTACAATCAATTAAACCCTAACCAACTATAAAATTCGTCCAAGCTGTAGGAGCTCTCACGAAATTCTCACACAAACTGTTTTGGCTGATTAACCTAAACCCTAAAGCATAACCTTGTTTATATAACACAAGGTTGCTACTTGGGCTGGGTTTACTACATGGGCTAGGCCCAAATCATTCCCCATCACCCAATGTGGGTTTTGTTTAGCCCAAACTCTATTATCTCACTAATACAAAGCTAAACCCGCTAACTGTTTATCGTTTATCAAATTACAAGATATCCAAAGACCAAATCTAAGCTGTTGTCACAAACATGCACCAACAAACTCCCCCTTGCCAATAGCTTCATAAAATAACTTTGTCTTCAGTCTTCTTGCAATCTTCATGTATTCTTGCACTGTCTTTGGTCTTTGGATAGCTTCAGCTTCAATAGCTTCTGTCAGCAACAGACTCCCCCTAAGCTGATGCATCCAATCACCAAATCTTCAAAAACTTTAGCATTTGAGTAAACTCCAGTTCATCATATGTATAGCAATCTTCAAACTCTTCAACTTTGTCTGCAATGTAGAAAGGAGGTTCTACCATGCATCCAATCAAACTCTCATCTCTTCACAGCAACTTCTCAGCAACATACTGCTTCAATCTGTATACTATAAAACAAACATCTCGAGAAACCATAAGAATTTTTCAACAAAGTTAAATAAATTATTATTATTTAAGAGATAGTTAAACTGTATCACAGATTAAGCATTTTCACTTTATCATCAACACGCAAAACTTTTTAATCACACCCTATAACCCGCATGATTTAAAATTTTGAACTCACTTTCTAACACCGTCTCCCCCTATCAGTAACAATTCCTCCAAGAATAACAGTTTATAGTACGTTAAGAATTTTAAACAGAAAAAAAAAAACACTATTTTTGGATTTTTATATGTTCTAAAAGCAAGTAAATAACAAAAGCAATAAACACTCTGTTTTTGTGAGAATCACTGGTAAGAAGATTATATCAGCACAATCAAACTGTTTAACACCATTATATAATTCTTTATTTAATATTTCGTGAAAAGCAGTCCAAGACGATTACCAGTATGTTTGTCCTCTTAAACAAAATGCATGAACATTTCAAGTACCATTACCGTATGATACGTTAAGGTAATTTTAATTACTGATATACTAGTGTGTCCCACTTCAGGATATACCCCCGCGATCAAGGTATGCACAAAGATTCATCGTAGTAGGTGAGTATACTGATGTCATCCTTTAAGATATCCTGACAGTGCCTAGGTCTGCATATAATCTGTTTTATCATGTTTTGATTTCTTAACAATGAACACCCAAATAAATACTAATCAAATCCTGGAAATATAAACAACACACTCTATCATGCAAGTATCTTCCCTACCACATATTTCACAAGTCCAATCCAGATTTCTGAAATCTTAACTGGGAATAGGTTGAGAAGAGAACAGAATAGATCTTTAGTAGAGATGGTATAATATACAGATCAAATGAGTTTTTCTCAGTTTGATATAGGTTTCTTGGGTTTCTTTTGGGCACTTGAGGGCCTCTTTCGGGTGTATTAGATCTATAGCGCGACAACGTACAGCTAGATCAGCATGTATCTGGATGCAGCAGAAGCTGTCGTTGCCTAGCACCTCCAGGTCAGCATATATCTGGATGCAGCAGAGGAGGTACACGACTTTTTTTCAGAGAAGATTTCAGAATCAGATCAAAATTGTGTGTATCGGGACAACATGCAGACATTTAAATAGAAATGAGCTAATTCCAAGTGACTTTCTTTCCTGGGGTCATGTACAATTTTAGTTCTGAACAGAAGGACAGCCAAGATATCCCCAGATGAAATAACAGTATAAAGACCCAAAACTTCAGATTTTGGCAATCTATCAACGCAAGATTTAAGGTCATTAAACCATACACCACTGATGTGTTCCCCACTCATACACAGTTTATTTAGGTTCATATCACTTTGGTAAGTTGATTATTTCATGCTTTTTGCCTACTGGTACATCATATAATGAAGCTGCTATCACACTTAAGCATTTTAATTCATTTTCAGTGTGACAGTCTAACTTGCTGATGTACTATCATTTCTCCTTTTTCACACAGTGATAACTCATTTTTTATTTTCTATTTTTTTTTATGTTTTTGATTTTTCAATGTTTTTGTATTTTTGATTTTTTTAAGAAAAGCAGTAAACTATTTACAAAATTCTTATGAAAAACCAGTTATTCAGGATTCCTCATCCCGTTGAGTTCGACTAAAAGTTCAAAGCGAGCCCTGTCAAAAGCTTTAGTATAAAGATCTGCCAGGTTATCTAGTGTGTCGACTCAGCACTTTGAACTTCAATTGAAATCAATCAATATAAATATATATCAACAATCTCACACCCCCCTTCATGTGCCTAGAGCAGCCATTATCAACATAAGTTGATAATCCTCCTTAGCAGCTCCTGCACACACTAACTAAAAAATTAGTTAGATTGGGGGACCCAAGCCTTAATGGTCTTGGGTCGTCCAAATTCACCAACTATTTGAACATCCATCCAATATCCATTACTCCTAACTGGAGTCTTGAATCTTAGACCTGTTGATGGAATTTGATTTTGATTTCCACTAGGTCTTTGGTCCTGAGGGTTCCTATATGTGTTTGGACTATTTGACCTTTGAAAATTTTGATTTTGATTCCAAGAAGCATTATTGTTGTAATTTCTAAAGCCATTGTTATAAAAAGTTCGACCACCATTATTTTGGTATCGATTTTGATATTGACCTTGACTTCTGAAATTATTAGAATTAAAATTGTTCATTCTTGGTGAACTGCTTCTAGGTCTCTCGTATCTGCCTGGTGGAGATCTAGGCTGAAATCTTGGTTGATTTCTTTGAAAACGAGGAACTTGTGGAGTTCCTGTTCCAGCCTTATCTACACCAACAGCAACATTCTCTGGTTGCTTAGGAGCAGATTTCTTTGGAGAATTTGAGCCTTTCTCCTCACCATCACCTTTCTTCTCTGGTAATTTTCCTCTTTGTTTTTCACTAATTTGTGCTTCACTCTTTTTGTTAGGACAGCAGCTAGCTACATGTCCTTTGATGTGACACTTGAAGCACGATCTCCTTTTCAAAGACTTCTTAGCTGGAGTCTCTGAGGTAGATCCCTTATCAGATGGTGATGATCCCTTGGATGAACCTTGTTTAGTTTGCTTGGATTCAGATTTTTCTATGTTTTTTATTTTTAGCAAACTCTACATTTGATTAATTTTCAATAACAGTTGTTTCATTTTTCATATCACTACCTTGAACAAAATTAATCTTTTTAACAAAAGCTTGATTTTTATTCTTAGGCGGTGAATTTTTCCTTTTCGAAGATTCCCTGTTATTGTTCTTCTTAGCATCATCACTCTCAGATCCATCACCTTGACTTGATGTGGATGCGAAACTACTTGGTGCAGATGCCATAAAGTTTGCTAGCTCATCTTCACTAGGCAGGAATGAATAATCATGACTAAGAGGAGGTGGAACTTCATTAAATCCCTGGAAGCCCACACTGGTCTTGTCATTACTCTTCTTTAACCCACCCATCATGTGTTTCATTACAAAAGACGAATCTCTGAATTGACTCAATTTCTTTTCAAGTTCAACAATTTTGAGTTGTGCATCTGACAACTCTTTGCATTTTTCAGAAATCTCTTTTGTTTTCTCAGCCATCATGTCATGAGCTAAGTCTATGACTTGAAGTTTTTCATTTAGTTTGCAAGTTAAAGCTTCAATTTCAGCTTCATAACCTTTTATCTTCTTCAAGTATGATGATTCATTTCTTTTAGCAAAAAAGTTTGATTCTTTAATGTTAGACATCTCACTTACCAAACTTTGGTTTTGTGTTGACAACCTGTCAACCTCACCTTGTAGTTCACGACATCTCACACATACAGAATTAGATTGTACCTCTTTCTCATGAACTTCTGAGGTTTCATCAGCAACAACATGTTCAGCTTCACTCTCTTTCTCTACTTCAGCATCCACTTTTGCTTCAGCATTCTCCACTTGAGCTTCAGCATTCTCCACTTGAGCTTCAGCATTTTTCACTTCAGATTCAGCATCACTCACAGTAGTTTCGGCCTCATCAACTGGCACTATTTCTGCCATGAATGCCTGAGTGGCACTCTCATTTCCCTGATATCGCTTTTGTAATGCATCCCACATATCCTTTGAATTAGTGTACTTTTTGAATGTATGCTTGATGCTATCAGGTAAGGACATCTTTATCGTAGCCAAGGCTCTCTTTTCAGCCTCATACATCTTTTTATCATCCTCTTGCATGTTCACATAGTCTGTTCTACGTGGTCTGCCCTCATAATCGTGTGTTGGGTTTATGTACCCATCTTCAATACAGATCCACATGCGTGCATCCTGAGATTCAATGAATGATTGGAAGCTGGCCTTCCATGTAAGATAATTCTCCACCTTCATCATCTTAGGTGCATTCAAATTCGTCATGTTCGACATTTTAACGCAACAGACTGGTAAAACCGTACAAAATATCTCCGAAAACAGTGGTTACCAAATTACACCTTTAGAATCGTCTCGAAAAGACAAATCCAATGATATATAATGTCAAAAACCGTATTCGGGATATTTTTTTTTACCCTAAAAATGCAAGGAATCTAACGGTGCAAACAGTTTCGGCAGATGAGCTACGGATCACTTTCTATTTTCAAAAACGTTAATTTTTCCTTACGCTTGCCAGAAAATCTTCCACCTTTTTAATTATGCTGCTAATTTCGCTGGTTAATCCAATAATTTCGCTGGTTATTTCGCTGCACAGGTTAATTTCGCTCAAAAGTTCAATTTCGCTGGTCAATTTCGTCTGTTAAATTCACCGGGTTAACCAGTTCGCTATTATGACGACCAGAAAAGTCGCCGAAAACCGTAATAATTTCGCTATGGAAAATTATACGGTTACCAAAGTCGCCTTTGGATTTAAATTCGCCGGTTACTGAGATATAAGTCCCAAATTCGCTGGTAAATATGCTGGATCAGTTAATTTCGCAGGTCTATTAATTTCGCAGATCAGTAAATATGGAAATCCAATCTTCTCGAAAATTTTGATGATTTTCTGGATTCTAGCAACACCTTCCTGCAGAATCGAAACAGCAAAATAATCAGTAATTTTCGAAAATAATATGATGAAGATGAAGAACAGTCTTCGAATTCCAGCCAAATACTCGTCAAAAATCAGCAAAACCTATCCCGAAAACCTGCAAATCATCAAAATCACACACACAAACTGATCAAACACAAAGAAATTCGCTGAAAATTATCAAAACTCAAGAAATTTCGAAAACCTAATTTCAGGTTTCAAAAATTTCGAAATTCTCCCTGTTTCTCCAAGAACAATTCTGAACCGAGCCTTCAAGAGCCTAACGCTCTGATACCAATTGTAGGTCCCCTTGAGTCGTATGGATCTTCACAGAATTGTCTTTCCAATCAAGAGTGCGGAATCCTCTTGATCAGAATATAGCAGAATGAGTAGAAACAGAAATCACTTTCAAACTGAGTTTCTATTGATTATCAAACTGAAGTATTACAATCAATTAAACCCTAACCAACTATCAAATTCGTCCAAGCTGTAGGAGCTCTCACGAAATTCTCACACAAACTGTTTTGGCTGATTAACCTAAACCCTAAAGCATAACCTTGTTTATATAACACAAGGTTGCTACTTGGGCTGGGTTTACTACATGGGCTAGGCCCAAATCATTCCCCATCACCCAATGTGGGTTTTGTTTAGCCCAAACTCTATTATCTCACTAATACAAAGCTAAACCCGCTAACTGTTTATCGTTTATCAAATTACAAGATATCCAAAGACCAAATCTAAGCTGTTGTCACAAACATGCACCAACAACTCCCATAAATCTTTGGAAGTCTTGATATTGTAGTACACATTATACAAGGCATCCGAGAGACCGTTGAGTACATAGCCTCGATAAATGAAATCTGAGTGCTTCCAAGCCTCTACCGCGCTCAGAGCCTGAGCGTCGGTCTCCCCTTCCACAGGTTGGGGAGCGGTTTCAGTCAAGAACCTCGCAAGGTTCATGGTGGTCAAGTAGAAGAACAACTTCTGTTGCCACCTCTTGAAGTGGAGACCCGAGAACTTCTCAGTTCGTTCAACATGATTTGCCACTGTGGACGCTCCCACAGTGTTGGCAGGGGTTCCAACAACAACATTGGTTTTGATGGTATTCACGATTTCAGTCGACATTCTGAAAAGTTCCAATGAAACAAGTTAAAATTCTGTTTAGAAATAATAAATGTGCTAATTTATTATTGTCCCAAACTAAACAGAAGCAAGAGTTTTTGAAACCACTGCGCAGCTTCTAAGTACAACTTTGAAGACTACAACAGTAGGCTTTTAGAACTCAGCTAAAGAAAGGAGTAGAAGCAGAGTTCTGTTTTGACAAAGTCGCTACTTTGAATCAAAACAGAGAAAAAATCTTTTTAAAACACAACCTGCTGTGGGAAAACAAAAATTTAGAATCACAGCAGAATTGTTTGTGTCTTACACGAACGGTGTTTTAAAAATTTGTTTTACGATTGTAGGAATCCGTTCGTGCAAAATTAAATAAAAATCTTTATTAACTTGAATTACAAGAATTAAACAAAATGATACTGAAAGAATACAATTACAACAGACACAAACAGGAAAAAACAAGAACAAAGTTCGAACAGAACACTGTTCTAAGCTGAGGATCGTGTTAGACACGGGTCCCTTAAAACAAATTTCGTGTCTCCCAGGAGATAACATTTGTTTCCAGGATACAACAGCTAAAGCAGTTGCAGTACCTTGCTGCTTGAAGATGAAGAAAATTCAGAAGTGAGGAAGATTGTATGTTGCTGTGTTTCAGTGTCTCAATTTTGTTGAAGGAGCCTCCTATTTATACAACAGATCTGAAAGAAACTGAAAAACGAATTTAATGGGAGAATTAAACTGCATTAAACGTCTTTAATGCACTTTAATTCGTCATTAAATTCGCAGTCCAAGCCACTGACTTCGTTAGTTTTGAATGCTGAATGTAACTGCACTTGCATTAACTGCAGGAAGCTTCTGCATGAGCGCACGCGCAAGACTGCACGCTCATGCGCGCGTGCGCCATTTTGGCTCACCTCCATGCGCGTGTGCGCCACCTTGGCTCAATCCCATGCGCGCGTGCGCCACGTCACCTGTGAACCTCTACGAGCACGCCACACAGTCGCGCCGTTTTGGCTCACTTTGGTGCGCTGAGCACGACACTTCAGTGCCCATGCTCCATGCGCGAGTGCGCGCCACCATGCCACGTGTAGTCGCGCGCGTACGCGCATGACTGCCACGTCATGCACCAATGCGCGCTGACCCACCTGGGTCATGCGTCTACATGCCACATCTCTAGCCACTTGGTCTTTGTAACCCCTGTGTTGCACCACACGCATGTGGTCAAAAATACAAAGGCGGCTCTCAAGCGTGCGAAGTGCAAAGTGCGCCATCAAAGCGCCACATTGCGCCCCATCGCCCACGGCACGCGCTCACGTGCGCGTGTGCGAGTGCGAGTTAGGGTGCTCTACACCCTTCGCGAGTACACTTAGTGACTGCTTCCATGAAACAATAAGGATGGAGAGTTCCCACTTAAATACCCCTTTAAGTTTCATCTCTCCTCCTATGTGGGACAAGGTGCTACTTTCCCACTTATTTCAGCATTCAAGTTTCAAACACCAAACTTTAAGCATTGATATCTCATTCATCTTAGCTCCGTTTTGGACGTGGTTTAGTTCGTTGCGAAGCTCTTCCGACATAGAACACAAACCCATAAATAAATATATAAAACCTGCTCATTTTATTATATTTATTTCTAGTCCAAAATAGGAAAAAAAACATTTTCCTATATTTGTGAAAAATGCTATTTTCACAAATTTCCAACATATAATAGCTAGCGTATGCAGTGTAGCTGAAGAACTTGGCAGCTCACCATCTTTCAGTGCACTGGGATCATTGTCTTTATCCTCACACCTCTTCGATTTGCACTCATCTTGTTTACATCCCGTATTCTCCCCCTGAGCTGCAAGTCGCTTCATAAACAATTCATTCTAATGCCTTAGTAAGTCATTCTACTGCGTCTGTAAATGATTCTTCTTAGTCAAATCATCAATCCGAGCATCATGTGCTTGATAAGAGCAGTCTAAAGCTGAGTATAATGAACCGGTTGTACTATTATGTGATCATGATCAGCACAGAATCACTTAAGCTACGAACCCCTTCTTCCAAAGCAGTTATTCTCTCACTATCAGGTATAGATGAATCAAAAGAAAAGTCCATATGAGATGTTTCAATAACATAATTTGGTGGTATTAACGAGCATGGAAATGAAGTACTAGGACCCAATTGGTCCTGAGGTAACTTGGTAGTTGTTACTGTTGTACACCGAATAAATTGAGTTACCACTTCAGGAGTTGATAAAAGGAACTTGAGAAGTTAACGGTGGTATCACTGGTGTTGAAGAAACTGTAACTAGTATTTCTGTCGTAGTTGATGAAACTGTTGTTGCTATACGACATGAGTAGATTCACTCACTGCTGAGTGCCAGAGACACAATAATCCAAACTGTCGTCTCAGGAATACTAATTTCCACTTCCATCGACACGGGCATTTGAATACTAACTGATGGAGTTGATTCAGAAGTGACACCCCCACAGTGTTGTACAACAAAATCATCTACGTCATCGTTAGTGGTGGCAAAGTGGGCAAGTTTGATGGGTTTGGGTAATGGGTCAACATGGGTTTGGGTTAGGATGAGTATAGGTCCATTTGGGTATTTTAAAAAAAGGGTCGGGTGGGTAATAGATCAAAATGGGTTTGGGTTAGGATGGGTTTAGTTTAATATAGGTTTGGGTAAAGATAAGATAAAAAATAATTAAAAAAACATTAATAAAATAAAAAATTAATAAAAATGTAAACATACTAAAAAAAATCAAAAAATTCTAAAAGTTTCTAAAAAATAAAAAATTCTAAAAACTCAAAAAAAATTCTAAAAAAATCTAAAAAATCAAAAAAATTCTATAAAATTAAAAAAATTATAAAAAATCAAAAAATTCTTAAAATCAAAAAATTATATAAGATCAAAATTCTAAAAAATAAAAAAAATTCTATTAAACCAAAAAAAATAAAAAAAATCTAAAAAACTAAAAAATTCAACAAAATAAGAATAAATCTAAAAAGTCAAAAAAATATATATAAAATGAAAAAAATTCTAAAAAATCATAAAAATTCTAACAAATTCTAAAAGGTCAAAAATTCTAAAAAATAAAAATATATATATACATGTTTTTAAAAAACCCTAGAAAACCCAACCGCCCGAAGTTTTTTTTTTTTTTTTTTTTGAAAAAAATAACACATGTAATATACATGTTTTTTAGAGTTTTGGGCCAAAAAAACCAAAAAAGCGCCAAAGGAATGTTTTTAAAAAAAAAAAATTTCAGCAAGTTACTGCCTTTTGTGCCTAACACATGTTAGTCACCCGAAGCATGCTGAAATTTGTTTATTTTTTTTAAAACATCCCTTCGGAGCTTTTTTTTTTTTGGCCCAAGACACTTTAAAACATGTATATTACATGTGTTATTTTTTTTTAAAAAAAAAAAAATGTCGGGAGGTTGGGTAAAAATGGGGGGAGATTTGAGTTTCCAGAGTTTTCTAAAAATTTAAGGGTTTTCTATATATATATATATATATATATATATATATATATATATATATATATATAATATCAAAAAACATTCTAAAAAATAAAAAATCTATAAATCTATAAAATAAAAAAAACTAAAAAATCAAAAAAATCAAAAATTATATAAAATAAAAAAAAGAGTATGCTCCCTATGGTTTCACGTTTTTTTCATTTTTAGTCCCCACCTTTTGAAAATAGCAGGTATGCTCCCTATGGTTTCTCATTTTGTTACTTAGATAGTCCCTGAGTAGATGTCAGCTAGTTTGGAAATAGTAGGTATGCTCCCTATGGTTTGTCATTTTGTTACTCGGATAGTCCCCAGAGTAAATGTTTGGGGACCATCCGAGTAACAAAATGACAAATCATAGGGAGCATACATGCTATTTTCAAAAGGTGGGCACTAAACGTGAAAAAACGTGAAACCACAGGGACCATCCGGGCAATTAACTCTAAAAAAATTATAAAAATAAAAAAAAAATTCTATAAAAAGAAAAAAATTCTATAACATTCAAAAAAATAAGAAAAAAAATCAAAAAATTTATATAAAGTGAAAAAACATTTAAAAATAAAAAAAATTTTAGAAAATAAAAAAATTCTAAGAAATCTAAAAAAATCAAAAAAAATCCTATAAAATCTAAAAAAAATTCTAAATAATAAAAAAATTCTAAAAGTTCTAAAAAATCAAAAATTTCTAAAAAATCAATAAAAGTCTAAAAAATAAAAAAAATATTTTTTAGTTTTTTTTTTTAGTTTTTAGAGATTTTTTTCAATTTTTTAATTTTTTAGTGAGTTAATTGTCCGGATGGTCCTTGTGGTTTCACGTTTAGTCCCCATCTTTTGAAAATAGCATGTACGCTCCCTATGGTTTGTCATTTTGTTACTCGGATGGTCCCCAAACATTTACTCTGGGGACTATCCGAGTAACAAAATGACAAACCATAGAGAGCATACCTGTTATTTGCAAACTAACTGACATCTACTCAGGGACTATCCGAGTAACAAAATGACAAACCATAGAGAGTATACCTGCTATTTTCAAAAGGTGGGGACTAAACATGAAAAAACGTGAAACCACAGGGACCATCCGAGCAATTAACTCTTTTTAGTTGTTTCTTATTTTTTAGATTTTTTTTTGGTTTTTTAGATTTTTATTGATTTTTTAGGATTTGTTGATTTTTTAGGAATTTTTTTTTTATTTTTTAGCATTTTTTAGAATATTTTTGATTTATTAGAATTTCTTGATTTTATAGAATTTTTGATTTTTTAGAATTTTTTTGATTTTAGAGGATTTTTTTGAATTTTTTTACAATTCTTTTGATTTTTTAAAATATTTTTCATTTTATATAATATTTTGATTTTATAGAATATTTTTGATTTTTTAGAAATTTTTTGACTTTATAGAATTCTTTGATTTTTTAGAGTTTTTAAATTTTTTTAGAATTTTTTGGATATTTTATAATTTGTTTGTTTTTTAGAATTTTTGAATTTTTTCCATTTTTTATTTTTTAGAATTCTTTGGATTTTATAGATTTTTTTTTTGGTTTTTTGGATTTTTTTTTATTTTGTAGAATTTTTTTGGTTTTTTAGAATTATTTTGATTTTTTAGAACTTTTTTGGACTTTCTAGAAATTTTTTTTTTTTAGATTTTCTTTCTATTTTTTTATTTTTTTTAGATTTTGTAGATTTTTTATATAACTTTTAGATTTTTTTTATTTTTTGAATTTTTTTTCAATTTTTTAATGGTTTTTTTATTTTTTTAGAACTTTTTTGATTATTTTTATTTTTTATTATTATTTTAAATCTTTTATTATTTTTAATCAAAGAACGACGGGATTAGTGAAGTCACAGTTGTGAAAAGATATCTACGAGTAGTAATTAGTTTAGTGATTTTATCTTTTACCCATCCTGACATACTCTTTTTTTTTTACCCACCACTTCATAACTCATCCCAACATAGTGACTAATTTTGTTTGACTCATCTTAACATATCTTAAAATTGAAATTACCCATATAAAACCCAAAATAGAATAGATGGGCTTGTTTTGTCAGGTCTAGTCATCGTTATCGTCATCCTCATCAGTATGATCTGGATTGTAATCTTTGTCATCATCGTTATCTTTCTTCGTTTTACCTGATGAAGATTTCGAAGGAGGACAAGTAGCCTTCACCATCCTTTTACCTTTACCATCACTATCACTTTTTGTCTCTTCACTAGCTGATTTAAAGTCAGTATTGCCTGAATCTTCTGTCTCTGAGTCCTTTACATTAACATAACCTTTTTGTTAAACATCTTCCGATACATTCATATCTTCATTCACACTCCCTGCTTCCTCATTTGGATTAAAATCTAAGGCAATATCCACCTTTGCAGTGAGATTATTGACTTCATTCCCTACATTAACATACTGTGCCTCAACCTCCTGTACAACCGGATCTACCACTGATTTGACAGCTCTAACTTGTGGTTCATTAGCAGGTGATTGTTGTCGTTGTTCAATCACAGGTGGTTGTGGTGCAATTGGTTCTTCAACATGCTGAATCTGCACATCACCTTCAGGTTGGTTTTGGTGTGGGACATCATCCCAACCATCATTAGGTGGTGCTTCATAGTTTGGATCTAATAAAAACCACCATTAGGTGGTGCTTCATAGTTTGCAATCCTATTCGGTCATTCGATAAATCATGGATAGAATCTATCATGGTCGATTCGAGGCAAATGAATTATGGCATGGTGGATTCTCAAACAGGACATAAACGCTGGTATTTGATGATAGTATCCAGCGTTGTTCACTGTCTGATCCAAGTTCACAACCATGTTATGTCCGTTTTGAAATTATCTTGCTGGAAGAACCGGTGATGGAGCAGGTACTGCGCCCTGAGCCGGAGCAGGTTGTGCTTCTGCCATACCTGCAAAACAAAACAAAACTGAAGGGGTAAGGTCCCAAAAACTTTGCTTCAAGTACTTGGGACCATACCACAACCTCATCTGTCTAACCTTCTTTAGACCTTGCGCGGCCGCGCACTGGTCCTACAAAGAGGATTCAGAATGGAAAATAGAGTCCAACACTTGCGCGCCAAAAGGAAAATAGAAAATCCTTGCGCCAACTTTCATAGCAAACAGGATTTCCATCCTAGCTAACATGTTCGCATGAATAATACCCAGACTTGGATATTATTAATTCCTCTGCTACCACAGAATTAACATAAAGAAGAGCCACACAGGATTACAGCTGTATCCTTCTAGAAGGCTTCATCGTGCACCACCAGTCGGTTATAACCGAATGGACACGTGGCGTCATCCCAAGCTCCCTTAAAGTCACGATGATGGCACGGAATTGAAGAGAGATCTTCACTTGCTCACTTTCCATGTGGCAGTACCCCAACCGTTGATCAAAATAGCGATCAGTGTGCATACTCAAGTCGTTAGTGATTAACGGACGGAAAAATAAACCGCTTATGGAAATGGCACTTTCCGTCAACTTTTCACCAACAGGTTTTCCCGCCCAAACTTAGGCTATAAATAGGAGGATAATTCAAGTATAATTCTCAAGTTACATTCACTTCACTTTCACTTCTTCTTCTTCAATAAACCCTGTACTTATTCTCACGCCGGAGGGTGGTCACGGAGAGAACCCCCATTCTCCCTGTGGCGAGTCTGACGGTGTTCTGTTTTGCAGAGTACGTTGAGGAAGAAGATTATTCACCCCAGAATTGATTGAGAAGATAAACACCCTTTATGCAGATTCAAACCCCCTAGCCTAATTGATTTCGGTCGATTAAACCAGTGTTTCTTCATTGGCGCCCACCGATTTCTCAGTTTTATTCATTTCTTCTCGTTTCAATTCACATTTTATCTCCGTTTTTCAAATGGAAGAAACTCCGACAAATCGTCAATCTGGCCCTCGGCCAAACGTAGCACACAATGCCCGAGTCGATGGGATTGTGGAAGAAGCTTCTGATGAAAACGAGTTACAGTACAACGATAATCAGCCAAATGATCCAGTTACCCCGGGAATGCTCCCTGAAGTACCAATAAGCTCAATCCTGCCTCCAGGAGAAACTCCTATCTCATGGTATGTCAGATCCTAAGGAGCAATAAATGTTGTATATGCACAAATGTGTGCACAAACTGCTGCTCCTACCCAGTCACGAAGACCTACATCTCGTATAAGAGCACCATCTGCACCACGAGCATCTCACCACAATACACCGTCACGGATAGATGTGGAAGATACCGAGGTCTATTCCAGGTCTCCTATAAGGTACGAGCATACTCAGTCCGAAACTCAAAGGGATTATTATGACGAGTCTCATTCCCATCGAAGGCAGTCTGTTCATACTCGGCTGGGACCACGATCTTAACAGAGGCGGGACACCCACACCAACGAGTACGATAGAACATACCACAAAGGAGACAGTACGAGCGTGTTTAATCGGTTACAACCGAATTACAAAAGTTGTAAACCTCGCGTGATTTATAACCCAGAAGCAGAACACGATTACAATTTAATCTACCGCCTAGCAGAGGCAGCATAAAACTCCAAGTTTATTAGCGAAATCGCTTTGGCTCCTTTGGAAAAATCAAAACTCCCATCTAATGTTGGCAAGTTCAATGGCATGACAGATCCAGATGACCATCTTCGGGTGTTTACCAGCGCCGGTTTGGTAGGAGGATGGACCCTGCCAATGTGGTGTCATCTGTTTATCCAAACCCTTACGGGAGCAGCGCAACTTTGGTTTGATAACCTGCCTGTGGGGCAGATTACGCCGTGGGTAAATCTAAGAGAAAAATTCTTGGTACATTTTAGTCAGCAAAGAAGGTATGTCAGAGACACGTCAGACGTGATGAACATATGGAGGCATGACGAAGAAAGCTTAGAAGATTTTATCACGCGCTACAACAAAGAAGTGCTAGAGATAGGAGATGTCCATGAACATTTAATTAGAGCACAGTTCAAATATGATGTTCGCTGCGACGACATGATCAAGGTCCTTTCCGGAACAGAAAGGCTACCAAAGAGCTGGGAAAAGCTAATGGCGGCAGCCAAAGTATATGCCCAGACAGAGAAAAACCTCAGCACTAACAGACCGCCACCACCGCATAGTCGCCCAACAGCTATGAGCGCGAGCAGTGGAAAAAAGTTCAAAAAGAATTGGCACGAATCAAATTCTAGAAACTACTCATCTGAAGACGCGCGAGCTACCATAAACAAGCTCACCGCGCAAAGAGAAACAAAGCAGGATAACAGAGAGAGGCAGTGGACCCCCTTGACCAAAACCCCAGCGGAGGTGCTTAGTACAGAAGGCTATTAGTTTAAGCCTCCTCCACCAATGAAGAATAAAAGGGGCCAAGATCCGAATCAGTACTGTGACTATCACAAAGATAATGGTCACACTACCAACAACTGTATATCTCTCCGCACTGAGATTGAAAAAGCGT
Source organism: Helianthus tuberosus (assembly GCA_030545235.1). Lineage (NCBI taxonomy): Eukaryota > Viridiplantae > Streptophyta > Magnoliopsida > Asterales > Asteraceae > Helianthus > Helianthus tuberosus. The sequence continues at coordinate 18,368,929 of CM060410.1, forward strand.
TAAAAAGTGGTGAGCTTACCCACTTATTGCAGAATGTGCGGAAAGAGATAAAGCAAATTACTCGCGGCGAGGAGGGTCTGAGTAAGAAGGCGAAGAACTAAGCAGCATACAATAGTCTCCTCGCAGGTTGGTCAAGTTTTGTAGCTTATCAATTTATGGCAAGGACTATAGTATGTGTAAGTTAAGTTTCATGTAATTATCCTAAAATAGGAGACTTTGTACCCCGGCCTCTGTGCCCTATCATGAATCAAAACAAAGTTTCTATTATCTCCGTGTTATTACAAAGTGCATGCAATTCCTTTTGGTAAGCGCAAAAACAGTATGGTAGATATAAAACAAGTCTCATGAGCGGTCAGCGATCACACACATCGCGTAAGACCTTACGTTCACACATGAGCTTTATACCACCTTTATTCGCCTTACTTGATCAAAGCAATTGTACTCATGCAAAATATTGTAAGCTAAAACAAATTTCATACTAGTTACTAGCGCATCCCACGCCTTAACAAAAACTATAAATATACACGGCAGTGTATTAACCAAAGTTACTTGCGCAACAACGCATTAACAAAACAGGGATCCACATCCCAAAGCTTATACGTCACTTGTTCATACAACCACAAAGAAAACCTAAGCTAGGTCTTCATCGTCACCTTCTTCCGCGTCTGGAAAGATTTCTTTCAGCTGCGCCACATGGTCTTCAGATTGCAAAGCGACATTAATAAGATCTATGACTGGAAGCTCTAAAGTATTAAATTGCGTCTTTGCAACAGCAAGGGCAGCTTCAGTGTTAATGCCATAAGTAGCAGATCTACTGGTGTCCCAGTCAACCTTTAGGGCATTAACAACGTGATGAACACATTCTGCATACCCTTGAGCATACCCATCATTTCTCACAGCAACCAGCAAATGCGCAACTGTTTTATCCAGCTCTTCAGAGTTAAGCACTGAATTGGAAACCTATACAAAGCAAAAAAGAAGTAAGAAGACGCACAGACATCTTCAAATATTATCAAAGGGTAAACTTACGCTTGCAATTCCATGCTTCTTCAACCACAGCATGTCACTCTTCAATGGCTCAAGCTCACTCTCCGCTGTTGCCCGCGCGGTCTCAGAAATCTCCAACTTATTTGCCATCTCAGAAAGACGGCGCGAAGTCTCAGCCTGCTTAAAATCTAAATCTTTTTTAGCAGACTCAACTTCCGCCTTAAGTTGTTCCTGCTCGGACAATAAAGCAATAAGTTCTTCTATCTCCTTATCTCTAAGGGCAAGAGTAGTGCAGGTATGTACCTCTCGTTGTTCACTTCTTTCCCTATGAGAACGCGCTTCATCCCGCGCAACTTCTGCATCAGTTTTTTCCTTTTTCAATTTTTCAATCTCCGCATCTTGTTTTTTCAACTTTTCAACCTCAGCTCTAAGATTATTGATAACATTGCGGAGACCCATCTTCTCAGCATTATCCTTCTCGCAAATCTCTTTCCAATTTTTGCGCTCCATGGAAAGCAAGGCAGCTTCAGCTTCTGCTTTTCTCTTCCATCCTTCAACTGACCATTCTTCAGTTTTCATGTCATGATTAAACTTAGCCCGGTCAGCCTCCAATGCAGCTTTCAACTGGGCAACTCGAGCTTCATCCTCAGCAGCTTTCTTTTTGGACGCCTTAAAAGCAGCCCACTCCTTATGTATACTATGCCATTCATGCACAATACGGTGCGTAGTAGATGTATAGCCAGCAACCTCTTCAAGATAAGCGCGGTAAGTCTGATCATGCAAACGTCCCTCCTGGAATTTAATCTCCCCAGGCGGAAAGGTTCCCTGCAGCCAGTCCCGGCATACACGCCAATCAGAAAAAGTGTCACCTTTTTTTCAAGTTCCAAACAGGGACATGAATCTCAGTGGCGTCCTTCTCTGAATAAGTTCTGTAATAATAATCCCCCAGGGTTTCATCAGGGCGGATATGGGAACTTTATCAACACGAGAAAAAGAACCTTGGTCCTCTACAGGGATCTTTTCAATATTTTCAGGCATAAAATCAGAAGCCACAAAAGGTGAAGTTGGGATAGGAATCTCCAGAGCAGATTTTCCTTTTTCCGAATCTTGAGCAACAAATTCAGGAGTTTGTGGATGATCAGCACCAACACCCACAGCCTCCGGGCTGGTAATTTTCTCCGCATCAACAGCAACATCAGCTGGCTTTCCAGCCTCAGGGTTCTCTGCCCCAGCGGTCTCTCCCGCCTCATGATCAGTAGCTTCAGTGCTCTCTAACTGCTCAACAACAGGGGCGCGGGGAGGAGAAGACGGAAGCACCTCATTAACTATGCAGTTAATGCGGAAAAATATCGGTTATCGGTCAAGGACCGATATATGAGATATCGTTTATCGCGGTGAGATATCGGTAATTTCTAATATCATGCATAAATATATATATATTTATATTTATATTCATATCTAGAGCCTATATATATACAAGAAGTCTAATATCATGCATAAATATATATATTTATATATATACAAGAGGTGGTAGAAAGTCTAAGTGTGGGAATGAAAGTCTCAAAATATGGTAAATACTTTGTCCCACATTGGTGTGGGAACAAAGTGAGTGGGTGTTTATAAGGTAAATCATTTACTACTCCATTGTAGCTTTATGACATGTTTTACCACAAGTCCTACCCGCGCACAAGGGGGGGGGGTGCAAAAAATGGGTTTCTGAGCTGGAATTTGGTTGAACTCGTGCGTACCCGCGCATCCTGCGGACACGAATGCAGCTCCGAAACCCTAGGGGTCCGCGTGAGGTCGTTTTTTGCTGTGGAGTGCATTTTTTTTGTTTTGTTTTTGTTTTTTTTGTAAAAAAATGGCCAACGCGATATATTGGCGATACAACCGATACGGTTTTTGCAAGATATCGGCGATATTTCGGCGTTGACCACCGATATTATCATTGACCGATATATGATCGATATCGGAAACCGATATTTTGGTGAGGGGCCGATAACCGATAACCGAGATATCGCCGAGATTAACTGCATAGCTCATTAACCACAGGCGATGGTTCTGTATGAATAGGAGAATTGGGTTTTCTGCAAAAAAAAAAAAAAAAAAAAAAAAAAAAAAAAAAAAAAGCAACAACATGTGTTACAAACATACAAACACGCGCATGGGTAAACAGAGAAGAACTCTTACCAAGAAGCGGATTCGAAGTAAAGGCATCAATTTTGCCCCTTCTGCTAATTTTCTTCCTCTGAAGCTTCTTGATAGGCTGACCTTCAGCTTCAACGTCAGCTTGTTTTCTTTTCCTAGCCTTTTTCTTCAACAAAGGCACGGGACTTAGACTCCAAGTCAATCGGATCATCAGGGTTTGATGGAGGGATGTCAGCAGTATCCTTTGGTTCTGGCTTAGGTTTCCTCACAACTGCAGGTGCAAGACCCTCCAATGAATCAGATACCACCACATAATCACACCAGGAGTCAGAGGAACGGCGCATAACTTTCTTCTCTCCTCCCACATTTTTGGCCTTAGAAGTTTGAGTTTTCTCCACATCACCTTTTTTCGGCGCAGCAGTAGCAGTGGGCGAACGTCTTTTCTTTTCAGGGCCTATGCCCAGGTTAGACAGATCACCTACTAAGAAACATAAAGAATGACTTATTCAAATGCGCAGAAACAACAGAAAATAGCACTACGGTAAAAAATTACCAGCGCCAATAGCAGGTTGCGCGGTCAAGTCATCATCTCGCGGAAGAACAAAATTCCTCAGAATACGGTGATACCAAAGTTCCTCATCAGTTTTTTTGGGAATAGTAGCCATCTTCACACCTTCTCTCTCAAAAGCAACAACATACAAAGAAACGACTGAAAAAAAGAGAGAGGCAAAAGCAAGTTCAAAAAAAAAAAGGGGAAACAAACACAAGAAAGGGAAGAAAAACAAGGCAAACCCCAAATCTTACTTTTGCCACCCTCTATATACACTGGCTTCTCTTCCCGATTCATATGCTAGTTCAGACTCATGCTAGCACCAACGAGGGCTTTTTCCGGCAGAGCAATGGACGGAACATCTTTCAAATCCTGATACCAATTTTCATTAGAAGGAGTCTGAATAGTCTCAGTTGGGACATCTTCTTTCCCCCTAAACGTCATCCTCATCGGGATAACCCCAACTTTAATAAAGAAGAACTTTTGTTTCCAGTCATGAAACGACTTTGGGGGTTGAAGCAAGATCTTCTTCGTAGATACCCTTTGAACAAAAGAATAGAACCCTTGAGAACAATGCATCTGATGGAACATTCGAAATCGAGTAACCGACGGTTCAATATGCATCGTACGACAAACAAACTCAAAATGTCGAACCTAACCATCCCAATAGGGTGCATCTGGGAAATATGGAACTTATAATAATCCAGAATGTCAAGAAAAAACTTCGTTGCAGGCAGTCGAAAATTGCCTGAAGAGAAGAAGTCCCAAAATAAAGTGATATACCCGGCCGGAGCATCCGCCGCCGTTTGACCCTCATCAGGGTACCGAGCACCCCAACTCTGCAGAAATTTGAAGTTTCGAATCAAACCATCGAAGGTTTCCCTAGACCACTTCAATGGTGGAAGTTCAACAACCATTTCTTCAGCAGATTCTTCGTGATGGTCTCCGGTTGACATAGAAGAGAGAAATTGCAAATTCTTTCAAGAAACTAATAAAGAAGACGAAGAATAAAAGGATTTTCAAGAAAGCAATAATTAACGAAAAAGAGCAATCGAAAAGGTTTATATACTCACCGCCATAAATAACCTAGATAACTACAACACCACCTTTTTTGGGATTGGCACGGTTATCAAGCGTTAGGGGCGAGTGGGGAAGAGCAATAACGCGAGTTCACGCGCGCGTGGGAAACACAGGCAGTAACGTACAACTGACAGTGACAGCCTGTCACACGTCAACAGTCATTACTGTACCTTTCCACATACCAAAGTCAAGATTTGCAAAATCAAAATAATAAGCAAGAGTATCTTCTCCCTAAAGATTCTCTATTTTCACGCCAAAAACTCTACAGCAAAAAGGCACCTATCCCTTATAGTCCAGTGCTCCACTTATTTGCATAAGAGCAACACTAGACTGGGGGGACTTGAAGGGGTAAGGTCTCAAAATCCTTGCTTCAAGTACTTGGGACCATACCACAACCTCATCTGTCTAACCTTGTTTAGACCTTGCGCGGCCGCGCACTGGTCCTACAAAAGAGGATTCAGAAAGGAAAATAGAGTCCAACACTTGCGCGCCAAAAGGAAAATAGAATATCCGTGGGCCAACTTTCATAGCAAACAGGATTTCCATCCTAGCTAACATGTCCGCATGAATAATACCCAGACTTGGATATTATTAATTCCTCTGCTACCACAGAATTAACATAAAGAAGAACCACACAGGATTACAGCTGTATCCTTCTAGAAGGCTCCATCGTGCACCACCAGTCGGTTATAACCGAATGGACACGTGGCGTCATCCCAAGCTCCCTTAAAGTCACGATGATGGCACGAAATTAAAGAGAGATCTTCACTTGCTCACTTTCCACGTGGCAGTACCCCAACCGTTGATCAAAATAGCGATCCGTGTGCATACTCAAGTCGTTAGTGATTAACAGACGGAAAAATAAACCGCTTACGGAAATGGCACTTTCCGTCAACTTTTCACCAACAGGTTTTCCCGCCCAAACTTCGGCTATAAATAGGAGGATAATTCAGGTATAATTCTCAAGTTACATTCACTTCTTCTTCTTCTTCAATAAACCCCGTACTTATTCTCACGCCGGAGGGTGGTCACGGAGAGAACCTCCATTCTCCCCGTGGCGAGTCTGACGGTGTTCTGTTTTGCAGAGTACGTTGAGGAAGAAGATTATTCACCCCAGAATTGATCGAGAAGATAAACCCACTTTATGCAGATTCAAACCCCGTGGTCTAATTGATTCCGGTCGATTAAACCAGTGTTTCTTCAAAAACAAAACAAACTTTTTAGCATTATAACACATACAGTCTAACTTAATCGTCAAACAGACATATTCATACAAACATAAAGCCCTTACGAACTTGTTAAGAGGAAACGGACTTGTTACGAAAAAATGAACTTGAAAAGTTTGTTTTGATTAAATTCTTTCCAGATAAAAGGACATGTGAAAAATCAACAAGTCTGCTCGTCTATCGTCCGTTCCTGACAAGAACCAGTCACCATTCAATATTTTCCATTTAAAGCGTACAAACAATTAAGTCCGTTCGATGAAACGACACGAACTACAAGTTCAGATTTTAGATTAAAACCTAAAATCAAGCCTCACAAACCACTCATAAAGCGCCGATTAACCTAAAAACAACAACAAATCCAGGTTTTATCGGTTTAATCATGACAAACCAAAACCCTAGTTCATACGAAGCTTAGATTCAAGAAAAACGACACATATAACGACTAAATCTGATGTTTGAGGACATACTTATGGACTGGAGTTACTGTTCACTCGGGTTTCTACTATGAGATTCAAGAAAAACGACACATATTCCTTCAGTCCCTTAGCTTTGCGGGCTTCATCCTTTGTCGCTTGGGCCTGGCCTGCTGATGTGGCCCATCTTCATTCTTCTGGCCCGTATCAATACACCTATCCGCTGGAAGAATTGTGAAAAACCCTAAAACGATTAAAGGAGGTGGATTAGTTACCTTATCATAGGGTCGTTCAAACTGCTCGGTGCTCGTCGCTCGCTCGACGTTTGTTCGTAAATTGCTCGGAAAACACTCGTTCGATTTTACACTCGGTTGTAAATGAGCCACTCTGCTCGATTCGGTTTGTAAACGAGCCAAGCATGAGCAAAGGTATGCTCGGCTCGGTTCGGATCGAATTATTATTTTTAATTAGTATACATATACACTTATAAGCATGTATATACACATATATATACACAAATATAAATTATACATACACACACACACATCTATGTAGTGTGAGGTTAATTGGGGAACACTAAAAAAGTGGGGACCGGTGAACAAAATTCAACTTAACATGTTAAAAATCAAATTTTTTGAAATTTTTTTTCGGCGTTTTTCTTTATAAATACTTGTAGAAGCATTTTTAATAAAAAAAAATTTAAAACTAAAAATATAAAAAAGCCAGTTAAAAAAGGCTAAAAATTTATTTTTTTACAAAAAAGATTTTTCTATTGGAATAGTTTCTAACCATTTTATAAGTAAAAGCGCTTTAAAAAATAAAAAAAAATGATTTTTAACATGTTAAGTTAATTTTATAAGATATATTTTTTTCTAGCTGTTTTTGAACATTTTTTATATATTTTTAGTTTTTGATTTTTTTATTAAAAATGCTTTTACATGTATTTATAAGGAAAAGCGCCGAAATTTTTTTAAAAATAAATTATTTTTAACATGTTAAGTTGAATTTTTAAGAGTGTTTACCGGTTCCTCACTTTTTTAGTGTTCCCCAATGAACCCTTCTCCATCTATGTATACACACATACATATACTTAAATATAAATTAAACTTATAGTTTCATATATACTTCTCTATCAGATTTTGGTCCACTATGTACACATTTACCCACTATATTTATACATACAAGCCCAATACCATCAATAAAAAAGTCAATATCAAATATCAAAGTTAAAACCTAAACCGATAAACGACAGTCTACTCATCGCCTCAATGTTTCGTTTCATGACGTTACCCTAAGTCGATCGTCTCCTGCTCTCAATGTCATTGCTTGTGCAATATAATCATCTCCTCGTCGGCCACAACGTTATCAATACCACTCTTCTACCTTCACAATTACATCTCTTACAATCCCCCTCGGACGCATGGGAGTCTGATCAGCCAACACCACGGTGGTGTTGACTTTGTGTAGCGGACCAAAATCATATTGGTCATAGAGACTCCCTGGTAGAATACTAACACGCACTCCAAGATCCAACAGTGCCCATTCTATTTTAAATTCACCCACTTGTACTGAAATAATGGTTGCCCTGGATCTTGGAGTTTCGGGGGAAGGGTACCCAACAAAACGGCATTCACATTTGCGGTTAAATCAAGTGTTTTAGGAAACTTGTGAAGCCGTTTTTGGGCACTTAACTCTTTCAAACATCCAACATGATCGGGACTCTCTTTAATCGCCTCGAGTAAGGGTAGATTAATTTTAGCTTGTTTAAAATTTTCCCACCTTTCATCCCTTGGTGGGTCCCTTTTACTCAAAACAAATGTTTCAGATGGTTTTAATAACACCATAGGAAATGGAAATTTAACTTCCTTACCATCAACTTCCCTAAACATTTCCTTTTCACAAAAAGATTTTTTCAACTTCATACTTTCCTGATCATGTTGAGAATCCGATTCAGTATCAACATCCTCCACCACTTCCTCAACTAATTGTGATGGTGGAGGAACTTCTACACTACCAATTTCAAAAGTTGGAAGAATACTTACCGCGCTGACATGCACATTTCTTCCATTATTCGAACTAGACGACTGATGTGCTGGATTCACTATGGTAGTGCTCGGTAACTTACCTGGATCTCTCCTCAGCTGACCCACATCTTCTGCTTTGCCCCAACTTTTTCTGCATTGCTGCAGAAGTTTTGTCTCGAACTTCATTATCATTTTGGATGTCCTTCATGAACTTCATAATAGCATCCAGTTTTTCATCACTCGTTCCACCACTAGCACTTGAGGAGTTCCCTTGCTGAATACCCTGATTATACGGGCCCTGATTTTGGTAATTTCCTTGTGAGTAATTACCTTGACGGCTCTGATACTGCTGGCCTCCTTGCATGGGTACCTGAAAATTAGGGTTCATTTGATTAGCAGTATTTCCATAATTGAAATTTGGGTGATTTCGTAAACCTGGATGATATGTATTCGGTTTCATATTATATTGTTTTCGTTCACCGAATACTTGGTTCACTTCTTCATTCGGACCCATCCTTGCGGGACACTCTCCAACCTGATGTCCTAACTCACCACAATCCGTACACACCGCAAATGCACTCGCTGTTCTAACTTCGGTTCCCTTTCCCAACTTCATTTGGGCTACCTGACATTCAGAAAGTAAATTTTGATTCCTCAACTGCTCGACCCATTCCTCAGCTTCATAATCGACCGATTTTGCTGAACTCGATCTTGCCCTCTTGCTAGATTGTGCTAGTCTCTTAGAAGTGGCACTTTGTCTCACCAAGTATGCCCAATCCATAGCTTCAGTGTTTGTGAGAAATGTACCATTGCTGATGGCTATGAGATCTCTTACATCATCTGGAAGTAGCCCATCGTAAAACGCCTTTATCAATTCCCATGTCTGAATTCCATGATGTGGACATTTTCGTAGCAACTCCTTAAACCGTGTGAAAGCTTCATGAAAAGACTCCCCCTAATGCTGTTGGAAAGCTCTTATTACCTCTCGAGCTTCACTGGTTCTATTCATAGTATAATACTCTTCCAAGAACAGCTGCTGCATCTCTTGCCAAGTGTCGATACTCCCCGGAGGTAATGTCGCGAACCACTGCCGTGCTTTGTCTTTCAGGGTAAATTGGAACAACATTAGCTTCACCTCATCCTTTGTAAACCCTGACCCTCCAATAGTCTGGCAAATTGAATCAAAACTTGCAATATGCAAGTATGGTTCTTCGGTTCTTTTTCCATAGAATTCCGACAGATGGCCTAAGTTTTGAGGCCTCACCTCAAAAGGTCGATTATTGTTACCCACCGGTGTAACTATAGCTGATGAGTTGGGCATTACAACGGCTATACATGATTATTTATATTATCTTGTTCATCCTATATTCATGAAGAATTGTCACAAAACGAGTTTATACATCAAGTCTTTCAAATCATCAAATCAAACATAAACCTTATTCTATAGGGCAAATCCTACTTCCAATTACACATATCATAACATAAACTCATGATTGGGTTGAAACTCATTTCCTACAATTCACCAAATCAAGAAATTGACTTACCACTTCAATAAACAAGGTTAAGTGATTAAGAATTTAGACTCATGCATTCGATTCTCCTTGAAATTCCTACTCAATTTGATGGAATTAGTGAAACAAGGGTTTCACCTTGTCTCCTGCTTCTGTTCGATCGCCTAGACACAAACACACACAGTGTGTGTGTTTTATTTTTATTCTTTTTATTATTTTGAGTTTTAGCATGTTACACATTTGGCCCTTCTAGTTGTATATTTATTTAACTTAGTTTTTTTTCTCATCATTTACTAGTACTTTGTCACATTTACATTAACTAGGTTAGACCTTTAGTTATTTTAACTTGTATTATTTACTAAGTCATTTTTGGGGTGTTACATCTTCGCGGGGCGCGAGCCGCCATACTCCAGCCTATAAATAGTGGCCTATCAGTTCATTTCAACTCGTTCATTTCTCGATTCCTCTCTCAATTTCTATATAGTAGAAACTATACTCGGGCATAATACCCACTATAAAGCGAAGCTCTGCCTCGTTGTAAGTATTATAACCCTTCTATTACCCTACACGATCGATTTAGATTTCCGTAACGCATGTCGGCTCTGCCCGACTCAGTCATTGGAATTCTGTCTCGTGTTACACTCGATTGATCTATGATTCCGTAATACATGTCGGCTCTGCCCGACTCTGTCATTGGAATTCTGTCTTGAGTTGTACGGTTAATGTGATTTGGATTATTTTACTAACACGTGTGCATTGTTTAATTTTAATAGATAATAACCAGGAGAATCACCAGGAAGCTATAGTAGTATCATCTAAGTTAACAATGTAAGTACATTCACTTTTTCTCACTATTTGAGAGTACATTTTTATGAGTCAAAATGTTTTACCAAAACCTCAAATGTTTTCAAATACAATTACAGTGATTAAGTCTTTGTAAGTCTTCAATTGCTGCCAGTATTATGGGGTTTGTATACAGTACTTGATAACCTTCACAATTGGGCACGGGTATCCAATGTGTGATATGACCATAGTCACAGATCTGTCGAGTGACGCTTACTGACCGAGTAATTGTGTAGATATAAACATTGTAATCGCCCTTAATACTGTAATGTGTAAACAAATGATGCTTTACAAATGGAATGTACTTACCAGTATTTCTTGCTGATAAAATGTTTTTAAAACGCGTTTCAGGTAACACAATATGAAAGCCAATAAAAGCCAGCTGGAGAGCATTGAAGGCTTAGAAAAGTGACTATAAAAGTTACCTAAACAAAAAGGAGACCTTGTTTTCAATAAAAAGGGTTTATCCCTATAAATGTATTATCAGCAAAACTTGGGTTATATCCCATTTATCTGTTTTAAATATTTTGGTGTTTAACTCTGATAAAAATATTTCCTAACTACGGTCCTGACCAAAATTTCCGCTTCCAAGTTAATAAACACCGATACCACTAATCTGGATCTCGCGACACCCACTTCCGAGTAGGGGTTGGGGGTTGCGACAAGATGCGACATTTGAACCAGCTAAAGGCGAAGAGAATGTGTTAGAAGACAAGCTTTGGAATGAAGACACGACATGGATGCAACCAAAGGATCAAGATGATCGAGTTGCAGCTGACCACTCATCAACACCATAAGGATCTAGAATTCCAAGATCAACGTCTCATGAGCAACGTTCAAGGGGGAGTTTGCTGATACACCTCCTAACTGTGCTAAGTGAAGACATCTCAAGATCCGACAACTATGTGAAGAACGAACCCTCACGAGTAGCATCCAAGGGGGAGTTTGTTGATACATTTAGTGTGGATACGGCTCGTTTCGGTTCACCCGAGTTACGAAGTGAAGACCGAAGCATGATATCCTCCGTCGTGACTCGGAACGCATTCAAATTCGTATTTGTCGTAAAATAGTTGCGAAGTGCAAACTGTTTGTTACCTTTCTGCATGTTGCTGATCTGTCTGCTTGTGGCTGTTTATTTCAGTCTGCATGTTCTGGATGACTGCTGCAACCCACGAAGAATCACAATGGCGAAGAACCAGCTATGGCGAAGAACCCGCATGTCTAAATATCACGAAGAACAGCTGTTTAGCGAAGAACCCTGGCGAAGAACCTCTGCAAAGAACATTATTCGTCTTGTTACTTCTGCTGAAGAACCCATGTTCATGAAGAATATACATGGCCGAAGAACCCCATGTTATTCGTTGGTTTAGGTCCTTCTTGGGCTTCTTATCAGGCCCAGTAAGGTTCTTCATTGAGTTATGGATAAGGTTGTTATATAAAGGCAGTTTGCATATTAGATAACAGGAACACATAGAACACAGAGTGAACTCAGGAGAGCTTAGAGAGAGCTTTATCTTGTATCATCTTGTATCTTAAACTCTTTTGGTTGAAATATATTGATCTTTAACGTTGAATCTTTGTCGTGTTTGTGTGTTCTTGTCTTGGTTGCATACCCGTTCAGATTCCGCACTTGCGGGTGTGTCAAATAGCAAGGATAAGGTTTACTAGATCCTCCTCTAGGGACCTACAAAAACGCGTTGGAGATTACAGGAAGAGGAAACAATACAGTAACTGAAATTCAATTATTAACATTTATTAGAAGAAATTCGCTCCTAAATTACGCGCCAAAAACATCATTATATAAACGACGTTAAACATCGCTTCCATAATCACTTCAATCTATCATTCTGCAAAACATCTTTTACCAAAAACGCTAAGTTTAACCAAAATGCTAAAAATGACAACCATCGTTTGGTGGAGATACACTCTCAGAATCAGACGATTCGTCATACGTTTTGACAACAGAAGGAGGGTGTATGTTAGGACAATCAAAGCAATTTTGAAGATGGAAGAAGAGGTACAGAGGGGTATCCTATCGCTTGGCATCGCTCTGGATAACGAATGTCATGAAACACATAAGCTTATGAAAACATTAACAAGGAAATTTGGACCAAGTAAAGCAGATGGAAAGTCGGACCCAGTCATAACATCATGGGGTTTTGATGAGGAAACAGACATGGTGACCGTTATATATGACAGCGGAGAGCAGGAAGACTATCTGCTTAAAGACATCATGACAAAGCAGGAGATTGGGTTTATGGAAGAATTACACAATGCCACTGGTTTGAACATAGACATTGACTTAAAAATGGCGTTGATGCAGGACATGTTCAAATGGAGGCTTCAGAATCTTCAAAAACAAGCCGATGAAAGTGAAAGTGATGACATGGATGAAAGTCTAGATGAAGACTCCGAAGAAGAAGACGACGGAAGTGATGGATACCTCTCAGATAAAGTACCTTCTGACGAGGAATTTTAATTTTTTTTTTTTTTGGTTTTCTTCTGTGTAATCTTTTTTTAAGATAATTAAATGCTATATTTCTCCATTTAGTTTCAAAATGCCAAAAAAATACTACAAAAAGTTATTGCTTACAAAACACCAAAAATAATAAAAAATATTTTTCATGTTTAATATTTTCTCTGTTATTGTATTTTGTCATCTTGGTCTACATAATGGCATTAAAAAATGCCAAACTTGGAAGATGGGACGCCCATCACCCTAAAACTGATAAAGCTGAACAAAACAGTAAATACACACAATAACTGGAAAGACGGTTACTTTATTACTATCATTTATTATAATTAAAATCCCGCATAAACTACGCGCCAAACAACTCATATAAGAGAGAGGTCTCTACACAAAGAATTGATCACACCCAGAAAACAAACGCCATGTTTCCTAGAAACCACTCACTTTAAACGCCAAAAAATAGTTAAAAAAACCACAAATGGCAAAGCTTTCACTGAATGGATTCTTCTCTGAGGTGGGTATCTCTATAAGCCTTTGCTGAATGAGATGGAAAAATATTCAAGAAAAAGAGACTGATGACAGTGATATGTCATCATGTGAGCTTTGTTCTTGATGACTATATGCATGGGATGAAGGGATCAATACCAGTGTAAAATGCTATTTTGGACTCCGTTATTATAAATGGCATTCAAGCAGGAGTTGATCTTCAATGACATGTCACCAAACAAGAATATCACACCAAAAAACAGGATGCCACTAACAAGCTTCGTCTAAAAAGACGGGCGTTATGTAGGAAAGTTGACATCTAGCTACAGTATTCAAAGGTTAAAACGCCAAAACAAATTTAAGAAGAAGAGGCAGATGACAGTGAATATTTAGATGAGAAATTAGATTACCATTTTTAATATTTTTTTCATTTTCTATTGTTTTGTCATCGAATTATCTCCTGTTTGTTATCTAATTCTCTACTAATAATACATTATTATATAAAACACCAAAAACTACAAACACCAAAAAGCTAATAGTATGAAAACTGTAGAACGGATGCTAAAAAAGCACCTTGTTAATGTATTAAACGCCAAAAAATTAACTAAACGCCATTAAAAACATTTGGTCATATTGTAATCTTATGAAAATATTAATGAATCGTAATGAATTATTAACAACGACACTAACGCCAAAAAATTGACCGGGGAAACGCTAAAACGCCAAAAAAATTATCTATGTGACACAAAAACAATTAATTCACCATGACATATCCAAGAAACAATAAACGCCAACTAGTTAATAAATATAATTACGCCAAAATAAACTTAGACACAAAAAATGAAGCAGCATGTTACACAAAATTGGGAAATAAAAGAAGATTGAAAAGACAAAAAAGCCCCTCACGCCCTGATCATATCTCGGGCCACGTGTTGGGCCAGGATGCGTTCTCACCGTTCTCACACTTTAGGGCGTTTTCTCCTGATCCCGTTTCTTAATAAATATACTAGTAGGGTGCCTGCGCAATGCGGCGGGGGCGACATTTTGGATTGCGGTACACGTTTCTGGTAGTTTTCTTATTCGTATAATATTTATGATAACGTTATTGTGGTGGATATATGTCATTAGTATTACACATGTGTAAAGTTTTGTTTTTTTATAAAAAGTAATAATCAAAAGACAAAAAATATTGTTTTTTTATAAAAATTAATAATCAAAAGACAAAAAAATAAATGATAAGTTGTTATAATTGTAAAGTATGTTTATTTTATGGGTTAAATTATAAAGTATAATTTTATTCTTTAAAGTTTATATTTTTTTTAAATATCTACATAGTACTCATTCAATAAACATTAAGTTTAAAATTTTTGTTTTTATAAAAATAAAAAATAGTATTTGACTCGTATGTATGTTTTAGAGCTTTAACTTAAATTGTTAAATTTTGGTTTTTTACAAATATAAAAAATTTATATTTTTTTTAAAATTTCAATAACTGTTTTTATAAAAAAATAGGATGTTAAGAGTTTATAACTTTATTAACTTTATATCATACTAAGTTCAGATTTTTAGTTCCTAACTAATCTTATCTATATAAGTCTACTTTTTAACTTATAATCCCTAAAAATATGCAACACAATCTACTATGTATCTAGTCAAGTTGATAAAGAGTTATTTTGAAACTGACTAATATTATCTAGGACAATATAGTTGAACTTATAATTCCAAAAAAATTACAACACAATTTAGTATTTATCTAGTAAAGATTGTAAATTTCTGGAGTATTTTATTTATATTACTTGTTACAAAAAATGTTTATAAAAGAATTATTTTTTTATAAAAACAAAATGTTTTGTTTATAAATAAAGTAAAAAAAATTGTTTTACACATGTAAAGTTTCGTTTAAAAAAAAGATGCTAATAAAATAACAAAAAATACAAAATAAGTTGTTATTGTTGTAAAGTAAGTTTATTTTGTTGGTTAAATGATAAAGTTTATAATTTTATTCTTTAAAGTTCATAACTTTTTTTAAATATCCACATGGTACTCATCTAATAAACTTTAAGTTTAAAATTTTTGTTTTTATAAAAATAAAAAATAGTAGTTGACTCGTAAGTACGTTTTACACTTTTAACTTTAATTGTTAAATTTTGTTTTTATATATGTAAAAAAAATTATTTTTTATAAAATTTTAAAAACAGTTTTTGTAAAAAATAGGATGTTAAGAATTTATATCTTTATTAACTTTATATGATAGTAAGTTCAATTTTTTTGTTTAGCTTTAAAGTTTATTACTTTATTATTTTTTTTAAACAAAAAATACAAATTATTAGATTAATATCCAAGAATAACTGCAGTATTTTATAATTTCAGCTTGACTATATCTAACTGCAATATCTATTTATTGCAACTTTAGGATATTAACTTATAGAGTAAATTACAAGTTTTGTCCTTTATGTTTACATCAAATTGCAGGCGCTGGCCTTTTGGCCAAAAGTTTACAGGCGGTGTCCTTAATCTTTCAAAATCTTATACGTTTTGTCCTTTAGGCCAAACCTGGTTAGAAATCTCAGTTAAAAATTGTCATATGCAATGCACATGAGGGTAAAATGGTAATTTCCCTCCAAACCCTTACACTTCCCCTTCTTCTTCAATGATTTAAAGTTGTAACAAAACAAAACCATATCGAATCGTATACAATTTTGTACATTTCTATATAGCTTTATACCGAGATAAATTTGGCAATCCAGGATACGACTTCAACAGTTTAACCCTATCTCGTACTAATAAAAACTTTACATAGGTTGTGCTAACAGCTGTTGCTTAATTGCAATCAGATCTACGAGGGTTTAAAGTAGTATTAGACCACGTACAGTACAGGTTTATAAATCCAAACAACACAAAAAATCATAATCATGTACTAACAGTTGTGCAAGCTGATATATGAGCAAAACGTGCGATATAAAACAAAATACAAAAGCGAATAAAAGAGTGAATTGAAAACAGATGTGTGATGAACTAACCAGGTACGAGAACCAGGGCCGTAGGTTTTGGGGTGGGAGTTCCAGATGTTTGAGTGACCCATTCTTCGAGGCGATAAGCTCTGAAACTCGATAAATTGAAGAAGAAGAATGGAAAGTGTAAGTATAAGGGTTGAGAGGGAAATTACCATTTTACCCTCATGTGCATTGCACATGACAGCTTTTAACTAAGATTTCTAACCAGGTTTGGCCAAAAGGACAAAACGTGCAAGATTTTAAAAGATTAAGGACACTGCTTGTAAACTTTTGGCCAAAAGGACAGCGCCTGCAATTTGATATAAACATGTAACACCTCGAAAATTCACGTCCTATAATGTATTGACACGTGCCATAAGCTTGAACGTGTAAAAGACTACTCTGGAAGGACTAAAGTTGACAATCATGGAAAGTATGTAAATATACGAGTTCTAAGTGTCAACAGTGAATAAATATACTTCATAATAACCTTACATGATGTTCATATCATCAAACGAATAAATCATGGATCATACGAAGCAAAAAGTGAGAGATTACAAACTACAGGAGTTAAATGTGTCAACATGTTTAAAGATATACCTCTGAGTGACCTTTTGACAAACCCGAATCTTTGTAACTGTTAATTATGCTCACTAGAATGCGCGATATAAATTTCATAAAGTTTCGTTATCGTATGAGAAAGTTATGATCAAATTCGTGTGCGAGGGGTTAAAGCGTTAACATTGAAAGTTATGACCTTTCGGGTTAACCGGAAGTGTCCAGGGACTTGGTAAAGTGGGTATAAGTCCTAAAGCCCTTGTAGGTAAATAATAAGGGGTCAAATTGCAAAATATAAGCTTGGTTGACCTTTCGAAGAGCCAAGGGGCAAGATGTGGAAAACAGAAAATGGAAAATCTGTTTACAGGGGTCAGGCGGGCCGCGTAAAGGTTAATGAAACCTTACGCGGGCCGCGTCAGGACGTCAGATGCAGAAACATTGAACAGCAGCCAAATTTCACGCATAAACCGATTTTCCACATCTTTCTTGACCCCTAAACCACCCCTAGACACTTAGGGACACTTGTTGGTGATTTGTGGTCAATGGTAGACTTGTGTGTCAACAAGTTATGGTGATTTGATCACTATATAAAGCCATGAAGTTGCAACATTATTCTTCACACCTTCATTTGCACTTCTGATCATTCTTGGAGCTCCCAAGCAGGCTCAAGTCTTCACATTTCGTGCATAGGGCCTTGGTAAGTTTGCTAAACCTTTCTAAATTAAGTTTTAGCTTAGTTATAGCTTAAAAGTCAAACCGTCGTAATTAACGGTTGACTTTAAGATTAATCACTAATGGTCCAGTGATTAGTCGAATCAAAAGTAGTTATAAGTTGGTAATTATGTGGGTAATAAACCCTCAAAAGGGTTCCCCCTGATTCCCACTCTAACTAGGTCAAATGTCGGGTCAAACTTGTATTTAAAAAGTCAACAGGATACTTAGTTTACAATTTATGCATAATTAGCAATGTAGAACATATACAACCTGTTGGATCATTGTTATAACTTAGTAATTAGTGTAAGAACATGTCTAAACATGTTCAACCCGACAATTTCCTATTTAGACCCGGTTCGGAACCGAAAGTCGCATAGTTTGACTTTTACTTTGACTTTCAGTTCTGACCCGTTATGGTATGTTTTAGAAATGCCTTAGAGCTTCATTTGGACCAGGTTACATGCTAGTATAACCCTCTGTGATTATACACCATGGTTCGTTAGTTAACCGATTAATACGCATGATTCCGTTAATTGCTCATATGTTGACCATTATGCCCTTATTACCTTAAAACATGATTTTTGGAAATGTAAAAGAGTAGAAACTTTAATTACTGATATATAAACTTGCATACAAAATTTGACTTCAGTTTGAGGTGTAGGTTAAGAGTTATGCTCGTTAGCGTAAAATTAAAGCTTTATGTTAATTAAACGGCGTATTTAGCGTATAGCCTACTTAAACATACTTTTTGAGATCAATCTCTTTACCCACTGATGTATTATATTATTTTGGGATTTTTAAAGATTTTTAATTAATTTTAGGCTGACCATAACTCATAGTCGTAGGCTTAATCCGGTAATTGTCGGTTTGGCCCTTACGGGCCATAAAATGAGTTTTACATATCTAAACGACTCCAAACCTTTTGCTACTGATTCTAAATGATAAATAAATTATTTTAAGCCTTCTGGAAACATAAAACTATCAGATTTATGTATCAAACCCGGAAATGGTTTCTAAACGCCTTTTTAAGCGTTTTTAACGCATAGTATGTACTAGAACTATTTTAAACATACCAAGGGTGATACCTACTGATATTTGAGGCAAATAATAATATTTTAACAATAAGCAAAGGTTGTTAAACTCAGACTTCAGTTTTGAGCTTTTTGGCTTATGTGAAATTACCAAAATGCCCCTACGGTGCATAGTTTGGTTATAATTGATAAATTTCACATATATACTTTACCCTACTGTTATAACTTAGTAAAATAAGTATTTTTGCTGATTACATCAGACCTGTAACTCAGATAAATACTTAAACTCTTTTATAACCTTTTAAATGACCAAACTACCCCTACAGGGCATAGTTTGTGTTTAAATTCGTTACGGGCATAATAAAAGACATCTTACTGATGTCACAACATATTTGAAGAATATTAACTTAGGAAACCTATAAATGACTCTTATGATTACTCGTTACGCACTTTTCGCGTTCGGATCGGCTTATGTAACTAGTTTGCATAATTTAGCCGAGACGGGTCAAACCTTATCATTTTTACCTCAAAATCCAGAAGGTGTTTAGATTACCCATATAATACAAGTCTTCAAACTTGTCGGGTCTAGAACACATTCTATTCCGGTCTTTGCTTAACAATGCTTTTGAATCGTATATTTCCTTAAGACTAACCGGTCTAAGCTTAGGCTTAATTAAAGACCCGTTAGCATTCTAATTGGTTATTTATACCATCATTCCAGACTAGAGCCTTCCGGTAAAGTGTACCTACGCTTACTTAAGTGAATACGGCTGAGTTATTAAAATTCTTGCTATTTAAGACAGGAGCTAGCTCAGGTAAATACTCTTAACTTATTTTCCCTATTACGGGCTTGGGATACGGTAATATAAATACCGCATGGTCAGGTATGGGATTCAAAGACCAATAAGTCGAGAAATACAAATAATCTGTTTTTAATTCGTATTGCTTGACTGAAACATTGGGGATTAATGCGACCGTGTCCTGGATATCCTTGACTCATTAAATTGCAATGGCCACGACTTAAGCACGAGGTGTAGGCATACACCTGACAGATGCTATATGCTAATTAATTAATTATACCCAATAAGGGATTCCCAATAAGGGAATAGTGGTGTGTCGGTTAATCAGGAACCGGCATAGAACCGGGCCCCGTATGTAGAGCAAGTTATGTAAAACTGATAACATGAGATATAGTTTGTCCCAAGGTATAAAAGATTAATTTTGCCTCTGTGCATTTTAATCAAGTATAAAAGATTAATTTTGCCTTGTGCATTTTAATCATTGTGTCAAAATATTTTGTGCCTGGTGCATCTAAATCAATTTTCTTAAACTCTTTTCAAATGAGTCAGTTGAGTGTATTTACCAGTGAAAACTGACGTATTTTCAAAAGTCTAAGTGACAGGTACAAGTACGTAATAGGCTGGAAGCTGCTTAGGACGTTAATAAGGAATCTTGCAAGTTCTAGGCGTCTAAAGTCTGTTGAACAATATTTATGTTTTAAGATCCGCCTGTGGATCCTTTACTTTCCGTTGTAATACTTGATATTACTTTATATTCGGATTGTAATATATTTATCTTTTGCTTCCGCAGTGCATTTATATATATTGTGTTGTTTGACTATGATGATATCAACTATGTCACGATACTCCCCACCGGGCCCACCGGTGACACGTGGAAAGTTGGGGTGTGACAGGTTGGTATCAGAGCCAACATTGAGTGAATTAAACACTAGCTTTTTGGTGTTTAATCTCCATGACACAGTAGCACATTCCTTGACCTCCTGAGTCTAGACTTAACATATGAATATTCTCAATCCTAATCTGGAAATTTTTGCTTCCAAATTTTTATATATACGTCGCCAAGCGAAGAAGCTGTAATAGAAATTCTCCACATCTGGAGCCCTGAAATGCTGAGCTTCGTACCGCGGCTAGAATGAAACGAGCATCCAAGGAGAGTACGTTCAGAAATAAAATGAAGAAGAAACTCCTCTTGCTGAAGATCGTTTCCTTAATAAGTCCTTATAAGGACATATTTATCTTTTAGTCCCTTCGAGGACAACATTATTCCTTTCAAGTCCCGTTTAGGGCAACCTTGAACTTTTTAATTTTATAGTGGAATGACTAAATATTCATCCTAATCAGGAAATATTAAATAAATGGAAAAATAACATTCCTTTTTATAAGATCTACCATTATAATAAAATGGCAAAATCTAAAAAGGACAAGACCTAGCCTCGGGTCATATTAAGACCGGCCAAGATGGCAGTTCCTCAATTTAGATTCAGATCCTTATTAACATTCCTTTTGCAAGATCTACCGTTATAATAAAATGGCAAAATCTAAAAAGGACAAGACCTAGCTTCGGGTCATATTAAGACCGGCCAAGATGGCAGTTCCTCAATTTAGATTCAGATCCTTATTAACATTTCAATATTAGAAATTGTTCTGCGATAAATATTAAAAGAATCTTAAGAGTGAAACCTAGCCTGAGTGTCATTATAAAGACCTGGCCAAGATGGTAAGACCTGTTTAAAAGATTCGTATCCCAGTTAACATCTGAAAACATGTTAACACTCCCGGCAGATGTTATTCGTTGGAAATTACACACGTTATTAAGGATTCTTCAAAAGATTCCTAACCCAGTTTAATGATCTCTGAATCCTGGGTTTACATCATCAATTAAGATGATCATATTTTAACCATACGTGGTAACATAATGCCTACGGGCCCTGCTCATTTCCATATGAGCCAAAAGACAGTGGTAGCGATGACTCCCTGTCAGATAAAGGTAATGAACTAGGTTCAAACCTCAAATGCTTTGATTCTCTGAAATCCTAGCATATAATTTATAATTGTCCTTGTGACTAGGCCTATTGTGCCGGTATACCTTCATGCTTTGATTCTCTGAAATCATAGCTTATAATTTATGATTGTCCTTGTGACTAGGCCTATTGTGCCAGAATACCTTCATGCTTTGATTCTCTGAAATCATAGCTTATAATTTAAAAAGTGTCCATTTGACTAGGCCTTTGTGCCACCTTAATATCCGTAATGTTTTATAACTAGGATAAATTATAATGCCTCGATTCTCTGAAATCATGGCTTATAAATTAAACTTGTCTACGCAACTAGGCCATTTGTGCTATTATTAACTTATAAATTAGGATTATGATAAAAATCCTGAATAAAATAAATATCCTTCCTCCCCTGCCAGTATGCATTTTAAAAAGAATCTTAAAGGTGAAACCTAGCCTACGCAGCCAAGATGGTGAAACCTACTCAAGGGATTCAGATCCTTGTTAACACCTAAGAACGTGTTAGCACTCCTGACAAATGTGATTCGATAAAATCACAACAGTCATCCCTATGTCAGAAATTTTAAATTTCCTAATTTGCCTTATGATTTAGAAATCATGGCTTATATCATCTTATAAGATGATCATATTATAAACATCCGTGAGTGATGAAGTGCCTACGGGCTAAATTTGTTGTCCGATAAGACAACGACAGTAGTGGTCTTTGACCCTGTCTAAAGATGTTGGAATACTTCCAAGCATAATAGTCGGTAGGGTCCGTATGATCTCGACTAATATCATCTGAAAAGATGATCATACCATAAATATCCCTTAGGAGGGAAATGCCTACGGGCTATAATTAACGCCCTCCGAGGCTAAAGACAGTGGTAGCCTACAACTCCCTGTCAAGAAAAGATGTTTTGCCTACGGGCTATACTAAATTGTCCATCTGAGACATTGACATTATGATCTTTATGATTCCTTGTCTAAGGTGGTGAGCTATGCTCAAGCCAAATAGTCAATACGATTAATGCAATCCTGACTTATATCATCTAAAATGATGAATCCATTATAAACATCCATTAGTGATGTTTCGCCTACGGGCCATATTATATTGTCCATTTGTGACACGAACATTATGATCTCTATGATCCCCCGTTTAAGGTAGTGAATTGCGCTCAAGCCTAATAGTCTATATGATCATTGCGATCCTGACTAGTATCATCAGTATGATGATCATAAATTCATAATATTGACATCCCTAGTGATGAATTGCCTACGGGCTATACTTTATTCCACTGTCGATAAGACAAAACAGTGGTGATCTTTATGATTCCCTATTCAAAATGGTGGGATTATACCCAAACCTAATAGTCAATATGATCGATGTAATCATGACTAATATCATTAGATACGAAAATTATAGATAGACATCCATTAGTGATGTTAATTGGTTTACCATTTTGTCAAAAGAATCGCCTTTCAAGACGATGACAGTTGTAGTCTATGACTCCCTGTCCAAAGGTGAAGAACTATGTTCAGGCCTTAAAACTCTTGATCTAATAAGAATGCAGTCTATCACGGCCGTGGTGAGTAAGGCCGCATCAGGACTAGATTTCATAAAGCTGCCAAGGAAGGTGCAGCTAAGCCTGGAAAGGCTAAAGGAAGAAATGCCTGAACTCACCTGATGAATGCCGAAAGGCAGTTCACGATGTCATCGAGTACATCCCTTATCATTTACCAATGATAATTTCTGCTAAGTGTCCTGATTTAATACAGGCAATAATAAATCTTCATAAACCATAAGCTTAGCAAACTTTTATATTATCCACAAGGTATAACTTACCAAGGAAACCATAGCAACCGATTCTTCTAGTATCGGCAAGGAATTCTTCCGAAAAATCTAAAAGTACACTTTCTTCGCATAGAGTACGACAACATATGTTATTTTAATTATTTTCTCATTGTTTTTCTATCGCCTGCGAATGCCAAACTATGTTTGATAAAGTACCATATGAGGATTGGCGTATCCTAGTGTGTCCCATAGATTACTTCCATGCCTGATCAGTATGGAGGTTTAATACATGGAACCCCTGAGATATCCCGATAGTCATATTGTACTAAAGTCGACTAGTAGTATTCAAAGAAGATATCTAGAAAATAGAATTTTTCCAAATAAATGTTTCCTGGTAAAGGAACCTGTGGATTCATAACATAAAAGTGTCACTCATTTGGCACGAGCAAGGATGGATGAACTGGAGTCTGAGATTGGGAAAATCTCTGTAACCTCCTTGTATCTTGATTATCTTCTCCTAAGACTACCCTGTTTACCTCCCGAGACGCAAGTAGAGTTAAGATTAACATCCCGCTTTGGGTTAGAGTGTTGTAAGGACTCCATGCTGATTATGGAATAACCGAAACCCTGATTAAGTAAATTCTAAGATATAGATTCATATAGCCTGACTCAATATCCGGAGAATTCGGTATAGTTAAGTATGAAAGACGGTTCATCTTGCTTGTGCATTGTTACCGCAACCCTACCTAGGCAACGATTAAGAACTTGCCATCAGCTGCCCAGGATCGTCGAATTGTTCGACTAACGGCAAGGATTAGCTATTCCTTAAAATTTGTTAAGCAGTGGTTGGAATAACCATTCCACCGTAAGATAATCTTTTTCTATAATAGTTGGTGTATAAGCATCAAGGCTGCTCCCTGGGAGACCTTGTAAAGAGGGAATGTTAAACATCTATTGTTAGGACAATAGATTGGTAAGTCCACTTATCAGGAGGATCTGAAAGTTGCATTAAAAACAACAAATAAGATCATGCAAATTCATAATCACTTGTAAGATGCCAGTATTTGGCAGAAAATCAAGAAGTAATAGAAATAACAAACCTCCTAAATTCTTGTTAAGGATGAGGTTCAGCAAAGAGATCACCCAGGAAGGGTGTGCCAAATTTGTTAAAATTATCAGGCTAGTTAAGCTCTGAATATATAGAATCATTCGAAGGAAATTGAATGTATCAAGATCAAGTAGCCTTTAAGCTAAAACCGATTTAAAGAGCTTGGCGGAGCTCGCAATACATTGCACATCAGTGATTGAAGGATGTGTTTCGCCAATAAGTCAAGAAGCATTATCACATAATGATATGCCGATGTATAATATGATGAGCAACCTGTTTTGATTAAAGATCGACAGGATTAGAAGCTCCAAAAAGATACATGTACCTATTATAAAGGTCAATTGGAGTGCCTTAGAGGCTCAAAGGTACTGGGGAAGATTAAGCCCAATATAAGGTAGAAAATACTTCCCTTACCTTAACAAATCTCGAGGTCGAGATTTCTTTTAAGGGGGTGAGGATGTAACACCTCGAAAATTCACGTCCTATAATGTATTGACACGTGTCATAAGCTTGAACGTGTAAAAGACTACTCTGGAAGGACTAAAGTTGACAATCATGGAAAGTATGTAAATATACGAGTTCTAAATGTCAACAGTGAATAAATATACTTCATAATAACCTTACATGATGTTCATATCATCAAACGAATAAATCATGGATCATACGAAGCAAAAAGTGAGAGATTACAAACTACAGGGGTTAAATGTGTCTACATAGTACTCATTCAATAAACTTTAAGTTTAAAATTTTTGTTTTTATAAAAATAAAAAATAGTATTTGACTCGTAAGTATGTTTTAGAGCTTTAACTTAAATTGTTAAATTTTAGTTTTTTACAAATATAAAAAATTTATATTTTTTTTTAAATTTCAATAACTGTTTTTATAAAAAAATAGGATGTTAAGAGTTTATAACTTTATTAACTTTATATCATACTAAGTTCAGATTTTTAGTTCCTAACTAATCTTATCTATATAAGTCTACTTTTTAACTTATAATCCCTAAAAATATGCAACACAATCTACTATGTATCTAGTCAAGTTGATAAAGAGTTATTTTGAAACTGACTAATATTATCTAGGACAATATAGTTGAACTTATAATTCCAAAAAAATTACAACACAATTTAGTATTTATCTAGTAAAGATTGTAAATTTCTGGAGTATTTTATTTATATTACTTGTTACAAAAAATGTTTATAAAAGAATTATTTTTTTATAAAAACAAAATGTTTTGTTTATAAATAAAGTAAAAAAAATTGTTTTACACATGTAAAGTTTCGTTTAAAAAAAAGATGCTAATAAAATAACAAAAAATACAAAATAAGTTGTTATTGTTGTAAAGTAAGTTTATTTTGTTGGTTAAATGATAAAGTTTATAATTTTATTCTTTAAAGTTCATAACTTTTTTTAAATATCCACATGGTACTCATCTAATAAACTTTAAGTTTAAAATTTTTGTTTTTATAAAAATAAAAAATAGTAGTTGACTCGTAAGTACGTTTTACACTTTTAACTTTAATTGTTAAATTTTGTTTTTATATATGTAAAAAAAATTATTTTTTATAAAATTTTAAAAACAGTTTTTGTAAAAAATAGGATGTTAAGAATTTATATCTTTATTAACTTTATATGATAGTAAGTTCAATTTTTTTGTTTAGCTTTAAAGTTTATTACTTTATTATTTTTTTTAAACAAAAAATACAAATTATTAGATTAATATCCAAGAATAACTGCAGTATTTTATAATTTCAGCTTGACTATATCTAACTGCAATATCTATTTATTGCAACTTTAGGATATTAACTTATAGAGTAAATTACAAGTTTTGTCCTTTATGTTTACATCAAATTGCAGGCGCTGGCCTTTTGGCCAAAAGTTTACAGGCGGTGTCCTTAATCTTTCAAAATCTTATACGTTTTGTCCTTTAGGCCAAACCTGGTTAGAAATCTCAGTTAAAAATTGTCATATGCAATGCACATGAGGGTAAAATGGTAATTTCCCTCCAAACCCTTACACTTCCCCTTCTTCTTCAATGATTTAAAGTTGTAACAAAACAAAACCATATCGAATCGTATACAATTTTGTACATTTCTATATAGCTTTATACCGAGATAAATTTGGCAATCCAGGATACGACTTCAACAGTTTAACCCTATCTCGTACTAATAAAAACTTTACATAGGTTGTGCTAACAGCTGTTGCTTAATTGCAATCAGATCTACGAGGGTTTAAAGTAGTATTAGACCACGTACAGTACAGGTTTATAAATCCAAACAACACAAAAAATCATAATCATGTACTAACAGTTGTGCAAGCTGATATATGAGCAAAACGTGCGATATAAAACAGAATACAAAAGCGAATAAAAGAGTGAATTGAAAACAGATGTGTGATGAACTAACCAGGTACGAGAACCAGGGCCGTATGTTTTGGGGTGGGAGTTCCAGATGTTTGAGTGACCCATTCTTCGAGGCGATAAGCTCTGAAACTCGATAAATTGAAGAAGAAGAAGAAGGGAAAGTGTAAGTATAAGGGTTGAGAGGGAAATTACCATTTTACCCTCATGTGCATTGCACATGACAGCTTTTAACTAAGATTTCTAACCAGGTTTGGCCAAAAGGACAAAACGTGCAAGATTTTAGAAGATTAAGGACATTGCTTGTAAACTTTTGGCCAAAAGGACAGCGCCTGCAATTTGATATAAACATGTAACACCTCGAAAATTCACGTCCTATAATGTATTGACACGTGTCATAAGCTTGAACGTGTAAAAGACTACTCTGGAAGGACTAAAGTTGACAATCATGGAAAGTATGTAAATATACGAGTTCTAAATGTCAACAGTGAATAAATATACTTCATAATAACCTTACATGATGTTCATATCATCAAACGAATAAATCATGGATCATACGAAGCAAAAAGTGAGAGATTACAAACTACAGGGGTTAAATGTGTCAACATGTTTAAAGATATACCTCTGAGTGACCTTTTGACAAACCCAAAGCTTTGTAACTGTTAATTATGCTCACTAGAATGCGCGACATAAATTTCATAAAGTTTCGTTATCGTATGAGAAAGTTAAGATCAAATTCGTGTGCGAGGGGTTAAAGCGTTAACATTGAAAGTTATGACCTTTCGGGTTAACCGGAAGTGTCCAGGGACTTGGCAAAGTGGGTATAAGTCCTAAAGCCCTTGTAGGTGAATAATAAGGGGTCAAATTGCAAAATATAAGCTTGGTTGACCTTTCAAAGAGCCAAGGGGCAAGATGTGGAAAACAGAAAATGGAAAATCTGTTTACAGGGGTCAGGCGGGCCGCGTAAAGGTTAATGAAACCTTACGCGGGCTGCGTCTGGACGTCAGATGCAGAAACATTGAACAGCAGCCAAATTTCGTGCATAAACCGATTTTCCACATCTTTCTTGACCCCTAAACCACCCCTAGACACTTAGGGACACTTGTTGGTGATTTGTGGTCAATGGTAGACTTATGTGTCAACAAGTTATGGTGATTTGATCACTATATAAAGCCATGAAGTTGCAACATTATTCTTCACACCTTCATTTGCACTTCTGATCATTCTTGGAGCTCCCAAGCAGGCTCAAGTCTTCACATTTCGTGCATAGGGCCTTGGTAAGTTTGCTAAACCTTTCTAAATTAAGTTTTAGCTTAGTTATAGCTTAAAAGTCAAACCGTCGTAATTAACGGTTGACTTTAAGATTAATCACTAATGGTCCAGTGATTAGTCGAATCAAAAGTAGTTATAAGTTGGTAATTATGTGGGTAATAAACCCTCAAAAGGGTTCCCCCTGATTCCCACTCTAACTAGGTCAAATGTCGGGTCAAACTTGTATTTAAAAAGTCAACAGGATACTTAGTTTACAATTTATGCATAATTAGAAATGTAGAACATATACAACCTGTTGGATCATTGTTATAACTTAGTAATTAGTGTAAGAACATGTCTAAACATGTTCAACCCGACAATTTCCTATTTAGACCCGGTTCGGAACCGAAAGTCGCATACTTTGACTTTTACTTTGACTTTCAGTTCTGACCCGTTATGGTATGTTTTAGAAATGCCTTAGAGCTTCATTTGGACTAGGTTACATGCTAGTATAACCCTCTGTGATTATACACCATGGTTCGTTAGTTAACCGATTAATACGCATGATTCCGTTAATTGCTCATATGTTGACCATTATGCCCTTATTACCTTAAAACATGATTTTTGGAAATGTAAAAGAGTAGAAACTTTAATTACTGATATATAAATTTGCATACAAAATTTGACATCAGTTTGAGGTGTAGGTTAAGAGTTATGCTCGTTAGCGTAAAATTAAAGCTTTATGTTAATTAAACGGCGTATTTAGCGTATAGCCTACTTAAACATACTTTTTGAGATCAATCTCTTTACCCACTGATGTAATATATTAGTTTGGGATTTTTAAAGATTTTTAATTAATTTTAGGCTGAGCATAACTCATAGTCGTAGGCTTAATCCGGTAATTGTCGGTTTTGCCCTAACGGGCCATAAAATGAGTTTTACATATCTAAACGACTCCAAACCTTTTGCTACTGATTCTAAACGATAAATAAATTATTTTAAGCCTTCTGAAAACATAAAAATATCAGATTTATGTATCAAACCCGGAAATGGTTTCTAAACGCCTTTTTAAGCGTTTTTAACGCATAGTATGTACTAGAACTATTTTAAACATACCAAGGGTGGTACCTACTGATATTTGAGGCAAATTATAATATTTTAACAGTAAGCAAAGGTTGTTAAACTCAGACTTCAGTTTTGAGCTTTTCGGCTTATGTGAAATTACCAAAATGCCCCTACGGTGCATAGTTTGGTTATAATTGATAAATTTCAGATATATACTTTACCCTACTGTTATAACTTAGTAAAATAAGTATTTTTGCTGATTACATCAGACCTGTAACTCAGATAAATACTTAAACTCTTTTATAACCTTTTAAATGACCAAACTACCCCTACAGGGCATAGTTTGTGTTTAAATTCGTTACGGGCATAATAAAAGACATCTTACTGATGTCACAACATATTTGAAGCATATTAACTTAGGAAACCTGTAAATGACTCTTATGATTACTCGTTACGCACTTTTCGCATTCGGATCGGCTTATGTAACTAGTTTGCATAATTTAGCCGAGACGGGTCAAACCTTATCATTTTTACCTCAAAATCCAGAAGGTGTTTAGATTACCCATATAATACAAGTCTTCAAACTTGTCGGGTCTAGAACACATTCTATTCCGGTCTTTGCTTAACAATGCTTTTGAATCGTATATTTCCTTAAGACTAACCGGTCTAAGCTTAGGCTTAATTAAAGACCCGTTAGCATTCTAATTGGTTATTTATACCATCATTCCAGACTAGAGCCTTCCGGTAAATTGTACCTATGCTTACTTAAGTGAATACGGCTGAGTTATTAAAATTCTTGCTATTTAAGACAGGAGCTAGCTCAGGTAAATACTCTTAACTTATTTTCCCTATTACGGGCTTGGGATACGGTAATATAAATACCGCATGGTCAGGTATGGGATTCAAAGACCAATAAGTCGGGAAATCCAAATAACCTGTTTTTAATTCGTATTGCTTGACTGAAACATTGGGGATTAATGCGACCGTGTCCTGGATATCCTTGACTCATTAAATTGCAATGGCCACGACTTAAGCACGGGGTGTAGGCATACACCTGACAGATGCTATATGCTAATTAATTAATTATACCCAATAAGGGATTCCCAATAAGGGAATAGTGGTGTGTCGGTTAATCAGGAACCGGCATAGAACCGGGCCCCGTATGTAGAGCAAGTTATGTAAAACTGATAACATGAGATATAGTTTGTCCCAAGGTATAAAAGATTAATTTTGCCTCTGTGCATTTTAATCAAGTATAAAAGATTAATTTTGCCTTGTGCATTTTAATCATTGTGTCAAAATATTTTGTGCCTGGTGCATCTAAATCAATTTTCTTAAACTCTTTTCAAATGAGTCAGTTGAGTGTATTTACCAGTGAAAACTGACGTATTTTCAAAAGTCTAAGTGACAGGTACAAGTACGTAATAGGCTGGAAGCTGCTCAGGACGTTAATAAGGAATCTTGCAAGTTCTAGGCGTCTAAAGTCTGTTGAACAATATTTATGTTTTAAGATCCTCCTGTGGATCCTTTACTTTCCGTTGTAATACTTGATATTACTTTATATTCGGATTGTAATATATTTATCTTTTGCTTCCGCTGTGCATTTATATATATTGTGTTGTTTGACTATGATGATATCAACTATGTCACGATACTCCCCACCGGGCCCACCGGTGACACGTGGAAAGTCGGGGTGTGACAAAACATAAAGGACAAAACTTGTAATTTTAAAAGATTAAGGACACTGAAAATAATGTTGAAGAAAAACATGGGTTACCGTTTACAAAAACGTAAGTTAAACACCACTTTGCCCGAATGGAGATTGAGTACGGGCAAAATGTTGTGAACTTTTACATGCATATTAGTAAACCCGACACTAAACTCTAAGTACTAACTCTAAGTAAACTACTAGACTCAATGACTCAAACGACTTAAGACTCGTGGGTGGAGGTAACCTACTAATGGTATCTATTTTCACACGATCTACCTCAATACCCTCTCTCGAGATCTTATGCCCTAACACTATGCCTTCGGTCACCATAAAGTGACATTTTTCCCAGTTTAGCATAAGCTTCGTCTCAACACATCGCTTCAACATCCTCTCGAGGTTCTTTAAACACGCATCAAAAGAGTCACCATAAACTGAAAAATCATCTATGAAAACTTCCATGGAACTCTCTACCATGTCCTGAAATATGGCAACCATGCAACGCTGAAAAGTAGCTGGAGCGTTGCACAACCCAAATGGCATGCGTCGGTACGCATAAGTGCCATAGGGGCATGTAAAAGTGGTCTTATCCTGATTCTCCGGTGCTATGGGGATCTGGAAGTACCCGGAAAAACCGTCTAGAAAACAATAGAATTGTTGACTGGCGAGACGCTACAACATTTGATCTATGAAAGGCAATGGGAAGTGGTCTTTTCGGGTGGCATCATTCAACTTTCGGTAGTCGATGCATACGCGCCAACCCGTGACCGTACGAGAAGGGATAAGCTCGTTCTTTGCATTCATGAAAACGGTCATTCCTCCCTTCTTAGGGACAACCCGAGTCAGACTAACCCATGGCGAATCAGAGATGGGATATATCATCCCGACATCTAGGAGTTTAAGAACCTCCTTTCTCACAACATCTTGCATGTTGGGGTTGAGCCGCCTTTGAGGTTGCACCACCGGTTTGAAATCGTCTTCCATGAGTATCCGGTGGGTGCAATAAGAAGGGCTTATGCCCTTGATGTCGGACAACCTCCAAGCAATGGCCTCTTTGTTGGCCTTCAACACCTCTAACAATCTCAACTTCTCACCTTCCTCTAACTCGGATGAAATAATAACGGGTAGCTCGGAACCCTCCCCTAAGAAAGCATACTCTAGAGGAGATGGAAGTACCTTAAGCTCTAAGGGTGGGGGTTGGGTGGTGTCTTCACTAACCGCTAACACTTCGGGAATTAAAGGAATTCCCTCATCTTCAACTTCTTCAACCAACTTCAACTCTTCCTCCACCTTCTCTTCTACCACTAAATCCGCACCACTAATATACTCTAAACAATGATCAACACATGAGATAAAAGAGTTCAAAAAGTAGACGGAATGGCAAGGACCACTATAGTCATCCGAACCACTCGGGTGGTTCATGGAACTATCTATCTCAAAAGTCACTCTCTGCTCACCAACCCTAAGGGTGATCTTACCATCATAAACGTCAATGAGTGCTTTAGCGGTACGCAAGAACGGTCGACCTAGAATAATTGGAACTCTCTCATCCGCTTCCATATCGAGAATGACGAAATCGGCAGGAAACACAAACTTGTCTACCTTAACTAGTAAATTCTCAACTATGCCCCTAGGGTATTTAACGGCCCGATCGGCTAAGGACAATGTCATTCAGGTAGGTGAAAGCTCGCCTAGGTCTAGCTTCTCGTAAAGAGAAAAGGGCATCAGATTGATGCTAGCACCTAAGTCGGCTAAAGCTCTAGTGTTGGTGTTACTACCAAATAGACAAGGAATAGTAAAAACACCGTCGGGAAGCTTATTTAACACAACGGCCGAACACCCTCCATTCAACAGGACATTAGACAACTCCCCTAACTTCTCTTTATTCCTAAGAAGGTCTTTTAAGAATTTCGCGTATTTGGGCATTGATTGAAGTGCCTCTATGAAAGGTAGATTGATCTTCAATTGCTTGAAGATATCTAAGAATTGCCCATATTCCCTAGAGTACTTTTGATTTTTAAGACGTGAAGGAAATGGAACGCGCGAATGATCTACTAACGGGGAAGGTCGAACATCAACGGGGGTTTTCTCAACTTTCTTCTCGACTTTCTTCTCAACTTGAGACTCTCCGGACTGTGTGGTACTTGCTAGGCCTAGTCTTAGTTGCACTTTGCCAGGAGCCTCCATCTCGATTTCTTCATCTATGAAATCCCCATCCTCATCAACTACTCTCTCCTCAACTCTCGGGTTCCCTACGGTTTTGCCACTACGAGTGGTAATGGCTTTAGCATGGGCATTAGGGTTCGTTAGGGTGTTACCCGCAAACTGACCGGGTAATCTCTCCTCTAACTTCCTAGACATATCTCCTACGGCCCTTTGAAGGTATTGGAAAGAGGCTTGGTGGTTCTTAAGCATGAGGTTGTGGTCACTAAGGGTCTTTTGGGTGGTTTGGTCCCTAACAATTAATTGACTAATCATGGACTCCATTCTCTCAAGACTACCCCCTAAATCATAACTTGAACCCTGACCTGGTTGAACCTGATTATTTGAACCCCCTTCTTTGACCTGTCCATTGAACCCTTTGTTGAACTGCCCAGTTGAACCGCCACCAAAAAGTGAAGTTTGACCCCTATTTGAATTTTGAGCTATTTGAAAACTAGGGGGTCCATTTGAGCGAAAATTGCTATTATTAGTAAAGTTATTATTATTATTATTATTTCTCCAACCCGAACCAAAGTCATTATTATTACCAAACCCACTAGGTTGACCTCTACCGAACCCTCCTCCTACGAAATCAACTTGCTCCTCACCAACTAGCAATGGACACGCACTCGTGTCATGACCCCCTCGGCAAAACTCACACTTGTCTACCTTAGCTTTAATCTCCTTAAGCTCCCTAGTCATGTTTTCCAACACAGCAGCTATACTAGGATCCATGGGGACATGGTTCACCCCTCGGGTGGGTGCACTAGTAGTGGTATTCGAATTACCACTTTGATACCGCTGATCAGCTCGCGATTGAGATTGAGATTGGGCAAATTCCTCAAAACGCTCTAAACACTCAGCAACAGTAAGAATACCCATCATATGCCCTCCCGTATTAGTGTCAAACCTATCACGAGTCTCTTGGGTGAGACCGTTATAAAATTTCTCACGTAAGGCCCAATCGGAAAGATCATGTTGGGAGCAACGAGCACAAAGGTTTTGGAAACGCTCCCAATCAAGGTAGTAAGGCTCGTCGGGCTCCATGCGGAAGGAGTGGATTTGGTCTCTAAGACGTGAGGCTTTAGCGGGCGGGAAATATTTGTTCAAAAAGGCTTGACAAAGCCCCACCCAAGTGGTAAAGGTACCGGTTGGTTGAGAGTCCAACCAAGTAGCCGCATGGCCAGCTAGTGAAAATGGGAAAAGCTGTAAGTAGGTAGCATCATTATGGGCACCGTGAAGGCTAAAGGTAGCTAGCATACCAGAGAAGCGGTTTATGTGGGCCGGGGCGTCTTCATCGTCTCGGCCATGAAATTGGATGGTATTGGTGATGGCTTGCATGGCATAAGAAGGAATCTGCCATGAGTTTTCGTTTACTATGGGTGGAATGGTGATAGGTGAAGCAAGGCCGGTGAAATTCTGGGTGGCTTTTTGATGGACGGTTTGCCTAGCGTTGGCCATTGGTTCTAGGTTTTCTGGTTCGCTAGAGGTGCTAGAAGTGGGGCTATTAGGTGGGGAATCCTTAGGTGAATGGTTTGGTGAAGGTGGTGGAACGGTAATGGGCGTGGTATCGAAATCTGGGAAAACAGTAGAAGATGAAGATGAAGTACTAACCTCTGGGCCTTGGCCCAGTTGAGATGATGACTCCTTAACTGGTGGCTTCGACGGTCCGTGCGAGCGTAGATGTGGCATCCACTACAAGCAAAACCTGAATATGAGAAAAACAAACACTAGTCACTACGACTCAAGATGAAAAGAAAAGACTCAAAACAAAGCAAAACAAAACACGTAGCACGTATATATCAATAAAGTCTATCAAAGCTAATAAACGCAATTGCCAAGAGTCCCCGACAACGGCACCAAAAACTTAATGTGTGCTAAACAGACTATGAAAATTAACTATATTAGACTCTCTAAGATGGACACTAAAAAGCTTTAATTCTAGAATCGACCTAAAACCACACAATCAGCAAGTGTACCGATCAATGTAGTATAACCCTAGGAAGTCCGGATATCGAACCACGAGACTCTATGTTTCACGTAAACTAGACTCTGACAGACGCTGACAGATACTACTAAATTAACTAAAGCTAGACTAAATACGAATGAAGACTAAGGGCTTTTCTTATATGGAGAGTGAGACCACCTAGACAAGAATCCTGGATTGCTTTTAAAGAATTACCGATTAAGTTAAATGCATGAATTATGGAACCGGGATCTTAAAGTACTAAACCTATTAAGAACTAACTAAGCCCCTCGACCCTTCTCAAGGAGAAACCTATGGAACTACCTAGGCTGTTAATCCTACCGGTTATTAGACGCCTTTCCAGTTGTCTAATTACTGTGTAAGTACCCTAATGTTGACCTACTCTTTTCCAATCATAGATCTAGGGTAGTTTGAATTAATTAACTTGACTTGATAGACTAATAAAACCGACAGGTAAACTAAGACACAGCCTTTGCCAAGGATTATCTAAAGCAATTCGCCGGGTAAGACCTACCAATAGCCCCTCACTTTCTAGGTATTAGGACTAGTAGAACACTAAGACTTAGCAAATTATTACCAATTACTTCTAGGGGTTATCGGCCGATTTTCCCTAAAGAGTTAAGGTTTTCTTATGTGATATAGACACTCACCGAAATCCTAGACCCTAATATGATTCTATATTATGATAAAGACCGTCACTAAGAATCATACGAAGCAAATAATAATAATAAACCAACTCAAAGCATGCATATACATCAAATCATTAAACCAAACTCTTTACAAATCACAATCAATCCATAATAATCATGCAATTAACAAAACCGGTAAAAACTTCATATTAATCCATTCATCAAGTCTAGGTGGCTTAAAAGTTTAGCCAAGCAAATCAATAAGTGCAAACAAAACAAAGATGTCTAAACGAGAATTCATTGTAACAAGTTTTAAGAAAGAAATCGACAAAACAAGGGATTAGAAAACCCGAGATATGCTTCGATTCTTCGCCTTTGACTCGTACCAATGATTCCAAAGCCTTGAAATCTCTAATTATGCTCCAAGAATGCTCTAAGATTGCCCAAAAAAGTCCCTAATTCGTGATTAGGGTTTTTAGTTAAGTTTCTTTGAAATTTTATAAGAAACCCTAGCTGCTAATCAACTTTTTTGCAAATCAGGGGGCTAAGTGGTACGCGTAGGGTCCCCCCTTGGGGCTTAGCATACGGCGGCGCCCCCTGGTGAAATTCCGACTCGTATTCGAATCCCGTTTTCCTCCAAACTGCTCGTTTTGACTCGTTTTTCATCACTTTAAGCAACGGGACCTGAAATTATAACTTAACGTCAGCAGTATCAAAATTCTAACCTAAACTAGACTCAAAATAACCAAAAACTGACCAAAATATACACTATAAACACATGTACTTTGCAGTACATCAGTAACCATTAAATTATTAGTGGACGAAACACAATAAAGTATCGAGGTCCCTAATAAATCAGCTCTACTTCTCCTTTTATGAAATTCGGTCACCACAAAATGAGTTGAAATGCTCGAGTCTAAAATTCTATACTTAAGTAGTTTGCTGAAACCTGAAATAAAAATAATAATTACATAAATAACTCCTAATAGCATTACTAATCAATAGAAGACATGAAAAAATAAATAAAATAACAGTGCCTTAGTAGCAACATCACGTGCAGTGTGTCTAATTCACCAACACCATTGTCAGAATGCCAGGCTCAGATTGTGCATAAAGATGACAACACCATGACTGCAAGAGAGGTTGCATGAACAACTGCCATCCTACAACCTTACCATGCCATGATGCTCTCTTCATTCAATTTTTACTCAGATCTACAAAATCATCATAGCCTCATCTTGAAAGGACAAGAAAAATGCACTTTGCATTCATTTTAATTTCACCATCACAGTCATCCCTAAATGATTCAGGGTGTAATCAATACATAAACATAAACCCAACTTAAAAAAAAACCCAAATCAAATTAACAAAGATACATGTAAATTACTAACAAAACAACTATCAATTACTGTCATTACCTAATGGCATCAAAATTTATTATAAATATTTTCAAAATTATAAATAATCTACAAATTGCAAAATTATGAAGTATTCTACAACAGTAAATGATTCATCTACATAATTCCTCATGTAATCAAATTGCAAATTCAAACATTAGACAACCATAAATTATGGTTTACTAAACTAATACTTATCATCAATTTGCAGTTCTCAGATACACATATATACAATCACATTCCAATTAAATCACAGTCCAATCAAACCTTTTCACAATTATCGGACAAAGAATGAGACATACCGTACATATATTTGCATTAATGTCTCTGAAGACCATCATCATACTTCCTCTCAAATGTCATATATCTCACATTAACCCTAATTCTCTCACCATAAAATGGCATAGCTGGATAGTTGACACGTATGCAACATTACATCAGCTCTGCTTCTCCTTTTATTCAAATTTGGTCACCACAAAATGAGTTGAAATGCTCGAGTCTAAAATTCTATACTTGAGCAGTTTACTGAAACCTGAGATAAAAAGAATAATTACATAAATAACTCCTAATAGCATTAATAGCCAACTAGATTTTGCCCCGCCCGCGTTGCGGGACACTAAACCGAATATATCTCTCTCATAACATGTCTGTATGTGTTTCGATTATTTGTACATACTAATCATAACACGATCTCAAAAAAAATTACACTGAGTCAACCAATTAAATTAAAATACTATCATACTTTTGCTTAAGGAAAACAAAAACGATAGAAAAACAATAATTTTAAACTGGGGAAAAAATAAAAATTACACCGAGTCAAACAATTAAAACAAAGCACTACTATAGTTTTGTCAAAAAAAAAAAAAAAACTAAAGCGATGGCATGACTGCAATTTTAAACTGTGGTCAAAATCGTAATTTGAATGGGAAAGCAAAGGAAAACGATGGCAAAAATTTAAATTTAGATTGAGGGCAAAATTTTAATTTGGCTGGTTGGGGAAAAACAAAACTAATGGCAAAACTGTTAACGGGTCAAAATCGTAATCTTGAATCGAGGGCAAAATGGTAATTTTTAGTTGGCGGCAGAGCATAATTTTATTTTGAACTGGGGTAAAAAAGTAATTTTGAACTGGGGTAAAAAAGTAATTCTGAACTGATGGCAAAATCGTAATTTTAAAGCGAGGATAAAATCATAAATTGGTAGGGCCAATGGGGGAGTGCCAGGCAGCTTCCTGACATTATTCCCCAATCTTGTGTCTGTAGTTATACACTGAGGGCAAAATCGTAATTTTACAGGGAAAGCAAACAAAAACGATGACAAAAATGTAAATTTAAATTGAGGGAAAAATGTTAATTTAGCTGGGAGGAACAAAACAAAACTAATGGCTAAACTGTAAATTTAAACGGGGCAAAATCGTAATTTTGAACCGAGGAAAAAATTGTAATTTTTAACTGGGGCAAAAGCATAATTTTATTTTGAACTGGAGGTAAAAACGTAATTTTAAACTGATGACAAAATCGTAATTTTAAAGCGGGGACAAAATCGTAATTTAATTTGGCCTAAAGTAGGTGAACTACTCTTCATCAAATTTCATAAATGTTGTAAAGTTAATGCAATCAATTAAGTAATAAAATAATGAAATAATGAAAAGTATATATAATATTTTAATATGTATAATGTTTGGGTACTCTGCGAGGATAAAATCGTAAATTGGTTGGGTCAATGGGGGAGTGCCAGGCAGCTTCCTGACACTATTCCCCAATCTTGTGTGTGTAGTTATACACTGAGGGCAAAATCATAATTTTACTTGGAAAGCAAACAAAAACGATGACAAAAATGTAAATTTAAATTGAGGGCAAAATGATAATTTAGCTGGGAGGAACAAAACAAAACTAATGGCGAAACTGTAAATTTAAACGGGGCAAAATCGTAATTTTGAACCGAGGACAAAATTGTAATTTTTAACTGGGGCAAAAGCATAATTTTATTTTGAACTGGAGGTAAAAACGTAATTTTAAACTGATGACAAAATTGTAATTTTAAAGCGGGGACAAAATCGTAATTTGATTTGGCCTAAAGTAGGTGAACTACTCTTCATCAAATTTCATAAATGTTGTAAAGTTAATGCAATCAATTAAGTAATAAAATAATGAAATAATGAAAAGTATATATAATATTTTAATATGTATAGTGGGGAACCCGCGCGTTGCAGCGGAGTCTACAATATGAGGAAGGATCATAATTCAACCTTTAAAACGAATAAAAATAATCATATACAAGTTGTGACGCTATCGGGTGGTTTATATTTCTGAAATGGAGGCACTTTTCTCTTTAGTAGCCTAGGATAAGCCTTTCACAGATCAAACAAGAGCATGTGTTATGCATTTACGCCTCATGCCACATAGTGTGTTTTAAATGGCTCAAAAATTAACTCCACACGCATATCCGCCTCAAGCACATGACCACACTCATGCCTACGCCCCATGGGGGTGGTGTTCCACGTCCTTTCGTGTTGAGATGGCAGGAGTCGTTAAACCATAAGAGATAGCCTAAGACACGTATTGCACCAAATGACATGATTAAGTAACCACAATACCATAATACCATATTATTTTCACACTCGTGCTATAATATAGACTACAAACAAGGGAAAAAGAGTAACAATGATATCGGATGCTAAAAGTTTCAATTCATATCATCATCATCCTTATTCATTATACCGTATCTTCTTAATTACGCAAGAGGCATGGAATGTTAGGACAAGAGGTGAATCTGATGTTGCTTTGAATGCATATATATCATGTATACACGATGAACTGATTATACAAGCCAATAAAATATCAAAACTGTTACCTTTCATGTTCTAACTTTATAACCATCCATGTAACGCGCATTGCGGCGGAGTCGACAACACACACATAACGACGCAAATTCCTAACTCCTACATTTTCCATAATCTCAATTACACCTACATATACCAACAATAATAGGCGGTATATGCATCGTAAATTAACACATTTGAACTACATATAATTTCAAAACCAAACAAAAATAAAAACACACCCATTTGTATATGGCAACTCATCTCGTGAGTTGTTTTATTTAGTCTTGCAAGGGGGTGGTGTGGACGTGATTGGCCACAAGGATTGTAGTTCCTGCTTCCTGCAAAGAAAAGTGTTGGTTTCATTCATTTAAGCAAATTAAAAATGTACTGCAATTAAGTACCAAAACAAAACAAAAAATCTCGTGGTACAGCAATCTCACCTCCAACCATAGCTAGGGCTCCGTCGGCACTTGGGCTATGGCTACAGCTCCTGCTGCGGCGTCTATCACCACCATCAGACACTCATGAGCAAATTGGCCAACATCACCAACACTTTACCATATATGAATCGATGCATAGTCACAAATAAAACAACACTTTACCATAATGTAGTTTTTTAAAGCATATTTACCAGGCTATTTTTATTTTAAAAAAAACTAAAAATTGGAAGATAAAAGCGTGTGTTTGCAGTTCACAAAAGACTAAAAATTGGGAAGAAATATGTGTTGTCAGTTTAACCCATTCCAACATGTTACACACTTTTGATCCGTGGTCCAAGCCACATGACATGCCATTTTGCTATCTCTCATGGGTATGTATCTTTTTTTAGAAATGAAATCCTAAATGGGTATGTATCTTTTTTTAGAAATGAAATCCCAAATGAGATCTTTTCATACTACTTTAAATTTCGTCAAATAGCGGGAGCTTACAGATGTGACAAAATCATGCAATGTACGTTCCATCATCTGATGCCGCTTTTGAAAATTTTCTTTTGTTGGTTGGTCAAGAGTGTTAAGAGAAATGCTGTGTTGGTCCGGGGATGACCACATTCACACTGAGCGTTTGTGGTTTGGTTCGGCTAGCCAGAAACGCTGCTGTTTCCAATCCAGCAATCATTTCATTCTGTAAAGACGGACATAAGTGTCTAAATTGCTAAAGTGGTACTCTGTGAGAGATAGAATCAGTCTTTCACAAGGGGTTGTAGTTACTGAGCTACAAAATCACCAAAAATTTAAACAACCAGTTAGTATCGTGAACTCATAGTCATTTAGGCATTACGTCAAACACCTTATGGGCAGATATAAGAAACCTTGAGTGTGTGTTATCAGTAGTCAGTTTGTCCACCAAGTAGACAGTTTTCTCACATGGCAAAGTGCAAGACTTTGACTCCTTTCCTTTCAGTTTGTCCACCAAGTTGACAATTGACATATGTGTGTTATAAATATTGTCTCTACATGAAACTCATCTTTTCTCGCAAAGTGCAAGACTTTGACTCCTTTCCTTTCAATACTTGAGTTCTTTTAATTAATGTATAAACTATTGATAAACCAAACTAACTAACTAACAACAAACAAACATGTTGGAGTCTGTTAGAACTGATGCTTTCTAGCCATTCTCATAACCTAATATTTGTTAGCAATTATTTAGAAGTAATTATTGGAGAGCAAAGTAACTTATGAAACAAGTTAGCTTCTCCTACAAGCATCATATTAGCTCTATTATAAATAGGACATTAAGGTTAGTAATTATTTTGTATGCATGTTTTCGGGTTCTTAAACTGTGGAAGACCACCTAGTTCTCAAATTGTGGGCACTGCCATCCTTGTTTGCAATTAATTCCAACCATTTTGTTATCAAGTATAGATCTCATAAACATTTGTTACATAAACCTTCATAACGGCAATAACAAGAAGCTGTTGATTTACTTACCTCCAACTCAGTCTCTGCAAGACCAGAGCGGGATAAAAGAATCCAGTGAACCGGCTTCCTCCAGTACCCTTTGAAAACCATTTGCCCAAGGCCCCAAACAGTTCAATTTAAAATAACAATAAATAAATAAATATATAAATAAGCAAATGAAAATAGCCCAGAGGTCATACTGATTTAGCTTAATTACCTGAGCATCTGGTTACGTACATTCGAAGTAAAAAATGTTGTCGTTTATAAAGTATAAACAAAACAGGTGCAAGGTAGGCACCTTAAATAGACGTAAGGCAGGCTTGGCATAGGCACTGTGAGAACTTAGCTCTGTCCAAGTGTTAACTGGGCTAAAACCGGCCAGTACTGACCAAAACTGGCCTAAACGGGTACAAAATTGAAACAAGCTCATTAGTATCCTTAGGAGCAGACCAAGCACAACTTTTGGTTCCCTTTGCCATAATCTTTTACACAAGGCAATGTAGAGTATATAAAAACAAATTTCTTTTATTATCCATCTTGATTTAAAAGGAAGTTTCAATGTACAGTGTGTTCTATATAGCTATCTAGCAGTAAATTAGGACAAACAAACAGTGATTCATAAATTCAACAACAGTAACAGTTTCAACTATATCTAGCTTGCCTCATGTAATTTCGATCACACACAGCATACTAAAACTCATGTCGGCCCGAAACTCGTCTCATGCGAAAACTCATGTCGGCCCGAAACCCGTCCCGTTCAGAAACCCGTGCCGGCCCGAAATCCGATCCGAACCAACTATGTTTCCATCCGAAACCCGTCCCGGCCGCCCGAAACTCAATCCGAACCATACCTCATTTATTAGGCCTGATCTTATCTATTGATATAGATGGGCTGCAATCATTAATAAGAATGAAAAGATGAAATTAATGTTAGCAGCCATTTCTTCTGCGAATTTACTCGATGAATGCGCAGTGGACGTCAAGCGAACGACTTCAGTGGCTGCATGAATCAATCTAACAAATGTTCAATAAAAAAATGTATCCTGGTGTTGAGCAAGAACAAAAGGTACAGATGATTCCATAAACTTTTGAAATCGCTCACTAAAATCCTGATTGCCGTATAAAATTTTGCAATCGCCCCGATAAACTTTTGAAACCGACCCTCATGAAATTTCGAAATCTATCTCTAAGAAACACCAAATAGAAATTTATAAATTTTTAAATAGAAATTTAACATAAAGAATTAATCTTAAATAAACGCTAATACAACTTACATAGAACATTAATTGTACCCAGCTTCTAACATATATGGTCGTAATAGTTTAAGACATTATGCCCAGTTGCTTAGATTTAGATGGTTCAATAGTGTCTAATGTTTTATCTTTTAAGTCCATGTTTAATTTTAAACCTTAATAGAAAAGAAAGAAGTGACAACATAGTTCAAAAGCAGAGAATAGCTGTCACACCCCGACTTTCCACGTGTTACCGGTGGGCCCGGTGGGGAGTATCGTGACGTAGTTGATATCATCATAGTCAAACAACACAATATTTAAATGCACAGCGGAAGCAAATGAAAGATAAAATATATTACAATTCGATTCAAAGTAATATCAAATATTACAACGGAACATAAGATGGATCCACAGGCAGATCTTTAACAGAAAGATAATATTGTTCAACAGACTTTAACATCTAAAGCTTGCGAGACTTGATTATTGATGCCTGGAGTAGCCAGCCTATTACGTATAGTACCTGCATTTAGCCTTTTTGGAAAATACGTCAGTTTACACTGGTAAATACAATTAACTGACTCATTTTGAAAATGATTGAAAATTGATTTGGATGCATGTGGCACAAAATATCCTTTATAATTTGATTAAAATGCACAGAGGCAAAGTTAATCTTTTATACTTGGGACAATTATTTAAATATATAATCTCGTAAAAGAATTACATGTTCCTTATGCATTTAGTAGCCCGACGTACCGGGTTAAAGATCAATAGACACACCACATCAACTATTTATGCACTGACGAGTGTACGCCTACACTCCGCGCTTAGGTCGTGGCCATTTCGTAA
The DNA here is from genome assembly GCA_030545235.1 of Helianthus tuberosus. Lineage (NCBI taxonomy): Eukaryota > Viridiplantae > Streptophyta > Magnoliopsida > Asterales > Asteraceae > Helianthus > Helianthus tuberosus. The sequence continues at coordinate 18,413,055 of CM060410.1, forward strand.
AATGATGCCATGGATATCCGGGACATGGTCATTAACCCCCCAAAGGCTTTAAGCAAACAAAACATATTTAAACAGGCCGATTAAACTATTCAATTAACCACCAAACGATGGAAGATTTAATGCCCGACCAAGCGGTATTTTATATACCGTAACCCAAGCCCGTATAAGGGAAAATAAGTTAAAAATATTTACCTGAGCTAAATATAAATTCAATCCCAGCCGTATATCAATTCAGCAAGTGCAGATAGCTTTTACTGGGCTCCTAATCTGGAACGAAGGTTTTTAATAACCTATTAGAATCCTAACGGGTCTTTAGTTAAGCTTAAGCTTAGACCGGTTAGTTTCGAAGATACGGTTCGTACGCACGATTAAGCGAAGACCGGAATAGAATGTGATTTAGACCTGACAAGTTTGAAGGCTTGTTTAATATGGGTATTTCATACACATTCTGGATTTTGAGATAAAACCGATAAGGTTTGACCCGTTTCGGCTTATTTATGTAAACTAGTTACATAAACCGAACCGATTGCGTAATAAGCGTAACGGGTATCCGTAAGAGCCATATACAGGTTTCCTAAGTTAATATGCTTCAAATATGTTGTGACATCAGTAAGATGTCTTTTATTATGCCCGAAACGAATCTAAACACAAACTATGCCCCGTAGGGGTAGTTTGGTCATTTAAAAGGTTATAAACGAGTTTAAGTATTTACCTGGGTTACAGGTCTGATATAATCAGTAAAAATACTCAATTTAATAAGTTATAACAGTAGGGTAAAGTATATATGTGAAATTTATCAATTTTAACCAAACTATGCACCGTAGGGGCATTTTGGTAATTTCACATAAGCCGAAAAGTTCAAAACTGAAGTCTGAGTTAAACAACTTTTGCTTACTGTTAAAATATTATAATTTACCTTAAATATCAGTAGGTATCACCCTTTGTATGTTTAAAATAGTTTTAGTACATACTATGCGTTAAAAAACGCTTAATAAGGTGATTAGAATCCGTTTCCGGGTTCTATATAGAAATCAGATATTTTTATTATTCCAGGAGGTTTAAAATAATTTATTTATCATATGTAATCAGTAGCAAAAGGTTTGGAGTCAATTAGATATGTAAAACTCATTTTATAGCCCGTAAGGGCAAAACCGACAATTACCGGATTAAGCCTAGGACTATAAGTTATGCTCAGCCTAAAATTAATTAAAAATCTTCAAAAATCCCAAAATAATATATTACATCAGTGGGTAATAAGTTTGATATGAAAAAGTAGGTGTAATTAGGCTATACGCTAATTACGCCGTTTAATCGCTAAAGAAGCTTCTAATTACGCTAATGAGCATAACTCTCAATCTACACCTCAAACTGATGTGAAACTTTGGGTGAAAGTTTATATATCAGTAATTAAAGTTTCTACTCTTTTACATTTTCAAAAATCACGTTTTAAGGTGAAAAGGGCATAATGGTCAACATATGAGCAATTAACGGAATCATACATATTAATCGGATAACTAATGATCCGAGGTGTATAATCACAGAGGGTTATACTAGCATGTAACCTGGTCCTATTAGAGCTTTAAGGCATTTCTAAAACATGCTTAAACGGGTCAGAACTGAAAGTCAAAGCAAAAGTCAAACTATGCGACTTTCGGTTCCGAACCGGGTCTCTACTGAAAATTGTCGGGTTGAACATGTTTAGACATGTTCTTACATTCATTACCAAGTTATATTGATGATCAAACAGGTTATAGGGGTTCTACATTGCTAATTATGCATAAATTGTAAAGTAAGCATCCTGTTGACTTTTTAATAACAAGTTTGACCCGACATTTGACCTAGTTAGAGTGGGAATCAGGGGGAGCCCTTTTAAGGGTTTATTACCCACATAATTACCAACTTATAACTACTTTCAATTTGACTAATCACTGGACCATTAGTGATTAATCTTGAAGTCAACTGTTAATTACGACGGTTTGACTTTTAAGCTAAAACTAAGCAAAAACTTAACTATGGAAGGACAAGCAAACTTACTGAAGTCCTATGCACGAAATGTGAAGCTTAGAGAGAAGTCTTTAGCTCCAGAAATGCTCCAAAGTGCAGATGGAAGGTGTGAAGAACTTGTTGCAACTTAATGGCCTTTTATAGTGTTTAAATCACCATAGATTGTTGACATGCAAGTCTACAACTGACCACAACTCATCCACAAGTGTCCCTAGTGCTCTAGGACTGTTTAGGGGTCGCCCACAATGTGAAAATATCTGTTTTGGGTCGGTTAAGCGCGAATACAGGCTGCTGTCTATGAATTCTGTATCTGATGGTCTGACGCGGCCCGCATAAGGTTTTATTAACCTTTATGCGGCCCGCCTTAGCCTTGTATACAGATTTTACATTTTCTATTTGTTGCATACTTGACTCTTGGCCCTTCCGAAAGGTCAACTAACCTTTATATTGCAATTTAAACCCTCTAATTTGACACATAAAGGCTTCAAGATATATACCCACTTTGTTAAGACCTCGGTTAACTTTATTGTTACCCGAAAAGTCATAACTTTCAACGTTGACGCTTTAACCCCTTGTATACGAATTTGATCATAACTTTCTCATACGATAACGAAACTTTATGAAATTTATATCGTGCATTCTAGTGAGCATAATTAATCGTTACAAAACTTCGGGTGTGTCAAAAAGTCACTCAGAGGTATAACTTAAACATGTTGACACATTTAACCCCTGTAGTTTGTAATCTCTCACTTTCTTTCATATTTAGCTTCGTATGATCCATGATTTATTCGTTTGAAGGTATGAGCATCATGTAGGGTTAATGTACAATGTATTTATTCATTGTTGACGTTTAGAACTCGTATACTCACATACTTTCCATGATTGTCAACTTTAGTCCTTTTATAGCATTCTTTCACACGTTCAAACATATGACACGTGTCAACACATTATAGGACGTGAATTTTCGAGGTGTTACATCCTCACCCCCTTAAAAGAAATCTCGACCTCAAGATTTACTGAAACAAATGAGGGTACTTTTCTTTCATGGTGGACTCAACCTCCCACGTATACTCGGGACCTCTACGGGCATCCCATTTGACCTTTACAATAGGTACATGCTTCCTTCGAAGCTTCTTAACCTGTCGATCCTCTATCGCCAATGGTTTTTCCACATATTTCAAGCTCTCATCTATATGCACATCTGTAAGTGGTATAACCAGTGATTCATCAGCGAAACACTTCTTCAGATTGCAGATGTGGAACACATTGTGGATTCCACTGAGCTCTTCAGGTAAGTTTAACTTATAGGCAACCGATCCGACACGTTCGATGACTTCGAACGGTCCTATGTATCTCAGGCTTAACTTGCCTTTCTTACCAAATTGCATCACTCCTTTCCAGGGTGATACTTTGAGTAACACTTTGTCACAACTTCAAATTTCATAGATTTACGCTTTGGATCTGCGTAACTCTTCTGCCTATCTCGGGCAGCTTTGAGACGGTCACGAATCTGGACAATCTTGTCCGTCATTTCAAAGACTATCTCTGGTCCTGATAATTGGACATCTCCAACTTCCGCCCAACAAACTGGCGTTCTACACTTTCTACCGTATAATGCCTCAAAAGGCGCAACCTTAATGCTGGTATGGTAGCTATTGTTGTAGGAGAATTCGATTAACGGTAGGTTCTTATCCCAACTACCACCTAAATCGATCACACATGCGCGTAGCATGTCTTCCAACGTTTGAATAGTACGCTCACTCTGGCCGTCCGTCTGCGGATGGTAAGCCGTACTAAAATTCAAACGTGTGCCCAAAGATTGCTGGAAACTCTTCCAAAAATGGGACGTGTATCTAGTATCTCTGTCAGAGATAATAGACACAGGTATGCCATGTAAAGCTACAATCTTATCCACGTACAACTGGGATAACATACCGGAGCTATAAGTCTCCTTAATGGGTAGGAAATGTGCTGACTTAGTCAGTCTATCAACTATAACCCATATCGTATCATTGCCTTCCCTTGTCTTTGGGCGAAACACATCCTTCAATCACTGGTGTGCAATGTATTGCGAGCTCCGCCAAGCTCCTTAAATTTGTTTTAACTTATAAGCTACTTGATCTTGATACATTCGATTTCCTTCGAATGGTTCTATATATTCAGAGCTTAACTAGCCTGAAAATTTAACAAATTTGGCACACCCTTTCCTGGGTGATATCTTTTGTTGAGCCTTATTCTTTAACAGGATCTTAGGAGGTTTGCTACTTTCATAAATTCTTGATTTTCTGCCGAATACTGGCAGCTTACAGATGATTAGGGATTTGTATGAATCTTATTCGTTGTTTCCAATGAAACTTTCAGATTCTTATATGTGGACTTCTCAAAGTCTCGTCCATCCAACGGATGTTTCGATATTTCATTTATACAAGGTCTCCAAAGGAACCACCTTGATACTTATATAGCAATTATTATAGAGAAGCTTATCTTAAGGTGAGATGGTTATTCCAACCATTGCTCAAAACTAATCTTAAGGAATAGCTAATCCTTACAGCTAGTCGAACAATTCGACGATCTTGGGCAGCTAATGCCGATTCTTAATTATTGCCTTAATAGGGTTGCAGTAATTAATGCATAAGCAAAATGAACCGTCTTTCTTATTTAACAATATCAAACCCTCAGAACATTGAGTCAGGCTATATGAGTCTATATCTTAAAACTTACTTAGTCAGGGTTTCGATTATTCCATAATCAACATGGAGTTTTTCACAATGCTCCAGCCCACAACGGGATGTTAATCTTAACTTTACCAGCCTCAGGAGGTAAGCAGGGTAAATCTTTGGAGAAGGTAATCAAGATACAAGGAGGCTACAGAGATTTTCCATATCTCAGGCTCCAGTTCATCCATCATTGCTTGTGTCAAATAAGTGACACATTTATGTTATAAGTCCACGAATTCCTTAATCGGGGACATTTACTTGGACAATTTCCATTTTGGATATCTTCTTTGAATACTACTAGTCGCCTTTAGTACAATATGACCATTGGGATATCTCAGGGGTTCCATGTATTAAACCTCCATACTGATCAGGCATGGAAGTAATCTATGGGACACACTAGGATACGCCAATCCTCATATGGCACTTTTATCAAACATAGGTTGGCATTCGCAGGCGATAGAAAAACAATGAGAAAAATAATTAAAATAACATATGTTGTCGTACTCTATGCGAAGAAAGAGTACTCTTAGATTTTTCGGAAGGATTCCTTGCCGATACTAGAAGAATCGGTTACTATGGTTTCCTTGGTAAGTTATACCTTGTGGATAATATAAAAGTTTGCTAAGCTTATGGTTTATGACGATTTATCATTGCCTGTATTAAATCAGGACACTTAGCAGAAATTATCATTGGTAAATAATAATAAGGAATGTACTTGATGACATCGTGAACTGCCTCTTAGCATTCATCAGGTGAGTTCAGACATTTCTTCTTTTAGCCTTTCCAGGCTTAGCTGCACCTTCTTTGTCAGTTTTATGGAATCTAGTTCTGATGCGGCCTTACTCACCACAGCCGTGATAGACTGCATTCTTTATGTCCCTACATTCCTGGGAAATGATGACCTGTTCCTTAGCATATGTCTCACTGCTTTGGTCCTGGTTCTATTCGACACTGTCCCTAGTGTCTTTTATAACAATTATTACATACAGGCTTCTTACTGAACTTTCGTTGCTTTTTATTAAGCATGTACTTGCTCTCTTTCTTAGATTTCTGGGAGTTATCCTCCTCCTTTGGTTCATCCTTCATATTCGAAGTGTGAACAAAAGCTCTTCTCATGAGCAATTGAACGTGGTTTTGAATGAAATTTAGAGCGAGAAGCATTCGGCTCTTTGGATTGTTTCATGACCTTTTCCCATGGCCTTTCAAACTGCTGCGTTAACCACTGCTTGGAGATTAACTCCATTAATATTGAGGTTTACGTTTGAGACATTATTTGCTTTTGTCGCATTAATAGCATCGCGACTATTGCCTATCTCATCCGAGTTTTCCATACTCAAAACTTGGTACTAATTACCAAATTAAACCATTATTAGTCATCATCCTGATGACCTGACATAGACTAGCCATAGCATCCACGAACCGTATAGGCCATTATGTTCCGAACATTCTTAATGAATGCTATTTGAATGTATATCTATTACATTTAGCTTAGGTCACAAAAGGACTATCAATGGCATTCAAGGTTTGGAGCGAGTCCAATACCTGCTTGACAGGGGACCATAATGTCACAACTGTCTTTGTCATAAGGACGATTATAAATAGCTCAAAGGCTAGCCTTACATGACTTTGGTTATATATATATATACATATATGGCATAGAAGCTTGTCGTTAGGGACGTAGAAAGATATGGCATGAAACCCAGTCATGAAGGACATAAGTAATCATATGGCGCGAAGGCCTTGTCGTAATGACATTTAGATGAGGCACAAATGGCCTTGTCTCTAGGACGTTATAGGATATGGCACTAAGGCCTGTCACCAGGGATGTTAACATTTAGTATGTTAACTTGTCACGAATGACGAATTATAGCACGGAGGCTTGTTATGGGTGACTTGAATTATAACTTGTGGATTTGTCACAAGGACATCAATTCATAGGCTGCAATCTTAATAGATCAGGAGTTTTAAGGCTTGAACATAGTTCTTCACCTTTGGACAGGGAGTCATAGACTACAAATGTCATCGTCTTGAAAGGCGATTCACTTGACAGAAAGGTAAACCAATTAACATCACTAATGGATGTCTATATATAATTATCGTATCTAATGATATTAGTCATGATCACATCGATCATATTGATTATTAGGTTTGGGTATAATCCCACCATTTGAATAGGGGATCATAAAGATCACCACTATTTTGTTTTATCGAGAATAGAGTAAAGTATAGCCCATAGGCAATTCATCACTAGGGATGTCAATATTATGAATTTATGATCATCATACTGATGATACTAGTCAGGATCGCAATGATCATATAGACTATTAGGCTTGAGCGCAGCTCACTACCTTAAACAGGGGATCATAGAGATCATAATGTTTGTGTCACAAATGGACAATATAATATGGCCCGTAGGCGAAACATCACTAATTGATGTTTATAATGGATTCATCATTTTAGATGATATAAGTCAGGATTGCATTAATCATATTGACTATTTGGCTTGAGCATAGCTCACCACCTTAGACAAGGAATCATAAAGATCATAATGTCAATGTCTCAAATGGACAATTTATTATAGCCCGTAGGCAAAACATCTTTTCTTGACAGGGAGTGGTAGGCTACCACTGTCTTTAGTCTCGGAGGACGTTAATTATAGCCCGTAGGCATTTCCCTTCTAAGGGATATTTATGGTATGATCATCTTTTCAGATGCTATTAGTCGAGATCGTATGGACCCTACCGACTATTATGCTTAGACGTATTCCAACATCTTTAGACAGGGTCAAAGACCATCACTGTCGTTGTCTTATCGGACAACAAACTTAGCCCGTAGGCACTTCATCACTCACGGATGTTTATAATATGATCATCTTATAAGATGATATAAGCCATGATTTCTAGATCATAAGGCAAATTAGGAATTTAAAAATTTCCAATATAGGGATGACTGTTGTGATTTTTATCGAATCACATTTGTCAGGAGTGCTAATACGTTCTTAGGTGTTAACAAGGATCTGAATCCCTTGAGTAGGTTTCACCATCTTGGCCGCGTAGGCTAGGTTTCATCGTTAAGATTCTTTTTAAAATGCATACTGGCAGGGAAGGAAGGATATTTATTTTATTCAGGATTTTTATCATAAATCCTAATTTACAAGTTAATAATAGCACAAATGGCCTAGTCGCGTAGACAAGTTTAATTTATAAGCCATGATTTCAGAGAATCGAGGCATTAAGGTTTTAATAATAGCACAAATGGCCTAGTCGCGTAGACAAGTTTAATTTATAAGCCATGATTTCAGAGAATCGAGGCATTAAGGTTTTAATAATAGCACAAATGGCCTAGTCGCGTGGACAAGTTTAATTTATAAGCCATGATTTCAGAGAATCGAGGCATTAAGGTTTTAATAATAGCACAAATGGCCTAGTCGCGTAGACAAGTTTAATTTATAAGCCATGATTTCAGAGAATCGAGGCATTAAGGTGTGAATCAAAGTTCATTACCTATTCTTGATAGGGAGTTGTAGGCTACCACTGTCTTTAGTCTCAGAGGACATTAATTATAGCCCGTAGGCACTTCGCTTCTAAGGGATGATTATTTTAATAAGGAAAAGTGGAGTAATCCAATTTAAGGATGACTCATGCGGTTTTATCGAACCACGTCTGCCAGGAATGTTAACATGTTACAGGTGTTAATCAAGGATTTGAATCTCTTGAATAGGTTCTACCATCTTGGCCTTGTCATATAGGCTAGGTTTACCTTTAAGATTCTTTTTAATATTTAAACACAGAACAATCCCGAATTGAGATGTTAATAAGGATCTGAATCTAAATTGAGGACCTGCCAACTTGGCCCTGTTCTTTAAAATGATACATGGCTAGGTCTTGCCCTTTTTAGATTTTGCCATTTTATTATAATGGTAGATCTTATAAAAAGGAATGTTATTATTTCGTATTTCATATTCATACGTAATGATAAATAGATTTAGATAAAACATCCCGATGATTTTAAAAGAGGTACATAATTGCCCTAAATGGGACTTGAAAGGAATAATGCTGTCCTCGAAGGGACTGAAAGATAAATATGTCCTTATGAGGACTATTAAGGAAACGATCTTCAGCAAAAGAAGTTTCTTCTTCATTTTACTTCTGAATGCTTTCTCCTTGGTTGCACGTTTCGTCCTCGCCGCGGTACGAAGCTCAGCTTTTCAAGGCTCCGGATGTGGAGAATTTCTATTACAGCTTCTTCGCTTAGCGACGTATCCAATATATAAAAATTTTGGAAGCAAAGTTTCCAGATTAAGATTGAGATTATTCCTATGTTAAGTCTAGACTCAGAAGGTCAAGGAATGTGCTAATGTGTCATTGAGATTAAACACAAAAGCTAGTGTTTAATTCACTCAATGTTGGCTCTGATACCAACCTGTCACACCCCGACTTTCCACGTGTTACCGGTGGGCCCGGTGGGGAGTATCGTGACGTAGTTGATATCATCATAGTCAAACAACACAATATTTAAATGCACAGCGGAAGCAAATGAAAGATAAAATATATTACAATCCGATTCAAAGTAATATCAAATATTACAATGGAACGTAAGATGGATCCACAGGCGGATCTTTAACAGAAAGATAATATCGTTCAACAGACTTTAACATCTAAAGCTTGCGAGACTTGATTATTGATGCCTGGAGTAGCCAGCCTATTACGTATAGTACCTGCATTTAGCCTTTTTGGAAAATACGTCAGTTTACACTGGTAAATACAATTATCTGACTCATTTTGAAAATGATTGAAAATTGATTTGGATGCACGTGGCACAAAATATCCTTTATAATTTGATTAAAATGCACAGAGGCAAAGTTAATCTTTTATACTTGGGACAATTATTTAAATATATAATCTCGTAAAAGAAATACATGTTCCTTATGCGTTCAGTAGCCCGGACGTACCGGGTTAAAGATCAATAGACACACCACATCAACTATTTATGCACTGACGAGTGTACGCCTACACTCCGCGCTTAGGTCGTGGCCATTTCGTAAAATGATGCCATGGATATCCGGGACATGGTCATTAACCCCCCAAAGGCTTTAAGCAAACAAAACATATTTAAACGGGCCGATTAAACTATTCAATTAACCACCAAACGATGGAAGATTTAATGCCCGACCAAGCGGTATTTTATATACGGTAACCCAAGCCCGTATAAGGGAAAATAAGTTAGAAGTATTTTCCTGAGCTAAATATAAATTCAATCCCAGCCGTATATCAATTCAGCAAGTACAGATAGCTTTTACAGGGCTCCTAATCTGGAACGAAGGTTTTTAATAACCTATTAGAATCCTAACGGGTCTTTAGTTAAGCTTAAGCTTAGACCGGTTAGTTTCGAAGATACGGTTCGTACGCACGATTAAGCGAAGACCGGAATAGAATGTGATTTAGACCCGACAAGTTTGAAGGCTTGTTTAATATGGGTATTTCATACACATTCTGGATTTTGAGATAAAACCGATAAGGTTTGACCCGTTTCGGCTTATTTATGTAAACTAGTTACATAAACCGAACCGATCGCGTAATAAGCGTAACGGGTATCCGTAAGAGCCATATACAGGTTTCCTAAGTTAATATGCTTCAAATATGTTGTGACACCAGTAAGATGTCTTTTATTATGCCCGAAACGAATCTAAACACAAACTATGCCCCGTAGGGGTAGTTTGGTCATTTAAAAGGTTATAAACGAGTTTAAGTATTTACCTGGGTTACAGGTCTGATATAATCAGTAAAAATACTCAATTTAATAAGTTATAACAGTAGGGTAAAGTATATATGTGAAATTTATCAATTTTAACCAAACTATGCACCGTAGGGGCATTTTGGTAATTTCACATAAGCCGAAAAGTTCAAAACTGAAGTCTGAGTTAAACAACTTTTGCTTACTGTTAAAATATTATAATTTACCTCAAATATCAGTAGGTATCACCCTTTGTATGTTTAAAATAGTTTTAGTACATACTATGCGTTAAAAAAACGCTTAATAAGGTGATTAGAAGCCGTTTCCGGGTTTTATATAGAAATCTGATATTTTTATTATTCCAGGAGGTTTAAAATAATTTATTTATCATATGTAATCAGTAGCAAAAGGTTTGGAGTCAATTAGATATGTAAAACTCATTTTATAGCCCGTAAGGGCAAAACCGACAATTACCGGATTAAGCCTACGACTATAAGTTATGCTCAGCCTAAAATTAATTAAAAATCTTCAAAAATCTCAAAATAATATATTACATCAGTGGGTAATAATTTTGATATCAAAAAGTAGGTGTAATTAGGCTATACGCTAATTACGCCGTTTAATCGCTAAAGAAGCTTCTAATTACGCTAATGAGCATAACTCTCAATCTACACCTCAAACTGATGTCAAACTTTGGGTGCAAGTTTCTACTCTTTTACATTTTAAAAAATCACGTTTTAAGGTGAAAAGGGCATAATGGTCAACATATGAGCAATTAACGGAATCATGCATATTAGAGCTTTAAGTCATTTCTAAAACATGCTTAAACGGGTTATACTAATGATCCGAGGTGTATAATCACAGAGGGTTATACTAGCATGTAACCTGGTCCTATTAGAGCTTTAAGTCATTTCTAAAACATGCTTAAACGGGTCAGAACTGAAAGTCAAAGCAAAAGTCAAACTATGCGACTTTCGGTTCCGAACCGGGTCTCTACTGAAAATTGTCAGGTTGAATATGTTTAGACATGTTGTTACATTCATTACCAAGTTATATTGATGATCAAACAGGTTATAGGGGTTCTACATTGCTAATTATGCATAAATTGTAAAGTAAGCATCCTGTTGACTGTTTAATAACAAGTTTGACCCGACATTTGACCTAGTTAGAGTGGGAATCAGGGGGGAACCCTTTTAAGGGTTTATTACCCACATAATTACCAACTTATAAATACTTTCAATTCGACTAATCACTGGACCATTAGTGATTAATCTTGAAGTCAACCGTTAATTACGACGGTTTGACTTTTAAGCTAAAACTAAGCAAAAACTTAACTATGGAAGGACAAGCAAACTTACTGAAGTCCTATGCACGAAATGTGAAGCTTAGAGAGAAGTCTTTAGCTCCAGAAATGCTCCAAAGTGCAGATGGAAGGTGTGAAGAACTTGTTGCAACTTAGTGGCCTTTTATAGTGTTTAAATCACCATAGATTGTTGACATGCAAGTCTACAACTGACCACAACTCATCCACAAGTGTCCCTAGTGCTCTAGGACTGTTTAGGGGTCGCCCACAATGTGAAAATATCTGTTTTGGGTCGGTTAAGCGTAAATACAGGCTGCTGTCTACAAATTCTGTATCTGATGGTCTGACGCGGCCCGCGTAAGGTTTTATTAACCTTTACGCGGCCCGCCTTAGCCTCGTATACAGATTTTACATTTTCTATTTGTTGCATACTTGACTCTTGGCCTTTCCGAAAGGTCAACTAATCTTTATATTGCAATTTGACACATAAAGGCTTCAAGATATATACCCACTTTGTTAAGACCTCGGTTAACTTTATTGTTACCCGAAAAGTCATAACTTTCAACGTTGACGCTTTAACCCCTTATATACGAATTTGATCATAACTTTCTCATACGATAACGAAACTTTATGAAATTTATATCGTGCATTCTAGTGAGCATAATTAACCGTTACAAAACTTCGGGTGTGTCAAAAGGTCACTCAGAGGTATAACTTAAACATGTTGACACATTTAACCCCTGTAGTTTGTAATCTCTCACTTTCTTTCATATTTAGCTTCGTATGATCCATGATTTATTCGTTTGAAGGTACGAGCATCATGTAGGGTTAATGTACAATGTATTTATTCACTGTTGACGTTTAGAACTCGTATACTCACATACTTTCCATGATTGTCAACTTTAGTCCTTTTATAACATTCTTTCACACGTTCAAACATATGACACGTGTCAACACATTATAGGACGTGAATTTTCGAGGTGTTACAATAGCAATCCGCGATCCCTATCACTTCGGCCAGATTTCGGATCAGAGACAAACTATTCTACTCTTTGATGATTTGTTTGGTTTGTTTGATTAGGGATAAGGCTTTACAAAACTATAAGTTATGATTGACACTTCATGAATTAGAAACCAGTTGTTAAGTATGGTTTCATACAATAATTATACCCTTAATATAGAAATTATTAACATTATACAAATGAGTTGTTTGAGGGCCAATATGCAGTCAATCAAAATCAAATAAACAACAAGAGGATACGGTTGCTTACCTTTGACACGGTTACCTTTGACAGGTGGCAAGAAAAAACAAACCAAATGTTGTGAATCCCTCGCGCTTTTATGGTGTCTTTAATGCGTCTAATGGCGGGTACAAGATCATGCGCTATTTGGACATATGAAAAAAGGGAAACACAAGAGACACAAAAGAATCAGAATTTACATACCTTAAACGATCTTAGGGTCTTGTAATCAAATCTACAAAATCCAATAAACACTCCAAACAATCAAAATCAAATTAATAGAAAAACAAATCGAAGCACCTAGGGTTAGGGGTTACCTATTTCTGAATCTTCGTGGGAGGATCTCAAATCAACTGTAATCTTCGTTTTCACCTTGCAGTTCTGACATTGAACCCTAGATTTTTGAACAATCTATCCATCTCACAAGATCTGGTTGATTGAGGTAAGAAATGAAAAATAAGCCAGAGGGGAGATGAGATTCATCTCCATTGATGGAAGCTTTAAGAATCGAACATTAAGTTATAGAGGAGATGGGAACTGACGAGTACCGAAAGGTCGCATTGTACCATGGCGATTGATGTTCAAGAACGACAATGAGTTAAAGTAGGGGTGAAATCCCTAAATTGCCATCACGGTGTCTTAAAATTATGTGCTATTTCCTAATATAATGGCTTGTATTGTGTTGTACATAATGCTATAAAATCTATACATATGGTAAAATTACGATTGTGTACGTCACTTTTCCTTTTTAATATATATTAAAGATAATGTTTGGGTACTGTTCATGGCAAGTATGTTTTAATATGTATAATACAAGACATGAAAAAATAAATAAAATAACAGTACCTCAGTAGCAATATCACGTGTAGTGTGTCTAATTCACCAATGCCGTTGTCAGAATGCCAGGCTCAGATTGTGCATAAAGATGATAACACCATGGCTGCAAGAGAGGTTGCATGAACAACTGCCATCCTACAACCTTGCCATGCCATGATGCTATCTTCATTCAATTTTTACTCAGATCTACAAAATCATCATAGCCTCATCTTGAAAGGACAAAAAAATGCACTTTGCATTCATTTTTATTCACCATCACAGTCAACCCTAAATGATTCAGGGTGTAATGAATGCATAAACAGAAACCCAACTTAAGAAAAAACCCCAAATCAAATTAGCAAAGATACATGTAATCAAATTGCAAAATTAGGAAGTATTCTACAACAGTAAATGATTCATCTACATAATTCCTCATGTAATCAAATTGAAAATTCAAACATTAAACAACCATAAATTATGGTTTACTAAACTAATACTTAGAGAAAATTTGCAGTTCTCAGATACACATATATACAATCACATTCCAATTAAATCACAGTCCAATCAAACCTTAAAACAATTATCGGATAAAAAATGAGACATACCATCCAGATATTCAAAAGAAAATAGATAAAATGTCAGACCTCACGTATATTCGGACCGACGTTTGCTTCATCGGAAACACATCTAAGTTACCGGAAAGTGCTCGGAACCCTAGCTTCCTACCAAAACACTCTGGAAGCACCGTAGTTTTAGTCTCAGGTGAGATCGATCCCATCATCATCGACCGAACATGGATTACAGCCAACACTACCTAGGACATCCGCGAACGGCAGCCGGCAACGATGGTTTATATGTTGCAACAACAGGCCAGATCTTCTTCTTCGTAGCCTCAGATGAACAAATCATCTTCATCGGTCAGCAAGATCAGATACAGCCGAAACATAACCAATTTTGACATCTCCATGTAGGATCTGAAGAGAAAAAAAAGAGATTAAAGAAGAAGAAGAGACGGATTTAGTGTGTGTGAGAGAATTAGGGTTAATGTGAGATATATGACATTTGAGAGGAAGTATGATGATGGTCTTCAGAGACATTAATGCAAATAACACTTCCCTATGTAGTTCAAATTTCCCCCATCTTTAAAGCTTTTTGATTTTGAGTTTTTTGAAAATTAAAGTTATGTATTATGTATTATTATTAACTAGTGGGTTACAGGCGCGCTTCGCGTCGGGGCGAGCCGATTTTTGATCTGATATAGCACTCAAAAGAGAAAACTTACAAAATAAAGTCGTGGTAAGTAAAAAAGTATGTCGACACGTGTTTTACATCGACCGGAAAATTCAATTACAAAAGTACTTAGAAAGTTAAAGAGTTGTCAGTGTCAATGTTAAAAGTTGAGAAAATACAAAAAAAAAAAAAAAAAAAAAAAAAAATTATGTCGAAATGTAATTCAACTTAAGTTTATATCGACACGTAAATAAAAATAAAGACGTAAAAGTCGATTAAAAAGTATTTAGAAGGTTAAGAGGTTGTAAGAGTCGATACTGAAAATTTAAGGTTAAAAGTAAAAAAAAGAAAAAAAGCAAAAAGACAAAAGAAAAAGAAAAAAAAATCACCGACTAAAAAAGTATTTAGAAAGTTAAAGGGTTGTCAATGTAAATACTGAAAGTTGAGAAAACACAAAAAAAAATTATGTCGAAACGTAAATCAACTTAAGTTTATATCGACACGTAAAATAAAGACGTAAAACTCGGTTAAAAAGTATTTAGAAAGTTAAGGGGTCGTAAGAGTTAATACTGAACGTTAAAGGTTAAAAGTAAATAAAAAAACAAAAAGACAAAACAAAGTCAAAGATCAAAAAAAAGAAAAAAAAAATATTACTGTAGCACTGTTCATTGAGAATGTTATGAATTAATACTATATATATAAGAATTATTATTAATAGTAAATAAAGTTCAGCATAACCTACATGGCATAGCTGGATAGTTGACACGTATGCAAACTTACATCAGCCTTACTTCTCCTTTAATATATAAGTAGATAGATATATATAATTTTCTTATTAATTATTTAATATTTCTTTAACACTTACACACGTTTTTTAACCTAAAACTATGATATATTACAACTTTAATCTTTTGAAAATTATTTTACTTTTCTTTTGTATTCATGGATCATTTTATTTTATTCTATATTTAATTAAATTAAATATAAAAGAAAATAATGTGTTCAGAATTTGTTAGTAAAGATCGCATAGAATCACGATTTCAATTAATGAGTATAGTTGTTCCGCACTTTTTCGGCATTCCATCTTTTATTTAGACTAAGCGGTATGGGGGCCGGCTTAGGCCCGGCGAGGCCCGGCGCCGGTCCCCCACACCGCCCCCCTCGCCCGGTTTCGTCGTCCCCGGCAGCCCACAGACGATCTCGACGTGCCTTGTTTCAAATTCATAGCCATTACAAACGGCTAGTTTTAATTAAAAAAAATTACTTTTCCACTTTAAATATATACCACTTTCAACCATTTTTTATACTATTCTCATCCATTTCTTCCATTCTTCTCCCATTCTCTCATCTCTTTTTATAAAAAAACAATCGGGATTTTTTATACAATCATGAATCCCTTCAACCCAAACAATCCCAACCCGAATAATCCCAACCCGAACAATCCTAACTTTTTTTCGAGTCCCGCTTACACTCCGGCTATGGATCCTTCGTGGGGGAATCCACAATTTACGTTTTCGGGTTTCCAACAATCACCTAATGCCTTCTCCCAAATGTCCCAACTTCAACAAATACAACAATACCAAGCACTCCAACAATTCATGCAACGCAACTCGGTTCAACTTGATCAATTCCAATCGCAACCGCCAACTTCCCAACCGCAACCCTCGGTGGAGCTTGACGATGATGATGAAGTCGTCCCCGAATCGCCACCTAAAGAACTCAAGCGCAAAAAAACACGGGGAAGGGGAAGGCGGTTGAAACCGAACCCGACACCGCAAAAAAAAAAAAAAAAAAAAAAGGCGGTTCGAGAGCAAAGCCGAGACAGTGGACAAAAGTAGAGGAGAAGGCGCTAGCAATTGCGTATGTTAAGGCCTCAACTTGCCCGATTGTCGGTATAAACCAAAGTTAAAATTTTTTTTATTTAAATTTAAAAATATATATTTTTTAGTTTTACTAATGCAATTTTTTTTAATTTTAGTGAACAATCAAACGGGTTCTAGTTTTTGGAAGGCATGTACCGTTGGAAGGCATGTACCGATAGATTTAATAACCTTATGAGGGATGGCCCCTACCGTGATCTCGATTCCGTATCGGCCAAGTGGCGGAAAATGAACAAGTGCGTGAATGATTTTATCGGGATTTATAACCCACTTTACATCAATCGTCCTAGTGGGAGTAGCGACGAGGACGTTCTTAACCTTGCGACGGCTAAATGGGAAGCAAAAAATCCGCCTTTCCCGCACATCCGAGCATGGAACATTTAAAAGAAAGAATCTAAATGGGTGTCGGTTCCAAATGAGGTCGCAACCGCCAAACGGACTAAAACTTCCGAGTCCGGAAGTTATAGTGCGGGAGGCTCCACCGCTCGTTGTCAAATCGACATAAACGACGAACCGGAATATGACGAGGATGCGGTGCCCGCTCACGAGATCGAACGTCCCGGCGGAAGGGACAAAGCAAAAAAAGAGGCGGCCGGAAAGCGCAAAGGGGCCGGCTCGAGTGGAGGGGGCGGCTCGGGTGGAGGGGGTGGCTCGGGTGGAGGTGGCGGGAAGGCGTCTTCGAAAATGGACGAGTTGATTTCCGAATTCCGTTCGTTTAAAGACTTTGCGGCCGAAAAATATAGTCACAAGAAAAACGTGTCGGCCGACTATGCTCGAGCGGAGGATTTTAGGATAATGAGGTTGGTTCTCGACTCGGTTCCGGAGGATGAACGAGAGGTGTATCGGAGGATGAAGGAAGAGGTGAAGAAAAAATGGACGTCGTAGGTTTTTTATTTTATTTTTAGGAAATGTAATTTTTTTTTTTCGGAAATGTTTTTTTTTTTTTTTAGAAAATGTAAAATTTTTTTATGTTATGAAATGACTTTATTTATGTTGTTTTATGTTGTATTTTTTAACTTTTATAAAGTTTTTATTAAGTTAATAAAAAAACACTTAGAAAATTATAAAATATTGAGGTGGGGTAGCCCCATCCTCCACCCCCCCCCCCCCCCCTTAAAAGTGAAGGAGGCCCATCCTCCACAAGCCGGTGATGTGGCGTCTACGTGGCGGCCCATCCTGATAGGGATGTGCCTCACCATACCCTTTAGTCTTAGGAGTTTCCTTCGTGAGTCATATAACAACTAAAATCTACAACCCACGCCATTCATTCATTCTCGTTTTTCTTGATCCTGTTCCAGATTAATTCCTTGTGTTTTGTGAAGTAGTTGCAGCACATAATGTCTGGTTATGTCTGTAACGATTTGATGGTTAATATCTTTGAAAGACTACCACCCAAACCCATCATCCGATTCAGTTCACTCTCCAAATATTGGCATTCTCGCATTGCTACCCCGGAATTCATCGGCAATTACCGACTTCGAAATTCTAAAAACCCTCAAGTCCTCATCAGACACCTCAAGTATTGCGGAAATTATACCACAGAGACAAGTTGCCATTCGTAATTCTAGGAGAATATACTGAAGTTGTTGAGTTCCCTGATCCACCCCGTACTGTTAAAGTTGTTGGCTCGTGCAATGGGCTTATTTGTTTGTGTAACAAGCATATTATTCTATGTAACTTTTCAATGAGGCACAAACTGATCGTGCCACGTCATCCTTGTTTGGATCTCTCATTAAAATCTCTAGAATCTCGTAGGCTAGCTTTAGGGTTTTGTTTCGACCCGATCACTGATGATTACCTTATTGTGGCTATATCTTATGACAAACATGGATTAGATGAAAGTCATGCATTTATTTACTCCTTGAAAACAGACTCTTGGAGTGCGACCCCTTCTCCATCTACCTGGTTAAATGATGTGAAGTCGAAGACGTGTTTTTTCAATGGAATATTGCATTGGGTGGCTGACGGTTATTTAACCAAACCATCACCTGAACACTTGGAACACCCGATTCGTTTTATATTGACATTTAATTTGAGTACTCATGTGTTTGGCCACATTCTCTCCCGAGGTACTGGAGAATCAGACAGTTAACAACCATAAATGGTTGTCTGGCAGTGGTTTCTTGGGCAGGTGGTGATAGTTGGAAGATTCGGGTGATGAAAGAGTACTGTAATATTGAATCTTGGTCTGTGCTTTATGAATACAAAGCACATGTATATGATGTGGACAGAGTTATTCAACCTGTTATTAATGGCGATGTATTGGCATACTACGATGGGTCAAGAGTTTATAATCTTCAAACCGGGCTGTTGATGAAGCTTAAAAACTTTGGACCGGATTGTTTCAACCTCAAGATGGAAACGTATGTGGAAAGCCTTCAATTATTAGACAACGAAAGAGCGACATATTGCGGGGAAACCTTAGTCTCTTGTACGAAAAATCACAAAAGAAAACGTTTATGGTAGGTATTGGCTGATGAGTGTTCGGTTTTGAATTTTACCTTTTAGTATTATTCTAGTCGTTTAAACCTCTTTTTTGAATCAAAGATGTTGATACATACCCTTTAGTATTTTTCTAGTTGTTTAAACCTCTTTTTTCATACATATTTCCGACCTCTATGAATTATTTGTTGCAACTCAAGCAGGTTCAATAATGGCTCACTGAGGGCACCAGGGAACACATTCCCTTATCGATAATGTGTGCTCACGCACTCAATGACTAGATGTGGGCAACACATAGAATAATAATATGTGTTTATATGTGAGCCTACGAGTACCCATTTCCGGGCGTGGACAACATATAAAAATAAAACAACTTGTAGTGGTGGCAAAGTGGCCAAGTTGGATGGGTTTGGGTAATGGGTCAAAATGGGTTTGGGTTAGGATAGGTATAGGTCGGAATGGGTATTTTAAAAAAGGGTTGGATGGGTAATGGGTCAAGATGGGTTTGGGTTAGGATGAGTTTGGGCTAGGATGGATTCTAAAAAATAAAAAAAAAATTTAAAAATAAAAAAAAATGTTAAAAATAAAAAAAATTCTAAAAAATCAAAAAATTATAAAAAATTATAAAAAATTATAAAAAAATCCAAAAAATTAAAAAAAAAAATTCTAAAAAACCAAAAAATTCTAAAAAATTAAAAAATTATTAAAAATAAAAAAAATTCAAAAAATCAAAAAATGCTAAAAAATAAAAAATTATAAAAATCAAAAAAAATTTAAAAAATCATAAAAATTATAAAAAAAAACCAAAAAACTCTAAAAAATCAAAAAAAATTCTAAAAAATTATAAAATTCTAAAAATCTAAAAAATTCAAAAAAAAACCCAAAAAAATCTAAAAAATAAAAAAATTCTAAAAAATCAAAAAAATTCTAAAAAATCAAAAAATTCTAAAAAATACAACAATTCTAAAAAATCTAAAAAATTCTAAAAGATCACAAATATTCTAGAAAGCAAAAATCATAAAAAATCTAAAAATTTAAAAAAATTCTAAAAAATCATAAAATTAAAAAAAAATCAAAAAAATTCTAAAAAATAAAAAAAAGATCTAAAAAATCACAAAAATTCTAAAAAATCACAACAAGTCTAAAAAATTCTAAAAAATCAAAAAATAAAAAAAGAAAAAAAATCATAAAAAATAAAAAAAATCTAAAAATCATAAAAATTCTAAGAAATAAAAAAAACTCTAAAAAATAAAAAAATCTAAAATTTCTATTTTTATTTGTTATATTGTTTAGATTTTTTGGAGTTTTTTGGATTTTTTTGAATTTTTATAATTTATTTTTATTTTCTAGAATTTATATGATTTTTAGATTTTTTTTTGATTTTTTAGAATTTTTCATGGTTTTTTATAATTTTTATGGTTTTTTTTTTTTTTTTTGAAATTTTTAGATTTTTTATGATTTTTTTAGTTTTTTAGAATTTTTTTATATGTTATAATTTTTTTGTTTTTTAGATTTTTATTTTTATGAGTTTTTTTTATTTTTTAGAATTTTTATGCTTTTTTAGAATTTTTTTTTGACTTTTTATTTTTTTATTTTTTATGAGTTTTATGTATTTTTAGAATTTTTTTGACCTTTTATTTTATTTATTTTTTATGAATTTTTTGATTTTTTAGAATTTTTTGGATTTTTTAGAAATTTTATGGTTTTTTTAGAATTTTTTTGATTATTTAGATTTTTTTTAATTTTTTATGATTTTTTTTGATTTTATAGAATTTTTTGGATTTTTTAGAATTCTTTTGATTTTTTTTTTGATTTTTTTAGAATTTTTTGATATTTTAGAATTTTTTGGATTTTTCAGTATTTTTTTGATTTTTTAGAAATTTTTTGATTTTTTAGATTTTTTTTATTTTTTAGAATTTTTTATGATATTTTAGAATTTTTTTAGATTTTTTAGAATTTTTTTGATATTTTTGATTTTTTTGATTTTTAAACGAAGAACGACGGGAGAGTTCTATGAGAGATATCTACGAGTTGTAATTAGTTTAGTGATTTTATCTTATACCCATCCTGACCCGCTTGTGTTTTATCTCATACCCATCTTGACCTACTCTTTTTTTTATCCACCATTTCATAACCCATCCTAACCTAGTGACTAATTTTGTTTGGCCCATCTTAAAATTTAAAATACCCATATCAACACAAAATAGAATGGATGAGCTTGTTTTGCCAGGTCTAACAACATGTCATAATTAGGGGTGAGCATACAACCGAATTAACCGAAATAACCGAAAAAACCGAAGGGTTGGTTATTTATATTTTTAATAACCGATTTTTGCGGTTCGGTTATGGTTATTCTTATTTTCATAACCGCAAATAACCGAACCGAACCGAACCGAATATTTTAAACATAGCCAAATCCGTAGCACCATAAGTCTTTATGTTTGTATTTAAATGCTTAACCATGGCCTAATCTATATGTATCTTTGGTGAAGTATTTGAATGTTTTAACTTTTAACCATGACCCAACTTTGACGAAGATGATAAAGATTGCACTACAACTTTTTATGTTTTGATTAAAAACTATCGAATTTAAAAACCACTTTGTGTTCGTATGTATGTTTCCAAATAACACGTGACTACACGTGTTACTTTTGTTTTGGAATTAGTATGCATATGTGAAGAAACACTAGATAAATGGTCGGAACCGAGATATCTAGGGGGTTTGAATCCACATAAAAGGGTTAGTTTCCTCTCGATTGATTCAGGTACAGTTGATCTATTTCTCCGATAACTCTGCAAAAAAGAGCACCGTTAGCCTCGTCAAGGGGAGAAGAGGGTTCTCTCCTTGACCCGACTCCGGTGTGAGAATAAGTATTGGTTATGAAGAAGAAGAAGTATTTGAGAAGTGTGTGTAACTTGAATTCATACCTGGGTTTTTTCTCATATTTATAGCCAGGAGTCGTTTAGGCGGGAAAACCCGTTAATGAAAAGTTGACGGAAGATGCTAACCCCGTAAGCGGTTACGTTTCCTTCCGTCAAGCCCCTTGATCCGACGTGATAGCACACGGATCGTGGTTTAGATCGAAGGCTGGGGATTTGCCACGTGTAAAGTGACCAAGTGGAGATTACTCTCCAATTGCATGCTCTTGTTGTGAATTCAGGGATGCCTGAGATGGTGACACGTGTCCAGACGGTTACAACCGTCTTGGTGGTGCACGATGGTATTTCTTCTGGAAGATTACTGCTGTAATCTGGTGTAGCACCTTATTGTGTGGAGACCACTGAATAAATAAATCCCAAGCCTGAGTAACTAATATCCAGGTCTGGATATTTAGGCGGGAATGTTTATCTCAGGATTTTCATCCTTTGCTAATGGGAGAAGGCGCAAGGATTTATGATTTCCTTTGGGCACGCGACTATAGACTGCTGACTGTTTCTTCCTTTTGTAAGACCAGTGCGCGGCCGCGCAAGGTTAAGAGGTTAAAAGGCAAGGTTGTGGTATGGTCCCAAATATTTATTATGAGGTTTTTTGGGACCTTACCCCTTCAAGTCCCCCCAGTCCAGTGTTGTACTTATGCAAGTAAGTGGAGCACTGGACTTATAAGAGGGAAATGCTTTTGGGCGCGAAAAATAAAGAATCTTCTATGAGAAGATTTAATTTTGTTAAAATATTTTAAGGGGAATTGTAATCATACCTTGACGTTTGATGACGTCAGTTGGCAGTTAAGAGTGGGTATTTTTCCTCTTTTCTTGGGATTTGTAGTGGCGCTTGTCAGGCCTTATTAATGAGGATATGACTCCTGTTCCTGTAGCGCCGCTTGGATATGATATCTTTCTGACAGTAAATCATGGGGATCCAGTTTTTCTTTTCCCGGAGCCTTGCTCCTCCTTTATATATGTAGGAAATGGTTATTTCCTTTTCTTAACTTTTGAAGAATATGAAGATGAAAGTTCCTTCCGTACCCGTCGTCTTCTTGACGTGTTGAGATTCTATGAGACTGCTGAAAGCCTCTTACTGCTTGCTCGTTCTCCGCCGTTGACTGTTAAGGGAAAAAAGCCGGTCGACTTCGATCCCTCAACTGTTGCCGGTCCTGTTTGTAAGGAGGACGATGTGCTATCCATTGAAAGACTGATGTCCCGTTTTCCGATGATCAAAAGGGG
This sequence comes from Helianthus tuberosus, assembly GCA_030545235.1. NCBI lineage: Eukaryota > Viridiplantae > Streptophyta > Magnoliopsida > Asterales > Asteraceae > Helianthus > Helianthus tuberosus. The sequence goes on from CM060410.1 coordinate 18,436,582, forward strand.
TGAATATCGTCTTGTATATCATCGCCGGAAGCAGCGTCGTGAGGTTCCGGTGACTGTTGTTGATGAAAACCCTGGCCTCTGATTAAGTTAGATTTGGGATTTGTGTATTCCCTTTTTTTGATGTTTTTTGCTGGTTTATCGAAAATGTTTTGAAGATCATGGTTGTAATCATTGTGAATGGCTGTTGTTTGAATGTCCTGTTACCAGTTTAGTTTGGAAACAGTATTTCCCTTTGTTTTGTGAATACTCTAGTCTTAGGACTAAAATTTTGAAGATCATTGCCATGATCTTGTTATGAAGTGTTTATGTGACACTTAATGATGCTTACTATGTACTGTATGTAATTTCATGTTTTTACAATACGTTGCATGTGTTTAATTGCTTTGGGGTGTGTAAGGCGAATGAGAAATGGTATTGTGCTCATGTGTGAACGTTTGTCCCAAAGGCGTATTTAGTTTGCCTTGTTCAGACTGTTCATGAGGCGTACAATGTTTGACCATTTTGTTTTCGCGTCAACCAAAGAAATTACATGCAATTTGTAACAACAGTGACATAGGTAAAGATGATGTCTATTGATAAGAGCGCAAAGCTCGTAATACAAGGGATAATAAAGAAATACATTGCCTGTATGTTTTTTCTGCTTTTGTAGACTGATTTATATGTAACACCTGCGCAACTGTTGCGCGTTCCAGGTGCGCGGGACTAGTGTCCCATCAAGTCTTTTTAAAGTGTACGCTCCTTTGCCTAAGACTTCGTTGATAATGTATGGTCCTTCCCATTTTGGGGCTAACTTGCCTGGTTTTTCAGCGTTTGAAGCTTCATTGTCGCGCAAGACGAAGTCACAGGGGACAAAGGTACATATGCGGACGCGCGCGTTGTAATATTTTTCGAGTTTGGATTTGTACCTGGCCTCTGTGATGGCGGCATTCTCGCGCCTTTCTTCGAAGAGGTCTAAATCCAGTCTTCGTTCTTGCTCATTGTTTTGTCTATCCATAGCTAACACGCGCGGCGATGGTAGACCAATTTCGGCTGGAATTACCGCTTCAGATCCATAAACCAGGCTGAATGGAGTTTCTCCTGTGCTAGTCTTTGGCATTGTACGGTGCGCCCATAAGATGCTGGGAAGTTCGTCAACCCATCCCCTGCGCGCTGTGCCTAGTCGCGCTTTGATGCCGTCGACGATCTGCTTGTTGACGCTTTCAACTTGGCCGTTTGCTTGTGGGTGCGCCACCTAGGCAAAGTTGTGCTCAATCTTCATTTCTTTGAAAGATTTCTGAAGATCTTCTGAGGCAAATTTTGTGCCGTTGTCGGAAATGATGCGCAATGGTAATCCGAATCTACAAATGATATGTTCCCATATAAATTTACGAATTACCATTGCTGTTGTTGAAGCTAGCGCTTTGGCTTCGACCCATTTTGTGAAATAGTCGACTGCTACAATGATGAACTTTACCGCGCCTGGCGCTTCGGGGAATGGACCAACGAGATCGATGCCCCACTGTTGAAAAGGCCAGGCGGAGGTGACTGGTACGAGTGGGTTCTTTGGCCGGAGTGTTTTTGGCGCATGGCGTTGACAGGCTGCGCATCTCCTCAACAAGTCAATTGCGTCCACATGCATTCCCGGCCAGTAGTATCCGGCGTTCATAATTTTTACCACGACCATGCGCGGTCCGGCGTGTATTCCGCATAATCCCTCGTGGATTTCTCTGACCAAGTATTGGGCATCTGTTTTATCAACACAGCGTAATAATGGTCCCATAAATGACTTCTGATATAGGACTCCATCTGCCATTTCGTAATTTATTGCCTTGTGTTGGATTTTTCGAGCGTCTGCCTTTCCTTCCGGAAGTTTTCCGTGTTGAAGGTACAAGATAATTGGAGACATCCAGGATGGATTTCCCATTTCTATGACGTTCACTTGTTTGAGCTGAATGGAAGGGTTGGACAGTACTTCTATGCGTACTTCTTTTGTTAGGTGCTTGAAGCTGGTAGCGGCTAACTTGCTTAGCGCATCTGCGTGCTTGTTCTCGCTTCTGTTTATATGGTTAACTTTGAACGTTTGGAATTGGCTGATTAGCATCCACGCTTGTTCAAGGTATAATGCCATAGCTTCTCCTTTTGCATCATAGTGGCCATTAACTTGCTCGGCCACTAGTTTTGAATCGACGTTAGCTTCAAGATTTCTTGCCCCCATTTTTAGTGCTAAACGAAGGCCTGCCGTCCGATAAAGTCACCGGGAAAGCTATTTGCCCCAATGTGAATACAGCTTCATTGCAGAATCCGGTGAGGGGAAAATCGACCGGTTCTAGACGTGCTTTGTCTTCTGGGTCAAGCTGTTTGAAACATTGCTCGTATATGATGTCCATCGAGCTTCCTGGATCTATAAACATATAGTCCGTTCGGTAATGTCCGAAGATGCCAGTAATAATTACTGGTCGTTCTTCCTGAGGGCCCCCAGGAACAACGGGAAACACAACTTGCTGTTCCCTCCAATGTTGATCATGGTGTCGTTTATTTGGCCTTCGTGACGGACCTCCTTGAATCATGTTTATTTGTTTTGCTTTAGCAAAGTGCTTCTTTTTGGATTAGTAGTTCTTCTACTGACAGAATTAACATTGGTGTCATTGTGCCCAATTTATATTTTCCAAAGGTCTTGCCTTGAAAGCCGTGTGTGATATACTTCGACGTCTGTGTTTAATTTAAGTTTCATGTGTTTTCTTGTGCATTAGCACAACTTTTCATTCTTCTTACTTACGTTAATAGTTTATGGTAACGTATTGGAAATTCTTATACTTTCGATGATATCCCAACTTTAAAGGGTTTCTATTGTTTATATTGTCGTACGAGTTACGAGATAAACGATCAAACGAAATAATGTTTGATATCGGAAAAGAGATTCCTAATAAAGAACTCTAGACACATATGCTTGTGCTTTATTTCTAATTGACTTTTTGGAATTTCTTATAGATATACATATCTATATATTTCACATGATGTAATATACATACCCTCTATAAGGTCAATGTATTTAACAGATTCATATTTCCAAAAACAAGTCAGATATCAGATCATGATACTATTTAGGGAAATCTTGTCACTTGTTTGACATTTTATATACCCCGTCTTATCCGGTTCTCGCCGGAGCGGTAACTTCAGTATATCCGGACAAACTGGAGAGTCTTGCTACACCATACCCAGTCTTGTCGGAGAAAATTCTCTATTTCCCATAAATAGTATCTTTTCAAGATTTTAAAAGTGCCTATCTTATTAGGGCTTTTATCCAGAATTAGGAAAATTTGTATTCCCGTAACATATCTTATTCTAGACCAAGTAATATCAATAAGCAATAATTACTATTAATTCTTGCTTATTTATCATATCTTGCAATATTCTAATTACCATTCTTATGATATACCAGAACCCATCATACTTTATTTACACAAGTACTTAGCTTATCTCGAAGCTTATACTAAGGCATCTTTTCTTAAGTTCAAGTCTAAATGCTATCATGTGTGCTACCAGTTAACAGCAATCTCCTAACTCTTTTATATAAACTTAGGTATTATTATCACAACACCTAAAGGCTTAAATCAGTGGCTCTGATACCACCTTCTGTCACGACCCCCGACCCACCCTGGACGGAATCGGGAGCCGTGAACAGCCATGCGGTACCGGTGATTATTTTGAAAAATGTTGCAGCGGAAATTTCATCAAGACCGTGAGTTAGGAAAAATATCAGAGTTTAGAAACACCGGATTTTTATTTATTAAATAGATGGGATAAACCCATGGTTTATCATGGTAGCTTTAATAAAGATAAATTTTATTACATAAAACAATATTTCTTAATTTGATTTAATTAATAAAATAAGCCACTTCTTGAAGCCTTTCAGTGCCGTATCCATCTCTTACTCCAATCTACTGTAATTACCTGAAACGCGTTTTAAAAAGGTTTTGTCAGCGGGAAATACTGAGTGAATCATTCTATTTATTAAAACGACATGTTTGTTATAATTTACAGTATTAAGAGCGATTACAATGTTTCTGATATCAAACCAACTACCCACGGAATTTGTCACTCGACCGGATCTGTGACTATGGTCATATCCCCCATTGGCTGCCCCAATGGTGACGATTATCAAGTAATGTATACAAAACCCCACATACCGGCTGTAACTTGGTGATTACAAAGACTTAATCCCCGTAATTATAACTTTGAAAATAATATGCTTTTGAAATCAAATTTGATAAAAAGAGAATGACTCACATTATAATCATGCAGATTCATACGGCCAAAGTTTTGTCTACAGATAATCCTTGATATATTGCAGATTTATACAGGCAGAGCTTAGCCTATTGATTAGTCTTGTAACCTAGTGCACACGAACTAGGTAGGTAACTTAATACAGCAATTACGATAACTCACGAGATTAAAACCCTCACAACGAATGACAAAGTGCAATCACTTAAACATCCATCGGATTCACAACGAATGACAGAGTATTCCCCGTATTCGGGTGGTACTCAAACATCCGGTCGGAATCACGACTAATGACAAAGGGTAGCGCTTAAACATCCATCGGATAGTTTCTATCGATCGGACATTGAATCGTAGCAGCGATCGAGTTAATACCCTGTATCGTAGCAGCGTTTCGTGATCGTGTGTGTTTCTGTAGTATTTGGACGATATCTCAGTGCCTGAATCGAATTTTGATGTTGAAACAAGCGAACTGTTCAAGTCCCAATCCTCCCTATTTATACCCGAAATTGGACCCGCCCGCGTGTCGCGAAGAGATCCTCGGTCCCTGTCGCGTGTCGCGGGGCACACCCCCTTAGCCTAGGGTAGCCTGGTCACTTGCATAGCTCTGGTGAGTCGACGTTTTCATAAAATTCTATTTAGACAACGAATTGTGTAGATAATATCGAATAGGAAATGCCCCCTCTGAGTTTTAGGGACCCTGATCCTGATTCGGATTGTTATGAAAATTTTAGGGTTTATGCAGGATTATTTGAGGGTCTCAACTAGGGTTTCCTACTGGGTAAAATAATAGATATGACTTTTGATGAGAGTTGTTTATGGTTTGGGACATTTTTTTGAATATAATTATATCATAAAGAAAAAGGAAATAAAATAGTGAGAAAAGAGAATGGATTCACTTTGTAACTTTAGGGTTCAACTAGAAAACCTCCTGGTAGAAATTTGGGTATAATTTCTGAGCTATTTAAAAATATATAATGCACTCGTGTTAAGTATAGTACCCCTCATTCGACCTTGTCCCTATACGAGACAGAACCCCAACGAACTTAGTCGGGCAGAGCCCTGACATGAGTTATGGGGCTCAGATCAATCGGAAAGGGTAGCGGTGATTGAGAGTTAAAATACTTAAAACGGGGCAAGGATTTATTATTGTTATGGGGAAATAAAAATAAATATATATATATAGAGAGAGAGAGAGAGAGTGAAATCGAGAGGTAGAAAAAAAATCTGAACATTTGTTGGAACTTGTTGGAATGCTTATATATACTAAGCAATGTAACTTAGGGATTAAGATAATTTGGGACACGCATGATTCCTTCAAAATATGGACTTTCATTTAGTTTGTACACGTAGCCATTTTAAAATTCATTTATTTGGTTTTATTATTTCATTATTTTAATTCCTATTATCTCGACCTATTTCACAGAAGTTTCAATTGTAAATTTTAATTAATATTTTATTATTTATTCGTAAGTTTTAGTTTTATTATTATTATTATTATTTATATATTATAATTAATTTAACTGTTTCAGTTATTTGGCGTGTATAACTTTTAAAATATAACGTTCTAGAAAATAATAAATATGTCTTTAGAACGAGTATATTTTTGTCTACATTTGGGTCTATGTTTCATTAAAAATAGAGTAGGTTCAAATATAATGTATTTTTATAGTTTAATTATTAAACGGTTACTAGGCCCGTCTAAATACTTTATATTTCTAACCTTTAACTTACCCGTAAACTACCCGTCTAATAGTAAAAGTTTTTATACACTTTTATTTTATTAGAAATGTCACCAATATACAGACCAACTAATATAATATTTCAACCAACTATATAAAATAGTGTTTTAAAACTATTTGAGTTGAATATTTATATTAAAAATAAACTAGTTATTAGTTACTAATGGTTAATAAATTTAACCAAACCTATAAAAAAATAGGGATGTTACATTCTCCCCACCTTATTTTAAATCTCGTCCTCGAGATTTGGGTTATGATATTTCTTTTTAGACTTATGTCATATTTTAGTCAATAAAAACAATATTAAGGTAGATGACATAGACTTAAAATATCAAATTTTTTGAATACGAGTTGTACCATAAGTAGAATTCAATGATTCAACTGAATTAGTTTCAGAATTTAATGTCAAATGAATGAGATGAAATGATATGATTTTCACAGTGACTATGTTCAAGTTTAAAGATATATGATCAATAGATATTTAAAATGAATGTGAAGGACTTTTTAGAATCAATAAAATTCTTTATCAAAAGAAAGCGTACTTTGATTGGCAACTAAGGAAGACTTAAAATTGACAGGTTCTAAATGAAATAAAAGCATGAAAAATGATTTGTCGAATATTTATGATATGAGAAAATCAAAGTGTTGAGATGAGTGAATTGCAAAGATATATCAAAAGACAATAAAGTTAGTGTATCATTGTTTAGATTTTCAAGTTGTTTTAATTGTGAAACAATGTGATAGTACCCTATTAGTGACCATATTTTTCATATTATGTCCTAGAGATCGAAATATAATAAGAACAAGTTGTTTTAGCATGACCAATTTATATTATATTTGTAAAGCAAATGTAATATATATTATTTGTGTTCTTTTTTTAGCCGTATCTTACATATCAAATATAATTACTATGTAATATATTTTATTTGTTACGTATTTTTACTATATGTAAATGGTCACCACTTTTAAATAAATATTATTTTAGTATTTTACTATACTATGTAAAATAACTTATATTTACTATGTAATATATATATATATTACAAAGCACCGCAATGAAGTTATTACATTACAAAATATTTTGGTATTATTATTTTGTAAAAGAAATCCCTATTATTTATAACGTTAAATGAAAGTTATAAATAAAGGTATAAAAATATTTATTGTACAAAAATATTTGTAAAATATTTTGTAAATATATAACACTGAATGGCTTGATTCTATATGATTACTTATTTTCATTTTGAAATCATATAACGTTGTGAATGTATTTACAAATATTGTAAATAAGTGAAAACGGGTCTATTCTTATATATTATAATGTATCCTTAATCCAACGTAGTTGATGACTACCATATTATTCTTATATAGTCATTTTCTTGCCAGAGCGTTACGGTACATAGTTACCACAAAACATGTGATAGACAATTATTTACATAATTTTATTCGTCCCTCTAATTCTTGTATTGTTTTATGAAAATATGTCTTCTCCTTACAGTACAAAGTATATATATAAAAAAAATATTTTTATATATAATTTAAAATTTTATAAATAAGTATGATGACTTAATTTATTAACTAGTCATTATCATGGTTGGATATTGGTTAGTGCTGCCTTGTTTAAGCATAGGTGGCCAGTCCATGCCTAACTAAGGCTAGGCTATTCAATACCTGCCCTTGACAATAACCCTAGTATTAAAAATAATACTAACACTACTATTATTAATATATTATTACTAATAATATTAATTATCAATAATAAATAACTTAAACAAAATTTAAATGAGAGTATACTTTTAAACAAAATTTTATACCTATATATAAATCCTTTACCTCAATGGTTTAATAAGAATATAGTAATACTATTTTGTAATCACTTATGTAAGTTTCCATATATAATTAATTTTATATAATGTTTTTCGATTGAATATTGTTAAAGCAATAATTATCACGAAAGGCTCGATTGATGTTGTAAAAATCATTAAGAGATACACTGAAATATGACAAGAATTTGTGTATCATTATCTTAGCACACGATGGCTTTTATCAACAAAGCAATTTTTAATATATAATTAAATAAATAATTAAATCCGTATATGATATATATAAACGAGATTAGTGCAAGCTTTAAATTTTTGTGAAAACGTCAGTACAAGGTGATCGTGATCAAAGAAATGATTCAATGAAGTCGAAGACAAAACAAGCCGATTATGGTTCAAAACAAATGAAGTGCTTGTTGGGACTATTTTGAATATGATAGCTTCCATCCATCATATGGGATCTTGAAAATGAATATGTAATGTGAGCAAGTCAAATAATTTGAACTTGATTTAAACAAAACAAGTTTTAATAAGAAAGTTCGGACATGGTCACAATAGAAACTATGTATGCCAAATAAAATTAAATTTTTCAAGAAATTCATTGACCCGATATCAAGGAGTTATTGTTTTGCAATAATGCGGTTCATAGTGCAAAAAGTGGAATGATATTTGAGTTTGGATAAAATCGGAATGAAGCCCTCCAGTGGTCTTCATAATTCAAACGAACCACATGCATAATGAATAGTGTATGTGTAACGTGTGAATTTATCAGGAAATAAAATAGATCAATATTCGCTACTATGAAAGAAATCCTCATGGTATGATGACTATTAGGGGAAGTAGAAACACGAAAGTTAACTTATTATATTCAGAAGTCAGAATTTCAATGAAAGAAATATAAGAATTTCTATTTGAAATTTCGTGTGATAACCGTTGTTAAGTGACATTACCAGGGAATGTAAATAAAATGAAATAGGGAATTTTGCAAAGGTATGTGATTCCTTTTTTTTTAGTGCTAATAATTATGACTATGATTAGACTGTGTACTGATGTTTGTGAAATCCTGTTCTAGCGTACCTCAGCGATATTCATTTTGTAGGATCATGTGGCAAAGTGCTTCTTTTTGGATTAGTAGTTCTTCTACTGACAGAATTAACATTGGTGTCATTGTGCCCAATTTATATTTTCCAAAGGTCTTGCCTTGAAAGCCGTGTGTGATATACTTCGACGTCTGTGTTTAATTTAAGTTTCATGTGTTTTCTTGTGCATTAGCACAACTTTTCATTCTTCTTACTTACGTTAATAGTTTATGGTAACGTATTGGAAATTCTTATACTTTCGATGATATCCCAACTTAAAAGGGTTTCTATTGTTTATATTGTCGTACGAGTTACGAGATAAACGATCAAACGAAATAATGTTTGATATCGGAAAAGAGATTCCTAATAAAGAACTCTAGACACATATGCTTGTGCTTTATTTCTAATTGACTTTTTGGAATTTCTTATAGATATACATATCTATATATTTCACATGATGTAATATACATACCCTCTATAAGGTCAATGTATTTAACAGATTCATATTTCCAAAAACAAGTCAGATATCAGATCATGATACTATTTAGGGAAATCTTGTCATTTGTTTGACATTTTATATACCCCGTCTTATCCGGTTCTCGCCGGAGCGGTAACTTCAGTATATCCGGACAAACTGGAGAGTCTTGCTACACCATACCCAGTCTTGTCGGAGAAAATTCTCTATTTCCCATAAATAGTTTCTTTTCAAGATTTTAAAAGTGCCTATCTTATTAGGGCTTTTATCCAGAATCAGGGAAATTTGTATTCCCGTAACATATCTTATTCTAGACCAAGTAATATCAATAAGCAATAATTACTATTAATTCTTGCTTATTTATCATATCTTGCAATATTCTAATTACCATTCTTATGATATACCAGAACCCATCATACTTTATTTACACAAGTACTTTGCTTATCTCGAAGCTTATACTAAGGCATCTTTTCTTAAGTTCAAGTCTAAATGCTATCATGTGTGCTACCAGTTAACAGCAATCTCCTAACTCTTTTATATAAACTTAGGTATTATTGTCACAACACCTAAAGGCTTAAATCAGTGGCTCTGATACCACCTTCTGTCACGACCCCTGACCCACCCTGGACGGAATCGGGAGCCGTGAACAGCCATGCGGTACCGGTGATTATTTTGAAAAATGTTGCAGCGGAAATTTCCTCAAGACCGTGAGTTAGGAAAAATATCAGAGTTTAGAAACACCGGATTTTTATTTATTAAATAGATGGGATAAACCCATGGTTTATCATGGTAGCTTTAATAAAGATAAATTTTATTACATAAAACAATATTTCTTAATTTGATTTAATTAATAAAATAAGCCACTTCTTGAAGCCTTTCAGTGCCGTATCCATCTCTTACTCCAATCTACTGTAATTACCTGAAACGCGTTTTAAAAAGGTTTTGTCAGCGGGAAATACTGAGTGAATCATTCTATTTATTAAAACGACATGTTTGTTATAATTTACAGTATTAAGAGCGATTACAATGTTTCTGATATCAAACCAACTACCCACGGTATTTGTCACTCGACCGGATCTGTGACTATGGTCATATCCCCCATTGGCTGCCCCAATGGTGACGATTATCAAGTAATGTATACAAAACCTCACATACCGGCTGTAACTTGGTGATTACAAAGACTTAATCCCCGTAATTATAACTTTGAAAATAACATGCTTTTGAAATCAAATTTGATAAAAAGAGAATGACTCACATTATAATCATGCAGATTCATACGGCCAAAGTTTTGTCTACAGATAATCCTTGATATATTGCAGATTTATATAGGCAGAGCTTAGCCTATTGATTAGTCTTGTAACCTAGTGCACACGAACTAGGTAGGTAACTTAATACAGCAATTACGATAACTCACGAGATTAAAACCCTCACAACGAATGACAAAGTGCAATCACTTAAACATCCATCGGATTCACAATGAATGACAGAGTATTCCCCGTATTCGGGTGGTACTCAAACATCCGGTCGGAATCACGACTAATGACAAAGGATAGCGCTTAAACATCTATCGGATAGTTTCTATCGATCGGACATTGAATCGTAGCAGCGATCGAGTTAATACCCTGTATCGTAGCAGCGTTTCGTGATCGTGTGTGTTTCTGTAGTATTTGGACGATATCTCAGTGCCTGAATCGAATTTTGATGTTGAAACAAGCGAACTGTTCAAGTCCCAATCCTCCCTATTTATACCCGAAATTGGACCCGCCCGCGTGTCGCGAAGAGATCCTCGGTCCCTGTCGCGTGTCGCGGGGCACACCCCCTTAGCCTAGGGTAGCCTGGTCACTTGCATAGCTCTGGTGAGTCGACGTTTTCATAAAATTCTATTTAGACAACGAATTGTGTAGATAATATCGAATAGGAAATGCCCCCTCTGAGTTTTAGGGACCCTGATCCTGATTCTGATTGTTATGCAAATTTTAGGGTTTATGCAGGATTATTTGAGGGTCTCAACTAGGGTTTCCTACTGGGTAAAATAATAGATATGACTTTTGATGAGAGTTGTTTATGGTTTGGGACATTTTTTTGAATATAATTATATCATAAAGAAAAAAGAAATAAAATAGTGAGAAAAGAGAATGGATTCACTTTGTAACTTTAGGGTTCAACTAGAAAACCTCCTGGTAGAAATTTGGGTATAATTTCTGAGCTATTTAAAAATATATAATGCACTCGTGTTAAGTATAGTACCCCTCATTCAACCTTGTCCCTATACGAGACAGAACGCCAACGAACTTAGTCGGGCAGAGCCCTGACATGAGTTATGGGGCTCAGATCAATCGGAAAGGGTAGCGGTGATTGAGAGTTAAAATGCTTAAAACGGGGCAAGGATTTATTATTGTTATGGGGAAATAAAAAAAAAAATATATATATATATATATATATATATATATATATATATAATATATATATATATATATATATATAGAGTGAAATCGAGAGGAAGAAAGAAAATCTGAACATTTGTTGGAACATGTTGGAATGCTTATATATACTAGGCAATGTAACTTAGGGATTAAGATAATTTGGGACACGCATGATTCCTTCAAAATATGGACTTTCATTTAGTTTGTACACGTAGCCATTTTAAAATTCATTTATTTGGTTTTATTATTTCATTATTTTAATTCCTATTATCTCGACCTATTTCACAGAAGTTTCAATTGTAAATTTTAATTAATATTTTATTATTTATTCGTAAGTTTTAGTTTTATTATTATTATTATTATCTATACTATATAATAAAAGAAACTATTTGAGGGACACTTGTCATTATATGAGGCCATGTCTTATAGATAATTATAATATTAATAATATTATTACTATTAATATATTTATTTGCGAATATGGCTTAAAAGATAATATAATAATCAACATGCAACAAACAAAGTCATAAAAAATTCATACGTCATCCATTTATCTATTTATATTATTAATTTATTATTAAGTATTAAAAATATTAGTTATATATAACAATTAATAGTATAATATATATTTATTTAGGCGGAAAAATAATTGAGATCATCCCAAAATCAAATAACTAATATTATAAATGAGAAGTATACATTAAAGTTAAAATAAAGAGTAAATTACGTTTTGACCCCTGTGGTTATATCACTTTTACTATATTAGCCCAAAATAAGAATTTTTAACATATCTGCCCCCATGGTCTCTATAACTAACCATTTTGAGCCCTAAGTCTAGAGATCATGAGGGCCAAAATGGTTAGTTATAGAGACCATTGGGGCCAAAATGGTTAGTTATTTACTTTTTTTTTATTATTTGGTAAACAATATTACTTTATTCAACTCGTGTAATATACGTGATTTTAAATATATAACTTTTTTATTATTTGGTATATAAAATTGCATTTATTCAACCCGTACAATATGGTTCCTATAGATATAACTTTTTATTATGTAATATATAAAATTACATTTATTCAACCCGTGTAATAAAAGTGGTTTTTAAAAATATATTGTTTTATTATTTAGTATATAAAATTCATTTATTTAACCCGTGTAATACACGGGGTTATAACCTAGTTATTAATATATTATAATTAATTTAACTGTTTCAGTTATTTGGCGTGTATAACTTTTAAAATATAACGTTCTAGAAAATAATAAATATGTCTTTAGAACGAGTATATTTTTGTCTACATTTGGGTCTAAGTTTCATTAAAAATAGAGTAGGTTCAAATATAATGTATTTTTATAGTTTAATTATTAAACGGTTACTAGGCCCGTCTAAATACTTTATATTTCTAACCTTTAACTTACCCGTAAACTGCCCGTCTAATAGTAAAAGTTTTTATATACTTTTATTTTATTAGAAATGTCACCAATATACAGACCAACTAATATAATATTTCAACCAACTATATAAAATAGTGTTTTAAAACTATTTGAGTTGAATATTTATATTAAAAATAAACTAGTTATTAGTTACTAGTGGTTAATAAATTTAACCAAACCTATAAAAAAATAGGGATGTTACAAGAAACACTAGATAAATGGTCGGAACCGAGATATCTAGGGGGTTTGAATCCGCATAAAAGGGTTAGTTTCCTCTCGATTGATTCAGGTACAGTTGATCTATTTCTCCGATAACTCTGCAAAAAAGAGCACCGTTAGCCTCGTCAAGGGGAGAAGAGGGTTCTCTCCTTGACCCGACTCCGGTGTGAGAATAAGTATTGGTTATGAAGAAGAAGAAGTATTTGAGAAGTGTGTGTAACTTGAATTCATACCTGGGTTTTTTCTCATATTTATAGCCAGGAGTCGTTTAGGCGGGAAAACCCGTTAATGAAAAGTTGACGGAAGATGCTAACCCCGTAAGCGGTTACGTTTCCTTCCGTCAAGCCCCTTGATCCGACGTGATAGCACACGGATCGTGGTTTAGATCGAAGGCTGGGGATTTGCCACGTGTAAAGTGACTAAGTGGAGATTACTCTCCAATTGCATGCTCTTGTTGTGAATTCAGGGATGCCTGAGATGGTGACACGTGTCCAGATGGTTACAACCGTCTTGGTGGTGCACGATGGTATTTCTTCTGGAAGATTACTGCTGTAATCTGGTGTGGCACCTTATTGTGTGGAGACCACTGAATAAATAAATCCCAAGCCTGAGTAACTAATATCCAGGTCTGGATATTTAGGCGGGAATGTTTATCTCAGGATTTTCATCCTTTGCTAATGGGAGAAGGCGCAAGGATTTATGATTTCCTTTGGGGCGCGCGACTATAGACTGCTGACTGTTTCTTCCTTTTGTAAGACTAGTGCGCGGCCGCGCAAGGTTAAAAGGTTAAAAGGCAAGGTTGTGGTATAGTCCCAAATATTTATTATGAGGTTTTTTGGGACCTTACCCCTTCAATATGGTAGTGAAATATAATTGATTAACCGTGTATATTTATTGTTTGCGCATTAATTTTGCTCGACCCACACATTTAAAGTCCAACATTAGAAACAATGAAAATAACCGACCTATAACCGAACCGAAACCGCATTAACCGCAATAACCGATTAACCGAAACCGCATTAACCGAAACCGAACGGTTATGATTTTTTGATAACCGCAGTGTGCGGTTATGGTTTCGGTTATAGATAATAACCGAACCGAACCGCACCATGCTCACCCCTAGTCATAATTCACACACATCGGCGTAGAATATGCATTACCGATGACAGTGTTTCAATTCCTAGATCACCCACTCCAATGAAACGCTTACAATGATCAACGCTACGCTCCATACTAACTTTTCCCACAAACCACACCCAAACACTGCTCGACTATATTTAAAAGACATCAAGATTGTCGTTTCAAAAAATTGAAATACTCGATGATGAATTGTCGATCATGGATGCGGTTGCTATTAATATAAAAACATCGCAGTCGGATTTGTGGTAATACCGAATGTTATTCCGATTATGACAGTACATTACTGGTTCGGCACACACATTGTGGAAATACTAGAAAATACCGAAACCGACTTGTAACCATAAAAATGAATACCAGTACCGGTATCAATGTTGTTTAGCCTGTATCAGCTTGACTAAGTACTTTATCATTACTATATAAGTTTAAGACACCAAAAGATAACTTATTTTGAATAAAACTCCGTTTAAACAATTATATTGTAATTGTTGAGAAATTTAGAAAAGAAAACAAGAATAAAACTAGAATCAAAGCTTAAACGTTTATTGACTATTTTATTAATTTTATTAATGATTCAACTGATTGCATGAAAACCAAATACTACAAGAGAATGATCTGAAACTAAGCCCTGATTGCCATTTATCCCCAATTCTATGTAACGGCTATTTTAAGAAACTATTAACAACTTTTTAACACTCTTAATTCCCAGATCCTCATTATTTGCACATATGACCCCTGTATTTTTATACTTAACTAAACACTGAATTAAAATTTGTTTGACTAACCGGTTGACACTTCTGTTCCACATTCTTACAATCTCCACCTTGGAATACAGAGTCAAGTCGTCAACCAACATCCAACATATCCAAACACTTCAAATATTTTTCAACCGATAGAGCCTTTGTTAACATATCAGCACCATTATCTTCTGTGCTAATATGTTCAACGTTAATCTCCCCTGAATTTACCACTTTTCTGATAAAATTAATCTTAACATTGATATGTTTATTGCGTTCATGGAACACACTATTTTTAGAGAGTTGCGTAGTCCCTGATTATCACAAAAGACTAGGGGTCTTCAAATATGGATATCCGAAATTTTCCAATAGTGAAACAAATCTAAAACAATTATCCATTTCCAAATAAACACAAATACACAATCCATAATTGGTTTAACGCTGTGTAATAGCTAAATATATAAAAAAAAAAAAGACATGATTGGTTTATCAGGGGTGGACCCCATCTCTCAAGGGGCTTGGCGCTTGTAATGCCATGACGGAAGGGGTGAATAACGTCTCCATTGGTGGTGGGGATCGGTGTTTGGCGCCAACCAACAACACTGTGTTAACCAACAACACCTAGCCTAATAAGTAAATCAATAATTGTGCTAGATGTTACAACTCTATAAGCTCAAGATTATTTTTTCACCTTATGTTACGTCACCCATTCGTTTTCTTTTTTTAATTTCAAAACGTAACAAAAAAACAATAGTAGTATTAACCATAATCATATATTTATAATATTATTTTATAATATTAAAAAACAATAGTAATATCAACAATAATCACATATTTAAAATATGATTTTATAATTTTTAAAAATTCCTTATTAACTATTTCATATTGTTTTTAATTCAAATAATATAATACACATCCATTGAGAATAGCCTAACAGTGTTAGTGAGTTAGATAAAGTGTAGGTTAGATAGGTGGAGGTCATGGGTTCTGAAGGGGTAAGGTCCCAAAAAACCTCATAATAAATATTTGGGACCATACCACAACCTTGCATTTTAACCTTTTAACCTCGCGCGGCCGCGCACTGGTCTTACAAAAGGAAGAAACAGTCAGCAGTCTATAGTCGCGCGCCCAAAGGAAATCATAAATCCTTGCGCCTTCTCCCATTAGCAAAGGATGAAAATCCTGAGATAAACATTCCCGCCTAAATATCCAGACCTGGATATTAGTTACTCAGGCTTGGGATTTATTTATTCAGTGGTCTCCACACAATAAGGTGCCACACCAGATTACAGCAGTAATCTTCTAGAAGAAATACCATCGTGCACCACCAAGACGGTTGTAACCGTCTGGACACGTGTCACCATCTCAGGAGAGCATGCAATTGGAGAGTAATCTCCACTTGGTCACTTTACACGTGGCAAATCCCCAGCCTTCGATCTAAACCACGATCCGTGTGCTCTCACGTCGGATCAAGGAGCTTGACGGAAGGAAACGTAACCGCTTACGGGGTTAGCATCTTCCGTCAACTTTTCATTAACGGGTTTTCCCGCCTAAACGACTCCCGGCTATAAATATGAGAAAAAACCCAGGTATGAATTCAAGTTACACACACTTCTCAAATACTCCTTCTTCTTCATAACCAATACTTATTCTCACACCGGAGTCGGGTCAAGGAGAGAACCCTCTTCTCCCCTTGACGAGGCTAACGGTGCTCTTTTTTGCAGAGTTATCGGAGAAATAGATCAACTGTACCTGAATCAATCGAGAGGAAACTAACCCTTTTATGCGGATTCAAACCCCCTAGATATCTCGGTTCCGACCGTTTATCTAGTGTTTTCTTCATTGGCGCCCACCGATTCCTCTATTTTTTCAGTTTCATCTCGTTTCGATTCAGTTATTTTCATCCTCTGTTTTGCACATGGCAGAGAATTCATTATCCCACTCATCAGATCCCCGATCTGAATTCAAAGGTTCTACAACCCAAAACACTCAGATTAACGAAATCATGGGAGAAAACAGAAACATCGGTCATTCAGATAGGGAGAATTTCTCAGATCTAATCATAGAAAGATCCCCAGAACATTGGTTCAACAGATGCCAAGCTGCTTTAAACACAACCGTTGTGCAAGTCGCCAGATCTGAGTTCCCAAACATCAGATCTGGAGAAGAAATCAACACTGCAGTATTGGACCCACCAACACCATGTCGGGGGGACATCCAATCTAGTGGTAATATTGAAAAACAATCCAAAAGTAGCATCTATCAGAAAGCTAAAGCAAAACAAATAAACATGATTCAAGGAGGTCCGTCACGAAGGCCAAATAAACGACACCATGATCAACATTGGAGGGAACAGCAAGTTGTGTTTCCCGTTGTTCCTGGGGGCCCTCAGGAAGAACGGCCAGTAATTATTACTGGCATCTTCAGACATTACCGAATGGACTATATGTTTATAGATCCAGGAAGCTCGATGGACATCATATACGAGCAATGTTTCAAACAGCTTGACCCAGAAGACAAAGCACGTCTAGAACCGGTCGATTTTCCCCTCACCGGATTCTGCAATGAAGCTGCATTCCCATTAGGGCAAATAGCTTTCCCGGTGACTTTATCGGACGGCGAGCATTCACGAACAGTCACAGTCAATTTCATGGTCATACCTGCAACATCACGCCATGATGTCCTGCTCGGAAGAAGGTCACAAAGAGAATTTAGCATGATCACTTCTATTCCACATGCTGCATGCGGATTTCCAACGGAAACCGGAGTTGCAATTCTATACTCAAGCAAAGAAGTCATGTACGTGGATGACGAGCCACCGGCAAAAGTAGCCAAACCTTCGGCATCAAACGAACCGGAGAAATGGGTCCTGAACAACGAATACCTAGAGCAGACCATCCTACTAGGACATGCCATTTCACCGGCAACACGAATACAACTAAAACAATTGTTGACCAACAACAAAGATATATTCGCATGGTGCCCAGCAGACATGACTGGGGTTCCACGCGACATAGCGCAACATTGCTTGAATATCAAGCCAACAGCAGAACCAGTTGCTCAGGGAAGGCGCAGTTTTAGCGAAGAAAAAGCAAAAGCTATGGACGAGTAAGTGACAGAGCTACTCAATGCGGGAATCTTACGCGAAGTAAAATACCATACATGGGTTGCCAATCCAGTGATGGTACAAAAACATAGTGGCGGATGGAGAATGTGCGTCGACTTCAAAGACCTGAATAAAGCATGCCCAAAAGATTGCTACGCGCTTCCGGAGATAGACAAGAAAGTCGACTCTCTAGCATCATTCAGATGGAAGTGCTTTCTTGACTGTTATAAGGGTTATCATCAGGTCCAGATGAAGGAAGAAGACGAAGACAAAACCGCATTCCGCACAGATAAAGGCATCTTCTGCTACACCAAAATGCCTTTCGGCCTGCGCAACGCAGGCGCAACTTACCAACGCTTAATGGACACAGTCTTCGGCAGGGATATTGGCAAGACTGTCGAAGTATACATGGATGACCTCGTCATCATGAGCCATGAAGAAGACACAATGCTCAACAATATTCAGCGCACGTTCGACTCTTTGCGCAACGTGAACTTAAAACTTAACCCAACAAAATGCTCCTTCGGCATGGAAGAAGGAAAGTTTTTGGGTTTTATAGTCACAAGAGACGGTTTTAAGGTTAATCCAGAAAAAGTGCAGGCCATCCAGCTAATGCCATCACCTGCAACAGTAAAAGAAATGCAAAGGCTCGCCGGGCGTTTAGCAGCCTTGAACAGATTCTTGGCTAATCACACGGCAAAGTCTTATCCATTCATCAGCACGCTGCGAAACTGCGCAAAGAAAACTGACTTTCAATGGACATCTGAAGCAGAAGCAGCATTCAAGCAAATGAAAGAATGTTTAATCCAGCTGCCAACGCTGACTGCGCCAAAAGAAAAAGAACCACTGATTTTATATCTATCTGCTGCGGAAGTAGCGGTTGGTGCTGTATTGATGGTAGAACGCGAAAACATTCAGACTCCAATCTACTATATAAGCAAAATGCTCACCGGCCCAGAAACTCGTTACTCGATGATAGAAAAGCTAGTCCTCGCACTAGTACACGTATCACGGCGCCTACGCAGATATTTTTCGGGCCACGTCATCACAGTTCTCACCAATTATCATTTGGGCCAAATCTTATCCAAACCCGACGTAGCAGGAAGGTTGGCTAAATGGGCCATTGAGCTGGGAGGATACAATATCTTGTATAGGCCAAGACCAGCAATCAAAGGGCAAGTTCTAGCAGATTTTGCCACCGAAGTTCCCATCGACAAAGTTCAAGAGTGTGAAGCAATCCAGAACCCTATACCCGTTTTCAACGATAGAGTCTGGACTTTACACACAGATGGCGCTTCCAATGACGACGGAGCAGGGGCAGGTCTCCGACTAGTCAGCCCAGACAATCACGAACTCACATATGCCATACGCTTAGACTTCTGAAGCACCAACAACGAAGCAGAATACGAAGCGTTTTTAGCAGGCCTTCGTTTAGCACTAAAAATGGGGGCAAGAAATCTTG
Organism: Helianthus tuberosus; assembly: GCA_030545235.1. Classification (NCBI taxonomy): domain Eukaryota; kingdom Viridiplantae; phylum Streptophyta; class Magnoliopsida; order Asterales; family Asteraceae; genus Helianthus; species Helianthus tuberosus. The sequence goes on from CM060410.1 coordinate 18,456,470, forward strand.
AAGCTAACGTCGATTCAAAACTAGTGGCCGAGCAAGTTAATGGCCACTATGATGCAAAAGGAGAAGCTATGGCATTATACCTTGAACAAGCGCGGATGCTAATCAGCCAATTCCAAACGTTCAAAGTTAACCATATAAACAGAAGCGAGAACAAGCACGCAGATGCGCTAAGCAAGTTAGCCGCTACCAGCTTCAAGCACCTAGCAAAGGAAGTACGCATAGAAGTACTGTCCAACCCTTCCATTCAGCTCAAACAAGTGAACGTCATAGAAATGGGAAATCCATCCTGGATGTCTCCAATTATCTTGTACCTTCAACACGGAAAACTTCCGGAAGGAAAGGCAGAAGCTCGAAAAATCCAACACAAGGCAATAAATTACGAAATGGCAGATGGAGTCCTATATCGGAAGTCATTTATGGGACCATTATTACGCTGTGTTGATAAAATAGATGCCCAATACTTGGTCAGAGAAATCCACGAGGGATTATGCAGAATACACGCAGGACCGCGCATGGTAGTGGCAAAAATTATGAACGCCGGATACTACTGGCCGGGAATGCACGTGGACGCAGTTGACTTGTTAAGGAGATGCGCAGCCTGTCAACGCCATGCGCCAAAAACACTCCGGCCAAAGAACCCACTCGTACCAGTCACCTCCGCCTGGCCTTTTCAACATTGGGGCATCGATCTCGTTGGTCCATTCCCCGACGCGCCAGGCGCGGTAAAGTTCATCATTGTAGCAGTCGACTATTTCACAAAATGGGTCGAAGCCAAAGCGCTAGCTTCAACAACAGCAATGGTAATTCGTAAATTTATATGGGAACATATCATTTGTAGATTCGGATTAACATTGCGCATCATTTCCGACAACGGCACAAACTTTGCCTCAGAAGATCTTCAGAAATGGTTCAAAGAAATGAAGATTGAGCACAACTTTGCCTCTGTGGCGCACCCACAAGCAAACGGCCAAGTTGAAAGCGTCAACAAGCAGATCGTCGACGGCATCAAAGCGCGACTAGGCACAGCGCGCAGGGGATGGGTTGACGAACTTCCCAGCATCTTATGGGCGCACCGTACAATGCCAAAGACTAGCACAGGAGAAACTCCATTCAGCCTGGTTTACGGATCTGAAGCGGTAATTCCAGCCGAAATTCGTCTACCATCGCCGCGCATGTTAGCTATGGATAGACAAAACAATGAGAAGAACGAAGACTGGATTTAGACCTCCTCGAAGAAAGGCGCGAGAATGCCGCCATTACAGAGGCCAGGTACAAATCCAAACTCGAAAAATATTACAACGCACGCGTCCGCGTATGTACCTTTGTCCCTGGTGACTTCGTCTTGCGCGACAATGAAGCTTCAAACGCTGAAAAACCAGGCAAGTTAGCCCCAAAATGGGAAGGACCATACATTATCAACGAAGTTTTAGGCAAAGGAGCGTACACTTTAAAAAGACTTGATGGGACACTAGTCCCGCGCACCTGGAACGCGCAACAGTTGCGCAGGTGTTACATATAAATCAGTCTACAAAAGCAGAAAAAACATACAGGCAATGTATTTCTTTATTATCCCTTGTATTACGAGCTTTGCGCTCTTATCAATACACATCATCTTTACCTATGTCACTTTTGTTACAAATTGCATGTAATTTCTTTGGTTCACGCGAAAACAAAATGGTCATACATTGTACGCCTCATGAACAGTCTGAACAAGGCAAACTAAATACGCCTTTGGGACAAACGTTCACACATGAGCACAATACCATTTCTCATTCGTCCTACACACCCCAAAGCAATTAAACACATGCAACGTATTGTAAAAACATGAAATTACATACAGTACATAGTAAGCATCATTAAGTGTCACATAAACACTTCATAACAAGATCATGGCAATAATCTTCAAAATTTTAGTCCTAAGACTAGAGTATTCACAAAACAAAGGGAAATACTGTTTCCAAACTAAACTGGTAACAGGACATTCAAACAACAGCCATTCACAACGATTACAACCATGATCTTCAAAACATTTTTGATAAACCAGCAAAAAACATCAAAAAAGGAGAATACACAAATCCCAAATCTAACCTAATCAACGGCATGGTTTTCATCAACAACAGTCACCGGAACCTCACGACGCTTCTTCCGGCAATGATATACAAGACGGCATTCACCCCTTTTGATCATCGGAAAATGGGACATCAGTCTTTCAACGGATAGCACATCGTCCTCCTTACAAACAGGACCGGCAACAGTTGAGGGATCGGAGTCGACCGGCTTTTTTCCCTTAACAGTCAACGGCGGAGAACGAGCAAGCAGTAAGAGGCTTTCAGCAGTCTCATAGAATCTCAACACATCAAGAAGACGACGGGTACGGAAGGAACCTTTCATCTTCATATTCTTCAAAAGTTAAGAAAAGGAAATAACCATTTCCTACATATATAAAGGAGGAGCAACGCTCCGGGAAAAGAAAAACTGGATCCCCATGATTAACTGTCAGAAAGATATCACATCCAAGCGGCGCTACAGGAACAGGAGTCATATCCTCATTAATAAGGCCTGACAAGCGCCACTACAAATCCCAAGAAAAGAGGAAAAATACCCACTCTTAACTGCCAACTGACGTCATCAAACGTCAAGGTATGATTACAATTCCCCTTAAAATATTTTAACAAAATTAAATCTTCTCATAGAAGATTCTTTATTTTTTGCGCCCAAAAGCATTTCCCTCTTATAAGTCCAGTGCTCCACTTACTTGCATAAGTACAACACTGGACTGGGGGGACTTGAAGGGGTAAGGTCCCAAAAAAACCTCATAATAAATATTTGGGACCATACCACAACCTTGCCTTTTAACCTTTTAACCTCGCGCGGCCGCGCACTGGTCTTACAAAAGGAAGAAACAGTCAGCAGTCTATAGTCGCGCGCCCAAAGGAAATCATAAATCCTTGCGCCTTCTCCCATTAGCAAAGGATGAAAATCCTGAGATAAACATTCCCGCCTAAATATCCAGACCTGGATATTAGTTACTCAGGCTTGGGATTTATTTATTCAGTGGTCTCCACACAATAAGGTGCCACACCAGATTACAGCAGTAATCTTGTAGAAGAAATACCATCGTGCACCACCAAGACGGTTGTAACCGTCTGGACACGTGTCACCATCTCAGGCATCCCTGAATTCACAACGAGAGCATGCAATTGGAGAGTAATCTCCACTTGGTCACTTTACACGTGGCAAATCCCCATCCTTCGATCTAAACCACGATCCGTGTGCTCTCACGTCGGATCAAGGAGCTTGACGGAAGGAAACGTAACCGCTTATGGGGTTAGCATCTTCCATCAACTTTTCATTAACGGGTTTTCCCGCCTAAACGACTCCCGGCTATAAATATGAGAAAAAACCCAGGTATGAATTCAAGTTACACACACTTCTCAAATACTCCTTCTTCTTCATAACCAATACTTATTCTCACACCGGAGTCGGGTCAAGGAGAGAACCCTCTTCTCTCCTTGACGAGGCTAACGATGCTCTTTTTTGCAGAGTTATCGGAGAAATAGATCAACTGTACCTGAATCAATCGAGAGGAAACTAACCCTTTTATGCGGATTCAAACCCCCTAGATATCTCGGTTCCGACCATTTATCTAGTGTTTCTTCAGGTTCATTCCCCATGACATGCAAGTTTGGCCATTAAAAAAAAACCTAATATAATACACACGTTTTTTAACCTACTATATCATATATTACATAACTACAACATAATAATTTGAAAATTATTTTACTTTTCTTTTGTATTCATGGGTCATTTTATTTTATACTTTAATTTAATTTAATTTAATTTAATTTAATTTAATTTAATTTAATTTAATTTAATTTAATTCAATTTAATCTATCTATTATACTAAAGCAAAATAAAGGTTGACTTTTTGACTTTGATGTGGCATTGCTCTTTGGCCAGAGAATTGTTTTTTTGAGCGGCAATTTCCTTTTCCTCAATTCTCCTTCACTTTCATATGAGCGGCAACAGGTTTTTGCTCCATCCTCCTGAATTCAATTCAAATTTGAAACCGCTGTGGTGTTCCTATGGAAACCGCAACAATCATCAATCAATTGAAAAATTTCTCAAACACGCTTTCATAATACATCTCTCTCTCCAATCAATCTTAAAACCGTAATTTCAGTTTCTCTATGTGATTTGCGATTGTTGTTGATGTCTCTATGTGATTCTCCTTTATCTCCGATCCATTCACAAACCCAAGATTTCAATCTAAAGCAACTGACGATCTTTACTTTATGTATCATTCATATATGTTCGTATTTTAGGGTTTTTTAAACAACTGTTATTTAATCTAAATCTGAATCTTGAATCGTGTTTGATGTTTTTTTATAAATGCTCATCTTTTTAATCTTGAATCGTGTTTAGTGATCTTTTATTGTATTTATCATTCATATATGTTCGTGTTTGATGTTATTCAATGTGGTGATGTTTTTTGTTTTTTATATATCCTCATCTTTTTAATGGTTAAACTTGACATTGGATCTGATGAGTCACCGATTAGATGATCTCCAGGAATTTGTAGTTTGTATAAGTATGGTGATTTCTCTTTTTTTATTTCAGTGTAACGATGTTAGGGGTACCATATTGTTGAGATGTTTTTACAGATCTTTGTGTTAATAAGTTGTTGACTTGAAATTTTGTGTTTCATAGTACTTTCAAATGCCAATAAAATATTTATGTACGATGTAGGTATGCTCAAGATTCAATTAGGAGATGGTGATGATGATGATATGTATTTTTCCAATGGTAAATACTTAACACTTCCTGTATTATAATACCACTAATTTAATATCATATAGTTGACTGGTGTCTATGAGATTTGTATTGTTTCTGATAGTTTTAGGGATTTTGCAAAGCTCAGTTTTGAACGATGAGGATGCTTATCGAAGGGGGGTAAAGAAGCATTTCCTGTTTACAACAAATCGAATATGATTTGTCTCCAGCTTCCTAATCGAAGTGATAAGGTATGATTTTTGTTTTTTTATTTACAGTTGATTGATGATGTTCTTTGTTTTTACATAGAGTTTAGGTTTTGTTTTATCTTTGAGTTGCACAGGGTGCTTAGGGTTTGTTTCACTTAATCTGTTGATAGTTAGTTGCATGTTAGGTTTGTAGGTTATTTTTTTACTGTAGTTATACAGATTTAAATTGATTAGGAAAAAACTTGAACTGTTTGAGGACTTTCAAAAGTCAGTTGGATAGTTTTTTTTTTCCTATTTGATTCTTTGTTGCTATGACATATTTCGTTAGTGAATTTGTCCTTACTTGTGGTTGCATAACTTTCTATATCAGATCCATGTGTTGGTTGACTTGTAATTTATCATTTTTTTAGATATTTTTAAATTGTTTTCTTTGTTCAGGATTACCAAATCCATAGCTTCTTCATTTCTATTAACACCAAGATGGTTGCTCGCTTCTTACTGAAGCTTTGTTTGATCGAATCAAGAGATGTAGGCAAAAAAAAAAAACTCGGATTGGTGTTGAACGGCGGTGTGTGTTCTGCATCAAGACAAGTCACTATGGCAGGTCAAGCTTATGGATATCCTCTCAGTTTGGCCCAGGGGTAATTTTGTCGTTATGGGGTGGGACAGTTTCTTATCTTTCGTGTTTTCTGCCTGGGTTTCGACTAAACTGTGATGTAGTCGAAGCCTGGATCGAAGGAATAATTATTTGCTGGAGGTCGTTAATGTTGTGGGCAGGGGTATCTTCTAATAAGTTTGTTGACCTCAAATTCAATGGCACGGCAGGAAGCAATGGCTTTCAAGTGTCTACTTTTGATGTACTACAAGAACAACGGAGGTCATAATTATCGAAAGCAGGTGATTCAAGAACACATGTTTGTGAAGACTGTGTATCAGACTGGTCAGTTTGCATCTTTCTGTTTAATATAGTTTCTGAATCTTATTTAATAAATTAATTATTTGTCGGCTTTTAACAGGTTTGATCGGGAGAGGACATGCCCGTTATGTCGAGCACTTGTGAAACCTGCGGATATTAAATCAGTTTTCTTCTGTCTTTTGGTTTACATGATTCTCTTATCTTAATGCTTTCATTATATTTAATTTTGTAAAATAGAAACAAGAGAGAGATGGAACAGATGAGACGCAGAGGGGAGATGGTCATCTTCTCCGATGACTGGTGTCAGCGATAGGGCTTTCTTAGTAGCCAGCGACGGTGGTGGTTCCAAGGTGGTTGTTGTTGTCATCGGTGGTCAGCAAAGGGTGAGATCTGTCTTCCAACGGCTAGGGTTCCACCATGAATCACTGAACGAGGACCTTCATGAACATCCGGTTTGGTTTGGTTTGATTCTTATTTCAATTTTTTTTTTCGTTTATTACAATTCAATCAGAAATTTTGCTAAATTATGAGTCTTTTACTCTTTATTGAATGATGTATGTTATTGGCTTCTACCTTCTTGCTAGCTGCTTGAATAATAAAATTTATCGTCATTCAAAAAAAAAAACAATCCTCCTCTGGCTATTGTTTTGTTTCTTTCTTTTTTTCAATTGAAGCAAGGAATCAAACAGTAACTCTGTACTTTTGTATGATGAATGTCACTTTGTGTCTTCATCAAGCAAAATTATATTCTATATTTTGCCTTGTGTGGACCTCTACCATGGTGTGTAGTGCTGTAGAAATTGATGACATAAGTACGGCCCGAATTTGTTACAAATTACTAATGGTCAAGCACATTATGAATTTAGGATGATGGGATCAATAAAGCATGCCTAAAAGTTAGGTGCTTTAAGACAGATGAGGAATGTTTTGGACCTACCAGATGTGATATCATCACTACTAAATGTAAGGAAAAAACAACCAAACCGGTTTAGTGTTAGTGTTTATAGATCCAACAATGGAAGACAGTTACGTTTTTTGTATTTAGTATGATAGTTTCGGTTCTTACCACTTGATATTTGTTTGCCTTATGTTACATTGTTAGTGCCAAACATATGAACATCGCCAGGCTTATAGATCGACTGGGGCTAACCTCTTGGTACCGTTTTTATAACCATATCTACTATTATTTTAGTTATTTGAGTCGGATTTGTGTAATACTTCCAGATATGTGTTGGGTTCTGGTGGCCAATGAGTTGAGCGACAGATCTGGAGGATGCTGAAAACCAAAATAGCTAAGTTTGAGTCGGATTTGTGCAAAGGTAAAGAACACCCGATCATGTGTACATCAGTTTTCTTTAATAAGGTGGATCTGGAACTTGTGCAAAGGGCATAATGGATTACATAATGTTGAATACCGCTACTCGAGTTTACAGTAACATGTTATACACGTATGTGTCATGTTTTTCTTTAAAATCTGCATTTACTAAAAAGAAATTAGTTCTTTAGATTTATTGTCCTGTGAAGAAGTATTATTTTTCTGGTGCTTTTAGATTTATTGTCTTGTGAAGAAGTATTATTTTTCTATAGTTTAGTAGAAATTAGTTCTTCATTAGCCAAGAAACAGATGGAAACAGTAGGAGAATTTAGCAGCCACTTATCAAAATTCAAAGTAGAATGTCGTGACGCTGCTGATCGTGCTGGATGGGGTATTTCTACTACCACTTTTATTCAACTTTGTTGTTTTTACAACCATGTTTAAATAAAAAAAATTATAATTGATTAAATTTATGTTTAAGTAATGAAACTTTGAGAAAGTTCTGTTTTGTTGTTGGATGGTGCAGCAACAATCATTTTGGGTTATTTTCAAATCCAAATTTGACTTAATTTGTTTGATTTGTACTTAAAGTTTGGTAATTTTTACAAGAAAATGGTGATCTTTGAGTTCTGAATTCAAATTAGCATATTTTAACTTCAAGTTTGGCTTAATTTGTTTAATTTGGACTCTTTGATGATTGTTTGATGGGCATATGGTAACCTTTAACTTTTCATGTCAAATTAGCTTATTTTCAACTTCAGTTTTAACTTTATATGTTTGGTTTTTTACTTAAATTTTAATAGTTTCTCCTAGAAAATGGTAACCAAATTTGTCAAAATAGCTAATTTCAACTTCAAATTTGACTTACTTTGTTTGATTTGGATTGAAACTTTGATAGTTTCTCTTAGAAAATAGTAATCTTTGACTTTTGATGTCAAATTAACAACTTCGGATGTGTTCCTATTTGTTGAATTCCGGCAGAGTCCATTTGGGATGTCACACCAGCAGGCGTTGGCTCAAGTTACCGCTCAGGCTGCATTATCTCAATCTTATTTCAATCATATTCAACCGGAAAATCAGCCTTCCGCAACAGAGCCATATGAGCAACAACCACAAATGGTCAACACAGTCAACTCAAAATCAGATCAGATCATGAGGATTCCCAAATCGGGTCACCAGATGTTTTGTCGGTTTCTCAATCCAACGCCACTGAACCTCAACAAATCATTTCTACTGAGACCAATGATGGTTACAATTGGAGGAAGTACGGTCAAAAATAGGTCAAAGCAAGTGAGCATCTATGAAGCTACTATAAATGCACATATGTTAACTGCCCGGTGAAGAAGACGGTCGGGCAATCAGTTGATGGTCAAATAATTGATATCGTGTTTATAGGCAAGCACATTCATGACCCACCTCCACCTAAGCGCGCTAAAGAAGGTGCTGATGTGAACAAATCGATTAATTCTCAATTGGAAACGCGAGTTGTGGAAATGCCGGTAGCTGATCAAGGATCGAACCCGTTGATGAAATTTGATCAAGTATGTAATCAGTTCATTGATCAGTTGATGAGCACTGATGAGCCAGACGATGAACCTAATAAAAAAAGAAGGTATGTTGAATATATAATTATATATGTTGATGCAGGTCAGAAGTACTTTACATTACATGCATTATAGTAGAAGATCGTTAAGCATATTCATTTATGTGTGTATTTTGTTAAATTTAACATTTTGCACGTTGGTCAATGCATTTTTTTCCCACATGAGCTAAAGGAATAGTGAAGTCGGTCTTGTGGACCCAGCTGTATCTAACAACATGGTACCAGAACCGAAAATTGTTATTCAGACAAGAAGTGAGGTTGATCTTTTAAACGATGGGTTCAAGTGGCGAAAATATGGGTAGAAAGAGGTCAAGGGGAATACTAATCCAAGGTGATCAATCTTATTTAAATTTTGTTAGGTAAAACATATAAATGGTTGAGGTTGCTTATATGAAGTTTTGAAATGTGCAGGAGTTATTATAAATGCACATTTGCAGGATGCAATGTGAGAAAGCATGTAGAAAGATCTCCATCAGACCCGAAATCTGTGGTAACGACATATGAAGGGAAACTAGATCATGATATTCCGGTATCTAAAAGAGTCAAGGGGTCAAGGGGCATTTTCGGAATTTATTTGATGCCTGGTACAATCTGGTCGACTAGTATCAAGGGGCATTTTAGGAATTTACTTATTGCAGTTGGTAAAAATAGCACTATGTACATTTCTGGAGTGGCCAAAGAGGATTCTGATAGGCTAGATTTGCTCAACAAAAAACTCCAGTATCATTGGCTGCACTGGTACTATATCATGCTTCAGCAGGTTCACGGGAATTGGCATACTGTGTGGTGTGAAGTTCGGCAGGTTGTGCCTTTTATTCGAGCTAGAAGTGTTGCTGTTCTGCATCAAGACAAGTCACTATGGCGGGTCAAGCTTATGGATATCCTCTCAGTTTGGCCCAGGGGTAATTTCGTCGTTATGGGGTGGGACAGTTTCTTATCTTTCGTGTTTTCTGCCTGGGTTTCGACTAAACTGTGCTGCAGTCGAAGCCTGGATCGAAGGAAGAATTATTTGCTGGAGATCGTTAATGTTGTGGGCAGGGGTAAAATGGTCATTATTGCTGCAGGGTATGCGAAAGTCTCCTTAAAGCAGCTGTATGGTCAAAACAAGCAATGTACGCTGGTTTGAAGCTCTATAAAACCCCCCTGCGGGATTGTGCTATGCTGATGAAGAAGAACGACTAGACTCGTAGGCTGTAGGGGTGTTAACAGGGGTATCGCCTAATAAGTTTGTTGACCTCATATTCAATGTCACGACAGGAAGCAATGGCTTTCAAGTGTCTACTTTTGATGTACTACAAGAACATCGGAGGTCATAATTATCGAAAGCAGGTGATTCAAGAACACATGTTTGTGAAGAGTGTCTATCAGAATGGTCAGTTTGCATCTTTCTGTTTAATATAGTTTCCGAATCTTATTTAATAAATTAATTATTTGTCGGCTTTTAACAGGTTTGATCGGGAGAGGACATGCCCGTTATGTCGAGCACTTGTGAAACCTGCGGATATTAAATCATATAGTGATGGATCAACCAGTCTTTTCTTCCGGTTCTTTTGATGATACAAAACAATATGTACAACTATTAAATCATATAGTGATTGGTCAACATTTATAAAAGTTAGTGAACTTGACTAATTCTCTATTTTAATTATGAAGCAATAAAGAAAACAAAGATATTCATGTCAACCAATTAATGTTTTGGAGAATAAGTTACATTACATGACATTGTCATGGGCCAGATTCTTTCAACCGGACCCAACCGGTTTGACCTACTAAAAAAGGACCTGACTTTTTGATAGAGAAAGTGCCACAAACATCAACATTTAAATCGGCCTATAGAATGGATAGTGGACACAATGTATTGTAAAAAGCGGTTCAACAACGACACATATGTTAGTTGACGGTAGGGCTGGCAAATCGTGTCTTATCGGGTTTAACATGTCTCTAACGACGCGTGTAACATAAGTATTAAATATGAATACAACTCGCTTAACAACTTTATATCTCATGTTTATAACACAGTTTTACGTTTTCTGTACCAAGAAGAAATTATAGATCCTAACCTCATAATTATATTTATTTTTATAATCCAATTTTTTTTTTATAGATTTAATACAACATTTCTTTCATTTCAAAAAATTATTTATAGACGTATACATGATAATTAATATGAAATGTAATCGTTAATTAATTTTTATAAGATATTATTTATCTTAATATTCGAACAAATCTGTAATAAAGTATTTACGTATTAAAGTATAAATTTTTTGTTGTTTAGCCACCCGTGTATTACACAGGGACTTAGACTAGTTTAATATAAAAGAGAATAATGTGTTTAGAATTTGTTAGTAAATATCGCAAGTAATCACGATTTCAATTAATGAGTATAATTGTTCCGCACTTTTTTCGTATTCCATCTTTTATTTAGGAGTTTCCTATGTAAGTCAATCTACAACTCACCCATTCATTCATGCTTGTTTTTCTTGATCCTCTACCAGATTAATTCCTTGTGTTTTGTCAAGTAGTTGCGGTGCATAAAATGTCTGGTTATGTCTGTAACGATTTGATGGTTAATATCTTTGAAAGATTACCACCCAAATCCATCATCCGATTCAGATCACTCTCCAAATATTGGCATTCTCGTCTTCGTAGCCCAGAATTCATTCACGATCACCGCATTCGATGTTCTAAAAACCCTCCGAAAGTTCTCATCAAACACATGACTTGTTGGGGAAAATATAAACGTAAAATCATATTTACCTTACACTCAGCAGACCAATTGCCGGTACATCCTGGATCTGGCTACATCGGCATACCTGCAGTCGAGTTCCCCTACCAAGGTCATCTAACCAAAGTTGTTGGTTCGTGTAATGGAATTCTTTGTTTGCGCGATAAAGAAAATATTATTCTATGGAACTTTTCAATTAGGCGCAAACTAATCATACCGCTCCCTCCTTTATTGAAGTTAAAAGCTGAGGTAGCATTTGGGTTTGGTTTCGACTCAATTACTGATGATTACAAGATTGTAGGTGCATTACTTACAAAGAAAACGTATATTTACTCCATGAAAACGCAGTCAAAGCTTTATAATCTTCGAACAATGTCGTTCTCAAAACTTTTGAAGTTTGGACCTCGTCGTGACAAAATTGAGATGGAAACGTATGTGGAAAGCCTTGAATTGTTAGACAAAGACAACATGGTAACTTGTGGGGAAACCATATTCTCTTCGGCGTAAAAAGGTAATCACAAAAGAATTTGGTTATCGCACGTATCAATATCAGATGATGAGTGTTCTCCCATTTTGAATTATACCTTTTAGTATTTTTATCTGCTATCCTTATGTAATTTTCCCTGGTGATTGGAATGAAACAAATTTTAATGTCTTGTTTGATTCGGGGACGACTTCTTCATCATTATCGTCCAGTTGAACCGGGGGTTGCGGTTGGGAAGTTGGCGGCTGCGATTGGAATTGTTCAAACGAGTTGCGTTGCATGAATTGTTGGAGTGCTTGGTATTGTTGCATTTGTTGAACTTGGGACATTTGTTTGAAGGCGTTGGGTGATTGTTGGAAACCCGAAAACGTAAATTACGGAGACACCCATGAAGGATCCATAGTCGGAGTGTAAGCGGGACTCGAAAAAAAGTTAGGTTGGTTCGGGTTGGAGTTGTTTGGGTTGAATGGATTCATGATTGTATAAAAAAGATGGAGAGTTTTTTTATAAAAGTGGATGAGAATGGGAGAAGTATTGAGAAAATGGTATAAAAATGGATGAGATGAGGGGTATTTATTTAAAGTTAAAAAGATTTTTTTTTATTAAAATATAGGCGTTTGTAACAGCTACAAATTTGAAATCAAGTCCCGTCCTCAGTGTCTTGTGGGAGCCGAAAGAGACTAGCCGGGCCGAGGGAGGCGGTGTGGGGGACCAGCGCCGGGCCAGGCCGGGCCTAAGCCGTCCCCCATACCGTCTGGTCTAACTACAAGGTTAACATGTGAACACTTAAGAGGTGATATATGCAAAGCAGTCTTAGGGACACATTCTGTGACACCCCAGGAAAACCAGGAAACAACACAACACAACTAGCTTCCTCAGTAACCACGTGCTAAATTTCGGGACGAAATTTCTTTCAAGTTGGGAATAATGTGACAACCCGAGTTTTCAAGGTTTCTACTTGACTTAATACTTGTTCGCAAAGAGTTGTTCTTATAAGTATATTTTTGGTGTGCAATATATTTGATGTATGCGATATATGGTTGGTAGCAATTATATGTTAATTAATATAAGTGAAATCATTGGACTACATTAATCCAATGAAAACACCCCCACTCACAACCCTCTAGACGAAATCAAGGGGATTTCGTTGGTTCTGTTTTCGCCGGCCCAAAGACCAGTCAAGGCCCAACGTGTTATAATTTTCTTTTATAATCGAGTGGGTCGCATAAATCAGTTTAGAAAATCCCTAGAAGTCTCGTTAACTGTGTGACGGCAACTGCAAGCCATTGGAGCCTCCTCCTTCCGATCAAACCATTAGCTTTCTATCTCGGTTAGTGTTTAACCCGCTCGGGATTGATTGTTTGCTATCATTGTATATTGTGTAATTGAAATCATGATTCTGTGATTTTATGTGATGTTTGAATTCATGTTGGATACGGTATTAGGTTATTGAATATGGTTTCACGTAATAAACGTGATCGAGTGATGACATAATAGTGAATGGGTAGATTTGATGTTTCTGACATGAATCTTGTAGAGTAGATCGGTTAATTGTTTCTTGGACTGATCATATATACATATGTGTTGAAGTTGTGATGATTGTAATTATAAACGAATCAGGGTTTCTCCTATGCTAGAAGTCACGATAATAAGAACTTAGTCATGTGCATGAACTGTGATGAGAAATCGTGATGATTGTTTATGTAACTGATAGATAAACTGATCATTAGGGTTTGTGTGTAACTGATAGGGATGATAATGATATTCTAGACGAAAACACAAGGTGTTTTCGCCAAACTTTAAGTCCGACGAAATCCAAGTGTTTTCGCCCACCAAGTGTTTTCGTCGAATGGAGTTTTCGCCACCTGCAAGATTTCATCGAGTGAGCTGTTTGTTAGCCATGTTAGTTTAATTAACTCCGTTAGTTTAGTAACCTTGTTAGCTTGTTAACTCTGTATTGTTAACCCTGTTAGGTGTGCTAACTAGGTTAAGTATGTTAACCTTGTTATGTATGCGACTCTATTAATTCCAGTCCAACCCTGTTATGGTACAGTAACTATGTTGAGTAAGTTAACCCTTAAGTTAACCCTGTTATGTATATTAACTACGTTAAGTGTGTAACTTCATTATGTATGTTAATTCTGTTAATCCTGGTTAACCCTGTTAACACTGTTAAGCTTACCATGACTGTTAACGAATAATCTTGTTAGAATAGACGGGGAAAGCTGTTATGCGAAATATGAAGTTGCATGAATTTGATTAACTGTTTACATGATACAAGATGCTAACTGCTAAGCACACTCTGTGTTATTACTGTGATATTGAATGTATGTGAAACTTTACGAACTTGAACTGATTGAGTATACGTGCACACTATAGGACTTGACTGATTATTTGTGAGCGTGTATTTCTTTAGCATACCGAGCAAACCAAGGTGAGTTCACACTCTTTCCAAGGCATGGGATTCCCAAGGGTTGGGAATGGGATTGAATAACTACTCGTACTATCATTACTATTAAACTACTTTTTACTGTCCTCGGATTGAAGGGCACGTACGTAAAACCTATGTACACAACGGTAACTACAAACTTACGTATTCCCCATACAACAGGATACGTACGACCATAAGACCATCACTCTATCACTTTAAGTCCCTCAATTATCGACTTAATCGCCGAGGCCTATGGCGAGCGGGTCATTAGTTAATAGCGCTATTAGGTTTAACAAACCTCACACCGTGCCAGTCGGACGGGCGTGTACTAATGGACTATGGGCAAAGGGTCAATGCTGATAGACATTGACTTAGGGCACCTCTTACATTTTCGTAGCAGTCGATACGCGTGGTCTAGTAACACATGGGAAGCCCCCACCAATCTTCGCATACATGTCTGGGAGACCGCGATACGAATTAATACGATACATGGTTTACAAAACGAACATACGATTTACGAAACGAATGCTATAACTAAACAACCAACTGTGAACTCGCTCAACTTTGTTGTTGATTCGTTGCTACATGCCTTGCAGGTCGTTAGGTACTCTTGGAGCTTGCACAAGGAGGCGCGGTCGTTGTGGGACATGGCAGTGTGTGCCATGCTAAAAACATTACTTTATTTCATATTTAATACTTACTTTGGGTTTTACAATTATGCTTCCGCTAAACACTTAACTACGTTTTGGTTTGAAACACCTTTCATATTGTGTGGTTGAATTTTACGTATTACTTGTTATGTTCAATATGATTGGTGGCTTGATCCTGGTCAGTCACGCCTCCAAGCGGTGATACTCCGCGTGTGGATTTTGGGGGTGTGACAGATTGGTATCAGAGCTATTGGTTATAGAGAACTTGGTTTTAATAAGGGAAAAAGTTTTTGTTAAAACCAGACTATAACCTGAACAGTGCTCAACGATCCACAACGACGCTTCGCTCCACGTGCAAGACTCGACATTCTAGGTGATACGATTTATGTTTACATTGCCTACTTGCTAGATTACATAGAACTTTGCTCATGGTATGCTTAGATAAACGTAACAACTATTGTTTGAAAACACTTATGTGCTTACTCTCTTCTGTCATCGCACTTTCGCGAACCTCTCTCACTCATGTTCTCTTTGATATCAAGATCATGAGTGGATGCGTTAACCTAACTCAAGCCCAGTTGGCGGCTTTGATCACTGAACAAGTTACTGCAGCACTCGCAGCTGCCCAGGCAGGAGGTATAACCTGCCATCACCACTTACTCTAGGATCTTTAGATTCTACTCTCATAAACCAACACTCATGCTTAAGTATGTTTACTCTTACGCACACGACAGGTCAACACGCTCAGCCACCTGTGTGCACGTTCAAAACTTTCATGGACTGTCGTCCTAGTACTTTTAGTGGCACTGAAGGGGCCGTTGGACTCCTCCACTGGTTTGAGAAGCTCCAATCGGTCTTCGAGATGTGTGAATGCCCTGAGGCTCGTAGGGTGAAGTACGTCACTGGTACTCTCGAAGGCACTGCGCTAACTTGGTGGAACGCGCAAGTTCAGATGCTGGGGCTAGCGGCTGCTAATGCCACCCCATGGAATGATTTTAAGGAACTGATCAAACGTGAATACTGTAACCGTGATGACATCCACAAACTGGAAGTGGAATTCTTTAACTTGAAGATGACGGGGTCAGAGATAGAGGCGTATACGAAGCGATCTAACGAACTGGCAATTTTGTGTCCAACTATGGTGGATCCTCCCATCAAGCGCATTGAGCTGTACCTCAAAGGCTTAGTACCAGAGATTCAAAGCCATGTGACTGCTGCTAACCTTGCTACTATCCAGGATGTTACTCGTCTTGCTCATCGTCTCACAGACCAGGCAGTGGAACAGAACAGGCTGCCTAAACGTATTGGTGCTACTACTACTACTACTACTACTTCTGCTACTCCCAATGATAACAAGCGAAAATGGGATGGAACCTCCAGCAAGGGTTCGACTTCGGTTCAGTCCCAGGCACAGCAGCGAAAGATAGATGACTACCAGAGTCCTGGTCAGCAATCTTCTGGTAGTCAAGGGCAGGGTGGATATCGAGGAAACCACCCAAAGTGCTACTCATGCAACAGGCACCACAGTGGTCAGTGCAACAGGGGTCGTTGCCAGAGGTGTCTCAAGATGGGTCATGAAGCTAAGGATTGCAGGAGCTCACGACCTGCGAATCAAAACCAACAACAACAACAATAATCAGGGCAATGAGAACAACAACGGGGGAAACAATGGAAACAATGGCGCCCGAGGTCAAGCGTTCGTGATGGGTCAGGGTGACGCAAGGAATGATCCTAACATAGTGATGGGTAAGTTCCGTCTCGACGACTTTTTTGTTACTGTTTTATTTGATTCGTGGCCGATACCAGTTACGTGTCTCTAAAAGTTAGTCAAATGTTAAAGCGCACACCAACACTTTTGAACACCAAGCATGTTGTAGAGTTAGCAAATGGTAAAATTCTAGAGGCCACACACATAGTTAAGGGTTGTAATCTTATCCTCGCTGGTCAGACTTTCTCTATCAATCTCATTCCTATAGTTTTGGGTAGTTTCGACATCGTCATTGTGATGGATTGGTATAACATTCCTATTTTTATAAGAATTATAGGTTTGGTTAAATTATTAACCACTAGTAACTAGTAACTAGTTTATTTTTAACTATTCAACCCAAATAGTTTTAAACACTATTTTATATATAGTTGGTTGAAATATTATTCTAATTAATTGGCCTGTATATCGGTGACCTTTCTAATAAAATAAAAGTCTATAAAAACTTATATTATTAGACAGGTATATTACGGGTAAGTTGACGGTTAGAAATATGAAGTACATAGACGGGCCTAGGAACCATATAATAATTAAATTATAAAAATACATTGTATTTTGAACCTACTCTATTTTTAATGAAACTTGGTTCCAAATGTAGACAAAAATATTCTCGTTCTAATGATATATTTATTATTTTATAAAACGTTATATTTTAGAAGTTATAAGCGCCAAATAAGTGAAGCAGTTAAATTAATTAAAATATATATATAATTAATAATAGTGTACGTTTATAATAAATTAATAAATAAATGTAACTTTTGATTTCTTGAATTATGGAGGCACATGTCAAAGATAAGAACAAAACAAAATAATAAAATTAAAAACCTAAATGATGGATACCTGGATGGAACGTGTCCTACATAAAACTAAATTTGGGGAATGTGGTGGAGATAAGTGCATACGTGTTGAATGGAAGGAATCTTTTCCTTTATGCATGTAAGTAACCATTTCAGTATAAACAGAATCATCAGTCGAACATTTTCATTGCTTCAGATTTCCTTTCTTTCGCCACTCCTTTACATATATATATTTTCAAGTTAGTAATTCACCCCATCATAATAATAATAAAGCCCTGCCTCGTTTTAAGTATTTTAACTCCCGATCACCGCTAGCCTTTCCGATTGATCTGAGCCCATAACACATGTCAAGGCTCTGCCTGACTAAGTTCGTTGGGGTTCTGTCTCGTGACATAGGGACAATGTTGAATGAGGGGTACTATTCTTAAAATGAGGGCATTATATATTTTTAAATAAATCAGAAGTTATACCCAATATTCTACCAGGAGACTTTCTCACCTAAAGTTACAAAGTGGGTCCATTCTCTTTTCTCACTATTTTATTCCCTTTTTCCTTGTGATATAATTTTATTCAAAAAGGTCCCAAATTGATCTATAAGTACAAACCCGGACCCCTGAAACCCCAATCCATATCAAAAATCAAGAAAATCATATTTTAGATCTTCTCGCAGGCAGCGTAAAGAATAGGTAGGCGGTCACGCGGGCCGCGTCAACTTGAGAGTTGACCGGATAAGCATCCGGAGCTACGTGTCATCCACATGGAACACCTACTTGTGACTTAGCAACCCTAATGCCGCCTTATTGCCCTCGCGGGCCGCGTAAGTGTCAAGAGGGAGTTCACGCGGGCCGCGTGAAACCCATATTTCAGCTATAAATAGCTTGGTTCACAAGCTGTTCATATGTGTCAAAACCAATTCACAAAAATGAATTCTTACCACTCAAAATTCAAATTTAAGATATCGGGGTGCTACTACGATACCGGGTATTAACTCAATCGCTGCTACGATTCAATATCCGATCGATTGAAACTATCCGACCGGATGTTTAAATGCTATACTTTGTCATTAATCGTGATTCCGACGGGATGTTTGAGTGCCACCCGAACTCGGGGTGTACTCTGTCATTCGTTGCGAATCCGATGGATGTTTAAGTGTTGCACTTTGTCATTCGTTGTGAGGGTATTAATCTCGTGAGTTATCGTAAATGCTGTATTAGTTACTTGCCGAGTTCGTGTGCACTAGGTTACAAGACTAATCAATAGGCTAAGCTCTGCCTGCAATATCAAGCCTAACCAGTAGGTTAAACTCTGCCCGTATAAATCTGCATGCTTATAATGTGAGTCATTCTCTTTTTATCAAAGTATTTTATAAATTCTTAAATATTTCAAGGTTATAATTAAAGGGATTAAGTCTTTGTAATCACCAAATTACAGCCGGTATGTGAGGTTTTGTATACATTACTTGATAACCGTCACCATTGGACAACGGGGTAGCGAAGGGGTGATATGACCATAGTCACAGACACCATTGGACAAGGAGGTTACCAATGGATGATCGAGTGACAAATACTGTGGGTAGTTGGTTGATATATGGAAACATTGTAATCGCTCTTAATACTGTAGATTATAACAAATGCGTCGTTTTAAGCAAAATGAATGAACTCACCAGTATTTCCCGCTGACAAAACCTTTTTCAAACATGTTTCAGGTAATTACAGTAGATTGGAATAAGAGATGGATACGGCACTGAAAGGCTTCAAGAAGTGGCTTATTTTATTAATTAAATCAAATGAAGAAATATTGATTTATGTAATTGGGTTTATCCCTTATTAAAGCTACCTTTGTAAAATATGGGTTTATCCCATCTATTTAATAAATAAAATTCGGTGTTTTCTAAACTCTGATATTTTTCCTAACTCACGGTCCTGATGAAATTTCCGCTGCAATATTTTTCAAAATAATCACAGGTACCACTTGGCTGCTCGCGGCTCTCGATTCCATCCAGGGTGGGGTCGGGGGTCGTGACAGAAGGTGGTATCAGAGCCACTGATTTAAGCCTATAGATGTTGTGATAATAATACCTAAAAGAGTTAGGAGATTGCTATTAACTGGTAGCACACATGATAGCATTTAGACTGGAACTTAAGAAAAGATGCCTTAGTATAAGCTTCTAGATAATTTAAGTACTTGTGTAAATAAAGTATGATGGATTTTGGTATGCTGTTAGAATGACGATTAGAACATTGCAGGCAATAGCACTTAATTGCTATTAATTCTTGCTTATTGATATTACTTGGTCTAGAATAAGATATGTTATGGGAATACAAATTTCCTTGATTCAGGATGAAAGCCTTAAATAAAAGAGGCACTTTTAAAAATACTATTTATGGGAATATACAAATTTTCTCCGGCAAGACTGGGTATGGTGTAGCAGACTCTCCAGCTTGCCCGGATATACTGAGGTTACCTCTCCGGCGAGAACCGGATAAAACAGGGTATATAATATGTCAAACAAGTGACAAGATTTCCCTAAATAGTATCATGATCTGATATCTGACTTGTTTTTGGAAATAAGAATCTGTTAAATACATGGACCTTATGAAGGGTATGTATATTACAGCATGTGAAATATATGATTATATAGATATGTATATCTATAAGGAATTCCAAAAGTCAATTAAGAATAAAGCACAAGGATATGTGTCAATAATAAATCTAGATTTCTTTATCAGGAATCTCTTGCATATATCTATAATTCTGATATCAAACATTATTTCGTTTGATCATCTGCCTCGTAACTCGTGCGGCAATATAAACAATGGAAACCCTTTAAGTTGGTACACCATCAAAAGTATAAGAATTTCCAATACGCAAGTACGAAGCAAGTAAAGTTGTGCTAGTGCACAAGAAAACACATGAAACTTAAAAATATACGACCATAAACGTCAAAGTATATCACACATGACTTTCAAGACAAGACCTTTGTAAAATATGATTTGGGCACGACAACAACAATGCTCCTCCCAGCAGTAGGAGAACTACTGATCAAAAAGCGGTACTTTGCCACGTGATCCTACAAACGATACGAATCTTGCTGAGGTACGTTAAAACAAGATTTCACAACAATCGATACATAGTTTAATCAGAATCATAATTATCGGCACTGCAAAAGGAGTCACATACTTTTGCAAATCCCCTATTTCATTTTATTCACATTCCTTGGTAATGTCACTTAACAACAATTATCACACGAAATTTTAGATAAAATTTTTAAATTTCTTTCGTTGAAATTCTGACTTCTGCATATAATGAGTTGACTTTCGTGTTTCTACTTCCCCTAATGGTCATCATACCATGAGGATTTCTTTCATAGTAGTGAATATTGATCTATTTCATTTCTTGATAAATCCACACGTTACACATGCACTGTTTTTTTACGCATGTGGTTCGTTTGATTTATGAAGACCACTGGAGGGCTTAATTCCGATTTGTTATTTTATCCAAACTCAAATATCATTCCGCTTTTTGCACTGTGAACCGCATTATTGCAAAATGATGACTCTTATGTTTGAGGTATACTCTCATTTAAGTTTATGTTTAGTTATTTATTATGGGTAATTAATATTGGTTTTATTATTAATAGTAATATATTAATAGTAATAGTGTTAGTATTATTTTTAAATACTAGGGTTATTATCAGGGGCAGATATTGAATAGCCTAGCCTTAGTTAGGCATGGACTGATCACCTATGCTTAAACAAGGCAGCACTAACCAATATCCAACCATGATAATGACTAGTTAATGTATCTAAATTAAGTCATCATACTTATTTAGTAAATTTTAATTATATGTAAAAATATTTATATATATATATATATATATGTATACTTTGTACTGTAAGGAGAAGACATATTTTCATAAAACAATACAAGAATTAGAGGAACGAATAAAATTATATAAATAATTGTCTAAGTATTCATGGACAAGACATTTTATACTTATAAGTAATTGTTCATCATATATTTCACAACTATTAAATACTTATAGAAGTATTATGTATCAAGAGTAACAAAAGAGTTATGTAGATCAGAGACGTAAACCCCTAGAGTTTTCATTAAAAACTTTCAGTTGATTACACGGTGAATTTATTCAAACACCATAATTATTAAACTATTTCAAATCATTACGACACCTTGCGATATCGGTATAAACTTATAGCTTGAGCTAATCACAATCATTCGAATCATTCAAAACCACATCTGTCTTTCAACTCATCATAAAAAAAAATTATCTCAACTAATAATTATGGTCATATCACTGTTGATCATTCTCTCAACAAGTGACTCTGAACTAAGTAGTGTCCTATGACATTACTTTTGTCGAAAATATTTTCTATGGTACAAATCCAATTAACCCAGAAAATGAAATATATCATTTTCTGTCGACTAATAGCTATAACTTTATCAAATATAATATATTAATTAAATAATTATGTTATTATTATTTAATATATTGACGTGACTAAGATTTAAAATATAATCTTAGTATATTAAAAATAAAATATATTATTTTTGACGTATTTTATTATAATATACATTTATTAATTAAACATTATTTTATAATGTTAATAGTAAAAGTAATCTACTATAGTAATCTATACAAAACAGTTGTTATATACTGTATTCAATCACAATAATAATTTCACATTATATAAATATTATATATTATATACGAGTACACATTTGGATCTAAGTTTCCTTTTACATAGATTACTATAATTGAAGAATGTGAACTGGGCTCCAAATATAAGTGTTTCCTTTTACAATACCTCTAATATAATAATAAATATTATATAATTTCGACTAAGCACTGGTCATAGGTGTATATAAATATATATTATTCAAGGAAAATAAAATTTTTGCAATTATGTATGAAAACAATAACACACTAACTCTATTGTCTTTTCGTGTATCTTTGCAATTCACTCATCTCAGCACATTGATTTTCTCATATCATAATTCAATATTTGACAAATCATTTTCATGCTTTTATTTCATTTTGAACCTGTCGATTCTAAGTCTTCCTCAGTTGTCAATCAAAGTAAGCTTTCTTTTGACAAAGAATTTTATTGATTCTAAAAGTCCTTCACATTCATTTTAAATATCTATTGATCATATATCTTTTGGCCTGAACCTAGTCACCTTGGAAATTATATCATTTCATCTCATTCGTTTGTCATCGATTTCTTGAACTAACTCAGTTTAACCATTGAATCCTACTTATTGTACAACTCGTATTCACAAAAAATTTGATATTTTAAATTCTGTGTCATCTACCTTAATATTATTGACTACAATATGACATAAGTCTAAAAGAAATATCGTAACCCAAATCTCGAGGACGAGATTTAAAACAAGGTGGGGAGGATGTAACATTCCTATTTTTATAAGAATTATAGGTTTGGTTAAATTATTAACCACTAGTAACTAGTAACTAGTTTATTTTTAACTATTCAACCCAAATAGTTTTAAACACTATTTTATATATAGTTGGTTGAAATATTATTCTAATTAATTGGCCTGTATATCGGTGACCTTTCTAATAAAATAAAAGTCTATAAAAACTTATATTATTAGCAGTGTTGCAGAAATCGGCCTAGGCGGCCGATTAATCGCCGCCTAGGCGCTAGGCGGTGACTAACTGATTAATTTTATGCTAGTCGGTCCAAAAAATCGGTCATGGTAATAATCGGTCCTAGGCGGTCAAAAATCGGTCCTAGGCGGTCAAAAATCGGATTAATCGGACAATATTAGTCAGTCAAAATCGATCAATATCGGTCCTAGGCAGTTCTAGGCGGTCCTAGGCGGTCAAAATTGGTCAAAATCGAACCATACTATCTGAAACTTGAAGTATTTATGTGAATTTTGAAGTATTATTTTTATATTATTGGGTATATATATATATATATATATATATATATATATATATAATTTTGAAAAAATACATATAAAAATCCCATTCCGATTAATCCCGATTAATCCCTAGGTTGTACCTCACCGCCCGACTAGCGCCTAGCGCCTTCTACAACATTGATTATTAGACAGGTATATTACGGGTAAGTCGACGGTTAGAAATATGAAGTACATAGACGGGCCTAGGAACCATATAATAATTAAATTATAAAAATACATTGTATTTTGAACCTACTCTATTTTTAATGAAACTTGGTTCCAAATGTAGACAAAAATATTCTCGTTCTAAGGACATATTTATTATTTTATAAAACGTTATATTTTAGAAGTTATAAGCGCCAAATAAGTGAAGTAGTTAAATTAATTAAAATATATATATAATTAATAATAGTGTACGTTTATAATAAATTAATAAATAAATGTAACTTTTGATTTCTTGAATTGTGGAGGCACATGTCAAAGATAAGAACAAAACAAAATAATAAAAATTAAAAACCTAAATGATGGATACCTGGATGGAACGTGTCCTACATAAAAAGAATTTGGGGAATGTGGTGGAGATAAGTGCATACGTGTTGAATGGAAGGAATCTTTTCCTTTATGCATGTAAGTAACCATTTCAGTATAAATAGAATCATCAGTCGAACATTTTCATTGCTTCAGATTTCCTTTCTTTCGCCACTCCTTTACACACACACACACACACACACACACACACATATATATATATATATATATATATATATTCAAGTTAGTAATTCACCCCATCATAATAATAATAAAGCCCTGCCTCGTTTTAAGTATTTTAACTCCTGATCACCGCTACCCTTTCCGATTGATCTGAGCCCATAACACATGTCAAGGCTCTGCCTGACTAAGTTCGTTGGGGTTCTGTCTCGTGACATAGGGACAAGGTTGAATGAGGGGTACTATTCTTAAAATGAGGGCATGATATATTGTTAAATAAATCAGAAGTTATACCCAATATTCTACCAGGAGACTTTCTAGTTGAACCCTAAAGTTACAAAGTGGGTCAATTCTCTTTTCTCACTATTTTATTCCCTTTTTCCTAGTGATATAATTTTATTCAAAAAGGTCCCAAATTGATCCATAAGTAAAACGCCGGACCCCTGAAAACCCCAATCCATATCAAAAATCAAGAAAATCATATTTTAGATCTTCTCGCGGGCCGCGTAAAGAATTGGTAGGCGGTCACGCGGGCCGCGTCAACTTGAGAGTTGACCGGATAAGCATCCGGAGCTACGTGTCATCCACATGGCACACCTACTTGTGAGTCAGCAACCCTAATGCCGCCTTATTGCCCTCGCGGGCCGCGTAAGTGTCAAGAGGGAGTTCACGCGGGCCGCGTGAAACCCATATTTCAGCTATAAATAGCTTGGTTCACAAGCTGTTCGTCTGTGTCAAAACCAATTCACAAAAATGAATTCTTACCACTCAAAATTCAAATTTAAGATATCGGGGTGCTGCTACGATACCGGGTATTAACTCAATCGCTGCTACGATTCAATATCCGATCGATTGAAACTATCCGACCGGATGTTTAAATGCTATACTTTGTCATTAATCGTGATTCCGACGGGATGTTTGAGTGCCACCCGAACTCGGGGTGTACTCTGTCATTCGTTGCGAATCCGATGGATGTTTAAGTGTTGCACTTTGTCATTCGTTGTGAGGGTATTAATCTCGTGAGTTATCGTAAATGCTGTATTAGTTACTTACCGAGTTCGTATGCACTAGGTTACAAGACTAATCAATAGGCTAAGCTCTGTCTGCAATATCAAGGCTAACCGGTAGGCTAAACTCTACCCGTATAAATCTGCATGCTTATAATGTGAGTCATTCTCTTTTTATTAAAGTATTTAATAAATTCTTAAATATTTTCAAGGTTATAATTACGGGGATTAAGTCTTTGTAATCACCAAATTACAGCCGGTATGTGGGGTTTTGTATACATTACTTGATAACCGTCACCATTGGACAACGGGGTAGCCAAGGGGTGATATGACCATAGTCACAGACACCATTGGACAATGAGGTTACCCATGGATGATCGAGTGACAAATACTGTGGGTAGTTGGTTGATATATGGAAACATTGTAATCGCTCTTAATACTGTAGATTATAACAAATGCGTCGTTTTAAGCAAAATGAATGAACTCACCAGTATTTCCCACTGACAAAACCTTTTTCAAACATGTTTCAGGTAATTACAGTAGATTGGAATAAGAGATGGATACAGCACTGAAAGGCTTCAAGAAGTGGCTTATTTTATTAATTAAATCAAATGAAGAAATATTGCTTTATGTAATTGGGTTTATCCCTTATTAAAGCAACCTTTGTAAAATATGGGTTTACCCCATCTATTTAATAAATAAAATCCGGTGTTTTCTAAACTCTGATATTTTTCCTAACTCACGGTCCTGATGAAATTTCCGCTGCAATATTTTTCAAAATAATCACCGGTACCACTTGGCTGCTCGCGGCTCTCGATTCCATCCAGGGTGGGGTCGGGGGTCGTGACAATTGGTTATCCCAACAACAAGCAGAGATCTTATGCAAGGAGAAGATTGTTCGTATTCCCCGTTCTGGCAAAGAACCTCTCGAAATTCAAGGCGACCAGAGTGGTGCTGTGGTGGGCATCATCTCCTTCCTTAAGGCCCAGAAGTGTTTGCGAAAGGGTCACACCGCTATCTTAGCACTTGTTACTGACGCATCAACAAAAGAGAAGAAGATTGAGGATATTCAGTAGTACGCGACTTTCCTCAAGTGTTTCCTGAAGATTTACCTGGGCTACCGCCTCATCGTCAGGTCGAATTTCAGATCGAGCTAGCTCCTGGAGCAGCTCCCATAGCTCGAGCACCTTATCGCTTAGCTCCAACCGAACTGGAAGAATTGTCTAAACAGTTGCAAGAACTCTTGGACAAGGGTTTCATTCGTCCTAGCTCTTCGCCCTATGGAACACCAGTATTATTTGTGAAGAAGAAAGACGGTACCTTCAGGATGTGCATCGACTACTGCGAACTAAACAAGGTGACCGTGAAGAATCGCTATCCTCTTCCACGCATTGATGACTTGTTCGACCAGCTGCAAGGGTCGAGCTACTATTCAAAGATTGATCTGAGGTCAGGCTACCATCAACTGAGAGTCCGGGATGAGGACGTCTCCAAAACAGCATTCAGAACACGCTACGGCCATTACGAGTTTCTGGTCATGCCATTCGGGCTAACAAACGTGCCTGCAGTCTTCATGGATCTTATGAACAGAGTGTGCAAGCCTTACTTGGATAAATTTGTGATTGTATTCATCGACGACATTCTGATCTACTCTAGGAGTCGGGAGGAACACGAGCAGCATTTACGACTCATTTTGGAACTCCTTCGAGCAGAACAGCTGTACGCTAAGTTTTCAAAATGCGACTTCTGGCTTCGTAAAGTCCACTTTCTAGGCCACGTGGTAAACAAGGATGGGATTCATGTTGATCCATCTAAGGTAGACTCGATTAAGAACTGGCCTGCACCTCGCACACCAACAGAAATTCGCCAATTCTTGGGTTTAGCAGGCTATTACAGAAGGTTCATCAAGGACTTCTCCAAGATTGCACAACCCCTCACCTCACTAACTCAGAAAGGCATTATTTATCGTTGGGGAAATGCACAGGAATCAGCATTTCAGCAATTAAAGGATAGGCTCTGTAGCACACCTATTCTCTCATTGCCAGAGGGCACAGACGATTTTGTAGTTTATTGCGACGCATCCATTCAGGGTCTTGGTTGTGTATTGATGCAACGGGATAAAGTCATCGCTTACGCCTCGCGTCAACTTAAGATTCATGAAAGGAATTACACCACACACGATTTGGAGCTGGGAGCTGTTGTTTTCGCACTTAAGATATGGAGACATTACCTGTACGGTACCAAGTGCACCATCTACACCGATCACAGGAGTCTCGAGCATATCTTCAAGCAAAAGGAGTTGAACATGCGACAACGTCGATGGGTCGAGCTATTGAATGATTACGAATGTGCCATCAAGTACCATCCAGGCAAAGCCAATGTTGTGGCCGACGCCCTCAGTCGAAAAGATACCACACCTAGGCGTGTGCGACTACTACAACTCACCATCCAATCTAGTCTTCCTGCACAGATACGAGATGCTCAGGTAGAAGCATTGAAACCAAAAAATGTCAGGGCTGAAGCCCTACGCGGCTCAAGGCAATGGTTAGAACTAAAGGCAGACGGCGCCTACTATGTAACAGGACGCATTTGGGTCCCACACTATGGAAACTTACGCGAACTTGTGATGGATGAAGCGCATAAGTCTCGCTACTCAGTACATCCTGGTTCAGATAAGATGTACCACGACTTGAAAACTACGTATTGGTGGCCTAGCATGAAAGCTCACATAGCAACTTACGTTAGCAAATGTTTGACTTGTGCGAGAGTCAAGACCGAATATCAGAAACCATCGGGCCTACTCCAACAACCAGAGATACCACAATGGAAATGGGAGCAAATTTCCATGGATTTTGTTACTGGCCTGCCTAAATCTCAACGGGGGAATGATACTATTTGGGTGATCGTGGATCGACTCACTAAGTCTGCACACTTCTTGGCTATCAAGGAAACGGATAAGTTCTCCACTCTAGCAGACGTCTATCTTAAGGAAGTGGTTTCGAGGCACGGGGTGCCAACCTCTATTATCTCCGATCGTGATGCATGTTTTACTTCAGAAGTGTGGCAAGCGATGCACAAATCTTTTGGCTCACGATTAGACATGAGCACAGCTTACCATCCGCAAATGGATGGGCAGTCTGAACGCACCATCCAAACTCTTGAAGACATGCTTCGTGCATGTGTAATCAATTTCAGCAACGGCTAGGAAAAACACCTCCCGTTAGTGGAGTTTTCGTATAACAACAGTTACCACACCAGCATTCAAGCCGCTCCATTTGAGGCATTGTACGGACGTAAATGCCGATCACCTCTTTGTTAGGCAGAGGTGGGTAATAGTTAGATCACAGGTCCAGAACTGGTAGTAGATGCAACAGAAAGGATTGCACAGATACGACAACGCATGGCGGCAGCTCGCGACCGTCAGAAAGCCTACGCAAACAAGCGCCGGAAACCTCTAGAATTCCAGGCCGGGGACCGGGTTCTACTCAAAGTTTCACCCTGGAAGGGTGTGGTTCGTTTTGGCAAACGGGGCAAGCTCAATCCGCGATATGTCGGACCGTTCAAAATCATCGAGAAAATAGGCAAGGTGGCCTACAAACTAATTCTGCCCGCAGAAACTCAGAGCAGTTCACAACGTCATTCACGTGTCGAATCTGAAGAAGTGTCTGTCAGATAAGACCCTCATAGTTCCTTTGAAGGAACTCACTATCGACGATCAGTTGCGATTCGTCGAGGAACCAGTTGAAATCACGGACCGAGACGTTAAGGTCCTCAAGCACACCAGAATACCTCTTGTTCGAGTTCGTTGGAACTCCCGTCGTGGCCCAGAGTTTACCAGGGAACGAGAAGATCAAATGAAACTCAAATATCCCCAGTTGTTCGGAAACAGTGCAACCACTACTGAGGCTGAAGTTACTACAGAATTTCGGGACGAAATTCCAAATCAACGGGGGATGATGTGACACCCCAGGAAAACCAGGAAACAACACAACACAATTAGCTTCCTCAGTAACCACGTGCTAAATTTCGGGACGAAATTTCTTTCAAGTTGGGGATAATGTGACAACCCGAGTTTTCAAGGTTTCTACTTGACTTAATACTTGTTCGCATAGAGTTGTTCTTATAAGTATATTTTTGGTGTGCAATATATTTGATGTATGTGATATATGGTTGGTAGCAATTATATGTTAATTAATATAAGTGAAATCACTGGACTACATTAATCCAACGAAAACACCCCCACTCACAACCCTCTAGACGAAATCAAGGGGATTTCGTTGGTTCTGTTTTCGCCGGCCCAAAGACCAGTCAAGGCCCAACGTGTTATAATTTTCTTTTATAATCGAGTGGGTCGCATAAATCAGTTTAGAAAATCCCTAGAAGTCTCGTTAACTGTGTGACAGCAACTGCAAGCCATTGGAGCCTCCTCCTTCCGATCAAACCATTAGCTTTCTATCTCGGTTAGTGTTTAACCCGCTCGGGATTGATTGTTTGCTATCATTGTATATTGTGTAATTGAAATCATGATTATGTGATTTTATGTGATGTTTGAATTCATGTTGGATACGGTATTAGGTTATTGAATACGGTTTCACGTAATAAACGTGATCGAGTGATGACATAATAGTGAATGGGTAGATTTGATGTTTCTGACATGAATCTTGTAGAGTAGATCGGTTAATTGTTTCTTGGACTGATCATATATACATATGTGTTGAAGTTGTGATGATTGTAATTATAAACGAATCAGGGTTTCTCCTATGCTAGAAGTCACGATAATAAGAACTTAATCATGTGCATGAACTGTGATGAGAAATCGTGATGATTGTTTATGTAACTGATAGATAAACTGATCATTAGGGTTTGTGTGTAACTGATACGGATGATAATGATGTCTAGACGAAAACACAAGGTGTTTTCGCCAAACTTTAAGTCCGACGAAATCCAAGTGTTTTCGCCCACCAAGTGTTTTCGTCGAATGGAGTTTTCGCCACCTGCAAGATTTCATCGAGTGAGCTGTTTGTTAGCCATGTTAGTTTAATTAACTCCGTTAGTTTAGTAACCTTGTTAGCTTGTTAACTCTGTATTATTAACCCTGTTAGGTGTGCTAACTAGGTTAAGTATGTTAACCTTGTTATGTATGCGACTCTGTTAATTCCAGTCCAACCCTGTTATGGTAGAGTAACTATGTTGAGTGAGTTAACCCTGTTATGTATATTAACTACGTTAAGTGTGTAACTTCATTATGTATGTTAATTCTGTTAATCCTGATTAACGCTGTTAACACTGTTAAGCTTACCATGACTGTTAACGAATAAT
Organism: Helianthus tuberosus; assembly: GCA_030545235.1. NCBI lineage: Eukaryota > Viridiplantae > Streptophyta > Magnoliopsida > Asterales > Asteraceae > Helianthus > Helianthus tuberosus. Next base: position 18,487,121 of record CM060410.1, read on the forward strand.
CTTGTTAGAATAGACGGGGAAAGCTGTTATGCGAAATATGAAGTTGCATGAATTTGATTAACTGTTTACATGATACAAGATGCTAACTGCTAAGCACACTCTGTGTTATTACTGTGATATTGAATGTATGTGAAACTTTACGAACTTGAACTGATTGAGTATACGTGCACACTATAGGACTTGACTGATTATTTGTGAGCGTGTATTTCTTTAGCATACCGAGCAAACCAAGGTGAGTTCACACTCTTTCCAAGGCATGGGATTCCCAAGGGTTGGGAATGGGATTGAATAACTACTCGTACTATCATTACTATTAAACTACTTTTTACTGTCCTCGGATTGAAGGGCACGTACGTAAAACCTACGTACACAACGGTAACTACAAACTTGCGTATTCCCCATACAATAGGATACGTACGACCATAAGACCATCACTCTATCACTTTAAGTCCCTCAATTATCGACTTAATCGCCGAGGCCTATGGCGAGCGAGTCATTAGTTAATAGCGCTATTAGGTTTAACAAACCTCACACCGTGCCAGTCGGACGGGCGTGTACTAATGGACTATGGGCAAAGGGTCAATGCTGATAGACATTGACTTAGGGCACCTCTTACATTTTCGTAGCAGTCGATACGCGTGGTCTAGTAACACATGGGAAGCCCCCACCAATCTTCGCAAACATGTCTGGGAGACCACGATACGAATTAATACGATACATGGTTTACAAAACGAACATACGATTTATGAAACGAATGCTATAACTAAACAACCAACTGTGAACTCGCTCAACTTTGTTATTGATTCGTTGCTACATGCCTTGCAGGTCGTTAGGTACTCTTGGAGCTTGCACAGGGAGGCGCGGTCGTTGTGGGACATGGCAGTGTGTGCCATGCTAAAAACATTACTTTATTTCATATTTAATACTTACTTTGGGTTTTACAATTATGCTTCCGCTAAACACTTAACTACGTTTTGGTTTGAAACACCTTTCATATTGTGTGGTTGAATTTTACGTATTACTTGTTATGTTCAATATGATTGGTGGCTTGATTCTGGTCAGTCACGCCTCCAAGCGGTGATACTCCGCGTATGGATTTTAGGGGTGTGACACATTCCTAAGCTACAAATAATCACATTTTACATATGTATTTTGTTAAGTTTATACACTAATTACCAACATAAAGCTTGCGTATAAATTTATTCTTATGTATTCTATATATTTTTCAACACTTAAATATATACATGTAGATCTGCATATGGGTTTGACCCAAGGAAAAGAGACCACTCCTTCCACCAGCCCACACCACTATCAAGACAAATTCATTAAAATTACTCTACAAGTACATTTGAAGAGTAGTTACGATACTCTCCAAATTACACTAGAAGATCAAAATTACTATACAAGATCATTTGTACAGTAATTATGATACTCTACAAAATTACTCTATATGATTAAAATTACTCTATAAGAACATTTTACAAAATTACCCTACAAGATCATTTGTAGAGTAATTTTGATAATTACTCTACAAGTAAATAATTACGAAAATATCACTGCGTTTTTACCTCCTCACCCTATTCGTACATTTTGTATGATAATGGTATTTGTATTTGATCTTTTGTCAAGTTATTAATCTAACTCACCTCCATCAGTTTAAATTTTAAGAAAAATAATTATCTTTATCTTTTATCCCATTCTATTATTGACGAAATTATAGTTCATGATATTAATTAGTTTTCATTTGTTTTTTATTACTATTATATTTTACATTTAAGAAGTAGTGTATTTCTTTTGAAGATAGCTTTATTATATACTATTTTTCCTACTTTTAGCATAGTAGTACACGATTAAAATTTTTATAGGTCTTCATATTTGTTTACATCTTATCAATACAATATAAATAATATAAATTACATCATAACCAAATTTACGTACAAGTTTTCTATACTTTTAGAAGAACAAATCTTACTTTTAACACACGTTTTAAAAGAATGTCACGTGTCAATATCATATCATCCCTAAAAAATTGTTTTCTAATCAAAATTGTTTTTTTTTTATATTTTTTTAAATCATATTAATATCATATAATGACAATATTGCTTCTTTAAAAATAATGGTAATGATATTTTTATATTAAGACTTACTAAAACAGTTCAATTCTATTATATTTATAATAGTAATAATAATTATACATTTGAATTAAATTACCAAAAAAGCAAAATCTATGAATTTTTAAGTATCAGAGTAAATTGCAAGTGTTGTCCTTTATATACCAAATTTCAGGTGGTGTCTTTTATCTTTAAAATTGATGAGTTTTTTACTTAATGTTTCAAAATTCTACATGTTATGTCTTTTAGCCCTAACTCAGTTAATTTTTAAAGTTGAATAAGATCATGTGCAAGGCATACGAGGGTATAATTGTCTTTATACCGTATTATTTAAAAAAAAACTATCTTAAAAGAAAAAAATATATATATTAACTCATTCGCACATTATTTGACTACTTTGTCATATAATCATGCATGTTGTATAAAGTAAAAAATATATATATATTTTTTTTTGAACGGCAAATTTGGATCACTGACGGACCACTGGAGTATCATCGTGCCACCAGCGGAACCACCCGATCATATCCATCTCCACTAGGCAACAATGCCTATACACCAATTCAGGAGGAAACCCAATAAATTTGAGAAAAACCCCCTTGTGGGAATCGAACTCATGACCTAATGGTCATAAGCCTTATCCCACCCCCAAGATACCACTAGGCTATAATGCCATGGGTAAAAAAAATATATATATTAAAAGCGGAAAAGGTTCTAGTCGGGAAACGACGACGGTGGAAGGGGTGGCACCGGTAGTGTGGGCGATGGTTTATGTAGTTTCAATTTGTGGCATATATATTTTGGTTAGATTTCTAGAAGCCCTTGAGTTTAGTCAAGTTTGCAAAAAAGTAACTATGAAGGATGATGGTTGTGGCAAATGCAGGTGGTGGGTGGTTGCTAGGAGAGGGGAGAAAAAGAGTTTGTGTTTAGAGAGAGATAGGGTAAGTGGGTGGGTCTTTGTTTTTTTTCTTTTAAATTATATATAAGCATTAGAATTGTAAAAGGAGTTAAACGCCATTTTAGTCCCTATGGTTTGGGTTATTTTGTCAGTTAAATCCAAATGTTTCATTTTTCACATGTGGATCTAAAAAGGTTTCACCGTTTCCATTTTAGTCCACTAGGTTAACTTCATCCATTTTTTCTATTAACGAGAAGGCCAGTTCGGTCATTTTTTATCTAATTCTGTTAACTAGAATAACAATTTGGCCATATAAAATGACCGAATTGGCCTTCTCGTTAATAGAAAAAATGAATGAAGTTAACCCAGTGGACTAAAATGGCAACGGTGAAACCTTTTTGGAACCACAGGTGAAAAATGAAACATTTAGATTAAACTGTCAAACCACAGGGACTAAAATGACATTTAACTCTTGTAAAAGACAATAATACCCTCGTATGGGGTCTACATTATCTGATTTAACATAAAAAGTTAACTGGATTAGGAGTAAAGGACATAACATGTAACATTTGTAAACGTTAAGTACAAAACTCGTCAATTTTAAAGACAAAGGATACCGCTTGATATTTGGTATATAGATAAAAGACAAAACTTGTAATTCACTCTAAGTATTATGATAGAAAACATGATATATTTGAAATAAACTTTTAGTTTCTATGAAGAATAATCAAATGTAAACCCAAGTATGAATTTAAATTTTTTTCATATCTAACCATATTAGGTGATTTAACAATTTAATCTTTTTATTAAAAAAACTTTTATGTTTATCAATATAGCTTAACAACTTATTAATATAGCCTAACAATTTTTTAAATTATACGTGAGGCAAAATAGATTAACTTGTATGACAAAATAAGGGAAAATAAACTTATGTGTTATAAGAATATGTTTTCAGTTTTTAACTACACGATGTAAAAATAATTACAAAGCTTCCTAATGAATTAATGATTAAGCACTTTTGAAGCAGGTTGGGTATTAATTACTAAGAGCAAAAGATTGCAAGTTTGTAATATAATTATCAGATACATCCACTTGTCTTATTATGTTGTTCAAAAAATAGTTTTCATTATTCAAATCGTGTAATACATGGAACTATAATTTAGTATATATATAGGAGGTATAGGGAAGTGTTCATTGGGGAACACTAAAAAAGTGAGAAACCAGAGAACACTCTTAAAAATTCAACTTAACATGTTAAAAATCAATTTTTTTAATTTTTTTTGGTGCTTTCCTTATAAATACATGTAGAAGTTTTTTAATAAAAACTAAAAAACTAGAAATATAAAAAAATATTTTAAAAAATACTAAAATATTATTTTCGTACAAAAATGATTTCTTTACTGGAATAATTTCAACCCATTTTTATAAGGAAAAGCGCTGAAATTTTTTTCAAAAGATTGATTTTTAATATGTTAAGTTAATTTTATAAGATATTTTTATTTTAACTGTTTTGTAAACATTTTTTTTTATATTTTTAGTTTTTGATTTTTTATTAAAAATGCTTCTACATGTATTTATAAGGAAAAGCGCCGAAAATATTTAAAAAATGATTTTTAACATGTTAAGATTAAGTTGAATTTTTAAGAGTGTTCCCACTTTTTTAGTATTCCCCAATGAAACTCACACTAGGAAGTGTGTGTGTGTGTGTGTGTGTGTGTGTGTGTATATATAGGAAGTGTAGAATACAATTCCCCTTATCAAACAATACGTACGCGACAATAAGATGAAGATGCGTGACACTCATTTATTTTTTCTACCAAGGGAAAATTAGACAATTACTTTCATCAGCCGATTGCGAGTTCATTACACCACTATCCTAGTAATTATGAATCGTATCAGTTTCAAATATCTACGACTAGGGTTTCAATCAATTTTGATTTCAATGGATCCACGGACCAACGCAAGACGAAACATTGAAGATGTTGAATTCGAAGACGTTGAAATGGAAGATGAGCATGATACTATTGAACCACTTTGAAATCCGAGTTCAGTCAACATTGAAACAAAGGATCCGAACGAGTAAGAACTTAATTAAGAGTTTCAATAATGTTCAATATTCTAGTTAATTATTGGTTTTTATGTTATTCTGTATGTCATTTGTTTTCAATGCTCAATTGACTAAGAGTTTCTTAGGAGTTTCAATGCTCAATTGATTGCAAGTGATTTGTATTGTTAATTGTTATGAAAACATACGCATGTTATAAATATAAAGAGACGCACGTTATGAAATGATGGGCGCACGTTATGAAAGAAAGTAAAACGCATGTTATATTTTTGCTTTATACAACATGCATGATTATATGACAAAGTAGTCAAATAATGTGCGATATTATACTTTAGTTTAATGTAAAGCTCATGTGGTTTTTATTAATGTTTTTTTATTAACATGTGTAGAGGAAAGAGTGTATTCCAGAGGTGGAAGCGTCAGCTATACCTGTTGTTGGCATACGATTTAGTTCCATCGAGCAAGCATATATGTTTTACCAAACATATGCCAAGAAATCCAGTTTTTTCTGTCCGAAAAGGTGGTGAAAATATTAGTGGTGGTATTATAAAGGCTAAATATTTTGTATGCTTGAAGGAGAGACATAAGCCACATATTATAAACGATTCTTATTCCAAGATAAAAAAGCCTTATAAAATAAGGAAAATACCAACTATTCGAATGGGATGTAAAACAAAAATTTGCTTGGTTCGTTGGATGGGATATCATACGCAGTTAAGAAGTTCGTTGAAGGGCACAATCATTCATTTGTTTGTTTGTCCTGAAGATATTCATTTATTACCGGCATATAGGAATTTGTCTAAAGTACAAGAAGAAATGATTTAGGAGTTGGGTACTTTAAATCTCGGGCCTGTGAAATCATTTCATATAATGAGAAAAAGATTTGGTGGTTTCGAAAAAGTTGGTGCTACGGTTGATGACTGGAAGAATTCCAGAGCTAGAATAAATAGCTACATAGGAGAATGCAGCGCAGACATGATTATTAATAGGTTGACGGATAAAAAAATATTTGGATGATTATTCGTTCATACATTTAGTTGATGAAAACAAGCGTTAACCGGCTTGTTTTGGGTGGTGGACTATTCAAGCATAATTACATGGAGTTTGGAGATGTTATATCTTTTGATGTGACGTTCAAAACTATCAAGTAAGTGTTGTATGAATTATGCATTGGTTTTTCTTTTCTTACTTTATTTCATCTTATGTAGATATAAGATGGATTTCATACCATATACCGACATCGACAATCATTGTCGAAATGTAACACAGCTGGGTTGTTAGCATCCGAAAGCATCGAATCATATAAGTGGATTTTTCAATCCTTCTTGAATTCATTTGGATGTCTGCCCAAGGTTGGAGTCACAGACCATGATCCATCGATGAAACATGCTATTGAGAGTGTTTTTTAATAAAAGTAGACATAGATTGTGCATGTGGCACATTATGAAAAAAAAGTGGTGGATAAGGTTAGATCAATAGTGGATCATAAGATGCGTGATTACTTTTGATTTTGTTGGTGCATATTTCGTACGTCTGCCACTGTGTGAATAGTTAGATAGAGTGTGTGTTAAATATTATATAGAATAGTGAGAAGTTGGACACGGTTTCGTTAATGTCAAAGTCCACACGGACGGATGATCATCCGGACGGATGACCATCCGGACGGATGACAATCAGGACGGATGACAATCAGGACGGATGGACATTGTGTAGGTGGTTGTCTATAAATAGGGACTTGGGGTTCCCATTTGGACAAGCTTTGGATCCCAGTGGGGACATGCTGTCCAACTGGTCTCGAGGTGTTGTAATGTCAAATAATCAATAGAGACCAGATTATAAGTGACTGCTCGGTGTCGTATTCTGTTTCTACTCCTTTCTTAGTAATAATAAACGCACCGAACACGTCGTATCGGGACTGAGGCTCCGTCAAACTTGCTGGTTCCTAGATTTACAGTGGTATCAGAGCTACGGTACCGATTTAATCGATCTAACAGTCGGTTAAATCACCCAAAGCTCATCAATTTTGGGTTAAACGGGAGTTTTTGATGTTAAAAGAGAGAAAATCATCAAAATAAAGGTCAATTCATGGATGGATCTTGGAATTGAAGACATCATTCTGTTCGGAATTGATTCGCGCACAATCCTATGAAGTTTCATCATGAAATTCACACAAATAAAGATTCTGGATCGAAAAAACGTGATTTGGAGTGTTCTTGAGCTGTTAGAACATATCCGATCGAACGACCATCCGATCGGACAACCATCCGATCGGACAACCATCCGATCGGTTGACCATCCGACCCATGTCATTATCTTGTGTTTGAATGTCCAGTTGGCTTTCACTCGAATGACCATTTGATGGGATGACCATCCGATCGGATGACCATTTGATCCACAAACATAAGTTTGTTCTTTTTGCCTTTCGATCGAACGAGCATCCGAACAAGAAGACCCATCCGATCGGATGATCGTCCGATCGGATGACCATCCGACAACATGCCATTCGACCAGATGATCAAATACCTAAAAAAAGGCATTTTTTGAACGCAACAACGAGGAGAGTCTCCAGAAAAAAAAATTTATTCAAAAATTTTCCGGGTTTTTAACGACCAAGCTGGGTTGTTCGGGGACATCGTCTGCGGCTTCAGTGAACATTGTAGGTCTCTAGAGGAGGATCTAGAACACCTTCTCCTTGTTACCGAAGACACCCGCAAGTGCGGAATCCAAGCGGGTATGAAACCAAGCCAAAGAACACACAAATACACAATAGATTTCAAAGTTAAAAGCTCATGTATTAACTTTCAGCAGAGTTTGGTTACAAAGATTAGTACAAGAAAAATGCTCTCTCAAACTCACTGGTGTGCTCTCTTTCTTCTTCTATGTTCTGTGTCTGTATTTATAGGCCCAACACCCAGTTACCCTACGAAGAGTGGTAACTAGGGTCACGAACATTCATCAGGTCCATGAAGAATGGAGTCTTCGTGGACCATTCCTGCGAACCTTTCATCATGGACAAACCCTTCATCATTAAATCTTCGTCACATGTAGATTCTTCGTGAGGAACAGACTTTACAAGAGAGACCATTGTTCGCCACTAAAGAATCCCACGAAGACTCTTGTTTCTTCGTTGGGAAGATTTTGTGAGGATTCTTCATCATGCATGGAGTCTTCGTTGTAGTCTATCCCTTCTACCTGACGAAAACCTTGAACAACTAATCTTGCCTTGTTTCGGACAACTACTCCACGGTCATCTTTCTTGCATTTGAAAACCCAACGGGTGCCAATCTTCTTGTAGTTTTCAGGCTTCTCAACCAGTTTCCAGACACCAAGCTTCTGGAACTGTTGCAGTTCCTCCTGCATAGCTTCCACCCAAGAATTATCCTTCAAAGCTTCTTTCCAAGACCTTGGTTCTTCTTGTGAGACATAACACGCGAAGGACCAATCATTCTGCAAACCCGATTCTCTGATTGCTATATTCAAGCCAACATTGTTGTTATTTCTCAATTTATTCCTCGTCTACAGCCACTATGAACATTACCAATGATGTTTTGTTGGGGATGAGTATTATAGATTCTTGTTTCTGGATTATCCGAAACTGGAATATTTATACCCAGATTGTTGAAGTTGAGATCAACAACCAAATCAATACCCTGAACTGGCGAAGAGGATGATGCAGTAGCTTCAGCTGTTTTAGGGCAGTCCCCAGGAGGTGTAGCCTCAGAAGTACCATGAACAACAGTTATAGGAGCTTCTTGGTCTGCATCGAGAAATTCATCATCCTCTGTAGCTTCGTTCAGTTCATTAGCATCGTGAAAATCCTCATTCTCGAGAGCATTATTGTTAACTGATGATGATTCTTGATTGTTGACAATAATTGGATGAACCAACGGTGAATCTGTTGCGTTGTCACTCTCGAAAAACATCTGTGCCGCAGCATCTACAACTTCTTCCTCAATATTGATCGAATTGAAAAAGTCATCGTACTCTAACATCCATGGCTGACCTGGACATCTGACTGGCAATGTGTGCCTTTGTACTCTGACTTCAGACCATTCCTCGATCCTTTTTGTTTCGAGATTCCAAACTCTTAAATTTGGAGTGGCATACCCAAGAAAGTATCCCTCAATTGCTTTTGCCCCAAATTTACCATCCGGATCGATCATAGTGCAAGGAGCCCCAAACGGTTCAAGAAATTGCAAGTCTGGTTTCCGTTTGTGAAGAAGCTCGAAAGAGGTCTTGTTGTGTCTTTTTACTGTAAGGACTCGATTCATCGTATAGCATGCAGAGGCCACAGCTTCACTCCAGAATGGAATGGGCAACTGTGACTCTACCAACATAGTCCTCGCAGTTTCGATCAATGCGCGGTACTTATGCTCAGCGACGCCATTTTGTTGAGGAGTGTATCTAGCACTGAATTCATGAAGAATACCTTTGGATCTACAGAACTCCTCCATAGCACGATTCTTAAACTCAGTTCCATTGTCGCTGTGTATGCGTCTTACTTTCAAAATATACAAATTCTCAATCGTTGTGATCAAGTTTTTGATAATTTCAAAAGTTTCACTCTTGTGTGCTATAAACGCCACCCAAGAAAATCTTGAATAATCATCTGTAACCACGAGGCAGTACGAGTCATTACTGATGCTCTTATGCATGATAGGACCGAACAAATCCATGTGCAAGCATTCAAGCGACACTGCAACCGTGTTGATCTTCTTTATTGGGTGCAATTTCTTACTTTGTTTTCCCTTCTGGCACGAAACACAGACGTATTGAAGATGAAAGTTCTTAACGGGAACACCAGTTACTAACTCGTTCTTCACCAGATGATTCATTTTCATTAGGTGAATGTGTCCCATCCGCCTGTGCCAAGAGATTGTTTCCTTTTCTGTGGCTTTAGTAACAAAACATGTTACTTGTGCAGACGTTGTAATTGCTTGGCTCATATCAAGGAAATACAAATCATTAACCCTTGGAGTAGATAAGAGAATCCAGTCTTTGGGGATCTTGAAACCGGGCTTCAGCACATAACATCCATTAGCATCAAAGTGCACCGAAAACTTCTTATCACAGATTTGAGAAACACTTAGAAGATTGTGATCAAGTTGTTGCACAAAGTTGATCTTGTCAAAGCTGACAACCCCGTTGGATACTATTCCTTCACCAGTAATATACCCGCCTTTATCTACAGCAAAAGCAACATAACTTCCTCTAATAGATTTGACGTCGTAGAGAAGCCTCATTGTCACGGCCCCCGACCCGGTTTGACCCGATTCAGGAGCCGCGGGACAGAAATCCTGCGGTATTTATTTAATTGAGTTTAACAGCGGAAGTTTATTTAAAAAGGATCGCTTAAAGCTAATATTTTCCCGATTATTTTATTTCACAATTCGGGATAAAACCCCGATAATTTACAATATTATGTTTTTACTACAAATAGTAATATTACAAAAACTTTTATTTGTTTATTTTATTTTGAGCCACTTTCTCAAGCTTTCACTGCTTCTCAACATTTTTCCTGAATTACAACAGATCACCTGAAACATGTTTGAAAAAGGTTTTGTCAGCGGGAAATACTGAGTGAATCATTCTATTTACTAAAATGACACATTTGTTATAATTTCCAGTATTAAGGAAAATTACAATGTTTCTGATATCAACCAAATACCCACAGTATTTTGTCACTCGACCCATTGGCCCATTCGTCCAATGGTGTCTATGACTATGGTCATATCACCCCTTGGCTGCCCCAATGGTGAAGATTATCAAGTAATGTATACAAAACCCCACATACCGGCTGTAATATGGTGATTACATAAACTTAATCCCTGTAATTATAACTTTGAAATAAATAGGGTTTTGTAAATAGATTTGATAAAAAGAGAGAATGACTCACATTGTTGATTTAATACGGACAGAGTCTAGTCTATGATTTAGCCTTGTTAACCTAATTTAAATAACAATGCACACAAAACTGGGTTAGTAATCAATCAAGCAATTACGATAACTTACGAGATCAAATTCTCACAATGAATGACAAAGTGCGATACTTCAACTCATTTATCGAATTAACGACAAACGACAAAGTACGATACTTCAACTCATTTATCGAATTAACGACAAACGACAAAGTATAACCCTAATGTGGGCGGCACTTAAACATTCATTGGATATATTGATCGTCGGAAAATGAATCGTAGCAGCGATTGTGCTAATACCCTGTTTTGCGGCAGAATTTCGAGGCCCGTGTGTGTTTGTATAGTAAATTGAACGTATCTCAGTGAATAATTCGAAATTTTACGTCGTTTTTGTACCAGAATTCAAGTCCCAAACAGCCCTATTTGTACTGAAAATTTGACCCAGTCGCGTAGCGCGACGGGTACCCCTCTAGCAGTCGCGCTACGCGACTGCAAACCTATTTTTGTAGAGTAGGCTACGTGCATGGGTAGGCCAGCTGAGTCGACAGTTTTGTGAATTTCTATTTTGACAGAGAGTTATTAAGATAATCGTCAATAGGGTTTAACCCCCCCTGAGTTTTAGGGGCCCTAATCCTGATTCTGAAAATTATGAAAATTTTAGGGTTTGTTCAGAATCACTTGGGTGTCTCAATTAGGGTTTCCTTTTGGACTAATTAATTTAGTAATTATGACTTTTTATGAGAGTTGTTACATTCTCCCCACCTTAAGAAAAATCTCGTCCTCGAGATTTACTGGAATAATTGAGGATACTTTTTCTTCATTTCTGATTCCAGTTCCCAAGTGTACTCAGCTCCTCTCTTTGAATCCCATCTGACTTTGACTAGAATTAGTCGTTTGTGCTTAAGAAATTTGATCTTTCGATCCTCAATTTGAAGAGGTCTCTCAACGAATTTCAACTTTTCGTTTACCTCTATATCTCGAAGAGGTACTACCAGTGATTCATCTGATAAGCATTTCTTGAGATTGGATACATGAAATACATCATGTACTCCAGACAATTCTTCTGGTAATTGTAAACGATAAGCTACTGGTCCTATACGTTGGATTATTGGAAATGGTCCTACGTATCTTGGACTTAGCTTTCCTTTCTTTCCAAATCTAACTACTCCTTTCCAAGGAGAAACTTTCAACAGCACTCTGTCTCCAACTTGGAATTCTAATGGCTTGCATCTATTGTCTGCATAACTCTTCTGGCGATCTCGAGCCGTCTTCAGCCTTTCCTTGATTTGAGTGATCTTATCAGTTGTTTCTTGCACAATCTCTGGACCTGATAATTGACTTTCTCCTATTTCTGCCCAACAAACTGGAGTTCTACACCTTCTTCCATACAGCGCCTCAAATGGAGCAGTGTCAATACTTGAATGATAACTATTGTTATAGGAGAATTCAATTAATGGTAAGTGATCATCCCAACTTCCCCCAAAGTCTATTACACATGCTCGGAGCATGTCTTCTAGAGTTTGGATTGTCCTTTCACTTTGCCCGTCTGTTTGAGGATGATATGCCGTACTCAGATTGAGTCGAGTTCCCATAGCTTGCTGGAAACTTTTCCAGAAATGAGAAGTAAAACGGCTATCCCTATCCGAAACAATGGAGAGTGGAACTCCATGTAAGGATACAACTTCATCTACATACAATTTAGCCAGTCTTTCCATGCTAAAGGTTTCTTTCATAGGTAAAAAGTGAGCAGATTTGGTTAATCGATCCACAATTACCCAAATCGCATTATTACCTTTTCGGGTTTTGGGTAACTTAGTAACAAAATCCATTGTTATAAGTTCCCATTTCCACACTGGCATCTCTAACTGTTGTAGTAGTCCTGAAGGTTTCTGATGTTCAGCCTTAACTTGTGAACAAGTAAGACATTTAGAAACATAGTTGGCTATGTCCTTTTTCATTCCTATCCACCAAAAGTTCTTTCTTAAATCTTGGTACATCTTATTGTTTCCTGGGTGTATAGTATACCTAGATTTATGAGCTTCTTCTAAAATTTTAGGTCTTAAGTCTCCCTGCTTAGGTACCCAAATTCTACTTTTGTGGAATCTCCAAATTCCATCTGCTCCTTGTTCTAATTCCTTGATTCGTCCTTTCATTCCTTCAGCATCATCCTTGATTGCTGTAGTTTGAACATCCTTTAATTGTTCCATTAAATCTATTTGTAGATTTAATCTAAGAGCACGAACTCGTCGTTGTTTTTCATAATACTTACGACTTAAGGCATCTGCAACTACATTCGCCTTTCCTTCATGATATTGAATATCACAGTCGTAGTCACTTAGGATTTCCATCCATCTCCTTTGCCTCATGTTTAACTCTTTTTGCCCAAATATATATTTTAAACTCTTATGATCTGTATAGATAGTAAACTTACTTCCGTACAGATAATGTCTCCAAATCTTAAGGGCAAAAATTACGGCTCCTAACTCTAAGTCATGAGTCGTATAGTTTTCTTCGTGCTTTTTCAATTGCCTTGATGCATACGCAATTACCTTTTTGCGTTGCATAAGCACACATCCAAATCCTAATTTTGAAGCATCACAATATACTTCAAAATCTTCAGTTCCTTCTGGTAAGGCTAAGATTGGTGCATGGGTTAGTTTCTGTTTCAGAATTCTAAAAGCTTCTTCTTGTTTAGGTCCCCATTCAAACTTAGTAGCTTTACAGGTTAGCTTAGTTAATGGTACGGCTATCTTGGAAAAATCCTTAATAAACCGTCTATAATACCCAGCTAATCCTATAAAACTTCTTATTTCCATTGCTGTTTGTGGAACCTTCCATTTGGTAATTGCTTCAATCTTAGCAGGATCTACATGAATACCTTCGTGATTCACCATGTGTCCTAAGAATTGCACTTCCTTTAGCCAAAATTCGCATTTCGAGAATTTGGCGTATAGATTTTCTTTTCTTAACAAGGTTAAGAGTGCATGAAGATGTTCACAATGCTCTGTCTGATTTTTGGAATAAATAAGTATATCGTCGATGAAGACAATTACAAATTTATCCAAGTACGGTTTACAGATCCTATTCATCATGTCCATAAATGCTGCAGGTGCATTCGTTAACCCGAAGGGCATGACTGTAAACTCGTAATGACCATACCTAGTTCTGAAAGCAGTTTTAGGTATGTCTTCTTCTTGTACCTTCAATTGATGGTATCCGGAGCGTAAATCTATCTTAGAAAAATATCTAGCCCCCTGAAGTTGATCAAAAAGATCATCAATCCTAGGTAATGGATATCGATTCTTAATTGTAACCTTATTCAATTCTCTATAATCGATACACATTCTCATTGAACCATCCTTTTTCTTCACAAATAACACTGGCGCTCCCCAAGGGGATGAACTAGGTTGTATGAATCCTTTACTTAATAATTCATCTAATTGCTTTTTCAGTTCTAACATTTCTGTGTGTGCTAACCGATAAGGTGCCTTGGCTATCGGTGTAGTTCCTGGAATTAGATGAATCCTAAATTCTACTTCCCTGTCTGGAGGTAATCCCGGTAAATCTTCTGGAAATACATCAGGATATTCTGAGACTACTGGTATTTCCTTAAGATCTTTACCTTTAGTGCTAATGATTACCGAAATCATATACACTATTCCTTGTTTTCGTTCATAATTAGCAACTTTCATTACTGATATGAACTTCATAGGCTTACGTGGTTTATCTCCTGTAATCCTAATTATTTCTCCGGTGGGTGATTGAATTTCTATGGAATTTTGATCACAAAGGATTCTAGCATGGTTGGCTACCAACCAATCCATTCCTAATACAACATCAAATTCAGCTAAATTCATCGGCAATAGTTTTGCAGAGAATTTATGTCCTAAAAGTTCTATGTTTCCTTCTTGCAAAACTTTATCTATTTTAACTGAATTTCCGTCTGCTGTTTCAACTGTGAAAATCTGACTAATGTTGGTTAAAGGTAACTTAAGAGCTTGACAAAATAAAGTATTTATAAAACTTTGGTTTGCACCAGAGTCAAATAATACTTTGGCGTAAACGTTGTGAACTAAGAACGTACCCGCTATTACGTCCGGAATAAGTTCTGCTTCTTGAGTGGTCAGCTGAAATGCCCTGGCATTCTTCTTTGTGGTTCCTTCCGTCGTCTTGGGTTTGTTATCTACCGGTTTAACCAATTTAGGACATTCTGTTTTATAATGCCCCGCTTCTCCACAGTTAAAACAGATTACGGTTTTCTTTCTGCAGTTTTCTTCACGGTGACCTATACCCTTGCAAAGGTTGCAAGTTAAATTACATTTTCCGTAATGCTTCCTTTTGCAATTTCTACAGAAAGGTGGATTTGAATATTGCCCTGTTCCTCTTTTCTTGAAATTATTACTATTACTCGCCCTAAATCCTTGGGTAATCTTCTGAGCTAGTTCCTTCTTCCGATTTTCATCTTGCGTACGCACCAGTTCATCAGTTAGGGTGTTAGCTAATTCCACTGCATCGTCAATAGTGCGAGGTCTCGCAGCTTTAACGATATTGCGGATTTCACTAATTAGCCCCCAAATATAGCGAGAAATGAGTACCGGTTCTGGCGAAGCCAGTGTTGGTACCACTCTAGCATATTCAAAGAATGTCGAGGTATACCCACGACAATCCACACTCATCATCCGATGATTTAAAAACTTATTCGCCATCTGTTCCTTTTCATACTCGGGACAGAATTTTCTTTCCACCAAACCCTTAAAGTCTTCCCAAGTCATATCATAAGCTATTACTCTTCCTTTTGATTGTAACACAGTATTCCACCATTCAAGTGCTACTTCTTTGAACAGATTGGATGCGTACATGACCTGATCATTTTTACCACATTTACTTATTGCAATGACTGCTTCGGTTTTCTCTAACCAACGCAGTGATGCAGTTGCTCCTTCATTGCCTGCAAATTCAGTGGGTTTACAAGCAAGGAATTCTTTGAAAGTGCAACCAGGCGTTGCAGTTTTCATTTTCTTGGGTAATGGAGCTTGATGTGGTTCCCTATTATGATTATTGCCTCCATTTACACTATTACTGAAGTTATCTTCAGTAATCTGTTTACTAGGGACAATTTGTTGTGGTTCAATTGGATTCTTTATAGCAGCAACGAATGCTGGAATAGCATTGGCTATCCCTTGAGCAACAATGTTTTCAATATCTTGCCGAGTCATATATTGATCTCCTGGATGTTGCTCAGACTGATTAACCTCATTTACTGGTTCGTTACCAATGTTTGACATCTGATAATAAATTTTATATAAATAATTAGTATCTGCTAAATAATTATATACAAATAATCAGAAAATTTCATACTACAGATATAATCAAAACAATCGATTTCTCGATTTCATTTTATTTCTAATATAGTATGCATCATTACTCGCAATAATTTACAGAGTTTTATTCGTTATTTACAGACTAACTTTACTACTATTATTATACAAACACTGTTTAACCATCCTACTATCTCGTCACTTGCTGTTCTAAAAACGCAATTCCCTCTCATCGTACTTCCAGGCAATCTGTCCCCCTATTTCCCTGATCCTAGTTCCCGCATCAAACAACTCTTCACCAAAGTGGCGAAGTTCAGCCATGTTTTCATGACTCATGGGTGGATTAGGCAGAGGTTCTGGATCGAATTGTGGAAGGAAAGAGTAAGGATCGTTGACAATATTTTGAAATTGCCAATCGTTTGTCCACCATTCGTCCATTCCTATGGGTTGGGAGTGGACTATTGGGTCTGGAATTGCTGCTGGTTCCCAATTCATAGGGAGTTGGTTTTCAAGAGGATAATTAAAAATATTAGTCTGGACAGGCTGAATTGTCTCACAGTTTTCTAATAGAAAATCTATCTCCTCCTGAAAGGTTCTTCCTTGGTTTTGATTGGAACTTTCTCCAATTTCCATATGAGCTGGTCTAGAACCTTGCCCAACTTCCATTTGTATATCTTTAGAATATTCTTCAAACTGCCTTTCCATTTGATTAGAATCTTTCTCGACTTCCCTTACTATTTCTGTTGTACCTTCTTCCATCTGCATTCCTATCTCCTTAACCTCTTCCTTGTCTTTAATTTTCAGCTCCTGTAGTCTAGGACTTTTCCTGGTTACAATTTCCTGTTGTTTAGAACTTTCTCCGGTTGTAATTTCTTTTCCCTTTTTCAAAGGATTGTTTATTTTGGGGAGTTTTATAGATGGCTTTTTCCTATGTATACGACTTCCCCAAACATACTTCTTTCTTTTCTTGGGTTTTGTCTTCTCTAAGGGTGGAGCATTGAATTCTACCGGTTGTTCTATATCTGGATAGTAGCTAGTATATTCTTTGGAAGCTTCGACATTCACTGGGTAAAGATTAAGGTTCTGAAAAGCTTCAGATATCCCATTCATGCTGATGTAGCATATATGCAAAATGCATAAAATACTAAGTTAAAATTTATAAATAACCGTTTAATTTATTACATACTGTGTACCAATTTATTACAAAGATAACTGGAAAACACATTTAGGTTTATTGCATAGGGTTTCTAGATTGTAAGGGTAAAGTATTAAAACTTTTAAAATATTTAAAGATTTATATTTTCTGCTACGGTGGCTAGCATATATAAATTAGCCCATTTCTCATCTAGTTTATCTTCCCAAGGTGATTTATCAATTAATTCCTGAGTTTCCCTTTTTATCTTCTTTTCTCGCATTTTCTCTTTACTTTTCTTAATGATCATTTCCCTTCTTCTAGGAGAAAGTGATTCCTCGTATTGTGCCTTGCGCACAAATATTCCTTCTTCAGGAATTTCAGCCTGATTCGAGGATTTGGTTCGGGATGTACTACCCTTCTCATTGGATGATCTATCTAATTTAAGATAGATACTTGACAGCTTTTGCTTACCCATACTGTAACTAACAAATAATCAGTTAATAACACACATAATCACATAATAGTAATCAGGAAAAAAAATTAAGTATTTTTAAATACTTAATTAGCTTAACTCAGTGGCTCTGATACCACCTTATTTCTGTCACGGCCCACGACCCGGTTTGACCCGATTCAGGAGCCGCGGGACAGAAATCCTGCGGTATTTATTTAATTGAGTTTAACAGCGGAAGTTTATTTAAAAAGGATCGCTTAAAGCTAATATTTTCCCGATTATTTTATTTCACAATTCGGGATAAAACCCCGATAATTTACAATATTATGTTTTTACTACAAATAGTAATATTACAAAAACTTTTATTTGTTTATTTTATTTTGAGCCACTTTCTCAAGCTTTCACTGCTTCTCAGCATTTTTCCTGAATTACAACAGATCACCTGAAACATGTTTGAAAAAGGTTTTGTCAGCGGGAAATACTGAGTGAATCATTCTATTTACTAAAATGACACATTTGTTATAATTTCCAGTATTAAGGAAAATTACAATGTTTCTGATATCAACCAAATACCCACAGTATTTTGTCACTCGACCCATTGGCCCATTCGTCCAATGGTGTCTATGACTATGGTCATATCACCCCTTGGCTGCCCCAATGGTGAAGATTATCAAGTAATGTATACAAAACCCCACATACCGGCTGTAATATGGTGATTACATAAACTTAATCCCTGTAATTATAACTTTGAAATAAATAGGGTTTTGTAAATAGATTTGATAAAAAGAGAGAATGACTCACATTGTTGATTTAATACGGACAGAGTCTAGTCTATGATTTAGCCTTGTTAACCTAATTTAAATAACAATGCACACAAAACTGGGTTAGTAATCAATCAAGCAATTACGATAACTTACGAGATCAAATTCTCACAATGAATGACAAAGTGCGATACTTCAACTCATTTATCGAATTAACGACAAACGACAAAGTACGATACTTCAACTCATTTATCGAATTAACGACAAACGACAAAGTATAACCCTAATGTGGGCGGCACTTAAACATTCATTGGATATATTGATCGTCGGAAAATGAATCGTAGCAGCGATTGTGCTAATACCCTGTTTTGCGGCAGAATTTCGAGGCCCGTGTGTGTTTGTATAGTAAATTGAACGTATCTCAGTGAATAATTCGAAATTTTACGTCGTTTTTGTACCAGAATTCAAGTCCCAAACAGCCCTATTTATACTGAAAATTTGACCCAGTCGCGTAGCGCGACGGGTACCCCTCTAGCAGTCGCGCTACGCGACTGCAAACCTATTTTTGTAGAGTAGGCTACGTGCATGGGTAGGCCAGCTGAGTCGACAGTTTTATGAATTTCTATTTTGACAGAGAGTTATTAAGATAATCGTCAATAGGGTTTAACCCCCCCTGAGTTTTAGGGGCCCTAATCCTGATTCTGAAAATTATGAAAATTTTAGGGTTTGTTCAGAATCACTTGGGTGTCTCAATTAGGGTTTCCTTTTGGACTAATTAATTTAGTAATTATGACTTTTTATGAGAGTTGTTACACTCATGTCGTCGGTCATGTGCCTGGATGCCCCACTATCAACAATCCATAGACTACTGATAGTTCCTCCTGGAACACCCTGCACATGTACTCAAATGATCAGTTGGAGATGGGGACCCAAGCCTTCGTGGACTTGGGTCTTCCATTTTCATCGACACAAGTTATTTCAACTTCGCGATGATTTGAAAATGGTGATGCTCCCCCTGAGTTTGTGACCAATTTAGGTTTCCAAGTCTGTTGAGTTTTACCAGTTTGATTGTTTGAAATTTTAACTTCGTGATTGTTTGATGTTTGTAAAATTGTTGAAATTTTCGGTTTAACTAAAACAGATTGTTTTTTAACCACATCAGTTTTAAGAGCCTTTTCAATTACCTTGATTTGCTTGCGTTTCTGTTTCTTCTCCCTTTCTTTCACAAGACGGGGATCTTGTTTTGGAGAAACAAATCGCTTTTGGTAATTTTCCTCACGGGGAACATCAACTTTAGCTTTTAACTTATGAAGATATGGACAATTTCGAATGATATGTCCAAATTTACCACACTCGAAACATGATCTTCGTTCAACAAACCCCGAAGTATCATGTTGATGTCTCGTTGATGAACTTTGTGATTTCGAGGTACTTGGTCCTGAGTTATTTTGATCATTTCTTTTCAAAATTTTAATTTGCTTAACATAATCTATGTTAGATTTGTTCTCAAATGTTTCAAGTTTATCAGTTCCCTTCGACTTCACAAAGTTCACCCTTTTGTTCATCCTTTGGTTTTGTTCCTTTCGACCTTGAGTTATCGATTTTCATTTTGGTTTAGTGTGATTTTGTTGAGTTTTCTCTGTTGGTAATTTCTGGTTGCCATATTGTTTTCGAACTTCGACTTTTGGAATCAGAGGACATTGTGTTACCACAACTTATGAACTCGACTCTCCCAAAAACTTACTTGTCGAATCCTCAAAAACTTTACTGATTAAAGATTGATTTACATTTTTAATCAAAAAATCTTTGTTTGAATAAACTTTATCATCACCAACTAGAGTGTATAGCAAATTCACACTCTCAGACACTTGGGCAGATATGGACTCAACTCGAACAGCCTCAGCAGGTTTTACCAGAGGATCACATAGAATGTGATTCTCGAGAGGTATGTCCTCTTCTTTGATAACTGCATCAGACTCTGCAGAGTCAGTATCATCGGATTCATCATTTGAAGAATCAGCATCCTCAACAACGACCGGAGGATCCTGATTTTGTTCAGCAGTTGATACTTTCGTATCTGCTTATACATCCGAGTCTGATGATACTTCCTTTTTATAACCGAGTCCAGCTGCGAATTCCTCAACGTCTAGAGGAACAGATCGCTTAAATTGAGGTTTATCCTCCTCATCAGGCATTGCGGTATAATTGTGTCTAATAGGTGGAGGACACTTCTTATAACCAATGCACGTGACATCATTCTTCTCCTTCTGTATGTCAATGATGTGATCCAGCACATACCTAGAGTTTGAGTAACTATCTAACCTAAGCTGGATCGCCTCATTTTCATACTTGACACAGGCCAACTCCTTTTGTGCTTCCTCGAGCCTAGTGATGTAATTATTTATAGCAGTTTGTTTTCTTGAAACTGTTTTTACTAGCTTGGTTTTATCTTCCCTTAATGTGTTAATTACTTTCTTAAATTCTTTTTCATGATTTTTATGGAACAGGTTCGCCTCTGTGCATTTCACAAGATCCACGATCAAACTTTGATTGTGGATAAATGTCACGTCATACTTGCTTTGCAAATCATCATATTTTCTTTGCAAGTCAGACAATCTAGCACCAAAATCAGACAATCTAGCATCAAAATCAACACAATTATCACATTTATCAGATTTAGATTCATCGACACATACCTGACTTGACGAGCTGCCAACATTAGCCATGAAGGCTGAATGGTGAGAAGAAGAAGAAGAATAAGCAGCTTGATCCACCAGAATTGATCTTCGATCATTCCCTGCTTTAGCTTCACTCAAAAGCTCCTCAACACCTGCATCAATGGACTCATGTGACACTTCATCCGTGCCATCTTCACCTGAACTTGAGGTTTCCTCATCTGAGCTTCCACTATAACCAGAAATGTCTTCATCTGAAGATTCTCCTCCACATGTGTGTTTTAGATCCGACAACCTCAACAAAACAAGCTGTTCCACCCTGATCACCGCTACCCAGTTGAATCGACCAGTCACAGCCTTCATCAACTTGTACCACAAGAGCTCGATTGTTGTTTGATGGACCTGCTTGATGAGTATTGTTTACAGGCATCAAGGCACGTTCATTATTCCTGTTTTGATTCAGGTTCGATTGGTTGCCTTGATTTCTGAATGGATTCTGGTTCCCATGCTGAGCTGGCTTCATGCATTGCCATTTGAAATGACCCCGTTTACCACAATTGAAACATTTAACCACCTGCTTATCGAACCCATACTTGGTATCTTTCTTGCTTTCCAAGCTGGTTCTACCAGTTCTTTCCATGAAGTCTTTTGCTCGCCTCACAGCACTAGCAAATGCCCACTTGATATCCATCAAATCCATTTCATCCTTATCTATATTCTGATAATCTTCCCGAGTTAAATTGATATTCCCAATTTGCCCTGCTACTAACCCACAGTAGGCGCTCACCAAAGTGTTTAACAGTTCCATATGTTCCTTTGCCACTTCAACACTCACTTTCGAGAAACTTGAAGTGTCTAGCCGAACTGTGTTTGGATTAGTTGGTTGACCAGCATTGACTGTTGATGAAGTGTTTCCATAACAGGCTTGTTGTTGAACTTTGTAGTGTGGATCAAGAAATGATGGTACTCCAGTAGACTGATAGCTTTGCTCTGGTGCTGCTGGTTATGGCGTTCCATACATATCGGTGCTCGAGACAATAGCCGTTTGTAGCTGAGCATGTTGAGCAGGTCTCGCAACCGTGCTGGTACCTCCACAATTTCCATAGTACGTCTCGGGATTTTGTGGAACCGGCACTCTTTTTGCCTTCCTGATTTCCTCTTGATTCTTGTTTTCCAAGAGTTGAATGAAATCATGGATGTTGGTTGTAGCTAGTGTGCCATTATACTTTAGAATTTCCAAGAAACCAGTCCATTGAACTGGAAATGCATCAGCAAACTTTGTAACAACCTCTTCCGGAGTTACCACTACCCCAAAATTACCCATTTCACTCAGCAGATGATAATATCGACTTGCCAGATCTCCCAGCGACTCCCGTTCCATATACATTGTGGGGCCCTAATACGTATTTGACAAATAGTCGCAACGGAAATTCGTGCCATAAAATTTCTTTCTTTATAATACCTTGACTTACTTGAAATTTTATTCTAATATAACTTTTTCATACAAATTCATTAATCAACTCATTAGTTAAATAAAAATATAACTTAAGTCTACTATATTGCATACACCAATGTTCCCGTACAATCTATCTTGAGACTCAGTCTCCGATATCTACTCCTCGATGATCCTCCGTGACTCGTACAACCTGCACTCACCTCACACATTAAAAAAAACATTAGCACACATTATGTATATAAATAAACAAATGCAACCTCATATACTTTACGTTCCGTTAACTCTTTTCATTTAAGTATATTGACTAAGTATCTACTCCCCGGTGAGACTTCAACTTTGTACCTGCATTATACTTCATTCTCAATGTACACTATTAATAGCGCCAATACTCAATCGTATTGAGAACATACGTACTTGCATATATAACTACACACACACATATCTTCATACATACCTGTGTACATACATGCCTTCATGCCTACTTAAATACACACAAACATAGATGAATAAGTTTTAGCATTCCACTTGCGTAAAAATCTTATTTAACTTATTTGCATTTACATATATACTCGAACATTAATTACATGAACTTAACTTAAATTTATAGCCCGTAAACATTAAGGAAACCATCAAAATCAAGTTCGCGAGACAAAACGAGCAAGACAGCGAAAACTGCCAGTTAAATGGGTCCTCGTGGGCCGCGACCCGCTTAACCATATCTCTCGCGGGCCGCGAGAGGTGTCGCGAGCCGTGATGGAATTCCGTGGTCGCTGTCGCGCGACGTGACGGGCCTATTTTAACAGCGAGTGCATCTTTAAAAGCTGCATATTCCCAGCTACGATATTCGATACGAAAACGATCATAACTTATTCGTTTTTGATCCGAATTCGGTCCCGTTTCTTCCTACGTGATCGCAATTTGATCCTCTATCATATGGGCTCAGAATCCCTTATCCGGCTTAAGGAAATTCTTAACTTATGCGTTTGCGCCTATATATTCATTTGCGGACTATTTGACCCGTTCAGGTTTTCATCACACAACTCATTAGTTTTAACTCAAGACTTTCATGAACATTATAACTATAATACTTTTACTTTATTCGGAGTCTCATATGTGGGATTTATACACCCGATACCCGGTATGCGTTAAACTCATTTATTCTACTTATTCTACGAACCAAACTTTGATACTAAAATTTCCATTAATCATAACTCACAACCTAGTTCTTAGACTATTAATCCGCGTCACCGTTTTCTCGGTTAGTGTACTTATACACCATTCTACCCATTGTCCGGTGTCAATACCTTAACCATAATTAAGCACCTATCCCATTATAACATTAATACTTCAATTCTGACCCGTTCGGTCTACTTAGCGAAAATCATCGATTTAATACAATCAATATCCATATTTAACTTCAACAACATGTATAACTAATTAAAACACTACCTTACTTTAAACAACTAAGAAGTGATTACTGAAATCACTTACCTCATGTATCCGTGCTCGTATCCGCTTCCTTGCCTCCTCTTGACCCGTTAGCCTTTCGTGCTTGAGTCCGTCTCGACATGATTCCTATACTTTCATGTCATCGAAATTACATTCTTGTTAGCGTACACCATCGTACATGTTAACGATCATATTACTTGCATATTTTACATTTGACTTTCATTAGTCAACTTCTAACAAGCATAGGACACATGACCAATTCACATCCTTACAAACTCATGTAATTCATCATGTTATTCCCTTTGACACGTATTGATATAACATGTACCATACGGCCTCCTATGATCCTACCTTTACGACAACTAGTCAAATCATGCTTCTTATGCGTAGTTGACTTTCTAAAAGTCAACACTTCATTTATTTTAACTTTCAACTTATCATCATATATCCGTATCATCATAATAGACTATATGAACGACACTATATACATTTCTTCATACCTTTGGCGTGCATACAACTTCCTAAGCACAATGTACAACTAATTCATGCATATTCTTCTAATCTCATACATAATTCATCAAATCCTACTACTAATCAACATGCATCATTCACACATAAACACCAAACATATTAACACCACATTTCTTTCAATTCAACTCACAAGAATTCATCATATCCATCATAATACATCAACAATCAATAAGAATTGAACATGGATGATCATTCAAGTCATCATCCTTACCAAAACAAATGGGTTTCACCTCTAAACATACCCAAACCATGCATAATCTATGTTCTATATCATGATACTAACACATACTCATACTCAATTTCATCCCGATTCACGGATTAAAACATAACCCACTTCATACAAGATCACCAATCTTAGTTATGAGACATACCTTATGATCCCCTTGTGAAAGTGATCGTTAATCCATGTTCATTCATGAATTTGAGCTTTGATTTATCCTTTAATTTGATCATTTAAGGTTGAGCTAGGGTTTGGCTCCTTTGGGAGCTCCTGAACGATCTAGAACACACACGAATGTGTGTTTGTGTGTGTTGTTATTTTCTTTTAATAACTCAACTTTCATTCTATACCATCTAGCCCCTCGTGTTTACCACTTAACATAATAGGCACAACTTTCGTCATTTAATAGTTTTGGCCATACACTTTAACTAGGTAAAATAGCCTAATTATTTATTTCAGGATATATTATATAAGAATATATGTCAATTATAAACATTCGGATTTTGGGGCATTACATACATGAATCCGTCGAATTCCTTTTTGAACAAATCATGTCTCAGCTTGTGTGACGATGTATTTCAGTGACCTCTCGCCTTTAATGCATCCCATAGACTTTTTGTCGTTTTGAATCTCACAAACTGATGATAAATATCTTTGTTTAAGGCTTGAGTTAGAATTGAAAATGCTTTCTTTTCTAAATCATATGCCTTTTTATCATCGACAGAAAGATCTGCAAACGTTGCGGCATTTGAACCGGCTTTTTCAAGTGCTTGATCGAATTCTGTGGTAAAAGACAACCACAACTCCGTGTTTTGCCCAAGAACATACGTATGAAATCTTTCTTCCCAACCAGGATACTCGTTCATATGCATCAGTTTAGGTGGACGGTTGTTACTACCGGTTTCATTTTCGCTCAAAAGAAGACTTTGATTTTGGTTAGTAACAAATGCCCACTGGTTTGCCGTAATAGAAGTCGTTTGTGTTGGTGACGAGGTTGTGGGAGACTGAGCCCATGAAGGTACTAAACCTTTACCCATATACATATCCGTATTAGGGTCAGGTTTCCAACCCCACCAATCTGATGTCATGATGTGTAGAAAATACCAACTTAAAACTAACTAACATCTTCACTGAGAAACAATGTGTGCTAGAGAAATCTTAGCCCAATAAAAATCCACTAAATAAATTGAGACTCAAGAATTTAACTCATTTAATTCAAATGAATTGAAATGAATTAATTCATTTAACTTAATTCATTTAACTAAATTCAAGCCCACTAAGAAGCCCACACTTTTTAAAAAAATGGTTGGATTTCGTGAAGGATAGGCACAAGAAAACAAGTCAGACGAAAATTGATTCTTCGTGAGAATGTGAGTTAATGTTAAGATAAAAATTCAATGAAAAATATAATAATCCTTCACTGAATAAGACAAACAAATTGTTTTTATTTTTATTTTCGTTGACTAGTAATTTCCGTTGACTTCTAGTTTGTGAGGTACGGAGAATGTTTTGGGCCTAATTGTTCACCACGAACAATACTTCGTAGATTATAGTTATTCGTGAAATGACTCTTGCGAAATCACGTATTTTGTCAGAAAGTTGGTGGAATGTTTCTAATTTAAGGAGAATCTGGTTTACAAAGTATGTAAAGTGGTTTGGTGAAATACTCGTTTTTTTTTTTTTTTTTTTTTTGAAAGGTGAGAGTCTACTTTGGTTGTGAGAGCAACTCTCACACCCCCCAAACCGGGGGGCCCTAGCCAAGTCTGCCCAGACTACGTTGTCTTAACCGGGCCCGCGCTGGTTATCAAACTTGGTTACGGCTTTCCCCCGGAAACCGTTCTGCCTCCACACGAGAAGCCTCGCTAGAGTAACAGCTGGATGAAAACCGGGGGCGGGCTCAGGCTCAGGCCCGCGGTCCTTTGTGTCTACGGGTCTCCTTGCCCTCATTGCCCTTACCCCCAAATGCAACAGGTGGGGATCGAACCCGGGTCTCCAAGGAAACCCAAAGTTCTTTCCACCACTCCACTACAAGTGGGGTTCGTGAAATACTCGTTTTGGTAAAATACAGACACACGAAAAATCAACCTTTTCCAGAAAACTTTTAAACCTTATCTCCTCCAATAAAATTCAGGTGACTTTTTCCGGCCAAACACGTCACCGGAAAAATTTTCGAAACAAGATTTTTGCAAAAATTTAAAGAAAAACCCGTTTTTAACATATCTCCATGTGTTTTAACTAGGTTTTTAAGAAAATTTTTCGCAAAATAACAAGTTTTCTAGACTTTTTAACCCATTTTCTTTCAAAAGTTCACAACCTTTCAGAAAACTTCAAGAACTTGTTTAAAACACACAAACAAAACTTGGTTTTAATACCATGGCA
The DNA here is from genome assembly GCA_030545235.1 of Helianthus tuberosus. Classification (NCBI taxonomy): domain Eukaryota; kingdom Viridiplantae; phylum Streptophyta; class Magnoliopsida; order Asterales; family Asteraceae; genus Helianthus; species Helianthus tuberosus. Next base: position 18,514,485 of record CM060410.1, read on the forward strand.
TTATAGCCTAGTGGTATTTTGGTGGTGGGATAAGGCTTATGACCATTAGGTCATGGGTTCGATTCCCACAAAGGGGTTTTTCCCAGATTTATTGGGTTTCCTCCTGAATTGGTGTATAGGCATTATTGCCTAGTGGAGATGGATATGATCGGGTGGTTCTGCTGGTGGCACGATGATACTCCAGTGGTCCGTCAGTGATCCAAATTTGCCGTTCAAAAAAAAAAAAAAAAAAAAAAAAAAATGGTTTTAACAAGGAAAAGAGCCAAAGCTCTAATACTACTTGTAGGTCCCTATAGGAGGATCTAGAACACCTTCTCCTTGTTACCAAACAAACCCGCAAGTGCGGAATCCAAGCGGCTATGAAACCAAGCCAAAGAACACACAAATACACAATAGAAAGTTAAAAGCTCATGTATTAACTTTTAGCAGAGTTTGGTTACAAAGATTAGTACAAGAAAAATGCTCTCTCAAACTCACTTGTGTGCTCTCTCTCTCTCTCTCTCTCTCTCTCTCTCTCTTCTTCTTCTATGTTCTGTGTCTGTATTTATAGGCCCAACACCCAGTTACCCTACGAAAAGTGGTAACTGGGGTCACGAACATTCATCAGGTCCATGAAGAATGGAGTCTTGGTGGACCATTCCTACGAACCTTTCATCATGGACGAACCCTTCATCATTTAATCTTCGTCACATGTAGATTCTTCGTGAGGAACAAACTTTACAAGAGAGACCATTGTTCGCCACTAAAGAATCCCACGAAGACTCTTGTTTCTTCGTTGGGAAGATTTTGTGAGGATTCTTCATCATGCATGGAGTCTTCGTAGTATTGTATGCATGGTCAAACAAAGAATGGACGAACAATTTCATGGACGAACAATCATTACAACAAACTTCAAATTATATGCAAAGTGACATCATCATGACATCATCATGATGATGTCATAGTGATGTCAGCTCGCGGCTCTTCGTGTTTCGTATGTCGAAATCTGGGGTGCACGACGGAGGAATGTCGCGACGTCGGTCTTGAGCCGAACTTAACCGAGTCGAACCGAACCGAGCCGCATCCACAAAGTGCATCAACAAACATATTTGATGATGCAATCATGGATTGTGGAAATTAGTGGGATAGTCACGATATTGGTGCAGAAAGTTTATTTTCTGGGTTATCTGACTATTTATTGGCCAAAACGTAAAATCCGCAATGATGAAAAGCTGACGTTTTGAGGAAAATTGTCATATTTTCGGCATAGTCGAGTTTTTCACAGATAAAAGAGGACTGAATTGCTCAGTTTGAGGGGGAATTCAGTGATAGAGACGTCAGCATTTGCAAAAATCAGGGGGAATAAAAATTTCAATGGCATATGTTGAAATTCCGGCATTTTTGAAATTTGTGACACTGCAACAGTATTCGGGTAGTTTCGAATTCAGATTGTCAGGGGGAATGTGAATCTGATCGTGGGTGAAAGCTTTCGAGATCAAGATGATCCGAGGTGTTGACATCTGATCGTGAACGAAAGCATCGGAGATCTGAGAGTGATCGTGGATGATAGCTTCTGAGATCTAGATTATCCGAGTAGATGAATCAGATTGTGGACGAATGCTTCGGAGATCGGATTACATTACCAGATGATTTGTTTTCCGATGAAAATTTATTGATTGTGGAGAATACCATTTATACGGATCTGTCATTCTTACGGTGCGTTAACGTTGATCACGGTAAACGGGATATCAGATCTTCAGGGGGAATCACGGATTTAATGTTAACCAGTGGAGTATTTGAAGTTTCTATCAATTGCCGATTAAGTTTTTGTACATTCTTAGATCGAGCAAGCGGATTGCGAGATCGTGGTGCTAACAGGTCATATCAAAAACTGAGCTCGGATGCAGTTAAAGCTGAAACAGAGGATGCTGCAATGATTAGTTTCAAGTTGGTGATTGTTCGTGAAGATTGCAGTTTAGCAAATCAGAGGAGAGTCGTGAACTGTGCAAAAGACCTGAAGATTCATTTCAGGGGGAATTAGTGCTCTATACTGACAAAAGCAAACCTGAATCATCAATCGAGGGGGAATCTATTGTCAGATTTCAAGATGCCTGATTGAAGTTGCAGAATAGTTGAAGATTGCATAATATTCAAACACGGCTCAAGGTTCTTAAAGTGATAGTGACGATTCGACAGTGACAGCCGAGGGGGAATCTGTTGGTGCATATTTCGTACGTCTGCCACTGTGCGAATAGTTAGATAGAGTGTGTGTTGAATATTGTATAGAATAGTGAGAAGTTGGACACGGTTTCGTTAATGTCAAAGTCCATCCGGACGGATGGACATAGTGTAGGTGGTTGTCTATAAATAGGGACTTGGGGTTCCCATTTGGACAAGCTTTGGATCCCAGAGGGGACATGCTGTCCAACTGGTCTCGTGGTGTTGTAATGTCAAATAATCAATAGAGACCAGATTATAAGTGACTGCTCGGTGTCGTATTCTGTTTCTACTCCTTTCTTAGTAATAATAAACGCACCGAACACGTCGTATCGGGACCGAGGCTCCGTCAAACTCGCCGGTTCCTGGATTTACAGATTTATTACCTAAATGCGTTATTAAAGATATTACATGAGTTATTTATTAAAAGTTACAATTTTGTAGTATAGGTTGGGTATGAAATGTGCAACAATGAGGAATTCAAAAGAAGAATGTGTGATATTATCTGGACATATTGAATTGAGCCAGAAATATTCGAGAGAGAGTGGAAACTTGTAATGACTGAGTACTGTCTTACCGAAGATGATATGTTTGTGAGGAGATCTATGTGGATACCGGGTTTCTATCGTCATGAGCCCGTGTCTGGACTCATGCATACAACATCCAGATCAGAGAGCAAGAACCATTTTTTTTTGTCAGGTGGCGAATTCACAACTTTCCCTTGTTGAGTTTTAAATCATTTTGATGGTGCAATGGATGTTTAAAGGTTTAATCATCAGAAAAATGATCATATTTCTAGACATACTATTGCAGACAATTGGGCTAAATCTACTTTGTAAGAAGATGCTTCTAAAACTTGTCCTTTTGATTATCTCCGATGATTTTAATGTCACAGGATATTTTCTCTTTTAATCTCACTCTTAGAGTCTCGTTAATTTAGATTTTATTTTTTTAATTTGAGTTTTAAATCTTTCTCATCAAATATAAAACCACTATGTTTTGTAACTCTAATATTTTCAAAACAATTTAAAAAATACATATAGTTACCACTTAGGCCAGGGGGTGTGGCTTAACGCCACCCCACCAACTCTGCTATTTTAGCGTCTTGGAGAAGGGTTTTACTACTGAAGGTAGAAGAAGGGCAGGGAGGATTATTTTATTAGAGTTATTATTAGCGATTAGAGATCATTATTATTAGTTATTAGTTAGAGTTTGTTTAGAGATATATATTTACACCGAGAAGAAAAAACGAATATATATATATATAAATGACACGTGTACAAAAGTCTGATGTGGCAGCATAAGAATCCATCAAATAGGAAAAAATTAAAAAGAGAGGTTGAAATCAAGCCAAGTGTATAGAGATTTTCATTTATAAGTATTGAGATTGAGATATTATTAATATCTAATGTATTACCAAAACACTAAATATCCATATTTTATCTTTATCTACATGGATATTCAATTCTACACTAATTCCTTTAATTATTAATAGATATTCATATCTAATGTATTATCAAAACAAACTAAAACCAATTAAATCTCTTATTTTTCATATTTAATTTTCTTCGATTTTCAATTCATCATTAATTTAACTACTTTTTTTTGAAAGGTGAACTTCTACAACAGACGGTATAATTCACACCTGTAAACCGTAGGCCCGCAACCCCACTCCGGCCAGGACAATGTTGTCTTAACCGGGTCTACGTCCTGGCATCAGAGTTTGGCTTGGCTTTCCCCGAGAAAATTTCCAGCCCTCTGCCACTTGACAGGAGTTGCACCCTCCACAAGAGCCACAGACTCTCTGAAATAATTGTATTGCAATAGAAAACTCGGGTTGGGCTCAGGATTAATCCATTTTTTTTTATTAAGAACCTTTTAAGTTCTAATATACTGTTTATTTCTTCTTCTTTTTCATAATTAGCTTCTCTTCAATCATTAATGCCAATCTATAATAAACCCATAATTTGCACAAGCAACTTCTTTATTGTTTTTTCATTTATTAAACATATTTAATAAACTCTCAATCAAATTACAGAGATTATAGACAAGTGAAAAAAAGTTAGACATAGATAGGAGATATGTTTGGCCTTCCAAAAAAAAAAAAAAGATAGGAGATATGTTTAAATTTGATTTGAAAATTGGACATCGATGTATGGAGATAATACATGAAAATAACGAGATTTAATTAGTTTAAATTGTGTAAATTTGTTTTAAAGTTATTATATTATGTTCTATTTTAAATTTCAAAGAAATATATTACATTTTCTTGATTACGGGTGGTTTTAACCAATTTTTTTTATAATATTTATCATCTTCTACTTGCGTGAAAAAATTATTTATTCAACTGTGTAATATACGGGATCTATAACCTAGTACTATTAGGGTGAGAGGGGCACTCCTCTAAGAGGGGAGTGACCTCTCTTACCCACAGCCAATCAGGTTATTCCATGTCAACTCCCCTCTTAAGTCCCCATTTTGCACTCAAACGTTGGCATCACTCCACTCACACAATTATTTGTTTACAAAAAAAGAAGAAAAAAATATGATTGGTGGAAAAAGGATGAACCCACATTAACAACCAATCACCCCCTCTCTCTCTCTCCTCTCTCTCAATCTGTGAACACACACCGAGCTTCCGAGTCCCCGCGCGGTAAAATGTTGTTGGTGGCGGTGTACCCACACGGCATTCCCACTCACCGCATGGGGTCACCGAAGGTGCCCCGTGCACCCTTAGGGTCTGTTTGGTATGTGGTAATGGAATGGACGAAGGAATGGAATGGATGAGGTAATGGAATGGACGAGAGAATGCAATGGATCATTACCATTTCATGTCTTGTTTGGTTACTATGTGTGAATGGAATGAATTATATTGTGTATTGTTCGGTAGGCAAGAAAACGGAGTAATAAAATCAGCGGTGAGTGGTGGTGATGGTCGGTGGTAGTGACTGTGGGTGGTTATAGGTGGCGGTGGTGGGTTTCGGCGGCGGCGATGGGTGGTGGTGGTGGCGGCGAGTGGCGGTGCGGCAGCGACGACGAGTGGTGGTGGCGGCAAGGTGGCCGTTGGTGGTGGTTGGCAGCAGAGGTGGCGGTTGGTGGCGCCAGCGGTTGGTGGTGGCGGTGGTGGTGGCGTCGACGATGGTGGTGGGCGGCGGCGGCGAGTGACGTTGGTGGTTGGTCGCAACTATGGGTGATAACGGTGGCGAGTGGGTGGCGGCGGCGTCGGTGGCTGTCGGGGTGAGGTGGTGGCGGGTGGCGGCGATGGCATCGGTGGTTGGAGGTGCTGGTGGTGGTGGTGATGGGTTGTGGCGAAGGTGGTGGGTTGTGGTGTTGTTGATGAATGGTGCAAGAGGGGATGAAATGGAAAAAAAACATGGGGGGTGGAAGGAATGATTTTGAGGGAATGGAATGCCTTTTGGAATGGGTGATTCCATTCCATTAACCAACCAAACATCCTTTTCTTCATTCCCTCGTAATCATTCATTCCATTTCACCTCTCATTCCTTCATACCAAACACTACCTTATATTGTTTTAGATTTTTGTCAGTAATAATTAAAAATCAGAGAATATAGCTGTTTTGCTATTCACATTCCATATGAAACTCTAGGTAATTAATTCCTTCTGTTAATTTAGATATCGTATTTTAAAACTTATGAATAGTTTAAGAGTGGTTTACGTTTATCTTTATTTATTTATTTAGTTTTTGATTAAAAGTTTCCTAATTTTAAGGATTTATGGCGGTAAGTGAGTCTATATAATTCATAAATGGCTCAATTTACAACCTATCCCTCCATTCTGTTTTCTTGATCCTGAAGCAGATTTCCAGTTCTGTCATCAACATAATGTCTGATGAAGTCTGCAATGATTTGATGGTTAATATTTTTGAAAGGCTACCGCTCAAATCCATCATCCGGTTCAGATCACTCTCCAAATACTGGCACTCTAACATCGCTAGCCAAGAATTCATCCGCAATCACAGCCTTCGATGCTCTAAAAACCCTCCAAAAGTCCTCATCAGACACCTCACTTATTGCGGAAACTATACATTTAAAGACATCTATACATTACACTCAGCAGACCAATTGCCGTTAGATCCTGCAGGACCAGGCTACATGGGCATACCAGGAGTTTCGTTCCCCTACCGACATCGTACAACTGAAATTGTTGGTTCGTTTAACGGAATTATATGTCTGTGTGATGATAAGGAAATTAGTCTATGGAACTTGTCAATTAGGCGCAGACTAATCGTGCCATATCCTCCTTCAAAATCCTCACCTAATGTACATGTAACATTAGGATTTGGTTTCGATCCGATCACAAATGATTACAAGATTGTGAGTATATCTTACAACAAATCAGAATTAGATGAAAATAATACATTTATTTACTCCTTGAAAACAGACTCTTGGAGTACAATCCCTTCACCATCCACTCCTTTTTATTATCTGAAGTCCAATGCATGTTTTTTCAATGGAATATTGCATTGGGCGGTTAATGGTTATTTAACCACCGAACCAACAACCAGACACCGGAGTTCTTTTATGTTGACATTCGATTTTAGTGGTAATGTTTTTGTCTACAATTTGTTGCCTCTGGAAGATGGTTATTTTTGCAAAGGTGGTCATGGTTGGCTTCGGGTGATGAAAGAGTATGGTAAAACTGAATCTTGGCCCGAGCTTTGTAAACTGCAAAAGGAGTCATTGTTGGGGACAAATTTTTATAATCCTCAAACAGGGTCGTATACAAAACTTCTGGAGTTTGGACCTGATTGTTACAAAGTTGAGATGGATATGTATGTGGAAAGTCTCGAATTGCTTGACAAAGAACGCTCGACAACATGTGGGAAAACCATATTCTCTTGGACGAAAAAGGGTGATGGCAAAAAGATAAAGTTATCACGAATGTATATTGCTTTCGCAAATTGATAACTTTTAGTGTTTTTGTTAGTCTTTTAGAAGTCCTGTTTGAGTATAAGATGTGATTTAAACTCTATTAATTACTTGTAGTGACTCCCAATGCGCACAGGTCAGGTCAATTTACAGATTTTTGGGGTAAGATTGATTTCATCATTCTTTCCATTAAATTTTAATGTTGTTATCTAGTGCTACACGAGGTTTTGTTTACAGTGGCGGATCCATGAAGTAACTTTTTGTTAGTTGAATTTTTAGGCACATTTTATAGCACATTAATTGATATTAATTTGCAGCATATATGATGCCTCATATTCAAACCTTAATTGTGTAAAACTTGTATTGGTGGAATGGAGTCTACTTTGGTTCGTTTTTGTTGTTTTCCTTGGTGTCGAGCAGTCACAGGGGATAACGATGAATATTGGAAAGCATTGAAGGGACCGTTGAAGATAAGGGCATGAATTTTGGGGTTGTGAAGATGTTGGGCATAATCTTGAAACAGCCATTACAAGGTTATGCAGGAAAAAAAAGCAACACAACTGTTTCAAACATATGAATTGTGGGGTTGAGAAGATGTTGGGCATCATCTTTACAACTTGCAACTGTTTGCTCAGTTGTTACTTACTGATGATATTTGTTACTGAAGCTCAGTCGCTACAAATGCCCTACTGCCAGTCTGCCACTGATTAGTTGCTAGATCAGTTACCACGGATATGGTACAGAGAGTAGCTGGTGAGGAAGCAAAGATAGCTGTACAAATAACGTGATACAAAACAACTGATTCTGAGAAGTCAATTTTTTTTAATCTTTTGTTTTGTGTCTTATGAGTCAAAGTCTAAGAAGAAATGAAAATGTAGGAGAGAATGGTGATGCATAACAAGAATAAAATTATTGAATACAAACTCTTTGGATTTTCAAGGCAATGTGCGAATAGTAAAAATGACCCTTAGGCTTAGAATAGAAACTTCAGTATTAAAACAAAATTTATTATCCGGCAATAGTTGTTGCTATAACAATAAACAATACAAAATTATTATTATACGGCGGTACACCACAAGAAATCTGGCTTTTTGCGACAAACCCTTTAGCGACGAAATTTTGTCGTCGCGATAGACAACATGTAGCAACGAAAATTGGTGGCAACAAGTTTTTCACAAATTTTCATTGTAAGTATAAACCATGGTTGTAAAACAAGGTTTCCAAGGCCGAGTAGTCGCTACAAGGTAGGCTGCCGAGGCGACTTTCTTCGACTCCGCCTAATTACTCAGAGTTGGTCAAACGCGGTCAACCTTTGCCAAAATTGGATCTAGTATGTCAACTCGGGCCTAGTTTGACTTAAATAATAATAAAACATAATTTCTATGCCTATCATATTAAGGAATGAATATCATTTTCACATATTTTGTTATAAATATTAGTAAATTTATGTTATTTGATATATATTTAATCTCCAAAAAGTAATTTCTTTATAATTTAACATGTCCGAGTACTCCCCGAGTACTCTCCGTCTAGACCAAGTACTCTCAGCTCCCCGGTCGACCGACTAGGGAGATCCTAGCGACTTTTGCAACCATGGTATAAACCATACAAAATTATTGTAAGTATATAAAAGTATTAAAAATGACTAAAATTTGAGGATGATCATTGTAAGTATATAAAGTATGAAAAATGACTAAAATTTGAGGGTGATCAACTGAACAATATGTGATTCCCTAATTCCGGCATTGTTCATTCTGGCAGGTGGGTGGTCTAGGTGAGCATATGAGAGCTACTCGGGATCGGATTGGTAAAAAGCTCGAATGAGTCGAGCCTTATAACGAGCCCCAGCTCGAGCCTAAGCCTGAAATATAACTCGTTTAGTTATCGAGCCCGAATTCGAGCTTTACATACAATGCCCGTTTAGGCTCACAAGCCTAAATGAGCCCAAACAAAGTTTCTAATATTTTATATATATAATATACCTAGTATTTAATATTGGCGAGCCGAGCTTTGGCTCGTTTAAACTATCCAAATGAGCTCGAGTTGAGCTTTTAGCTCGTTTAATATGGTTCTCAAATTACCTCAAGCCGAGCCGAGTTGAACTCGGGCTCTTAGATTTTACTTTCGAGCCAATCTCGATCACTAAATAGTAGGCTCGAACCGAGCCAAGCTTGAGCTTGAGCTTCATAAAAGCATGAGGAGCCAAGCTCAAGCCTAGTCGGTATATATGCATATGTTCATGAACATATACCGAACGAGATTTGATGTTCGTGTTTGTTTATGCTTGTTAGTTCATTTTAAGCAACAAACGAAAATGAAAGTTGACGGACACAAATGAGCACAAACTAATGTTTATGAACACAAATGGAAATAAACGAACACAAACAAGTGTTCATGAATAGAATATATTATACACTGATACTTACGTTATATTTTATTTATCAGAATTTTGAAGTATTTAAATAAAATATAAAAACTAAAAGCGCCAATGAACTATTGAACACAAACGAACACGTTACTGAATGTTCACGGACATAAATGAACGAACATGATCTCTGTTATGTTTGTTTAATTAAATAAGTCAACAAAATTTCTTGTTCGTGTTCGTTTATTTAATAAACGAATGAACACAAACGAACTTTGTCACGGCCCCCGACCCACCCTGGACGGAATCGGAAGCCGCGAACAGCCCAGTGGTACCGGTGATTATAAAATATTGCAGCCGAAATTTCATCAGGACCGTGAGTTAGGAAAAATATCAGAGTTTAAAAACACCGGATTTTTATTTATTAAATAGATGGGATAAACCCATGTTTTACAATGGTAGCTTTAATAAAGATAAATTTTGATTACATAAAACAATATTTCTTAATTTGATTTAATTAATAAAATAAGCCACTTCTTGAAGCCTTTCAGTGCCGTATCCATCTCTTACTCCAATCTACTGTAATTACCTGAAACATGTTTGAAAAAGGTTTTGTCAGCGGAAATACGGAGTGAGTTCATTCCATTTTTATAAAATATATTGTTATACCTTACAGCATTAAGGTTTTTATATTTATTTATATTTACCCAACTCAATCAGTATTTGTCACATGGTAGCAGTTCTGATGTGACAGTAGTCATATCACTCATTGGCTCACTTTCGTCCAATAGTGAATTTATCAAGTAATTATATTTTACTATTATTCAATTTATATGTTACTAGGCGATTCCTGTGACGGTGATCATATCACTGTTGATCATTCTTTCAACTAGTGACTCTGGTCATATCACTATTGATCATTCTTTCAACTAGTGATTCTAGTCATAACACTGTTGATCATTCTCTCAACTAGTGCCTTTGGACATGTCACTGTTGATCATTATCTCAACTAGTGACTCTGAACTTAGTTGTGTCCTGTGACATTACTTTGTCAAATATATTACTTATGGCACAAAACCAATTAACCCGGAAAATGTGTCACACCCCGATTTCCACGTGTCACCGGTGGGCCCGGTGGGGAGTATCGTGACGTAGTTGAGATCATCATAGTCAAACAACACAATATATAAATGCACAGCGGAAGCAAAAGATAAATATATTACATTCCGAATATAAGTAATGTCAAAGTATTACAACGGAAGGTAAAGGATCCACAGGCGGATCAATAAAAGAAAACTGTTCAACAGACTTTAGGCATCTAGAACTTGCAAGATTCCCTAATGACGCCCTGAGCTCCCAGCCAATTACGCATAGTACCTGTCACTTAACCTTTTGGAAAATACGTCAGTTTACACTGCTAAATACAATTAACTGACTCATTTTGAAAAGAGTTTAAGAAAATTGATTTGAATGCACGTGGCACAAAATATCTTTTATAATTTTATTAAAATGCACGAGGCAAAATTAATCTTTTATACTTGGGACAATTTTATTAATAAAGATCTTGTATCCGATTTACATGGTTGTCCAACATTTAGGGCCGGTGATTATACAATACAAGCCGGTCAAGATTAATCGACACACCATAAATATAACTCACAAGAAGACATCCTTACGAGTGAGTATATCTTTTACATACGCAACAGGAGGTGTTATGCCTACACCTTGTGCTTAAGTTATGGCCATTCAGTTTTTAAATGAGCCAAGGATATCCAGGACACGGTCATTAACCCCCAATGTTATTTGTTATTAATCAATACAGATTAAAACGGGATTATGCAATTTAATCATTTCCGATTAAAAGGTTTCTACACCCGACCAAGCGGTATTTTTATAATACCGTATCCCAAGCCCGTATAAGGGAAAATAAGTTAAAAGTATTTACCTGAGCTAGCAATGCAATTTATACTCAGCCGTATATTCTAATCAGCAAGCACAAGTACTTCTACTAGGGCTCTCAATCTGGAACGAAGGTTTTATTAACCTATTAAATTCCTAACGGGTCTTATTTAAGTCGTAACTTAGACTGGTTAGTTTTAAGGAAAGGTTTACGGTTCAAAACGCATGATTAAGCGAAGACCGGAATAGGATGTGATTTAGACCCGACAAGTTTGGAGACTTGTATAATATGGGTAAACTAAACACATTCAGGATTTTGAGATAAAAGCGATAACGTTTGACCCGTTTCGGCTAATTTATGCAAACTAGTTACATAAACCGAACCGAACGCGAATAACGCATGACGGGTAATCATGAGAGTCATATACATGTTTCCTAAGTTAATTATGCCTCAAATATGTTATGACATCAGTAAGATGTCTTTCATTATGCCCAAAACGTATTTAAACACAAACTAGGCCTCGTAGGGGTAGTTTGGTCATTTAAGAGGTTATAAAAGAGTTTAAGTATTTACCTGAGTTACAGGTCTGGTATAATCACCAAAAATACTTATTTTGATAAGTTATAACAGTAGGATAAAGTATATATGTGAAATTTATCAATTATAACCAAACTATGCACCGAAGGGGCGCTTTGGTAATTTCACATAAGCCGTAAAGCTCAAAACTGAAGTCTGAGTTAAACAACTTTTACTTACTGTTAAAACATTATAATTTACCTAAAATATCAGTAGGTATCAACCTTTGTATGTCTAAAATAGTTCTAGTGCATACTATGCGTTAAAAACGCTTAGAAAGGCGATTAGGAGCCATTTCCGGGTTATATACATAAAGCTGATATTTTTATTATTCCAGAAGGCTTAAAATAATTTATTTATCATGTGTAATCAGTAGCAAAAGGTTTGGAGTCGATTAGATATGTAAAACTCATTTTATAGCCCGTAAGGGCAAAACCGACAATTACCGGATTAAGCCTACGACTATAAGTTATGCTCAGCCTAAAATTAATTAAAAATCTTTAAAAATCCCAAAATAATATATTACATCAGTGGGTAAAATATTTGATATCAAAAAGTATGTTTAAATAGGCTATACGCTAATTATGTCGTTTAATTAACATAAAGCCTTCAATTTACGCTAATGAGCATAACTCTCATTCTATACCTCAAACTGATGTCAAACTTTGCATACAAGTTTATATATCAGTAATTAAGGTTTCTACACTTTTATATTTTCATAAATCACCCTTTAAGGTGAAAAGGGCATAATGGTCAACATATGGGCAATTAACGGAATCATGCGCATTAATTGGATAACTAATGATCCGAGGTGTATAATCACAGAGGGTTATACTAGCATGTAACCTGGTCCAAATGAAGCTCTTAGGTATTTCTAAAACATACCATAACGGGTCAGAACTGAAAGTCAAAGTGAAAGTCAAACTATGCGACTTTCGGTTCCAAACCAGGTCTATATAGTAAATTGTCGGGTGGAACATGTTTAGACATGTTCTTACACTAATTACCAAGTTATTTTAATGATCAAACAGGTTATAAGTGTTCTACATTGCTAATTATGCATAAATTGTAATTTAAACATTCTGTTGACTTTTTCTTAATAAGTTTGACCCGACATTTGACCTAGTTAGAGTGGGAATCAGGGGGGTTCCTTTTGAGGGTTTATTACCCACATAATTACCAACTTATAACTAATTTTGATTCGACTAATCACTGGACCATTAGTGATTAATCTTAAAGTCAACCGTTAATTACGACGGTTTGACTTTTAAGCTAAAACTAGGCTAAAACTTAATTAAGGAAGGTTTAGCATACTTACCAAGGTCCTATGCACAAAATATGATCACTTGAGAGCAGCCTTGAGCTCCAGAAATGATCAGCTTGCAAGAATGAAGTGTGAGGAACAATGGTTGCAACTCATGGCTTTATATAGGAATCAAACCACCATAAGAAGTTGACACACAACTCTATTACTGACCATAAGTCATTAACATGTGTCCCTAAGGCTTAGGGGTTGCCTAGAGGTCGCACTTTAAGTGAAAATATCCGTTTTGGGTCGAGTTTTCGCATATACAAGCTGCTGTTCACTGATGCTGCATCTGACGTCCTGACGCGGCCCGCGTAAAGGTATGTTAACCTTTACGCGGCCCGCCTTAACCCCAAAAATCAGAATTTTCATTTTTTTGTTTTTGCAACTTGTCCCTTGGCTTCACGAAAGGTCAACTAAGTTTATTCTTTGCATTTTGACCCCTTTATATTTACCCACAAGGGCTTTAGGACTTATACCCACTTTGCCAAGTCCCTGGACACTTCCGGTTAACCCGAAAGGTCATAACTTTCAACGTTAACGCTTTTAACCCCTTGTAAACGAATTTGATCACAACTTGCTCATGCGATAACGAAACTTTATGAAATTTATATCGTGCATTCTAGTGAGTATAATTAACCGTTACAAGGCTTCGGGTTGGCTAAAAGGTCACTCAGAGGTATAACTTAAACATGTTGACACATTTAACCCCTGTGGTTTGTAATCTCTCACTTTCCTTCTTATTTAGCTTCGTATGATCCGTGATTTATTTGTTTGAAGGTATGAGCATCATGTAGGGCAAATGTACAATATATTTATTCACTGTTGACATTTAGAAAACGTATATTCACATACTTTTCATGTTTGTCAACTTTTAGTCCCTCTAGAATATTCTTTCTCACGTTCAAACATTATGACACGTGTCAACACATTATAGGACGTGAATTTTCGAGGTGTTACATCCTCACCCCCTTAAAAGAAATCTCGACCTCGAGATTTGTTAAAGTAAAGGAAGTATTTTCTGCCTCGTATTGGGCTTAATCTTCCTCAGTACTTTTGAGCCTTTTAGGCACTCCAATTGACCTTTATAATAGGTACATGTATCTTTTTGGAGCTTCTAGTCCTGTCGATCCTTAATCGACATATGTCGCTCATTATATAATAAATCTGCACATCATTATGTGATAGTGCTTCTTTGACTTATTGGCGAAACACATCCTTTAGTTACTAGTGTGTAATGTATTGCGAGCTCCACTAAGTTCCTTATATAGGTTTTAGCTTCTAAGCTACTTGATCTTGATACATTCGATTTCCTTCGAGTGATTCTATATATTCAGAGCTTAACTAGCCCGATAATTTAATAAATTTGGTACACCCTTCCTGGGCAGCCGATGGCAAATTCTTAATTGTTGCCTAATTAGGGTTGCGGTAATCAATGCATAAGCGAAATGAACCGTCTTTCATAACTAACTACACCGAATTAGGTTAGGCTATATGAATCCATATCTTAAAACTTACTTAACCGAGGTTTTCGATTCTACCAATAATGGTACTAGCTGTCTTGGAGATTTCATAATAATGCAGCCCCAAATGGGATATAAACCTTAACTCTACCTGCTTCTCAGGGGTAAACAGGGTAGTCTTAGGAGAAGACAATCAGGATACAAGGAGGTTACAGAGATTTTCCATATCTCAAGCTCCAATTCATCCATCATTGCTTGTGTCAAATAAGTGACATATTTATGTTATAAGTCCACGGATTCCTTAATCGGGAATATTTATTTGGACAATTCTATTATGGATATCTTCTTTGAATACCATTAGCTGACTTTAGTACTCTATAACCATTGGAATATCTTTGTGGTCCCATGCATTAAACCTCCATACTGATCAGGCATGGAAGCAATCTATGGAACATATTAAGATATACCAATCCTCATATGGCGCTGTTATCATGCTATTTGGTATTCGCAATCGTTTAGAGATCAAAGAGATATCAATTTCATTTGAATGCATTTATCTAGAGAGAGAGTACATTGGAATTTTATGACTGAAGATTTCTGACAGGAACAGAAGAATAGTTCTGGTGAATTTTCTACCTGTAAGTTTTTCCTTACACTTAATATATATAGGGTTCTTATGAAAAGTTTTAAAAACTTGTTATACTTATAGTTTATGAAGGATTTACTGGTATCCGAACCAAAATAAAAACTCTTAGCATTTAAATTACTGATAAAATGCCAAGGAATGTACCTGATGCCATTATTTATGGACTAGCTCAGGCATTTTAGGCGCTTTCAATTTTAGGCTTTACTTCCTCCGCCGCATTTCCTTTGACAGATTTAGGGCACGTAGTCTTGATGTGGCCTTTCTCATTACAGCCGAAACAGACTGCATTCTTCATGTATTTGCAGTCCAACGTTTTATGTCCCTTAGACTTGCAGATCCCACAATGTAGAGGTCGAGGCTCAAATCTGCATTTCCCGTAGTGGCGCTTCTTGCAAATCTTGCATACAGGTTTCTGATTGGACTTTTGTTTATTCTTTTTCTTAGAACTCTGGGAGTTATCTACCTCCCTTTTCCTTTTTAGTTCATCCTTTGCATCAGAGCCATGAACGGGATCCTCCTTAAGAGTAAGGAAGTGTGGTCCTAGATAAAATTTGGACCGAGCAGCATGGGGCTCCTTGAACTTTTTCACAGCCTTCTTCACAGCTTTTCCAACAGCTGCGTCTATCATAGTTTGAAGAACATCTTTGGAAATTCTAAGGTTCACAATTTCAGCATCATTAGCATGCGTCGTGCCATCAATAGCGCGATCGACTGTTGTCTTATCCGAGTTTGCCATACTTTCTATTGGTTCCTAACACCAATAAAACAATTTCTTAGTTGAAATCCAACAACTGCTATTTTTCATTCTGATGGCCTTAATATATACTAACCATGGTGTCAATAACCTATACATGCTATTATAGCACTAACATTCTTAATGAACATTATTTAAAATATATTAATATTACTTAGCCTAGGTCGCAAAAAACCATCAATGGCATTAAAGATTTGGACCTAGTCCATCACTTTTCTGACAGAGGATCAAAACGTCACATCTGTCTTTATTATATTAAAGAATTTAGGTAGCTTGAAAGCTTGCCATAGGAATATCAGAAAAGAGTGATTCCTATTAGATATAAAATATCCATCTAAGGTTTGTTGGAGCATTTTCTAAAGTATCATCGGCCAATTTCAACCTCGTATTAAATGACCGAAGTCCTAATCAGGCGGAGACAACAGTTCTCTATAGTTATTGTTCAATATTGAATCATATGTGCCAGTATCAAGTAAATTTCTGCATAAACTGCTTGATAAGGAAAGGTACCTGCTATATAGTTATCCTTCTGCACCATTTCCTGGCGTTCATCCGGAAGACTCATGCGTTTATTTTCCTGGCCTCTCCCGGCTTCTTTATAAGCTTTGGGTAGTTGGTTTTGATGTGCCCTTCCTCGTTACAATTGTAACATGTGGCGTTCTTTAACCCCTTGCAATCTAAGGTTTTGTGACCCTTGGTCTTGCAAATTCCACACAATTTAGCACGTGGGTCGATTGTACATTTTCCAAAATGTTGCTTTTTGCAGTTACTGCATTTGGGTCTGTTATCAGACTGACTCGAGTTCTTCCTAAACTCGGAATCCTTCCCGCGCTCAGAGTTTCCCTTCTTCTTCTTGTTATATCGATGAGAGTTTTCCTCTTCTCTTTCTCTTCTTCCCTCGCCAGAAGCCTTAACAGACTTAATTCTGATTGCATCTAAGGTGAGAGATAAGGATAAGTCCACCGCGGACCTATATGTGGTTGGCCTAGATGCTTTAACACTTCCTTTTATTTCTGGTGCTAGGCCTCCAATGAAACGCGCTATGCGTTTAGGTTCAGGGGTGACTAAATAAGGAACTAGGCGGGACATAGTGTTGAAACTTGTCACATATGCCTGACAATCCAAATCCTCCATGACCAGAGTCAAGAAGTCTGATTCTATCTTTTCTACCTCATGCTGGGGGCAATAGTTTTCCTTGACTAATGCAACAAATTTTTCCCAAGATAAGTTGTAGAGTAGAACTTTTCCCGTGGCTTGGAGCAATGATCTCCACCATGCCAACGCTTCTCCTTTGAATGATTGTGAAACAAATTTCACAACATCTTGCTCCTCACAACCGCTGATGTCAACAACAGCGTCCATCTCATCGAGCCATGTCATGCAATCGATGGCCCCTTTTTCTCCTGTAAAGTCTCTAGGCTTGCAGGAGGCAAAATATTTATATGAACAGGTCTTAACTGGTGCCTCTTGATGGAACACAACCTGTCTAGACGGAATACTCCTTTGATTTGACAAGTCATGAGCATCGTCCTCCCTTGACTCATGTATTTTAGGAGGGGGCTTACTACGAGCCACAGATAGAGTCTTAGAGTGGGTATCATTTGATTCGTCATACTGTCGATCAAGAGCTCGAGTAACAGCATAATCTATTATTGCCTGCAGTTCTGCTCCAGTTACATTAATTCTGGTAGTATCATTGTTCTCCTTCATGTGGCTGTTAACTTCATCTAATCCAGCCATGTAGCTTGATTACTACATAAATATTAACAATGATTTATTCAGAGGTTTTTATGGAATCATCATCTTTGACGATTCATCAACCATGGTAATATAAACCATATTGGTTAACTTGTTAGTTATATTTAATTAGTATTTTCCATGATAATTTATCCTAGTTATAAAACATTAAGGATATTGAAGTGGCGCAAAAGGCCTAGTCACAAGGACATTTCTAAATTTTATAAGCCATGATTTCAGAGAATCGAGGCATTAAGGTTTGAATCAAGTTCATTACCTTCTCTTGACAGGGAGTTGTAGACTTCAACTGTCTTTTGTCTTTTAGGACAATAGATATAGCCCGTGGGCATTTCCCTTCTGAGGGATGGTTATAATATGATTATCTTCTCAGATGCTATTAGTCGAGATCGTATGGATCCTACCGACTATTATGCTTGGACCTGGTCCAACATTTTTAGACAGGAGGTCAAAGACCACCACTGTCGTTGTCTTATCGGACAACAAGTTTAGCCCGTAGGCACTTCATCACTAACGGATGTTTATAATGTGATCATCTTATAGGATGACACAAGCCATGATTTCTAAATCACTAGGCTAGATAAGAAAATTGGAAGAATCCAATATAAGGATGACTGTTGTGATTTTCTCGAATCACATTTGTCAAGAGTGCTAACACGTTCTTAGGTGTTAACAAGTATTTGAATCTCTTGAATAGGTCTTACCATCTTGGCCATGTCAAAAATGACACGTGGCTAGGTCTTGTCCTTTTTAGATTTTGCCATTTTATTATAATGGTAGATCTTATAAAAGGAATGTTATTTTCCATTTATTTAATATTTCAAGTTTAGAATGACAATTTAATCTTAATCATTCCACTTATATAAAAACTAAAAGTACAGAGTTGCCCTAAGCGGGACTTGAAAGGAATAATGCTGTCCTAGAAAGGATAGAAAGATAAATATGTCCTTATAAGGACTACTTAAGAAAACGATCTTTAGCAAAAAGGGGTTTTCTTCATCACTTTACTTTCGAATGTTCCCTCCCCGGATGCTCGTTTCATTCTAGCCGCGGTACGAAGCTCAGCATTTCAAGGCTCCGGATGTGGAGAATTTCTAATACAGCTTCTTCGCTTGGCGACATATCCAATATATAAAAAAAATTTGAAGCAAAATTTACAGATTTGGATTGAGAGTAATCCTATGTTAAGTCTAGACTCAGAAGGTCAAGGAATGTGCTAATGTGTCATTGAGATTAAACACAAAAGGCTAGTGTTTAATTCACTCAATGTTGGCTCTGATACCAACCTGTCACACCCCGATTTCCACGTGTCACCGGTGGGCCCGGTGGGGAGTATCGTGACGTGGTTGAGATCATCATAGTCAAACAACACAATATATAAATGCACAGCGGAAGCAAAAGATAAATATATTACATTCCGAATATAAGTAATGTCAAAGTATTACAACGGAAGGTAAAGGATCCACAGGCGGATCAATAAAAGAAAACTGTTCAACAGACTTTAGGCATCTAGAACTTGCAAGATTCCCTAATGACGCCCTGAGCTCCCAGCCAATTACGCATAGTACCTGTCACTTAACCTTTTGGAAAATACGTCAGTTTACACTGCTAAATACAATTAACTGACTCATTTTGAAAAGAGTTTAAGAAAATTGATTTGAATGCACGTGGCACAAAATATCTTTTATAATTTGATTAAAATGCACGAGGCAAAATTAATCTTTTATACTTTGGACAACCATGTAAATC
Source organism: Helianthus tuberosus (assembly GCA_030545235.1). Lineage (NCBI taxonomy): Eukaryota > Viridiplantae > Streptophyta > Magnoliopsida > Asterales > Asteraceae > Helianthus > Helianthus tuberosus. Next base: position 18,534,085 of record CM060410.1, read on the forward strand.
GGATACAAGATCTTTATTAATAAAATTGTCCCAAGTATAAAAGATTAATTTTGCCTCGTGCATTTTAATCAAATTATAAAAGATATTTTGTGCCACGCGCATTCAAATCAATTTTGTTAAACTCTTTTCAAAATGAGTCAGTTAATTGTATTTACCAGTGTAAACTGACGTATTTTCCAAAAGGTTAAGTGATAGGTACTATGCGTAATTGGCTGGGAGCTCAGGGCGTCATTAGGGAATCTTGTAAGTTCTAGATGCCTAAAGTCTGTTGAACAGTTTTCTTTTATTGATCCGCCTGTGGATCCTTTACCTTCCGTTGTAATACTTTGACATTACTTATATTCGGAATGTAATATATTTATCTTTTGCTTCCGCTGTGCATTTATATATTGTGTTGTTTGACTATGATGATCTCAACTACGTCACGATACTCCCCACCGGGCCCACCGGTGACACGTGGAAATCGGGGTGTGACAAAATGACATATATCATTTTATGTCAAACTACTATAATTTATCAACTATAATATGTTAATTAAATAATTGTAATATCATTATTTAATATATTAACGTGACTAAGACTAACATATAATCTTAGTATAGTGGAATATATTATACTTGACTATTTTATTATGGTATACACCATTTAGATTTATTTCAAACATATATTAAATTTATTAATGATTTAATGTTAAAATAATATTAGTTATAGGCTATGGCTATTGGGCATAATTCCCACTGTGATTGTGGTCATGCTACTATTGGCTAACTTTCTGGCTAATAATAACGAAGGTCAAATAATGTATAAAACCTCCCATACCGGCAGTTATTATAGAATATAAAAATTTAATCACTGTAAGTATAACTGGTAAACATTTAGGATTTTGGAAAGCATTTTTAAATATAATTGTATCACAAAAAGGTGATAAAACTGTGAGAAAAGAGAATGGACTCACAAACGGTGAGAAAAGAGAAATGAACTCACATTGCAGATTTCTACGGGCAAAGTTTAGTCTACAGATAACCCTTGATATATTGCAGATTTATACAGGCAGAGCTTAGCCTATTGATTAGCCTTGTAACCTAGTGTACACGAACTAGGTAAGTAACTAATACAGCATTTACGATAACTCACGAGATTAAAACCCTCACAACGAATGACAAAGTGCAATCACTTAAACATCCCTCGGAATCACAACGAATGACAAAGTATAATTACTTAAACATCCATCGGATTCACAACGAATGACAAAGGATAGTACTAAAACATCCATCAGATAGTTTCAATCGATCGGACATTGAATCGTAGCAGCGATCGAGTTAATACCCTGTTTGCGGCAGCACCCCGCTATACTAATTAGTGATTTTGAGATTGTTTCTATAATAACTCGACGTACAAATTGAATTTGATCATCGAACAAACGCACCGAATCAAGTCCCAAATGCCTGCTATTTATACTCGAATTTTGACCCCCTTGCGCACCGTAAGCCCAAATCCCTTGCGGTGCGTAAGGGACACGAAATCACCATATGTTTGCCGCGTGTATGTGTAGGCTAGCTGAGTCGACAGAATGATTAAATTCGATTTTTATAACAACTTATAAGGATAATCGTCGAGTAGGGAATGCCCCCTCTGAGTTTTAGGGGCCCTGATCCTGATTCTGATTGTTCTGAAATTTGTAGGGTTTGTGCAGAATCACTTGGGTGTCTCAATTAGGGTTTCCTATTGGATAAAATAATAAAATAAATAGGACTTTTAATGAGGGTTGTTACAAACTTCCCGCCGAACATTTCACGAACTCTTCGCCGAACGTTTGGTTTGTTTGCATCCTTGTTAAAATATATAATATTAGGGTGAGGATCAAATAGAAAGTTTATTTTGGATAGGAAGTATAGGAAGCAATAATATAGTGACACGTGGCAAAGATAAAAAAGATAAGGCGGGGCATTTTAGTCAAACACAAAATAATCATATAACCCTAGATCTAAGATAACCCAGATCATTTCATCCTACCTCTACATCCACCTCTACCTCCACCTCCACCACCACCTCCACCTCCACACCACCACCACCACCACTCACCCCTCCACCACCGGAAGGGGCACAACCACCACTTGCCGCCATACCTCTGTACAACCACCAACAGCCTCTACTTGAATCTTCTCTTTCTATGCAATAATTTTTACTGATTTGGTTCGAATTCTAATATAAGCTCGATTTCAATCTTCGATCACAGCGAGTTAACTCAACTGTAACAACCGAGTTTCGATCTTAGAAAGGTGAAGCCGCTGTCAAAGTCGTCGTCGCTGTCGTCGGACTCAGTGCCAGAAGATTATGTGAGAACGGCGATATTGCGTTTTACCTCCTAAACCACTGTTGTCGTGGTCACTTCCCGGACCAGAGATATTGTTCTTTTCAAGAAAGTTAAAAGGAAGATATTGTCAACGCCATGACAAACTGTAAAGAAGGTTTAGTCATTTCATTAATTTGAGAAATAGGTACAGATGGAATATTTGAACAATTATGCTTTTTTTCTGTAGCAAAAACAAATTTCCATTTGTTGAGTTTGTTACTGTTATTGCTTTGCATCTTGTTCCATTTTAATTTGTGGGTTTATGTTTAGTAAAACGCAACAACGATTTTAATTAGATAATGTAAAAGGCAAGAACGATTTTAGTCAGATAATGTGGGTATTAGATAATGTGGTTTTATGTTTCGTAAAATGCAACAATGAAATATTATTAGATAATGTGTTATTTAGGATTTGTTCCAATTTTTATTTTAATTATATAATGTTTTTGTTTTGTAAAACGCAATTATGAATTATCATTGCGTTTTTTAATTGTGTTTTATAACACAATGCAAAACCAGATTTTGTTCCATTGCGTTTTATAACACAACAAAAAAACACATTTTTTTTGTGTTTTTAGTCCATTATGTTTTAGGAAAAACACACTTTTTGTGTGTTTTTTCCATTGATGTAGGTCCCGATACGGATCGTCGGACAACTACGAGATCTTGTTTCGAATACCGTAACGAGTGCGGAATCCACGTTACGATACAAACCGAGCGAGAGATAGAATACAAGAAAGATATAACGATTAACGCACACTTGTATTGATTATCAACAGAGATTGTTTACAGAATGATACAATGAAATACAATAAAACTCTCTGAAATAAACTCTCTGTTCTCTCCCTCTTATCTCTCCCTGTTCTACAAGGCTTTATATAACCAACATATCTGCAAGACCCACGAAGAACTGGTAGCAATATAATAGTCTCACGAAGAACCTTCACACACTAAATATCAAGGTTATTCGTATGTTATGCACCCACGAAAGACTAACCATTCTTCGTAGATGTGTTGACTAACGAGAAATATCTTTCACCACTTGGGTTCTTCGTGGATGATAGACATCAGGTCTTTCACGAAGAATGTTCTTCGTAATATGTTATCACATAACATAACCTGGTTCTTCGTGGATATTAATCAGGTCTATTCTTCGTGGACATTAATCAGGTCGATTCTTCGTGGACATTAATCAGGTCCTTTAACAGAAGTGGATTGTGAAATATGACTGGCCCAATAAATGAGATTTCTACGTGACATCACATGCAAATTCAAATTCATGTTCATCCATGTGTTGTTAAGTTATCACATGACATCATCATGACATCATCATGGTGATGTCATGGTGATGTGGCGTCTGATGACGGTCCGCAGCTCTTCGTGCTTCATGGGTCGATCTCTGGGGCGCACAACGGAGGAATGTCGCGACATCGGTATTGAGCCGAACCTAACCGAGTCGAACCGAACCGAGTCGCGTCCACATAAAGTGTTTCAACAAACTCCCCCTTAGACACTGCTCGTGATGGTTCATTCTTCACATTGTCGAATCTTTTAAAGGTCTTCACGTTTCACAAACAGGGAGTGTATCAACAATCTCCCCCTTGAATGATGCTCGCGAATCTTTTGATCTTCAATACTTTTGGATCCTTTTGGTGTTGATGAGTGATCAGCTGCAACTAGATCAACATGATCTTCTGATTGAATTAATGACGTGTCTTCACTTTACGGCTTGTCATCTGACACGTTCTCTTTGTTTTTAGCTAGTTCGAATGCACCATCTGCACATGCAACAGAGCTAAACACGTAATGAGAACAACTGCTTGGAATATAGACAAATTAAACAAACGACACATATGAGACCAACTCTCAATCAAACACCGGCCGACAATAGTTTGAAAGTTTTTAAAAAAATGTTCAGATTTAATCCTTTCACTTTCAAAATCTTTCAACTTCGACCGTTTATGAAGATGCAATTGTTTTTCGGCTTACAATCAGGATTTTGGGTAGGATAGACTCGAGTTCCAACATCAGTCAATCAAAAATAAGATAGAAGCAAAATCTTTTTGGCTTTTAAAAAATTTAAATTAAAACACATCTAAAATCTTTTTGTAATTTTTCATTTTTCAAATGTAAAGACAAAAAGCAATAAGTAAATATATACAAAGATACAGAAATGAAGAAAAGTAAATAAATATTTACGGACGATCTTTTTGCGAGTTTCAAGGGTAAGAGGATCATATCAGTGTACGGTCACGCCAAAAATCTCTTGTTGTTCAATTAGTTAACATTTAAATAAGCATCCTACAACGATTATCGGTATTGTTGTCCACATAAGCTCAACTTATTAGATGTAATCATGGTTAGAGGATATGTTAAGGTATGATTTATACTTACCGACCGGTGTTCATCCACACACGACACATTCCCGTATCAAGGTATGCACGAGAGTTCATCTTATTGGTGAGTATACCATTTATCATCTGTTTTGCCATATAAAAATGTGAGATACTCACTTATTTTTGGTTGAAAACAAGCCATATGTGATAGAATCACTTATTGATGGGGAACTTGATTTTCATATGCATGAGGGCATAGGAGCAAGTCCGTGAACAGGTTAGTACAAACATACAGACAAAGAGACGAACGTGACTCCCGCATAAAAGTTGTGATATATTATCACTTATTTTGAGGGACATGTGATTGTTGATCACTTATTGAGGTCGTATGCATTATGTACACGTATGTATAGTATCATGGAAGATCTAGACTTCGTCTCCGTTATTTTTCGGTAAAAGAAACAACCATGAAACCCAGATAATAAACAGCATAAAGACCACACATCTCAGAACCTCGGCAATCCATCAAACGAAATTTCGGTACCAAGACCATATGCCAATGAGCGGTTCCCACCTGGTCTTCAATCGATTTAGGTTTATATCGCCCTGCACACTTTAAAATGACTGTGAGCCTACCGATACATCGAATATAGAGCTACTTATCGTTTTTCATTTTATGTTGAGTTCGAAGAGGTTTCGACAGACCACTGATTTACTATCATTTTCTTTTTTTCTCGCCAGGAAACTCATTTTTGATTTTCTATTGTTTTTGTCCTTTTTGGCCGTTTTGCAACGTTTTGAATTTTTCGGATTTGGATTTACTCCCCCTAAAATTCAAAAAGTAAATTCAAACTTTGAAAGACATCTTTTTGGATTTTCTTAAGAAAAATATTCACAAAAACGATTTCCCGATGTCGGTTAACACATGTTTTACCTCAATGTCGCTTACCAAAATTAATTTAATCATAAGTGATTTATCGAAATTTGGAAAAATGAGTTGGCAAGTTGGTAATCGGTGTGGACCATGACAACATTGACGAGTTTCATAATAAAACAATCACGTGTGAGGTGATATTCGAGATCAACGTGTCTGGTCAAAGAGTGCTGTACGAGATGATAATAATTCATAAAGCAGCTTAAATATCGACAAGTATAAGAGAGATTAGAAATTCAAAATCGTATCCTGCAACTGCTTCGTGCATTGCAAGGAATCTGAGCGCTCTCCCAAACTGGATATCCACCCGGTGTGGATTTCAAGGTCGATTTTTCAGCTACTTCAATTAACCGAGAAATATCTTCACAGCAACAAAATCGGAAACCTCCAGGTCCGGCTGGTCTTCCACATTGCACCAACGAAGGTCTTTGACATTCTATTTGATAAGTAGTGTGCGGTTGTTCAATCCACGCCAAGGCATCCGCACACCCAGTTGGTTTGTTCAACAAACACATTTTCTTCAATCACACCATGGAGAAATGTACATTGCACGTTCATCTTGTTGAATTTGAACTTCCGACGTGCTGCAGGTGCGTACATTTTGATTGAATCTATCCTGGGGACCTGATCAAAGCCTTCAACAATCAAACTTTGAAATGATTTTCATTTTGTCGAAGCTTTCAATTTCTTTCATCAGACATTCTTCTTTTCTTTTTCTCTCTCCATCAAAGGCAATAACTCCTAGATATGATGATGTTTCGGAGCCGCATGTCGCCAATCTTGTGCATGGACGCCCCACTATCAACAGTCCTAGGATTATCAATAGTTCCTCCTAGAACATCCTGCACACTCGTCAGAGATTAGTTGGAGAGGGGGACCCAAGCCTTCTTAGACTTGGGTCGTCTGGCATCATCGAGGATTGTGACTTCGATTTCCCGATGATTCGGAATTGACTGAGCTCCCCCTAAAGCAATTATCGGTTTTGGTTTCCAAATTTGTTTTTGTTTTTCATGTTTAACATCCGATTTAACAGATTTTGTTTGGACAACCTCCGGTTTTAACGCCTTTTCAACTTCTTTTCGTTGTTTCTTTTTCTGTTTCACTTCTCGTTGTTTAACAAGATGAGGGTCCTGTTTTGGTGAAATAGATCTTGTATGGTAACTGTTACCACGGGGGGCATCAACTTTTGCCTTTCCTTTGGTGAGATATGGACAGGTCTTGACAATGTGTCCATGCTCACAACATTCAAAGCATGATCTCCGCTCAACAAACCTCGAAGTATCGTAACTGTAAGAGCTTAATGATGAACTTCATGATCTTGAGGTACTTGGTCATACATCGCAACCGTTTGTGTGTTGTGTGTAATTTTTTTGATTGTTTCTTTTCAAAATTTTACTTTGTTTAACAAAATCCGTATTGGATTTGCTTTCGAAAGTTTCAATTTTATCAGTCCCTCGAGATTTCACGAAGTTCACCGTCTGAACCTTCTCCTTGTTTTGGCTTTGTTTGCCTTTTCCTTTTCCTTGAGTAGCGTGATTTTGCTTTCGTTGATTGTGTTGTGGTTGCAATTTTTGATTCCCGTATTTCTTTCTAACTTCGGATTTTGGGATAGGAGTACACTGAGTTATTACAACTCTTGGGCTCGACTTTCCCAAAAACTTTCTAGTAGAATCCTCGAAAACTTTATCAATCAAGGATTGATTAACATTTTTGATTGGGAAATATTTATCTGAATATATTTTGTCAGATCCAATCAACGTGTAAAACAAGATTACGCTTTCACAATTCGCAGATGAAGATTTGACAAACTTGACTGTAGCAGTCACAAACGGTTTTGCAGAAGGATCACAAAGAATGTGATTTTCGAGAGGTATATTCCCCTCTTTTGTAACCGTCTCTGACTGCTTAGGTTTGTCCTCATCCGACTCGTCATCCGAACTATCACAATCCTCAACAATGGGAGGACTCTGATTAATTTCGGATTTGGAACCGTTGACTTCGTCCGGTTGACTTTGACTTAAGGATGTGCCCTTAGTGAACCCTAGACCAGTTGTAAATTCATAAAAATCTAAAGGAACGGTGGGTTCAAAATGGGGCATATCCTCGTCATCAGGCATTTTGGTGTAGTTGTGTCTTACCGGGGGAGGACAAGCCTTATAACCAATGCACTTTACGTCACCCTTTTTCTTTTGAACATCGATAATATGATCCAAAACATATCTTGAGTTGGAATAACTGTCCAACTTGAGTTTGGTTGTATCATATTCACACTTTGCACAGGCCAACTCTTTCTTTGTTTCCTCAAGCATGTTAATGTAATTGTTAATCGCTGTTTGTTTTCTCAAAACATTCTTTGTTAATTCAGAAACATATTTCCTTAAGGATTCAATTGTTGTTTTAAATTCTCTTTCTTTTTTCTTAAGAGTTGTGTTTTCCTCAGTGCATTTTGTCAAATCAACAACCATACTTTGATGATGTTTCTTGGTGTGATCAAATTTACCCTCTAGCTCTAAGTATTTACCCTTTAAAACTATACATTCAAAACACTTAGACAAGATAGGTTTATCGAGACTTACCTGACTGGATTGGCAATCCAAACGAGCCATGAATGCTGCACGAAGAGTGGAAGATCCGCTTGATGAGAGATGCTTGGAAAATTCATCAAATGACCCTTCAGTTTCATGCTCCAAAGCTGCTTCGTCACTATCCATTGATTCAGTTTCAGTAATCACATCATCTACCTCAGCATCAACATCTTCAGATTGAACCTCACTTGAAGTCGATCCTGCTTCAACTGAATTGTTGTGCAGTTATGTGTCTGTAACTTTGTCTTGTTTACATTGTATGTTATACGGTCTTTTGTTATTGAGTCTGTTTAGTTTCGTCAAGTCTACCTAGTCGGATATCCTCCTATCCTACTTGGTATGACGTTTGTCTCTGTATTTGTAATGTATGTTAAACATATGCTAGTATGCATAATGTTTACATATAGTTAGTCTTGTCTTATGTCTTCTGTTTTCACTTAGTATATTCTATCCATGTTTGAGGGTTGACGAAGAATCAATCTTCGTCGAACTTTATATTGGGCGAACCTTCATTGTTCGTCGATGTATGTGTGTGAAGAAGAATCTATCTTCGTCACACATATTCTTCGCCACATCAAGGTTCGTCATGGGACAGTATATATTGCTTGCTGTGTTTAACAGTTAAGGCATGAGAGCATAGAGAAACTACTGAGAGTTTATCGTTCAAGCATTGTGTGTATATGTTTGATGTTGTTCTCGTCCTTTTAATCTAAAGTGAATCTTTGGTTATCTGTTGTGTTGCTCGCATTACTTTGTTTGGTTTGCACCGTCACGTGGATTCCGCACTCGTGACCATGTTTGTGATAAACAGGGACTAGGTTTCGTAATCGATCCTCTGAGAAAAACGGACCTACAAGTGGTATCAGAGCGTAGGCTCTTATCCTTGTTTAAAACCAAACATTCTTGTGTTTTATCAAGTTGTTTATGTGTTTTTCAGAAAGTGTTCTTATTTGCTATAAGTTTTATCAAAAACCTTGTTACATTGCATGTCTACATGATAAAAATGGGTTTTTCTTGAAAGTTTAAGCAAATTTCTTGTTTCAGAATATTCAAGTTTTTCTTGATATTCAAAGTGTTCTTCAAAGTGTTCTTGGTGATATTCAAACTCTTGTTGAGTTTTGGTCTGGAATTTGTATTTGCATAACTTGTTTGTGATTAAAATATAATTGTTTGACAAAATGGTACATGTAATGATGGTTTGTTAAATCAACTTCTGTCACAGCAACTTGTTTAGTTTGAAAAATATGTCACCCACTTGTCTGTAAGATTTGATTTGTTTTGCAAAAATATCTTATCCTTTATCAACGAAGATTCCCTAGCCGAACAATCAAGGTTTGTCAAAATTATTTTAGACGAAGATTCAAACACTTATCATTCTTCGTCAAAGATTGTGTTAGACGAAGTTTACCATCCTTCGTCGCTTTAGTGTTTGACCAAGATTCAAGACTTCGTATTCCATACTTCGTCATAAGGGTTAACAGAAGCTTCGTCCATACTTTGTCATTTGATACTTCGTCGTTTTAACTGTCATTTGTTAACAGAATCTTTGTAAAACTATCTTAACCAATTCTTTTCAAGTGTTTGATCAGGTGTACTCATACATACATCAATCATGAGTACTAGCCCTTGGGATTGGAGCAGTAGCTCAAGCACTGCTCAAGATCTGACCTCTGCAGCGGCATGGATCAAGAATATGATGCCACAACAAACAATTTCTGCAAGTCAGTGGGCATGCGTAGCAAATCAAAATCAAAGTATTCAGAATTTGCTAATGAGCGAAAGTGAAACCGGTAGCAACAATCGACTGCCAAAGCTAAATCATATGAATGAATATCCATCTTGGAAGGGCCGATTTCATACTTACGTTCTAGGGCAAAATACCGATCTATGGATAAGTTTCACTACACCATACAACACAACTCTTGAAGAAGCAAGTTCAAATCCAACCACATTGGCAACTATGACTGAAGCAGACAAGAAAGCGTACGATCTTGAAAAGAACGCGTTTGCTATCTTGACGCAAGATCTCCACAAAGACATATATCATCAATTCTCTTATTGTAATACAACAAAAGCCTTGTGGGACATCCTAGTTACAAGAGGAGAAGGGAATGCAGTGACAAGGTAGACTCGCCACGACTTGTTGAAAAAGGAGTTTGACGCATTTTTGTTTATAGAAATCGAAACTATAAATGAAATGGCAACTCGTTTTTATCATTTGATAAGTGAAATGTTTTCTTACCAGGTTATTGCAACTCCACAGGAAATGGTGACAAAGTTTGCTAATGCTCTACCACCAAAGTGGAGCCCTTTTATTGAGCTATTAAAGCACACAGGTGTCTTGGTTACTATTAGTATCTATGAATTCGTTCAAAAGCTGGAAAATAAAAATGAAGAAGAAATCCGGAAGGCGAAACGAATTTCAATTCCTCAGAATCCAGAAATGTACTTTGGAGGGATTAATCCTGCTGCAAGCTCCAGTCAGCAACCAAAACTTCAAACGGCGTTTATGTCCAATTCAAGCCCGTTTCCTCAAGTGACTAATGTAAAACCTTTTGGATTTGTGCCAGAGCAACCACAACCTCAATCTCAAACTCAATTTGATCCTAGCGCCTGGTTACCAAAACCACAAGCTGTTGCCCCCCTAACTCAACCAAAATTTGATCCGAGTGCCTGGTTCCCTCCATCACAACCTCAAGCTACTCAATCTCAATCTCAACCTCAATTTGATCCTAGCGCTTGGTTCCAAAAACCACAAGTTGTTACCCCTCCACCTCAATCTGAACAAGCATTCTTTGGTAACAACTTCACTCAACCACAAAACCCCAATACCTCTAGACTTCACACTTCAAACCTTCCAAAAGTCAACGTAGAAGTTGCCAAAGAACACATGGAACTTCTTAGCACCATGGTTAATGCCTATTATAGGTTGGTTGCAGGTCAGATTGGAAACATAAATCTGACCAATAAAGATTATCAACAGATTGATAGGGATGAAATGGAGTTAATGGATATCAAGTGGGCTTTTGCAAGCGCGGTTAGACGAGCTAAAGACTACATGAGCAGAACTGGGAAGACTAGTTTGGAAAGCAAAAGGGATACAAAGTATGGGTTTGACAAAGATGCTGTCACGTACTTTAACTACGGAGAAAAGGGTCACTTCAAGCGTGAGTGCATTCGCCCGAGCAGACAAACAAATCAAAATCCCTTCAGGAATCAAACAAGTACTTCCAACCAGAATCAAGCTAACCAGGAAAGAAGGATAGTAGCTGTCAACAACCAGACCAACACCGCCAACACAAACCAATCGGGTCCTTCTAACACCAACCATGCATTAGTTGTTCAAGCTGATGATAGTTGTGATTGGTCCGTACAGTTTGGAGGTGGCGATCAAGGAGGAACTGCATGCTATGCTAAGATCATCAATCACATCAAACATGTGCATAAGGAAGAATTCTCCGAAAGCGATAATAGCTCGGGTTATACTGGCAGTTCGGATGAGGAAAGCTCGAGCATTGGAGATTATTGTTCAGAATCGGATGTAAGGGAGGGAAGTGATTCTGATATCGATAGTTTGTTGATGGAAGCTGAGGAGTTAAAGTGTCATAAATCTGTTCTGATCAAGAAGGCTGATATTGCATCGAAAGAGATGGAAAAGTTCTTTTCTGAAGATAGATCTTTCTCTTACCAGACTGCCTTTATGGTAAATGTCGCAGCCTCTTCAAGTCAGGTAAATTCTGATACTCCTACTCCTAGCATATATAGTATTTGTGCTGATCTTAAACATGAATGTGCTAAATTGAAACATGAATCTGAAACGGTTCATGGTCACAACCAGAGTTTAGTTATTGAACTGTCAAAATGCAAAGAGGCAAACATGGCCTTGTCTCGCAATGAAAAGGATTTCAAATCAGTCATTGAAGCTTTAAAGAAAAGTGTTTCCGAGTTGTCTAAAACTGTTTTTAACAAACAAACTGGTGTTAACAACTACATTAATATTATTGAGGAAACAAAGAAGGAGCTAGCCATGGCTAAATGTGAGTATGAAGCGATCAAGCTCAAATTGGATAGTTATTCTAACTCCCGATATGTGCTTGATCACATCATTGAAGTTCAAAACTAAAAGGAAATGTTAAAGGCATTTGGGTATAAGTCGTGTCCACCTCCGTTGAGACACAACTATACCAAGATGCACGCTGAGGAGGAAATGCCTCGGTTTGAACCAAGTGTACCTCTTGATTATAAGGAAGTAACTACAGGATTAGGGTTCAAATCGGACAGTTCCTCGGAGGGCTCATCTGAAACAAAGGAAAATTCAACATCCATGGAACAAAGTGCTCCAACTGTTGAGGACTATGAATCGTCGGATGATGAATCAGATGTGAGTGATCAGGATACATCTGTTGATGATAAGAAAGGAGTAGACATTCCTATTAAGAATCACATTCTGTGTGATCCTCCTACTCCTGCTGTGCACTCTACTGTCAAGCAAGAGATGGATCCTATCACTGAGACAGTGTCTGCTGTTAAAAGTGATAACGTGTTGTACACTTTGGTCAGGGATAGTAAAATATATTTAAACAAAGATTTTCCAATAAAAAATGTCAATCAATCTTTGATTGATAAAGTGTTTGAAGATACTACCAGTAAGTTTTTGGGAAAAGCGATCCCGAGAGTTTCTGTAACTCAGTGTGATCCTATTCCAAAAGCTGAAGTTAGGAAACAATTTGGAAACCAACGATTACCGACAATGCAACAACCTATCGCTTTTAAGGGTAAACAGAAGGAACAACGAGCTTCAAAACCTAAGGTCTCAAAACCAAAGGTAGAACCAAAAGGAGCTCGTTTCAAGAAAAAAGGACAATGATGCCAAATTTGTAGCATTTAAGGGTATTGACTAGGTGGAAACTTTTGAAAATAAATCAAACACCAATTTTGTTCAAAAGGTTAGAATCTTAAAACGTAATAATCAAAATAATTACCCCCAACACACAAACGGGTGTGATGAAGGCACAAGTACCTCCGATTCTACAAGTTCGACATCGGGTCGTCAAGATGGATCTCATAAGTTTGTTGAAAGGAGATCCTGTTTCAAATGTGGGGAGTTTGGACACATCATCAAAAATTGTACAAACTCGCCCAAAGCAAAATTTGTTGAGAGAGCCCCTCCTGAAAAGGATCACCCTCAACGTTGTTCAGTTTCCCCAAAACAAGATAAACGAACTATTAAAGAACAGGAAACGAAACAACGACGCCAAAATATAAAAGTGATCGAAAGGGCTTTAAAACCAAACGTAAAATCTGTTAAATGGGAACCAAGTTCATCTCAACCAATTTGTAACACCCTTATTATTATTTAACAATTTTCGTATAATTTACGAAAATAAACGGGTAATTAGAATTTCAATACATTGAAAATACGGGTTTCATTAAACTTTATTTACAGAATTATAACTATACAAAATAACATGTTTGAGTTCGTCATTTAACAAAACAACGATACATAGTGCGGAAGCTTATTTCTTGATCGTGTTCGGTTCTTCGTTGTGCTTGATCATCCTCCGGTGCTAAAATCATACCTGAAACTCATAAAACATGAGTTGGATTAGTCATATGTAACTTAGAACATATTTAAACGAGTCCGGGAAGCGAAACTGATTAAAATAATTTTTTTTCGCTAAATCAGGGTTCTGTCGCGTGTCGCGGAGGAACCAGGTTGTTCCTTCGCGTGTCGCCTGGGAAACCAGTTTCCAGCAGGTTGCAGTTCAGATCAGCTATGCCAGTTTTTACGGAAACGGCCATAACTTCTTCGTTATTGATCCGTTTTACCCGATTCTTTTTCCTACGCGTCCGTAATTTAATCCTCCATCTTATGGAGTTAAAATCCTACATCCAACATAAGAAATTTTGAGACTTCTAAGCCTTTGACTCGTTACCTTTTTACCGAATTTTAACCCGTTTATGCATTTTATCAAACAAACGTATTTGTTTGATTCCTATATTACATACACTTCTACAAATTAATGTTACCTACCATATTAGGTTCTAATAATAGGTTTATTACACAATTTAAACCCGTTTTCGCTTGTATGCTTATTTTGACCCGTTAAGGGTATTTAAGCACTTTCGAGCCTAAAATCGCTTTCGATTGTTTCTAGCATTTCATCACCACATTTCTTATCCTATAATCTCCCACCACAATTGTGTTTATGACGGGTTTGATGTGGTGATCTATATAAACCAAATTTTACCTCTCGAATCATTATTTTACGGCAAAAACTCAAATAGTACCGTTTGACTAATATAATACCTCTTTCAACTTCTATACTTAATCTAAGTATTTACTTAATCATAAAACTTGTTTCCAAACAACCTTTAAAGGTTGTTTGTTCGAATTAGCTAACAAGGGCGTTTTGGTCCTTTTTAGTCTTTCAATTACGACAAGGTCTTTTGAGAGCATGTTTGACCCATGATTCTTCTTTTGAATTATGATCTTGCTCGAAAAGTCAATATGCTTTTCAAAACGCCACTACCCTCTTTTAAAACATTCGGTTTACCCACTTAAGTAACCATTGTCTATCTAAGACTTCATTAAATATTCATTGTACCTTACGTTCTCAATGAATCATTACTCTATTACACATACCTGGCTCGGGTCAATGTATTGACCTGATTTAATGCCTTGCTATAATATTCGCTAAATAGTAGCGATGCAAATATCATTTCTACATTTATTCCTGAAATAATATAACTCGACAATAATCATTAGTCGTTATTGTCAAAAGGTGATACCTTCACCTTTTGACCCATTTGGTCTAAGTGACCGATTTTGTTGGCGAGATGTTATTTATTACCATCTCATCTACATGACTCGCTCTGGTTTACACCGTGCGGTCATTTCACTTATTAATCATTTCTTAACGATTTTTAGTCTATTATGGCTTACGTCCTACCGTGTCTTTCAAAACCAATAGTTGTGGTCAACGCATGACCAATTTACTGTTTTACCCTTATTGTTTGTTTTGGTTTACCCTATAAGGTAACCATTCAAAAGTTCATTTTTCCATTTGTCATAAAATGATCGAATTACCGATTTAACTCCTTTTAAACCATCAACATGGTTTCTTATTATGTTCGACTATCTTGTTCCGTACGTCTACACGTCGGAACATCATACCTTGATTTTGTATTTATCTTATTCGTAACTAATACGATAAGAGAATATTCTGAAATATAAGACTAGTGTAAGCTATACTTACCTTGCATCCGAATTATGCTTTTCCGTCATTCTTGCTTCGTTTGACCCGCTTCCTTCCCCAAGCCTTCACCTAGCTTGCCAAGCGTCAAACTATCATTGTAATTATAAGATGGTTAGGTTAGTCATAATCATTTACGACTATTCCATCCTACTCTTCTTATATCGAATTTACCATCCGATCATACACTTGGTCGATTTGACTTTTTAAAGTCAATCGACTTATCAACTTATTCATTGCACATTTTCACTCTAATTTCAACACTTTAGTTTTCATTTAGGCATTTTAACAAACACCTAATGTGCATACATTGTTTTTACACATTTTACAACTAGTTCATAACTAGTTATTTCTACTAAACATAAACATAAACATAATTTCAATTCTATTATGTCTAGCATGCATACCATTCTCAGATTCATCTCATGGAAATCAATTAACACCATTTTAATAGTCATAATTCTAGGGTTCATCTTACTTCTACAAAACCCATTTAACGCATAAATGGAATATCATGAAATTCACAATTGTGAACCTCAATTCAACAAGTAAATGTCTAGGGTTTACTCCTAGACATAAAATCATTCCTAATTTCATCATTGGATCATAATCCATCAATTTATTTGCAAGTAACCTACTTGTCTCGAATTTCAACTTCAACCAATCTAGGTTTTGTGACATACCTTGTGATCCCCACGACTTGGTGATCGTTTCTACGCGTTCATGCATCGATTTGGGTCTTGGATTGACCTTCAATTTGGTAGATTTCTTGAAGGTTAGGGTTTGGCTCCATGGGGAGCTTCCCCTGGTCGTACGCACATACACACACTCTTAGTGTGTGTGTTGTGTTTTATTATTTGTTTTAATTAACTAAACTTTTCCAAATATCTAACTTTGGTCCCTCTTGTTTCGTTAATTATTAAGTAGGTTATAACCTACTTATTTACAATCCATATTCCCTCTTATTAACCGGGTCAAACATTCCTAGTTAGCTTAGCGGGTTCGGGAATATTTATGACTAAGTTTATTTTAGGTCCCGTCAACTCGGGCCTTTTAAACACTTTATTTATCCATAAGCCTTTGTATAACTTTTATTTAATATTAGGATAATTTATTTAAAAACCTAATATTTACCGGGTTAATTTTTACCACTAACGGTATTTTACCCGTCGTCACTATTAACGTGGCTTGATTACCAAACCCGTTTTTGGGGTGTTACAAGTCTACCCCCTTTAAAGAGGTTTCGTCCTCGAAACCTTTTCTTACATAATTTATTGAGTTTCAACCCAATGTACATAAACTGAGTAACCTTCTAAGCATTACTCACACTTTGACCATTTGTTAGTGTCATTAGACAAATATGGTAACATCTTTTAATTACACAACGTATGTATCTTTTATGCGAATTTACGCAACTCAGAATAACGCCATCTTGTCATTTCGACTTGTTTGATTAACTTAGCGAAATCCATCGCCTTTATACTTTCGAATTCTTTGTGAATCCGTTATTTTCACCCATTTGGATGTTTCTAGTGAGATCTTTCACTGTTTACAAACATACCCCTTTTCTTTACGAACTTATTCATTTGGTTCTTTCGTACAGCATTCGCCACTAAAATGAATTTCCTGATTTTATCTTATTTATTTAGCACTATCTAGATGTGCTATTAACGGAATTCTACAAGGCATATTACCACATACCTTCCGGCTTTATCCTTTTTATCGTGCCTTTACTCGATCTGACTTCCCAACATTTTGCTTGTGATGCCTTGTGATCGCTCAGTATAGGCGATCAATACTTTTAGTTATTATGACCTCACGGACCATCACTGCCGTTTTGTACTCTCTTACCTTTATTATTTGGCTTGACTGAGTAGCCATTTGGCCACTTGGTCATACACGCTTATCAACTATGATTATTTCACGCTAATCTTAATATAGATAGCGTGTTGAACACTTTCTTAATTTAAATATTGACCTTAACCGGCCTCACTGACTAGTCTTATTAGTCCAGTTACTTTATACCCATCTCTCGGGCTACTAGGTGATTTTATTTCACATAACTTTCCTGACCGTGATCGCGTCACGTCGTGTTTTAGGTTTATTTCCCAATCATCTCATACTATATATGTTTGATAAAACGTTGTTTTTGACTAAAACGGAATTTTAGTTTAATGTTTTATCTTTAATTTATGTCAAGCAATTTTGACGACTTGGCATTTACTCTTTTACAGTCTTTGTTTTACGCGAGGATTCTCACTGGTTCTCTCGCTTTGTTTAAGTAACTCGTAGGTTCTCTCACGTGGCCTCGTAGGCTATTTCCTTAGGTCTTCATCCCCTTTTAATGGGAACCCTAAGGTTTATTCCCCTTTCTTTTCGTGACCCGAGGGTCATTCTGGTCCCGTAGACCTTAACACTAATCGCATTCCCGTAGGTTACGATGATCCCACAGATTCATCTTTTATTTGTATCTACATTCAAATGCATATATGTATATATGCATATATAGCTTCAAAGCATGTCTTGTTATGTTTGGAATCGTATATTTCCGCTTTTGAACTTTAGTTGACCTTGACCGTAGTCTAAGGCTTCATTTGTTTATTTTCGGACGAAATTTTCCGACTTTATGACTTCTCATATCATTATGCGTCGGTTCATCTTTGCTCACCATTCTCCAGTTTTCATATATCCGTACTCGATTATGTCCCATTACCGGGCTCACTATTCTTTTACTTTTAACGGTACCACTATCCCGTTTGTATTTACTCATGCTTCCGACGTGATATTGTAATCGACCCGTTCAACTTTAAAACAGTTGAACATAATTTATTCACAATTTTTATTTACATTATTTTGTCAACTTTTAGTTATGACCCAAAACCCGAGTCCTTTAACTTTCCATCCGAGTTTTCGTTTCTCGGTCTGTGCATGCGTTCAATTCTTACCCGTCAACCGGATGTTTTACCGAAGTCGTTATTATTGCAACCCTCCCGGTATGCATTAAGACCTCGCTTCATTTCTATATTCCGACTTTGTCCTCGAGTTTGACGTTTTACAAAAATGACTCGTTTAGGGACATATTCGCATTTTCCGGGTTCGAGTGTAAGTACACTCCCTCCCAATGCTTGTCTAAATCATTTTTCATGTTTGCGTTTTCTGGGTTCGAGTGTAAGTACACTCCCTCCCAATACTCGTCTAAATCATTTTTCATGCTTGCGTTTTCTGGGTTCGAGTGTAAGTACACTCCCTCCCAATACTTGTCTAAATCATTTTACATGCTTCTTTGTCCATTCACTCGGGCTCATCATCCTAATGTAATACGCTTCCGTCACCCGGCTGTGCGTTTACATTATTATCAATTATTTTTCTCATTTGATTCATTTGGGTACTTTTAAGTTAGTCCCATTCACACCGTCCTTACTACATCGGATGTAAACGTGTCCGCCATAAGAAGTTCATGGTATCATATGCCACTACTTACTTGGCCAGAGTAAGCGATTAACACATGACACACATGACCTTTTTATAGTTTTCACATCACGCCCTATGTAAGTAACGCCTCTATTTGTTTCTCTTGGAAACAATATCCCGAATACATTTTCTATTCGGGTTTTTCCAAGTTTTTAATCTACATATGCAACTTTCAATTTCTACTTATTTGTTGCATATTACTATTTGTGCGATTATTTAAAATGTGCACCTGGTAATGTTTGCCCCAACGGGTGTTCCTTGCCATTAACCTTGTTCGCGGTCGTTACGCGATTTAGTCCTCGGTGAGCATGCTCATCTCGTCATACTTCGGACCGTTCCATCATCATATCCACAATTCGTTTGACTCTCGTCGTCTTCAAACGCGAGTGTCCTTGAATTAAAACATTCACAAAGTTAGTAACGTCAACTTCAATAATCGCCCGTATTATAATACAAGGCTTTTTCTACTATACGCGTCAACGCACGTATTTTCGTCAACTATATCAATCATTTTAATTGGGGTAACGTGTATCACACGATAGCCCTATGTGTTGTTTACAACACTTTAGCATGCTAAACTATTAACATACTTGTACTTACCGGATTTGCAATCAAGCTTCGAACCGAACACATTTGTCAACAACCTTGAGCTCTGATTACCAACTTGTAACACCCTTATTATTATTTAACAATTTTCGTATAATTTACGAAAATAAACGGGTAATTAGAATTTCAATACATTGAAAATACGGGTTTCATTAAACTTTATTTACAGAATTATAACTATACAAAATAACATGTTTGAGTTCGTCATTTAACAAAACAACGATACATAGTGCGGAAGCTTATTTCTTGATCGTGTTCGGTTCTTCGTTGTGCTTGATCATCCTCCGGTGCTAAAATCATACCTGAAACTCATAAAACATGAGTTGGATTAGTCATATGTAACTTAGAACATATTTAAACGAGTCCGGGAAGCGAAACTGATTAAAATAATTTTTTTTCGCTAAATCAGGGTTCTGTCGCGTGTCGCGGAGGAACCAGGTTGTTCCTTCGCGTGTCGCCTGGGAAACCAGTTTCCAGCAGGTTGCAGTTCAGATCAGCTATGCCAGTTTTTACGGAAACGGCCATAACTTCTTCGTTATTGATCCGTTTTACCCGATTCTTTTTCCTACGCGTCCGTAATTTAATCCTCCATCTTATGGAGTTAAAATCCTACATCCAACATAAGAAATTTTGAGACTTATAAGCCTTTGACTCGTTACCTTTTAACCGAATTTTAACCCGTTTATGCATTTTATCAAACAAACGTATTTGTTTGATTCCTATATTACATACACTTCTACAAATTAATGTTACCTACCATATTAGGTTCTAATCATAGGTTTATTACACAATTTAAACCCGTTTTTGCTTGTATGCTTATTTTGACCCGTTAAGAGTATTTAAGCACTTTCGAGCCTAAAATCGCTTTCGATTGTTTCTAGCATTTCATCACCACATTTCTTATCCTATAATCTCCCACCACAATTGTGTTTATGGCGGGTTTGATGTGGTGATCTATATAAACCAAATTTTACCTCTCGAATCATTATTTTACGGCAAAAACTCAAATAGTACCGTTTGACTAATATAATACCTCTTTCAACTTCTATACTTAATCTAAGTATTTACTTAATCATAAAACTTGTTTCCAAACAACCTTTAAAGGTTGTTTGTTCGAATTAGCTAACAAGGTCTTTTGAGAGCATGTTTGACCCATGATTCTTCTTTTGAATTATGATCTTGCTCGAAAAGTCAATATGCTTTTCAAAACGCCACTACCCTCTTTTAAAATATTCGGTTTACCCACTTAAGTAACCCATTGTCTATCTAAGACTTCATTAAATATTCATTGAACCTTACGTTCTCAATGAATCATTACTCTATTACACATACCTGGCTCGGGTCAATGTATTGACCTGATTTAATGCCTTGCTATAATATTCGCTAAATAGTAGCGATGCAAATATCATTTCTACATTTATTCCTGAAATAATATAACTCGACAATAATCATTAGTCGTTATTGTCAAAAGGTGATACCTTCACCTTTTGACCCATTTGGTCTAAGTGACCGATTTTGTTGGCGAGATGGTATTTATTACCATCTCATCTACATGACTCGCTCTGGTTTGCACCGTGCGGTCATTTCACTTATTAATCGTTTCTTAACGATTTTTAGTCTATTATGGCTTACGTCCTACCGTGTCTTTCAAAACCAATAGTTATGGTCAACGCATGACCAATTTACCGTTTTACCCTTATTGTTTATTTTGGTTTACCCTATAAGGTAACCATTCAAAAGTTCATTTTTCCATTTGTCATAAAATGATCGAATTACCGATTTAACTCCTTTTAAACCATCAACATGGTTTCTTATTATTTTCGACTATCTTGTTCCGTACGTCTACACGCCGGAACATCATACCTTGATTTTGTATTTATCTTATTCGTAACTAATACGATAAGAGAATATTCTGAAATATAAGACTAGTGTAAGCTATACTTACCTTGCATCCGAATTATGCTTTTCCGTCATTCTTGCTTCGTTTGACCCGCTTCCTTCCCCAAGCCTTCACCTAGCTTGCCAAGCGTCAAACTATCATTGTAATTATAAGATGGTTAGGTTAGTCATAATCATTTACGACTATTCCATCCTACTCTTATATCGAATTTACCATCCGATCATACACTTGGTCGATTTGACTTTTTAAAGTCAATCGACTTATCAACTTATTCATTGCACATTTTCACTCTAATTTCAACACTTTAGTTTTCATTTAGGCATTTTAACAAACACCTAATGTGCATACATTGTTTTTACACATTTTACAACTAGTTCATAACTAGTTATTTCTACTAAACATAAACATAAACATAATTTCAATTCTATTATGTCTAGCATGCATACCATTCTCAGATTCATCTCATGGAAATCAATTAACACCATTTTAATAGTCATAATTCTAGGGTTCATCTTACTTCTACAAAACCCATTTAACGCATAAATGGAATATCATGAAATTCACAATTGTGAACCTCAATTCAACAAGTAAATGTCTAGGGTTTACTCCTAGACATAAAATCATTCCTAATTTCATCATTGGATCATAATCCATCAATTTATTTGCAAGTAACCTACTTGTCTCGAATTTCAACTTCAACCAATCTAGGTTTTGTGACATACCTTGTGATCCCCATGACTTGGTGATCGTTTCTACGCGTTCATGCATCGATTTGGGTCTTGGATTGACCTTCAATTTGGTAGATTTCTTGAAGGTTAGGGTTTGGCTCCATGGGGAGCTTCCCCTGGTCGTACGCACACACACACTCTTAGTGTGTGTGTTGTGTTTTATTATTTGTTTTAATTAACTAAACTTTTCCAAATATCTAACTTTGGTCCCTCTTGTTTCGTTAATTATTAAGTAGGTTATAACCTACTTATTTACAATCCATATTCCCTCTTATTAACCGGGTCAAACATTCCTAGTTAGCTTAACGGGTTCGGGAATATTTATGACTAAGTTTATTTTAGGTCCCGTCAACTCGGGCCTTTTAAACACTTTATTTATCCATAAGCCTTTGTATAACTTTTATTTAATATTAGGATAATTTATTTAAAAACCTAATATTTACCGGGTTAATTTTTACCACTAACGGTATTTTACCCGTCGTCACTATTAACGTGGCTTGATTACCAAACCCGTTTTTGGGGTGTTACACAATTAAACCAGAAATTTCAAAAACTGTTAATAATACACAATCTGGTAAACGTAAAACTTGGAAATCTAAGACAGGTGAGGTTTCAAGGGGAGGCTTACAATTTCTAAACCATCAAGAAATTGAAATTACATTTCTTGATTCTCAGGGAAGACCCAAGACTACTAAGGCTTGGATCCCCAACTCCAACTGATCCTTAAATTCATTGTGCAGGGTGTTCCAGGAGGAACTATTAATAGTCATTGGATTGTTGATAGTGGAGCATCTAGGCACATGACTGGCGACTTACGACTTCTGTATGATGTGAAAAACATTAGAGGAGGTTATGTCGCATATGCTGGAGACAAAGGCGGATACATCACTAGAGAGGGAATGATCTCCAATGGTGTAGTGAGTTTCGATAGGATCAATTATGTGCAACAAATTGATCATAATCTTATGAGCGTGTCGCAAATCTGTGATAAGAAGTTCACCATGCATTTTGATGATGCCGGTTGCTATGTGCTGAAGCCTGGGTTTAAAATTCCGAAAGAATGGATTCTCTTGAAGGCTCCAAGGATTAATGATCTTTATATTCTTGATATGAGCCAGGCTATTACAACTTCTTCACAAGTCACTTGTTTTGTCTCAAAAGCCACAGAGAAGGAGTCAATATCTTGGCACAGATGAATGGGGCACATTCACTTGAGAAAAATGAACCATTTGGTGAAAAAAAATCTCATGAATGGTGTGCCTATGAAAATTTTCATCTACAAGATGTCTGTGTTTCGTGCCAGAAGGGAAAACAAACGAAGAAATCCCACCCGATTAAGAAGGTCAACACTGTCGGCATGCCTCTTGAACATCTTCATATAGACCTCTTTGGACCTATGAAACACAAGACAAACTTTGGGGATGCTTATTGTCTGGTAGTTACTGATGACTATTCCATATTTTCTTGGGTATTGTTTATGGCGCACAAGAGTGAAACTCCTGAAATCCTCAAGAATCTTCTTATTTTACTAGAAAATCTATACACGTTGAAAGTAAAGAGGATCCGAAGCGACAATGGAACTGAGTTCAAAAACCGCATAATGGATGAGTTCTGTACTTCAAAGGGAATTCTTCATGAGTACTATTCTCGCTACACTCCACAATAAAACGGTGTCGCAGAGAGGAAGAATCGGACGATAATAGAGACTGCGAGAATGATGTAGGTAGAGTCGAAGCTTCCTGTTCAGTTCTTGGGGGGAGGTTGTGGCTACTGCATGCTATACATTAAACAGAGTTCTTACGGTCAAAAGGCATGACAAGACTTGTTTTGAACTGTTGCACAAAAGGAAACCAGACGTTTCTTACTTAGAACCTTTTGGCGGTCCATGCACAAGATCGGCGACTTAAGGCTCCGAAACATTGTTACATCTAGGAGTTGTTGCCTTTGATGGAGTGAAGAAAAAGAAAAGAAGTGGAAGAATGTCTGATGAAAGAAATTGAAAGCTTCGACAAAATGAAATTCATTCCAAAGTTTGATTGTTAAAGGCTTTGATCAGGTCCCCGGGATAGATTCAATCAAAATGTACGCACCTGCAACACGTCTGAAGTTCAAAATCAACTAGATGAACATGCAGTGTACATTTCTCCACGGTGTGATTGAAGAAAATGTGTTTGTTGAACAAACCAACCGGGTGTGCGGATACCTTGGCATGGATTGAACAACCGCACACTACCTCTCAAAGAGAAAGACAAAGACCTTCGCTGGTGCAATGTGGAAGACCAGCGGGACCTGGAGGTTTCTGATCTTGTTGTTGTGAAGAGATTTCTCGGTTAATTGAAGTAGCTGAAAAATCAACCTTGAAATCCACACTAGGTGGATATCCAGTTTGGGAGAGCACTCAGATTCCTTGTAATGCACGAAGCAGTTGCAGGATACGAGTTTGAATTTCTAATCTCTCCTATACTTGTCGATATTTAAGCTGTTTTATGGATTATTATCATCTTGTACAGCACTTTTTGGCCAGACACGTTGATCTCGAATATCACCTCACATGTGATCGTTTCAATATGAAACTCGTCAACGTTTGTTTTGGTCCACACCAATTACCAGCGTGCCAACTCATTTTTCCAAAATTTAAAAATTCAAAAACATCGAAAAATTTCAAAACGCAAATATAATAGAAAATCAAAAATGAGTTTCTTGGATAAAAGAAGGGAAAGTGATGATATACACTGGTGTGGTCTGTCAATATGGTCAAAAACAAAAAGAAAAATTGAAAAATGATAAGTAGCTCTACTAACGATGTATCGGTAGGCTCACAATCAGACTAAAATGTGCAGGATGGTATAAACCTAACAGACTTCAAGTCAGGTGGGAACCATTCATTGGCATATGGTCTTAGTACCGAAATTTCGTTTGAGAGATTGCCAAGGTTCTGTTAGTACAGTATGTCTATCGTCTCCGTCAATCAGAATCGTAGCAAGACACTGAAGAAATCTAGAGCTTTTATTGTAATATTTAGATAAAATGGGTAAGGTGGCAATCTTGTAAATAAGGAGAAATCCTTATACCTTGTGCCTATAAATAGAAGACTTAGGGTTTTCATTAGAGACTTTTGCCATTTGCTACATTTGAGGAGATAGGAGCTAGAGAGAGAAAGTAGAGAGAGAAAGTGCTCTAGGTGATTCACGGTTTTTTGTATCTTTTCAGATCTATAATAGAATCACGTTTATAGTACGTTCGTGTGTTCGGTCACGTTCATTTACGGATTCCGCACGTTACACGAGTCGATTCGTAATCATTTCGGAGTCGAAAACCGGTCCTACAAGTGGTATCAGAGTAGGAGCTCGATTGCACGGATCAAACACACTGAATCGCACAGGATTTCATCAAATTCAGATCCAAATTTCATTCAGATTTGTTCAAATTTCTTCATTTTTCATCTCTTCACGTTTCTAACTGAAAATCGCCAAATTAAACGGGTTTTTACAGTTAAAACTTGTTGATTTTTTAATATGTTGTGCGAAAACATTTGATCTACAAGCCTACAAATTTTCAGAACCTAATTCCTAACGGTTTAAAAGAAATCTGGATTTTTGTGTTCGAAAGAAAATATTGAAAATGATAATTGCTAATGTTGATGTTGTTCTATCTGATGTTACCCGATCGGATCACCACCCGATCGGGCCATAATCCGATCCAAACGTCACTCGGTTCAAATTACATTTCTTAGTCTCCCGATCCAATCTAACCTCCTCACTCGATCGAGTGACCTTGGTCAACCTTGTCAACTTTGTCAGTCAATATGAGTCATTAATTGTCATCAGTGCATGTGAAGCGGCCCAGTAAGTTTCAAGAAATTAATAACTTTGTCGGCCACCACTTAAAGATTGCATGAGAAGTGAATCAGTTTGTCGACATTAATAGATTTCAAGTGAATCAATTTATAACAGTTTGATCATAATTCAAAAAATCATGTGATCACATTATTACTTTCATTTGATCGGTCCTATCAGAGTTATACAATCTTAAATATTGTCGGCCAAGTTCTAATTGATCATCAAGGCTTATCCACTTAAAACAGTGAGGTCCAATTAAATAATTTATTCGTAGTAAGTCAGTGACCCATGTGATTTCAAATCACTTTATTGATTTTATTGTCAGCGGATCCTAAATTGCATGTGATATAATGTCAGTTTACTTGTGAGGTTGTAACAATTTTGTGGTGTTACTCGATCGATCCATCACTCGATCAAGTAGTGATTTGTTCCAAAGTACAGAGGCTCATTTGTTTCACATATCAATAATGTCACTCGATCGAGCCGTCACTCGATCGAGTTGCCACTCGATTCAAAAATTCAAAGCTTCATTTTGCACTAAGTCATTTGATACTCAGTAGTTCACGTGATTATATCTGATTAAGTGTCAGCCCATGTGACATCATACTTTGCTCGGCCCAATCAAGTACATTTGCTGTGTTAGCCTTTTATGATCAATTAATTGTCAGCCCACTATATTGTTCGGCCCAATCACATTCTGTTGTCAATAAAGACAAGTGCAGCCCACTTTAATACTCGGTCCAATTGAAATTGTTTGTCTGATTATGTGATAGTGTATTTGCATGTGAAGTCATTAATCTTGTTTGCATGTGATTCTCGATCAAATTAAAGCAACATTTGTGGTCAGTAGCTTTTGTTTGAGGTCCAATAGAATTTGAATTACATTTGAAATTGCATGTGATAATTGGAAGTCTTTAACAAATTCAAATTGAAAGTCAAATTTTATTGTTGAGGTCAAATAGTCAAACTGTTACCCGAACGGATTTCCACCCTATTCAAGATCACCACTCGATTCATTACATTTCTTTAAAAAAAATTTGTCTTTGATTGACCCACTCGATCAGGTCATCATTCGATTCATTGCAAGTTGTTTGTTCAAGTTTAAATTGCAAAGAATCGAGTGGCAATCCGAACGAATTGCCACCCGATCCTAATCATTTCATTTGTTCGTGTTTCAGGTGATTATCAAAGTATCGGATACTCGCTCGATCGAGTAACCACCCGATCCAAGGATCACTAGTCATCCGATCGGACAGCATCCCACCCGATCGGATAACATCCCACCCGATCGGACAGCATCTCACTCGATCGGACAGCTTGTCACTCGAATGGATCACCACTCGATCCACTGTCACCCGATCTTTGTTACTGTGATTTGAGGAGATAACATCATGGCTGAAGAGTTTTACAATACGTTCTACAAAGCTTTCACATCAGAATCGTCGGAAACTTCAACGGTTACACCGAAATCAATAACAGAAATAATCAATGATAACATAAAACATGATAACTTCTATGGAACCTATTCGAAACCACCTAAACTTGAGAATATAGAAGATTATACTTGGTGGAAAGAAAGATTCCTGAACTGGACCAAGGCATATGCTCATGAGAGCTGGTTCTGCTTAGAGTTTGGATACAGCCGACCGATCAATGACAAGCATGAAGAGATCCGTCTCAATGATCTTCCCGATGAAGACAAACAGAAGTTCTCATATGAGCAGAAGATGATCGCATTGATTCAACAGTCTATTCGAGATGATATATTTTCATTGTTAAATCATGATGGGTCATCAAAATCGGTTTGGGAAGCGTTAAGGGTTAAAGCTGAGGGTGGCAAACAAATTAAAAAGAATAAAATTGCTCTACTAAAAAAGGAGTTTGACTTGTTTGATAGTTTAAAGGGAGAGACAGTGAGGCAAATGATTGAACGTTTTTGCCATTTAAAAATTGAATTAGACAGATTTGGAATCGTGAAAACACGTGAGGAAGTAATTGACAAAATAATTGAAGCGTTACCACGAGCTGATCAGTGGCAAACGTTTGTTTTTATTTTGAAAAATGATGTGTTATATGAAACGATTACTCTCGATGTTTTAATTGAAAAGATTGAAACCCATGAGCTTGAATTGCAGAAACAAAGCAAGATAAGCAGTTCTTCACATCAACAGAATGTTGGTCTTTATTATAAAGGCAGTGTGTCTTCGGTGACTGTTAGCGAATCTCCAAAGACTGCATTTACTGTTGAAAAGTCAAAAGAATCACAGAAAGGCTCATCAAGCTACAATCCAAGGTATCATTCATCTTCCGCAAAAGCAAATCCTGAAGAATCAGAGGAAATTCTCTGCAACATCGCTTTGAAACTGAAGAATTCTCCGGCTATGAGCATCAATGCAGCAAAACAACAAATGAGTATTCTGGCATCTGTGTTAGAGTCATACGAAGGTCTAGTATCTGGAAAAATTGGAAATTCAGAGCTGAAAAAGGAAGACTACGACCAGATCGACCCAGCAGAAATGGAACTCATTGACATACGTTGGTGTTTAGCAACTTGCATTCGAAGAGCTCAGAGGTATATGGAGATTACTGGGAAACAGTCAATAGGTGGTCCGTCAACAAATATGGGATTCGATAAATCCAAAGTGACCTGCTTCAAATGTAAGCAAAAAGGTTATTTCAAAAGAGAATGCAAAAATTCTGAAGTTGACGAAACTGAGAAACCTTTCAATGACGATTACTATCGAAAGGTGATTTACCACCGTAGCAAAGAAGAGCCGAAACTGATTGAAAATAATCCCAAAGAGAAGTCAAGAGCATGTGCAGTAATCCATGATGATGAAGGGTTTGATTGGAGCGAATTTCTTCCAGAAGATGATCTTGTTAATGACCGTCTTACAGCTCATGGCAGAACTGTATCAAAGAGCAAACATCGTGCCTTTGTTGTTGAAATCAAGGAGAAATCTCGAGAAGAAATTCTGAGAGAGAAAACCGAAAGAGAAAGATTCTTTGCTGGTTGCAGAATTAAGAAAATGCACGAAGAATACGAAGATGCAAAGTACTGTGGAAGATACGACAAAAAGAGAGATTGCTATGTCAACAAAAATGGTGATCCTGTCGTTCACAGAAAAGATGTGGGTTTCAATGATGTTCTTACAGGAATTGCTTTGTCTGGCGAGTACTACTCAAACGTAAAAGATAAAACCTATCTGAAAAGGCTAGACAAGATAATTCGTGATGTGATGACCGCGAGTTTGAAAAAGAGGGATGAAGAAAGAATGATGAAGAATGTTAAAAAATTAGTTGATGATTTGAAGAAGGTAGGTGAGGTTGAGAAAGAAAATAAAGACGAAGTAGTTGTCGAAGAAGCTGTTACTGAAGAACAGCAGAAAGACGATGATCAGAAGACGAAAGCAAAAGATGATGTGAAGGTTGAAAGTTTGGTTGAAGTGGATAATGGTGATGGTGTTGGTGAAGAACAGAAGAAGGAAGATTCTGATCAGACACAGACGGAAGCGAAAACCGAAGTGCCAATCACTGAGGTAAAATCTGACTCTGAAAGCTTAAATGAAACAATTGAACAGTGCAAGAAATGCATGGAAACGTGCAGTGCTTGTACTGAAAAGGATGAAAAATTCAGGACAAGAGACTTAGAATTCACTAAAATCGAAGAAGTTTTCAAAAATAAATGCAAAGAGATGTTAGAAAACGAAAAGGTTTTAAAAGAAAATGATGAAAAACTAACACAAAAGTGCAAGAGTTTAGAAAAAGAAAATGAAATTTTAGAAGAAAAAGTTTCGAAAATGTCAGAAGAATGTTTACAAAAAGAAAATTCTTTCCAAGAAATGAAAAGGGAATACTATTCAATAAAATTGGCTTATCACATTACAAAGAGTCATATGAAGATGTGAAAAGTCAGATGAAACTTGTTCAATCCAGATTGAAATATTGTTCTGAAACAACTGATACGCTTAAGCAACAGCATTTAATAAAGCAACAAGTTGTAAACTCTTACATTGAGGATGTTGCTAAGTTGAAGCGTCAAATAGCTGATTTAGAACATGATAACAACAAGTTAAAAAGTTATCATGCATCATCATATGTGCTTGAAATAATTTTCAACATAAAACCGTGCGATGATGATTATGAGAAAAACAAAAAGGGTATTGGCTCAGAGTTTCATCAAGTTCCACCACCGGAAATGTTTGCTTTTTATGATGATGAGAAAGTCGAAAAAGCTTTCAACATGGTCGATCAATTGCCAGATAACATTGACATAACCTATTCCAAATCTGATGATTCTAGTGATTCAGAGGTGGTACGTAAGGTCGTTGAAAGTGTTTTGAAAGAAGAGTCGGTTGAAACAGGTAAATATGAATCACAGGATGAATATGAAGGTAGTTTTCATGAGGGTTATCTGAAAAACTCAAAATCTAAGAAAAAAGCGAATGATGATTCAAAAGGATTGGTTTATACCATGATTGGATCAGACAAATTATTCTTAGATATTGTATTCCCGATTCAGAATGGGATTTCAAAAAAGATTGATAAAGTTTTCAAAATGGTTGAAATTGAAAATTCTGAAATTCCAAAGTTTGCTGGAAAAGGTCACAAAACTTTTTATAACAAACCTGGTTTCAAGAAGAAAAACATAAAGGCTGGGTTGGGCTATAAAAAGAAACAAAATTGGAAGAAAAATGAAATGCCAAATTATCAGACAAAGATGAACTTTGTTCACGGAACAAGTTCCGAAGAAGAGAAAGAACTCAAATTTAGACGACAGTCTAATGAAGAGTTCTATGCTCAGAAAAAGCAACAACAACAGGTCAAAGATATCTCAAAGAGAACATGTTTCAAGTGTGATCAAACTGGACATCTTGCTCGCAAGTGTCCAAATCCGAAACCTGTTGATGTTGAGAAAAAGAAGTCTGATGTTGAAAAATCTGAGGATGTGAAACAAAGGTCAACCAGATTTGATTCAAAACAAACTTGGAGGTTGGAAATCAAACTCAAATAGGTTCTATTCAAGACAGACCTAGAATTCTCACACACCCAGATTTAAAACAACACATAGTTGGAGAACAAATGTTGATGCAACAAAACCACAACAGTTTTGGAAACCAACTGCTGTTCAGAATGAAAATGTTCAAAAAGACTCACATTTTTACAAAAGAGGTACTCCAAAAGGTCAAACATGGTCTATTAAGAAACAAATTGCTTCGGTAAATGATGAAAAAGATGATGTCAAAATTGAAAAAGTCTTTGTACAAAATGACAAAGATTTTCCGAAGTTGAATGAAACGTATTTTGTTGAAATGCCTAAGGTCAAACAGACCGGGGCTAACTTGTTCAAGTAATTGAATTAAGTTGAATGTGCAGGTGCTTCCGAAGAAAACTGAATGTGCTGGTCCCTACGATGGTTAAACAGGGAGTTTGTTTGATTTTTGTACATAAATAAACAATATTTCAAAACCCTAAAAATTAAAAATTTAAAAACCAAAAATATGTTTTTATTTTGTCAAAAACTTGAAAAATCAAAAATGTTTGTTTTTAAATTTTGTCAAAAATTTCAAAAATGTTTCTTGAATATGCCGAACCCTCACGGCGGAACAGACATGATTACTTTCACAAGATTGAAACACGGTTTTCAAACTGTCGAAAATCAATGGGTTGTAAATCATGGGGGTATGATATATTTTCTGCAAAACAGTGCATGAGAAGAAGAAAATGGATGGCGAGACAAAGCTATCTGCATCGGTTATCAAATTTTCCTTAAAATGTTTTGAATTTTAGGGGGAGTAAGAAGTTGTCAGAAAATCCAAAAACATTAAAAAATTTGAAAAAGCCAAAAACATGATAAAATTCAAAAATGAGTTTTTGTGTAAAAAGAGGAAATGATAGTACAACAGTAGACAATCACAGTACGCTAAAGAAATGGAATGTTAAGATGTGATAAATGGTCTCACTGATGATATGCCAGTAGGTTTTTACACGCTTAGTAGATTGTTTTCGAGATATAAACCTAAATATCAATACTTGCTTATCTCGTGGGGAACATCTCTCGGATATATGGGTAACTGTCACACCCCGATATTTCCACTTATGACCGGTGGGCCCGGCGGGGAGTATCGTGACGTAGTTGATATCATCATAGTCAATACACACAATATAATAGCACAGCGGAAGTCTTGGTGAATAAACTATTACAAACCATATTGTCTAAGTGTTCGAGTTTATGAATATACAGACTGGAATGTAATAAGATCCACAGGCGGATCATAAATGTACAAAGAAACAAAAACAACAGACTTCGGGCATCTCATGGATTTGCAAGATCCTCTAATAACACCCTATAGCTCCAGTCTATTACGAGAGGTACCTGTCAAATCAGTCTTTAAGAAAATCCGTCAGTTTACACTGGTAAATACAATTAACTGACTCATTTTGAAAATATTTATAAAAATTGATTTAAGTGCACATGGCACAAATCATTTATAACTTGGGACAATTATTTAAAGATAATCTTGTATACTGATTTATATGTTTGTCATACAATTGGGGCCGGTTGTAAGCCGGTCGTGATTAACCGACTCACCACTTATAGAACCCACAAAGGAGTTATCCCCAACATGTGGGTTTATATATATATATATATATTATTTAGCATTTGCATCTGTCACGTGTATGCCTACACCCCGTGCATAGGTCGTGGCCATTTTCAAATGAAATGAGCCGAGGATATCCAGGACACGGTCGTTAACCCCCAATGTTTATGTTATCAAACAAAATAGATTAAAATGGGTTATGCAGATTTATTAAATCACAATCCGATTAAATGATCTCATACCCGACCAAGCGGTACTAATATACCGTATCCCAAGCCCGTATAAGGGAAAATAAGTTAAAAGTATTTACCTGATGCTAGCAGTAAAAATCCTAAAGCTTTTTTAAGGCACCTTCTACCGGAAGCTATTTAATCTCTATGGAAGGGTTATTAACCTATTAGGATGCTAACGGGTCTTTAATTAAGTCAAGGACTTAGACCGGCTAGCTAGAAAGAAACCTTATGGTTCTAAACGTTTGATTAAGCGGAGACCGAAACAGAATGTGGTTTAGACCCGACAAGCTTGGATACTTGTATAATATGGGTAAACTACACACATTCTGGAAATTGAGAATTTAATGATAAGGTTTGACCCGTTTCGACTATTTTATGTAAACTAGTCACATAAGCCGATCCGAATGCGTAAATGCATAACGGGTAACCAAAATAAATTATATACAGGTCTTAATCATTATTATGCTCAAAATATGCTAATACATCAGTAAGATGTTAACATATATGCCCAAAAAAATAATTTAAACCAAAATAAGTCACTTAAGGGCATTTTGGTAATTTTAGTGCCCATAAAAGAGTTTAATTGTGCAACTGAGTTTCAGGTCAGATTAAATCAGTCAAAATATGTATTTTTTTATAAGTTATAACAGTAGGATACTTTATATATGTGAAAATTATCTTATATAGCTAAACTATGTCCCGTAGGGGCATTTTGGTAATTTTACATAGGCTTTAAAGGTCAAAATAGACTTCTGGGTTTAAAACAACTTTAACTTACAGTATAATTATATAAATTAGCTTAAAACATCAGTGGGTAATAAGTTTTATATGTCAAATATAGTTTTGACCCATACTAGGTGCTAAAAATGTTTGAAAGTCGGTTTAAAAGGGTATTCGGGTTAAAATAGGAAATCTGAGTTTTTGATCAGTTTATAAAGCTCAAAATACTTTATTTATCATGTGAAATCAGTTGCAAAAGGTTTGACACTAAAAAGTTATGTAAAACTCATTTTATGCATGAAAAGGGTAAAACCGACATTTACCGAAATCAAGCTATAATCCTATGTTATGCTCAGCCTAAAAATAATTAAAAATCTTTAAAAATCCCAAAATATTATTTTACATCATTAGGTAAGAAGATTGGTGTCAAAAATTGGGTTTAGATAGGCTTCATACTAATTACGCCATTTAAATAATAAAAACTCCTTAATTACGCTATTGAGCATAACTCCAATTCTAGACCTCCAATTGATGTCAAACTTTTAGGACATGTCTAAATATCAGTAGCAAAGGTGTTAGTCCATTCACATTGTTAAAATTCTCAGTTGTATGTAAAAAGGGCGTTTATGGCATTATTAAGCATAATTACGATCAAGTGCATATAATTCAAACCACTAGTCACCATGCAATATAACTCCAGGGGGTTATACTACTAAGTAATGTGGTCCTAATGGAAGCTTCAAACATGGGAGAATTAAGCTTGAACGGGTCAGAACTGAAAGTCAAAGCAAAAGTCAAGCTTTTGCGACTTTCGGTTATAAACTGACCTTAGACTATTAATTGTCGGGTTAGGACTGATAAAACATGTTTTAATATTGATTACCAAGTCATTAGAATGTTAAAATGTAATTTAAAACCTTTGTTTTATTAATTAGAATCATTTCTGTAATTTCTGTCCAGTTTGACTTTTTGTCAAACTACTTTGACCCGACAATTGACCAGTCAAACGAGATAATTAGGAGGTGCCCTCTTAAGGGTTAATCACCTACACTAATGTGGTTCTATAACCACTTCCAATTTGATCAGTGGTTAAGCCACATGTAATTAAAACGAAAGTCAAACTAAATTTACGATAAGTTTGACTTTAGAGTAATTAAGCTAAATTAAATTACTAAACAAGAAATTAGAGGCTTACTTAAGGTCCTAGCAAACTTTTCTACACTTGATAATCCTTTTCTTACTGATGGAAGCTCCAGAGCAAGTCCTTTTGAAGTTGTTGCAAATAATGTGCCAAGAACACATGAACTAAGGTTCTTTATATAGCAATGTCCAAGAATTTAGATCACTTCCAGGTGTAATTGGAGGCCCTGGGATCACCCCAGGTGTCCTAGCTACTGATATAAACCGACTTACAGCTCCCTAGGTCGTTACAACCTAGACTAAGGCGGTGGAACAGGCAAACCCGCACCTGTCACCATTTTTCTGATCTGGGCGTGCTGAGGCGGGCCGCGTAAGACTTAAGGGTGTCTTACGCGGGACGCGTGGACATGTTAAACCGGGAAAACAATTTGAAAGCTGGCAGTTTCAGTCCCTGCTCGTTTTTAGTCCTTTTTAACTTTATTTTCGGCATCCAAGGTCCTTATAGTTAACTTGTTGAGCCTCAAGGGTGAATAAACTAACTTCTTTAGGCTCGGGTTCGTTAATTATCTCTATGAAAGCAAGTTTCAACAAGTTGACACTTTTGGCCCAAAGTCTTGAAAACATGCTTAACGATATCGAAACCACGTGAAATTTATACCACTTATTCTTAAGAGTATATTTGAATGTTTCGAAGCCTCGGTTTCGTTAAAAGGTCACTCAGAGGTCAGAATCGACATGTTGACACGTTTAACCCTTATAATTATTAATCTTTCGATTATTTTCATAAACGGCTTCTCATATCAAATCATTCACCCGTTTAAGAATATATTCATCATGTAAGGTCATTCAGAGGCACAAGTTTGGCATGTTGACACTTTGAGTCCCTGTGGTTTCATAGTTTCACTGTTCGACAACTTTGGTCCTTCAAACTCAATCTTTCGCACCTTTAGAGTTTAGGACACGTGTCTATATATAATTGGACACATTTTTACGTAGTGTTACATCCTCACCCCCTTAAAAGAAATCTCGACCCAGAGATTTACTGAAATAAGTGAGGGTATTTCTGTTTCATAGTGGACTCGACTTCCCACGTATACTCGGGACCTGACGTGTGCGTATATATACATAATTTTGCAATGAATTACACACGATTGGGTTTTAAATTTATAAAAGTGATTATTACTTTTACATCAAAACACACACGAAAGAGGCAAGTGTACCTCGTCATATATGTAATAAAGTATCGGTAAGAACCAAGTATCGATCCAAGGAAATGGGCGGAGAAATAATACTAGACCTTTATCACTAAACTACCGGTAAAAACATATGTTTGGTTGATTTAAACTAAACTAAAGTAAACATAACCAAATACATAATAAAAACATAATAGATAGTAGATAAAAAGCCTTGCTAAATACACAACCACAGCATGTCAACTAAGTCAGTTTTGGCACTAGAAGCATTCGGTCAATTTTCCAATTTAAGACAATTAGTATCCCTTTCGGGAATCCTAACATGACAATCATTCGGAAAGCTAAAACGATAAACACACTTTAACCACCTAAAATTGTTCTTTAATGCACAATTGATAAATGTCTATGAAAATCTCTTAAAAATAAGTTAGTCAGCCGTTAGGATTATTCTAACCTCACTTAAACAAGGAAAGCGACACCGATAAACACAATGCAACCACCGAGATAAGCATAATCTAGATTAAATCACAACCGAGTTCATTTTACAAATCTTACACAATAATTCACTAAGATAGCAATTTTGGCCTAAACTACTAACTAAGCTAACAAATCATGGCAAGAATTTATAACGACACCATCTAACCCGTTTAGGCCCTTATGTGACGGCAAGCTCTCTTGATTAACAATAATTACATTTTATTAAATCACTAACCATTTCTAGTATCATGATACATACATTTAAACCAAGTTAAACTAGTTAACCAAATTCAAAGTTTACTAATACAAGATTAATTAAGCTTCACTTTTCAACTATCTTAACTAACCAAGCATCAATCATCCAACATAATTACTTATAATCAAGAATTCAATATCAATAACAAGGTTGCAAACTAATCATCAAAGATTAACATAGAAAATACTTCAAATGTCATTACAAACAAAGTTTAACAAACTAATGGTTATAATCTAGCAAGGGATTGTTGTGTTTTGCCCCAAAGGCTACAATAATACATAAATCATAATCTAAGTACTTGAAAGATTAACAAAAACTTGGAAAGATTAGAAAATCAAACCATAAACAAGTACTAGACTAAGGATCCGGGTAGTAATCGAGCTAAACGAGACAATGTGGCTTGAATCCGGGTGAAAGTTAATGCCTCCGGAGCCTGAAAATCGCCTGAGAAGCTCTCCAAAAATCCAGAATATCGAGCAGAATGTTTCTGCTGTATTTTTATACTTTTTGCTGTTGCACGGTCGTTCTCCCTGTGGAACGACCGTTCACTTTATTCAATTATTGAGGATGGGTCACCATACTGCATACGTCATCGGATCGTTGACCAGATCTGAAATGGCACGACCGTTCTTTGTGTGGAACGGTCGTTCAGTTCTGGGTTACATGTTGCACGCCAAGTCGCACCTACCATTCATCACCGAGACTCTGCTGATTCTCCGGAGACGCACGGTCGTTCCTCAGATGGAATGCCCATTCATCACCTAGTCGCGCTTGTTTTCCTGGAACGCCCAGTCGCACCGATCGTTCATTGCCGAGATGATCAAGATTGTCGGAGATGCACGACCGTGCCACAGGTGGAACGGTCGTTCCACAGGCCCAGTTCAGAATCCTTAGCAGAATGTCCGCAGCTTTGTCGTTTTGTCCGGAAAGTCCTCGTTTTTGCTATCATCTTGTCTGGAATGCAGTTTTAGGCCTGTAAACACAAATGTAGATAAATAAGTATCCGAATGACGGTTTTACGGCCAAAAACGCATAAAATAGGGGTAAAACGGGGGACTAAAATATGTGTAAATTAACGAATATCAAATCTCCCCACACTTGAACCTTGCTTGTCCTCAAGCAAGCTAAACTAAAAAGCAATAAAAGACATAATCAAACAAGAACGATAATTTACACACTATTTTATTGAAAACTAATATATAAACGGTTAGCCGGTTTGTCGAAAGACAACATCAAAAGATTCAAACCCAACAAGCATATGCAATTAAAAAGCGACAACCAAGAAGCCGTGACTAAACATTTAATTGACTCACATGTTAATCTTCACATAACTCACAATGTTCACACACACTCGGTTTTATTTATGAATCATACATAAAATGTGTATGCGTAAACACTCAACGCCTAGTCAATGAAATGTGCAATAACATAAGCTTGTCATAAGATCTCGTCTCCACCAACTAACATGCAAATAAGTGTAAATCAAGAGGTCTTTACGGGTTATAACGTTAGGCTTGGGCGAAGGGTATGGAAGTGGACATATAAAGTGGCGAAAATGGTTAAAACTCGGTAGTAGCGTGTAACTAGAAATAAACAATACAACTTTACATACAAACGCCTTAAAAAGGCGACTAAAGCGCAATCGAGCTAATCAACTAAATTTTTAACATTTAAGCATTCAAAATTGCTCGATTTCTATCAAATTCACCCTATTTTAGGGTGTTTTATTTTCTGTTTTTTTTTTTTTTTTTTAACATATAAACTATACAATGAAATATAAACAACAATAAGCTAGTTAAACTATTATTTGAACCGAGTTTCAACACTAAAAAGGTTTAAAAACATAAAAAGGCTAAATTTGGTTAAGTGGGCGATAATATGGGTAAACAAAGATGAACGGGAAGGCTCGACATGGTTAATCCTAAAGGGTAATATAAGGTGAACGGGAAGCACAACACAAAGAACAAGGTACACAACGAAGGGGTAATCTAAGTGCCTCTATCACTTTTACACAAATTCACAAGTTCATGGTCTAAACAAGCATACTAGTGACAAGTTCTAAATTGCACAAAACATCCGGCTCACTCCTATATCCGTAATGAACAAATATATAACAATCTAGGCTCAAATATGCTCACGTAACGGAAGGAATGGGTAAAAGTGTGAAAACTATCATGTAAGTCTTTCTTTGTTTGTCACGCTTTCCGGTTTCCTTTTTCAAAAATATTTTGCTTGTCGAGTTTTTATCAAGTCCGATGCTTTCTAAAACATAACCAACCGGTTTATTTACCAACATATACACAAAACACAAGTATTTTTAAATGATTTTTCTGATTTTCTGTTTTTTTTTTTTTTTTTATAATAATATGAGGACAAACAAAGTTAAGTTAACAAAGTTAACCCCCTCCCCACACTTGAACTTCGCATTGTCCCCAATGTGAGACCCGAAATATAGAGAAAGGGATAAAAAATACTCCCCTCAAGATGATGTTGGTGCCACGAGACTTCCGAAGCTCTAACTGGTACGTGCTCCGGTCCAAGATCCGATAGATAAAATCTGCAAGTATGTCGTGTACACCCAAAATATAACAGAAAAAGAAAAATCAAACAACAACCATAATGTACATAAATACGAACATCCAAACAAAACACAAAGGAAATTGTCTGAAAATACATATCCGGGGTGTTTTAAATAAAAGTCAAAATAAACACCCAAATAAAAGTAAAGTACTGAAACATAAAACACCACCAAATGCTACCACTACCGCAAACTACTCATCATCATCATCGTCATCATGCCTCGTGCCAGATGGGCCCTGATCGCCATATCCAGGGGGGTTCCACGGTGGGAACTCCGGCGGGTGCTGAAAATAGTTGGGGTATGCGTGATGCATCTCCCCGAACAGATAAGAAAACCCCGCAAACACCCCCTGGTATAGAGTATCCTGGCGCTGCTCTAGCCGGTCATGTGTGGCCCGAAGCTCTGCCTGACTGGCTCTAATCTCGTGCTGGCTAGCCCGGATCTCATCAAAGTATGTACCATGCTGCTCCTGCGTAACACGCATATCCTGGAACTGCTGGTAGAAAGTGGGCCAATCCTCATGCTGATGAAATGCATGATGCTGCGGCGAGTGTGGTGGTGTCGGTGGCTGTGGCTCGTGCTCACCCATCTCAACATCTTCCTCTTCCTCCTCATGTTCCTCCTCAGCTGGAGGTAACGGGTCCCATATCTCTCCATTCAATCCCCTCAACCTATCTCTCCCATCCAACTCAGCAATCACCCCCATGAACTTCAGAGACCGGATATCAACATGGACCCCCTCAGTGATCAAAGTGAGACCCCTAAGCACTCCCGGCGTCATATATCGCTCATTGTACGCGATTTCGATAACGTACTGACCGCCATGAATCTCACTATTTTGGGTCCGCCCCGAACACTTAACAAAGTACTCAGCCATTCTCGCGGCGAGGTTGATTGGTGCTTTGTCAACCAACGCATAAAGAAAAAGCAAGTCAGGCGTTGGACAGTTACCCTGACGGTCCATGCGTCCGCATATAGAATGGCTGAATATGTGGTGCATCACTCGCACCAGAGGGTCTCGGAGTCGTGAGGCCTTTGACATCCGTGGGTTGTAGGGGTCCCCAATAGCGTTTCGTGCCCAGAATGCGTCCCGCGCTGCATCATTAGGGAAGTTGAACTGATCGTTGAAGACGTCGGGATCATCCATGTCCTCCCGCGTATAAATCCCAAGCCTCCGTCCTAAACGACCCACCGACCATGTATGCCATCGCCTACATAACCTGAAGGTGACCCGATTCTTGTAGCGGAAATCGGGCTCTGTATGTGCAACCGGCCTTTCATACTGATACGATGCGAAGAATTCGATTGTCAATTCCTGGTAAACCGGTCGGTTGCAACCGACCAAGTTTGCAAGCGTGCGGGTCATCATTTCATCAAGTCGGTCATACTGGTTGAGGTCACGCATAACTTCCCAATCTAACCAACGGGGCTCTCCAAACTGTCCCCGCCTTGCCCACAAGGCATCGCGCTTCGGTATGCATAACGCTTCTTTCTCAATATTGGGGTCAAATTGTAGGAAAGGGTGATCCATCTGTAATGGGGAATATTGTTAGGAAGACAGAAACATGAGAAAAAATGAATTGAAAACAAGCGAGCAGCCAATTATGAAGCTACTGTCCAACTGTACTGGGCATATGGCACGGTCGTTCTCCGGGACGCACGGTCGTGCGTCACCGAGAACTAACAGGCCAAGCCCAGCGATATCGAGAACAAGCCGGTGAGGCATGACCGTTCCACACGAGGAACGACCGTGCAACTCCGAATCTGCAGACTTCGACCCCCTGAACTTTGAACAATCTGAACTTTGCAAAATTTCAACAAGTATTGGGTCAACAGGGGTCTGAAAGTCAACCGGGTGTTCACGATACTTCGATTTAACAAGGGTTAGGGTTTCGATTTGTTTATGAAGAGAACCCTAAAAATTCCTTGAAAAATCGGGAGAAATCTACACTAGAAAGCAAGAAAACAAGAAAAAATTACAACTAGGAACGTACCGTGCGAAGTAGGGTGCTAGATCGTGCGAAAAACCGTGCGATATGGTGAAAAATCGCCCTGGAACGGTCTGCAGCGGCTAGGGTTCGCGAATGAGGGATTTTGCAGCAGATAATGGTATATATAGTGTGCAAAATGACCAAATTGCCCTCAGCCTGTGGCACGGTCGTTCTTGGAATGGAACGGTCGTGCGTCACCGAGATCGTTCAAACCCCACAGCGTGTTCTCGGAAATGCACCGAGGGTGCGATCTGCCGTGCCGGCTTGCTCGGAATCGCACGGTCGTGCGACCCCGAAGAACGATCGTGCATCAGCTGCAGATACAGATTTCTGCAGAAGCTATTTCCAGCACCCGTTTCGGCCGTTTTTCGCCGTTTTTTCGACACACCAACTGTTCTAAAAATATTGCAATACAGAACCTTCGCCCGGTACATATGGAAACTAAACAAACTAACGAAAACTACCTAACTAACCTAAATTACGCTAAAACTACAAAAACAAATAAAAGGACAATTTTGCCCTTATAGCGCCAAAGACGCTCCTGCTGCATTTTTGTCGGCGAGTCAGCAGCTTAGACTCAAGCTAAATTTTTGTCGGCGAGTCGATAGCAAGACTCATGCTAAATTTTTGTCGGCGAGTCGATAGCAAGACTCATGTCCCCACACTTTACGTATGCGGGCCATTACCACGCCCCTTCGGATTCTGCTCCGTGTTGCCCGGAAGACCACCTGGGGGTCTCTCCGACAACATTTTTGCTAACTGGCCCACTTGATTCTCGACATTCTGAATGGAAGCCTTTTGACTCCGCATTTCTCCTTCGTTGACCAAGAATCGCTCCTCATGCTGCTGATATCGCTTTTCAGCCATTTGATTAGCACTATTGGAGTTGTTCAGCAGTT
Source organism: Helianthus tuberosus (assembly GCA_030545235.1). Lineage (NCBI taxonomy): Eukaryota > Viridiplantae > Streptophyta > Magnoliopsida > Asterales > Asteraceae > Helianthus > Helianthus tuberosus. The sequence continues at coordinate 18,576,184 of CM060410.1, forward strand.
GTGCCATCATTTCCTCTAGCTTTACGTTGCTTTGAGAGGCGTGCGGCTGTGAACTGCTTCCTGAGCCTTGATTATGATATTGAGGCTGGAAGGATTGATCATGAGAATGTTGTGGCGCGGGAGCATGTTGAGCAAAACCGGGCGCGTTATGGTTCCCAGAACCAGATTTCCACCCAAAGTTTGGGTGATTTCTCCACCCTGGATTGTACGTGTTGCTGTAAGGGTTATTTTGGGGCCTGCTTTGATTGCCCATGTAGTTCACCTCTTCGTGACCGGTAAACATAACACCCTGCTCACACATACCTGGCACATGTGACACTCCACACTGGTCACATCCAGGGCCAACTTGCGCGGCTGTTTGGGATTTATCGAATTTCGTCGCCAGAGCCGAGATTTGCGCAGTAATGGCTGTGTAATCGTCCACAGCGTGAGCTCCTGGGCGAGATGATGATGATGTAGCCCGACCTCTATCGCCTTCCCGACGCGAGCTGGATTTCAACGCAGCTTTCTCTATGATATCGTATGCTTCCGCCGGCGTCTTCGTTCCCAGATCGCCTCCTTCGTTAACATCTAATCGCTCCTGCGTGTTGTAGCTGAGCCCCTGATAGAATGTCAAAACCAGCTGTCTCTTGGAATAGCCATGATGTGGCACATCAATCAACAAATCCTTGAATCTCTCCCAAGCTGCATGCAACGATTCGCCCTCGTCCTGGCGAAATGAAGTAATCCGGTTCCGTAGCTTGTTCGTTTTCTCAGGTGGAAAGTATTTATGCATAAACTGCTCTGCCAACTGATTCCAGGTCCTGATGGACCCGGCTGGAAGTGACATAAGCCAAGCTCTGGCTTTTTCACGCAATGAAAACGGAAACAACCTCAACCGAATTGCGTCCTCCGAAACATCCCTAATCTTGAATGTGGAGCAAACATGGAGGAAAGCCGCAATGTGTCTCCCGGGATCCTTGTGCTCACGCCCGTCGAACTGTACTGAATTCTGCACCATGTTAATAATACAAGATTTTATTTCAAATGAAGGGGCATCAATAGTAGGTCTAATAATACTGGGCTCCAAGCCCTCTCGTCCGGGCTGATTCGTCTCATTCAAAGGTTGATTATCGTCTGCCATGATTTCGTTTCCTGCTGCCCCTGAGCCCTCGGCTTCAGCGGGTACCACCTGCTCCGGCTCACCTGCTGCGAGTATCCGCCCAACTGCACGAGATTTCTCACGAAGACGTCTCCTCAGATCACGCTCGGGCTCGTCTGACGGCTCAATAGGATTGGGAGCGGGGGTATAGGACATTAACCTGCAAACGAAAAATTGACACAATGAATATTTTATTAATACAATAATTCTGCCCTCTTTTTTTTTTTTTCAGCTGAATAGAAGCAGAAAGTTATTAGAAATGGGCTGAAAATTTTATAAAAATCCGAAAAATAGGCCCGAAATTTTATAAAAATTCAACATAATAAATAAATGAATCGACTAAGACAAAAATGGCTTTAGGGTGCCGAAAACCCAAAGAATAAGCGAATAAATAAATCCGGATCAAATAAATAAATAAAACAAAAATAACGCAAAAATGAATAAAACGAATAAAAACAAGAAATATTAACAAATAAATAAACAAATAAATAATCACGAAATTATACACAAATATTAACAAGTATATACACCGATAACCAAATGACTCGGGTCGTTCCTAAAACTCGCCATTTCCCCGGCAGCGGCGCCAAAAACTTGACGTGTGCGTATATATACATAATTTTGCAATGAATTACACACGATTGGGTTTTAAATTTATAAAAGTGATTATTACTTTTACATCAAAACACACACGAAAGAGGCAAGTGTACCCCGTCATATATGTAATAAAGTATCGGTAAGAACCAAGTATCGATCCAAGGAAATGGGCGGAGAAATAATACTAGACCTTTATCACTAAACTACCGGTAAAAACATAGGTTTGGTTGATTTAAACTAAACTGAAGTAAACATAACCAAATACATAATAAAAACATAATAGATAGTAGATAAAAAGCCTTGCTAAATACACAACCACAGCATGTCAACTAAGTCAGTTTTGGCACTAGAAGCATTCGGTCAATTTTCCAATTTAAGACAATTAGTATCCCTTTCGGGAATCCTAACATGACAATCATTCGGAAAGCTAAAACGATAAACACACTTTAACCACCTAAAATTGTTCTTTAATGCACAATTGATAAATGTCTATGAAAATCTCTTAAAAATAAGTTAGTCAGCCGTTAGGATTATTCTAACCTCACTTAAACAAGGAAAGCGACACCGATAAACACAATGCAACCACCGAGATAAGCATAATCTAGATTAAATCACAACCGAGTTCATTTTACAAATCTTACACAATAATTCACTAAGATAGCAATTTTGGCCTAAACTACTAACTAAGCTAACAAATCATGGCAAGAATTTATAACGACACCATCTAACCCGTTTAGGCCCTTACGTGACGGCAAGCTCTCTTGATTAACAATAATTACATTTTATTAAATCACTAACCATTTCTAGTATCATGATGCATACATTTAAACCAAGTTAAACTAGTTAACCAAATTCAAAGTTTACTAATACAAGATTAATTAAGCTTCACTTTTCAACTATCTTAACTAACCAAGCATCAATCATCCAACATAATTACTTATAATCAAGAATTCAATATCAATAACAAGGTTGCAAACTAATCATCAAAGATTAACATAGAAAATACTTCAAATGTCATTACAAACAAAGTTTAACAAACTAATGGTTATAATCTAGCAAGGGATTGTTGTGTTTTTGCCCAAAGGCTACAATAATACATAAATCATAATCTAAGTACTTAAAAGATTGACAAAAACTTGGAAAGATTAGAAAATCAAACCATAAACAAGTACTAGACTAAGGATCCGGGTAGTAATCGAGTTAAACGAGACAATGTGGCTTGAATCCGGGTGAAAGCTAATGCCTCCGGAGCCTGAAAATCGCCTGAGAAGCTCTCCAAAAATCCAGAATATCGAGCAGAATGTTTCTGCTGTGTTTTTATACTTTTTGCTGTTGCACGGTCGTTCTCCCTGTGGAACGACCGTTCACTTTATTCAATTATTGAGGATGGGTCACCATACTGCATACGTCATCGGATCGTTGACCAGATCTGAAATGGCACGACCGTTCTTTGTGTGGAACGGTCGTTCAGTTCCGGGTTACATGTTGCACGCCAAATCGCACCTACCGTTCATCACCGAGACTCTGCTGATTCTTCGGAGACGCACGGTCGTTCCTCAGATGGAACGCCCGTTCATCACCTAGTCGCGCTTGTTTTCCTGGAACGCCCAGTCGCACCGATCGTTCATTGCCGAGATGATCAAGATTGTCGGAGATGCACGACCGTGCCACAGGTGGAACGGTCGTTCCACAGGCCCAGTTCAGAATCCTTGGCAGAATGTCCGCAGCTTTGTCGTTTTGTCCGGAAAGTCCTCGTTTTTGCTATCATCTTGTCTGGAATGCAGTTTTAGGCCTGTAAACACAAATGTAGATAAATAAGTATCCGAATGACGGTTTTACGGCCAAAAACGCATAAAATAGGGGTAAAACGGGGGACTAAAATATGTGTAAATTAACGAATATCAGGCCCTCTACGGGCTTCCCATTTGACCTTTACTATAGGCACATGCTTTCTTCGGAGCTTTTTAACTTGTCGATCCTCAATCGATATAGGTCTTTCAACGAATCTCAAGCTTTCATCAATCTGCACGTCTTTATGGGACATAGCTAGCGATTCATCAGCTAGGCATTTCTTGAGATTACAAATGTGAAAAACATTATGAATCCCACTTAGCTCCTCAGGCAGGTTTAGCTTATAAGCTACACTGTCGACACATTCGATAATCTCGAATGGCCCAATATTACCTAGGGCTTAACTTGCCCTTTTTACCAAAACGCATCACACCTTTCCAGGGTGACACTTTCAACAGAACTTTATCGCCTACCTCAAACTTTAGAGGTCTTCGCCGCTTATCAGCATAACTTTTCTGCCTATCCCTGGCAGCTTTCAGGCGATCCCGAATCTGGACAATCTTGTCTGTTGTTTCAAGGACTATATCAGGTCCTGATAACTGAGCTTCTCCTACTTCTGCCCAACAGACAGGCGTTCTGCATTTCCTACCATATAATGCCTCAAAAGGCGCAGCCTTAATGCTTGTATGGTAGCTATTGTTATAGGAGAACTCGATCAATGGTAGGTGGTCATCCCAATTACCACCTAGATCAATAACACATGCACGAAGTATGTCTTCTAAAGTTTGAATTGTACGCTCACTCTGTCCATCAGTCTAAGGATGGTAAGCGGTACTAAAGTTCAAACGTGTGCCCAAAGATTGTTGGAAACTTTTCCAAAAATGAGAGGTGTATCTAGTATCTCTATCCGAGATAATAGCCACCGGTACACCATGTAGAGCCACAATCTTATCTACATACAACTGGGCTAACTTATCGGAGCTATGAGTCTCCTTGATGGGTAAGAAATGTGTTGACTTAGTCAGTCTATCAACAATAACCTATATAGTATCATTTCCGTGCCTTGTCTTAGGTAACTTGGTTATGAAGTCCATAGTTACCATTTCCCACTTCCATGTGGGAAGTTCTGGCTGTTGCAACAGGCCTGATGGCTTTTGATGTTTAGCTTTAATCTGAGCACAAGTCAGGCATTTAGCTACATGGGTGGAAATAGATTTCTTCAAACCTATCCACCAATAATTAGGCTTCAAATCTTGATACATCTTGTCACCTCCCGGGTGAACTGAGTACTTGGAGTTGTGGGCTTCCTGGAGGATTATATCTCGAAGTCCTCCTTTAATAGGAACCCAAATCCTTCCGTTCATTCTGAGAATTCCATCCTTCCCAGGTGCTAACTGCTCAGCAGTTATTCCTAAATTTTCATTTGGAAGGTTATCTTCCAAAACAACATCTTTCTATGCAGCTAATAGTCTCTCATTCAGGCTATTCTTCAACTCAATGCTCTTGGCATTGATCCTAATTGGTTTAACTCTTTCCTTTTGACTTAGAGCATCAGCGACCACATTCGCTTTACCAGGATGGTAGCGAATTTCACAATCAAAATCATTTAAGGTTTCCATCCAACGGAGCTGTCTCATATTGAGCTCTTTTTGATTAAACAAGTGTTGGAGACTTTTGTGATTAGAAAAGATCACACATTTAGTTCCATACAAATAGTGTCTCCATAACTTTAGTGCGAATACAACGGCACCCAACTCCAAATCGTGGGTGGTGTAATTCCTTTCATGCACCTTTAGTTGTCGTGATGCATAGGCAATCACTTTGCCTTTTTGCATGAGTACACAACCCATCCCAGTGTGTGAAGCATCACAGTATACGATAAACTCTTCAATTCCATCAGGTAAGGTTAATACCGGAGCATTGCTCAACCTTTGCTTAAGAATCTCGAAGGATTCCTGTTGCTTTGGACCCCAATCAAATTTAATATTCTTCTGGGTCAAAGAAGTTAATGGTGCAGCTATTCTTGAGAAGTTCTCAATGAATCTTCTATAATATCCAGCTAAACCTAGAAAGCTACGTATTTCGGTTGGAGTCTTGGGTGCTTCCCAATTCATTACGGCTTCTACCTTAGCGGGATCTACTTGGATACCTCGCTCACTGACAACATGTCCAAGGAATTGGACTTCACGAAACCAGAATTCGCATTTGGAGAATTTAGCATAAAGCTTCTCCTGTTGAAGCAATCCTAAGATACATCGAAGATGCTTCTCGTGATCAACCTGGTTACGAGAATAGATGAGTATGTCATCTATGAAGACGATGACAAACTTATCTAGGTATGGTTTGCAGACTCTATTCATGAGGTCCATGAATGCTGCTGGAGCATTAGTGAGCCCAAAAGGCATCACTAAAAACTCGTAATGTCCATATCTTGTTCTGAATGCCGTCTTAGGCACGTCTTCAATCCTAACCTTGAGTTGATGATACCCAGATCTTAAATCAATCTTAGAGAAGAAGCTCGCTCCTTGGAGCTGATCAAATAAGTCATCAATCCTGGGTAAAGGGTAACGATTCTTGATCGTTACTTTATTTAATTCACGATAATCAATACATAGGCGCATTGATCCGTCCTTCTTTTTCACAAACAGTATTGGAGCCCCCCAAGGTGAAGAACTAGGTCGTATAAAACCTTTCTCCAATAGTTCATCCAATTGAGTTCTGAGTTCCTTCATTTCAGTAGGTGCTAGGCGATAAGGAGCTCCTGCAATGGGTGCAGCTCCTGGAACAATGTATATCCTGAACTCTACTTGCCTCTCAGGAGGTAATCCAGGTAACTCGTCAGGAAAGACATCAGGATACTCAGAGATGATTGGGATATCCTCAATCTTAGGTTCCGGTTCATTCACAGTCACTTGTGCCATATAAATGACACATCCACTTTTCATACACTGCGCTAACTTGAGAATAGACACATTGCTAGGCAATCCATAATGTGTATCTCCTTGAATAGTGACGGATTCGCCAGAAGGGGTTTTGATAATAACTAGCTTTTTATCACAGGCAATTTGGGCTTGGTTATGCGACAACCAATCCATGCCTAAAACTATATCAAACCCGGCCAATTTCATTGGCAAGAGAGATAGCGGAATAGAATGGTTCTTAATGGATATAGAACATCCATCAAGAAGAGTGGAAGCTGTTTCTAAGGTACCATCAGCAAGCTCTACCTCGTATTTTATGTCTAGAGTCTTAATAGGCAGATTCAATAACTTACAGAACTTATGGTCTACAAAAGACTTATCAGCACCGGAATCAAATAAGACTCTAGCATAATTATTATTGACGAGGAAGGTACCTGTTATGACGTTCTCGTCATTCACCTCTTCCCTCGCTTGCATCTGGAAAACTCTCACGTTGTTCTTCTTTGCCTCCTCTGGCTTCTTTGCATTCTTGGGGCAATTGGTTTTGATGTGCCCCTTTTCATTGCAACCATAGCAAGTTGCATCCTTTATATTTCGGCACTCAACAGATTTGTGCCCTTTCTTTTTACAGATCCCACATGGTTTGGCCTGTGGGTCTTGGTTGCATTTCCAAAAATGCCTTTTGTTACAAGTCTTACACCTGGGCTTGTCGTTCGACTGCCCCTTTTTGGAACCAGAGTTCCCTTTTCCTTTCTTGTTTGACTGAGGAGACTTATCTTCCTCTCTCTTCCTCTTCCCCTCATCAGTGGTTTTCTTTGCCCTACTCCTCACAACATCCAAAGTGAGGGACAAAGATAGATCCTCAGCAGATCTATAAGTGGTCGGCTTTGAAGCCTTAACATTCCCTTTTACTTCGGGGGCTAAACCACCGATGAAACGCGCAATGCGTTTGGGTTCAGGAGTGACTAAATATGGTACCAACCTTGACATTGAATTGAAACTAGTCACATAGGATCTACAATCCAGATCCTTCATTACTAAGGTGAGGAAATCTGATTCAATCCTCTCAACCTCGTGTTGAGGGCAGTAAGTGTCTTTTACAAGATCTACAAACTTTTCCCAAGAAAGCTTATACAAGTGAACCTTCCCTGTAGACTGCACTAAAGCTTTCCACCATGTGCGGGAATCACCCTTGAAGGATTGTGATACAAACATAACTACATCCTCCTTAGCACATCCGCTGATGTCTATTACAGTTTCCATCTCGTCTAACCATTTCATACAATCAATCGCTCCTTTTTCTCCAGTAAAATCCCTATGCTTACAGGAGACAAAGTACTTGTAGGTACAACCCTTGGTGTACCTAGGAGTCGGCTTGAGGACTATCTGCCTCTTGGGTTCACTACCCTGGTTAGATGAGTGCTGAGACTCACTTTTCTTATTAGTGTGGGGTTGAGATTGGGATTTTGAATGAGTTTGAGACCTAACAATACTAGGCTCTTTAAACTTAGCATCTACCGCTTGAGAAACTGTTGCGGTGATCATTGCTTGCAGTTCGGCACCGGTGATATTAATCCTGGTATTGTTGCCTTCTGTAGGATGACTGTTTGCTTCATCCAAGCCAGCCATTTTTTAATACTATAACAAATAGTAATGATATATTTAAATTATGTATTAAATCATCATATTGATGATTAGATGGCCATGGTATTATTAAACCATATGGACCATTTTAAGAAAAATAATAATACTCAAAGAGATACAATCCTTTTTATTTTATTAGACAGAGGAATATAAATCACACTGTCAATGTCATGAAGACATATTCATATATACAAAGCTCATCTCGGAGGACATTTAGACGGCACATAAAGCCTTGTTATAAGGACAACTATAATCGTTGACCTCTTGGATCAGTGATCTCTTTTAAGGGTCGAACAAAGTTCATTGCACTTTTTGACAAGAAGTCTTTAAAATAAAACTTTCATTGTCACTATTACACCTTTGCTTTTAAGCATACATCTCTAACGGATGCTTTTTGGTGTATACATCACATTGATGTTTGTTAGCCATGATTTATGATGATCATATAGGCTAAAAATAGTGGCTTGGAAAAATCCAACCACAATAAGAAGATTGTGTGATTTTTCGTACCACACAATTCAGGATTGTTAGCATGTTTTCAGATGTTAACAGAGAGTCATTATCTTAAAAAGGTTATACCATCATAGCCATTTAATATTTTGGCTAGGTTATACCTCTAAGAGTTTCTTAGGCGGATTAAATAAAATTTGAAATGAAGTAGTATGATATAGAAAAATACATATTTAAAATCTAAATAACTTCATTAAAACCTCGTAACGGTTAGAACGTTGCCCAAAAAGGGACTTGAGAAAAAAAACATCACAAACTGCCCACGCAGGGGCTACTGAAAATACTACCCACGCAGGGGTTACTGAAACAGAAATAAGTCCACGCAGGGACTTGGTACATGAAAACAAAATAACCGTCCTCGCAGGGACTTTATTACAAACAAAACAAAACAAAACAACCCTACATCATCCTATTTCTTCTTGCCCTTGAGAAGGCTCATAAGACCCTTGACAAAACCATTGTGCTTCTTCTTGTTTTCATGAGCCACATGCTCAACCCTGTCTAACCTCTCTAGGATCTCTTGAGTTTGCTGTTGCTGAACAGGAGGAGGTTGTTGGTATAATGGGTATTGATAATCCTGCCCTGGGTATCCAGTTGGATAAACTGGAGGGTAAGAAGAAGAAGGGTAAAGATGATGGTATTGTGCAGCTGTAAGGTACGGGTCATAAGCTCCATAATCAGATGGATAACCAGATGGGTTATACCCGGATGATCCTGGGTATGTTGGGATCGGGTTGTCAAAACCCAACGGTGGCTGTAGTGGTGCGTGTGAAACCGGCGGAAGGTTAACTTCTAGCATCGTGTGTGATGATCCACCCAACTGAGGATCTTCTGGGATAGGAGGGTACGAACTTGAGCCACGAGGAGAAGGAAACCGTGGTCCCCCACGTACGGACATTCTAGCATTTCTCCTTCGCCTTGGAGGCTCGAGAGGCTGTTGAGGTGGATCCTCAACTGGCAAGGGTGGTGGGGTAACAGCTCGAAGCTGTGGTTCATCCAAGGGTGGTTGGACTGGGGAGTCATAGTATGATGGTGTAAAGAACCAGTCATACTGACCCATCCTCTCCTGGAATGAGTCGGGCCCATGGTACGGTGATCCCTGAAATGGGGAACCGCTTTAGATACTTATTGGGTGGCCTGGTGTTCCTGTTTGCAGATCCGGGTCCGGGTCGTCATCCATCTCCATTTCCTGAGAAAAGTGATCCTCAGGTCCCAAAGGGTTGTAGCCCAAAAAGTCATTAACATAAGCATTTGGATTAAATTGTGAAGGTGAGTAAGTGGAATCTGAATGATGAAAAGGATGGGATTGAAAAGAGTGATGTGATTGGTTTGAATGATGAGTTCCCCGTGAAAGAGGGGAGTGATGGGGTTCGATAGGAATGGGCAACCCAAAATAAGGAGGGTCAGACGGTGAGGATCCCAGCGAGACAGAATGTCTTGCTGGTTCAGGGTTATGGCTCCAATTATCCCTCGAGTCGGAGCCGGAAAGCGAGTCGGATGGTGTACGCCTGTGGGAGGGTCCCGTGCTGCTAGACGGTCCTCCACGCATGGGTCCTTTGCCTCGTCCTCTTAGTCTTGGTGGCATTTTCCTGTCAAAACAAGTAAATATAATAAAACAATAAAAGGAAGGTTAAGAGTAAAATCCTAGGTCACTTGCCTAGACTCGAGAGTCTAAGGAATGTGCTTATTGTGTCATTGAGATTAAACACAAAAGGTTAGTGTTTAATTCACTCAATGTTGGCTCTGATACCAACCTGTCACACCCCGATATTTCCACTTATGACCGGTGGGCTCGGCGGGGAGTATCGTGACGTAGTTGATATCATCATAGGCAATACACACAATATAATAGCACAGCGGAAGTCTTGGTGAATAAACTATTACAAACCATACTGTCTGAGTGTTCGAGTTTATGAATATACAGACTGGAATGTAATAAGATCCACAGGCGGATCATAAATGTACAAAGAAACACAAACGACAGACTTCGGGCATCTCATGGATTTGCAAGATCCTCTAATGACACCCTATAGCTCCAGTCTATTACGAGAGGAACCTGTCAAATTGGTCTTTAAGAAAATCCGTCAGTTTACGCTGGTAAATACAATTAACTGACTCATTTTGAAAATATTTATAAAAATTGATTTAAGTGCACATGGCACAAATCATTTATAACTTGGGACAATTATTTAAAGATAATCTTGTATACCGATTTATATGTTTGTCATACAATTGGGGCCGGTTGTAAGCCGGTCGTGATTAACCGACTCACCACTTATAGAACCCACAAAGGAGTTATCCCCAACATGTGGGTTTATATATATATTATTTAGCATTTGCATCTGTCAGGTGTATGCCTACACCCCGTGCATAGGTCGTGGCCATTTTCAAATGAAATGAGCCGAGGATATCTAGGATACGGTCCTTAACCCCCAATGTTTATGTTATCAAACAAAACAGATTAAAACGGGTTATGCAGATTTATTAAATAACAATCCGATTAAATGATCTCATACCCGACCAAGCGGTACTAATATACCGTATCCCAAGCCCGTATAAGGGAAAATAAGTTAAAAGTATTTACCTGATGCTAGCAGTAAAAATCCTAAAGCTTTTTGAAGGCACCTTCTACCGGAAGCTATTTAATCTGTATGGAAGGGTTATTAACCTATTAGGATGCTAACGGGTCTTTAATTAAGTCAAGGACTTAGACCGGCTAGCTAGAAAGAAACCTTATGGTTCTAAACGTTCGATTAAGCGGAGACCGGAACAGAATGTGGTTTAGACCCGACAAACTTGGATACTTGTATAATATGGGTAAACTAAACACATTCTGGAAATTGAGAATTTAATGATAAGGTTTGACCCGTTTCGACTATTTTATGTAAACTAGTCACATAAGCCGATCCGAATGCGTAAATGCATAACGGGTAACCAAAATAAATTATATACAGGTCTTAATCATTATTATGCTCAAAATATGCTAATACACCAGTAAGATGTTAACATATATGCCCAAAAAAATCATTTAAACCAAAATAAGTCCCTTAAGGGCATTTTGGTAATTTTAGTGCCCATAAAAGAGTTTAATTGTGCAACTGAGTTTCAGGTCTGATTAAATCAGTAAAAATATGTATTTTTTATAAGTTATAACAGTAGGATACTTTATATATGTGAAAATTATCTTATATAGCTAAACTATGTCCCGTAGGGGCATTTTGGTAATTTTACATAGGCTTTAAAGGTCAAAATAGACTTCTGGGTTTAAAAAAACTTTAACTTACAGTATAATTATATACATTAGCTTAAAACATCAGTGGGTAATAATTTTTATATGTCAAATATAGTTTTGACCCATACTAGGTGCTAAAAATGCTTGAAAGTCGGTTTAAAAGGGTATTCGGGTTAAAATAGGAAATCTGAGTTTTTGATCAGTTTATAAAGCTCAAAATACTTTATTTATCATGTGAAATCAGTAGCAAAAGGTTTGACACTAAAAAGTTATGTAAAACTCATTTTATGCATGAAAAGGGTAAAACCGACATTTACCGAAATCAAGCTATAATCTTATGTTATGCTCAGCCTAAAAATCTTTAAAAATCCCAAAATATTATTTTACATCAGTAGGTAAGAAGATTGGTGTCAAAAATCGGGTTTAGATAGGCTTCTTACTAATTACGCCATTTAAATAATAAAAAGCTCCTTAATTACGCTATTGAGCATAACTCCAATTCTAGACCTCCAATTGATGTCAAACTTTTAGGACATGTCTAAATATCAGTAGCAAAGGTGTTAGTCCATTCACATTGTTAAAATTCTCAGTTGTATGTAAAAAGGGCGTTTATGGCATTATTAAGCATAATTACGATCAAGTGCATATAATTCAAACCACTAGTCACCATGCAATATAACTCCAGGGGGTTATACTACTAAGTAATGTGGTCCTAATGGAAGCTTAAAACATGGGAGAATTAAGCTTGAACGGGTTAGAACTGAAAGTCAAAGCAAAAGTCAAGCTTTTGCGACTTTCGGTTATAAACTGTCCTTAGACTATTAATTGTCGGGTTAGGACTGATAAAACATGTTTTAATATTGATTACCAAGTCATTAGAATGTTAAAATATAATTTAAAACCTCTGTTTTATTAATTAGAATCATTTTTGTAATTTCTGTCCAGTTTGACTTTTTGTCAAACTACTTTGACCCGACAATTGACCAGTCAAACGAGATAATTAGGAGGTGCCCTCTTAAGGGTTAATCACCTACACTAATGTGGTTCTATAACCACTTCCAATTTGATCAGTGGTTAAGCCACATGTAATTAAAACGAAAGTCAAACTAAATTTACGATAAGTTTGACTTTAGAGTAATTAAGCTAAATTAAATGACTAAACAAGAAATTAGAGGCTTACTTAAGGTCCTAGCAAACTTTTCTACACTTGATAATCCTCTTCTTACTGATGGAAGCTCTAGAGCAAGTCCTTTTGAAGTTGTTGCAAATAATGTGCCAAGAACACATGAACTAAGGTCCTTTATATAGCAATGTCCAAGAATTTAGATCACTTCCAGGTGTAATTGGAGGCCCTGGGATCACCCTAGGTGTCCTAGCTACTGATATAAACCGACTTACAGCTCCCTAGGTCGTTACAACCTAGACTAAGGCGGTGGAACAGGAAAACCCACACATGTCACCATTTTTCTGATCTGGGCGTGCTGAGGCGGGCCGCGTAAGACTTAAGGGTGTCTTACGCTGGCCGCATGGACATGTTAAACCGGGAAAACAATTTGAAAGCTGGCAGTTTCTGTCCCTGCTCATTTTTAATCCTTTTTAACTTTATTTTTGGCATCCAAGGTCCTTATAGTTAACTTGTTGAGGCTCAAGGGTGAATAAACTAACTTCGTTAGGCTCGGGTTCGTTAATTATCTCTATGAAAGCAAGTTTTAACAAGTTGACACTTTTGGCCCAAAGTCTTGAAAACATGCTTAACGATATCGAAACCACGTGAAATTTATACCACTTATTCTTAAGAGTATATTTGAATGTTTCGAAGCCTCAGTTTCGTTAAAAGGTGACTCAGAGGTCAGAATCGACATGTTGACACGTTTAACCCTTATAATTAATAATCTTTCGATTATTTTCATAAACTGCTTCACATATCAAATCATTCACCCGTTTAAGAATATATTCATCATGTAAGGTCATTCAGAGGCACAAGTTTGGCATGTTGACACTTTGAGTCCCTGTGGTTTCATAGTTTCACTGTTCGACAACTTCGGTCCTTCAAACTCAATCTTTCGCACCTTTAGAGTTTAGGACACATGTCTATATATAATTGGACACATTTTTACGTGGTGTTACATCCTCACCCCCTTAAAAGAAATTTCGACCCCGAGATTTACTGAAATAAGTGAGGGTATTTCTGTTTCATAGTGGACTAGACTTCCCACGTATACTCGGGACCTCTACGGGCTTCCCATTTGACCTTTACTATAGGCACATGCTTTCTTCGGAGATTTTTAACTTGTCGATCCTCAATCGATATAGGTCTTTCAACGAATCTCAAGCTTTCATCAATCTGCACGTCTTTATGGGACATAGCTAGCGATTCATCATCTAGGCATTTCTTGAGATTACAAATGTGAAAAACATTATGAATTCCGCTTAGCTCCTCAGGCAGGTTTAGCTTATAAGCTACACTGCCGACACATTCGATAATCTCGAATGGCCCAATATACCTAGGGCTTAACTTGCCCTTTTTACCAAAACGCATCACACCATTCCAGGGTGACACTTTTAACAGAACTGTATCGCCTACCTCAAACTTTAGAGGTCTTCACCCCTTATCAGCATAACTTTTCTGCTATCCCTGGCAGCTTTCAGGCGATCCCGAATCTGGACAATCTTGTCTGTTGTTTCAAGGACTATACCAGGTCCTGATAACTGAGCTTCTCCTACTTCTGCCCAACAGACAAGATTGTCCAGATTCGGCCTACTTCTGCCCAACAGACAGGCGTTCTGCATTTCCTACCATATAATGCCTCAAAAGGCGCAGCCTTAATGCTTGTATGGTAGCTATTGTTATAGGAGAACTCGATCAATGGTAGGTGGTCATCCCAATTACCACCTAGATCAATAACACATGCACGAAGCATGTCTTCTAAAGTTTGAATTGTACGCTCACTCTGTCCATCAGTCTGAGGATGGTAAGCGGTACTAAAGTTCAAACGTGTGCCCAAAGATTGTTGGAAACTTTTCCAAAAATGAGAGGTGTATCTAGTATCTCTATCCGAGATAATAGCCACCGGTACGCCATGTAGAGCCACAATCTTATCAACATACAACTGGGCTAACTTATCGGAGCTATGAGTCTCCTGGATGGGTAAGAAATGTGTTGACTTAGTCAGTCTATCAACAATAACCCATATAGTATCATTTCCGTGCCTTGTCTTAGGTAACTTGGTTATGAAGTCCATAGTTACCATTTCCCACTTCCATGTGGGAAGTTCTGGCTGTTGCAACAGGCCTGATGGCTTTTGATGTTTAGCTTTAATCTGAGCACAAGTCAGGCATTTAGCTACATGGGTGGAAATAGATTTCTTCAAACCTATCCACCAATAATTAGGCTTCAAATCTTGATACATCTTGTCACCCCCGGGTGAACTAAGTACTTGGAGTTGTGGGCTTCCTGGAGGATTATATCTCGAAGTCCTCCTTTAATAGGAACCCAAATCCTTCCGTTCATTCTGAGAATTCCATCCTTCCAAGGTGCTAACTGCTCAGCAATTATTCCTAAATTTTCATTTGGAAGGTTATCTTCCAAAACAGCATCTTTCTATGCAGCTAATAGTCTCTCATTCAGGCTATTCTTCAACTCAATGCTCTTGGCATTGATCCTAATTGGTTTAACTCTTTCCTTTCGACTTAGAGCATCAGCGACCACATTCGCTTTACCAGGATGGTAGCGAATTTCACAATCATAATCATTTAAGGTTTCCATCCAACGGAGCTGTCTCATATTGAGCTCTTTTTGATTGAACAAGTGTTGGAGACTTTTGTGATTAGAAAAGATCACACATTTAGTTCCATACAAATAGTGTCTCCATAACTTTAATGCGAATACAACGGCACCCAACTCCAAATCGTGGGTGGTGTAATTCCTTTCATGCACCTTTAGTTGTCGTGATGCATAGGCAATCACTTTGCCTTTTTGCATGAGTACACAACCCATCCCAGTGTGTGAAGCATCACAGTATACGATAAACTCTTCAATTCCATCAGGTAAGGTTAATACCGGAGCATTGCTCAACCTTTGCTTAAGAATCTCGAAGGATTCCTGTTGCTTTGGACCCCAATCAAATTTAATATTCTTCTGGGTCAAAGAAGTTAATGGTGCAGCTATTCTTGAGAAGTTCTCAATGAATCTTCTATAATATCCAGCTAAACCTAGAAAGCTACGTATTTCGGTTGGAGTCTTGGGTGCTTCCCAATTCATTACGGCTTCTACCTTAGCGGGATCTACTTGGATACCTCGCTCACTGACAACATGTCCAAGGAATGGGACTTCACGAAGCCAGAATTCGCATTTGGAGAATTTAGCATAAAGCTTCTCCTGTTGAAGCAATCCTAAGATACATCGAAGATGCTTCTCGTGATTAACCTGGTTACGAGAATAGATGAGTATGTCATCTATGAAGACGATGACAAACTTATCTAAGTATGGTTTGCAGACTCTATTCATGAGGTCCATGAATGCTGCTGGAGCATTAGTGAGCCCAAAAGGCATCACTAAAAACTCGTAATGTCCATATCTTGTTCTGAATGCCGTCTTAGGCACGTCTTCAGTCCTAACCTTAAGTTGATGATACCCAGATCTTAAATCAATCTTAGAGAAGAAGCTCGCTCCTTGGAGCTGATCAAATAAGTCATCGATCCTGGGTAAAGGATAACGATTCTTGATCGTTACTTTATTTAATTCACGATAATCAATGCATAGGCGCATTGATCCGTCCTTCTTTTTCACAAACAGTATTGGAGCTCCCCAAGGTGAAGAACTAGGTCGTATGAAACCTTTCTCCAATAGTTCATCCAATTAAGTTCTGAGTTCCTTCATTTCAGTAGGTGCTAGGCGATAAGGAGCTCGTGCAATGGGTGCAACTCCTGGAACAATGTCTATCCTGAACTCTACTTGCCTCTCAGGAGGTAATCCAGGTAACTTGTCAGGAAAGACATCAGGATACTCAGAGATGATTGGGATGTCCTCAATCTTAGGTTTCGGTTCATTCATAGTCACTTGTGCCATATAAATGACACATCCACTTTTCATACACTGCGCTAACTTGAGAATAGACACATTGCTAGGCAATCCATAATGTGTATCTCCTTGAATAGTGACGGATTCGCCAGAAGGGGTTTTGATAATAACTAGCTTTTTATCACAGGCAATTTGGGCTTGGTTATGCGACAACCAATCCATGCCTAAAACTATATCAAACCTGGCCAATTTCATTGGCAAGAGAGATAGCGGAATAGAATGGTTCTTAATGGATATAGAACATCCATCAAGAAGAGTGGAAGCTGTTTCTAAGGTACCATCAGCAAGCTCTACCTCGTATTTTATGTCTAGAGTCTTAATAGGCAGATTCAATAACTTACAAAACTTATGGTCTACAAAAGACTTATCAGCACCGGAATCAAATAAGACTCTAACATAATTATTATTGACGAGGAAGGTACCTGTTATGACGTTCTCGTCATTCACCGCTTCCCTCGCTTGCATCTGGAAAACTCTCGCGTTGTTCTTCTTTGCCTCCTCGGGCTTCTTTGCATTCTTGGGGCAATTGGTTTTGATGTGCCCCTTTTCATTGCAACCATAGCAAGTTGCATCCTTTATATTTCGGCACTCAACAGATTTGTGCCCTTTCTTTTTACAGATCCCACATGGTTTGGCCTGTGGGTCTTGGTTGCATTTCCAAAAATGCCTTTTGTTACAAGTCTTACATATGGGCTTATCGTTCGACTGCCCCTTTTTGGAACCAGAGTTCCCTTTTCCTTTCTTGTTTGACTGAAGAGACTTATCTTACTCTCTCTTCCTCTTCCCCTCATCAGTGGTTTTCTTTGCCCTACTCCTCACAACATCCAAAGTGAGGGACAAAGATAGATCCACAGCAGATCTATAAGTGGTCGGCTTTGAAGCCTTAACATTCCCTTTTACTTCGGGGGCCAAACCACCGATGAAACGCGCAATGCGTTTGGGTTCAGGAGTGACTAAATATGGTACCAACCTTGACATTGAATTGAAACTAGTCACATAGGATCTACAATCCAGATCCTTCATTATTAAGGTGGGGAAATCAGAATCGTAGCAAGACACTGAAGAAATCTAGAGCTTTTATTGTAATATTTAGATAAAATGGGCAAGGTGGCAATCTTTTAAATAAGGAGAAATCCTTATACCTTGTGCCTATAAATAGAAGACTTATGGTTTTCATTAGAGACTTTTTCCATTTGCTACATTTGAGGAGATAGGAGCTAGAGAGAGAAAGTAGAGAGTGAAAGTAGAGAGAAAGTGCTCTAGGTGATTCACCTTTCTTGTATCTTTTCAGATCTATAATAGAATCACGTTTATAGTACGTTCGTGTACGGATTCCGCACGTTACACGAGTCGGTTCGCAATCGTTTCGGAGTCGAAAACCAGTCCTACAGGTTCTGAGATATGCGGTCTTTAATGCTGTCTTATCATCTGGGTATCATGGTTGTATCTTTTACCGAAAAATAACGGAGACGAAGTCTAGATCTTCCATGATACTATACATACGTGTACATATTGCATACGACCTCAATAAGTGATCAACAATCACATGTCCAAACAAAGTAAGTGCTAAAATATAACAGCTTTCTTGCGGGAGTCAAGTTCGTCTCTTTGTCTGTACGTTGGTACTAACCTGTTCACGGACTTGCTCCAATGCCCTCATGCATCTGAAAATCAAGTTCCTCGTCAATAAGTGATTCTATCACATAGGGCTTGTTTTCAATAAAAAAATAAGTGAGTTTCTCACATCTTTTATACGGTCAAACGGATGATAAGTGGTATACTCACCGGTAAGATGAACTCTCGTGCATACCTTGATACGGGAATGTGTCGTGAGTGGATGAACACCGACAAGTAAGTATAATTCATACCGTAAATCATATCTCCTAATTATGATTACATCTGATAAGTTGAGCTTATGTGGATAATAATACCGATAATTGTGGTAGGATACTTATCTAAAGCTTTAAACAGAAATCATAAACCGTTTTGACAAAGACCGTAAGCTGGTATGATTCTCTTACCTTGAAACTCGTAAAAAGTTTACTTTTGTACAGTTTCCTTATGCTTATTATTGCTTCTCGTTAGTTTACCGCATTTTAAATTCTGTTTAGTATAAGTTGTAAAGTTCGTTTTGATTAGCCGAAGTTGAAACTCGAAGTTTTCTGCCGAAAAGCCCGAAACCGACTTGTTGGTGATTTCACTACTTCATAAAATGTCCTTTTGTATTTGATAAATCTGACACAAGACAAAATCTGTTCAAATTCAAACATTTGTGTTTCTGTGATTGACTGGTCAACGAATACTCCTTAAGGTCTTCGACGAACTTCCTTGGTCGACGAAGATTCAATCTTTGTCGAAGATCATAAGTGGGCTAATTCACTTTGGCCCAACTACAATCTTCGTCTGGCCCAAACCAATCTTCGTTGAGCCCAACCACTCTTCGTCGCAATTCAACCTTCATCAGGGGGTCTAGGTATAAAAGAAGGACCCTGTGCATTATTGGTTTCACTTTTTCAAAACCCACTTCTCACAAACACTGTTCATCATCTCTTTTGCTGAAAACCCTCACCGACTCAAAACATCTGTTTACTTTAACAAATCAAAGGTACCAAAATACACCAAAATCATGATAGAATCTCGTATGACTCTCTGTTTGTATCCGATGACTATGGAACCCGTTTGAGACCTGTTTGTTATTGATGATATCATACTGTTGTCTGCTCATGTCTTTATTTTCTTTTTGCATATAAAATTTGAAATGTTAGATTGTGGTAGGTTGTATGTTTATATTGCTTATCTATTGTTCATGACTCTATCTGGGTTTCTAACAGGGTATACAGGATGTTGATTTTGATTTTGAAAGTGGTTTGGTAAAAAGGATGTTTAGGTTTTGGCAAAATGGTGTTTATATCTTAATGTTGGTCATTTGATTGTGGTTTGCTGTTTGTTTGTTTGATTGAATCAACTGGGATTAAACATGTTTCGGCGAACAATCCTTATGACGAAACCCCCAAATTGATGATGAACCCTAATTGAAGAATCTTCTTGTTCGACGAAGATTCAATCTTCGTCGAGATCTTTGACCTGAGAATCTTCGTCAAGATAAGGCGACGAAGGATCCAATCTTCGTCATTAAAAAGGAACTCCATCACAGGGACCATTCTTCGTCACTCAACACTTAGAAAAATTTCAGTTTTGTCAAATATGTATCCTTTATACAGTATGTATGTCTATAGATGATTAATGTTCACAATGTACATTAAATGTGTATACATGTATGTATCCTATAAGTGTTATGTATTTTTGTCTTATTGCAGGTATTTGTCAAATACAGAATGGGTCCGAAAGCACAAAAACGCAAGCCGACCACCAAGAAAACTAACAAAACGGAAGAAGAAATCATGTCCGAACCTCGACACAATATGGTAGCGTTCTTGGATCCTGAAGGAAAGCTTGATGATTACAAGGAAATTACTCAATGGCTACGGGAATCAAGGATAAACAAAGTCGTTACATTCTCAACACCGGTGTACAAGTCGTTGATTAAGGCCTTCTGGGAAACGGCTAATATCATAGAAGTTGACGGAAAGGAGCTGATTCAAGGGCAGGTTAATCAATTGAACGTAGATGTGTCTCCGGAGATTTTAAACTCTGTTTTGGAACTTTAAGACGATGCAAGCGCTCCAGATGCTATTCCGATCATGTGCACGCGTGGCTGTCTACTTAGAATGAAGTGCACTGGTGATATCTTTGCAGGGCAGATCAATAAAGCTGGATTGCTGCTACGATACAAGTTCTTGTTGCACGTTCTTATTCAATGTATAAGCAAAAGACGTGTTGGATATGATATGGCTAGGAATGATCTCGTCGGATTGATGGTCGCGTTAGTCTTAAACAAGCCGTTCAGCATTTCAAAGTTCATCTTCGTAAACACGAAAGAAAACTTAAGGAGAACGAGATCTCGTACTTTTGGCAACAAATTCTGGATGTATCCCAGATTTATGCAGATGATTATGAATGTTCAACATCCAGGGCTTCCAAAGGCAGATAAAGACATTCTCAAGATTGATGCTATGTTAGAACAGTCTTTATGGATATTTAAGGGTTTTTCTGCTAAGAGATACCTAGAATCTGATCCTCCAAGGAAGATGTTTGGAGCCTTAGCGAACACAGAGTACGTCGCTCCTGCAAATGACAAATGGCGTCATGACGTCAGTCAGATGACGAAGAGCCAAAATTGAAAAAGATGATGGAAGATAAGTTTGGTCGCAAGAATTTGGATTCTTCTGAAAGCGATAGTGACAGTGATGATGCAGGTGGTGATGGTGGAGATGCTGGTGCTATAGCAGCTAGTGCACCTGGTGCTACTAGTGCATCTACTACTGATGCAACTAGTGCTAGTTCAGCAGGAGGTGATGCTGAGGATTCTAAGTCTGACGATAATCAGCCAGAGCCAGGATATGAGTTCTATCTTGACGATCGTGGTGTAAGGCAAGTAAGAAGGATTAGACAGGAGGAGGATGCTGATTATGTTCCTTCTGATACTGAAGCTGAACGTTTGAGGAAGAAACAAACTACTGCTCGAAGAAAGAAAAAGAGCAGGAAGTATATTGGTTCTGCATCTGTACAGCCGACTGTGTCACAACAAGAAACTCTTCACGAGCATAAATGGATCCAAACCTTGGTCTAACGGTTGAAGAAGCTTCTGCTATGATATCTCCTCCTCCTTGATCAACTGAACCACCTCCTGTGGTTACTTCAGCTACTGAAACGCCAATTGTCACTCCACAAGCGGAACCTGCGCGCACAATGGCATCCACCATTCAAGCAACTACATGTCAACAGGCATCAGAATGCCGACAAACAATATTTTCATAAATGCAGCCAGACGAAAAGGTAGATTTCTTATTTTCTCAATTGCAAGTTGTTGCAGGTCAGATTAATAGGCAATCGGAGTTCATGAATGCTACAAGAAGCGGTGTGATAAAGCAACAGTTGGAGATGAATACGCTAAAGTGCACTGTTCAGCGTCAACAAGATTAGATTACGCGCCAACAAGCTGAGATTGAACTACTTAAAGCTGAGAATGCACATTTGAAGGCTGCTGATGAAGAAAGGGAACGCCAATTACAGCAAATGCGAGCTGCTGATAACGCTCGTGGTATTGATATGAATCGTTTGAAAGAAAGAAGCACTGTTGTTCAAAGGTTGGCCGAAACTCTTAAAGCAAACCATGAAGATATGAAAGAATGGTACAACACTCGCAATACCAAGATAACGGATGGGGTTAAGAAAATCAATGATGGTTTCGAGATCGTCAGAAAGCGTGTTAACATTTTGTGGGGTGATCGATGCAAACAACAGGAAGTCTTAAAGAAATGTGATCATGATTCTGAAGATCCGGGTAACCCTGACCCTTCCGCAACATCTGATCAACCATCAGCCACTGCATCTACTCAGATTGTTCCTTTCGAGCCTCCACAGATTGAATCTACACAAGGAACCTCTGGTGGCGTTGTAGAAGAAATACAACAGCTAGAGAGCAGTTCTTACGTTGAAGGATATTTGGCTAGTACATCCTCTGTTCTTAGCTCTGCTGACATTGCTTTACAGGTTGTACATCCTGTATCTGGAGAAGTTCTGGAAGAAGGAGAGTTTGTTACTGAACTCTCAAATGAGCAGTTGCTAGCGTTGAATGAAATGAAAACAGTCGATGATGCTTCTATTGATAATATTCCAAGTGAACCTGAAACTGCAGACATAGAAAATATTGATGAGATTGTTTTTGAAGGAAAAACGAGGAAGTCGACTATGTACGTGAAGATGGAACAGAGTTCAATCCGTTTGATGAAGACTGGTTGAAAGATCAATTGGAAGATATCGAAGAAAAGATAAAGAATCGTGATTCAACAGATGATGCAATCGACTCATTCACAGAATGGAGAAAACAGTCCCTTTCCAAGGTTGCGAAGCCTACACCTTCTGAAACTCAAGTCGATTATTTGAAGTTCGATAAAGAAAAGCCTCTTGGAAAAATACTCAGTTGGATGTTCATGAAGGAAATCCATTGCATGGCGATTAAATGTGAACATGGAATCCAGTATTTCATCGCTTTTGAGTATTCTATCTCTTCCGTTCTATGATGTGGCAGCATTATCAAAGTTGGAGCTGATCAATCGTTCAAAATATGAAGGAGCAACGCTGTTTGCTCGAAAGTTGAAGATAAATCGGAGGATAGGGTGGAAAGACGAGTTATACAAACCATAGTTTCCGATGTATCAGCAGATCAAGTATACGTTGGATCCGTCAACCAACAAGGCAAGATACAAGCTCGTTTATCAGCAGGTGAAGGTTATGGACAATATCCCTTTGATGCCGATGAAGCAGAACTTCTTGGAAAATATGAAGTTGTGGTGTTATGATTCCGATACACAAGAGGCCGTTATTGTGTTAAAAAATGATCAAGAAAATTTCCGCATGCTCGATCCAATGTGGATAATCAACATGTCTGCTTCAGATATCAGAAAGCTGTTCCGTCACGACATATTCTACGAAGACAAGGACGCGCATCAAGCATTACTATTTCAACGCATCGCTTGTTTCTGTTATTACCATGGAATTCATGTTGGAAGCACCTGGTCGGAGAAGCACTGAAGACTCAAAGATCGAAGACCAAGTAACAGACAAGGGGGAGTTTGTTGGTGCCGTTATGTGTCTGTAACTTTGTCTTGTTTATGTTGTATGTTATACGGTCTTTTGTTATCGAGTCTGTTTAGTTCCGTCAAGTCTACCTAGTCGGATATCCTCCTATACTACCTGGTATGATGTTTGTCTCTGTATTTGTAATGTATGTTAAACATATGCTAGTATGCATAATGTT
The DNA here is from genome assembly GCA_030545235.1 of Helianthus tuberosus. NCBI lineage: Eukaryota > Viridiplantae > Streptophyta > Magnoliopsida > Asterales > Asteraceae > Helianthus > Helianthus tuberosus. Next base: position 18,599,980 of record CM060410.1, read on the forward strand.
TACATATTGTTAGTCTTGTCTTATGTCTTCTGTTTTCACTTAGTATATTCTGTCCGTGTTTGAGGGTTGACGAAGAATCAATCTTCGTCAAACTTAATGTTGGGCGAACCTTCATTATTCGTCGATGTATGTGTGTGACGAAGAATCTATCTTCGTCACACATATTCTTCGCCACATCAAGGTTCGTCATGGGACAATATATATTGCTTGGTGTGTTTAACAGTTAAGGCATGAGAGCATAGAGAAACTACTGAGAGTTTATCGTTCAAGCATTGTGTGTATATGTTTGATGTTGTTCTCGTCCTTTTAATCTAAAGTGAGTCTTTGGTTATCTTTGTGTTGCTCGCATTACTTTGTTTGGTTTGCACCGTCACGTGGATTTCGCACTCGTGACCGTGTTTGTGATAAACAGGGACTAGGTTTCGTAATCGATCCTCTGAGAAAATCGGACCTCCATGAAAGGCTGCTACCCCATGAACTGTCATCATTTCTGGAAGATTCTCCGTTACTGTTATTCTTTGCAATTTCGGCATATAATGCAGTGCCTCCTCCACCATTGTTTCCAAATTGAACAGACCAATCACAACCTTCATCTGTCTGAACAATCAAAGCTCTGTTTGCGGGAACAATTGCTCTTTCGTTGTTAGCAACTTGATTTCTGTTGAAAGGATACTGGTTCCCTTGCTGTGGAGGCTTCGTGCATTCTCTTTTAAAATGCCCATTTTCTCTACAGTTGAAACAAGTAACCTTCCTTTTGTCAAAACCATATGGAGTATCCTTGTTGCTCTCCAGATTAGTTCTTCCCGTTCTCTCCATAAACTCTTTTGCTCTCCTCACAGCACTTGCAAACGCCCATTTGATATCAATCAACTCCATCTCATCTTTATCAATTTGAGAGTAGTCCTCACTAGTTAGATTGATGTTGCCAATCTATCCAGCTATCAATCTGCAGTAAGAACTTACCAAGGTGTTTAGAAGCTCCTTGTGTTCTTTGGCAACTTCCACATTAATCTTAGATAGATGTGATGTATCAAGTCTAACGGTGTTTGGGTTGGAAGGTTGAAAGTTGTTACCATATAAAGCTTGATAAGCTCTTGGATCGAATTAAGGTTGAGGTGTAGCAACTTGTGGTATAGGGAAATAGGCACTTGGATCGAATTGGGGTTATGGTAATTGGGTTTGTGGTGCAACAGCTTGTGGTTTAGGGAAATAGGCACTTGGATCGAATTGGGGTTGAGGAGTAGCAACCTGTGGTTTAGGAAAATAGGCACTTGGATCGAAGGCTTGTTGTGAAACTTGTGGCATAAAAGGGTTTGCATTCGATACATATGCTGTCTGAAGCTTCGGTTGCTGACTTCTACTCGCACCTGTGTTAAAACCTCCAAAATACATCTCTGGATTTTGTGGAACTGGAATTCGTTTGGCTTTTTGGATTTCATCTTCATCTTTGTTCTCTAACTTCTGAACGAATTCATAAATGCTACTCACATTCAAAACACCAGTGTGTTTCAGCAACTCAATGAATTGATTCCACTTAGCAGGTAAAGCCTCAGCAAAACGCATAACCATCTCTTGTTTTGATGTGTTGACCTTGTATGAGTACAATTCACTAATCAAATGATAGTACCGAGTAGTCATCTCGCTAAGTGTTTCATTCTCAATGAACAAAAACCCTTTCTTTAACAGATCATGTTGGACCTTTCTTGTTGCTGCATTTCCTTCTCCTCTGGTTTCCAAGATGTCCCACAAATTCTTTGTAGAGGTAGAATAAGCGAATTGATGATAAATATCCTTATGAAGCGCTTGAGTAAGGATAGCAAAGGCCTTCTTCTCAAGATCATAAGCCTTCTAATCACCTTCGGCCATTCCCGCCAAGGTAACTGGATTGGAAACTGCTACTTCGAGAGCTTCATTGAATGGCGTAGTAAAAATCGTCCACAGCTCGGTATTTTGCCCTAGAACATAAGTATGAAAACGACTTTTCCATGATGGATAATCATTCATATGATTTAGCTTTGGCGGACGATTGTTACTTCCCGCTTCACTCTTGCTTATAAGAAGATTTTGAATGCTGTGACTTTGATTAGCAACACATGCCCATTGACTAGCTGCAATCGTTTGTTTAGACATTAAAGACTTTACTCATTGTGAAGGATCTTGACTTAGTTCTGAGCTATCATGCCAATCCCACGGATTTGTACTCATATTTGGTTGTGGTATAAAAACAAAAGCTTGAAAAACCAAATTAAACAAGTTAGTGTGATTTGAAAAGCTTCTGTTGAAATGTTCAACTGTAAACCCACGAAGAACTGGTATCCACGAAAAACCAGTCTACGAAGAATATAATTTTGTGAAAATGGATTTTGTGAGGAAAAAAAAAGACAAAAGACTTTGTATAATTTTGACTAAAACCAAGTTTGACCAAGTTCTTCATACAAATGAAACGTATTTCAAATGGAATATGACAAAATAAGCCTAACAAGACAAAACCTTGGCTCTTCACCACATATAGGACAAAAAATGGGTTCTTCACCAAGTTGAAAACTTGGTCTTTCGTGAGAAACAAGAATGACGAAAGACAGGGGTTTTTCGTGGGAATGAAAAGCAACGAAGAACTGGGGGTTTTTCGTTGACTTAGATGTCACAGGAAGCTGTTAGATATTTTCCAAAACGAATCTTTTCTCTCACACAAGTTGGCAGACAAGATATGCAGACAACCTTACTGAATAACCACAAAATTCAACACACCATCATTCGATGACCAACTTTGTCAAACAAATAATATTATAATGTTTTCAATAATGCAAACAAAATCTCGAACCCATAAAACTTATGAAGATCACTATGAACACATGAGTTTTCCGATGAACTATATGAGTTTTTCGGTGCCAGAAAAATTGTCGAACACAAATTTTGACGTAGAAACTCAAAACAACTTGTACCTTCAAATATCTCCAACGTTTTTAACAAGTTTTAAACAAGAACAACTTCATAATAACATCAGATTTTCGAGCTCTAAAACAGAATTTTTCAAGAAACACAACTGGGTTTTGTATTTTTAACCAAGAAAAACTTAAAAACCCACTCGAAAATCACACCGATAACTCGGTTTCCAACAAGAAATCGAGCCTTACGCTCTTATACCACTTGTAGGTCTTGATACGGATCGTCGGACAACTACGAGATCTTGTTTCGAATACCGTAACGAGTGCGGAATCCACATTACGATATAAACCGAGCGAGAGATAGAATACAAGAAAGATATAACGATTAACGCACACTTGTATTGATTATCAACAGAGATTGTTTACAGAATGATACAATGAAATACAATAAAACTCTCTGAAATAAACTGATGTGTGCAAAATGCAACATATAAATTACATCAACTGTGGCATAAAACTAACCCTTTTTTTAGTACTAATGTTGGAAAAAGTGTGCTTTTGTCTTCCTTTTGCATTTTCAGGATTAAATGAGCTCAAATTAACAAAAGAAGCAAAAAGACATCAAAATCTAACATAAATACAAGAAAAGGAACAAGACGTGACATGCCCGACCCCACGACAGCATCTTCCCAAGCAAAACAAGATAACAGAAGACTGAACACGCCCCGTGCTCAGCCAGCACGGGGGCGTGCCCAAGTGTCAGCAGAAAAGACAAAGTGGTAGAAGCTTCTATTGCTCACCACGGGGCCGTGCTCAGCGGACACGGGGCCGTGGTCAACTATAAGATTCGCACAATCCAGGCAAATCTTCATACTACAAAGATTCTTCTGCACACGGGGTCGTGCTCAGCGGACACGGGGGCGTGGTCAACTAATAAGACAAAGCTGCATTAAATGAAGACAGAGAAGGATGTGGACACGGGGCCGTGCCCGAGCTTCTGTTCAGCCTATAAATAGGAGTGCTTGGCTCAAGCTCAAACCATCCCTTGGCACACCACCTCTCTCACACTTCACCTACCACCCACCACCACCATAACACCATCATCCACCACCATCATCCATTGTCCATCATAGAGTGTGTGAGTCGTCTCGGGATCCAAGATTGATCGTAAGAGTTCTTGACAATCAAGACCGTGTTTTCCTAAGTCTCTTACATCACTTGGTGAAGACAAGTGTCTAGTGTAATACTTTTTATTTCTAATCTTTTCACACTTTTTACTTGGTTTTGTATTAATGACTTTAATAACTAGTTTCTTATGTTGAAGGTGATTCTTCCTTATCGTTTGTCCGTGGTGTCTTGACATTATTTTACTGTCTATATAAAATAAAAGATTTTCACCAATCATATCTCCACGGTCTATATGGAGGTATGTTGGCTACCTGGTCGGGGGTTAAGGGAACAGTTTGGTAAGAGTCTTGCCATTGTTCAGCGTTTAGAGGTCCTGCAATGGACCTGGGTCAAATTTAGCAGGACCTCCTTCAATACTTAACGGTATTGGATGGCGGGGGTCCAAACTCTTTGATCCCCTCATAAGTTAACTACTATTAATACTATAACCCGGCTATTTAGGACTGTATCCCTGCTGGCTCAGACTACTTAGTCGAGGGTAACGGCACCTCCAAAAGAGGGGCATACCGTAATTTGCATTAATAACTTAATTCATTATCTTTCAATAATCCTACCCTTTAGGATTGTATCCTTGCTGACTCAAACTACTGGGTTGAGGGTAACGTCACCTTCAAAAGAGGGGCCTACTACAATAACTAAGATAATCTCTTAAATAAGTGCAAAAGTGCGGAAATAATCAAAGGTTACACTATACACGAGTCGGAACCAAGTGATTCATCTTGTCTATCTTTTTTTATTTTTATTTTCAGCATTTTAGTTAGTTTTTATTTTTCTTAGTTTAAAACATTTTTCTAAATTTTTTGATTTGATTAGACGTTGAGGATAAACCGGTACTAAAAGCTCTTGTGTCCTTGGACGACCTCGGTATCTTACCAACACTATACTACGCTCACGATGGGTGCACTTGCCCATATGTGTGTTTAGTGTTAGTAAATATCGTGTTTTATAAATTTAAAACTTGACTAAAAAAGTGTTAAAGAGGCTTAAAATATACACCTAATATATATAACACTCCACACGCATCAAGTTTTTGGCGCCGTTGCCGGGGACACAAGGATTTTAAGAAAGCTTAAAATCGACGGCCTAATCAGTTTTTTCAAAACCTTTTTAAAACGCACGCACATTTTTCTGCATTTTAGTTTAGTTTTGCATTTACAGTAACCTGTACACGGGGCCGTGTTCGCTGAACATGGGGCCGTGCTGCACATTTTCATAAAAACACCCAGTAACAGAAGCTTGGACACGGGCCGTGCTCACTGAACACGCCCCGTGCTCAACGAAATTAGTAAATTTAATTAAAACGCCCAGATACAGATCCTGAACACGGGGCCGCGCTCACTGAACACGGGGCCGTGTCCAGCCTCTGTTTCCGTTTTTATTTTTGTTTCCTGATCTCGAGACTTGGTTGTGGTCTGCTGAGTGATTCTTATGGATCAATACTCAGGAGGTTACAACTACACCTATGAGGAGGATGATTATAGGGGTAACTATTGCACTAATTGTCGTAACACACACTCGGTTCAAAATAGTCACTCATATCAACCATCAAATTCATACACCTACTATGAGGAGCCCAGGTACGAGCCATCAACTTCATACACATCTTATGAAGACCAAAGGTATGAACCTCCTCCCTCATACTCATATTTTGATGAACCAAGGCATGAGCCTTCATACTAATTGATGGGTGTCGAGTGTTATATATATTAGGTGTATATTTTAAGCCCCTTTAACACTTTTTTAGTCAAGTTTTAAATTTATAAAACACGATATTTACTAACACTAGACACACATATGGGCAAGTGCACCCATCGTGAGCGTAGTATAGTGTTGGTAAGATACCGAGGTCGTCCAAGGACACAAGAGCTTTTAGTACCGGTTTATCCTCAACGTCTAATCAAACCAAAAAGTTTAGAAAAATGTTTTAAACTAAGAAAAATAAAAACTAACTAAAACGCTGAAAATAAAAATAAAATAAAAACAGATAGACAAGATGAATCACTTGGTTCCGACTCGTGTATAGTGTAACCTTTGATTATTTCCGCACTTTTGCACTTATTTAAGAGATTATCTTAGTTATTGTAGTAGGCCCCTCTTTTGAAGGTGACGTTACCCTCAACCCATTAGTTTGAGTCAGCAAGGATACAATCCTAAAGGGTCGAATTATTGAAAGATAATGAATTAAGTTATTAATGCAAATTATGGTAGGCCCCTCTTTTGGAGGTGACGTTACCCTCGACTAAGTAGTCTGAGTCAGCAGGGATACAGTCCTAAATAGTCGGGTTATAGTATTAATAGTAGTTAACTTATGAGGGGATCAAAGAGTTTGGACCCCCGCCATCCAATACCGTTAAGTATTGAAGGAGGTCCTACTAAATTTGACCCAGGACCATTGCAGGACCTCTAAACGCTGAACAATGGCAAGACTCTTACCAAACCGTTCCCTTAACCCCCGACCAGGTAGCCAACATACCTCCATACAGACCGTGGAGATATGAATGGTGAAAATCTTTTATTTTATATAGACAGTAAAATAATGTCAAGACACCACGGACAAACGATAAGGAAGAATCACCTTCAACATAAGAAACTAGTTATTAAAGTCATTAATACAAAACCAAGTAAAAAGTGTGAAAAGATTAGAAATAAAAAGTATTACTGTTGGATCTGAGTTTGTTTTTTATTGTATTTTCGTTTGAGATTAAGATGAAAATGAAAGAGTTGTGCAGCGGAATTAAGATGAAAACAAACTTTGCATACAATCAAACGAGAGTAATACTTTAATCAAACATCTTTTCACAATGAATCGAAAGATTGAATTTGTCTCAACAACGATTACAATGATTGATGAATGAATGCAAACTCCCCCTCAGCCAGAGCTCAGTAGTTTGTTTGTGCAAAGAAGACGATTGTTGCAAAAGAGCTAATAGAACAGCACAAAGTACTGAACTATTTATAGGCACTTGCAAACTACTGAGCATCTTTAGCTGACGTCACCATGAAAGTGACATCTAACCTCCTAACAAACTCTAACCTCTGATCTATACAAACACTGATGTACTAACTACTGCTATTACAATTCATTACATAAAAGACACTTAAACAGCTGCTGCATCCTTCCACTGCTGTGAACCCAGCAGTGCTTGTCCGATCAGCAGTACTTGACTCAAGGCAGTAGATTGAATCAGCAGAGCTTTGGTCTTCCATCAGTCTTTATCATTGGGCAGAAGATGCAAGGCAGCAGTTGCAGGTCAGCACTTAGTAAGATCAGCAGATAGGAGGTCAGTAGATATGAAACCACTTTCAAGGGGAGAGATTTGTATGAACCAACTGTAATCGTCTGCTTATTCTGGATCCACTGCTCTGATCCAGTTTTGGCTTTAATTATCTGTTCCTCTGATAGGGTTCAATCCCAACAATCTCCCCCTGGAACAGATAATGCCAAAACTCTTCATTATTTGTGGAAATCTTTATTGCCTCATCAACAGTTCCCTTATCTGACCTTTAAATTGTAATTCAAAGTCTAGGGCATCTGTATCTTCATCATCCCTGCTAAGTGGAAGATCAAGGAGATCCTGCAAATCTTCAAGACTCAGGCCAAGAGCTTGTTCCCTTGATATTTTCTCCACTTCTCCACCAGACCTGAGCAAAGTCAATACGCAGGTCTGTTTGTCAGTTTCCCACTTTTGTATTTTTGAGCCTGGTGGGTTTCTTGGGAGATGTTTATTTGCAGAAGTATTTGGTGAGGCTGGCCTATTCATGACTGGCTGAGCAGCACTTGCAGTTTGTTCCAATTCAAGATCTTCTTTTATCATTACTTTCGTGCCTTCTTTTACAATGGCATCTCCAGCTAATAGATCTTGAATTGTTTCCATACTAAACTGGTTTTTGCTCCTTCTTTTGTAGACGGCAGCACCAGCTGGAGCAGTGGTTCTTTTGACTTGCAGCTTTGGTGGTTTTTTAGAAACCTCTGCTTTAGAATAGTCAGGCTTTTGAGGAACTGAAGGATCTTTCTTTCTTAATTGTTCCAACTTTTTGTAAGTAGCCCTGACCACATCTTCTTTCCATCTAGCAACTTGTCTTTTGTTTCCATAATCAGCTGCTACCAGTTCCTCTTTCATTCTCCTCAGCTCTTCCTGTTTGTCAGGTACATTCTTTCTAAACTCTGCCCAGTTAGGAGGAGTGTGAGTGACTTTCCTTTTTATCATGTCTTGAATTCTTGCTGCTTCATTTTCAAGTTCAGGAATAGTCCACTCTTTGTACATGTATCTCTCTCCTTTGTACTTCTTGTGAGCCATGATGCTTTCAATGTAGTCTTTCTTCAGAGTTTCAGCTGCTCTTTCAGAAATTTGTTGACTAACATTTTTTGCAAATTGCTCTAGGGATCTGACTTGTGTGAGCAAATATTGACTTCTCTGTGCAATTTCTTTATCAGATTTCCCTTGTGTGTTTTTCTTTGAGATATCCTCTGCTTGCTTGGCCTTGATTTCCAAGTATTCATCAACATTTTTAGGCCAGGGATATCCCTTTATTGATGGCAAACTCCTTTTGGCAGGGTCATCCTCATAGTAAAAAGATTTTATTTCATCTCTAACAGCTGCTAGTTCAAGAGGAAATTGAACACCTGCAGGAGGTAAGGGCTTGTACATTGGAACTGAAGAGAGAGGAACAGGTTTTGGTATTGTGACAAGAGCTGAAGATTTTGAAGATGTTTGTGGTGGTGAAGTGTCATCATCTTTGAGAATTAGTCTTCTCCTTTTTGTAGGAGGGACTGATGATGTTTTGGATGGAACAGTGGTGGTAGATGTAGTGGCAGTGGATTGTGATTGACTAACAGCTGTTGAAACAACTGGTGTTTCAACCACTGTTGTCATTACAACAGATGTTATAACATCTGCTGTCTTCTGCTGTATGTCAGCAGGTGTTGTTTTTGGTGGTGATGATGGTAAAGCAGTGGATGTTGTGTGTGTTGAAGTGGTGTGTGTTGATGGAACAACTGTTTGGCAAGCAGTAGTTTTTGTAACTCCTGATGCATCAGCTGTTTTGTATGGTGGTTTTTGAGCAGACTTTGAACGTCTGGTTGGAATGGATTTGGGTTGCCTCACTTTTCTAGTAGGCTTCTTCTTTTCCTCAACAGGATTTTCATGATCCTTTGACCCAGAAGTACCCTGATCTGGATGATCCATTCTGTCCACCCTGGCTTTCCTTTTGGCCTCTCTATCCCTTTTTACACTTGCAACTACTTCTGCTAGTGCATTTGTTGTCACATCAATTTTCTTGCTGCCATCTGGCAAAGGGATCTTTTTGGTCATGTTTGAATTTTCTGGTTCAAGATAGAGACCATCCTCTATACCCTTCTTTTTCCACTCCTTAATTTTCTCCCCCTTTTTGGCATTATCTTCTGGGAGTTGATAAATGTAGCGTACTTTTGGAGGAGCAGTGCCAGTGGTGTGCAAGATCTGAGTTTTGAGAGCCTTAAAATCAGCCTGAGTGTTCTTGAACCTTGACTCCATTGCATTTCTCAGCTGTTGTACATGTTTTTCATGTTGCTGATCTGCCAGTTGTGCTTGTTGATGGAGAAAAGGTTGAAATAAATCCCAGAGCTCATTTGTAGCAGGTGCCCTTTGTGGAGCAGGTGCTTGAGGTGGAACAGCAGTTGATTGTACCTTTTGTACTTGTAACACCTGTTGTAGCATATCTTTGAGTTCTGCAACAGAGTTATCAAGTTTATCAATGCGATCCGTCAATTTCTGGTACTTTAAACCATCACCCAAGTTAATGGGATCATCTGATTTCCCACTAGCAGTGGTTTTATCAGTGGTAGATGTAGGGAGTATACTCCAAACATTAACCACTGATGCCCCTTTTTTCTTGGTACTGGGGTCTTCTTCCTTCAACACTTGACAACCTTTTGATGTTGCCAGTAGGATAAATAAATCCACTGGTGGTTGGCAGAGGTGCTATAAAAGGAATTGCCTCCAAGGAAGTCTTATTAGTGTAACCACTGTCCAACTGTAAACCAATGGGTTCAACAGTTGTAGTGGCTGCTTCACTTGGACTACCACCAAGAGTTACTTGTAACTCAAGGGGTCTAACCTCCTCAGGTTGTGTTGGTGGGTTAGCAAAGATTGATACATCAGACCCAGTCAGTTGTTGAGGTATATTCTCATTGATAGGTGATTGAGAAGGACTGGTTAATGCCTGGTTCAAATCAATTGCATCCAACAGTAGTTTAGTTGGTTGGGGAATTGTGGATGTGAAGGGTGGTGTAGAAAGTGGATTTGCCCCGGGTATTGAGCTGTGGATGATAGAAACGAGTGTTTCCAGAGCATCATGATGTGGAGACCCTATTTGTACAACCTGTTCTTTTTGTGAAGAAGCAGGAGGAGTTTTGGTTATGGGTTGAGATATTTGTACCAACTGCTGTGAGGAAGTAGCAGCAGTGGTTTCTTGTGACTTTTGTGTTGTCACTGGCAGAAGCTCTGGTATCTCATCCTCCAGAGATGCCTTTTTGATGGTTTTGGGGGGTTTTTGTGTTTTTCTTTTTGTTGGCTTTTTGGTGATTTTAGGTGTGGGTTTCAAAACAGTTGTTCTGCTACTTTGATCACCTTGAGCAGTGGGCTCAGCAGCAGATACCTGAGGAGCAGTTGTAACTTGTAACTGCTAAAATCTGCTCAGGCACCTCTGCTTGTGTTTTGCAAGGTGCTAACATTCTTGAAAAAGTTTCAGTTGTTAAACTGTTTATTTGAGTAGAATCACCTTGGTTTATTACAGCTAAATCATCCTTACTGAATTTCTTTGCAAAATAGTAACTTAAAAACCTTGGAAACAGTAAGAATGATTTTGTTTCAACATTATTAACCAAATCTTTAAAAATTTCTCGAGAATAGTTAAAATTTTCTCCTTGAAGAATTGCATATCCTAGATTTTGAATCTTTAAAGGGATTTCATTGAAAGAAGTGGTTTTGTTTGAAACACATAGTAGGAGGGTATGAAATAAAAATCTGGTTGCAGACGGAAAATAGCCTTTTTCCAAGGTAATTTTCTTCATCATGGTGGCTTCATACCCTCTCTCAATGAAGTCAGTTTGTAACTCGTTTTTAGTGAAAGAAATTTTACCTTCCTGATCACCGAGTTGAAAAACCTCTGAAAAGGATTGTGGCGTGATTTTGACAGCTTTACCTTTTATAGAAGAGTTTATGGTGGTTGCAGTGTCTCCTTGTTTTTCAAGGGTTGCATTCTTCCAGAACTCCCTTAGGGTTGCCAAATAGATTGGTGCATCGGCAGTGAACAAAGTTTTGTACTTTGATTTTGCCATGATTTCAATGATGGAATCGAAAACTTTGGTGGTTCCTGGTTTTGTGAGAAGACCCAGGAGATTGTGAGATGGTTTATGTGGAATTTCAGTAGAGATTGCCTTTTGAGAGGCTGTTTTCGATGATGATTTTGATGAGGGTTTTGAAGATGACTTCGATTTTGTCATTTTGAAGATGAATGATCGAAGAAATTTGCGAGAGATGAGAAGAAAAACTGTTTTGAGAAGAGAATTTTTTAAGAATTCAATTCGACAGTAAAACCCTGTTTTAGTGAAGAATGGGGGAATTTATAGGGAAGAAAGTGAATGCTGAGGTGGCAGCCGTTACAAAAGGTCTGACCAATATGTACTGCCCACGTGACAAACCCTGGTGAAAGTGAAGGACAGTACTTGTGTGATAGGGACTGATGAAGGCAGTGGTATGAAAGCAGTGGATGATTTTCACTATCAGTGGATAGCAGATCAGTGGATAAGACACTGCTTATGAACAACAGAGTTTATCAAAGGAATGAGAGAGCAGGGGTTGACTTTCAGCAGTGGACAGACTTTTGAAGTAGAGCAGACTTTTGAACAATCAGTGGTTAATGGCAGACTTTTAAGGATTATTAATGAAAAATATCATTTTTAGCTATTTTTAAGGATGGAGTTTTGATTTTCTGAAAACATTTTGTTGCTTTTATTCATAGAAAAACAAGATGTTGCTTGTTATTCCATGTTCAGCATCCCAATCCTAGAGACCAAACTTTCAAAGGTGGCTGTATCAAGTGCTTTTGTGAGCACATCAGCCAGCTGGTCTTTAGTTGGGACATGATGCAGAGAAATCAAACCTTTTTCATAGTAATCCCTCACAAAGTGATGTCTGATGTCGATATGTTTGGTGGTTGAATGGGAAACTGGATTTTTGATGATATTTTCTGCTGCCTGACTGTCCAACATGAGTGGTGTCTTTAAGGCAGTGATACCAAAATTCAGTAACTGATTTTGAAGCCACAGGAGTTGGGCTGTACAGCTTGCAGCAGCAATGTATTCAGCTTCAGCAGTGGATGTTGAAACAGCTGCTTGCTTTTTGCTTTGCCAAGAAACTAAGCAATCACCTAGAAACTGGCACCCTCCTGATGTGGACTTCCTTGTTGTGTTGCATCCAGCAAAGTCACTGTCTGAGAAACCTGAAAACTTGATGTTCCCATTAGCTGGATACCAGATACCAAGTGTGGGAGCACCTTTTATGTATCTGAAGATCCTTTTTACAGCAATGAGATTTGATTTTCTGGGAGCTGATTGACTTCTTGCACAGACACATGTTGCAAACATGATGTCTGGTCTAGATGCAGTTAGGTACAGTAAAGACCCAATCATGCTTCTATAAAGTGTTTGGTCAATCAGCTCATCTTTTTCATCAGACATGACCAGCTTATTTGTTGCCATGGGTGTGCTGCATGGTTTACAATCATTCATATCAAATTTGGTTAAAAGTTCTTTAGCATATTTGCTTTGATGAATGAAAGTTCCATTTTGCATTTGCTGAACTTGGAGACCAAGAAAGCATTGCAGCTCACCCATTGCACTCATTTCAAACTCAGCTGTCATGAGTTCTCTAAACTCTTCACACATTGAATTACATGTGCTTCCAAAAATAATGTCATCCACATAAATCTGGACAATCATTAAATCCTTCCCTCTCCATTTTAAAAACAGTGTTTTATCAATGGTACCTCTTTTGAAACCATTTGAGAGTAGGAAGTTGGAAAGAGTTTCATACCAGGCTCTTGGTGCTTGTTTCAAGCCATACAAGGCTTTGTTTAGCCTGTAGACATAATCTGGATAAAATGGATCCTCAAAACCTGGAGGTTGACAAACATATACCTCTTCTTGAATTGTACCATAGAGGAAAGCACTTTTGATATCCATTTGAAACACCTTCATGTTGTGGTTGACAGCAAAGGCCAGGAACAGTCTAATGGCTTCCAATCTTGCAACAGGGGCAAATGTTTCATCATAATCAATCCCCTCTTCCTGTCTGTAACCTTGAACCACAAGCCTAGCTTTATTTTTGACAACAATACCCCTTTCATCAGTTTTGTTCTTGAAGACCCACTTTGTGCCAATAGGACTAACCTCTTCTGGCAGTGGTACAAGCTCCCATACTTGTTGTCTTTTAAACTGTTGGAGCTCCTCTTGCATGGCTTCTACCCAGCTGTTGTCTTTCAGTGCCTCTTGGTACTTGACTGGCTGATGGAGTGATAGAAAACCAGCAAAAAGACAAATGTTTTGGGTTTGGCTTCTTGTGAGCACCCCTTCATTTATGTTGCCAATGATTTGATCAGGTGGATGAGATCTCAAGAAGATTAAATCTCCTTGGTATGGTATGATGGCATTTGTTGGTGAAGGCTGCAAATGTGTATCATCTGAGCTAACCACTGCTGGGGACTTTGATGATCCAGCAGTGGCTTCAAAAGGTGGTGGAATAGGAGGTAATGAAGTGGATAACTGCTGACTTTTATCCACTGTTTGAGGAGTTTTGTCAGCAGTGTTTGAGGATGTGGAAGCAGTGGTTGATGGGCTACTTTGGTCAACAACTGTTGAGGTAGCAGTGGTTGAGCTTTGACAACTGTTTTGAACAGCTGGTGCTTTTCCCTTTGTGGCAGACCTTTGAGGGATGATGATTTCATACCCATAGTCTGGTGTTGTATCCTCTGATGAACCTGCACTGTTAGTCTTGACAGCAGTATTTTCAAAAGTGAATTTTTCAAGATCAAACAGATCTGCAGGGTTTGCTGGGATTTTCATTGATGAAAGTTCATTGAACTTTACATTCAAAGTCTCCTCCACTGCCTTGGTCCGTGTATTGAACACTTTGTAGGCCTTGGCAGTGGTTGAGTATCCCAAATGATAACCACAATCAATTTTGGCTGCAAATTTTGAAATGGAATCTTTTAAGTTCAAAATAAAGCATGGGCAGCCAAACACTTTGAAATATGAGATCAGTGGTTTAATTTTATACAGAATTTCATAGGCAGTCTTTTTGTGCCTGGGGTTTATTAAAACTCTGTTCTGAACATAGCAAGCAGTGTTTACTGCCTCTGCCCAGAAAGTTAATGGCAAACCTGAATCTGCAAGCATGGTTCTGGCAGCCTCAATCAGAGTTCTGTTCTTCCTTTCCACTACCCCATTCTGCTATGGTGTTCTAGGAATGCTGTACTGCCTTACAATCCCTTTCTTCACACAGAAGGCATCCAACTCCCTATTTTTGAATTCTGTGCCATTATCACTCCTGAAGCTTTTCACTGGAAGGTCAAATTGCTTTTCAACCTGTATTACAAAGTCTTGCAAAATGCCTGCAGTTTCATCTTTTGAGTGCAAAAAGAAAGTCCATGTGAACCTAGAAAAGTCATCAACAATAACCAAACAATATCTTTTCTTTTTGAGGCTCATGACTTGAACTGGGCCAAACAAATCCATGTGTAGCATTTGCAAACACTGGGTTATTTTGGACTCTTCAATGGACTTGTAAGAACTTTTATGCTGTTTTCCTTTTAAACAGGAAATGCAATGTTCAGGACATGAAAACAATTTTTGTGGTAGGCCTCTCACCAAACCATTTTTTGAAATTTCTGTGAGTGTCTTAAGATTTGTGTGCCCCAGCCTTCTGTGCCAAAGTTCTGTCTCTTTGTTAGAGGCAGCTGAGAACAGACAGGCATCAGCTCTGGGACACTCTTTTGACATGTCAACAACATAAACATTGCCACTTCTTTGAGCAACAAGTTTAGTTTGACCTGTTTTGATTATTGCTTCAATCTTTTTGACCATTTCTGGTCCAACAATCCTACAACAGTCTTTTATGAAGAATGACCCAAATCCCCTGTCACTCATTTGGGACACACTCAGAAGGTTGAATTTTAGATTGTCTATCAGATTGACATTTTCAAATTTTACTTTTCCAGACTGCACTGTACCAGACCCTAAAACCTTCCCTTTACTATTATTCCCAAAGGATATATCACCCCCTCCATGGATTTTGAAGTCTTTGAGGAGGGCTTTACATCCTGTCATGTGCCGGGAGCCTCCACTATCTACATACCATAGACTATCAAAGCATGCAGAAGCTCCCTGCACATGAAGTAAAAGGATTAGTTCATTAAGGTCTCCAAATCCAACAAGGCTTTGGATGGGGTCTCAACAGTGTCTGGGATGGATGCAGAATGATGGACAGTGGTTAAGTCAGGGGTTTGGACTGTTTTAGGACAGTGTTTCTCTAACCACTGTTGTGGGTCCTGACCAATCACCTGTTGGTAACCAAAAGGATGCCTGTTCACTCTGGGTTTAGAGGACCTTTTGTAGGCCTCATAAACGTGTGGAATCCTTTGGTAAGACTGTTTTTCCTTGCCTTTTCTGAACTGATTGGCAGGGGGTGCATCAGTAACCTGAACATCTCTTTTGACAGATGTTTGGTTCAGCTGTTTTATGACAGCTGTTTCAACTGGCACAAACAGTGGTTGTTTCTTGGTGAATTTGACAGATGTTGATGATGATGATGGACTCAAGGATGTTTTAGCCATGTACTCATTCTTTTTCACATCAAAGTTTTTGAGATACACACATGCTTGAGTTTTGTGGTTAGTTTTTCCACAAACAATGCAGCTTTCTGCTGAAACAATGACACTTGTTCTGTTTAAATCATAAGCTTTTAAGTGGAAACAGTCTTTTGTTAGATGGTTCCTTTTCTCACAGAATTCACAAAACAAGTTGTCAATTTTTTCTTTCTTCTTTCTCTTTTCAGACTCCTTTGCAGCAGAGGTTTTAACCACTGCTGGGATGTCCTTGAGAGGTATGACTTTAGCTTTTGGAGCTTTAACACCATCAGTTGATGTAAAGTCCATTGGCTTGAAATTTTCAAGAATATCACACTCATCAGACCATTTTGGTTTAAACTGATGATCTTCAAGCTCCTTGAAAGTGGAGGAGCCCATTGGTCTGGTAAGTGTGATTTTGTTACCAAGTTTGTCAGTGATTTTCACTTCTTGGCCATTCTTGTTTGTGGGGATGAGCTCAGTAGCTTCATCAGTGGTTTGGACAGATTTTTCAAAAGCAATATGTTCATCATCATATTTTCTATAACCAACCCCAAATTTCACATTGCTTTCAATCTGTTTAGCAAGCATCACCTCATATCCTCTGCAGGATTCCACCCATCTTTCACAAGTAATCTGGGTGGATTCCAACTCCTTTTTACAAACTTGGTATTTTTCTACCATAGTTTGAAGTTGGGTTTTGGTGATGCTTTGCTCTTCTTTTAGACAGCTGATTTCTTTTTCCTTTTCAGTCAATTTGTTTTTAAGTTCTTTTAAAGACTTTTCAAATTTAACCTCATCAGTCAAGATTTTATCCCGAAGGTTTTCATTCACCTCTTTGATGTTAGCAAAAGCAATTATGCAATTGTCAGAACACAGTTTTTCAAGAACTTGAGGAGATACCTTGGCAGCTGCCATCATTGCACAATCACATTGATGATCTTCCTCATCATCAGCTTTCACCTTCTTTTCACCAGCCTTTTCTTCCTTCTCTTCTTGTTTGTCCTCTTCGGACCATGGATCTGTCAGTGGTTCAATCAGGGAACCTGAACTTTCTCCCAACAGTAGTTCACCAGCCACAGCAGTAACCACTGCTTCAGTCACCTCTTCCACTGTTTCAAAGCTCTGCTGCTCCTCCTCAGTTTCAACCCCCTCCTGTATTGACTCTAATGCCATCAAACAAAACTCATCATGAGAAGAATCATTAGAAGCATAGAGTGCAAAATTTTCATCACTAAGGTCTTCAGGCATACTGCTCCAGTCAACAAACCCTTGAGTAAAAAAACTTTGTTGATCTGGTTGTGCTGCTGCTGGAGCAGTGGTTTGAGGTGCAACAGGTTGCACTTGTACCTGTGGAGCAGGGGTTTGAACATATTGGATTTGTGGAACAGTAGTTTGGACATAATGTACTGGCACAGGGGCAGCAGCATAGTGAGCAGTGTTCACTTGAGCTGCTGGGGCATATTGGGCATAGTGCACAGTGCTTTGGTTTCGAGGTCTAGGATTTGAGCTAGGATGAGTAATTATGGGACCAGTAGTTTGACTCCTGCATTCCCTAGCGAAATGTCCCAACCTATTACACTTGTAGCACTTGATTTTCGATTTATCCAACCCAACCCTTAGATTCCCATGCAAACCTGGGAATTTTCGCCCTGTTCTTTTGTAAAATTTGATAGTTCTAACACTTAGCAAAGCCAGTTGGTGCAGAATGTCCATTTCCTCTAAGTCAGTGGGATCAAAATGTTGTAAATCATTGAGTTCAAAGCTTAGATTATCTGATATCTGGTTTTCGTTAGCAGTGAATGCATAACTTGCAGAGTGAGGATCAGGGTTGTTAAAATTTGCACCAGCAGTTATGTCAATAAAGTGATCATAACCCTGATCCTTACCACTGCTCCCAGATTCTTCTTGACCCAGAAGAGCAGTATTACCGAAGGTGTAATCATCGGTAACTTTTCCTGACTCTTGTAACCTCCTTTTCTGGTTCAACTCCCTTTCGTAAGTCAGGAGTCGACCGTGGAGTTGGGTCAAGGTCAGATCCTTGAATTCAGGTGAGTTTCGGGTGACAAAAGCTATGGTGTCCCATTTTTCTGGCAGTGACCTGAGGAACCTGCTATTTTGAGTTGAGTTTGTAAAAGTAGTGTTAACAAGCCTCAGTTCACTGATGAGACAACTGAAACGCTCAAATTGTTGCGTTAGTGATTCACCTTTAACGTAGCAAAATGTTTCATACTGTTGGTTCAGGATTTCCCTGTTGCTTTCTATGACTTCTTCAGTCCCCCCAAACTGTTCCTTAAGTGCGTCCCATAACTCTTTGGCACTGTTACAGTGTAACAGTCCAGCATATATCTCATTGGGCAGCGCTGATGCTATGATGCTAAAGGCTTTAGCATCTAGTTCGATCTTTTGAAAGTCGGTTTCGGTATAATTTTCAACTGGTTTTGGAACGAACTTTTTAGCATCTTCAGCGCTTGGCACTGAAGGAACATGGGGACCATAAATGACAGACCTCCAACAACCTGTGCTTTGTTGAGCAAGGATGTGACCCATCCTTCTCTGCCAGATGTTGTACTCATTTCTTTTTAGCATAGGTGGTTTAAAAAGTGAGCCGATGTTGTTTTTATCATCCTGAGATTGTGACGTCATTCTTGTTGTTTTACAGACACTGAGAAATCAACTTTAATGGTGATTAATCCTTGCTCTGTTTTTCAACGGACGAACAAACGATCAGTATCAACTGTTGTGAGCTGAACTATTTATGTCAAAATGATTGTTAAATCAAATTTGACTGTCCAAGCTCTGATACCAATTGTTGGATCTGAGTTTGTTTTTTATTGTATTTTCGTTTGAGATTAAGATGAAAATGAAAGAGTTGTGCAGCGGAATTAAGATGAAAACAAACTTTGCATACAATCAAACGAGAGTAATACTTTAATCAAACATCTTTTCACAATGAATCGAAAGATTGAATTTGTTTCAACAACGATTACAATGATTGATGAATGAATGCAAACTCCCCCTCAGCCAGAGCTCAGTAGTTTGTTCGTGCAAAGAAGACGATTGTTGCAAAAGAGCTAATAGAACAGTACAAAGTACTAAACTATTTATAGGCACTTGCAAACTACTGAGCATCTTTAGCTGACGTCACCATGAAAGTGACATCTAACCTCCTAACAAACTCTAACCTCTGATCTATACAAACACTGATGTACTAACTACTGCTATTACAATTCATTACATAAAAGACACTTAAACAGCTGCTGCATCCTTCCACTGCTGTGAACCCAGCAGTGCTTGTCCGGATCAGCAGTACTTGACTCAAGGCAGTAGATTGAATCAGCAGAGCTTTCGTCTTCCATCAGTCTTTATCATTGGGCAGAAGATGCAAGGCAGCAGTTGCAGGTCAGCACTTAGTAAGATCAGCAGATAGGAGGTCAGTAGATATGAAACCACTTTCAAAGGGAGAGATTTGTATGAACCAACTGTAATCGTCTGCTTATTCTGGATCCACTGCTCTGATCCAGTTTTGGCTTTAATTATCTGTTCCTCTGATAGGGTTCAATCCCAACAATTACACTAGACACTTGTCTTCACCAAGTGATGTAAGAGACTTAGGCAAACATGGCCTTGATTGTCAAGAACTCTTACGATCAATCTTGGATCCCGAGATGACTCACACACTCTATGATAGACAATGGATGATGGTGGTGGATGATGGTGTTATGGTGGTGGTGGTGGGTGGTAGGTGAAGTGTGAGAGAGGTGGTGTGCCAAGGGATGGTTTGAGCTTGAGCCAAGCACTCCTATTTATAGGCTGAACAGAAGCTCGGGCACGGCCCCGTGTCCAGTGGGCATGGCCCCGTGTCCACATCCTCTCTTTCTTCATTTAATGCAGCTTTGTCTTATTAGTTGACCACGCCCCCGTGTCCGCTGAGCACGACCCCGTGTGCAGAAGAATCTTTGTACTATGAAGATTTGCCTAGATTGTGCAATTCTTATAGTTGACCAAGGCCCCGTGTCCGCTGAGCACGACCCCGTGGTGGCCAATAGAAGCTTCTACCACTTTGTCTTTTCTGCTGACACTTGGGCACGCCCCCGTGCTGGCTGAGCACGGGGCGTGTTCTGTCTTCTATTGTCTTGTTTTGCTTGGGAAGATGCTGTCGTGGGGTTGGGCATGTCACGTCTTGTTCCTTTTCTTGTATTTATGTTAGATTTTGATGTCTTTTTGCTTCTTTTGTTAATTTGAGCTCATTTAATCCTGAAAATGCAAAAGGAAGACAAAAGCACACTTTTTCCAACATTGTACTAAAAAAGGGGTTAGTTTTATGCCACAATTGATGTAATTTATATGTTGCATTTTGCACACATCAAATACCCCCACACTTGAATCTTTGCTTGTCCTCAAGCAAAACTCTTTAATATGTGGCTATTACACTCCCAAATGGAATGGGTAGAGAAGAAGGTTTTTGGGCTTGTCATAGAGTGTCGGGATTTCCAAGATTCTTTATTTAGTTTTATTTTTATTTATTTACAATCCTATTCGTCATGATTTATTTAAAACTTTTCATAAGATAAATTACTTATTAGGGCATAACATGCCTCTTTAAAATTCTATTTATATACAAGTTCACATACCTCACGGGGATCACTCAACACTCGGCCGAAGATGTATTTTTGTGGATCACTCGAGAGCGGCATAGAACTTACTCCTACCATAGGCTTGCCAAGCAATCAATCCTCCTCCTTTTTAACTTATATACCTTTGTAAATATCAAGAGGACTTTTGGGTGAAGCTATTATTCAAACAAAGTTATTTTTGATGAACTTGTTTGTTTATTTTCTTTTGCTTCATCATCAACACAAAAATATTTTTTTTTTTGAAAAGTCATACGAAAGACCGAGCTAGTTACTAAAACAAAGGGTTAAAAATGAAAAAGCGGCTATTCACACAAGAAACGTCGTGGCAAGTTCTAGAGTCGTAAGGACCGGGAATGTATCGTCGTGGCAAGTTCTAGAGTCGTAAGAACCAAGCGGCTATTCACACAAGAAACGAAAAATGAGCATTTAGTTTAAAGATATGTAATTGTATGCTCAATAAAGGCTCAAAACTCACTTTTGTGGGAATGGGTTTTTATGTGATCGAGTATATATAATCAAATTTTAACTAAGTTTGTCATGCCTTTTCATAATTTTCTTATGTTGGTTCTTTTTATCACGACGCTATCGGTTGTAAATTCGTAAAAATATAACCTTTTTAGAACATGAAATTCCCGAGTTGAACCTAGACAAGTAGAAAAATGAAAATTTTTTTGAAAAAATTTGGGGTGATTAGCGGTTCCAATAGAGTTTTGTGTAAGGCTTATATTTAGGACTTGTAAGATTCAAGGTTTTAGCATCCCCCCCCCCCCCTCATACTTAAATTACACATTATCCTCAATGTGTCCCAAAAATAAGTTTTTTAGGTTGATTGAATGTGTAAAAAGGTGTAAAAAGCAAAAATTTTGTGTTACTAGGCGCTGAACACGGCCCCGTGTTGTCCGGGCACGGCCCCGTGTTCAAGTGCCAGTAACAAAATTGAATCAAGAGAAACAGAAGCCTAGACACGGGGGCGTGTTGAGTGAACACGGCCCGTGTCCAGTTACCTGAACTGGGTCTTTTTCTGCAGACTGTGCAGCACGGGGCCGTGTTGGGCGGACACGGCCCGTGCCGAACTTACTGTAAACGAAGAATTTTGTCGAATGGTCCTGTCTTCCTGCATGGGGTGCTGGTTCAAGTTTCCCTTGTATCCTTTGCCATCTCAAGTGTGTTTTATTTATTTCAATACCACCCAAACACCAAATTAACTAAAACCATCATTCATTAATCATAGAGAGAATTACATAATAGTCCTAAAAATGAAAAATAAAGCAGAAAATAAAAGTTAATAGTCCTAATATTAGATAGGTCAAGTGATCCGTAAAATCTTCCTAAGGAGTTCTACTTCTACAATAAGAACCAAAATTCCGGAAATAGACTTCCGGTCTAAAAGCCTTGTAGAACTCCAAGCCGAACGGTGTCCCCTAGATGTTGCTAGAGCCATTCTTCTATCTCCCTCGGGATAAGGGATGCGACTTCATGTTCCTCAACATCTTGTGGAGGGGGAGCGACACCGATCGGAACCCCTTGTAGTATGTCTCGAGGGGGCTCCGGATGTAAGGCGTACCATTCAGTCGGAATGATGACTTCCGGTACCACATTCCATGCCCTTTGGGTGATAATTGGTACCAAAGGAGGAGAGGCGAGAAGGTTCAACCTTTGGTGCAAAAGGTTGACTTCCCGGAGACATCCTTCTAGTCCCACCGTCAAATGGTTAATACGGTCAACCAATGCCTCTTCCACACTTGTTACTTCATCAAGGGCTTCTCTTAAGGCATAAACATAGTTTACAAGAGAATCTTCAACCGTTGATGATCTTCTCCCCTGCCGGTTGTTTCTGGACTATGACGAAGAGTTTCCGCTTGTTCTGCTTGCCATACTGAGAAAACATACCGAAAAGAGTTCAATTTTATGGAACATTACTTCGGACACGGCCCCGTGTTCAGCGAACACGGCCCCGTGTTCAGATGTCTGCAGGATTTAAGAACAAGGAATCTTGGAGTTTTAAATTGTTTTCATGATTTTTAAAGCATTTTTGAATATAAACAACTTAAAACATTGTTGTAGAACTTATTTTTAACAAGATTCCATGAACACAAATCTAACAAACATCTCAATAAGGCTTGAAATTATGGAAGGTTCAAGCTTTAATGGAAGTATGAGAAAAATTGAAGAAGATGATAGTGGATAAAAGAGGAAAGGACAAGAAGATAGTTGAGAAACTTCTTTTAGAAAATACCTAGGATGGTATGTGAGAATATTCCCCAAATCTCTGTCCCTGGAATGGTTCAAATGTGCAGGATTCTTGGCTGCATTTATAGAGAACGACAGTACGTTGCGCACGGCCCCGTGTCAGCTGGACACGGCCCCGTGTGCAGATGGAATCCTGACACATTTTTGTCCGTATTCTGACAAAATCAGAAGAGAATCTTTGGGTGGACACGGGGGCGTGCTGACCTGGGCACGGCCCCGTGTCTAGAAGCTGTCTTAAGGAATTCGTCTATTTTCAAGGAACTTTTTCGGATCGGGCGGTTCCTTACTGGATGGAACAACCCCAAAGTGCCTAAGATACCTTAATTGATCTAGATTAAGACGAGAACGCAAGAGGTTGTCGGTGAGGGTGATTCCTATGCTATATGTAGGTGGACAAGTCCAACCCTTTTCCGGGCTCTCGTTAAAGAAGGTGTATGTCGAATCACTCAGGTCTATGTATGCATCAAACGAAATTGATGGGGAGTCCTTCATGGCACAATCGACACAGGGACAACTAGGGGTGCAAACGAGCCGAGCCGAGACCGAGCTTGACCAGGCTCGAGCTCGAGCTCGATTAACTTATGAGAGCTCGGGCTCGAGCTCGGCTCGATTCGAGCTTTGTTTTCAAAGCTCGAGCTCTGCTCGTTTGTATTTTCTCAAGCTCGAGCTCGGCTCGGGCTCGGCTCATTTATTTTGTACTAATTAGCATATTAAATAAAAATAATATAAATAATAGACTTTTTAGGCTCGCGAGCTCGATAAGTGAAGCTCGGGCTCGGGCTCGTTTACTAAATAAGCTAATTTTTAGGTACGAGGTCGGCTTGTGAACTAGTTTAAATAAGCTCGGCTCGACTCAGCTCGTTTACACTAAGGCTCGACGAGCCTAACGAGCTTCACATGCGAGGCTCGAGCTCGGGCTTGATAAACAAACGAGCTTTGTTTTGAGGCTCAAGCTCGGCTCGGGCTCGATAAGGCTCGGCTCGTTTCGAGCTTTTTCTCGAGCCGATTTCGAGTAGCTCGCGAGCCAGCTCGGCTCGTTTGCACCCCTAGGGACAACTATCGCTCAAGTCCTTGCTAGAGTTAGGAGTATCGTCGAGTGTTATATATATTAGGTGTATATTTTAAGCCTCTTTAACACTTTTTTAATCAAGTTTTAAATTTATAAAACACGATATTTACTAACACTAGACACACATATGGGCAAGTGCACCCATCGTGAGCGTAGTATAGTGTTGGTAAGATACCGAGGTCGTCCAAGGACACAAGAGCTTTTAGTACCGGTTTATCCTCAACGTCTAATCAAACCAAAAAGTTTAGAAAAATGTTTTAAACTAAGAAAAATAAAAACTAACTAAAATGCTGAAAATAAAAAAAATAAAAACAGATAGACAAGATGAATCACTTGGTTCCGACTCGTGTATAGTGTAACCTTTGATTATTTCCGCACTTTTGCACTTATTTAAGAGATTATCTTAGTTATTGTAGTAGGCCCCTCTTTTGAAGGTGTCGTTACCCTCAACCCAGTAGTTTGAGTCAGCAAGGATACAATCCTAAAGGGTCGGATTATTGAAAGATAATGAATTAATTTATTAATGCAAATTATGGTAGGCCCCTCTTTTGGAGGTGACGTTACCCTCGACTAAGTAGTCTGAGTCAGCATTTATACAGTCCTAAATAGTCGGGTTATAGTATTAATAGTAGTTAACTTATGAGGGGATCAAAGAGTTTGGACCCCCGCCATCCAATACCGTTAAGTATTGAAGGAGGTCCTACTAAATTTGACCCAGGTCCATTGCAGGACCTCTAAACGCTGAACAATGGCAAGACTCTTACCAAACCGTTCCCTTAACCCCCGACCAGGTAGCCAACATACCTCCATATAGACCGTGGAGATATGAATGGTGAAAATATTTTATTTTATATAGACAGTAAAATAATGTCAAGACACCACGGACAAACGATAAGGAAGAATCACCTTCAACATAAGAAACTAGTTATTAAAGTCATTAATACAAAACCAAGTAAAAAGTGCGAAAAGATTAGAAATAAAAAGTATTGCACTAGACACTTGTCTTCACCAAGTGATGTAAGAGACTTAGGCAAACATGGCCTTGATTGTCAAGAACTCTTACGATCAATCTTGGATCCCGAGACGACTCACACACTCTATGATGGACAATGGATGATGGTGGTGGATGATGGTGTTATGGTGGTGGTGGGTGGTGGGTGAAGTGTGAGAGAGGTGGTTTGCCAAGGGATGGTTTGAGCTTGAGCCAAGCACTCCTATTTATAGGCTGAACAGAAGCTCGGGCACGGCCCCGTGTCCACATCCTCTCTTTCTTCATTTAATGCAGCTTTGTCTTATTAGTTGACCACGCCCCCGTGTCCGCTGAGCACGACCCCGTGTGTAGAAGAATCTTTGTACTATGAAGATTTGCCTAGATTGTGCGAATCTTATTGTTGACCACGGCCCCGTGTCCGCTGAGCACGGCCCCGTGGTGGGCAATAGAAGATTCTACCACTTTGTCTTTTCTGCTGACACTTGGGCACGCCCCCGTGCTGGCTGAGCACGGGGCGTGTTCAGTCTTCTGTTATCTTGTTTTGCTTGGGAAGATGCTGTCGTGGGGTCGGGCATGTCACGTCTTGTTCCTTTTCTTGTATTTATGTTAGATTTTGATGTCTTTTTGCTTCTTTTGTTAATTTGAGCTCATTTAATCCTGAAAATGCAAAAGGAAGACAAAAGCACACTTTTTCCAACATTAGTACTAAAAAAGGGTTAGTTTTATGCCACAATTGATGTAATTTATATGTTGCATTTTGCACACATCACTCATACTTTGAGGAACCAAGATATGAGCCACCACCTTCGTATGCTTATTATGAGGAACCATGGCGTGAACAACCCACCTCATATGAGTATTATGAAGAACAAAATTACGACCCTTATCCATCATATGCTTACAATGAAGAACAATGGTGTTAACCATCTACTTCATATGGGTATTATGAGGAACAAAGGATCGAACAACCGGATTCAAGCTCTGAAAATCCTGATTCTTTTTCTATAACCGAAGTGACCGATAGGATATTAGAACACCTTAGAGTTATCGATCGCTATATAAAAGAATCTCGTGCAAGGGAAGAGGAGTCCCGCGCAAGAGAAGAATTAAAAAAGGAAGAGATAACTGAAAGTGTAAAAATGGAAGAACAAATAAGTGAAAAGCCGACATATGAGTTAAACAACGAAAAAGGTTAGTCCGAAAACGCTAAAATACAAGAAGAGTCTAATTTTGAAGAAATTAATCTCTTGTCACCTTCTTTTGAAAATCATTGTTTAGTACCCACCCATGCTAAGTTTTTAAAAGAGTTAAACACTAACACTAAAATTGACGAAACGGTAAGTGTTAAGTTAACTAATGATCAAACTTCGCTAATAAAAGAAGACCCATTTGAAATTAACATTACACCGGTTCCATGTTTCTTTCAAAATTCATTTATTAGTAATGTCACAATCGATAAAGATCTTTGTGTTAACATAATGCCTAACTACATCTTCGAAAAATTAAGTATTAGTGATTTTTCTCCACTTCAAATACCCATTTTTCTATCCAATCGGAAAGTAATAAAATAAATCGGTATAGTTGAGGATGTATTGGTTCAAACAAATCAAATGGTAATCCCGACCGACTTTGTCATCCTCGATGACGCTCCTCTAGTGTTGGGACGACCATTTGTAAAAACTCACGAAGCTTTGAAAAACCAGAAGTTCAACAATCTACCTCTTCAATTAGGGGCATTTAAAAGAAGTGTCGACCTTGAGCAGTCAATGAAATATCCATTCGGCAATAATGACCCCCTAATTGAAGATGAAGATGAACCACCCGATACAAGTGAAGAGATTGACCACTTTGTTGAAGAAGAGGTCACCATAGAACAAACTTTTAAAGTTCTTGATCGAAATGAGCAACCAAATAAGGAGTCTCCTAAAGACCCACCACTTGAGCTTAAAGAACTTCCAAAAGGTTTGGAATATGCTTTTCTAGACAAAAATGGTAATTTACCTGTAATTATTTCGTCTAAATTAGATAGCTTAGAAAAAGAAAAATTAATTATTCTTTTGAAAAAACATAAAAACGCAATAGCTTGGAAACTTGTAGACAAAAGGAATTAGTCCTTCCATGTGCACACACAAAATTTTAATGAATGATGACTACAAATCGGTAATACAACCACAACGTAGAGTAAATCCAAATGTTCAAGAGGTGGTTAAAATCGAAGTCATCAAATTACTTGACGCCGGACATATCTATCCTATCTCCGATAGTCCTTGGGTAAGTCCCGTCCAAGTAGTCCCAAAGAAAGGAGGTATGACGGTGATAACTAACGAAAAAAATGAATTGATACCCACGAGAACCGTCACAGGATGGAGAGTATGTATAGATTATAGACGATTAAATGAAGCTACAAGAAAAGATCACTTTTCTTTACCCTTCATTGATCAAATGTTAGAAAGATTATCCGGTCATAAATTTTACTGTTTCTTGGATGGTTTTTCAGGTTACTTTCAAATCCCGATAGCACCCGAAGACCAAGAAAAGACAACCTTCACATGTCCCTATGGAACTTTTGCTTATCGACGCATGCCGTTTGGTCTATGTAATGCCCCCGCAACATTCCAACGTTGCATGGTAGCCATCTTCCATGACATGATAGAAAAGACAATGGAAGTCTTCATGGACGATTTTTCTATCTTTGGGGATTCATACGACCAATGCCTCGACAATCTTGAACGAATGCTATCCCGATGTGAGGAAACTAACCTCGCCCTTAATTGGGAAAAATGCCATTTCATGGTAACGGATGGAATAGTACTCGGTCACAAGATCTCAAGCGAAGGAATGGAGGTGGATCGAGCCAAAATAGATACCTTTTCTAGATTACCACCTCCATCCTCCGTAAGAGATATCAGAAGTTTCCTACGGCATGCCGGATTTTATAGGCGGTTTATCAAAGACTTTTCTAAAATCTCAAGGCCTCTAACAAAATTACTTGAAAAAGATGCTCCTTTCATCTTTGACAAGGATTGCAATCAAGCATTTCTAACCTTAAAGGAAATGTTAGTCAATGCACCTATCATGATAGCGCCTGATTGGAAATTTCCTTTCGAAATCATGTGTGATGCTAGTGACTTTGCAGTTGGAGCTGTCTTGGGACAAAGAAAAGAAAAGCATTTTCACCCAATTTATTATGCTAGTAAAACACTAAATGATGCACAAGAAAATTACACAACAACTGAAAAAGAATTACTAGCTTTGGTATTTGCTTTTTATAAATTTCGTTCTTATCTTGTTCTTTCTAAAACTATAGTCTATACAGATGATGCAGCCATTCGATATCTCTTCAAAAAGCAGGACCCAAAACCACGTTTGATTCGGTGGATTCTACTCCTCCAAGAATTTGACATTGAAATCAAAGACAAAAGAGGAGTAGAAAACACCGCTGCAGATCATCTTTCGCGCTTAGAAGACCCAGCTTTGGAGGCAACCAGGGACGAGCAAATCAACGAAAAATTCCCGACTGAGTCCCTGGAAATGGTGGAATATAAGGAAGAACCATGGTACGCCGACTATGCTAACTACCTAGCTAGCGATATAGTCGCAAAAGGTTGGCCACATCATCAAAGAAAAAAATTCTTTGCCAATGTGAAACACTATTTTTGGGAAGATCCATATCTTTTCAAAATGTGTGCCGACCAACTCGTCCGACGATGCGTACATGGTAGCGAAGCACAAAGAATTCTCCGCCATTGTCATGAAGGTCCGTACGGAGGACATCATGGTGCCGCTAGTACCGCACGAAAGGTATTTGATTCAGGATTTTATTGGCCAACCATTTACAAAGACGCCCAAAGTCTTGTCAAGACATGTGATGCTTGCCAAAGAACAGGTAATATTTCTTCCAAAAACGAAATGCCACAAAATGGCATTCTTGTTTGTGAAATTTTTGATGTGTGGGGACTCGACTTTATGAGACCTTTCCCACCGTCGAAAGGAAACAAATATATACTTGTGGCAGTAGACTACTTGTCTAAATGGGCCAAGGCCGAGGCACTTCCAACGAATGATGGAAGAGTCGTGGTAAGATTTCTGAAAAAAATTATTCTCTCGTTTTGGCACACCTAAAGCATTAATAAGTGATAGAGGTACCCATTTTTGCAATCATCAACTTGAAAATTTTTTAACAAGATATGGGGTCTATCATCGGGTCTCAACAGCATATCACCCTCAAACAAACGGACAAGCCGAAGTGACTAATAAAGGTTTAAAACGAATACTCGAAAAACCGTAGGGTTAAATAAAAAGGAATGGGCAGATAAATTAGATGATGCTTTATGGGCTTTTCGAACTGCTTATAAAACAACAATAGGTACAACCCCATATAAGCTAGTCTATGGAAAAAGTTGTCACTTGCCAGTAGAAATTGCACACAAAGCCTACTGGGCAATTAAAAATGTAAACTTAGATCTAGAATTTGCTGGTAAAAATCGATTTTGTCAAATAAATGAATTAGACGAGCTTAGGAATTATGCATACTCAAACTCCAAAATTTATAAGGAAAGAATGAAAAATTTGCATGACAAACATATTAAACCTAATGAATTTCGAGTAGGAGATCTAGTTCTTTTGTTTAATTCACGACTTCGATTGTTTCCTGGTAAATTAAAGTCTAGGTGGTCAGGACCTTTTTCCATCACCCATATTTTCCAACACGGTGCAGTAGAAATTAAATCTCGAAATGGGCCTCCATTCAAAGTCAATGGCCAACGGCTGAAACTCTATCAAGGATTTATTGAGGATGAAGAGGAGGAGATCTCGTTTCAAACGGTGGAAGAATGAAACCAAGATCATACCTGGTAAGTTACGAACGATTGGGACGACATCTAAAGCGGTAAGTTTCTAACCAAAGCTTATGGGAAACAAGGGCACTCACACGAGCACACAAAAAAAAAAATTCAAAAACTTTGCTCGGCAGGAGGCCGTGTCCGCTGGACACGGGGCCGTGTCCGCGCTGCAGTCGGGATAAAACCCCTTTTTCAAAACAGTTACTTCATTCCACACGCCCCGTTTCCCCAAAAACGCTCTGGTTCTAGGCGATTTTCCACAGATTTTCAACGTCTCCTTTTGTTCTAACAAAGTCAAGGTATGATTCTTGCATCTTTAGTAGTTAGATTAGTTACTTGCATGTAGTTAAAACACCAAAAATTTGGGGAAAAATCTAGGGTTTTTGAAGTTCATCCGGATCAAACCTCAAATTTTTGTTTAGATCTGTTTGCATTTAGTTAGATTAATGTTAAGGAAAGTAAATACACTTGTATTGTTCATAGATTCGCCCGATTTCTCACAAAAACCCCAAACCCTTGTTTTTGAACCGAAAAAGATAAAATTGAATGGGTAAACGGGTTATTTTGGGAAAAACGGCACTTAGGGTTTCATTTTCGGGGGAAACCGCATCTATTGGACCAAAAATTTTCAAGTTTTCGAAACTGGGACGAAAAATGGAATTTTTGTGTAACAGACGCCTGGACACGGGGTCGTGTCCAGCCCACTGTTTGCAGTTTTGTCCGAAAATACTTCTGTTTCGTGCTAACTTTGGGTGTATTCTTTCAGATGGCTAGGAAGTTCACAAGATTTAACGCCAATGAGCTCGATGCTAGGGCTAGATACGAAATACTTCAAACAAGGCCGGAGGAGTACCCGAGACAAGCATGCACGGACTTGTTAACATTGGTGAACCAACTAGACCGCTTCAACAACATTGTCACGGGGCCACTAAGAGTCGCTTTAACAACTCGACTCCGTTCCGTGCACGAATGCACTTTGGAATTCTATAGCACCTTCTCATTCAACTCAAGGTGCGACCCATTCGACAATGATGGGGTAGCATTCCGATGCGGCGGAACTATGTATTCGATCTCTATGGCACAATTTGGGTCGATTGTCGGGTTGTATGCGGAAGAGGATGCGGGAAACGAGGAGAATACTGGAGGGATGCGAGAGATAGGTGAAAATGAACGTCAAGCTGCATGGGCTCAGATTGGTGAAGGGTACTACAATCCGAGCAGCACTAAGAGCACGAAGTTGAGGGATCCGCTCTACCGATACATCCATAGGCTCCTCGGCTACTCTCTTAGTCAAAGACACAATAGCGGTGGCATCGTTGGGTTAAGAGATTTGGTTGTCCTCCACTGCATCCACAACCGCAGGCCGCTCGATGTTTCGTTCCTCATGCTCTGAAACATGCATCATAACCGCCTTGCTAGTGCACCGACTCCTATCTTCTTTGGGGGACGGGTGTACCGTCTCTTCAGGCACTTCACCCGCATACCTAGGTCATTTGAGAAGAGCCCATGGTCGGGTAGGGTAGATATACACATTTGCCGCTCAATGAACCTAATTTATGAGGCTGAAGACGAGACGGTAAGCTTTCAAAGGATGCAAGGTCATGCATGGAACCCGCAAGAAGCACTTGTCCTCCATGCTCCGCAACATCATCAGTACCAATACCAGCCCCATGGTGATCCGAGCCAATCCTCCTCCTCAGGAGGCGGTTTTCCTAACTTTCAAAGTTTACATGATTTGTTGCAGGAAAACCTCATGTGCACCAGGAACACCTACAATATGGCAAGCAACACGTACAACCGGGTTGGGGCGATCGAGAGAAACATATCCGATATCCAAGATGATATTGGATATATCCGGGACCATATTGCAGGCCATGGAGGGGATGATGATGATGATGACGAGGACATGGAGTAAGCGGGACGAGAGAAGGAAGAAGAGGTTGGTTGATGATTCCCCAGGTTAACCCTTTTCCATCTTGAACAATTTGAGGCCTGCGTGCCAAGTGTTGAACAATTTACTTTCCCTAACTTCTTTTATTTTCTGCATTTATTTTTCTTTTAACTTTGACATGGATGTTGAATTTGGTAAAATTAGGATGTTTGCTATGGTATGGTATGGTGTTTATTGATTAAGCAGGTACATACGAGGCTTAAAGTACTAAGCATTAGTACTACTAAAGCCGGTACAGAAAAATCGAAGAAAGAAACCTGTTTTTCAACCTTGCAGACTTTCCACACGGGGCCGTGTCCATTCAGCATGCCCCCGTGCCCACTCCCCTGGACCTGCTGTTTGTTTTAATTCTGCAGACCTTGACAGACACGGGGTCGTGTCCAGCCAACACGCCCCCGTGTCCACCTTCTGTAAGTTTTCGTTACTGGCACCTGAACACGTGGTCGTGCTCACCAGGCACAGGGCCGTGTTCAGCGCTCAGTAACACAAAACTTTTGCTTTTTACACCTTTTTACACATTCAATCAACCTAAAAACTTATTTTTGGGACACATTGAGGACAATGTGTAATTTAAGTGTGGGGAGGATGCTAAAACCTTGAATCTTGCAAGTCCTAAATACAAGCCTTGCACAAAACTCTATTGGAACCGCTAATCACCCCAAAAAAAATTTTCAAAAAATTTTCATTTTTTTTACTTGTCTAGGTTTAACTCGGGAATTTCAAGTTCTAAAAAAGGTTATATTTTTACGAATTTACAACCGATAGCGTCGTGATAAAAAGAACCAACGTAAGAAAATTATGAAGAGGCATGACAAGCTTAGTTAAAATTTGATTATATATACTCGATCACATAAAAACCCATTCCCACAAAAGTGAGTTTTGAGCCTTTATTGAGCATACAATTACATATCTTTAAACTAAATGCTCATTTTTCGTTTCTTGTGTGAATAGCCGCTTGGTTCTTACGACTCTAGAACTTGCCACGACGATACATTCCCGGTCCTTACCAACTTAAACCCGAGTAAGTAAATGATGGAGGCATTAGGACTAACCCTTTTTATTTTCTACACCATTATTTTTCTTTTTTTTACCACCTACCCAAAATCCCCCTAGTTAGCCCCTTTGAGCCTAAACCTTTTCATTTCATAACCCAAACCAAACACCCTTTTACCCACCAAACCCTTTTTCATTTTTAACCCTTTGTTTTAGTAACAAGTTCGGTTTTTCGTATAACTTTTCAAAAAAAAAAAAAAATTTGTGTGTTGATGATGAAGCAAAAGAAAATAAACAAACAAGTTCATCAAAAATAACTTTGTTTGAATAATAGCTTCATCAAAATAAAAGTTACAAAAATAAAAAGTCTCACGAAAACCGACGCTTGTTACGCTTTTCGCCCTTTTTCTACTAACCACTAACCCAACCACCTACCTTTAACCCAAGCCTAACCCTTCATCCAAAAGTCCTCTTGATATTTACAAAGGTATATAAGTTAAAAAGGAGGAGGATTGATTGCTTGGCAAGCCTTTGGTAGGAATAAGTTCTATGCCGCTCTCGAGTGATCCACAAAAATACATCTTCGGCCGAGTGTTGAGTGATCCCCGTGAGGTATGTGGACATGTATATAAATAGAATTTTAAAGAGGCATGTTGTGCCCTAATAAGTAATTTATCTTATGAAAAGTTTTAAATAAATCATGACGAATAGGATTGTAAATAAATAAAAATAAAACTAAATAAAGAATCTTGGAAATCCCGACACTCTATGACAAGCCCAAAAACCTTCTTTTCTACCCATTCCATTTGGGAGTGTAATAGCCACATATTAAAGAGTTTTGCTTGAGGACAAGCAAAGATTCAAGTATGGGGGTATTTGATGTGTGCAACATGCAACATATAAATTACATCAATTGTGGCATAAAACTAACCCTTTTTTAGTACTAATGTTGGAAAAAGTGTGCTTTTGTCTTCCTTTTGCATTTTCAGGATTAAATGAGCTCAAATTAACAAAAGAAGCAAAAAGACATCAAAATCTAACATAAATACAAGAAAAGGAACAAGACGTGACATGCCCGCCCCCACGACAGCATCTTCCCAAGCAAAACAAGATAACAGAAGACTGAACACGCCCCGTGCTCAGCCAGCACGGGGGCGTGCCCAAGTGTCAGCAGAAAAGACAAAGTGGAAGAAGCTTCTATTGCTCACCACGGGGCCGTGCTCAGCGGACATGAGGCCGTGGTCAACTATAAGATTCGCACAATCCAGGCAAATCTTCATAGTACAAAGATTCTTCTGCACACGGGGTCGTGCTCAGCGGACACGGGGGTGTGGTCAACTAATAAGACAAAGCTGCATTAAATGAAGACAGAGAAGGATGTGGACACGGGGCCGTGCCCGAGCTTCTGTTCAGCCTATAAATAGGAGTGCTTGGCTCAAGCTCAAACCATCCCTTGGCACACCACCTCTCTCACACTTCACCCACCACCCACCACCACCATAACACCATCATCCACCACCATCATCCATTGTCCATCATAGAGTGTGTGAGTCGTCTCGGGATCCAAGATTGATCGTAAGAGTTCTTGACAATCAAGGCCATGTTTGCCTAAGTCTCTTACATCACTTGGTGAAGACAAGTGTCTAGTGTAATACATTTTATTTCTAATATTTTCGCACTTTTTACTTGGTTTTGTATTAATGACTTTAATAACTAGTTTCTTATGTTGAAGGTGATTCTTCCTTATCGTTTGTCCGTGGTGTCTTGGCATTATTTTACTGTCTATATAAAATAAAAGATTTTCACCATTCATATCTCCACGGTCTATATGGAGGTATGTTGGCTACCTGGTCGGGGGTTAAGGGAACGGTTTGGTAAGAGTCTTGCCATTGTTCAGCGTTTAGAGGTCCTGTAATGGACCTGGGTCAAATTTAGTAGGACCTCCTTCAATACTTAACGGTATTGGATGGCAGGGGTCCAAACTCTTTGATCCCCTCATAAGTTAACGACTATTAATACTATAACCCGGCTATTTAGGACTGTATCCCTGCTGACTCAGACTACTTAGTCGAGGGTAACGTCACCTCCAAAAGAGGGGCCTACCATAATTTGCATTAATAACTTAATTCATTATCTTTCAATAATCCGACCCTTTAGGATTGTATCCTTGCTGACTCAAACTACTGGGTTGAGGGTAACGTCACCTTCAAAAGAGGGGCCTACTACAATAACTAAGATAATCTCTTAAATAAGTGCAAAAGTGCGGAAATAATCAAAGGTTACACTATACACGAGTCGTAACCAAGTGATTCATCTTGTCTATCTGTTTTTATTTTTATTTTCAGCATTTTAGTTAGTTTTTATTTTTCTTAGTTTAAAACATTTTTCTAAACTTTTTGATTTGATTAGACGTTGAGGATAAACCGGTACTAAAAGCTCTTGTGTCCTTGGACGACCTCGGTATCTTACTAACACTATACTACGCTCACGATGGGTGCACTTGCCCATATGTGTGTTTAGTGTTAGTAAATATCGTGTTTTATAAATTTAAAACTTGACTAAAAAAGTGTTAAAGGGGCTTAAAATATACACCTAATATATATAACACTCCACACGCATCATAAACTCTCTGTTCTCTCTCTCTTATCTCTCCCTGTTCTACAAGGCTTTATATAACCAGCATATCTGCAAGACCCACGAAGAACTGGTATAATATAATAGTCTCACGAAGAACCTTCACACACTAAATATCAAGGTTATTTGTATGTTATGCACCCACGAAAGACTAACCATTCTTCGTAGATGTGTTGACTGACGAAGAATATCTTTCACCACTTGGGTTCTTCGTGGATGATAGACATCAGGTCTTTCACGAAGAATGTTCTTCGTAATATGTTATCACATAACATAACCTTGTTCTTCGTGGATATTAATCAGGTCTATTCTTCGTGGACATTAATCAGGTCGATTCTTCGTGGACATTAATCAGGTCCTTTAACAGAAGTGGATTGTGAAATATGACTGGCCCAATAAATGAGATTTCTACGTGACATCACATGCAAATTCAAATTCAAATTCATGTTCATCCATGTGTTGTTAAGTTATCACATGACATCATCATGGTGATGTCATGGTGATGTGGCGTCTGTTGACGGTCCGAGGCTCTTCGTGCTTCGTGCGTCGGTATTGAGCTGAACCTAACCGAGTCGAACCGAACCCATATAAAGTGTAACAAAAATTGCGTTTTAGAAAAACACATTTTTTTGTGGTTTTGGTCCATTACGGTTTAGAAATAACACTTTGTTTTGTGTTTTTGATCCATTGCGTTTTAGAAAAGACATTTTCTTTTGTGTTTTTTGTCCATTAAGTTTTAGAAAGAACACTTTCTTTTGTGTTTTTAGTCTATTGCGTTTTAGAAATAACACTTTGTTTTGTGTTTTTGATCCATTGCGTTTTAGAAAAAAACACTTTCTTTTGTGTTTTTTGTTCATTGCGTTTTAGAAATAACACTTTCTTTTGTGTTTTAATCTTTGCGTTTTAGAAAAGAAAAAAATATTTTGTGTTTTTTATCCATTGCCTTTTACGCATCTGCCTATTTTTTTCAAAAGTATAGCAATATTATGCTCGTTTTAAAGATAAAGAGACGCTCGTTTTTATGGTGCGATTTTATAAAAAAAAATGTTGTATGAGTATTAACGTTAAAAAAAGGGGGGAATTAGAGTAGAGAGGAACTATTACTTTGAATTGACTAGAATGCCCCTACACAAACTCATGCACATCCTCTTCTTTAGTTCAATTTCAATCATTTAATCCTATAATATTATTTGAAGACACTATTATATTGATTTATAATTGTCTCATATAATTATTTAAAAACAATATTATATCATTCTAAAATTGTCTCGTTCCATAATATTCTCAAGTAAATAATTTTGCATAAAATTCTCGTTAAATAATTTGTTTATTAATTTAGGAAACGATTATCGATTTTATTTTAAAACCATTAATTTTATGAGTAGAGTATGTTTATCTTTGTATATTTACTTTTAAATAAGGAGATGATTCTTTATAGATTATGTTTATCTTTGTATATTTACTTTTAAATGAGGAGATGATTCTTTAATTAATTGTAATGTTTACGTGATTCTATATAATATAACGACTCATTCTACAACCTACGCCCCATTCATTCTTCTTTTTCTTGCTCCTCAACCAGAATATAATTCGTCTTCTTCATCAAAGTTTATTTGCATTTAGTTTCTTTGTGAATTAGTTGCAACACATTATAATGTCTGGCTATAATGTCTGTAGTGATTTGATGGTTGATATCTTTGAAAGACTACCATCCAAATCCATCATCCGATTTAGATCACTCTCCAAATACTGGCATTCTCGCCTTGCTACCCCAGAATTCATCCGCAATCACCGCCTTCGATGCTCTAAAAACCCTCCAAAACTCCTCATCAGATATGTGGTTTTTCGTGGAGATCGAGGGTGCAAAGACATCTATGCATTACACCCGGGAGACCAGTTGCCGTTGCATATTCCAGGATACAGGTACCTCAGCATACCGAAGGTTGAGTTCCCTTGTTCACTTATGACTATGATGGTGTGGGATCAATTTTCGGTTGTTGGTTCTTGTAATGGAATTCTGTGTCTGCGTGATATTGATAATCATAATTTTAGTCTATGGAACTTGTCGATCAGGCGCAGGGTAAGGGTGCCAAGTCCTCCTTTTATATCTATCGTAGCAGCAGGGTTTGGTTTCGATCCAATCACTGATGATTACAAGATTGTGGCTATAGATTTTGATGAACATAAAACATTTGTTTACTCCTTGAAAACAGAGTCTTGGAGTGAAGTCCCTTCCCCATCTTCTAGGTTATATGGTTCACTGTTGTCCGAGAAGAAGCCATATTTTTTCAATGGAATTTTGCATTGGCTGGTAGTCCACCCAAGTCGATTCATATTGACATTCAATGTGAGTAGTCATGTTTTTGGCGGCATTTTGTTTCCGGAGCATTGGATAGTCAGACAGTTAACAACCATAAATGGTTGTTTAGCGCTGGTTTCTTCGGAAGATCGTGATTCTTGGAAGATTCGGGTTATGGGAGAGTATGGTAAAACAGAATCTTGGTCTCTGCTTTTTGAACTGAAAAGAGATGCATTTCATTGGTCCGCAGCCTTCCAACGCGTCACTAATGGTGATTTACTGGCATACTATAAAGGCACAAATAGTGACTTACTGGTCCTCTATGGAGGGTCAAAGGAGGTTTATAATCCTCAAACAAGGTTGCTTACAAAACTTTTGGAATATAGGCTTAATTGTTACAAACTTGAGATGGATACGTATGTGGAAAGCCTTGAATTGGTAGACAAAGAAAGCGCGACAACTTGTGGGAAAACCGTATGGGCATGTTATGATTGCTAAGTGAAAACGCTGAAATAAACAAGAATTATACTATTGCTACAAAGACAGATTTAGGTCATCAGAACTATACACGACTGTTGGTACACTTTATGTGGACGCGACTCGGTTCGGTTCGACTCGGTTCGCGTGTTAACCGAACCGTGTTAAAACCAAATTGTTTTCTTGTGTTTTTGAAAGATTTTTAAGTGTTTTTCTGAATTTTAGAGTTTGAAGTTCATACATGTCTGGTAAAACAGTTTGAAAATCGTGAAAAACCTTGTGTTTTTGCTATTTGTTTTATTAAAAACCTTGTTAAATCTTTCGTATACATGTTGGGATTGGGTTTTTATTGAACTTTATTGAAATATTGTTGTTCGAAAATTTATTGGTATCAGAGCATTGGCTCGATTCCTTGTTAAAACCAAGTGTTTTTATTGTGATTTGAAAGATTTTAAAGTGTTTTTCTTGTATTTTGGAGTTTAAAATCATACATTTTCTGGAAAAAACGTTTTTTAAAATCGTGTAAATCTTGTTGTTTTGCTTATTAGTTCATATAAAACCTTGTTATATTACATGCTTGTATGTTATTGTGGGTTTTTATTGAAAGTTTTAGCAAAAATTTGTGTTCCGAAAATTTCTCAGGTGAAATTTTGGCCGAAATCTTCCAGGTGTTCTTCATATCTTCAAAGTGTTCATAACTTCTTCAAAACTGCTCTTGAAGTTTGGCTGAATTTGATCTTAGTTTGTTAAAGTATGGAGGTGTTTGTGACTATAATAATATTGTTTGACAATTGTGTTCAAGTGTCATGAGGTTCTTTTGAAAAACTTGGCTTTTGTTTGAAAAGGTGGTACTTCTCTCTGACACAATTGGTGTTTGTTTGAAGATTTTGGTTTTCCTTTGAAAAATTTGGTCCTTCTCTGACACAAGATAAGTTTATAGAAATATATATTATAAGATCTCAATTAACTTCAACGAAGAACCAGCGTACTTTTGAAATATATATTGTATTGTTCTTCACGAAATCTCTATGCTGGACACGGTCAAACATTATTGAAAGTGTGCACATTATTTGGAAATCAAAAATCACCCACTAATTTCGTCACTTGTTATTCTTGGTCGAAATCATATTAGTCAACAATCATGCTGGACGAAATCACTTTGCTGGACGAAATCACATGTTAGCGACGAAAACTCCACCATACATCATCGACGAAATCCAAAGCCCAAAAAGATCAGATATCAGCGACGAAATCCAAAGCCTGATTTCGTCAAACATCAGCGAAATCACATCCAATTTCGTCAAACATACCAGTCAACGAAAACACCATATTTTTGTCATCTTATTGCGGGACGAAAACACCCTTATTTTCGTCAAACATATCAGCGACGAAAACCACTATTTTCGTCACATACTTGTGTTATTTTTTAAACAGAAGCTTTTTAAATCATACTTAACCATTTGATTTCAAATTTTTATTCAGGTACAATTATTCTAATATCAAATATGAGTACTAATCCATTCGGTTGGAGTAGAGGTGCACAAAATAACCGGTTATTAACCGAAACCGTAACCGGTTAATAACCGATTTAGGAATAACCGGTTAGTGGTTATTTTTAACCGTAGGTTAGTAACCGGTTATAAGTGTTTAGTATAATAATCGGTTATTAACCGGTTTTTTTAAACCGGTTTTTTAACCGATAGACTGGTTAACCGAAAAAATAACCGAAAAACTGAAAAAAAGGGCAAAAAAAACCGGTTAATTAACCGAACTGGTTAAAGTAATTTAACGGACCAGTTAAAAAA
The DNA here is from genome assembly GCA_030545235.1 of Helianthus tuberosus. Lineage (NCBI taxonomy): Eukaryota > Viridiplantae > Streptophyta > Magnoliopsida > Asterales > Asteraceae > Helianthus > Helianthus tuberosus. The sequence goes on from CM060410.1 coordinate 18,639,883, forward strand.
ATAACCGGTTAAAGTAATAACCGGTTAAAGCATTAACCGGTTAAAGTTAAAAAGTCAAATTAACCGGTATAACTGGTTAACCGAACCGGTTATTAAAATTAACCGGTTTGTGCACCTCTAGATTGGAGCATTAGCACGGTCCCTGATATGTCATGGGTTAAGTCTTTGATGCCACAAGAAAGAATTTCGGCTAGTCAATGGGCGTGCGTGGCAAATCAAAATCAAAGTATCCAAAACCTGCTCATAAGCGAAAATGAAACGGGTAGCAATAACCGCCGGCCAAAACTCAACCACATGAACGACTATCCATCGTGGAAAGGTCGTTTTCAGAATTATGTTTTAGGTCAAAACACCGAGTTATGGACGTGTTTCACCACAGCATATAACGACGCTCTTGAGGAAGCCGGATCAAATGCTACAACTTTGGGGGCCATGTCTGAAACCGACAAGAAGGCGTATGACCTTGAAAAGAAAGCGTTTGCTATTCTTACGCAAGCATTGCACAAAGATATCTATCATCAATTCGCCCATTGTACCAGCACCAAAGCCTTGTGGGACATCCTAGTTAACAGAGGAGAAGGAAATGCGGCCACACGGAAGACGCGTCATGATTTACTAAAGAAGGAATTTGAAGGGTTTATGTTTGTGCAAACTGAAACACTGAATGAGATGACAACTCGATTTTATCATTTAATTAGTGAAATGATTTCTTACAAGGTTATTGTATCTTCGCAGGAAATAGTCGCACGGTTTGCTGATGCTCTACCACCAAAGTGGAGCCCATTCATTGAGTTATTGAGTTGTTAAAGCATACATGTGTATTGGATACTGTCAGTATCTATGAGTTTGTTCAAAAGCTGGAGAACAAGGATGCAGAAGAAATCGGAAAAGCTAAACTAATTCCTGTCCCTCAAAATCCAGAGATGTACTTTGGAGGGATTGCTCCTGCTGCTAGTACAAGCCAGCAACCAAAGATACAAACAGCTTATGTGTCAAATGCTTTCGACCCAAATTCCTATTTTGGAGGAGTAGTAGCACAACCCCAATTTGACATAAATGTCTATCTTCCAAAACCTCAAGTTGCACCACCCCAACCCTAATTTGATTCAGCTGCCTATTTTCTAAACCTCAAATTGCCACACCTCAACCCCAATTTGATATAAATGCCTATCTTCCGAAACCTCAAATTGCCACACCTCAACCCCAATTTGATCCGACTGCCTATTTTTCTAAACCCCCACCACAAGCCCAACCACAACAAGCCTTCTATGGTAACAAACCTGATACTTCAAATCTTTCCAAAGTGAGTGTAGAAGCTGCACGGGATCACATTGAAATTCTTACCACTATGGTTAATGCCTACAGCGGATTAGTCGCAAGTCAAATTGGCAACATTAATTTGACAAACGAAGACTATCAGCAGATAGACAGGGACGAAATGGAGTTAATTGATATCAAGTGGGCGTTTGCTAGCGTTGTGAGAAGGGCAAAGGATTATACGAGCAGAACGGGGAGAACCAGCTTGGAAAGCAAAAGGGATACCAAGTACGGGTTTGACAAGGGTGTTGTTACATGCTTTAATTGCGGTGAAAAGGGTCACTTCAAACGTGAATGCACGCGACCGAGCAAACACGGCAACCAACAAGGCAACCAAAATCCCTTCCAAAATCAAACAAGTACTTCAAATCAAGCTAACAATGAAAGAGGGATAGTAGCTGCTAACAACCAAACCAACCAGTCAGGGCCTTCAAACCCCAACCGAGCATTGATAGTTCAAGCTGATGAAGGATGTGATTGGTCCGTACAGTTGGGAGGAGGAACTGCATGTTATGTGCAGATCATCAGTCACATTAAGCATGTGCACAAAGAAGAATTCTCTGAAGATGATGACAGTTCGGGCTACAGTGGCAGTTCTGATGAAGAATCGGATGTGAATGAAGGTGATAGTTTGTTGAATGATGCTGAGGAGGTCAAGTGTCAGAAATATGTCTTGATCAAGAAAGTTGATGCTACATCAGAAGAAATGGAGAAGATTCTCACTGAAGATGGATCTTTCTCTTCTCAGACTGCCTTTATGGCTAATGTCTCAGCTTCTACAAGTTAGGTAAAATCTGAAACTCCTAGCATATGTAGTGATTGTGCTGATATGAAACAAGAATCTGAAAAGATTCACACTCACAATCAGAGTTTGGTTATTGAACTGTCAAAGTGCAAAGAGGCAAACATGGCCTTAGCTCGCAACGAAAAAGATTTTAAATCGGTAATTGAAACACTCAAGAAAAGTGTTTCTGAATTATCAAAAACGGTTTTTAATAAGCAAACTGGTATTAATAATTACATTAATATCATTGAGGCAACTAAGAAAGAGCTAGCCGAGGCGAAATGTGAGCATGAAGCGATCAAGCTCAAATTGGAGAGTTACTCAAACTCCCGATATGTGCTTGATCACATCATTGACGTTCAAAAACTAAAGGGTAATGTGAAAGGCGTTGGGTATAAGTCGTGTCCGCCTCCTTTGAGACACAACTATACCAAGATGCCCGATGAGGAGGAAATGCCGCGTTTTGAGCCAACTGTACCTCTTGATTATGAGGAAGTTACAACTGGCTTAGGGTTCAAAACGGACAATTCATCGGAGGGCTCATCTGATAGCAAGGAAAAGTCATCATGTGCTTCAAATCAAAGTCCTCCAACCGTTGAGGACTATGATTCTTCGGATGATGAATCAGATGTGAGTGATGAGGATAAATCTCTTGATGATAGAAAAGGAGTAGAAGTGCCTTTTGAGAATCACATTCTGTGTGATCCTCCTACTCCTACTGTGCAGTCTGCTGCTAGACAAGAGATAGATCCTATCGCTGAGACAGTGTCTACTGTTAAAAGTGATAACGTGTTGTACACTTTAGTCGGTGATGACAATATTTAATCAAACACAGCTTTTCCAATTAAAAACGTCAATCAATCTTTGATTGATAAAGTGTTTGAAGATACTACCAGTAAGTTTTTGGAAAAGGGGATCCTAAGAGTTTCAGTAACTCAGTGTGATCCGATTCCAAAAGCTGAAGTTAGAAGAAAATTTGGAAATCAAAAGTCACCAACGAAGCAACAACCTATCGCTTTTAAGGGTAAACAACAACAACGAGCTCAAAAGCCTAAGGTTACACAACCAAAGGCTGAAACAAAAGGAGCTCGTTACAAGAAGAAATGCAAAGACGTTAAATTTGTGGCCTCCAAGGGTACTCATAAAGTGGAGACTTTTGAAAATAAGTTAAATACCGATTTTGTTCAAAAAGTCAACATTTTGAAACGTAATAGTGATAACAATTACACCCAACACACAAATGGGTGTGAAGCTAGTACCTCGGGGTCTACAAATTCAACGTCAGGTCATCGAACAACATCTCCTAATTTTGTTGAAAGGAGATCGTGCTTCAAATGCGTGGAGTTTGGCCACATTATCAGAAATTGCACAAACTCTCCGAACCAAATTTTGTAGAAAGAGCCCCTTCTGAACAAGGTCACCAACAACGTTGTCCTGTGTCACCCAAAAATGACAAACGCACTGTTAAAGAACAGGAAACAAAACAACGACGTCAAAATGTGAAGGTGATCGAAAAGGCTTTAAAACCAGAAACTGTTAAAAGGAAACCAATTTTGTCGCAACCGTTAAAACCGGATATTTCTAAATCTGTAAATGATATACAATCTGGTAAACGGAAACAGGCTTGGAAACCGAAAACAAGTAAAGTTTCAGGGGGAGGCTTGCAATTGAAGGACCTTCAAGATATTGAAATTACATTTCTTGATTCTCAGGGGCAACCCAAGTCTATGAAGGCTTGGGTCCTGATGTGCTGAATGCGGTCTATAAAAACTACTAACCTAATCTAGACACCCTAGTTTTAAATTTATAAACTAAGACTCTCTAACTGCTAGACCACTGACAGGCAAGTGTACCTATCGTACGTAGTAAAGCCTAATGAAGTCCGAGTATCGAACCCACGAGACACTAGCGACACTAAACTAGACTCTGACTCAACTAATTACTTAACTGGGTTATTTGATTTGTTTGGATTTTGGGGTTTTAACTAATTAAACTAAAGGAATTAACTAAGAAAGAAAATAAGAAAACAGAACACAAATAGCAGATTTGGGTGCAGTTAGATGTTGGAAAGTAGCTACCTAGGCAAGATGCATGTCAATTCACTCACGGTTCTTGGAATGGAATAACTAAGTTTTGGCTACCGGGATCTTAAGGTTCACTAAACAAGACCTAAACTGGCTGGCAGATCATTCTCCAAACAGGTCGCAATCTAGGGTCAAGAAAAGTGTATAAACTCACCAGTTAATGTCAGATCACCTCTCGGTCTCTCTAACTAGGTTATGGTACCCTAAATCTAGATTACCTCTCGGTCTCACTAGAAACAGTACATCCGGGAAGTGTAAAGGATGTACGGGGTGGTGACTCTAATTAGGTTCTAACACGGTTTGCTAAAAATCACAAGAAAACCTAGGGTAATTCACTCTCGTGCAATTAACACCTAAACCGTCTAATGATTAAGACAACCCGACATCTAATCTCCTCTCGGTCTCAAAGATGGTAGAATATTTAATTACCAAATAGTTTATTAATTTGTTCCTAGGGTTTACTACGTCTAGCAACCACAAGATTTAGTCGAAAACACAAAGTTAACGAAATCACCTAACCCTAACTTTAATTAATACACAATTAATTTTAACCAAGAAAAGGTGGAACAAATATAATCCATCAATTATTAAATACGCATGCACATTAGAACCATGACAAGAGCACTTTTACCATAACAGTAAGCCAAAACATAAATTAACCAAACCAAGAAACCGTAAATAAAACTAACAATTATCCATAGCATAGGTAGCACAAAGAAATTAGCCAATCATGTTCAAGAACGAAACATAAATAAATTCAAAGTCATTCACTGTAGAAAACATGTTTATAATATTCAAGTTCTAACAAACCAAAAACAATAAAACGTATTCTAACCGTAAAGCAATAAACTTTTTGCTAAAACCTTTGATCCCAAGCCTTCTCTTCAATTCGTATACCCTCTGCCTTCGAATGATGAAATCACCTTTGATATCCCCTCTGTTCGTCGTCACCAAAATTCTCCTGCTGTTGTGATTTATATATATTCTCTTATGGGTCATTAGGGTTCAAGAAAGTTATAATATCTATTCTCGTTCAAATGCCCAACCAATATCACAATTATCATTAGTGGGCTCGAACCCTTTTGGAAGCCCATGGAGTGTTAGTCAACTCTTTTTTCTTTGTTTCTCGCATTCCCCAACTGATGTTGTGCATCCAACTTGTTGTATATGTATGAATATTATATGAACCAATAATATTATAATCCCTTTCTTGATGCACGTCCAAGACTAATTATAGTAGCAGCCTTTTTCTTATCTAATTCATAATAATAATGGGTATAATCATGGCTGCCACTATTAGATAGCATAGAGACAGCGGGTTCGGCTCACTCGAAAAATGGCTGCAATTTTTACTTCGGTCACTGGCGCCCTACTCAACCTAACTGGCTGGTTATTTTCTTTTTACTCAATTTCGCTCCATTTGCACCAGGACCTGGCAAAACAAAAAATAATATAATATACACTAAAAACTAAATAAAAACAAATAAAAACTATACATAAATTATACAATTTACACGGGACAAATATGTGTATTTTACCACACATCAAATATCCCCACACTTAAACTTTTTTCGTCCCTGAAAAAGACTTATGCAAACGGAATCAGAGATGGATAAATACTCGGGTCAAAAACTTATTTATACTTGTTAAGATCAAAACTTGTGTTAGCCGCGATTGCAAATATGCTTGTCCCTTTAAACCCAAACTCAGTTCTAAGCCCCTTATCATGCAAATTTAGTTCAAGTGCGGTCAATCTACCTAGGGTCTCACTCTATAAGCTACGGTCCACCTAATCCCGCCTCAAGCTTATAGAACAAAAGGAACGATCACTTGACCATTTCTCAACCGTCTTATATCAAAACAAAGAGAATTTAAAATCAAATATTTTTTTTTTCTTTTTTTTTCAGCATTGTTTTTTTTTTTCTTTTCATTCTTTTTTTCCTTTTAATGAGCGTAGACGTTGCTTTCCCTAACCCAGAGGCATTCCGGCTGTAGAGTCGCTATCCCCAACTCGGATTACTTAGGCTTCGGTACTGTTTTCTTTCATTGCAAGTTCGATTTCACACATCCTAGAGGTGATCCAGTTGTAGAGTCGCTATCCCCAACTAAGATTACATAGGCCAGCGCTACTTCCATTCAGTTTCTAGCTCATTTTTTTTTCTATTTTTTTCATGATTACAAATTCTAACGGTTTTAACTTATAACGGCATTCTTTATACTTTTATTGGCGGTTCCAATTTCCCATTTTCCCTAGATAAAAACCCACTAGTAGACCGACAATTAAGGTAATATTAACTCAAAGGGACCTAAAACCAAACCGGGCCTATTCACATATCCCAAACTAGACACAATCTCGATTTAATTAATCTCATATTATCATTATTTGAACTCGAACAAAAACCCATCTTTTCTATCATTTTCCGTATTAATTTTGCAAACTTCTTTATTCAAAAGACATTTTTTTGATTTTTTGATTTTTTTTATTTTTTAAATTTTTATGACTCAAGACTCACTAACTAAGACCTAAACGACAGTTTCCCATCCCCACACTTAAACTCTACATTGCCCTCAATGTAGGATGGAAACCGACTCAAAAGACAGAAAATAAATAAGAAATAGAAAAACAAAGGACAAATTGGAAAAGACTTAGCTGGTTTTATGACGCGTAAGCTCCAAACTCTCGTCCAATCCAGCTCGGTCGTATAGCATTTCCTTCGCGATCGGCTTTGACTCTGACTAGTACACTTGGTAACTTCCTTGAAATTTGCTAAGCAGCTCCAAAAACACCCTAATGGAGATTGAGTACGGGTGGTACGATTCAAACCTGCATAAACAAAAACAAGCAAAACCAAAGCAGTACCGACTCAAAAACTACTAACTTAGACTCATGGTACAAAATAAACGACTCAATATACAAAAAGAATAGAAAACTGCAAACAAACCGAACAAACTATACAAACTCTACAAAACCTCCCCACACTCAAACTCTATCAGGAGGTTTCTCCTTTATCCAGCCTCGGTCCAACCCGTTTAGTTCCACTCGTTCTTTACTGTTTATTAAGATTTTTAGAATGGAATTTAGAAACTGTTTAAAATTCTCGAATGGGTCGGACCAACAATATTTAAACTTACCTGGACCAAACCTGATTCGAGGCATGTAATGAGAAGAGTGGTGTCGAGTAGACTTCAGCGCTTCCATCTCCTTCTTTCTTCGGCACCATCCCCGAATCTCCGCGAAAGGTCTGTCCAGGCTCCTTTTCGCCTTCTCTCGTGTCTTTGATCGTGGTGGGCGTCCATCTCCTGGATTCTCTACGGGCCGGCTATTAAACTCCTCATCCGCTCGCTTCGCTGCTGAGTTTGGTGACTCTATGAACTCCATAGTCGGCTTCTCCATCAATAATGCTTCTAGTTCAGTCAAATCGCCGACGGGGTCAAATCGCTCTTCATCTACGAGAGTTGGTAAACCACCCAACTCGTCACCAAACTCCTCATCCCATGATAGAGTATGATCATCCCCCACTTCTGATGCGTCAGACATGTCCCATATCGGGTTAGTGGGGTAACAACAATCCTCATAATCGTCCATACTATCGGGAGGCTGCGCACCTTCTTCCATCGGGGCGGTGTAGTCAGCCATCTCTAACTCGGCCTCTTCTACTACCCCCTCATCATCACTCCAGAAACCATCGTCGATATTCCATGGCGTGGGACACCAATGGTTGGAATTAGCGACTTGTTGAACCGGAGGTGGGACTTCAATGTCCATTATCGTCTCCGGCTCTATATCCGATAGCTCTGGGTCGCCTTGAAGCTCTTCAACTGCATTGTCATCCTCTTCTTCTCTTCCATCGCTTTCTTCGCCTTCCAATGGTGTCTCCTTATCAGTAGGCTCGATGGTATATATCATCTCGTCCTTCGTGCACCACACTAAATCTTCCGGCCAATATGTAGTATCGGGCATTACCCATCGAAAGGCGACCGGACAATCTTCATACTGATGCGGTCCACCGCAGCCCTGACACTCCGGATCCACCTGATGAATCCTCCAATTATCCGCCAATAGCTGCAGTAACACGAGCGCTTGCTCCGAAAAGGCGAGCATGTCGGGAAATCTCTGATCCCCTTGGTCTCTTGCCGTTTTAGTTTTCTGATTGAAGCCTGTAATTGCATCCGCAAACTTCGTAACACAGGGAGGGTACCCCGTTCGAATTGGGCAATATTTAGTGTAATGGTCCCCTCCATAGATTAAACACATGATATTAAAACTAAATGATCAACAAAAAAAAAAACAAAAGAAAGAAAGAAAAAAAATATCTACAAAAACGACAAGACACACTAACCTACGACTCAATATACAAAAAGACCAATTAAACAAATAAGATCAGTCAAAGCTAATAACGCAATCGCCTAAGTGTCCCCGGCAACGTCGCCAAAAACTTGATGTGCTGAATGCGGTCTATAAAAACTACTAACCTAATCTAGACACCCTAGTTTTAAATTTATAAACTAAGACTCTCTAACTGCTAGACCACTGACAGGCAAGTGTACCTATCGTACGTAGTAAAGCCTAATGAAGTCCGATTATCGAACCCACGAGACACTAGCGACACTAAACTAGACTCTGACTCAACTAATTACTTAACTGGGTTATTTGATTTGTTTGGATTTTGGGGTTTTAACTAATTAAACTAAAGGAATTAACTAAGAAAGAAAATAAGAAAACAGAACACAAATAGCAGATTTGGGTGCAGTCAGATGATGGGAAAGTAGCTACCTAGGCAAGATGCATGTCAATTCACTCACGGTTCTTGGAATGGAATAACTAAGTTTTGGCTACCGGGATCTTAAGGTTCACTAAACAAGACCTAAACTGGCTGGCAGATCATTCTCCAAACATGTCGCAATCTAGGGTCAAGAAAAGTGTATAAACTCACCAGTTAATGTCAGATCACCTCTCGGTCTCTCTAACTAGGTTATGGTACCCTAAATCTAGATTACCTCTCGGTCTCACTAAAAACAGTACATCCGGGAAGTGTAAGGGATGTACGGGGTGGTGACTCTAATTAGGTTCTAACACAGTTTGCTAAAAATCACAAGAAAACCTAGGGTAATTTACTCTCGTGCAATTAACACCTAAACCGTCTAATGGTTAAGACAACCCGACATCTAATCTCCTCTCGGTCTCAAAGATGGTAGAATATTTAATTACCAAATAGTTTATTAATTTGTTCCTAGGGTTTACTACGTCTAGCAACCACAAGATTTAGTCGAAAACACAAAGTTAACGAAATCACCTAACCCTAGCTTTAATTAATACACAATTAATTTTAACCAAGAAAAGGTGGAACAAATATTAAATACGCATGCACATTAGAACCATGACAAGAGCACTTTTACCATAACACTAAGCCAAAACATAAATTAACCAAACCAAGAAACCGTAAATAAAACTAACAATTATCCATAGCATAGGTAGCACAAAGAAATTAGCCAATCATGTTCAAGAACGAAACACAAATAAATTCAAAGTCATTCACTGTAGAAAACATGTTTAAAATATTCAAGTTGTAACAACCCAAAAACAATAAAACGTATTCTAACTATAAAGCAATAAACTTTTTGCTAAAACCTTTGATCCCAAGCCTTCTCTTCAATTCGTATACCCTCTGCGTTCGAATGATGAAATCACCTTTGATTTCCCCTCTGTTCGTTCTCGGCCTTCACCAAAATTCTCCTGCTGTTGTGATTTATACATATTCTCTTATGGGTCATTAGGGTTCAAGAAAGTTATAATATCTATTCTCGTTCAAATGCCCAACCAATATCACAATTATCATTAGTGGGCTCGAACCCTTTTGGAAGCCCATGGAGTGTTAGTCAACTCTTTTTTTCTTTGTTTCTCGCATTCCCCAACTGATGTTGTGCATCCAACTTGTTGTATATGTATGAATATTATATGAACCAATAATATTATAATCCCTTTCTTGGTGCACGTCCAAGACTAATTATAGTAGCAGCCTTTTTCTTATCTAATTCATAATAATAATGGGTATAATCATGGCTGCCACTATTAGATAGCATAGAGACAGCGGGTTCGGCTCACTCGAAAAATGGCTGCAATTTTTACTTCGGTCACTGGCGCCTTACTCAACCTAACTGGCTGGTTATTTTCGTTTTACTCATTTTCGCTCCATTTGCACCAGGACCTGGCAAAACACAAAATAATATAATATACACTAAAAGCTAAATAAAAACAAATAAAAACTATACATAAATTATACAATTTACACGGGACAAATATGTGTATTTTACTACACATCATGTCCCCCTCTCCAACTAATCTCTGAGTGAGTGTGCAGGATGTTCCAGGAGGAACTATCGATAGTCATCGGATTGTTGATAATGGAGTGTCCATGCACAAGATCGGCGACTAAGAAATTGTTGCCTTTGATGGAGAGAAAAAGAAAAGAAGACAGGATTGTCTGTCGAAAGAAATTGAAAAGCTTCGACAAAATGAAAAATCATTTCAAAGTTTGATTGTTAAAGGCTTTAATCGGGTCACCGGGATAGATTCAATCAAAATGTACGCACCTGCAGCACGTCTGATGTTCAAAATCAACAAGATTAACGTGCAGTGTACATTTCTTCGCGGTGTGATTGAAGAAAATGTGTTTGTTGAACAAACCAACCGGGTGTGCGGATGCCTTGGCGTGGATTGAATAACCGCACACTACTTCTGAAAGAGAAACACAAAGACCTTCGCTGGTGCAATGTGTAAGACCAGCCGGACCCAAAGGTTTATAATCTTGTTGCTGTGAAGAGATTTCTCGGATTAATTAAAGTAGCTACAAAAATCGACTTTGAAGTCCACACCGGGAGGATATCCAGTTTAGGAGAGCACTCAGATTCTTGGCAATGCACGAAGCAGTTGCAGGATACGGTTTTGAACTTCTAATCTCTCCTATCTTTGTCGATATTTAAGCTCCTTTTTGAATTATTATCATCTCGTACAGCACTCTTTGGCCAGACACGTTGATCTCGAATATCACCTCACACGTGATTGTTTCAATAAGAAACTCGTCAATGTTGTCATGGTCCATACCGAGTACCAACGTGCCAACTGATTTTTCCAAAATTCGATAAATCAATTCTGATTAAAATTATTTTTGGTAAACGGCATTGAGGTAAAATATGAGTTAACCAGCATCGGAAAATCGTTTTTGTAAATATCTTTGTGTCTTTTAAATTTATCTTAGTTTGTTGATTTTAGGGGGAGTAAATCCAAATTTGAAAATTCAAAAACATCAAAAAATTTCAAAACTCAAAAACAATAGAAAAACAAAAATGAGTTTCCTGGCGAGAAAAAAAAGAGAAAATGATAGTACATCAGTGGTCTGTTGAAACCTCTTCGAACTGAACTTGAAAATGAAAAATATGTTAAGCAACTTTATATAAGATGTATCGGTAGGCTCACAATCATTTTAAAGTGTGCAGGGTGACATAAATCTTCAATCGACTGAAGACCAGGTGGGAACCATTCATTGGCATATGGTCTTAGTACCGAAATTTCGTTTGAGAGATTGCCGAGGTTCTGAGATATTCGGTCATTATGCTGCTTATCATCTGGGTATCATGGTTGTTTCTTTTACCGAAACAAAATGGAGACGAAGTCTAGATCTTCCATGATACTATTCATACGTGTACATATTGCATACGACCTCAATAAGTGATCAACAATCACATGTCCAAACAAAATAAGTGATTATATATCACATTTATCCGGGAGTCAAGTTCGTCTCTTTGCTGTACGTTGTACTGACCTGTTCATGGACTTGCTCCTGTGCCCTCATGCATCTGAAAATCAAGTTCCTCATCAATAAGTGATTCTAGCACATAGGGCTTGTTTTCAATCAAAATAAGTGAGTTTCTCACATCTTTTATACGGTCAAACAGATGATAAACGGTATACTCACCGGTAAGATGAACTCTAGCGCATACCTTAATACGGGAATGTGTCGTGTGTGGATGAACACTGGTCTGTAAGTATAAATCATACACTAATCGTATCCCCTCACCATGATTACATCTGATAAGTTGAGCTTATGTGGACAACAATACCGATAATTGTTATAGGATGCTTATCAAAATGTTAACTAATTGAACAAAAAGAGCGTTTTGGCATTGTCACACCCCCAAAAATCCACACGCGGAGTATCACCGCTTGGAGGCGTGACTGACCAGGATCAAGCCACCAATCATATTGAACGAGCATGTAAGTAGTATATAAAAATCCAACACAATACAATTGGTGTCTAAACAAAACATAGTTTAAGTTGCAAGCGGAAGCATAATGTTTAAAACCAAGTCATAAGTTTAAAAGTTTCAAATGTTTAGCATGGCACACAGCTGTCCATGTCCCACAACGACTCTTCCCACTCCGATGCAAGCTCCAAAGACACCTAACGACCTGCAAGGCATGTAACAACGAGTCAACAACAAAGTTGAGCGAGTTCACAGTTGATTGTTCAGTTATTGAGTTCATTTCAGAAATCATAAGTTCGTTTCATAACCTTGTATTACCCAGTTTCCTTGATTTCCAACCCTTTACGATATTTAGTGGGGGCTTCCCATGTTGTATGTTACTAGACTAGTCGTATCCATAAGTGTCCTTCCAAATCCGAGGACAGTGTTAAGTATAAGTGTACGTAGGTTTTACGTACGTGCCCTTCCCAATCCGAGGACAGTAGTAAGTATGAGTGTACGTAGGTTTTACGTACGTGCCCTTCTCAATCTGAGGACAGTAGCAAGTATGAGTGTACGTAGGTTTTACGTACGTGCCCTTCTCAATCCGAGGACAGTAGCAAGTATGAGTGTACGTAGGTTTTACGTACGTGCCCTTCTCAATCCGAGGACAGTAGTAGGTATGAGTGTACGTAGGTTTTACGTACGTGCCCTTCTCAATCCGAGGACAGTAGTAGGTAGTCTAGTAATGTTGGTAATATAAATAGTTATTCAATCCCATTCCCAACCCACCGGGAATCCCATGCCTTAGGAGTGTGAACTCACTTTGGTTTGCTCGGCAGATACACAAAAAAAGGTTACTTGAGCTATATGTGGTCAACCACGTCCGGTTAAGAGAGTATAACGAGGATGATCCGAACAATAAAATCTTTGATTGAGAGAGGATGTTTGCCGTCGGCTTCGAGAGGAGAGAAAGAGAGAGTAGGGTTTATGTGTGTTGTGTTTAGCAAGTTATGAGAAACACTCCCCTACCCTAAGTGATTGTATGCGCATAAAAGGAGTGGGCCAAACCCATCATGGGCTGCCCCTGGTTCGGATACAAGGCATGTAGCCCGAATGGGCTTATGCGATCGGGTTGTGTTGTGCGATCGGTTCGTTTATATACATACATTCGTTACACATAAACACATATCAAACATAACATTTCATTAACCATCAAAGTTCACATAATCACCTAGGATCCACATACGTTACATTAGCACAAAGATAAGTTCTGAAGTACGAGTTGTCACATTATCCCCAAGTTGAAAGAAATTTCGTCCCGAAATTTAGTACGTACTCACTGAGGAAGCTAGTTAAGTTGCATGGTTTTCCTGGTTTTCCTGGGGTGTCACATCCTTCCCCCGTTGGTTTGGAATTTCGTCCCGAAATTCCGTAGTAGCTTCAGCCTCAGTAGTGGTTGTACTGTTGTCGAACAATTGGGGATACTTTTGTTTCATTTGATCTTCACGTTCCCAGGTGAACTCTGGGCCACGACGGGAGTTCCAACGAACTCGAACGAGAGGTATTCTGGTGCGTTTGAGAATCTTTACATCTCGGTCAGTAATCTCTACTAGTTCCTCGACGAATCGCAACTGATCGTCGATAGTGAGCTCCTTCAAAGGAACTATGTGGGTCTCATCTGACAGGCACTTCTTCAGATTCGACACGTGAAAAACGTTGTGAACTCCACTGAATTCTGCTGGTAGGTTTAGTTTGTAGGCCACCTTGCCTATTTTCTCAATGATTTCAAACGGTCCGACATATCGCGGATTGAGCTTACCTCGTTTGCCAAAACGGACTACACCTTTCCAAGGTGAGACTTTGAGTAGCACTTGATCCCCAACTTGGAACTCGAGTGGTTTCCTGCGCTTGTTAGCGTATCTTTTCTGACGGCCACGAGCTGCCGCCATGCATTGTCGTATCTGAGCAATCCTTTCTGTAGTATCAACTACGAGTTCTGGGCCAGTGGTTTGGCTGTCGCCAACTTCTGCCCAGCAAAGAGGTGATCGGCATTTACGCCCGTACAATGCCTCAAATGGAGCGGCCTGAATACTGGTGTGGTAACTGTTATTATACGAAAACTCCACTAACAGGAGATGTTTTTCCCAGCCGTTACCAAAATCAATCACACATGCCCTAAGCATGTCTTCAAGGGTTTGGATGGTGCGCTCAGACTGCCCATCCGTTTGCTGGTGATACGTTGTGCTCATGTCTAAACGTGAGCCAAAAGATTTGTGCATCGCTTACCACAGTTCTGAAGTAAAACGTGCATCACGATCAGAGATAATAGAGGTCGGCACTCCATGCCTCGAAACCACTTCCTTTAAGTAAACGTCTGCTAGAGTGGAGAACTTATCCGTTTCCTTGATAGCCAAGATGTGTGCAGACTTTGTGAGTCGATCCACGATCACCCAAATAGTATCATTCCCACGTTGAGATCTAGGCAGGCCAGTAACGAAATCCATGGAAATTTGCTCCCATTTCCATTGTGGTATCTCTGGTTGTTGGAGTAGGCCCGATGGTTTCTGATATTCAGTCTTGACTCTCGCACAAGTCAAACATTTGCTAACGTAAGTTGCTATGTGAGCTTTCATGCTAGGCCACCAATACGTAGATCTGAGATCGTGGTACATCTTATCCGAACCAGGATGTACCGAGTAACGAGACTTATGTGCTTCATCCATTACAAGTTCTCGTAAATTGCCATAGAGTGGGACCAAGATGCGTCCTATTACGAAGTAGGCGCCGTCTTCCTTTTGTTCTAACCGTTGCCTTGATCCGCGTAGGGCTTCAGCCCTGACGTTTTCTGGTTTCAATGCTTCTACCTGAGCATCTCGTATCTGTGCAGGAAGACTAGATTGGATAGTGAGTTGTAAAGCACGTACGCGTCTAGGTGTAGTATCCTTTTGACTGAGGGCGTCGGCCACAACATTGGCTTTGCCCGGATGGTACTTGATGGCACATTCGTAATCATTCAATAGTTCTACCCATCGACGTTGTCGCATGTTCAACTCCTTCTGTTTGAAGATATGCTCGAGACTCCTGTGATCGGTGTAAATGGTGCACTTGGTACCGTACAGGTAATGTCTCCATATCTTGAGTGCGAAAACAACAGCACCCAGTTCCAAATCGTGTGTAGTGTAATTCCTTTCGTGAATCTTAAGTTGGCGCGAGGCGTAAGCGATGACTTTATCCCGTTGCATCAAAACACAACCAAGACCCTGAATTGATGCGTCGCAATAAACCACAAAATCGTCTGTGCCCTCTGGCAATGAAAGGATAGGTGCACTACAAAGTCTATCCTTTAAGTGCTGAAATGTTGATTCCTGTGCATTACCCCAACGATAGACAACGCCTTTCTGAGTTAGTGAGGTGAGGGGTTGTGCAATCTTGGAGAAGTCTTTGATGAACCTTCCATAGTAACCTGCCAAACCCAAGAATTGGCGGATTTCTGTTGGTGTACGGGGCGCAGGCCAATCCTTGATCGAGTCTACCTTGGATGGATCAACATGAATCCCATCCTTGTTTACCACGTGGCCTAGGAAATGTACTTCACGAAGCCAGAAGTTGCATTTCGAGAACTTAGCGTACAACTGTTCTGTTCGGAGGAGTTCCAAAATAAGTCGTAGATGGCACTCGTGTTCCTCCTGACTCTTCGAATAGATCAGGATGTCGTCGATGAAAACAATAACGAACTTGTCCAGGTAAGGCTTGCACACTCTGTTCATAAGATCCATGAAGACTGCAGGTGCGTTTGTCAATCCAAAAGGCATAACCATGAACTCGTAATGTCCATACCGAGTCCTGAACGCTGTCTTAGAGATGTCGTCGTCTCGGACTCTCAGTTGATGGTAACCTGACCTCAGGTCAATCTTTGAATAGTAGCTCGACCCTTGCAACTGATCGAACAAGTCATCAATACGTGGAAGAGGATAGCGATTCTTCACGGTCACCTTGTTGAGTTCGCGGTAATCTATGCACATACGGAAGGTACCGTCCTTCTTCTTTAAAAACAACACTGGAGCTCCCAGGGTGAAGAGCTAGGACGAATGAAACCCTTATTCAAGAGTTCTTGCAATTGCTTGGACAGTTCTTCTAGTTCGGTTGGAGCTAAGCGATAAGGTGCTCGAGCTATGGGCGCTGCTCCAGGAGCCAGCTCAACTTGAAATTCAACCTGACGATGAGGCGGAAGACCAGGTAAATCCTCAGGAAACACTTGAGGAATGTCGCGTACAACTGGAATATCCTCTATCTTCTTCTCTTTCGATGATGCGTTAGTAACAAGTGCTAAAATAGCAGTGTGGCCCTTTCGTAAACACTTCTGGGACTTAAGGAAGGAGATGATGCCCACAACAACACCACTCTTGTCGCCTTGAATCACGAGAGGTTCTTTACCAGAACGGGGAATACGAACGATCTTCTCTTTGCAAAGGATCTCTGCTTGCTGTTGGGATAACCAATCCATCCCAATGACGATGTCGAAACTACCCAAAACTATAGGAATGAGATCGATAGAGAAAGTCTGATCAGCTAAGACGAGATTACAACCCTTAACTATGTGTGTGGCTTCAAGGCTTTTACCGTTTGCTAACTCTACGGCATGCTTGGTGTTCAAAAGTGTTGGTGTGCGTTTAAGCATTTGACTAACTTTTAGGGACACATAACTGGTATCGGCACCCGAATCAAATAAAACAGTAACATAAAAGTTGTCGAGAAGAAACTTACCTATCACCACGTTAGGATCATTCCTTGCGTCACCCTGACCAATCACGAATGCTCGACCCCTGGCACCATTGCCGTCGTTATTACCCCCGTTGTTATTCCCATTATTGTTCCCGTTTCCTTGGTTGTGGTTCTGATTCTGATTTAACTGCGGGCATTGTCTCTTGAAGTGACATTCAGCGCCACACTGATAGCATCCCCTGTTGCTTTGTTGTTGTTGCTGATTCTGCGGTGCTTGCTGTTGCTGCTGACGATTCTGATTTGCAGGCAGTGAGCTCCTACCATCCTTGGCTTCATGACCCATCTTGAGACACCTCTGACAACGTCCCTTGTTGCACTTACCACTGTGGTGCTTGTTGTATTTGTTGCACTTTGGGTGGTTTCCTCGATATCCACCATGCCCTTGACTACCAGAAGATTGCTGACCAGGACTCTGGTAGTCATCAATCTTTCGCTGCAAGTATGACTAATGAAGAAAGAGAAGGATGTGGACTCTGGTGTCCACATCCTTCTCTTTCTTCATTAAATTGAGGCTATAGTATGACTAATGGGGGTCCTCAGTCGAATGATGATTCAACGGCTGTATTTCTCTGCTATAGTTCTTGGTTTAAGGCTAAAATGAGTGTTAACTCCTGGCCAGGCTCATCTAATACTCATGATAAATGATTACTCGGCTAAGTGGGAGAATGTGAGATTAAATATATTAACATTATATTATTTAATCTTGTAGTCATTATAATCATTTATATTATACAGATCAAAATATATTAATAACCTATTAATAATTAGTTGGTAATTGTTGATGGACCATATTACCCTTATTAACTAATTGGGTTTCCTCTTGGGTGTATATATAAGGAGATTATTAGAGAGTTTAAGGGTTACACAAGTTAGACAATTTCCATAACCCTCATAACATCATTCTCGGCTCTCTCTCCAAACCGATTCCTCCCTTGTTTCGGTTCATCACCATCATCACCTTACACCCTAAGGAGGAACCGGATCATCCTGACAGGTATGTCGAACTCAATGGCTGCATCTCTGACTGGATTCTCTGCTGGCCTGTCTGCTGTAACATGTATGTTATTCATGTTTTTCATTATGTTTAAACATAACTGATCAACAGTCACAAGTTGACTAATCTTTACAAATCAGAATTTATATTCACGTGTATGTGCTTGGACCAAACAACTCTAATGGGCCAGCCTTTAATCGAAGATTGTATGATTTGTTGGGCCTATTGGTTTGGGCTTTTGACATCTGACGAAAACAACATATAGACGAAAACAGTATGTGACGAAATCCTTTGGATTTCGTCGAGTTCTTGGTGTTCGCCGAGGGGTTTTCGCCAAAGGGGATTTCGTCAATCTGATAGTATAAATACCCAGACACAGAACAGAAACAAACAAGTCTGAATAGATTTGAGAGCGAACACATTGTAACACACACACACTGAGAGTTTACAGAGACCATTTGTAAACACCGCATTGTAACCGTTTCATAGCATTAATACATTGAGTGTTAATCGTTGAATCTTGTGTCTTACGTGTTCATAACTTGGTTTAACTTACCCGTTTGGCTTCCGCACTCTCGGGTTTGTCGGAAAACAGGGAATAGAGGTTACTCGATCCTCCGGGTGGACCTACAATGACTTTGAAAATCTGTTAAAATTTTGAGGAATAAATAAGATTAAAGCTAGCTCATACGCTTGCGGATACTTGGGTCTCTGTTCCTGTTGTCTTTTCTTTCTTCTTTGGTGCTTCCTTTTGTATAACAGCTTTGTTTGGAACCAATACCAATGTCATGTTCCTGTCCCTGAAGTCTTTGCTCTTCCGACTTGCAAAGAACAAATAATAGAAAGAGTGGTAATATGTCAAAATGGGCCAGCGTAATTTGTCAAGACGCGTCAGGTATGATGATCAGGCCAAACGATACCCACCTTTTAAAAAAAAAATTATTATAAAGTTGTGTAATAGGTTTTAAGGATTTGATGTTTATAGAAAAAATTATTATAAAGTGGTTTTAAGGTTTTAGCAGTGGCGAAGCTTGAGATTTCCGACCGGGGGTCGAAAACGTATATACCTAAAAAAATTATAAAACCGGGGGGTCGAAAACGTATATACCTAAAAAATTTTATACGAAAACTACATACTCGGCACTATAGAGCGAAAAGTTCGGGGGGTCGGCGCCCCTCCTGGCCCCCACAAAGTTGTGCCGCTGGTTGTAACTGCCATTCAATTCTTCTTTTTTTATATTAGAAAATATACCATAAATTCGGGCGTTTTTTTTTTGTATGTTTAATATGAGTATAGGATTGTTATACTTTAAAAAAAATCAAAACCCCAGTTCTGTAAAACACCATATGTAATTTAACATCCAAGTGTAAAACACCATGCATAAAATTGACACCAAGATAAAACACCATATGTAATTGACGAATAAGCGTAAAACACAATATGTAAAATGTTAAAAACTCATGTTGGAACAACACCATGTACAAATTGACATCAATATAAAACACCGTGTGTAAATTGACGCACCAGTGTAAAAAAACCATGTTAAAGTTAAAACTCAATGTTGAATTTTGATGTTTAGAGGTAAAACATCATGTGTGATTTGGTGCAATGGTTAAAACACTGTGTAAATTGGAACCCAATTGTAAAACACCATGTACAAACCTTATTGCACGACGTATAGGATGCCTAGTTCAAAATGTGTTTTTTTTTTTTTTAATTTTTATACAGCAAAACTATACGCATATTAAAGATTAGAAAACCTTGTTATTATGGTGTTCTTAAAAAAAATTAATAACGTATGAAAAATGAACATTTAAAAAAGACAAGGAATATGAATGTGACTTGCATGTACTAATAAAAAGTCAACAAATGTAGTTTATTCATTTTATACACCTCTTTCCTTTTCATACGTATGATGGATGATGTTGTATCCCAAATTAATCTCAACCTTACAATCTCCTTAGAATCATCAACGACCCGATTTCTTCTTATCATTCCTACAATATTCTCCTTTTTTTAATTTTAACCCAATACTATATATAAGTCCATGAACAGGATCTGGATCTACAATTCACCTTGTCGAATTGTGCGGAATCCAGAACTATACATATATCAAATATAAGCACAAGTAAATAAACATTCATCCAATATTATTGATAAAAGTTGTTGAATACAATTTGGATCTAGACTCTTTGTAGAATAGTAACCAAGTTTTAAAAGTGTTTCAATTAGGTCACTCAAGTTTTAAAAGTGTTTCAATCAGGTCACTCAACATTCATTTTTCATTAAAATTAAAGGGTTTTTCATCCATTTCATAGGTAACCATGGTGATGTGGATTTTTGTTTCTTTTTTCTCTTTTATTTGATGCTAACGTCGAGTGATGACGTGGATTGTAACTTGTTTTTTTAAATTTTTTATGTAATTAAATGGTTTTTATTTTTAATAAATATAATTTCATATATTAAAATAATTCGACCAAAGCATCTTATGATTCATTTTTTTCTTGACACGTGGAAAAAAATACATGGCTCGATTTGAATGTTAAGTTGTCTAATTGTGACAAAAACGACACCAGTGATCTAATTAGAACACTTTTAAAACTTGGTTACTATTCTGTGAAATTTTCCCTTATTTATAGTGATGGTTGAACATTCCAATCACTTTAAACATTAAGGGGCTGTTTGATAGCCTCTTAATGGAACCATTAAGAGGCTATGTCTGATTCGTTCAGATTTAAAGGTGTTTGGTTCAACAAAATAAAACATCTGAATGGCTGAATGGGGCTCTGAATCGCTCAGATCTAAAACAACTCTGAATAGAACTGAATGAAAAACAAGACACATCTACCCCTTCGTTCACACCCCAACCTCCCATCCTCGTCGTTCTCTTCTCCCCAGCCATCTTTTACCCTCGTCGTTCAGTAACACGCCATCCATTATATTTCAAATTTGGGATTTTGAGCATGGAATGCCACCACAAGGTGGCAGTCAGGATCTGATTCTGGTCTTGGATGGATGGACTACTTCCACCGTGTGTATATGCATGCCTATGTTTTCTTTCACTGATAACTCCCTTCCTCCTGACCCGCCACCTGTCTTAGCTCATACTGTTGCTGGCTGCTCCAATCATAATAGTGTTGGAGGTAACAATTTCTTGTTTCTCACTATAACTTCACACACACATTGAAGTTCCTAAAGTTGTATGCCAAAATGATTGCAGCTATGTTCATGGGACAGTTTAGATGATTGATGTGATGATTATTTTTCTACATATACTTGACAAAAACTGCTGCGAAAGAGACACTAGAACGTGTTATGGCAGATGCTCTTTTTAAGGCAGGGTCCACTCGATCTGCTGTACGTGCAGTTTGTTTAGCTGTATCAGGGGTTAACCATCTAACAGACCAGCAAAGGATCTTAAGTTGGCTTAGGTCAACTGTCTGTAAATAGTTTTGCATATATTACAATCTAATATGGCTAGTGGAACCATGGGAAAGCTTCATGGGTGTGTACTAATTGCTGGCACGGGGACCATCTCATATGGATATACTGAAGATGGAAGAGAAGCCCGCACTTCTGGTGCAGGACCCGTATTAGGTGATTGGGGAAGGTTATATATCATGTAACCAACGTTTGTGACTTTGTATATATAACTACACACACACATGCCTGAAAATGAACGAACAAAACATGCGTTCATGTATATTTCTCCATTGTTACATGTATTGAGTTATTGATTGAAGAATAACTTGAATTTTGATTAGTAACTGTGGTTTAAATTGATCAGATTAGTTTCAATTTAAACAATCCTCAGGTTCTTTGTTGTATTTTTCTTCATTGTTACATGTATTGAGCTCTGATTTCTAGTTGTTAAATAGTTTGAATAGTATTTGATAAGAGATTGACTCAAATTGGTAGAGAAATAACTGGAATTTTGATCCTTTTTTTATGTAATTCTCATTTGATTTGATCAGATTAGGTTCCATTTGACGCAGTCATTCTAAAAGTTTTACGCCCTCTATATGATTCCTCAATGTTAGTTGCTCATAGAACAACACTCATAGTATGACTTCTTATAATTTTATTTTTAGATATATTCCTTAACAAATTTTTTTTTGTCTTTTTAGGCTTATCGAGGCAACTTTCACACTTTGACGATGAAGCTGCTCTTCATGCACTAGGCCAAAGAATGTGCAGGCCCTTTTTTTCCTTCTAATTAGAAATTGTGACATCAAAGTGACAGGCCAAAAAATGATAGAACAAATTTGTTGTGAAGAATTTTAAATACTCTGGAGACCGGATTTGTTGTGAAGAATTTGTGTGTAACTTGGATTTTCTATTATGTTTTGTACTTTTTAAGCTATTCATCATTCAATACAGAGCACTAAACAAACAGATACATTTTATTTAACACAAAGTAGTTCAGAGGGGTAAAAATGTCATTTTACACAGTTATTCAAAGGTGCAACCAAACAACACTTTACTGGTTCAGCACTTACTGGTTCAGAGCCTCTTACCCATTCAGACCTCTTATTCATTCAGCACTTATTGGTTCAGATGTTGCCAAACAGCCCCCTACATTCCAAAACAATTGGCATAATCATTTAAACGTTCAACATTATTCTCCAGTAAGTTTACCAACCACATCGGATTAAAAATCCTCACAATTTAGTTCCCGTCAGCCAAAACAATCAACACCTTACTCGTTCTAAAATCAAAGTACCACCACTTCATGGATCTACAGAAGTCATGTTCCATCTTTTATAACGGTAACTTCTTCATTGCATTTGGACGTTTAAATTTAAGAACAAAGAGCGGCTTTTCAGTAATAGGATGCTTTTTCCCTTTATCGGATGTCGTGGCTTGAGGTTGACTAATTTCATCCAGCATTCAAATTTCAGTTGTCATTCAAGATAGTCTGTCATTTCGTATCCACCTCTATTGATTAACTTCGTCTATAACAACGCATGCACATCCCATTCTAGTAGACTTTTGAAATCATACGGCCATTTGAAATATTGTATACTGTCGACTCGTTTCATAGCATAACACTTCAAATCATCAAAATATGTTGAGCTGATAATTTTGCCAACCGGTAGTTTCTTCGACTTTACATAATAATGACCCTTCTGAACTAACTCAGATGCTTCGTCATTCTCTTACACAGTTTTCTTAGACGCTTGATTCTTCATAATTTCCTCTACTTCCATAGACACATTATCACCAAAACTCAGAAACTCCTCATTTGCTCATTTGGAATACATATTAGGATATCCGTCCTTACTAATTTCTTTGAAATCTATCCCATTAACCTCATCATCAAACTCACAACTCCGACTGTTCTGTGGCTATTGTGCAGGAGTATTTCTTCAACATCCTTTACATTCGCATAACCCTGAATAATTCCTTCTTCAATGCTAAAGAAAATCTTTTGAAATTTCAACATTTGAAGCGGTGCTTCACAATTCTTTGAGCCACTATCTCCAACAACCACCTCTTTACCTGAGGTCTCACCCTCAGCACTGCTTGCCCTGAAGTACTGGTACCGGGAGCTCCAGATTGACTTGGATGCTCACTAGTCGTTGAGGGGTCATTGTCGTGATCTTTAACTTTCAGTTGCATCAGCTCATCCTCCTAACAACCAATCTCCCCCTGAGCACTAAAGCTATCTGTTAATGATAAGACTCTTACTTTTAGAAGATCAATTTCTCTGGCGGATTTTTCATTCTGTTCCCAAGCTGCTTGTTCTTCTGTTTGGATTTTCTGATAAACACGTTGAATGTCACACCCCAACCAATAGCGGAAACATCGGGGCGCGGCACTGAGCGAAACAGATTGTCCAGGAGTTTCCATAACAACTACGATTACCAATTATTTTAAGCATCACGTCCCATACCATGACATAATAAGTAGCATAGTTATTACAGACAAATCAAAGATAAATTGTTCTATTTCGACAACTCAAATATAAATTGTTTGTTTGTTTCTAGACTCTCAATCCTACTTGATTCCCAAATAGCATGCATCCTAGCAGATAGCATCCTAAACATCTGCCACATACGTTAAAGTAAAGGTCAATACACATAGTGTAAAGGTGAGCATACAAGTTTGATAATAGCATATAGAGTTCGAAATAGTTTACGCATAATCAGCATGTAACATGTAGCAAGTGAAAGCTAGTAGGTTATCGACAGAGAAATACACACAGACGTGACTGCGAGTTGTAGAATGTGCAACACATATCCCCACTGGGACACGTGAAGTAAAGCCCTTAACAACCCCTGTCCATGACAGGTGCTGAGTCCAAACCATAGTACTATCGTTGCTAAGGTGTCAAGCAACAATCACTGTGTTAACATAACATACAAGCATTCATCGAATAACACGTACCATGCAATAACGGTTAGCGTATAAATAGTGTTTGCGTTGTGTGTCGATTGTGTTTTGAATAAGTAACGTATGTAACACCCAAAAGTGCGTAAAGGAAAAAGGGATCGAGTATACTCACAGATTGTGTTTAACAAGTAAACACTCTCTTGGATTGAAGGAAGCGCTGAGAGAGATTAGCCTGAACAGTTAACGATAGCATAAACGATGAGCGGCGCGTTAAACGGTGAAAATTACCAAGTGTCGAACGGTGATCTGATCGGATGGCGATTCGATCAGTTGACCATTCGATCGGATGTCAATCCGTTCGGATGGCCATTCGATTGGATTGACATTCATTTTGGTGAAGATGTGTTTGTGTATGATGGTTTGTCTTTTGAAGTTTTCGTTGTAGCATTTTGAAAACAGAGAAGTATCTCTATCTTTCCGGTTGTTCGATCAAACAGCGGTTCGATCGGATGGCGATCCGTTCGGTGAGATATTTCTCGGAGAACAAGTTCACAGCAGTGTTGCCATCCAATCGGATGGTCTACCGGTCGAGTGACAATCCGTTAGAACTGGTAGTGCATCAAACATGTTGAAATTGTTTAAGTGTTGAACCTCAAGTGCAATCCGATCGGACGGCAATCCGTCACGCGATTTGATCGTTCTGCTAACTTGAGATTTTGTTATGTTTTGCGGTTGATCGAGACGGTATGACAACGTGCTAAACAACAGAAATCCCATCAAGACCCTAGTGACCCGATCGAACAAGAATCACACAAGTCTGATCAGTTTACTGGTTCATGAAGGTGGTTCATGTTTAACCCGAAATCAATTGTCTCTTTGATAGAAACCAGATCTTGAACTAACACATCACCAAGAAGGAGTAGAAGGTCAGAACGAGCTCCGATTCTATCGGTTTTTGAGTGCATTGAGTGTAAAAGAGTTGAAAGAAAGTTGTAAAACCATCTTTCAATCCTTTCAACCATGAATATGTGCAGATCTATGTGAAAACATTGTTAAATCTTGTGGAAATCCTTCAGATCTGTGTTGTTCATGGTGGAATGATGCCAAAACTTGAAGTTTATAAGAACTCCATGATGATATCACCCTAGAACACCTCAAATCCACTGATTTCATGGTTAAAAGTTAAGATTCAAAGGTGAAAAAGATGAAGAAGTGTGTATCGATCATAAAAGTACAAGATTTAGGTTGAAAACTTACAAGAATCGCGAGAAAGAGAGCTTGAGTGCGGCTGGTCGAGTGGGAGTGCTGTCACATCACAAATGATGTGACAGGAGGGTATTTATAGGGTTTCCCAAAAAGGAAAGTGCAAAGGGTCGAGTGGGCCACCGATCGGATGATGCTCCGATCGGATGGCAATCCGATCGGATGACGCTCCGATCGGATGGCAATCCGATCGGATGACGATCCGATCGGTTGGCCATCCGATCGAGTGGTCACTCGATTGAGTGGCTCCGACGGTTGAGCTTTGGTATTTCATTTCGCGTGTTGGGTTTTGCGATGCGTTTAAGCAAGTTTCGGGTATGCGATGCGATAGATTGATAATAAACACACAAATACTATATCTAACATACAATCATCCTAAATAACTTGCGTTTAGCGTTTGCGATTCAATTGCGTTGCGATAGAGTTGCGATTGCGTTTCGATTAATCACCATAACAAGCAATAAATAAACATGCACAAGTAACACACAAGAAGCACACACACGTAAAACAATATCTAAAACGCGTAATTCGGGCGGATGCGATTGCGATGCGATAGGCGATAAAGCGATAAAACATGCGATAACCATCGATTAACCTCGATTAGTAATAGATACTCCACATAATACAACTAAAGAAAATAAAATAAAGATTCGATTACAAGTCAAAGAAGTTAAAACAGTAGTTGAGCATGGAGTGACAGATCGCAATTAGGAATCTTTTCTTCCTTTGACTTCAATCTTGACTTTGACTTTGACTTTCGTAACACAGGGTGTTACAACCTCCCCCACTTAGGGAATTTGGTCCCGAAATCCTTGGCCGTAACAAACAACTGCGGGTACTTCGCCTTCATGTCGCTTTCGAGTTCCCAGGTGAACTCTGTGCCTCGTTTGCCTTCTTAGTGAACCTTCACAATGGGAATGCGTGAGCGCCTGAGCTTCTTGGTTTCTCGGTCCATGATCTCGACTGGCTTCTCCACGAAGTGTAATGTTTCATCCACTTGAAGATCCTCCAGTGGAACTTGTAAATCATGCTCAGCCAGACACTTTCTGAGGTTCGAAACGAGGAAAGTCGGGTGGACGTTGCAAAGTTCCTCCGGTAGTTCAAGTCTGTGGGCCACTTTTCTGATCCTTTCTAGAATCTTAAAGGGTCCAACATATCGAGGCGCGAGTTTTCCTTTCTTGCCGAATCTGACCACACCCTTCCAAGGTGATACCTTTAGGAGTACGTGGTCACCAACGTCAAATTCAAGGGGCTTGCGTCATCTATCGGCGTAACTTTTCTGACGACTCCGAGCTTTCAGCAGATTGTCTCAAATTTGGAGGATTTTGTCAGTCGTTTCTTGCAACAGCTCAGGACCAGTTATTTGCGAGTCTCCGATCTCGTGCCATACAATAGGCGATCGACATCTTCTTCCATATAATGCCTTAAATGGTACCATTTGAATGCTGGAATGATAACTGTTATTGTACGAGAATTCGACTAAAGGTAAGTATACGTCCCAATTACCACCAAAATCTATGACACACGAACGGAGCATGTCTTCAAGGGTACGAATTGTTCTTTCAGTCTGACCGTCAGCTTGAGGATGGAAAGCGGTACTTAGATTAAAAGTAGTACCGAGAGCGGATTGAAACGTTTCCCAAAGACGCGAGGTAAACCGACCATCACGGTCAGAGATGACGTCGCGAGGCCTCCCATGTCGACAAATGATCTCGTTGGTGTAGATTCGGGCTAATTTTTCTACCTTATAGTCTTCCCGTATCGGCAGAAAATGAGCAGATTTAGTCAAACGGTCATCGACAACCCAGATGTTGTCGTGACTTGATGGCGTGCGCGGAAGTTTCGTGACAAAGTCCATGGCTATACTTTCCCATTTCCACATCGGGATCTCGGGTTGAACAAGCAAGCCAGAGGGTCTTTGGTGCTCGACCTTGACTTTCGAGCAAGTCAGGCACTTCGAAACATAGATAGCGATATCTTTCTTCATGCCCGGCCACCAGTACTTATAGCGAAGGTCCGAGTACTTTTTATCGGCACCGGGATGAACAAAATATCGAGACTTGTGGGTTTCGTCCATCAGAATCTGTCGTAAGTTGGTCCGCTTAGGGATCCAAATTCGGTCCAGATAATGGAATATCCCATTCGATTTATTCACTAACTGGGCTCCATCGTTAAGAATCATTTCCTTCTTCAAAGTGTGTTCAGTGAAACAAGCATGCTGGGCTTCGCGAATGAGAGTTTCGAGATGATGCTAGGCTTGGATATTACGAGCGGTATGCAAATAGCTTCGTCTGCTGACGGCGTCAGCAACGACATTAGCTTTGCCAGGATGATAACGTATCTCACAGTCGTAATCGTTGAGAAGTTCTACCCACCGGCGTTGGCTCATATTAAGTTCTTTTTGGCTGAGGATGTGTTGGAGGCTCTTATGATCTGTGAAGATCGTACACTTGGTACCGTACTGGTAGTGTTACTATATCTTCAACGCAAAAACAACTGCGCCTAGCTCGAGGTCGTGGGTTGTGTAGTTCTTCTCGTGGATCTTGAGCTGACGACACTCGTAAGCGATAACCTTGTCTCGTTGCATGAGAACACAACCAAGACCAAGGTTCGAGGCATCACAATAGACAACGAAGTCATCGTTTCTGTCGGGTAAAGCGAGAATGGGAGCATTGCAGAGCATATGCTTGAGGGTTCGAAAGGCAGTCTCTTGTCCAGTTCCCCAAACAAAAGGCTTGTCTTTATGCATGAGAGAAGTAAGTGGCCCGGTGATTTTAGGGAATCCTTCGATAAATCGGCGGTAATAGCCCGCTAGTTTGAGAAAAGAACGGACTTCAGACGGGTTCTTAGGTGTAAGCTAACTCTTTACAGCTTTGATCTTCGCAGGGTCGACGTGTATTCCTTGACTATTGACAATATGACCGAGGAATGGAACCTCCTCTAGCCAAATTTCGCACTTGGAGAACTTGGCATAGAGTCGATTCCCTTGGAGCAATTCGAGAACCAAACGTAGATGTTGCGCATTTTCGGTTTTCGACTTGGAATAGATCTGGATATTATCGATAAACACGATGACGAAGCGGTCGAGAAAAGGTTTACACACGCGATTCATCAGATCCATGAAAACCGCGGGTGCGTTGGTCAAACCAAAAGGCATAACAACGAACTCATAGTGACTGTAACAAGTGCGAAAGGCGATTTTGGGTATATCCTCCTCTTGGATGCGTAATTGGTGATAGCCTGAGCGTAGATCGATCTTGGAGAAACACGTAGCACCTTGTAACTGATCAAGAAAAGCATCGATTCGAGGCAGGGGATAGCGATTCTTGATCATTAGCTTATTCAGCTCCCTATAGTCGATGCACATCCGAAACGACCCGTCCTTCTTTTTGACGAAAAGGACTGGTGCGCCCCAAGGAGAGGTGCTAGGGCGAATGAAGCCTTTGTCAAGTAATTCCTGGAGCTGACTTGAGAGTTTGCACATTTCGGACAGAGCGAGTCGATAAGGAGCTCTAGCAACAGGGTTTGCCCCAGGAATAAGGTCAATACAAAAATCGATATCACGACTTGGAGGCAATCCGGGTAACTCATCAGGAAAAACATTGGGGAATTCACGAACAACGGGAACGTCGTTTACTCCAGATTTACCTTTCTTTTCCTTCTCCGCTACTACAATGTTAGCCAAGAAAGCTTTGTATTCCTTGCGGAGATACTTGCTAGCTTGGACACACGACATGAGTTTGAGACCTTTCGAAGGAGTTTCGCCATACACACAAAGTTGATCACCATTAACGAACGAAAATTGAATCATCTTATCGAAGCAAACAACTTCAGCATGGTTTTCGCGAAGAAACTCCAAGCCTACTATGATGTCAAAACTACTGAGCTGCATCAGAATATGGTCGATAGGGAAAACGTGATTGTTGAGTTCAAGCGTACAATCACGAAAAACAGAATTGACAGCGACGGTTCTTCCGGTGGCCACTTCAACATCGAACGTCGAGGGGAGATGGGAGCGCTTATGATTAAGGAGCTTTTCAAATTCAAACGACACAAAACAGTTATCGGCTCCAGTATCAAATAAACACAGAGCATATATACCATTCACAAGGAACGTACCGTTAACCACATTGTTATCGCTTGAGCCTGGTGGACATTGATGTTGAAAGTGCGTCTACGGGCTTCTGGCTGCTGCTGTTGTTGCTGTTGTTGCTGGGGCTGCTGCTGTTGTGGCTCTTGCTTCACCACTTGGTTTGGGCACATGTTTGCGAAGTGGTTGGGATCACCACACGCAAAGCAAGCTCTAGCATGGATCGCGGGTGTAGGAGCCGCTTGTTGGCCTTGAGGAACAAGAAGTAGAGCTTGTTGAGCAGGAGCTGGAGCTTGACGAGGACCAGTACGGCAGTTGGCGGTGAAGTGACCGTACATGTTGCAATGCACACAGTATCTGCAAGCGATTCCCACATGTCACGGCCCTTGGCCCCGGTTTGACCCGGTCCAGAGCCGCGAGGCAGGAAATCCAATGGTATCTAATTAAGTGACAGCGGAAGTCTTTTTTTTTAAACAGGATCGATTAATATTAAAACTGCTCGTTTATATAATATAGGGATAAATCCCATAATTTACAATAAAGTGATTTCACTGGGAAATCTTTATTTCTCAAAACATGTTTCTTTATTTATTTACATTGAGCCACTTTTCTAAGCTTGTAGTGCTTCACAGCACTTTTCCTTTGCTCACAACAGATCACCTGAAACATGTTTTGAAAAAGGTTTTGTCAGCAGGGAAATACTGAGTGAATCATTCTATTTAATAAAACGACACATTTGTTATAACTTACAGTATTAAGAGAGATTACAATGTTTCAGATATCAAACGAACTACCCACAGTAGTTGTCACTCGACCCATTGGCCCATTCGTCCAATGGTGTCTGTGACTATGGTCATATCACCCCTTGGCTAACTCGTTGTCCAATGGTGAAGATTATCAAGTAATGTATACAAAACCCCACATACTGGCTGTAACTTGGTGATTACATATACTTAATCACTGTAATTATAACCTTTGAAAATAAACATGATTTCAAAAGTATTTTGATAAAAAGAGAATGACTCACATTGTAGATTTAACGAGCAGAGTATAAGCCTACTGATTAGCCTTGATTAACCTAATTTAAATAATAATGCACACACAAACAGGTTAGTAACTAATACAGCAGTTACGACAATTTACGAGATTAAACCCTCACAACAATTTACAAGTGCAATACTTAACAATTCAGCGGATTCACAACGAATGACAGAGTATAGTCCGAGTTCGAACAGCACTCAAACATTCAAGTCGAAATCACGATGAATAACAAAGTATAAACTCAATTTGAGCGGCACTTAAACAATCGTTGGATAGTTAAAATCGACCGGGCGTTGAATCGTAATAGCGATCGAGTTATTACCCTGATTGCAGCAGCAATTAGTGATTGTGTGTGTTTTGATATTGTTTCTGCTATAACTCAGTGCATACTTCGAATTTTTTCGTCGTTTCAGTACCAGAATTCAAGTCCCAAACCAACCTATTTATACTGAAAATTTGACCCAGTCGCGTAGCGCGACTGCCTACCCCCTTAGTCGTCGCGCTACGCGACTGCCAACCTATTTTCATAGGGTAGCTACGTGCATGGGTAGGCTTGCTGATTCGACAGTTTAGTGAAATTCGATTTCTACAAGTAGTTATTTAGATAATCGTAACGAGGTTTTACCCCCCCTTGAGTTTTAGGGGCCCTAATCCTAATTCTGAAACTTCTGAAAATTTTAGGGTTTGTGTAGAATCCCTTGGGTGTCTCAATTAGGGTTTCCTATTGACCAAATTAAAATAATAATTAGGACTTTTGATGAGAGTTGTTACATTCTCCCCACCTTAATAAAAATCTCGTCCTCGAGATTTACTGGAATAAATGAGGATACTTTCGCTTCATTTCTGATTCTAGCTCCCAAGTGTATTCAGCTCCTCTCTTTGAATCCCATCTGACTTTGACTAAAACTAGTCGTTTATGTTTGAGAAACTTGATCTTTCGATCCTCAATTTGAAGAGGTTTCTCAACAAATTTCAGCTTTTCGTTTACCTCTATATCTCGAAGAGGTACTACCAATGATTCATCGGATAGACATTTCTTGAGATTGGATACATGAAATACATCATGTACTCCAGATAACTCTTCTGGTAGTTGTAAACGATAAGCAACTGGTCCTATACGTTGGATTACTGAAAATGGTCCTACGTACCTTGGACTTAGCTTTCCTTTCTTACCGAATCGAACAACTCCTTTCCAAGGAGAAACTTTCAACAATACTCTGTCTCCAACTTGGAATTCTAATGGCTTGCATCTATTGTCTGCATAACTCTTTTGACGATCTCGAGCCGTCTTCAGCCTTTCCTTGATTTGTGAAATTTTGTCGGTCGTCTCTTGCACTATTTCAGGACCTGATAATTGACTTTCTCCTATTTCTGCCCAACAAACTGGAGTTCTGCACTTTCTTCCATACAATGCCTCGAATGGAGCAGTGTCAATACTTGAATGATAACTATTATTATAGGAGAATTCAATTAATGGTAAGTGATCGTCCCAATTTCCACCAAAATCTATTACACATGCTCTAAGCATGTCTTCTAGAGTTTGGATTGTTCTTTCACTTTGTCCATCTGTTTGTGGATGATATGCCGTACTCAAATTTAGTCGAGTTCCCATAGCTTGCTGGAAACTTTTCCAAAAATGAGAAGTAAAACGACTATCCCTATCTGATACAATGGAGAGTGGGACTCCATGTAAAGATACCACTTCGTCTACGTATAACTTGGCTAGCCTTTCCATGCTAAAAGTTTCCTTCATTGGTAGAAAATGAGCTGATTTGGTTAATCGATCCACAATTACCCAAATTGCATCATTACCTTTTCTTGTTTTAGGCAACTTAGTAACAAAATCCATTGTTATAAGTTCCCATTTCCATACAGGCATTTCCAATTGTTGCAGTAATCCTGAAGGTTTCTGATGTTCAGCCTTTACTTGTGAACAAGTAAGACACTTAGAAACATATCTTGCTATATCTTTCTTCATGCCTATCCACCAAAAATTCTTTCTTAAATCTTGGTACATTTTATTGTTTCCAGGGTGCATAGTATACCTAGATTTATGGGCTTCTTCTAAAATCTTATTTCTTAATTCTCCTTGCTTAGGTACCCAAATTCTTTTCTTGTGGAATCTCCAAATTCCATCATTTCCTTGCTCTAGTTCCTTTATATAACCTTTCATTCCTTCAGTATCGTCTTTGATTGCTGTTTCCTGAACTTTCTTTAATTGTTCCATTAAATCTACTTGTAGATTTAATCTAAGAGCACGGACTCGCTTTTGTTTTTCCTGATACTTATGACTTAAGGCATCTGCAACTACGTTTGCCTTTCCTTCGTGATATTGAATATCACAGTCGTAATCGCTTAGAATTTCCATCCATCTTCTTTGCCTCATATTTAACTCTTTCTGCCCAAATATATATCTTAAACTTTTATGATCTGTATAAATAGTAAACTTACTTCCATACAAATAATGTCTCCAGATTTTTAAGGCAAAAATTATGGCTCCTAATTCTAAGTCATGAGTGGTATAATTCTCCTCGTGCTTTTTCAACTGCCGAGAGGCATACGCAATTACCTTTTTGCGTTGCATCAACACACATCCGAATCCTAATTTTGAAGCATCACAATATACTTCAAAATCTTCTGTTCCTTCGGGCAATGCTAAAATTGGAGCATTTGTCAATCGATGCTTTAAAATCTTAAAAGCTTCTTCTTACCTATCTCCCCATTCAAACTTAGCGGCTTTACAGGTTAACTTAGTCAAAGGTACAACTATCTTAGAGAAATCCTTAATAAATCGTCTGTAGTATCCAGCTAAGCCTAGAAAACTTCTAATTTCCATGGCTGTTTGTAGGACCTTCCATTTAGTGATTGCTTCTATTTTAGCAGGATCTACGTGAATTCCTTCGTGATTCACCATGTGACCTAAAAATTGCACTTCCTTTAACCAAAATTCACACTTCGAGAATTTGGCATAAAGCTTTTCCTTTCTTAACAAAGTTAAGAGTGCATGCAAATGTTCGCAATGTTCTTTCTGACTTTTGGAATAAATAAGTATATCGTCGATGAATACGATTACAAATTTATCCAAGTATGGTTTACAGATTCGATTCATCATGTCCATAAATGCTGCTGGGGCATTTGTTAGTCCAAAGGGCATGACTGTAAACTCATAATGGCCATACCTAGTTCTGAAAGCAGTTTTAGGTATGTCTTCTTCTTGTACTTTTAACTGATGATATCCGGATCTTAAGTCTATCTTAGAAAAATACCTAGCTCCTTGAAGTTGATCAAAAAGATCGTCAATCCTAGGTAATGGGTATCGATTCTTAATTGTAACTTTATTTAATTCTCTATAGTCGATACACATTCTCATCGATCCGTCTTTCTTTTTCACAAACAACACTGGTGCTCCCCACGGGGATGAACTAGGTTGTATAAATCCTTTGCTTAATAATTCATCTAACTGCTTTTTCAATTCTAGCATTTCAGTGGGTGCTAATCGATAAGGTGTCTTGGCTATTGGTGTAGTACCCGGAATTAGATGAATTCTAAACTCTACTTCTCTATCAGGTGGTAACCTAGGTAATTCTTTTGGAAATACTTCTGGGTATTCTGAAACTATAGGAATTTCCTTAAGTTCTTTACTCTTAGTACTAATGACTACTGAAATCATATATACTATTCCTTGTTTTCATTCATAATTAGCAACTTTCATTACTGATATGAACTTCATAGGCTTACGTGGCTTATCACCTGTAATCCTAATTACTTTTCCGGTAGGTGCCTGAATTTCTATGGAATTCTTATCACAAAGAATTCGAGCATGGTTGGCTATTAACCAATCCATTCCTAACACAACATCAAATTCAGCTAAATTCATAGGTAATAGATTTGCAGAAAACTTATGACCTAAAAGTCCTATTTCTATATTTTGCAAAACCTTATCTATTTTAACTGAATTCCCATCAGCCGTTTCGACTGTAAAAATCTGCCTAATGTTGGTTAAGGGTATTTTAAGATCTTGGCAAAATGAAGTATTGATAAAACTTTGGTTTGCACCAGAGTCAAATAATACTTTTGCATAAACGTTGTGGACCAAGAACGTACCAGCTATGACGTCAGGGATTAGTTCAGCTTCTTGAGTGGTTAGCTGGAATGCTCGGGCATTCTTCTTTGTTGTTCCATCAGCTGGTTTGCCTTTATTGTCTGCTGGTTTGACTAATTTCGGGCAATCTGGCCTGAAATGTCCAGTTTCTCCACAATTGTAACAAATTGTGGATTTCTTCCTGCAGTTTTCTTCACGATGTCCTGTCATTTTGCAAAAATTGCAATATATATTACATTTTCCAAAATGTTTCCTTTTGCAATTTCTGCAGAATGACGGGTTTGATGGTTGCCCTGTTCCTTTTCTCTTGAAATTGTTATTATTACCCGTACGAAATCCCTGGGTAATTTTCTGAGCTAATTCTTTCTTTCTGTCTTCATCTCTTGTGCGCACCAATTCGTCGGTTAGGGTATTAGCTAATTCCACAGCATCGTCAATAGTGCGAGGTCTCGCAGCTTTAACGATATTGCGGATTTCACTAATCAGTCCCCAGATGTAGCGAGAAATGAGTACCGCTTCTGGCGAAGCCAGTGTTGGTACCACTCTAGCATATTCAAAGAATGTCGAAGTATAACCGCGACAATCTACTCCTACCATACGATGATTTAGGAACTTATTTGCCATTTGTTCCTTTTCATATTCATGACAATATTTTCTTTCTACAAGAATTTTAAATTCTTCCCAGCCTATAGCATAAGCTATCCTTCTTCCTTTTGCTTGTAATACGGTGTTCCACCATTCTAATGCCCCTTCTTTGAATAAATTTGATGCATACATAACCTGATCTTCTTCGGAACACTTACTTATTGCAATTACTGCTTCGGTTTTCTCTAACTAACGCAGTACTGCAGTTGCTCCTTCATTGCCTGCAAATTCAGCAGGTTTGCAAGCAAGAAATTCTTTGAAAGTGCAACCAGGCGTTGCAGCTTTCATTTTCTTAGGGGGTGGAGCCTGTCGTGGATTATTATTGTCATGATTGCCGCCTCCATTTACACTATGACTAAAATTGTCTTCCTGAGTACGTTTACTAGGAATGATTTGTTGTGGTTCGATTGGATTCTTTATAGCAGCAACAAATGCTGGAATAGCATTGGCTATTCCTTGAGCAACAATATTTTCGATATCTTGTCTAGTCATATACTGATTTTCCTGATTTTGTTCAGATTGATTCCCTTCATTAACTGGTTCATTACTAGCGTTTTCCATCTGATAATTATTATAAATATAACTATTAGTATCAAATGATTGTAAATAAAACAATTACACAGAAGCACATAAAATCTTATAACACAGATATATATATCCAAAATTGTCGATGTTTCGACTTCTATTTTGTTTTATATATTATATAGGCATCCATACTCACTTTTATCTTACAATGTTTTATTTCCTATTTTACAGAGTTATATTTGACTACTACTATTATGATTATTATACAGACATTCTTCCCAATCCCACTATTCTTTTGGTCAACTGGCAGTTTAGTAGCGACGCTTTCTTTCGTCGTACTTCCAGGAAATTTGTTCCCCCATTTGCCGGATTCTATTCCCTGTACTTATCAACTCTTCACCAAACTGACGGAGTTCGGCTAAGTTTTCGTTGCTCATTGGAGGATTGAGGATAGGTTCTGGATCAAACTGTGGAAGGAAAGAATAAGGATTGTTGATGATATTTTCGAATTGCCAGTCATTCGTCCACCATTCTTCCATTTGGCCTAAAGGTTGAGTGTGGATTAGTGGGTCTGGAATAGCTGGTTCCAGATTTA
Organism: Helianthus tuberosus; assembly: GCA_030545235.1. NCBI lineage: Eukaryota > Viridiplantae > Streptophyta > Magnoliopsida > Asterales > Asteraceae > Helianthus > Helianthus tuberosus. The sequence goes on from CM060410.1 coordinate 18,676,686, forward strand.
CAGGAAGTTGATTTACGGCTCTGTAAGGATATAGATTATTATGGATAGGGCTAATGACATCACAATTTGCCAGTAGACGGTCTATTTCGTCTTGAAATGTGATTTCTTTAGTTTGTCTAGAACTCTCTCCAATTTCTATTCCTTTTTGTTTAGAATCTTTCCTGATTTCTATCTCTGCTGGTTTAGAACTTTCTCCGATTTCGATTCCTTTTCCTTTATCTATAGGGTTTTCTATTTTAGGGAGTTTCCTAGTGGCTGGCTTTCTCCTGCGCACTTTCCTCCATCCTACATATCTTCTTTTCTTTTTAGGTTTTTCTTTTTCCAGCGGTGGAGCTTGGAATTCCAGGGGTTCCTCTATGTCAGCAATATAACCAGTAAAGTCGTGGGAGACTTCAATTGGTACTGGGTAGAGGTTGAGATTCTGAAATGCTTCCGATATCTCACTCATGCTGGACAGCATATATGCAAAATGCACAAAAATGCTAAGTTAAAACTTTGGAACAAAGTTTTATAAATAAACATTAAAGTTTTATTGCATACTGATTTGTACAAAAGACTACAGGAAAGAGAACACACTATGATTTATTTATTTACTGGGTATAAATTTTCTACTAGACCAGGCTTATTGATAGTTTAAAGGTTTGTATTCTCTGCTACGGTAGCTAGCATATAAAGGTTTGCCCATTTTTCATCTAATGTATCTTCCCAAGGTGACCTATTGCCTAATTTCTGAATTTCCGGATTAAACCTCACTTTCTTGACTTGGGGTTTCTTTATTTTCTCCTGTCCCTTTCTAAGAATCGAATTTCTTTTATCTTGGGTGAGAGGATTTTCATAATTTGCTTTACGGACAAAAATTCCTTCTTCCAGATCTGCTGGATGTTTGGAGGAAGAAGTTCCTTTTTCTGTGGGTGCAGTATCTAATTTGTGGTAGATAGCAGAAATCTTTTGTTTACCCATACTGTAACTCAACAATTAATCAGTTAATATGTTTTCACAAAATAGCAATTAAATTTCCTAAATATCTCTCAATTATTTTAATAGGCTAAAATCAATAGTAAGCTTAAACCAGTGGCTCTGATACCACCTTTTCCTATCACGGCCCTTGGCCCCGGTTTGACCCGGTCCAGAGCCGCGAGGCAGGAAATCCAATGGTATCTAATTAAGTGACAGCGGAAGTCTTTTTTTTTTAAACAGGATCGATTAATATTAAAACTGCTCGTTTATATAATATAGGGATAAATCCCATAATTTACAATAAAGTGATTTCACTGGGAAATCTTTATTTCTCAAAACATGTTTCTTTATTTATTTACATTGAGCCACTTTTCTAAGCTTGTAGTGCTTCACAGCACTTTTCCTTTGCTCACAACAGATCACCTGAAACATGTTTTGAAAAAGGTTTTGTCAGCAGGGAAATACTGAGTGAATCATTCTATTTAATAAAACGACACATTTGTTATAACTTACAGTATTAAGAGAGATTACAATGTTTCAGATATCAAACGAACTACCCACAGTAGTTGTCACTCGACCCATTGGCCCATTCGTCCAATGGTGTCTGTGACTATGGTCATATCACCCCTTGGCTAACTCGTTGTCCAATGGTGAAGATTATCAAGTAATGTATACAAAACCCCACATACTGGCTGTAACTTGGTGATTACATATACTTAATCACTGTAATTATAACCTTTGAAAATAAACATGATTTCAAAAGTATTTTGATAAAAAGAGAATGACTCACATTGTAGATTTAACGAGCAGAGTATAAGCCTACTGATTAGCCTTGATTAACCTAATTTAAATAATAATGCACACACAAACAGGTTAGTAACTAATACAGCAGTTACGACAATTTACGAGATTAAACCCTCACAACAATTTACAAGTGCAATACTTAACAATTCAGCGGATTCACAACGAATGACAGAGTATAGTCCGAGTTCGAACAGCACTCAAACATTCAAGTCGAAATCACGATGAATAACAAAGTATAAACTCAATTTGAGCGGCACTTAAACAATCGTTGGATAGTTAAAATCGATCGGGCGTTGAATCGTAATAGCGATCGAGTTATTACCCTGATTGCAGCAGCAATTAGTGATTGTGTGTGTTTTGATATTGTTTCTGCTATAACTCAGTGCATACTTCGAATTTTTTCGTCGTTTCAGTACCAGAATTCAAGTCCCAAACCAACCTATTTATACTGAAAATTTGACCCAGTCGCGTAGCGCGACTGCCTACCCCCTTAGTCGTCGCGCTACGCGACTGCCAACCTATTTTCATAGGGTAGCTACGTGCATGGGTAGGCTTGCTGAGTCGACAGTTTAGTGAAATTCGATTTCTACAAGTAGTTATTTAGATAATCGTAACGAGGTTTTACCCCCCCCCCCCTTGAGTTTTAGGGGCCCTAATCCTGATTCTGAAAATTCTGAAAATTTTAGGGTTTGTGTAGAACCCCTTGGGTGTCTCAATTAGGGTTTCCTATTGACCAAATTAAAATAATAATTAGGACTTTTGATGAGAGTTGTTACACCACAGCATGGTGATAGGTGCAAGTAGGGCAGAGCGGGTGAGGACCAGTGTATGCATGCTTAGCCGGCGGTGCGTTGGAGATCGGTGCCGCTACTTGGCAGTGTTGAGGCTGCGGTGGGGCAGGTACTTCTTGAAAAGGAGCGGCAGCTGCGACAGCGCAATTTTTGCTACTGTTGTTGTTGCTCTTCCTCTTGCGACTAGAGGACTGTGAAGATTGTGGCATGGCGGCGGCTTCAGCGGTTGGAACAGCGGTGGCTTGGTGCAGATTCTTGGAAGCTTTATCCCAGTAACCAGACTTGACTCGCTTATCGTTGATCTCAGCAGCGAGTAAGAAGTTTTCCTCAATCGTTGTTGTGACATCTGTGTCACTTCAACCAGACTCCTACGAATAAATTTCGGGACGAAATTTTCCTAAAGTAGGGGAGACTGTGACATCTGTGTCACTTCAACCATCAAACAAATACCAAATCAAAGAAATATTGTGTTTCATACTTGGGATTTGTACAAATATGTGCATCATATGCACATATCAATTCTTGTTCGATTTCGATCTTTAAATCACTTTCTGGAAGGTTATACGCGAACTGATGCGTAAATATAACCAGTTTAACGCAACAAACACTCTGAAATAGTGAAATAGGCTTAACATTCCTTAAATAACCTTTACATAACTTAGAAATAAGTTTTGCAGGGTTTAATGTGGCGAAATCAAGTTTATTCGCTTACAGGGACTAATTGCGTCAAACTGCGAAAGTATGCCAATTCGTACTATAATGAACTTTCCGGAACTTGATCATAAGTTAAATCTGCCCTAAATATCCCCTACATAGCTTAGAAATAGGCTTTGAGGTGTTTGGTGCTCAAAAATAAACTTATGTGATCAACAGGGACTAAAAGCGTCAAAAAGTGCACAAGTTTGCATTTTCGCGCATATCTTACGTTCTGTATATATCCGGACATCCAAAAATTTATGTAATCATTAAAATATTTTATTTTTGTGGTTGGCGTGATAAAATTTCATTCGTCGCGTAATTTGGATCGTTTTTGCGTTCGTTACGACTTCCGTCGTAATTAACCGAACAACGCAACCGTACGACCAAACGAACCAACATCCAAGATGTTTTTGAGCATATTTTAAGTTCCCTATACTTTAACTTCATTTTAGAGCCTTGAAATGAGGTTAACGGGGCTTAAACGTGTCAAAATGCATCAAAAACCAAGTTTGGAGTCACAAGGGCCTGTTCTGCCATTTTATGAAAGTTTCTGCCAGCTAACAAACACCATACGGACCGTATGGGGACCTTTACGGTCCGTAAGCCAACTTCAGACCAGCAGAAATGCAGAACAATGAATCTGGCCAATACCACCTATTCCAATGGTTTTTAACCCCTGATTTTTGATTCTATGGACTGGTATGTGAGCACCCATTGTATTCTAAACCTCGGGCCCAAGTGTAAGGTCATGATTCAAGATCAGATTTCAAGAAACGATCCTAACGGTTCTAAGAAATCTATAAATACCCACAAGCTTTCATTGTTGCAACACATAAATCTGATTCTTTTGCTCTAAGTTGGGGTTTAGTACCTCATACCTGAGCAATTTGGATCAAGATTTCCTTACTTGGACCCTTTATAAGTATTCTTTCGTGCTTTAATGCGTTTTTAAGCATAAAATTCAAACAGTGTTTGACTTCCTGCTTTGACCAGTCTATGGTCAACACGAATTTCGTTTGAACTTTGCAACGTGAGCGTAATCACGATAGTTATAGTCCCTAGTGACTATACCTACTGATTACCACGTTGTTTAGGTGTAGTGATGACTCATAGTTTCGGTCAAAATGCGCGTTTATGCGTATTTTGCAACCAAACTATTCTTGGGTATCAAAACCTTTTGTTTTGATATCAAACTTGTTTTCTGACTTCGTTAAACATGTTTTAACATGTTAACTCGTCACTTTTAGATTAGTGCTTATATAGGGTCGTAAGATAAGCGGTCTAAACAACCGCTTAGACTTTCGAACCCGACCCGTTTGGTCGATCATTAGGATCCGACCAAGCATATTTTGAGACCATAGTTGTATAGGGAATAACCTTCCAAGGATATACCTTATGGTCACTTCGTTTAGTTAGTTATATGATAGGTAGTTTATATGCCTTAGGAAAATGACCAAAATACCCTTTTTATGCATACTTGGATTTTAAGCATATGTAACTCAAAATTTTGTCACTTAACTGATTATGCAACATATTTAAACATGTTTAGGCATATAATACTTGTCATAGGACTAGTTAGGCGGTCCGAACGCATTTTACGCAAACGACGCGTTAAAGTGGCGTAAGCTACTTAAACGGGTGGTAATAGGTCGTAAGCACTTAGGCTAGGTTTCGTTTTAGTATGTACGCTTTGTTAAACCATATCACATGAGTTCCAATACTCATTTGGTTTACGAAACCTCATTCTATCCGATCTTCCGGTTTAGGTCCGTTTATTAATGTAGTTACCCATATTAGGTGCCGTTTGATTTCCGTGACCCCTCTAGCTTTGCTTGGTTGTTGTTCAAGACTTCTAAGCATTCTCAAGTGAGTACATAGTTCCCCCCTTTTACCGTTTTAAACCGTTTTGGGGTGATTCATATGTATCAAATGTTTTCGAGTCTTTTAAACAAATGCTATGGTTTATATTACAATGTGGATTATTTGAATCGATTGAACTGTTTTGTAACTGTTTGATTTATGTGAACCATTTGTAACTATTAGATTATGTGAACCGTTTGTAACGGTTTGATTTATGTGAACCGTTGTAACTGTTTGATTTATGTGAACCCTTTGTAACTGTTTGAACCGTTGGGTTAGGGAAGTGATTAGGTAACGGGGCGGGTGTAATGTGTTAAAAGCATGGTGGATACGCCGCTGGTACTTCCTATATATAAGTGCTTTTAACACATTATATATCATTGCGTTATCTAGATCACTTGGGTAAAGGTTATCAAAACGAGGTTATTTTACGAGGATTTTCTAAAAGATGTAAATCATACGAGTTTTATTAACAAGATGTTTTACAATTTGGTTTTCTTAAATAAATTATTTTGGGTTAAGAATCATGGCTACGAGATTTTATAAAGTTATAATCATCTTGATTTGAGTTGGTTATTTGTGTTGCAATACTATACACTTTTCAAAACAAGGTATTTTAAATAAAGTATCGCAACATGTAAACGAGCCATGAATCCGACACTCACATAAAACCTATGTACTCGCCGGCATTTTTATGCTGACGTATTTTCACATATGTTTCAGGTACCATGGTTGATGATGTTTGATGATTATATTGGTGCATGCTCACATAGGGATGGATGAGGCCTTAGTGACTTAATAATAATGAAAGTCTATTTGTTCTTGTTTTGTTTCTAGTTTCAATGTAATGTAATACATTTAAATTCAATAAAACAGAACTTTTATCCATGTGTTGTGAAACAATGATTCTGTTACGACACTCCCCGACAGAAAAGTTGGTATCAGAGCTCATGGTTATAGGGAATTAGGTTATTAGTAATGCTTTGACCTAGTCTATAACCTTCCTAGGACCCTAACGCGAGTTTACTTGCGTTTAGTCATAAAACAATACCGTCGCCTATCTTTAGGTGACAACCACAATAAGAAACACAAATTTCGAATCCGCTTTGAAAACTAATCATCTGTTCTAGGATGATTTATTACTAGGTTTTGAACCTTCAAAGTTTTCAAAATCTCATCAAAGTTTGGGTCTCATTAATGTGAACACGTGCAATCTGGAAGGGTGGATGCCTGTATCCTGAGTTTTCTGTCTAAGGCTAGAGTGTTCGTACAAATCCGCAGTATCGGACCAGTCACTCTTACCTGAGAACTCTTGGGGTGAGTGTCCACTTATAGGGTAAAGCATGTCTTCGCGATACATTATGAGGACCTATTTACTTTAATTTAGCCTTTGTGTCGTTTGTTTGCTTCGTGGTTCGAACAAATGACCATCATCCATGCCTTTTGATCGGTAATTGTAACATCCTATTCTTACCTAATGCCATTTCATTTGTTTTCTCTCTTCCCCTTCTAGAATGCCTCCACGACGCGACAATCAGGTACCTAATGAAGAACTGGCAGCTATCATTACGCAGCAAATGGCTGCTACAATCCCGAACATCATTGCTCAATGTAACCAAGCCCTCAATAACAACAATAATGCTCCCTGTAACTTCAAGACCTTCAACTCTGCCAAGCCATCGAAATTTTCTGGGTCTCAAGGAGCGACTGCACTTTTGCAATGGTTCGAGTCTAGAGAGCACCTTGAGACATGTTCAGTGTCCAAACGAGCGAAAGGTGGAGTTCGCATCTAGTGTTTTTGAAAAAACGAGCTTTAACATGGTGGAATGGTGTGATGAGAGATAGGGGTGCCGAGGTAGCACTGGCTCAAACCTGGGAAGATCTTCGAGCTCTAATGATGAGGGAATTCTATCCTCGTCATGAGATTAGGGCATTGGAAAGGGAGTTCGACGATCTTAAGCAAGATAGCAGTGAGCATCGAGCCTACACGGACCATTATGAGGAGTTAAGTCTGTTATGCCCAACCATGGTTACGCCTTTGGAAAAGGTAATCGAAAAATACATTGATGGCCTCCCTGACTCAGTGCAAGACATTGTGACTGGTAGCAACCCTACTACGGTTAGGCAGGCCATTGAGCTATCCGCTACCTTGACTGAATCTCATATCAGAAAAGGTAAACTTTTCCGAAAGGGTGATAAGAAACCGGTCGAGGAATCAAAACCAAGGGATGAACAGACTGAATCCCCCAAGAAGTCCAAGAAGCGGAAGGCTTCTCAGAACTTCACCGTGGTCGCTCACAATGATCAAGCTGTCCCCAACCAACCAGCTCAACCCCCTGCTAGGAATCCATACAATGGAACTGCACCCTTGTGCAACCAATGTAACCTTTATCATCATGCTGGTGTGAGGTGCCGCAGATGCCTAAATTGTGGACTCATAGGTCATACAGTGAGGGTTTTCCCAACCGTAGCTGCACCAAATCAAGCTGGCAACAATCCTGCTCAAGCTCATTTTCCACCAGGTTCTTGCTTCAACTGTGGCGAGATGGGCCATTTTCGAAGGAATTGCCCAAAGCTTACTAATGCAAATCCAGCGCAGGGATTAGCATCTGACCGATTGGAAGACAATGCTATTTAGAAATAATCAAGCTTTATGTATTATTTTCTTTTGTTGTCAAGGTCTATGAAACAGTTGTTGATGTTGTTTATAAATAAATCTTTTATTTACAATGCAATGTATTTATGTGGTTGCATGTATAAACAACATATCCCCTACAATACCGACAATCAAGGAATCATATTCCTTGAAGAGCAGACTACTCCCATATTCTTCCATTTTATAATCTCTGGCGTTTTCCACGAAAATCCTAAGTACCCGTTTCTTCCAAGGAAACCAAGTGCAAGGCGCAAGTTACAACTCTGGAAAAATACCTAAAGTGCCTCTATAAATCCTTAATAGGGTACCTAAGGGTATTTCCTTAAGTCCTTAAATGGTTATGTATCTTAATTTGAATGTTATGATTCCTTGTAATCAAAAATTGAATTTTTGGAAGATCATCCTATCTTTTCAGATAAATTCTTGAGGATGTTGAAGTCCATCGACAGGGTACCTGGTATACCTTGAATACCCATGTTCAAATCAACGTCAAATTAATAACAAATTAATAACCAAGAAAACAATTATGTGCTTATGTGTTTATGTGTTGACCCAATCAAAGTTGTCTCAAGCTTGTTCAAATTCTATCCCTTTCACATTATAAAACAAACTGTGCGAACTGTGCAAGAAATTACGTAATTATGGATGCATACATAATTATGGAATTTAGTGCACAGAAATCACAGCAAGTTTTGTCATGTGTGTAGAGTTAACCCTGTTCATTTCCATTTCTGATGAAGCAACCGTTGGGGAAAAATGAACTAGCTATTCATTTTTCACTTTTGAAAGAATATCCATTGAAGGAAATGAATATCCGTTTGTTTAATCCTTCATTTCCATTTCTGAAGAATACCCGTTGAAGAAAATGACTCCGGTTGTTCATTTTCGTTTCTGAAGAATATCCATTGAAGGAAATGAATGTCCGTTTGTTTAATCCTTCATTTCCATTTCTGAAGAATACCTATTGAAGAAAATGACTCCGCTTGTTCATTTTCGCTTCTGAAGAATATCCGTTGAAGGAAATGAATATCCGTTTGTTTAATCCTTCATTTCCATTTCTGAAGAATACCCGTTGAAGAAAATGACTCCGTTTGTTCATTTTCGTTTTTGAAGAATATCCGTTGGATGAAATGAATACCTGTTAGTTTATTCCTTCATTTCCATTTCTGATGAAGAACCCATTGTGGAAAATGAATCATCCATTCATTTTCGCTTCTGAAGAATATCCGTTAAGGGAAATGAATATCCGTTTGATTATTCCTTCATTTCCATTTCTGACGAAGAACCCATTGAGCAAAATGAATCATCCATTCATTTTTGCTTCTGAAGAATATCCGTTAAGGGAAATGAATATCCGTTTGATTATCCATTCATTTTCGCTTCTGAAGAATATCCGTTAAGGTAAATGAATATCCTTTTGGTTAATCCGTCATTCCTACTTCTGACGAAATACCTGTTAAGGAAAAATGAATCATCCACTCATTTTTTTGCTTTAAGGTATGTCAACTGGGAAATGACAAGATTATGCCTTGCATATCTTTGATGGGTTACTTTATTCAAATAGATAACACCCTAGATTCCATGCAAGACAATTATCTAGCACAACGTCACAGACAGACTCCTACGAATAAATTTCGGGACGAAATTTTCCTAAAGTAGGGGAGACTGTGACATCTGTGTCACTTCAACCATCAAACAAATACCAAATCAAAGAAATATTGTGTTTCATACTTGGAATTTGTACAAATATGTTCATCATGTGCACATATCAATTCTTGTTCGATTTCGAGCTTTAAATCGCTTTCTTGAAGGTTATACACGAACTGATGCGTAAATATAACCAGTTTAATGCAACAAACACTCCAGAATAGTGAAATAGGCTTAACATACCTTAAATAACCTTTACATAACTTAGAAATAAGTTTTGGAGGTTTGATGTGGCGAAATCAAGTTTATTCGCTTACAGGGACTAATTGCGTCAAACTGTGAAAGTATGCCGATTCGTACTATAACGAAATTTCTGGAACTGGATGGTAAGTTAATATGCCCTAAATATCCCCTACATAGCTTAGAAATAGGCTTTGACGTGTTTGGTGCTCAAAAATAAACTTATGTGATCAACAGGGACTAAAAGCGTCAAAAAGTGCACAAGTTTGCATTTTCGCGCATATCTTACGTTCTGTATATATCCGGACATCCAAAAATTTATGTAATCATTAAAATATTTTATTTTAGAGGTTGGCATGATAAAATTTCATTCGTCTCGTAATTTGGATCGTTTTTGCGTTTGTTACGACTTCCGTCGTAATTAACCGAACAACGCAACCGTACGACCAAACGAACCGACATCCGAGATGTTTTTGAGCATATTTTAAGTTCCATATACTTTAACTTCATTTTAGAGCCTTGAAATGAGGTTAACGGGGCTTAAACGTGTCAAAACGCATCAAAAACCAAGTTTGGAGTCACATGGGCCTGTTCTGCCATTTTATGAAAGTTGCTACCCGCTAACAAACACCATACGAACCGTATGGGGACCTTTACGGTCCGTAAGCCACCTTCAGACCAGCAGAAATGCAGAAACAATGAATCTGGCCAATACCACCTATTCCAATGGTTTTTAACCCCTGATTTTTTATTCTATGGACTGGTATGTGAGCACCCATTGTATTCTAAACCTTGGGCCCAAGTGTAAGGTCATGATTCAAGCTTGGATTTCAAGAAACGATCCTAACGGTTCTAAGAAATCTATAAATATCCACAAGCTTTCATTATTGCAACACACAAATCTGATTCTTTTGCTCTAAGTTGGGGTTTAGTACCTCATACCTGAGCAATTTGGATCAAGATTTCCTTTCTTGGACCCTTTGTAAGTATTCTTTCGTGCTTTTATCCGTTTTTAAGCGTAAAATTCAAACAGTGTTTGACTTTCTGCTTTGACCAGCCTATGGTCAACACGAAGTTCGTTTGAACTTCGCAACGTGAGCGTAATCACGATAGTTATAGTTATAGTTATAGTTATAGTCCCTAGTGACTATACCTACTGATTACCACGTTGTTTAGGTGTAGTGACGAGTCATAGTTTCGGTCAAAATGCGCGTTTATGCGTATTTTGCAACCAAACTATTCTTGGGTATCAAAACCTTTTGTTTTGATATCAAACTTGTTTTCTAACTTCGTTAAACATGTTTTAACATGTTTAACTCGTCACTTTTATATTAGTGCTTATATAGGGTCGTAAGATAAGCGGTCTAAACAACCGCTTAGACTTTCGAACCCGACCCGTTTTGTCGATCATTAGGATCCGACCAAGCATATTTTGTGACCATAGTTGTATAGGGAATAACCTTCCAAGGTTATACCTTATGGTCACTTCGTTTAGTTAGTTATATGATAGGTAGTTTATATGCCTTAGGAAAATGACCAAAATACCCTTTTTATGCATACTTGGATTTTAAGCATATGTAACTCAAACTTTTGTCACTTAACTGATTATGCAACATATTTAAACATGTTTAGGCATATAATACTTGTCATAGGACTAGTTAGGCGGTCCGAACGCGTTTTACGCAAACGACGCGTTAAAGTGGCGTAAGCTACTTAAACGGGTCGTAATGGGTCGTAAGCACTTAGGCTAGGTTTCATTTTAGTATGTAGGCATTGTTAAACCATATCACATGAGTTCCAATACTCATTTGGTTTACGAAACCTCATTCTATCTGATCTTCCGGTTTAGGTCCGGTTATTAATGTAGTTACCCATATTAGGTGCCGTTTGATTTCCGTGATCCCTCTAGCTTTGCTTGGTTGTTGTTCAAGACTTCTAAGCATTCTCAAGTGAGTACATAGTTCCCCTCTTTTACCGTTTTAAACCGTTTTGGGGTGATTCATATGTGTCAAATGTTTTCGAGTCTTTTAAACAAATGCTATGGTTTATATTACAATGTGGATTATTTGAATCGATTGAACCGTTTTGTAACTGTTTGATTTATGTGAACTGTTTGTAACTGTTAGATTGTGTGAACCGTTTGTAACGGTTTGATTTATGTGAACCGTTGTAACTGTTTGATTTATGTGAACCCTTTGTAACTGTTTGAACCGTTGGGTTAGGGAAGTGATTAGGTAACGGGGCGGGTGTAATGTGTTAAAAGCATGGTGGATACGCCGCTGGTACTTCCTATATATAAGTACTTTTAACACATTATATATTGTTGCGTTATCTAGATCACTTGGGTAAAGATGTAAACCATACGAGTTTTTTAATGAGATGTTTTACAATTTGGTTTTCTTAAATAAATTATTTTGGGTTAAGAATCATGGCTACGAGATTTTATAAAGTTATAATCATCTTGATTTGAGTTGGTTATTTGTGTTGCAATACTATACACTTTTCAAAACAAGATATTTTAAATAAAGTATCACAACATGTAAACGAGCCATGAATCCGACACTCACATAAAACCTATGTACTCGCCGGCATGTTTATGCTGACGTATTTTCACATATGTTTCAGGTACCATAGTTGATGATGTTTGATGATGATATTGGTGCATGCTCACATAGGGATGGATGAGTCCTTAGTGACTTAATAACAATGAAAGTCTATTTGTTCTTGTTTTGTTTCTAGTTTCAATGTAATGTAATACATTTAAATTCAATAAAACAGAACTTTTATCCATGTGTTGTGAAACAATGATTCTGTTACGACACTCCCCGACATTTCCGCCGCGGTTTGCTGTTTTAACGCGGTCGGGGTGTGATAGTTGTCGTCTTTGTAGCTTGAACGAAATCAGCTACGCAATCCAGAAGAGCACGGATATACTTCTTGATGGTGGTTTCGGGCGTAGTAACTTGGCCTGGACAAATTATGCTTAGTTGCTTGAAGCGAGCAGTTAAACCAGCGTTGTTACCATCCTTCTGCTTGATATGCCAGAATTCATCCTCCAACTTTTGGAGCTCGTGAGGAAGGCAGAACTCTTGCATTATGATGTTCTTCAACTCATCCCACGTCAGCCCGTAAGCTGCTTCATTTCCGCGTTTGTTTCTTTCAGCCGTCCAACAATCTAAAGCACAGGATTGGAAGACGCCTGTAGCGTTAACAGTACGGAGATTATCAGGACAGCCACTCTGGCGCAGGGTGACTTCGATCGAATCAAACCATTGAAACATGGCCGTAGGACCATCTTCGCCAGTAAATTCTTTCGGTCCGCGGGCTTTGAACTGCTTGAAGCTAAAGGTAGCGTGGGGAGAATCAGTCCTGGACTCTTCAGAAGACTTGCTAGCGTTTTCGTGTAGCTCGCTAACAATCTGGGGGATTACTTTCACTATCTGCTTTGAGACGAGGGCGGCAATACGTTTGTTATCCTGGTTTCTTTGAGCTGTGCGGGAGTGACGGGATCCAAATGAAGACATTGTCTGCAACAGACATCGCCATAGGACTCAGACACTATATAATCGATTCTCACCTCACACGTATTAGTTTAACAGGTCTTAACAGGTTTAACAGGTTTCTGACGGCGCGCACAACATAAGTTTCAAACATGATTACGACTCGTTTAACTACTTTCTACCTCATGTTTATAAAACAGTTTTATGTTTTATGTACAAAGATGAATAAATGATTGATCCTAACATTGTAATTTTAATTATTTTAAAATTTTAAAAAGTCAAAGGGTGTATTTTTCAGTCAAACAGGTCTAATCGTGTCTTAACAGTAGCTCAGGAACACGTTCAATCTCATAAACACGTAGACACACAATCACAGAGCACATAAGCACGTAGGGCACATAAGGCACATAGCAGCACATAAGCACAGAAGCACACGAGGCAGTCAGAACACAGAAACCTATCATTCCAAGTTCGCGCATTTGAGGATAGCGATTGCGCTTAACGAGTACACAGCGAGTAGTATAGCATGAGATTATCCACAAGTAATATAGCATGCGATTATCCACAAGTAGCGATTTGTTAGCGATTTGAGATAGATGTGCAGCGCGAGTGGTACGTGTTGATCAAAGCGAAGGGCGAAAAACGAATAAATCACCAAAAATCAAACACATAAACAGGTAAAACCACATAAAACACATAAAGTCCACATAAAATGACAAATATCAAAGTCAGCGGTGGTGAAATCCAGAATTGAAACACATAAAATCAGTGATTGCGAGTTTGAAATTGAGGATAGATTGTCTAAGGCTTTCGTTGAAACACGTCTACCGAGCCAAGGTGATTCGACTATTCACAAGGACCTTTAGATACACACTTTGGCTTTCGGGACTGTGCTCTCGCCTCGATTTTGGGCGATCGGCACGCATCCTTCTAGTTACGGTGTGACTTCGAGTCGTTGGAGTCCATCGAGACTTTGGTGAGAGTTTTGTAAAACCAAAATAGAGAATGGAACAAGTTGTTGAGGTTCGGCTTTCACCCCTAACTTAACGACTTCGTTCCTGTTTTTGATGAAATAGAGAAGAAAATCTGCGTTAAAGTACGGATGTCACTCCTGATTCAACACAAATTCTCCTATTTATAGATAAAATGCGGGTCGAACAAGCGATTCAATCGAGAGTTTGCGGTTTTCACACCTAATCTCGACCTAATCACTCGTTCAATTTCGAAAATAGTGTGCAGTGATAGTGTAAAGCGAGTGCGAGCGAGAATAGCAAGTAAGCTCGTACGGAACCCCTACTGGGTTCACACAAGTCGGTCTGTTGGTACTTAGACTATAGACTAGGTCGTTTCTAAGACATCGACCCGGACTAGGTCGAGTCTTGCCTAATTCCCTATAGTTATGGCTCTGATACCAATTTGTCACACCCCAACCGATGGCGGAAACATCGGGGAGCGGCACTGAGCGAAACAGATTATTCAGGAGTTTCCATAACAACTACGATTACCAATTATTTTAAGCATCACGTCCCATACCATGACATAATAAGTAGCATAGTTATTACAGACAAATCAAAGACAAACTGTTATGTTTCGACAACTCAAATATAAATTGTTTGTTTGTTTCTAGACTCTCAATCCTACTTGATTCCCAAATAGCAAGCATCCTAGCAGATAGCATCCTAAACACCTGCCACATACGTTAAAGTAAAGGTCAATACACATAGTGTAAAGGTGAGCATACAAGTTTGATAATAGCATATAGAGTTCGAAATAGGTTACGCATAACCAGAATGTAACATGTAGCAAGTGAAAGCTAGTAGGTTATCGACAGAGAAATATGCACAGACGTGACTGCAAGTTGTAGAATGCGCAACACATATCCCCACTGGGACACGTGAAGTAAAGCCCTTAACAACCCCTGTCCATGACAGGTGCTGAGTCCAAACTTATAGTACTATCGTTGCTAAGGTGTCAGGAAACAATCACTGTGTTAACATAACATACAAGCATTCATCGAATAACACGTACCATGCAATAACGGTTGGCGTATAAATAGTGTTTGCGTTGTGTGTCGATTGTGTTTTGAATAAGTAACGTATGTAACACCCAAAGGTGCGTAAAGCAAAAAGGGATCGAGTATACTCACAGATTGTGTTTAACAAGTAAACACTCTCTTGGATTGAAGGGAGCGCTGAGAGAGATTAGCCTGAACAGTTAACGATAGCATAAACGATGAGCGGCGCGTTAAACGGTGAAAGGTACCAAGTGTCGAACGGTGATCCGATCGGATGGCGATCCGATCGGTTGACCATTCGATCGGATGGCCATTCGATTGGATTGACATTCGTTTTGGTGAAGATGTGTTTGTGTATGATGGTTGGTCTCTTGAAGTTTTCGTTGTAGCCTTTTGAAAACAGAGAAATATCTCTATCTTTTAGGTCGTTCGATCGAACGGCGGTTCGATCGGATGGCGATCCGTCCGGTGAGACATTTATCGGGGAACAAGTTCACAACAGTGTTGCCATCCAATCGGATGGTCTACCGATCGAGTGACAACCCGTTAGAACTGGTAGTGCATCGAACATGTTGAAATTGTTTAAGTATTGAACCTCAAGTGCAATCCGATCGGACGACAATCCGTCCCGCGATTTAATCGTTCTGCTAACTTGAGATTTTGTTAAGTTTTGCGGTTGATCGAGACGGTATGACAACGTGCTAAACAACAGAAACCCCATCAAGACCCTAGTGACCCGATCGAACAGGAATCAGCCAAGTCCGATCAGTTTACTGGTTCATGATGGTGGTTCATGTTTAACCCGAAATCGATTGTCTCTTTGATAGAAACCAGATCTTGAACCAACACATCACCAAGAAGGAGTAGAAGGTCAAAACGAGCTCCGATTCTATCGATTTTTTAGTGCATTGAGTGTAAAAGAGTTGAAAGAAAGTTGGAAAACCATCTTTCAATCCTTTCAACCATGAATATGTGCAGATCTATGCGAAAACATTGTTAAATCTAGTGGAAATCCTTCAGATCTGTGTTGTTCATGGTGGAATGATGCCAAAACTTGAAGTTTATAAGAACTCCATGATAACATCACCCTAGAACACCTCAAATCCACTGATTTCACGGTTAAAAGTTAAGATTCAAATGTGAAAAAGATGAAGAAGTGTGTATCGATCATAAAAGTACAAGATTTAGGTTGAAAACTTACAAGAATCGCGAGAAATCGAGAGAAAGAGAGTTTGAGTGCGGCTGGTTGAGTGGGAGTGCTGTCACATTACAAATGATGTGACAGGAGGGTATTTATAGGGTTTCCCAAAAAAGGAAAGTGCAAAGGGTCGAGTGGGTCACCGATCGGATGACGCTCCGATCGTATGGCAATCCGATCGGATGACGATCCGATCGGTTGACCATCCGATCGAGTGGCTCCGATGGTTGAGCTTTGGCATTTCGTTTCGTGTGTTGGGTTTTGCGATGCGTTTAAGCGAGTTTCGGGTATGCGATGCGATAGATTAATAATAAACACACAAATACTATATCTAACATACAATCATCTTAAATAACTTGCGTTTAGCGTTTGCGATTCAATTGCGTTGCGATAGAGTTGCGATTGCGTTTCGATTAATCACCATAACAAGCAATAAATAAACATGCACAAGTAACACACAAGAAGCACACACACGTAAAACAATATCCAGAACGCGTAATTCGAGCTGCGGATGCGAATGCGATGCGATAGGCGATAAAGCGATAAAACATGCGATAAACATCGATTAACCTCGATTATTAATAGATACTCCACATAATACAAGTAAAGCAAATAAAATAAAGATTTGATTACAAGTCAAAGAAGTCAAAACAGTAGTTGAGCAAGGAGTAACAGATCGCAATTAGCAATCTTTTATTCCTTTGACTTCAATCTTGACTTTGACTTTGACTTTCGTAACACGGGGTGTTACATTGAAAGCTTCTCTGTCATTTTTATAAACTTCAACTTAGACCAACCATTGTTGGGCCAAGGATAGGTTTGATGGCCTGAGTTATAATCTGTAGAGCCGTAGCCCCTACCACGACCCGAGTTGCATCCGCGCCCGCGTTCGCGAGACCTGCCACGGCCGCGATCCGAGTCTGAACGAGAGTCCGTGCCAGGTTGCAAGTTGCTATTAGTTTGCGAGTTAGTTCGTGAAGTATGAACATTAAGTGCAGTTCCCGCATTTTACGCCACCTGTAGAGCTTGTTCGGCTTTCTGACTTTCAACCAAAACCAACTTGGACCGAGCTTCATAGAAACTGGGAAGTGGATCTTGTTGTTGAAGGATTGTTGCTATTGTTCGTTGAGGCCCGAGATTAGCTGAACAACAAATCGATCATTGTCCATTCACCAACCGACATTAGCCAATTGATCGGTTGACTTTCAACTGTTGGCAATAAGCTGAGATGTTTGGAAACCCGTCAAGTCGTGTGTTGGTAAACTTGTGAAGAAGATGGATGGCATGGGAGCTCTTATTGTCTTGAAATATGTTTTCAAGGGTGGTCCATGATCATAAGTGGTTGTGTTGGGCTTGAGTATAGTGTGGAGGAGGTCGTTCGAGATCGTATCGTAGATCCACTGCAAGACAATGGCATCTAGACGATCCCACATATCATTGACTGTTGGTGTAGCAGGCTTGTCTTTGTTAGATTCTTTGGAGGAGGAGGCAGAAGGGGCGGGCGGTTTTGGGGAGAGATGATCGATGACAAGACAAGTCCGACATTGAATTTTGAAGAGTTCACTCCAGGATGCGTATTGACCAGTCTCCATGTCCGAGATAATGGGGATGAGACTTTTGATGTTGGTAACTGTAGAGACCGGATGGATTTTAGAGGATTCCATGGTAGAAGACAAGGAGGGAAGAAACTGAGAATGAAAAAAAAATTGTAGATGGGGTATGGCTGGTGACGACAGCGGTGGTATGGAGGGGAAAGAAAAGGTTGGCGGCAATAGGTTAAAGGGTAGAAAACCTAAGCTCGTGATACCATATTCAATCATAAAACTAGATCCTTGATCCCTCCTTCATAATTCATTAATACTAGTAGGGTGTCAGCGCGATGCGGCGGGGGTGAAACTTTGCATTGCAGCACTCGTTTCTGGTTGTTTTCTTATTAGTATAATATTTATGGTAGCATTATTGTGTTATATGTCATAAGTATTACACATGTCTAGTAATTATTAAATTTAGAATTAAAAATATCAAGTACTTTAAGAAACCATTGACGAAATAAAGTAACACACGAATAAAAAAATAACTCTTAAACATAAATCTATACTATATAATAAAAGAAACCACTTTAGGGATACTTGTCATCATATTAGGCTATCTCTTATAGATAATTATTATTTTTGTTTAATCTCTTCTAATTAATTATAGATAATCCTCCTACTAAATATTATTTAGTTTAATATCTTATATTATAGATAATCTTCCTACTAAATATTATTAGTTTAATATCTTATTCATAATTATTATTTAGCTTAATGTCCTTCTCATTTATAATATTATTTATTTAAATTAATTATACTTGAACGTTTTGTTTAGTTTGGTATCAAATATATTTTACGAAATATTTTACACGAGGTTTTTTTAAGGATATATTTTTTTTATTATTTAGTACGAAAAATTACATTTATTCAAATCGTGTAATGCACATATTTTTAAAGATGTAATTTTTTTATTATTTGGTATATAAAGTTACATTTATTCAACCCGTGTAATAAATGAGGTTTTTAAAGATGTATTATATTATTATTTGGTAAACAATATTACATTTACTCAACCCGTGTAATACACATGGTTTTAAAGATATAACTTTTTTATTTGATATATAAAATTACATTTATTCAACCCGTACAATATGGTTCTTATATATATAACTTTTTATTATTTAATATATAAAATTATATTTATTCAACCCGTACAATAAATGAGGTTTTTAAAGATATATTGTTTTATTATTTAGTATATAAAATTTATTTATTCAACCCGTGTAATACACGGGGTTATAACCTAGTAAAAGTTATATAAAGTAGTAAACCAATAAGGAAATATAAGTCTTAAATATAAAAGTTGAAAACTAAAAGCTCAAATGTCAAGTATTTTGCGTCATGATGAGATCAATTTAGTAATCATACGGCTTAAACATCTCAAGGATGTCATCTATATTGTCACACCACCATTTGTCAACATCGAGATCAACGTCCTCCGGAATTTCTTGTATCTCTTCCTGTTTGATTATTACATTCTTCAGATGATGAGTTTCTTCTATGTTCTCCTCTTTAACTGATACATCAGTAGTAGTAGTAGTAGTAGCTGGAGTAGTTTGGGAAACTGAATTTTTTTTAAGTATTTTAGTTACATATTTTATCATGTTACCGTTATAAATAATATAGGATAAAAAACGACATTCACAGTTAAACATAATATAAAAAACAGTTAAACAACATATCATGTTTTAGAAACATACATACATGTGTAAAGATCTGAAAAAATGAATATTGAAGCTCCAAAACCACTGAATAATAAATAAGATGAATGTTAAGTGTGAGTATAGAAGAATAAATCAAAGTTATACACAACAGAAAATTGAAATACCTGTAAATAAAAAATTCTAAAGAACAATAGGTTATCATACATGATAAAGAAAAAGTAATATTAAATAGTTAATAATGAAGATTTAGGATTTATAAAGCGACATTTTCGAGATACGATATGATTCAAATATCTCACATAAGTTACTAACTCTATTAATTATTTGAACGTTGGATACAAGAGAAAAACGTGTTTGGTGATTAAATCCATAACTTTTTAAACGACAAGAGCGAAATCTATAAGTTTGATCAAACTGAAGGGACCATCCATGTAATTTACTCGAGTTGCTTTTTTTTTAAATTAGGAGATGATTATCTATTCTATTTAAAATTATTATGTTATCTTATGAGTACTTTATGTTTAGGCTATAGGGTATGGGGAGCGTCCCCCACCCCGTCGAGGTCCGGCGACGCCGGCACACCGTGCCGCCCCACCCCCACCCCCGTCCCGTCCTCAGCGTCGAGCCTTAGACGTTGGCGACGTTCCTCAAAAGTGGCCCCCCTTCCTTCTAAGTTACCATTAAAATAAAAAAAATAAAAAAATTTTGATGGATTTCTTATACAAAGGAGAATCAGAGAAAAGATGAGATGTGGGTTATGTAGTTTGGGAGAAAAGAAAAATAGGAGTTGCAGGTCATTAGGGTTTTTTGTGTAGAAGAAGATGAAATTACCTTTTGAAAAGAAAAAAAAAAGTATTATCTCTTTGCAGAGGTCGAGTGAAGTGTTAACAAAAACAAGAAGAAAAAGTAAAAAAGGGTTGATTTGAACTTCACATAATCTCTATCTTTATTTTATGTATTGTTTTTTAATATTTAATGAAAATATTTTCTTAATTTATTTGTTAAATATTAAAAAAAGTGGAAGATTAAAAAAATAAAAAACATAAAAGTGGTGCGGTACGATCATCTAGGACCATCCTCTATACCCTCTACTTTTGTGGGATGGACCCTCCCTTGGAGGACCATCACCATACCCTCTAGCCTTATCTTTTATATATTTAGTTTTAAATAAGGAGAGGATTCTAGTTATAATCTTTTACGTGAGTTTCTATATAATATAACGACTCAATCAACAACCTACGCCCCATTCATTCTTCTCTCTTGATCGTTTAATATCATCTAGTTTGTGAATTAGTGCCAGCACATATATAATGTCTGGCTATAATGTCTGTAGTGATTTGATGGTTGATATCTTTGAAAGACTACCATCCAAATCCATCATCCGATTCAGATCGCTCTCCAAATACTGGCATTCTCGCCTTGCTACCCCAGAATTCATCCGCAATCACCGCCTTCGATGCTCAAAAAACCCTCCAAAACTCCTCATCAGATATGTGGTTTTTCGTGGAGATCGAGGGTGCAAAGACATCTATGCATTACACCCGGGAGACCAGTTGCCGTTGCATATTCCAGGATACAGGTACCTCAGCATACCGAAGGTTGAGTTCCCTTGTTCACCTATGACTATGATGGTGTGGGATCAATTTTCGGTTGTTGGTTCTTGTAATGGAATTCTGTGTCTGCGTGATAATGATAATCATAATATTAGTCTATGGAACTTGTCGATCAGGCGCAGGGTAAGGGTGCCAAGTCCTCCTTTGATATCTATCGTAGCAGCAGGGTTTGGTTTTGATCCAATCACTGATGATTACAAGATTGTGGCTATAAATGTTAAACATAAAACATTTGTTTACTCCTTGAAAACAGAGTCTTGGAGTGAAGTCCCTTCCCCATCTTCTAGGTTATATGGTTCGCTGTTGTCTGAGAAGAAGCCATATTTTTTCAATGGAATTTTGCATTGGGTGGTAGTCCACAACGATCACCACCCAAGTCGATTCATATTGACATTCAATGTGAGTAGTCATGTTTTTGGCCGCATTTTGTTTCCGGAGCATTGGATAGTCAGACACTTAACAACCATAAATGGTTGTCTAGCGCTGGTTTCTTCGGAAGATGGTGATTCTTGGAAGATTCGGGTTATGGGAGAGTATGGTAAAACAGAATCTTGCTCCCTGCTTTTTGAACTGAAAAGAGATGCATTTCATTGGTCCGCAGCCTTCCAACGCATCACTAATGGTGATTTACTGGCATACTATAAAACAAGCACAAATAGTGACTTACTGGTACTCTATGGAGGGTCAAAGGAGGTTTATAATCCTCAAACAAGGTTGCTTACAAAACTTTTCGAATATAGGCCTAATTGTTACAAACTTGAGATGGATACGTATGTGGAAAGCCTTGAATTGGTAGACAAAGAAAGCGCGACAGCTTGTGGGAAAACCGTATGGGCGTGTTATGATTGCTAAGTGAAAACGCTGAAATAAACAAGAATTATACTATTGCTACAAAGACAGATTTAGGGCATCAGAACTATACACGACTTTGAAAATCTGTTAAAAATTTGAGGAATAAATAAGATTAAAGGTGGCTCATACGCTTGCGGATACTTGGGTCTCTGTTCCTGTTGTCTTTTCTTTCTTCTTTGGTGCTTCTTTGTGTATAACAGCTTTGTTTGGAACCAATACCAATGTCATGTTCCTTTCCCTGAAGTTTTTGCTCTCATCGACGTGCAAAGAACAAATAATAGAAAGAGTGGTTAATACATGTGGGGCAAAATGGACATGTCGGGCAGGTTAGGTTGGGTAACATGTCAAAACACGTAAGGTAGGGTAATATGTCAAAACGGGCCAGGGTAATATGTCAAGACGGGTCAGGTATGATGATCAGGCCAAACTATACCCACCTTTTCAAAAAAAAAAAGAAAATTATTATAAAGTTGTGTAATAGGTTTTAAGGATTTGAAGTTACTTTTGGGCAAATTTCGAACACGTGGAATTAATAAAAGTGAATTTAATAGAAATCATATCGCGTAACTCCCATGCATCATCTCGGAAATGTAGAATAATGTTATGGTCATAATAGTACAATTACTTGAGATGTAATTGTTGAATAAAATAGGGGTTCTTTGTAATAGTTAGTTGTTATTCTAGTACTTCAACACAAGATTGAATAGAATTGGCATCAATGATTTGAGAGTTTAACTCTTTCTCTGTGTTTCTTTCTTCTTTGTGTTTTTTTCTTCTTTGTGTTTTTTTCTTCTCTTTATTGATCACAATCTGATGCGTAACAAATAAGCTCAATAGCATTATTTTTAAACCCGTTTTTATGTCCCTTTGAGCTTGCTATTAGCTTAACCTAAAAGATAACCAAAGCTCAATAGATACAGTGTTGTAGAAATTCATCAGTACATTGTCACCAACTTTCAAACTCACGATATAATCATGCACATCGATATTGTAATTACCATTAAATACGTTTGGGTTGTATATATTGAATGAGAAACAAGAATCATGCACATCGATGTTGTAACTAGTGGCGAAGCTTGAGATTTCCTACCGGGGGTCGAAATCGTATATACCTAAAAAAAATTATAAAACCGGGGGGTCGAAAACGTATATACCTAAAAAATTTATTCGAAAACTACATACCCGGCACTACTGATCGAAAAGTTCGGGGGGTCGGGCACCCCTCCCGCCCCCACAAAGCCGTGCCCCTGGTTGTAACTGCCATTCAATTCTTCGTTTTTTATATTAGAAAATATACCATAAATTCGGGCGTTTTTTGTATGTTTAATATGAGTATAGGATTGTTATACTTTAAAAAAAATCAAAACCCTAGTTTAGTAAAACACCATATGTAATTTAACATCCAAGTGTATAACACCATGCATAAAATTGACACCAAGATAAAACATCATATGTAATTGACGAATAAGCGTAAAACACAATATGTAAAATGTTAAACACTCATGTTGGAACAACACCATGTACAAATTGAAATCAATATAAAACACCGTGTGTAAATTGACGCGCCAGTGTAAAAAAAGGCAAAATTGCACTTTTCGTCCTTTATGTTTCTGGTTTTCTACAGGCGCTGTCCTTTAAGTTTAAAAATTACACTCTATGTCCTTTATGTTTGCAACCTATAACAGGCGGTGTCCTTTCTTGTTAACCCAGTTAACTTTTTTATGTTAAAACCCCTCACCTTAACAGCAGGGACCATATGTGTAACTTTGTAAACATGAGGGACCTTTAATGTTAAAACCCCACTTCTTCTCCGGCCATCTTCTCCGGCCTTCTTCTCCGGCCATCTTCTCCGGCCATCTTCTCCGACCAAACTAGCATATTCCTTATACTTTTGGAACCTAACGATTAAATTATCATCCAAAAAAAAGCACCTTCTCGAAATAAAAATCAAGACCATAACATCTCCAGTTATTGGAAAAAAACAGTTATTTAAAAAAAGAGAGAAATTATTTGTAGAAATTCAGTGAAAATCAACGGCTGAGAAGCTCCGATTGAGAAGAAAAAACACGTACACACCAACAACCCACACCGATTCAATTTAATCGGCTGTGTCGTCTTTGAAATTCACGCAAACGATCATCTATTTCTCTCTCTCTAACATTTCTCTCACTAGAACAAACAAAGATGGTGAAAGGTCCAGGTCTCTATCCTGATATCGGCAAGAAAGCCAGAGGTAATTCATCATTTTTTCACATAGATTGTTAATTTGTTTATTATTATTGAGAAGATTTCGTTTATTTATATAAAATTCTGTTTCCGATTTTGTGTGTGTTCGTATGTGCAACGAGTGTGTATGTTTGTTGTTTTGCATCTGTTGATTATTCTAGAATTGGTGATTTCAGATCTTTTGTATAAGGATTACCAGAGCGACCACAAGTTTACTCTCACTACCTATATATGTATAAATAAAATAAAGGAATATGCTATTTTCCAGCGAACATGACAGGAATACAATGTGGGTTAAACCGAAGACAGTGGTTTAATCGGATTTCCAGATCTGATTCGCATATCAAAACTCCATTTAATAAAAAATTTGACGGGGGTGGTGCTTGTTTTAGAGGTTGAGGTTGAATGTTTCAGAGGTTGAGGTTGAAGAAGAAGGGTAGTTTGGTCGGAGAAGATGGCCGGAGAAGAAGGCCGGAGAAGATGGCCGGAGAAGAAGGCTGGAGAAGATGGCCGGAGAAGAAGTGGGGTTTTAACATTAAAGGTCCCTCATGTTTACAAAGTTACACATATGGTCCCTGTTGTTAAGGTGAGGGGTTTTAACATAAAAAAGTTAACTGGGTTAACAAGAAAGGACACCGCCTGTTATAGGTTGCAAACATAAAGGACATAGAGTGTAATTTTTAAACTTAAAGGACAGCGCCTGTAGAAAACCAGAAACATAAAGGACGAAAAGTGCAATTTTGCCGTAAAAAAACCATGTTAAAGTTAAAACTCAATGTTAAATTTTGACATTTCATGTGTGGTTTGGCGCAATGGGTACAACACTATGTGTAAATTGGAACCCAATTGTAAAACACCATGTACAAACCTTATTGCACCACGTATAGGATGCCTAGTTCAAAATGTGTTTTTTTTTTTAATTTTTATACAGCAAAACTATAGGCATATTAAAGATTGGAAACCTTGTTATTATGGTGTTCTTAAAAAAAAATAATAACATATGAAAAATGAACCTTTAAAAAAGACAGGGAATATGAATGTGACTTGCATGTACTACTAAAAAGTCAACAAATGTAGTTTATTCATTTATACGCCTCTTTCCTTTTCATACGTATGATGGATGATGTTGCATCCCAAATTAATCTCAACCTTACGATCTCCTTAGAATCATCAACGACCCGATTTCTTCTTATTATTCCTACAATATTCTCTTTTTTTTAATTTTAACCCAATACTATATATCCATGAACCGGATCTTGATCTACAATTCACCTTGTTGAATTGTGCGGAATCCAGAACTATACATATACCAAATATAAGCACAAGTAAATAAACATTCATCCAATTTTGTTGATAAAACTTGTTGAATACAATTTGGATCTAGACTCTAAATCACACAGAGAGATATGTCACTAAGAAGAAAGATGAAGTTGAAAAGTTATGTGAAATGAAAATGATTAGGTTATTTATAGTGATGGTTGAACATTTAGGCCAATCACTTTAAACATTAAGCCCATTTATTTACATTCCAAAACAATTGGCATAATCATTTAAACGTTCAACATTATTCTCCAGTAAGTTTACCAACCACATTGGATTAAAAATCCTCACAAGTTGGTTCCCGTCAGCCAAAACAATCACACCTCACTCGTTCTAAAATCAAAGTACCACCACTTCATGGATCTACAGAAGTCATGTTCCATCTTTCTCTTCTTCATTGCATTTGGACGTTTAAATTTAAGAACAAAGAGCGGCTTTTCGGTAATAGGATGCTTTTTCCCTTTATTGGAGATGTCGTGGCTTGAGGTTGACAAATTTCATCCAGCATTCAAATTTTAGTTGTCATTCAAGAAAGTCTGTCATTTCGTATCCACCTCTATTGATTAACTTCGTCTATGACAACGCATGCACATCCCATTCTAGTAGACTTTTGAAATCATGCGGCAATTTGAAATATTGTATACCGTTGACTCGTTTCGTAGCATAACACTTCAAATCATCAAAATATGCCGAGCTGATAATTTTGCCAACCGGTAGTTTCTTCGACTTTACATAATAATGACCCTTCTGAACTAACTTGGATGCTTCGTCATTCTCTCCAACAGTTTTCTTAGACGCTTGATTCTTCATAATTTCCTCTACTTCCATAGACACATTATCACCAAAACTCGGAAGCTCCTCATTAGCTCATTTGGAATACGTATTAGGATATCCCTCCTTACTAATTTCTTTGAAATCTATCCCATTAACCTCATCATCAAACTCACAACTCAGCCTGTTCGGCGGCTATTGTGCAGGAGTATTTCTTCAACATCCTTTGCATTCGCATAACCCTGAATAATTCCTTCTTCATTGCTAAAGAAAATCTTTTGAAATTTCAACATTTGAAGCGGTGCTTCACAGTTCTTCGAACCACTATCTCCAACAACCACCTCTTTACCTGAGGTCTCACCCTCAACACTGCTTGCCCTGAAGTACTAGTACTGGGAGCACCAGATTAACTTGGATGCTCACTAGTCGTTGAGGGGTCATCGTCGTGATCTTTAACTTTCAGTTGCATCAGCTCATCCTCCTTACAACCAATCTCCTCCTGAGCACCAAGGCTATCTGTTAATGATAAGACTCTTGCTTTTAGCAGATCAATTTCTCTGGCGGATTTTTCATTCTGTTCCCAAGCTGCTTGTTCTTCTGTTTGGATTTTCTGATAAACACGTTGAAAGCATCTCAATCATTTTTATAAACTTCAAGTTAGACCAACCATTGTTGGGCCAAGGATAGGTTTGATGGCCTGAGTTATAACCTGTAGAGCCGTAGCCCCTACCGCGACCCGAGTTGCATCCGCGCCCACGCCCGCGTCCGCTAGACCTGCCACTGCCATGGCCGCGATCCGAGTCTGAACGAGATTCCGTGCCAGGTTGCAAGTTGCTATAAGTTTGCGAATTAGTTCGTGAAGTATGAACATTAAGTGCAGGTCCCGCATTTTACGCCACCTGTAGAGCTTTCCGACTTTTCGACTTTAAACCAAAACCAACTTGGACCGAG
The DNA here is from genome assembly GCA_030545235.1 of Helianthus tuberosus. NCBI lineage: Eukaryota > Viridiplantae > Streptophyta > Magnoliopsida > Asterales > Asteraceae > Helianthus > Helianthus tuberosus. The sequence goes on from CM060410.1 coordinate 18,704,041, forward strand.
CTTCATAGAAACTGGGAAGTGGATCTTGTTGTTTAAGGATTGTTGCAATTCCTTCGTATTGTTCGTTGAGGCCCGAGATTAGCTGAAGATTGATCGGCTGACTTTCAACTGTTGGCAATAAGCTGAGATGTTTGGAAACCCGTCAAGTCATGTGTTGGTAAACTTGTGAAGAAGATGGATGGCACGGAGCTCTTATTGTCTTAAAAGATGTTTTCAAGGGTGGTCAATGCGTCATAAGCGGTTGTGTTGGGCTTAACTATAGTGTGGCGGAGGTCGTTCGAGATCGTAGTGGCAAGACAATGGCATCTAGACGATCCCACATATTATCGACTGTTGATGTAGCAGGCTTATCTTTGTCAGATTCTTTGGAGGAGCAGGAAGAAGGGGCGGGATGTTTTGGGGAGAGATGATCGATGACAAGACAAGTCCGGCAGTGAATTTTGAAGAGTTCACTCCAGGATGTGTATTGACTAGTCTCCATGTCCAAGATAATGGGGATGAGACTTTTGATGTTGGTAACGGTAGAGACCGGATGGATTTTAGAGGATTCCATGGTAGAAAACAAGGAGGGAAGAATCTGAGAATGAAAAAAATTGTAGGAGATGGGGTATGGCCAGTGACGACAGCGGTGTTATGGAGGGGAAAGAAAAGGTTGGCTGCAGTAGGTTGAAGGGTAGAAAACCTAAACTCGTGATACCATATTCAATGATAAAACTGGATCCTTGATACCTGCTTCATAATTCATTAATACTAGTAGGGTGCCCGTGCGATGCGGCGGGGTGAAACTTTGCATTGCGGCACTCGTTTCTTGTAGTTTTCTTATTCGTATAATATTTATGGTAGTATTATTGTGTTATATGTCATAAGTATTACACATGTCTAGTACTTATTAAATTTAGAATTAAAATTATCAAGTACTTCAAGAAACCATTGACGCAATAAAGTAACACACAAATAAAAAAAATAAGTTTTAAACATAAATAAAAGTTATATAAAGTTGTACACGAATAAGGAAATATAAATGTTAAATATAAAAGTTGAAAACTAAAAGCACAAATGTCAAGTACTTTGCATCATGATGAGATCAATTTAGTAATCATACGGCTAAACATCTCAAGGATGTCATCTATATTGTCACACCACCATTTGTCAACATCGAGATCAACGTCCTCCGGAATTTCTTGTATCTCTTCCTGTTTGATTATTACATTCTTTGGATGATGAGTTTCTTCTATGTTCTCCTCTTTAACTGATACATTAGTAGCTGGAGTAGTTTGGGGAACTGAAAAAAATATTAAGTATTTTAGTTACATATTTTATCATGTTACCGTTATAAGTAATATAGGATAAAAAACGACGTTCACAATTAAACATAATATAAAAAACACATTAACAATATCTCATGTTTTAGAAACATACATACCTGTGTAAAGATCTGAAAGGATGGATATTGAAGCTCCAAAAGCAGTGAATGATAAATAAGATGAATGTTAAGTGTGAGTATAGAAGAATAAATCAAAGTTATACATAACAGACAATTGAAATACCTGTAAATAAAAAATTCTAAAGAACAAGAAATTTGTTGAAGTGAAAAAAATTAATGAATTATACTATATATAGAACCTATAAACCAACGAATTGAATAATCTATAGCTTTTTTCAACTAACTAATATTATCTTTAAGAGGTTTTTTGTACTTGTAATCCCTAAAAAAATGCAACAGAATCTCGTATTTAGTTCTTAAAGATGTATTATCTTTAGATCATGGAGTTTTTTTGTAACACCTCGAAAATTCACGTCCTATAATGTATTGACACGTGTCATATGCTTGAACGTGTGGAAGAATACTTTAGAAGGACTAAAGTTGACAAACATGGAAAGTATGTGTATACAAGGGTTCAAAATGTCAACAAGGGATAAATATACTTTACAGTAACCCTACATGATGCTCATACCCTTAAACGAATAAATCATGGATCATACGAAGCTAATTGTAAAAGAAAGTGAGGGATTACAAACTACAGGGGTTAAATGTGTCAACATGTTTAAGGTATACTTCTGAGTGACCTTTTAGCAAACCCGAAGCTTTGTAACGGTTAATTATGCTCACTAGAATGCATGATAAAAATTTCATAAAGTTTCGTTATCGTATGAGAAAGTTATGATCAAATTCGTATAAGAGAGGTTAAAGCGTAAACGTTGAAAATTATGACTTTTCGGGTAAATAACGAAGTGACCAAGGACTTAACAAAAAGGGTATAAGTCTTGAAACCCTTATAAGTTAAATTGGAGGGCTCATAATGCAAATTATAAAGTTAAATTGACCTTTCGAAGGGCCAAGAGACAAGATGCAACAACTAGAAAATGTTTAATCTGACTTCAGGCCTCAGGCGGGCCGCGTAAAGCATAACAACACCTTACGCGGGCCGCGTCCGATCCCCAGATACAGAAACTTTAGACAGCAGCCTGTTTTCACGCGATAACCGACCCAAAACAGATATTTTCACTACATGGGCGACCCCTAAACATTTTTAGACCTTAGGGAACATCTGTGGATGATCCATGACCATTGGTAGGCTTGTGTGTCAACAATCTAGTGAGATTAAATCACTATAAAAGGCCTTAAGTTGCAACTTTGTAACCACACCTTCCATCTGCATTTCTGATCATTTCTGGAGCTCCAAAGCAGACTCAAGTGATCACTAATCGTGCATAGGACTTCTGTAAGTATGCTTAACCTTTCTTAATTGAGTTTTTACTTAGTTTTAGCTTAAAAGTCAAACCGTCGTAGTTACCGTTTGACTTAGCGATTAATCCATAATGGTTCAGTGTTTAGTCGAATCAAAGGTAGTTATAAGTTGGTAATTATGTGGGCATTATACCCTTAAAAGGGCACCCTCTGATTCCCACTCTAACTAGATCAAATGTCGGGTCAAAGTTGTTTAGAAAAAGTCAACAGAATCATAATCTTCAATTTAACGCATAATTAACAATGTAGAAGGCGTGTAACCTATTTTATCACTCACATAACTTGATAATAAGTATAATAACTGGTCTAAGCTTGTTTGATCCGACAATTTTCTGTTTAGACCCGGTTCGAAACCGAAAGTCGCAAAACTTTGACTTTTTCTTTGACTTCAGTTCTGACCCGTTTTAGTAGAGTTTTGGAATGCCTTACGACTTCCTTAGGACCAGGTTACATGATAGTATAACCCTCTGTGATTGGTTCTTTGATTGTCCGATTCGTTTGCACGTTTCCGTTAATAGCCTAATGTTGACCAATATGCCCTTTTGACCATAAAACGAGAATTTTAGATATGTGAAGGGACAATAATTTTATTACTGGTTTATAAACATGTCCCTAAAATTTCACATCAGTTGGAGGTCTAGATTATGAGTTATGCTCATTATCGTAATTAGAACGCCTTTTAGTAATTAAACGGCGTCATTAGCATAACACCTATCTAAACCCATTTTCGGCACCAAACCTTTTACACACTGATGTAATATAATATTTTGAGATTTATAAAGATTTTTAATTATTTTTAACCTGCTCATAACCTAAGGTTATGACGTTGATTCGGTAAATACCGATTATACCTTTTTCGGTCTTAAAATGAGTTCTACATAATATTTTGACACCAATCCAATTGCTACTGAATTTATATAATAAAAAAAAAGTATTTTGAACTTTATAACCTGATCAGAAAACTCAGATTTCCTATATAACCCGGAAATCGCTTAAAATGGCTTTTTAAGCGTATTAAACGCATAGTTTGGGTTTAAAACCATTTTGTCACCTAAGACTTAACACCAACTGTTATAACCTGTTAAAATAAGTTATTTTACTGATTAATTCAGACCTGAATCACAGAAGTATAATAAATCTCTTTTATAATATTTAAAATGACCAAAATACCCCTACAGGGCTTATATTGAGATTAAACTCGTTTTGGGCATAATGGAAGGTATCCTACTGATATCACAACATATTTAAGGCATATTAACTTAGGAAACCTGTTTAGGACTCTTATGGTTACCCGTTACGCTTCTTGCGCGTTCGGTTCGGTTTATATAACTAGTTTACATAAATTAGCTGAAACGGGTCAAACCTTATCGTTTTTATCTCAAAATCCAGAATGTGTTTAGATTACCCATATTATACAAGTCTTCAAACTTGTCAGGTCTAAATCACATTCTATTCCGGTCTTCGCTTAATCGTGCGTTTGAACCGTATCTTTCTTTGAAACTAACCGGTCTAAGTTTAGGCTTAATTAAAGACCCGTTAGGATTCTAATAGGTTATTATAAACCTTCGTTCCAGAATAGGAGACCTGGTAAAAGCTACTTGCATTTGCTGATTGTGAATTTTACTTGCTCAGGTAAATACTTTTAACTTATTTTCCCTATACGGGCTTGGGGTATGGTATATAAAATACCGCTTGGTCGGACATTGAATCTTTAATCGAATAGTGGTTAAATCATTGATATGCTCCGTTCTGAAATGTCTTGTTTGCTTAAAGCCTTTGGGGGGTTAATGACCATGTCCCGGATATCCTTGGCATCATCTTACGAGATGGCCACGACCTAAGCACGGGGTGTAGGCGTACACCCGTCAGTGCCAAAATACATAAATGTAGTGTGTCTATTGATCTTTTACCCGGTCTACGGATCGGGCTACTGAACGCATAAGGAATATGTAATTCTTTTACAAGATTATATTCAAATATTATCCCAAGTTATAAAAAGTCGTGCCACGTGCATTCAAATCAATTTTATTAAACCTTTTCAACTGAGTCAGTTAATTGTATTTACCAGTGTAAACTGACGTATTTTCTCAAAAAGATTAAGTGCAGGTACTACGCGAACTAGGCTGGTTTTCTCCTAGCGTCCACAAATAAGTCTCGCAAGCTTGGATGTCAAAACTGTTGAACAATGTTTCCTATTTATTTTGATCCACCTGTGGATAAACTTTCGACTGTTGTGATACTTGATATTACAATTTATTAAAGTTGAAATATATCTATCTTTTGCTTCCGCTGTGCATTTAAATATTGTGTTGTTTGACTATTATGTTACCAACCACGTCACGATACTCCCCACTTGGCCCACCGGTAATACGTGGAAAGTCGAGGTGTGACAGGTTGGTATCAGAGCCAACATTGAGTGAATTAAACACTAGCCTTTTGTGTTTAATCTCAATGACCCAATTGCACATTCCTAAATTTCCGAGTCTAGACAAAGAACATAGGAATAATCCAAAATGTTTTGTTTTTATCTTAAACTTGCCCTTTATATTTTGTTGTTATCTTATGTTATATTGACAGGTCTAAATATGCCGCCAAGATTTTTCAGACGAAGAGGACGAGGCAAGGGGCCAATCACCGCCCCCAATGATCACGAAGCCGGGCCTTCGCACAGGCGAGCTCCTTCTACCACTGCGAGTGCCGATCCTCGAGAGAACAGGAGGAACCTTTTTAAGCCTGCTAGACGGTCTATCTCACACAGTTCAACGCCTCCCTATCATAACTCTTATGGGCCACAGTCAGAAAATGAGCCCGATAACCCACAACCTTCCTATATACCTCTTCAGCGATCCCTATCGCACAATTCCTTTGGCAACCCCACCCCTGTTTTCCAGGGCCGGTTTAACCCGGCAAACTACATACAAGAACCAGTGGGTTTTAACCCATTGGGACCAGAGGACCACTTCTCAGAAGATAACGCCATGGATATGGATGAGGACACCGATCCTATCGAGCCACCAACTGGAACCCCTACACACCCTATTGAGGTCTCTGACAGTTCGTCTTTCCACGGATCACCCTACGGTGGTCCGGACAGTTACCAAGCTCGGTTTAACCAGCATGAATGGTACTTCACACCTTCACACCATTCATCACCTCACCAGCAGCAGCAGGATCCCTCTGGGGATTCACGTTTCGTGGCTGTCACGCCACCGCCTCCACCGCCGCCAGTTCATCAAGCACCTCTAGAACCGCCAAGGCGTAGGAGAACGGGCACACGTATGTCTGCGTGAGGAGGGGATTTTCACTTTAGCTCTCCCCATCACTCAAGTGGCAGTCACTACCCGCCACTGCATGAAGACCCACAAATGGGTGGGCCCTCGAACCAAATTCCAGAGGTGAATCCGGCACCAGTTGCACCACAACCGCCACCAATGGGTTTTGGTAACCCGATTCCTACGTACGCCGGGTCAACAGCGTACAACCCGTTTGAGCAGCCGGCTCACACCGCCTATAACTATGCTCAGGACCCTTACCAAGTGGCATCAAACTACCTCGCCCATCATCCTGAAGGACCGTATGGAACCCCTTGGGGAATGGAGTACCCAACTCATGGGTATCAAGTACCTACTCGACCCCCGTTCCAGCATCAGCTGCAGCCACCACGGTTCTCCCCACCAGAGCATGAGGAAATTCTTCAAAGATTGGACCAAGTTGAGCGGGTAGTTCACAGAGATCGCAGGGAACGACAAAGTTTCTTCCAGGGATTGACAAGTTTGATAAAAGGGAAGAGCAAGAAAGACCATTGAATCCTTCAAGTATTGGTTATATTTTCCTTGTTTCAGTTGAGCCCCTGCGTGGGCCTGTCTTGCTGTTTTAACCCCTGCGTGGGTATGCTTGTTTGTTAAGCCCCTGCGTGGGCAAGTCTCTATTTAAACCCCTACGAGGGTATGTTGTTTGTTGAGCCCCTGTGCGGGCATGTTATCTTATTAGAAGACCCGTTTAGGGCAAGCTTGTACTCGTTCAGAACTTTGCTGTGGAATGGTTGAATTGAAATTTTCATTGTTACTATATGCATAAACATAGAATGTGAAATAAATAAATAACATTTTTGATCAATCATTATATTAAAATGATAAAATCTAAAAGAACAAGACCTAGCCTTATGTCATTTTAAAGACAGGGCCAAGACGGTAGATCACCAATTAGATTCAGATCCATATTAACCATTTCAATATAGGATTGTTCTGCATTGAATATTATTAAGAATCTTAAAGGTATAACCTAGCCTGCGTGTCATTATAAGACCTGGCCAAGATGATAAGACCTGTTTAAAAGATTCAAATCCCTGTTAACATCTGAAAACATGTTAACGCTCCTGGTAGACGTGATTCGTTAAGATCACACACGTCATTCTTATTATATGATTCTTCAAAAGATTCCTAACTCAACTTAATGATCTATAAATCATGGGTTTAAATCATCAATTAAGATGATCACATATTAAACATCCATTAGTGATGTAGTGCCTACAGGCCATACTCATTGTCATATAAGACAAAAGACAGTAGTAGTCTACGACTCCCTGTCAGAAAAAGGTAAAGAACTATGTTCAAATCTGCATGCCTTGATTCTCTGAAATCATGGCTTATAAACTTAGGATGTCCCTGTGACTAGGCCTTTTGTGCCACTAATAAAACTGTTATTTGTTTTATAATTATGATAAATTATAATAAAAATCCTAAATAAATGTGAGTAACAAATTAACCAGATATGGCATGTGTTACCATGGTTAATGAATTGCCATAAAAGACAATTCCATGATAAACTCCCAAATAAATTAGTGTCACTGTCTTATGTAACAGTTAAAAACTACAATGGCTGACTCTGACGAGATCAACAGTCATCCCCTGGAGAATAATGAGGATGCCAGAATTAATATAACCAGGGAAGAACTCCGTACACTGATTGATACAGCTGTATCTAAAGCTATGGAGAAACAATATAGTGGATCTAGCAGAACTCGAAGCAAGACCCCATCCACACCGCCCTCTAAATCTATCCCTAAAACTCATTCAGAGGCTCATAGCAAGCCACCCTCTAAGAAAGAGGAACCGTAGAAAGATGATGACCGACATTCATCTAACCAACACAGTGATCCCTCCAAGAGGATAGTGTTTGATGATAAACCACGCACCAAGTCCTGTACTTATAAATACTTTGTTTCCTGCAAACCCCAGGATTTCACTAGGGAAAAAGGGGCCATAGACTGCATGACATGGCTGGACGAGATGGACACTGTGGTGGATATCAGCGGGTGCGCTGAGAGGGATGTGGTCAAGTTTGTGTCTCAATCGTTCAAAGGTGAGGCCTTAGCCTGGTGGAGATCGTTGATTCAAGCTACCGGGAAGATCCCACTGTACAATATGACAGGGGAACAATTTGTTACTCTCATCAGGGAGAACTACTGTCCTCAGCACGAGGTCGAAAAGATTGAGTCGGATTTTCTATCATTGGTAATGACAAATCTGGATTGCCAAGCTTACCTTACGAGCTTTAATACAATGTCAAGATTGGTTCCGTATCTGGTGACCCCGGAACCCAAAAGAATAGCTCGTTTCATTGGGGGTTTAGGCCCAGAAATTAAGGCAAGCATGAAGGCCTCTCGGCCAACTACTTTCAGATCTGTAGCTGATATATCTTTGTCCCTCACACTGGACGCGGTCAGACAAAGATCGCTGAGGAACAAGGATGCCGAGAAAAGGAAATGTGAAGATGACAATTCACGAAGGTCAAACAAGAAGCACCGAGGAAACAATGACCACAAGAAAGGGTCTGAGTCTAGGAAGGATGGGCATCAATCTGGAGATAAGCCCAAGTGTAAGGTCTGTAAGAAGTACCATTTTGGGAAGTGCAGACTCGAATCAAAATCCCAATCTCAGCCGAGGCCATGTGGGATTTGCAAATCCTCGGAACATAAGACCCTTGAGTGCAAGAAGCTGAAGGATGCAACGTGCTACAGTTGCAACGAAAAAGGGCACATTAAGACAAATTGCCCAAAATATGCAAAGAAAGCTGACGAAGGAAAGAAGACCAATGCTAGGGTCTTCAGGATGGATGCGAAGGAAGCTGTGCAGGACGACAATGTGATAACAGGTACATTCCTCATAAATGATGTTTATGCGAGAGTGCTTTTTGATTCAGGAGTTGATAAATCATTTGTAGATAATAAGTTTTGCAAATTGCTGAATTTACCTGTTAAGACCTTAAGTGTGAAATATGAGGTGGAATTAGCAGATGGCACCTTAGAAACCGCCTCAACCATATTAGATGGATGTTTTATATCCATTAAGAACCACTCTTTTCCTTTGTCCCTACTTCCTCTGAAGTTAGCCGGTTTCAACATAGTTTTAGGCATGGACTGGTTATCTCATAACCAGGCCCAAATTGTCTGCAATAAGAAGCAAGTGGTGATCAAGACTCCGTCTGGTGAATCACTCACTATTCAGGGAGATACCCAGTATGGACTGCCTGAGCAAGTGACTATGCTCAAGGCCTCTAGGTGTTTGAAGAAGGGTTGTGTCATGTACATGGCACAAGTGACCATTGATGAGCCGAAGCCTAAGATTGAGGATATCCCTGTCATTTCTGAATACCCTGAAGTTTTTCCAGAAGACCTACCTGGTTTGCCACCAGATAGACAAGTAGAATTCAGAATTGACATTATCCCTGGAGCCGCACCAGTAGCAAGGGCGCCTTATAGACTGGCACCAACAGAGAAGAAGGAATTGAGAACGCAACTAGATGAATTGCTAGCCAAAAGTTTCATTAGACCTAGTTCGTCCCCTTGGGGAGCGCCAATCTTGTTTGTCAAGAAGAAGGATGGATCGATGCGTCTGTGCATCGATTACCGTGAGCTAAATAAGGTCACTATCAAGAATAGGTATCCTTTGCCTAGAATCGACGACCTATTCGATCAGCTTCAAGGAGCAAGTTACTTCTCTAAGATTGACTTAAGGTCAGGCTATCATCAACTGAAGATTAGAGATGAAGACGTACACAAGACTGCATTTAGGACTCGCTATGGTTATTACGAGTTCCTAGTGATGCCTTTTGGGCTCACTAATGCACCAGCCGCGTTCATAGACTCATGAATCGCGTCTGCAAGCCTTACTTGGACAAATTCGTCATCATTTTCATCGACGACATTCTCATCTATTCGAAGAACCAAGCTGATCATGAGAAGCATCTTCGATGTATTCTTTCACTACTTCAGCAGGAGAAGCTTTATGCCAAATTCTCTAATTATGAATTTTGGCTTCGGGAAGTCCAATTCCTTGGACACATGGTTAGCGAACGCGGAATCCAAGTAGATCCTGCTAAGGTTGAAGCTGTCATGAATTGGCAAGAGCCAAAGACGCCCATAGAAATTCGCAGTTTCTTGGGATTGGCAGGATACTACAGGCGCTTTATTGAAAATTTTTCAAGGATTGCTACACCCCTAACTTTTCTGACTAGGAAGAATATTAAGTTCAACTGGGGACCGAAGCAACAAGAATCTTTTGATATCCTTAAGCAGAAGCTAAGCAATGCTTCGGTTTTGACATTGCCTGATGGGATAGAAGAGTTCGTAGTATATTGTGATGCATCACACACCGGCATGGGGTGTGTGCTTATGCAGAAAGGCAAGGTTATTGCCTCTGCTTCACGTCAGTTAAAAGTGCATGAAAAGAATTACACCACCCATGACTTGGAGTTGGGTGCCGTTGTATTTGTATTGAAGCTATGGAGGCACTATTTATATGGTATCAAGTGTGTGATCTATTCTGATCAAAAGAGCCTCCAGCTCCTGTTTAACCAAAAGGAATTGAATATGAGGCAACGACGTTGGATGGAAACTTTGAATGATTATGATTGTGAGATAAGATACCATCCTAGCAAGGCGAATGTAGTCGCCGATGCCTTAAGTCGAAAGGAAAGGGTGAAACCCATCCGAATCAATGCCAAGATCATTGAGATAAAGAATAGTTTGAACGAAAGGTTGTTAGCTGCGCAGAAGGAAGCTGTGTTGGAAGCTAACTATCCTAACGAAAAGCTAGGGGTAACTGAGGATCAGTTATCTCAGGGCAAGGACGGAATTCTGAGATTGAATGGACGAATATGGGTTCCAGTTTATGGAGGACTTCGAGATATTATCCTCCAGGAAGCCCACGGTTCCAAATACTTCGTTCATCCTGGAGCTGACAAGATGTACCAGGATTTGAAAGCGAACTTTTGGTGGATAGGCTTGAAGAAGTCTATAGCTACCTATGTAGCTAAATGTTTGACGTGTGCACAAGTCAAAGCTGAACATCAGAAGCCGTTAAGGTTGCTACAACAGCCTGAACTTCCCACGTGGAAGTGGGAAATGGTGACAATGGATTTCATCACCAAGTTGCCGAAAACAAGGAAAGGAAATGACACAATATGGGTAATAGTAGATAGACTGACTAAGTCAGCACATTTCCTACCCATCAAGGAGACCTATAGCTCCGACATGTTAGCCCAATTGTATGTAGATAAGATTGTAGCTCTACATGGTGTGCCTGTGTCTATTATCTCTGACAGAGATACTAGATACACGTCACATTTTTGGAAAAGTTTCCAACAATCTTTGGGCACGCGCTTAAATTTTAGTACGGCTTACCATCCTCAGACGGACGGTCAGAGTGAGCGTACTATCCAAACTTTGGAAGACATGCTTCGAGCATGTGTCATTGACTTAGATGGTAGTTGGGATAACCACCTGCCATTAATCGAGTTCTCATATAACAATAGCTACCATACAAGCATTAAAGCTGCGCCCTTCGAGGCCTTATACGGTAGAAAGTGCAGAACACCCGTTTGTTGGGCGGAAGTTGGAGATGTCCAACTGTCAGGACCGAAAATAGTCTTTGAAACAACGGACAAGATTGTCCAGATTCGTGACCGCCTAAAAGCTGCCAGGGATAGGCAGAAAAGCTACGCGGATCTAAAGCGTAAACCTATGAAATTCGAGGTAGGTGATAAGGTGTTGCTCAAAGGATCACCCTGGAAGGGAGTGATGCGATTCGGCAAGAAAGGTAAGTTAAGCCCGAGATACATAGGACCATTCGAGGTCATCGAATGTGTCGGATCAGTTGCTTATAAGTTAAACTTACCTGAAGAGCTCAGTGGTATTCACAACGTATTCCACATCTGCAATCTGAATAAGTGTTTCGCTGACGAATCACTAGTCATACCACATACAGATGTGCACATAGAAGAGAGCTTGAAGTTTGTTGAAAAACCTGTGTCGATCGAGGATCGACAGGTTAAGAAGCTTCGAAGGAAACATGTGCCTATTGTAAAGGTAAAATGGGATGCCTGTAGAGGTCCCCGAGTATACGTGGGAGGTTGAGTCCACAATGAAAGAAAAGTACCCTCACTTGTTTCAGTAAATCTCGAGGTCGAGATTTCTTTTAAGGGGTGAGGATGTAACACCCCGAAAATTCACGTCCTATAATGTATTGACACGTGTCATATGCTTGAACGTGTGGAAGAATACTTTAGAAGGACTAAAGTTGACAAACATGGAAAGTATGTCTATACAAGGGTTCAAAATGTCAACAAGGGATAAATATACTTTACAGTAACCCTACATGATGCTCATACCCATAAACGAATGAATCATGGATCATACGAAGCTAATTGTGAAAAAAAGTGAGGGATTACAAACTACAGGGATTAAATGTGTCAACATGTTTAAGGTATACCTTTGAGTGACCTTTTAGCAAACCCGAAGCTTTGTAACGGTTAATTATGCTCACTAGAATGCATGATAAAAATTTCATAAAGTTTCGTTTTCGTATGAGAAAGTTATGATCAAATTCGTATAAGAGGGGTTAAAGCGTAAACGTTGAAAATTATGACTTTTCGGGTAAATAACGAAGTGACCAAGGACTTAACAAAAGGGGTACAAGTCTTGAAACCCTTATAAGTTAAATTGGAGGGCTCATAATGCAAATTATAAAGTTAAATTGACCTTTCGAAGGGCCAAGAGACAAGATGCAACAACTAGAAAATGTTTAATCTGACTTCAGGCCTCAGGCGGGCCGCGTAAAGCATAACAACACCTTACGCGGGCCGCGTCTGATCCCTAGATACAGAAAATTTAGACAGCAGCCTGTTTTCACGCGATAACCGACCCAAAACAGATATTTTCACTACATGGGCGACCCCTAAACATTTTTAGACCTTAGGGAACATCTGTGGATGATCCATGACCATTGGTAGGCTTGTGTGTCAACAATCTAGTGAGATTAAATCACTATAAAAGGCCTTAAGTTGCAACTTTGTAACCACACCTTCCATCTGCATTTCTGATCATTTCTGGAGCTCCAAAGCAGACTCAAGTGATCACTAATCGTGCATAGGACTTCTGTAAGTATGCTTAACCTTTCTTAATTGAGTTTTTACTTAGTTTTAGCTTAAAAGTCAAACCGTCGTAGTTACCGTTTGACTTAGCGATTAATCCTTAATGGTTCAGTGTTTAGTCGAATCAAAGGTAGTTATAAGTTGGTAATTATGTGGGCATTAAACCCTTAAAAGGGCACCCTCTGATTCCCACTCTAACTAGATCAAATGTCGGGTCAAAGTTGTTTAGAAAAAGTCAACAGAATCATAATCTTCGATTTAACGCATAATTAACAATGTAGAAGGCGTGTAACCTATTTTATCACTCATATAACTTGGTAATAAGTATAATAACTGGTCTAAGCTTGTTTGATCCGACAATTTTCTGTTTAGACCCGGTTCGGAACCGAAAGTCGCAAAACTTTGACTTTTGCTTTGACTTCAGTTCTGACCCGTTTTAGTAGAGTTTTGGAATACCTTAGGACCAGGTTACATGATAGTATAACCCTCTGTGATTGGTTCTTTGATTGTCCGATTCGTTTGCACGTTTCCGTTAATAGCCTAATGTTGACCAATATGCCCTTTTGACCATAAAACGATAATTTTAGATATGTGAAAGGACAATAATCTTTATTACTAATTTATAAACATGTCCCTAAAATTTCACATCAGTTGGAGGTCTAGATTAGGAGTTATGCTCATTAGCGTAATTAGAACGCCTTTTAGTAATTAAACGGCGTCATTAGCATAACACCTATCTAAACCCATTTTCGACACCAAACCTTTTACACACTGATGTAATATAATATTTTGATATTTATAAATATTTTTAATTATTTTTAACCTGCTCATAACCTAAGGTTATGACGTTGATTCGGTAAATACCGATTATACCCTTTTCGGTCTTAAAATGAATTCTACATAATATTTTGACACCAACCCAATTGCTACTGAATTTATATAATAAATAAAGTATTTTGAACTTTATAACTTGATCAGAAAACTCAGATTTCCTATATAACTCGGAAATCGCTTAAAATGGCTTTTTAAGCGTATTAAACGCATAGTTTTGGTTTAAAACCATTTTGTCACCTAAGACTTAACACCAACTGTTATAACCTGTTAAAATAAGTTATTTTACGGATTAATTCAGACCCGAATCACAGAAGTATAATAAATCTCTTTTATAATATTTAAAATGACCAAAATACCCCTACGGGACTTATATTGAGATTAAACTCGTTTTGGGCATAATGGAAGGTATCCTACTGATATCACAACATATTTAAGGCATATTAACTTAGGAAACCTGTTTAGGACTCTTATGGTTACCCGTTACGCTTCTTGCGCGTTCGGTTCGGTTTATATAACTAGTTTACATAAATTAGCCGAAACGGGTCAAACCTTATCGTTTTTATCTCAAAATCCAGAATGTGTTTAGATTACCCATATTATACAAGTCTTCAAACTTGTCGGGTCTAAATCACATTCTATTCCGGTCTTCGCTTAATCGTGCGTTTGAACCGTATCTTTCTTTGAAACTAACCGGTCTAAGTTTAGGCTTAATTAAAGATCAGTTAGGATTCTAATAGGTTATTATAAACCTTCGTTCCAGAATAGGAGACCCGGTAAAAGCTACTTGCATTTGCTGATTGTGAATTTTACTTGCTCAGGTAAATACTTTTAACTTATTTTCCCTATACGTCGGACATTGAATCTTTAATCGAATAGTGGTTAAATCATTGATATGCTCCGTTCTGAAATGTCTTGTTTGCTTAAAGCCTTTGGGGGGGGGGGGTAATGACCATGTCCCGGATATCCTTGGCATCATCTTACGAGATGGCCACGACCTAAGCACGGGGTGTAGGCGTACACCCGTCAGTGCCAAAATACATAAATGTGGTGTGTCTATTGATCTTTAACCCGGTCTATGGATCGGGCTACTGAACGCATAAGGAACATGTAATTCTTCTACAAGATTATATTCAAATAATTATCCCAAGTTATAAAAAGTCGTGCCGCGTGCATTCAAATCAATTTTATTAAACCTTTTCAACTGAGTCAGTTAATTGTATTTACCAGTGTAAACTGGCGTATTTTCTCAAAAAGATTAAGTGCAGGTACTACGCGAACTAGGCTGGTTTTCTCCTAGCGTCCACAAATAAGTCTCGCAAGCTTGGATGTCAAAACTGTTGAACAATGTTTCGTATTTATTTTGATCCACCTGTGGATAAACTTTCGACTGTTGTGATACTTGATATTACAATTTATTAAAGTTGAAATATATCTATCTTTTGCTTCCGCTGTGCATTTAAATATTGTGTTGTTTGACTATTATGTTACCAACCACGTCACGATACTCCCCACCGGGCCCACCGGTAATACGTGGAAAGTCGGGGTGTGACAGTGGTAAATACTTTTAACTTATTTTCCCTATACGGGCTTGGGGTATAGTATATAAAATACCGCTTGGTCGGACATTGAATCTTTAATCGAATAGTGGTTAAATCATTGATATGCTCCGTTCTGAAATGTCTTGTTTGCTTAAAGCCTTTGGGGGGGTAATGAACATGTCCCGGATATCCTTGGCATCATCTTACGAGATGGCCACGACCTAAGCACGGGGTGTAGGCGTACACCCGTCAGTGCCAAAATACATAAATGTGTTGTGTCTATTGATCTTTAACCCGGTCTAGGGATCGGGCTACTGAACGCATAAGGAACATGTAATTCTTTTACAAGATTATATTCAAATAATTATCCCAAGTTATAAAAAGTCGTGCCACGTGCATTCAAATCAATTTTATTAAACCTTTTCAACTGAGTCAGTTAATTGTATTTACCAGTGTAAACTGACGTATTTTCTCAAAAAGATTAAGTGCAGGTACTACGCGAACTAGGCTGGTTTTCTCCTAGCGTCCACAAATAAGTCTCGCAAGCTTGGATGTCAAAACTGTTGAACAATGTTTCCTATTTATTTTGATCCACCTGTGGATAAACTTTCGACTGTTGTGATACTTGATATTACAATTTATTAAAGTTGAAATATATCTATCTTTTGCTTCCGCTGTGCATTTAAATATTGTGTTGTTTGACTATTATGTTACCAACCACGTCACGATACTCTCCACCGGGCCCACCGGTAATACGTGGAAAGTCGGGGTGTGACATTTTTCCTAAAAGTTTGTTGGTGGAAAACTTATTTACCAAACTTCTAAAAAAGGTTTTTCATAAAACAAGGTTTTATGAAAACGAAAATGCTTCTAAAAACGTTTTTAGAATTTTTTTTATGAAAACTAAAATTCCATTTTGTTGAATATGGTATTATATAATTTTTTTTAATACAACCAATTAGATAAAACAAGTGACCTTGTTTGATATCAATTAACTACCTGCTAACCCATGTAAGTGTGTGCACCCAATCTAGTAAATACACAAACATACATAATACGAACAAAGCTCATATCAAACCCGTATGTCCAAGGTTTCAAAATTTAATCTAGTCGCCGGAACAATTGGTGAACAATCTTAATCAAACGAAAATCGGAGTGAAAAGGGTTACAATATTATTAAACTGATACTAATGACAACAACGTAGAGAATCTTGAGCATTTGACATGTAATAGGACATATTGCTTTAATCACTTATACACTAATACATCATCTACTTGTAGATTTTAATCCGCAAAACAATACTGACCAAGACAACTATCGAAATGTCGATAAAAATAAGTAGGTCATCACAGTACCTTTGGATTTTTTTTTAAAACATTATAGTTTATAAAATATGACAAAAATACGTAAAATAATTATAAGTTTGTTTGGAAAGGGATAAATGTAACTAATTAGCCATAATTTTGTTAAAATAAAGGGATTTAAGTGTAATAATACGATGTACTTAAATATAATTAGTGTTTAAAAGACCAAGTTACCCTCATTTTAGGGGTGTTTTTATAAATAAAGAGGGAAGAAGTTCTTATTTTTTTGTTATCTTAAAATACTCATCCCTCATGCATTATAATCCAGTATAGATTTATATGAATAATACAAATCTCCTATTTTATGGAAGAGTACAAACTAATTACAAGGATATCTTCTATTCTAAATATATAATATTCTATTAGTTTATGTTTATCTTTTATACAGTTTGTTTTAAATTTTAAATAAGGAGAGGATTCTTTAATTATTTGTGATTGTTTACGTGAGTATTCTATATAATATAACGACTCAATCTACAACCTACGCCCCATTCATTCTTCTTTTTCTTGATCCTCAAACAGAAAATAAATCGTCTTCTTCATCAACGTTTATTTGCATTTAGTTTCTTTGTGAATTAGTGCCAGCACATATATAATGTCTGGCATTAACGTCTGTTGTGATTTGATGGTTGAAATCTTTGAAAGACTACCACCCAAATCCATCATCCGATTCAGATCACTCTCCAAATACTGGCATTCTCGCCTTGCTACCCCAGAATTCATCCGCAATCACCGCCTTCGATGCTCTAAAAACCCTCCAAAACTCCTCATCAGATATGTGGGTTTTTGCGGAGAACAACGAGAGTTCAAAGACATCTATGCATTACACCCGGGAGACCAGTTGCCGTTGCATATTCAAGGAAACAGGTACCTCAGCATACCGAAGGTTGCATATTCAAGGAAACAGGTACCTCAGCATACCGAAGGTAATCAAGTTTCGGTTGTTGGTTCTTGTAATGGAATTCTGTGTCTGCGTGATGATGATGATGATGATAATATTAGTCTATGGAACTTGTCGATCAGGCGCAGGGTAAGGGTGCCAAATCCTCCTTTTATAAGTCCTCCTTTTAAATCTATCGTAACAGCAGGGTTTGGTTTCGATCCAATCACTGATGATTACAAGATTGTGGCTATAGATTTTGATGAACATAAAACATTTGTTTACTCCTTGAAAACAGAGTCTTGGAGTGAAGTCCCTTCCCCATCTTCTAGGTTATTATATATGTCGATTTCAAAGCCATATTTTTTCAACGGAATTTTGCATTGGGTGGTAGTCCCCGAGGATCCCCACCCAAGTCGATTCATATTGACATTCAATGTGAGTAGTCATGTTTTTGGCCGCATTTTGTTTCCGGAGCATTGGATAGTCAGACAGTTAACAACCATAAATGGTTGTCTAGCGCTGGTTTCTTCGGAAGATGGTGATTCTTGGAAGATTCGGGTTATGGGAGAGTATGGTAAAACTGAATCTTGGTCTCTTCTTTTTGAACTGAAAAGAGATGCATTTCATTGGTCCGCAGCCTTCCAACGCATCACTAATGGTGATTTACTGGCATACTATAAAGGCACAAATAGCGACTTACTGGTACTCTATGGAGGGTCAAAGGAGGTTCATAATCCTCAAACAAGGTTGCTTACAAAACTTTTCGAATATAAGCCTAATTGTTACAAACTTGAGATGGATACGTATGTGGAAAGCCTTGAATTGGTAGACAAAGAAAGCGCGACAGCTTGTGGGAAAACCGTATGGGCGTGTTATGATTGCTAAGTGAAAACGCTGAAATAAAAAAGAATTATACTATTGCTACAAAGACAGATTTAGGGCATCAGAACTATACATGACTTTGAAAATCTGTTAAAATTTTGAGGAATAAATAAGATTAAAGCTAGCTCATACGCTTGCGGATACTTGGGTCTCTGTTCCTGTTGTCTTTTCTTTTTTCTTTGGTGCTTCTTTTTGTATAACAGCTTTGTTTGGAACCAATACCAATGTCATGTTCCTTTCCCTGAAGTTTTTGCTCTTCTCGACTTGCAAAGAACAAATAATAGAAAGAGTGGTTAGTACATGTGGGGCAAAATGGACATGTCGGGCAGGTTGGGTAACATGTCAAAACACGTAAGGTAGGGTAATATGTCAAAACGGGCCAGCGTAATTTGTCAAGACGGGTCAGGTATGATGATCAGGCCAAACGATACCCACCTTTTCAAAAAAATGAAAATTATTATGAAGTTGTGTAATAGGTTTTAAGGATTTGAAGTTACTTTTGGGCAAATTTCGAACACGTGGAATTAATAAAAGTGAATTTAATAGAAATCATATCGCGTGCCTCCCTTTGAGCTTGCTATTAGCTTAACCTAAAAGATAACCAAAACGTTCATATATAAAACATGATTATATAGAGTGTTTTGTAGAAATTCATCAGTACATTGTCACCAACTTTCAAACTCGCGATATAATCATGCACATCGATATTGTAATTACCATTAAATACGTTTGGGTTGTAAATATTGAATGAGAAACAAGAATCATGCACATCGATGCTGTAACCAGTGGCGAAGCTTGAGATTTCCGAACGGGGGGTCGAAAATGTATATACCTTAAAAAAATTATAAAACCGGAGGGTCGAAAACGTATATGCCTAGAAAATTATGTACGAAAACTACATACCCGGCACTACTGAGCGAAAAGTTTGGGGGGTCGGGCGCCCCTCCCGGCCCCCACAAAGCTGCGTATAGGATTGTTATACTTTAAAAAAAAAAATCAAAACCCCAGTCCAGTAAAACACCATATGTAATTTAACATCCAAGTGTAAAACACCATGCATAAAATTGACACCAAGATAAAACACCATATGTAATTGACGAATAAGCGTAAAACACAATACGTAAAATGTTAAAAACTCATGTTGGAACAACACCATGTACAAATTGAAATCAATATAAAACACCGTGTGTAAATTGACGCGTAGGTGTAAAAAAAACCATGTTAAAGTTAAAACTCAATGTTTAATTTTGACGTTTAGAGGTAAAATATCATGTGTGATTTGGTGCAATGGGTAAAACACTATGTGTAAATTGGAACCCAATTGTAAAACACCATGTACAAACCTTATTGCACCACGTATAGGATGCCTAGTTCAAAAATGTGTTTTTTTTTTTTTTTTTTTGTAATTTTTATACAGCAAAACAACTATACGCATATTAAAGATTAGAAAACCTTGTTATTATGGTCTTCTTAAAAAAAATTAATAACGTATGAAAAATGAACCTTTAAAAAAGACAGGGAATATGAATGTGACTTGCATGTACTACTAAAAAGTCAACAAATGTAGTTTATTCAATTACACCCAATGTTGTAGAAGGCGCTAGGCGCTAGTCGGGCGGTGAGGTACCGCCTAGGGATTAATCGGAATGTGATTTTTATATGTATTTTTTCAAAATTATATATATATACCCAATAATATAAAAATAATACTTCAAAATTCACATAAATACTTCAAGTTTCAGATAGTATGGTTCGATTTTGACTGATTTTGACCGCCTAGGACCGATTTTGACCGATTAATATAGTCCGATTAATCCGATTTTTGACCGCCTAGGACCGCCTAGGTACCGCCTAAGACCGACTTTGACCATGACCGATAAATTGGCCGACTAGCTCAAAATTAGGCAGTAAGTGGCCGCCTAGCGCCTAGGCGCCGATTAATCAGCCACCTAGGCCGATTTCTGCAACACTGATTACACCTCTTTCCTTTTCATACGTATGATGGATGACGTTACATCTCAACCTTACAATCTCCTTGGAATCATCAACCTTACAATCTCCTTAGAATCATCAACGACCCGATTTTTTCTTTATCATTCCTACAATATTCTCCTTTTTTTAATTTTAACCCAATACTATATGTGGGGGAGGTTCATTTGAGAAGAAAATTAAATTGAGAAGAAAAAGAACAAAGGGTACAATTGTAAAATATTAAATAGTTTTTCTTACATCTCATTTATTATTATTTTGACTAATTAATTAGTCTTAAAGACTATTGTCCATCACACTAATTTTTTTGCCTACACACATCAAAATTTATCCTACACGTTTTGAAAATTTATCCTATATATATTGAAATTTATCCTACACAACTCGTAATTCATCCTAAACACCTCGTAATTTATCCTACACTTTAAATTAATTGTTTTTTTTTTCTTTGAAAAAATATATTTTTTGAAAATAAGTTACAAATTTAATTTACTAGCTATTAAAAAGGAAGACTAACAGTTAATGATCTATCTAAGTTTACCAATATACCCTTACACTAATATTAAATACAAAAATTAAATGAAGTAAAATGAAGGATTCTTATTGGTTGAAATTTGTTCTTTTTTATTCTTACAAAAAATTTCTTCTCATTTGAACCCTCCACTACTATATATATATATAGGGGGCCGCTAAAATGAGAACCACCTCCAGTTGTAAGAACCGCGCGAACCACTTTCTAGCCATTAGATCAAGATGATGGATGGATGAGATTAAAAGTATTTAAAAATAATAATAAGTATTTTTTGTCTTATTATGTCTTTAATATTTTAATCTAAAAGGGTATCTAAGTAAAATTATTTTTTTTGTCTTTTTATATATATTATAATTAATTTCCTTTTTGTCCTATTCATTAATTACTTTTTATTAAAAAACTAATTTTTTTGTTAAACAATATTTTTAAAGTCAGATTTTACGCACCGGGTTTTTACGTTTTACGCCCCGGTTTTTTACGTTAACGTTTTTTTTATGTTTTACGCGCCGGTTTTTACGTTAACGTTATTTTACGTTTTACGCGTCGGTTTTTTACGTTTTACGCCCCAGTTTTTTACGTTAACGTTTTTTTACGTTTTACGCGCCGGTTTTTTACATTAACGATATTTACGTTTTACGCGCCGGTTTTTTACGTTTTACGCCTCCGGTTTTTTACGTTAACGTTTTTTTACATTTTACGCGCCGGTTTTTTTACGTTAACGCTTTTTTACGTTTTTACGTTTTACTAAAAAAATTACGTTATACGATTTACCTAAAACTTTTAACGTTTTACGGAAAACTTTTTACTTTTTACGTTTTACGTTTTTACGTTTTACGTTAAAAAAGTTTACGGTTTAACTTTTTTTTTTACAAAAACGTTTTTACGCAAAAACGAACGCACCCAGAAAATCGCACACTCGTGATGTGTCTCAGATACTTCGTTATCATCATAGACGCCTCAAAAAAATCAAAAGAACGAGAGGATTCTTGAAAAAAACGAAGTTTTGGCTCAGATTTTCCGATAATCAGAGGCTGCAAAGTGGGGTTGCAGGTTCAAAAAACCCTACCCTCCGCCATCCTTGCCGCGCCATCGTCAGTTTTTTTTTTTTTTTTTGCATCATCACAGCCGATTCAATAAGGCACCATATTCAACCGATTTGAACATTCAAAAGGAAACAAGAACATCATTCAAACATATTCAAACGGTTTCAAAAAAATTCAACAGAATCACCCCCCAGATTGAAACCCAGATTCAACAGAATCAAAAAGGTCCCAAAAACATAACATCATTCAAACCCATATTCAACATGAACATCAATCAAACCCAGATTCAACATGAACATCATTCAAACCCAGATTCAACATGAACACCACTCCCTTTCGCCATCAACAACCCCCCCCCCATCAACACCGCCGTCGGCCATCAAAAACACCACCGTCACCATCAACACCCCTCCCCCAACTGTCAACCACCACCTCCAGCAACCACAAGTCTAATCGGATAATCATTCAAACGGATCTGAAAAAGAAGAAGGTGAAGAAAAGAAACAAAATAAAATAGACTCGCCCGAGTTGGATGCTGCTGAAACCACCGGAGTCGCACCTCCGGAGCTCGTCTCTGGAAAATAAGTTACCGGAAACACAGAGAACATCATCGCTGAATAATCAGTTACCGGAAAAGAGGGAGGAGGTGGTTGTAGGGTGAGGTTGTCGGTAAACGGGGAGAAGGAGGATGGTGGTGTGTGACGGAGAAGTCGCCGGAGAACGGAAAGGAGGGAGCTCGGTGGGTTTTTGGGGGGTTTGTCGGAGGTGCTGGGCACCGGAGTACCGGCTGACATCCGGCTCCGGTCGCCGGTGAGATCAAATTATGAGAGAGAGATGGTGGTGAAGCTTCTTTTACACAGATTGAAAGGATGGAGTTTTAAACAGATGGAAAGGAGAGATGATAATGTTTTGGAAAGAGAGAATATGGAGAGATTATAAATCTCTGGTATCATTAATGGAAGAGAGAGAGAGAGGGGGATTTGATGTTTTGGGTAAATGACTAATATACCCTTTCTGTTGGCATATTCTGATTGGCTGAAAATGGTTCTCGCGGTTCTTACAACTGGGAGTGGTTCTTATTTTAGCGGCTCCCTATATATATATATATATATATAGGCCCATGAACCGGATTTGGATCTACAATTCACCTTGTCGAATTGTGCAGAATCCAGAACTATACATATGTCAAATATAAGCACAAGTAAATAAGCATTCATCCAATTTTATTGATAAAACTTGTTGAATACAATTTGGATCTAGACTCTAAATCACACAGAGAGATATGTCACTAAGAAGATTGATGAAGTTGGAAAGTTATGTGAAATGAAAATGATTAGGTTATTTATAGTGATGGTTGAACAGTTAGGCCAATCACTTTAAACATTAAGCCCATTTATTTACATTCCAAAACAATTGGCATAATCATTTAAACGTTATTCTCCAGTAAGTTTACCAACCACATCGGATTAAAAATCATCACAATTTGGTTCCCGTCAGCCAAAACAATCAAACCTCACTCGTTCTAAAATTAAAGTACCACCACTTCATGGATCTACAGAAGTCATGTTCCATCTTTCTAAACGGGAACTTCTTCATTGCAATTGGACGTTTAAATTTAAGAACAAAGAGTGGCTTTTCGGTAATAGGATGCTTTTTCCCTTTATTGGATGTCGTGGCTTGAGGTTGACAAATTTCATCCAGCATTCAAATTTCAAATGTCATTCAAGATAGTCTGTCATTTCGTATCCACCTCTGTTGATTAACTTCGTCTATGACAACGCTTGCACATCCCATTCTAGTAGACTTTTGAAATCATGTGGCCATTTGAAATATTGTACACCGTCGACTCGTTTCGTAGCATAACACTTCAAATCATCAAAATATGTCGAGCTGATAATTTTGCCAACTGGTAGTTTCTTCGACTTTACATAATAATGACCCTTCTGAACTAACTCGGATGCTTCGTCATTCTCTTCATCAGTTTTCTTAGACGCTTGATTCTTCATAATTTCCTCTACTTCCATAGACACATTATCACCAAAACTCGGAAACTCCTCATTAGCTCATTTGGAATACATATTAGGATATCCCTCCTTACTAATTTCTTTGAAATCTATCCCATTAACCTCATCATCAAACTCACAACTCAGACTATTAGGCGGCTATTGTGCAGGAGTATTTCTTCAACATCCTTTGCATTCGCATAACCCTGAATATTTCCTTCTTCATTACTAAAGAAAATCTTTTGAAATTTCAACATTTGAAGCGGTGCTTCACAATTCTTCGAACCACTATCTCCAACAGCCACCTCTTTACCTGAGGTCTCACCCTCAGCACTGCTTGCCCTGAAGTACTGGTACCGTGAGCACCAGATTGACTTGGATGCTCACTAGTCGTTGAGGGGTCAACGTCGTGATCTTTAACTTTCAGTTGCATCAGCTCATCCTCCTTACAACCAATCTCCCCCTGAGCAGCAAGGCTAACTGTGATAAGACTCTTGCTTTTAGCAGATCAATTTCTCTGGCGGATTTTTCATTTTGTTCCCAAGCTGCTTGTTCTTCTGTTCGGATTTTCTGATAAACACGTTGAAAGCATCTCTATCATTTTTATAAACTTCAAGTTAGACCAACCATTGTTGGGCCAAGGATACGTTTGCTGGCCTGAGTTATAACTTGTAGAGCCGTAGCCCGTACCGCGACCCGAGTTGCGTCCGCGATCCAAGTCTGAGCGAGATTCCGTGCCAGGTTTCAAGTTGCTATTAGTTAGCGAGTTAGTTCATGAAGTATGAACATTAAGTGCAGTTCCCGCATTTTGCGCCACCTGTAGAGCTTGTTCGGCTTTCCGACTTTCAAGCAAAACCAACTTAGACCGAGCGTCCTAGAAACTGGGAAATGGATCTTGTTGTTGAAGGATTGTTGTAATTCCTTTCGTATTGTTCGTTGAGGCCCGAGATTTGCTGAAGAACTAATCGATCATTGTCCACCGGTGAACCGACATTAGCCAATTGATCGGCTGACTTTCAACTGTTGGCAATAAGCTGAGATGTTTGGTATAACAATCCTAAATAAACCGACATCCTCGAATTATTTTCTGACACCCTAATATATTTTAAAATATCCCAATATGTCTAAAAATACACCCCATACGTGAAAACGGGCCCTGAATACCCTAAATATTATTAAATTTAATTAAAAATAGTGTTTTTGGGTTTGTCGCGGGCCGCGTAAACCTCTTAAAGGTCTTACGCGGGCCGCTAGAGATCAAAGGTGTGGCGCAGCCCGGTGATAACACGTGTCATCATCGTGGCAAGGCTAGGCGATGATCCGGACAACCTAGCGCGTTGACCAGAGTTGACGCGGGCCGCGTAGGCCCTTGTCTTCTCTTACGCGGGCCGCGTAAAAACCGAAGTGAAGCACTATATAAGCAGGCCATCGGATGTTCAGTCTATTCGCTCACTTTCTTTTCTCAATCACGAAAATCTGATAGTAGGTATAATATACGGGTCTAATACCCCCCCTAAATAACAAAGTTCTGCTCCGTTGTAAGTATTATAACCCCTGGATACGTATTAGATATGCTGCCCGATTGATCTAGGGTTCCGTAACGGCTGTCGTGGTTCTGCCCGACGTAGTCGTTGGAATGCCGTCTCGGGGAGGGTATTACTAATGTTAAAATGGGTTATTATACTAACATGTGTGCATTTGTGTAAATTATAGATTGTCACCAGGAAACCCTTACGGAAAATCTAAGACAGCAATATGAGTTGATCCGCTTTTTGTGAACCTTTTGTTAACTATTTTTACAAAACCTCATACAATTAAATGTATATTAAGCAGTTATTGAGTATTTGTGAGAATACAATTATCATGAGTATGTTGGGGTTTTGTATACAAAATTTGTTACCACCTGGTCAAGGAGTAACATTTCCACAAGTCGGGTCTGACAGTACCATGGATGTTAATTGGTATAACTTGGAAACAAATATAATTGCGAGATCGCCCTCAATACTGTACAATGGTTTTTATTTAAACTTGATTAAACTGGGATTCACTCATCAGTATTTTCACTAACAAATATTTTTAAAATGCGTTTCAGGTAACAAACTGTGAAAACCAAATAGAAGCCAGCTGGACAGCACTGAAGGCTTGGAAAAGTGGCAATAAAAGTTACCTAAAATAAAATAGATGTTTTTATTTAATAAAATAGGATTTATTCTATAGGATCGTTTTGTGACCCGAACGAGTCGTTCAGAAGAATTCTTAGACAGAATCAGAGGCGGAATTCATTGATTCGGTCTTCGTTTAGCTTGTATTCACTATTAACTGTCTATTTTGTTGAAAACACATAGTTTACAACTCAGTAGACACTTCGGCAGCACTTCGGCTCACCGGAACACCTTGGTAATTTCGTACCAAATGACAAGACACACTTGGTATTTATAGAGAGGGTGATTTCGCTTGAAAGTGGCACTGGCCATTTCAAGCGGAATTAACCATGCTAATTTCGCTTGAAAGTGTCAGGTGTCATTTCAAGCGAAATTAACCAAACACACCCAAATCCTATTTTCTCGTACAACGTGCCCTGATCTAACAATTCTAGAATAAGACTCGATACAAGACGAAGTCGACAGACGTATGCACTAACAGACTCCCCATCGGATGTTGACGAGTCTTAAATGTCGAGTCTTCAACATCTTCAGTCTTTTTCAGTCATTGGGCTCTTTCAAAATATCTGACAGTGTAAGCATCCTCAATCTTTATCCTCTACTCTCTTTTATCATCAGGATTCGATTCTGGCTCTTGCATCTACAGACTCTTCTCTCCCTCGGATGTTGTTCTACTAGCAGACTCCCCCTTGAGTTATGCTGGGATCGTAGTCTAGCTTTCACAGGTTTCAAAATCAAGACCTGGCTCAAATCCTTCTCAGGAACTAGAATCACAACTTGGCTTTCTCAAATCCATAACCTGCACATACTCTACCTCAAAGTAAATTTCACAAATTAACAATTTGACAATTTTAAACATTACTAACCACATGATAAACTCAGTCCAAAACATCAATTATAACAAATTTAATTTCTGATGACCACTTGTAGACACAACATATTTCTAACCACACACTCCCAAACATGTTCGTCATGTATAGCACTTGGAATTTTGAAAATCAGCTTTTCAACATCAGTTGTCGAAAATCTTTTTGAATTTTTTAAAAATTTATGCTAAAACACTCCGAAAATCTTTTTGGATTTTTTATATTAAAGAAATGCAATAAAGAAATATTTACAAACAATATTTTTGTGAGTTTGTGTAAGAGGATCATATCAGTTTTTGAGACAAATCACCAACACCGTTAAGCTTTAAACATTTTAAGTTCTAAACGATTCACTTAGATTGTCAGTATACTGATCCACTTAAATTTTCACACAAAGTTCAACTGCTTCGAGATATGAGATTAGTGTTTTAGAGACTTAAACTTATTCGCGTGTCCCACCTCAGAATATACTCCCGTATCCAGATCCCAATATTCAGTCTTACAGGTGAGTATACCTAGATGATATCTGTAAGGGGTTAAATTGCGAGAACCGTGAGAGCTCAGGTCAGAACTTCCGTTCAGCAGAGAGATGACGGCTTCGACTTTTGGTGGGTCCCCTTTAGAGGATCTTTTCTTCAACAGCACATGATTAGCATTTTTCAATGTTTTATCATTTTTATGCTGAGGGTGGTGCTATATTTCAAGCAAGCGTAAAGTATTCTCCGGGGACTAGGCCATTGCTTCCGCAAAATCAGAAGTCCCGGGATAATACCCCAGATATCACTGAGTATAAAGACCTAGAATCTCAGAAAGAGGGACCTTTCAAACAAGATTTCGGGGGTTACCCATATATCCGAGAGATGTTCCCCACGATATAAGTAAGTTTGAAATTTAGGTTTATATCTCGTCACAATCTACTAAATGTGTAAAAACCTACTGACACATCATCAGTGAGACCGTTTATCACATTTTTCTTTCCAATTCTTTAGCATGCTGTGATTGTCCACTGATGTACTATCATTTCCTCTTTTTACAACAAAACTCTTTTTAGAATTCTATCATGTTTTTTACTTTTTCAAAATTTTCAAATGTTTTTGGATTTTCAGAAAATTTCGTACCCCCCCTAAAATTCAAACACATTTAAAGAAATTTGAAAACAAACTGTACAAGCAAATGACAACTGATATCGAATCGCCTTAATTCGCCATTCACTTGGCTTAAACAATCAGAACTCCCCCTCTCAACAAAATATTTTCCCATTATGATTTCAAAACACTTAAGTTTGTTTTAATCAAATGGTTTTTCCGAAAAAAATTTGTTGATTTTATAAAACCACTTGTAGTTTAGGGGTTTCATCACTTTGTCTTCTCAATCATTTGAAATATTTAACATTTTTTAAAACAATCAAAAAATACTACATGTAGAAAATCAAGTACAACTTAATGTCCCTGATTTACCACTTGTAAGTCGAAATCACTTTCGTGAATTTCTCAAGAAATATGCCGATTCCTGCTCCACTCTTACCAACCTGGGAGCTCCGGTAAGTCAGGTCTTTATTTGAACAGATTCACCCAAGCCTGACTACTCTTGGGTGATATCAAATTTGCAGTCCGCAAGGATGGAAAATTTTCATCATCTACTGACGGAACTGACTTCTCAGTTTTTAGATCAACCTTTGGTTCTTCTGGCTTTGACGAACCAGAATCATTGCCTGAACGTGGCTTGTCTGACTTTGATGAGCCAGATTCATCGCCAAAACGTGGCTCCTTTGTTTCCGAAGAAACAAATTCATCGCCAGATTTTATTGGACCAGAAAAACTAACTTTCTTTGATTTTTCAACCGTTTGATTAGTTAATTTTTCTTTCTTTAAAATCTCTTTTTCTTTCCCTTTTGTCCTCATATTTGCATCTGAAGAATTCGTTTTGCTTGATTGATTCTTTTCTGTGGAGCAAATCGATTCATCAGAACTCTTATTTGAACCAACTGGTGAACCCGAGGACAAAATCTTTTCAAGATACTCTTGTGCTTTCATCCTTTTCTTCCTCAGTCTGTCTTTTTGCCCTTGAGAAAGCTTCACTTTCTGTTCTTTGGGCTTTTCTTCGACTTTGGCTGATCTTTTTACTTGTTTCTGAGATTCAGCCCTCAATCTTTCTTTTGATCTCATTGGGCAATCTCTCGCAATGTGACCTTTGATTTTACAATTATAGCATCTTCTCGTCTCATAAATCCAACTCTGGCAGTTAACAGCAATGTGTCCTATCACACCACAAGTGTAACACACTCTGTTATCATACCAATTACCACCTTTAGTCCAAACATTCAAATCATAGCATTGTTTAGCTTGTTGATAGTCATTTCTTCTCTTGTATGCTGGATTTGGCTTTTGAGCACTGTGGTTAGACCTGCACCACTTATTACCAACTGTTTTTGAGTTTTGATTTTCAAATTTTTGTGATTTTTTATCACGATTGGATGATTGAACTGATGAACTTTTATTGTTGTTTTAAGGATTTTTCAAATTTTTAACTTTTTATTTTTGTTCTGCAATCTTTTTCAACGGTTTTTGTGTTGAGCATTCACCTTTTTCTGTAGATTGCAAAACAGTTTCTTGAAACTTTTCTATTAATTTAAAAATATTTTCTTTTTCTCATTTTTCTCATTTTCATCATCAGATTTCTCATCACAATATTCATCTATGACTTTGTCATAGTTTGTGACATCGTCACTTATTGGGACAGAATTGATCGGTTTTGGACAAATATAATCTGGTACTGAAGATGAAGTTACAAAACCTTTCAATTTATTCTCTAACTCCTTGATTTTATTTCTAGCAATTTCAGCTTCATTTTCAAACTGAATGATTTTCTGGAGATGAGAATTTATTGCAATCTGTTTTTCAATATTATTTTTATTAAAAACAGATTTTTCATCTTCTAAAATCTTTTTTTGATTTTGAAAATCTTTTACAATTTTTAATTTTTCATTTTCAAAAAAATTTATTTGATTTTCAAAAACCTTTTCATTTTCTTTTAATCTTTTATTTTCCAATGTCAAACTCTCTACTTCTTTCAAGAGCTTGACATTTTCTGCTTTATATTGATCACATTCTGAGCATTTTCCAGGCATCTTTTCAACCTCAGCTTTCTTCTCAGTATTGAGAGCTAGAATTTCTTGAACCTGTTCTTCTATCATTTGAACTTCTTCTTCAGGTTTTACTTCATCGTTCTGTGACAACACAGTTGTCTTATCTTGTTCAGATGTTTCTGGATGAACATTGTCAACCTGTTTATTCTCTGATTTTACATTATCTTCCACATTTGCTGCCTCATGATTCTTGTTTTTCGCAGCAAGTTTATTCTTGAGCTTGTCAATTTGTTCTGCAAAAGATTCATTAAACATTTCAGACGAAAATAACCTTTTATAAAACTCAAGTTTTTCAA
Organism: Helianthus tuberosus; assembly: GCA_030545235.1. Classification (NCBI taxonomy): domain Eukaryota; kingdom Viridiplantae; phylum Streptophyta; class Magnoliopsida; order Asterales; family Asteraceae; genus Helianthus; species Helianthus tuberosus. Next base: position 18,734,759 of record CM060410.1, read on the forward strand.
GTTCTCATCTATCGTCATCATACTCTTCATCAGATGAGTATGAATGATCAAAAACTGGAGTTTTTTCTGAAACAACTTCTGAAATTTTTTCATCTTTTTCAGAACCAACTTCTAAACTTTTTTTCAGTTTTATCTACAACAATTTCTGAATCCTTGTTTATTGAAACTGATTCTTTTGCAATTGATTTTTCGAAAACTGATTCTTTTTCCATTTCAATGTAACTCTCTTGTTGAGATACATAATAATACAATGCAAGTTCTTCAAAATCCATGTTTTGGTAACCAGTTTTACAAAGCAATCTTTTCAAACGAAATAACCAACTTCACACGGAATTAGTTGTTCAAACGAAATACCAGATTCACACTTAATCAACCTTTCAAACAAAATCAGACTTTTCAAACGAAATTAGTTTTTTAAGCGACATTAGCTTTTCAACCGAAATCACTTCTCAAGCGAAATAACACTTTCACACGGAATCAGGTGCCATTTCAAGCGGAATTAACCAAAAACTTGTTTTCGAGCGAAATCATCCAAACAGAATTACCTTTTCAAACGAAATAAGTAATTTCGTGTGAAATTACATCAACTTTTCAAACGGGATTAGTTATTTCAAGCGAAATAACCTCAATTTTTCAAACGGAATCAGTTGGCTCGTTCAAACGAAATCAGGTTTTTGGTCCATTTTTGTCACTTTTAGCTTGAATTTTGGTCTGATTCTTTCAAGGGTTTGTTAAAACTGTATTTTACACACAATATCAGAAAATCAATCCATTTTGTCCGTTAAAACTTGTTCAATTTTGAAAAGAATGTGTAGAAATCAGAATTTTCCAGCGAAGACGAGCTAAACGTTAAGAACTCTTCCTCCTGAGCTCTGATACCACTTGTAGGATTGTTTTGTGACCCGAACGAGTCGTTCAGAAGAATTCTTAGACAGAATCAGAGGCGGAATTCATTGATTCGGTCTTCGTTTAGCTTGTATTCACTATTAACTGTCTATTTTATTGAAAACACACAGTTTACAACTCAGTAGACACTTCGGCAGCACTTCGGCTCACCGGAACACCTTGGTAATTTCGTACCAAATGACAAGACACACTTGGTATTTATAGAGAGGGTGATTTCGCTTGAAAGTGGCACTGGCCATTTCAAGCGGAATTAACCATGCTAATTTCGCTTGAAAGTGTCAGGTGTCATTTCAAGCGAAATTAACCAAACACACCCAAATCCTATTTTCTCGTACAACGTGCCCTGATCTAACAATTCTAGAATAAGACTCGATACAAGACGAAGTCGACAGACGTATGCACTAACATATTCCTATGAAAACGTGTGTACTGCAAACTTGGGTTTTATCCCATGTGTTTAATATTATCAAAATGTGGTATTTTACTCTGATCAATTATTTCCTAACTACGGTCCTGATGAAAATTCCGATGCCAAATTAGACAAACACGCGATACCACCAAAACTGGCTCGCGGCCGCTTGTTCCCGAGGATATAGGGATCGGGGGCTGCGACAGAAGGTGGTATCAGAGCCAAGCCACTGATTCAGCCACAGAAGTGTTCTGCTGACATCAAAATTTAATCTGTTAGGAAATAAATTACGGAACTACGTGCGTAAATGTATTTATTTGTTATGTGTTATTTGACTATTTGTTAGTTTACAGTATGAGCGACCAAGGACCATCTGACGCGTACCGTCAATTTTCTGGTTCGCCTAGAAGCGAAGGCACCTCCTCTTCTCAGCCTGCCCTCTCGGGGTATTCTTCTGATACGGAAGAAGGAATATTTGTGTTTAAGGCTCAGTCAGAAGAGTCATTTCCTCAGAAAAAGAGGGGATGGTTCAGTAGAGGGGCACACGAGCGTAGAAAACGTGAAAAAGTTACAAGACCAGAGAGCACTAGCAGCACCTAAGAGAGAGACAGATGCCTATGCCCAGGACATGATCAATAGGGGTATAGCTAACATCCACATCCTAGCAACCATTGCAGCTGACCCTAATCTGGAACAAATAATAGCACCCCAACCACAACCACCAGTTCCTGATCAACCAATGGAAATAGAAAACCCTGAAAATCAAATAGAAATGCATGACTTCAACCCGAAGGAAATACCTAGGGTACCAGCACCAAATCCCTTAGACCCAAATTACGACCCGTGGTGGGATGACGTTAGGGATTATGTGCAACGCTACCCGATACATAAAGACATGCCCATGCCAAACATAGGAGCCTACCCAGGTATGGATCCTTTAGATCCCTATTACCACGATGAATACATTAGGGAGATTTTAGAAGATCCTTACCAATTCCAGGCACCTACACCTCCATACCAGGAACCCGCACCCCAGATTCCAAACCCAGTCCTAGAACCTGCACCCCCAATGAGTGCAGACAATGTACAAGAACTTAGGATATTTGGTGAGGAAATTTTAGAGAGTAGTGAACGAAGGAGACAGGTGGGAGAGGGACTCGTCTGGAAATATGACGAGCGCAATATGGATTTCTGGATGAATCCATATCCATGAATGTGATGGTGGAGACGGTAATAATAATAATAATAATAATAATAATAATAATAATAATAATAATAATAAAATAAATTATGTGTGTACGGATGCCTACTATTATTAGTATAATTTTATTTCAGTTGGTATTGTAATTTTAATTTCAGTACGGGTGTGTAATAGATGCATATTATATGAATAAAGTAAAGTCGCAATGATCGACGCTTTTGCCCAAAATGCGTGTCATGTGATTTACTATATTAAATATTATTTTGTGATATTAATATGTGGTAAATGTTTAAAATTCAGATGGCCGGCGAAGGGAATCAGGAAAATCTGAATAACGATAACCAGAGTAACATTAACTTGGTTAATGAGAATCCAAGCATCAATAAAAATGGAAATCAAGTGGATAATAGTGCTATCCAACACATAGTGGCACAAGGAATCATAGATGCAATGCCATTTATTATTCAAACGGTTCAGGAAGCGAATAATAAAAGTAAACATAGCAGTAAGCGACCAATTGAACCAGAACACAACGTGAACAATGGACCCGTACTTCAAGTGCCCATTCCCAAAAGAAGAAGAACCATGCCTTATGGTTGTTCTTACAAAGAATTCTGGTCCTGTAAACTGATAGAATTCTCGGGCAATGAAGAACCTATTGCAGCTCTACGCTGGATAGAAAAGACTGAGGCTGTTCTGAAAATAGGTAAATGTGCGGAAGAGGACAAGATAATGTTTGCTTCCAATCTGTTTAAGAATTCAACCTTAGAGTGGTGGAACACTATCCTCCAGTCAAAAGGAAGTGATAGGGTATACAATATAGAATGGGAAGAATTTAGGAACATGGTAGAAAGGAAATTATGCCCTCCTAATGAAAAAGAACAAATAGCAAACAAATTCCTAAACCTTAGAATGAATGGAGTGGATAGTAAGGGGTACACAAAGTTATTCTTTGAATATGCTAGAATAGTACCTACCCTTGCATCACCAGAGCCGGTATTGATCTCCCGTTATATCTGGGGATTAATTGGAGAGATTAGGCATGTAGTCAAGGCAGCTAGACCTCAAACTATAGAAGAAGCTGTAGAATTAACAAACACCTTGACTGATGAATTAGTACGCACTAGAGAAGAAGACCACAGGAAAAACCTAGCACAAAGGCTTACCCAGGAATTCCATTCTGGGAATTTCAACCGTAGGAATATAGGTTCTACCTCTGCACCATACTGTAAGGCCTGCAAGAAGAGGCATTCAGGAAAATGCTTCACTCACTGCAATTTCTGTAAGCTACCCGGACACAAGGAAGAAGATTGCAGGAGGAAATACAATAACGGACTGTGCTTCAACTGTGGAGAAAAAGGTCATATCAAGCCAAACTGTCCAAAATTGGCTCCAGCCACGAACAACAAGAACATTAAAAAGGCTAGAGCATTTGTTCTGACAGCCGATGAAGCCAAAATAATTCCGGACGTAATAGTCGGTACGTTTCTAGTTAATGATATTTTTGCTAAAGTATTATTTTACTCTGGTGCAAACCAAAGTTTTATTAATACTTCATTTTGCAAACTTCTTAAATAAATTATTAACTAAACTTCCACAACAATGTCTAGTAGAGACAGCTAATGGAGAAACTGTCAAGATTTCTGAAATCTTGCAGGAAGCAAGAGTAGAAATTTTAAATTAAAAGTTTATTGCAAATCTTTACCCAATGAATCTGGCAGGATTCAATGTTGTTTTAGGAATTGATTGGTTAATGGCCAATAAAGCCAGTATTGTATGTGATCAAAAGTCAATTCAAGTAAATTCACCAAAGGGTGAAAAAATCACAATTAAAGTAGATAAACCATTTAAATCCACAAAATTTATCTCTGTAATGAAAACTGCAAGTTATATAAGAAAAGGATCATTAGTGTATTTGATTTCCATAATCACTAACACCAAAGGAAAAGAACTAAAAGACATTCCAGTAGTGTCTCAGTTTTCAGATATATTCCCAGAAGAATTACCAGGACTACCGACGGACATAGAAGTTGAATTCAAAATTCACATGCTACCAGGAACGTCCCCGATTGCCAAAGCACCTTACCGGTTGGCACCCGCCGAAATGCAGGAACTAAAGAAGCAATTAGATGAATTGATGGAAAAAAGATTTATACAGCCAAGCTCATCGCCATGGGGAGCACCAATTTTGTTCGTCAAAAAGAAAGACGGATCAATGCGTATGTGTATTGACTACCGTGAATTGAACAAGGTCACGATTAAGAACCGGTATCCATTACCAAGAATCGATGATTTGTTCGATCAACTACAAGGAGCTTGATTTTTCTCTAAAATCGATTTAACATCAGGATATCATCAATTAAAGGTACATGAAGAGGATATTCCTAAAACCGCATTTAGAACGAGGTATGGTCATTATGAATTTACTATCATGCCATTTGGTTTAACCAATGCCCCAGCTGCATTTATGGACATGATGAACCGAATATGTAAGCCATATTTGGATAAATTCATAATTGTCTTCATAGATGATATTCTAATTTACTCTAAGAATAAATAGGATCATGCAAAGCATTTGCACGCACTTCTAAGTCTATTAAGAAAGGAAAAACTTTATGCTAAATTTTCAAAGTGCGAATTTTGGTTAGAGCAGGTACAGTTTCTTTGACACTTAATTAATCATGAAGGAATTCATGTGGATCCAACAAAAATCAAGGCAATTACCAAATGGAAAACCCCTGAGTCACCAACCGAGGTTAGAAGTTTCTTAGGATTGGTCGGTTATTATAGAAGATTTATTCGAGATTTCTCTAGAATAGCCATTCCTTTAACTAAGTTAACCTGTAAATCCATTAAGTTTGAATGGGGACCAAAGCAAGAAGAAGCTTTTAGAATTCTTAAACAAAGATTAACTAGTACACCCATACTAGCGTTACCAGAAGGAACTGAAGACTTTGTAGTCTATTGTGACGCTTCTAAACTAGGTTACGGATGTGTATTAATGCAACGTCAAAAGGTGATAGCTTACGCCTCTAGACAACTTAAGAATCATGAAGAGAATTATTCAACCCATGATCTTGAATTAGGAGCTATAAGTTTTGCCCTTAAGATTTGGAGACATTACCTTTATGGTAATAAGTTTACCATATTCACTGATCATAAAAGTTTAAGGTATGTTTTCGGGCAAAAGGAATTGAATATGAGACAAAGACGCTGGATGGAAATGCTTAGTGATTATGATTGTGATATCCAGTATCACGCAGGAAAAGCAAATGTTGTGGCAGATGCTTTAAGCCGAAAGTATCATGAAAGACCAAAAAGAATACGTTCTCTTAAGTTAAATCTAGAAGTAGATTTAAATGATCAAATTAGAAAAGCACAAGAATCAGTAATCAAGGATGATACTGAAAAACTAAAAGGTATGCTTAAAGAATTAGAACAAGGAACAGATGGAATTTGGAGATTCCATAAAAAGAGAATGTGGATACCTCAATTAGGAAACCTACGCCACCGTATATTAGAAGAAGCCCATAAATCTAAATATATGATGCATCCAGGAAATGATAAGATGTACCAGGATTTAAGGAAGAATTTCTGGTGGATAGGAATGAAAAAGGACATAGCAAATTATGTTTCTAAAAGTTTAACCTGTTCACAAGTTAAAGCTGAACACCAGAAACCCTCAGGCTTATTACAACAGTTAGAAATGCCAGTATGGAAATGGGAATTGATAACAATGGATTTTGTTACTAAATTACCCAAAACAAGGAAAGGTAATGATACAATCCGGGTGATTGTAGATAGGCTAACCAAGTCAGCTCATTTCCTACCAATGAAGGAAACTTTCAGTATGGAACAGCTAGCTAAATTATATATAAATGAAAATTTTTCTTTACATGGAATACCTTTATCAATTGTTTCTGATAGAGATAGTCGTTTTACCTCTCATTTTTGGTCAAGTTTCCAAAAAGCCACGGGAACCAAGTTGAATCTAAGCACAGCTTATCATCCTCAAATGGACAGACAAAGCGAAAGAACGATTCAAACAATGGAAGACATGCTTAGAGCTTGTATAATTGATTTCGGAGGTAATTGGGACGATCACTTACCTTTAATAGAATTTTCTTATAATAATAGTTATCACACAAGTATCAATGCTGCACCATTCGAAGCACTTTATGGACGAAAGTGCCGAACCCTAGTCTGTTGGGCAGAAATTGGGGAAAAGCAACTATCTGGACCTGAGATAGTACAAGAAACAACCGACAAGATTATTCAAGTTAAGGAACGACTGAAAGCAGCACGTGATCGACAGAAAAGCTATGCTGATAACCGACGAAAACCATTGGAATTTCAAGTAGGGGACCAAGTATTGTTAAAAGTCTCTCCTTGGAAAGGAGTGGTAAGATTCATCAAAAGAGGGAAGCTAAGTCCCAGGTATATTGGACCTTTCAAGATTATTAAAAAAATAGGACCTGTAGCCTATCAACTACAGCTGCCAGAGGAAATGGCAGGAATACATGATGCATTTCATGTATCTAATCTCAAGAAATGCTTAGCCGATAAATCGCTTGTGGTACCTCTTAAAGATATAGAGGTAAATGAACAACTCAAGTTTGTAGAAACGCCTCTACAGATTGAAGACAGAAAAGTCAAGAACCTCAAACATAAGAGATTAGTTCTGGTCAAAGTGAAGTGGGACTCTAAAAGAGGACCTGAGTACACATGGGAGCTCGAATCAGAAATACAAAGGAAATATCCACACTTGTTCCAGTAGATCTCGAGGACGAGCTCTAAAACAAGGTAGGGAGGATATAACAATCCTAAATAAACCGACATCCTTGAATTATTTTCCGACACCCTAATATATTTTAAAATATCCCAATATGTCTAAAAATACACCCCATACGTGAAAACGGGCCCTGAATGCCCTAAATATTATTAAATTTAATTAAAAATAGTGTTTTTGGGTTTGTCGCGGGCCGCGTAAACCTCTTAAAGGTCTTACGCGGGCCGCTAGAGATCAAAGGTATGGCGCAGCCCGGTGATGACACGTGTCATCATCGTGGCAAGGCTAGGCGATGATCCGGACAAGCTAGCGCGTTGACCAGAGTTGACGCGGGCCGCGTAGGCCCTTGTCTTCTCTTACGCGGGCCGCGTAAAAACCGAAGTGAAGCACTATATAAGCAGGCCATCGGATCTTCAGAGTATTCGCTCGCTTTCTTTTCTCAATCACGAAAATCTAATAGTAGGTATAATATACGGGTCTAATACCCCCTAAATAACGAAGTTCTGCTCCGTTGTAAGTATTATAACCCCTGGATACGTATTAGATACGCTGCCCTATTGATCTAGGGTTCCGTAACGGCTGTCGTGGTTCTGCCCGACGTAGTCGTTGGAATGCCGTCTCGGGAAGGGTATTACTAATGTTAAAATGGGTTATTATACTAACATGTGTGCATTTGTGTAAATTATATATTGTCACCAGGAAACCCTTACGAAAAATCTAAGACAGCAATGTGAGTTGATTAACTTTTTTTTGAACCTTTTATTAACTATTTTTACAAAACCTCATACAATTAAATGTATATTAAGCAGTTATTGAGTATTTATAAGAATACAATTATCATGAGTATGTTGGGGTTTTGTATACAAAATTTGTTACCACTTGGTCAAGGAGTAACATTTCCACAAGTCGGGTCTGACAGTACCATGGATGTTAATTGGTATAACTTGGAAACAAATATAATTGCGAGATCGCCCTCAATACTGTACAATGGTTTTTATTTAAACTTGATTAAACTGGGATTCACTCACCAGTATTTCCACTGACAAATATTTTTAAAACACGTTTCAGGTAACAAACTGTGAAAGCCAAATAGAAGCTAGCTGGACAGCACTGAAGGCTTGGAAAAGTGGCAATAAAAGTTACCTAAAATAAAATAGATGTTTTTATTTAATAAAATAGGATTTATTCCTATGAAAACGTGGGTACTGCAAACTTGGGTTTTATCCCATGTGTTTAATATTATCAAAATGTGGTATTTTACTCTAATCAATTATTTCCTAACTACGGTCCTGATGAAAATTCCGCTGCCAAATTAGACAAACACGCGATACCACCGAAACTGGCTCGCGGCCGCTCGTTCCCGAGGATATAAGGATCTGGGGCTGCGACATTTGGAAACCCATCAAGTCGTGTGTCGTTAAACTTGTGAAGAAGATGGATGGCACAGGAGCTCTTATTGTCTTGAAAGATGTTTTTAAGGGTGGTCCATGCGTCATAAGCGGTTGTGTTGGGCTTGAGTATAGTGTGGAGGAGGTCGTTCAAGATCGTACCGTAGATCCACTGCAAGACAATGGCATCTAGACAATCCTACATATCATCGACTGTTGGTGTAGCAGGCTTGTCTTTGTCAAATTGTTTGGAGGAGGAGGCAGAAGGGGCGAGCGGTTTTGGGGAGAGATGATCGATGACCAGACAATTCCGGCAGTGAATTTTGAAGAGTTCACTCCTGGATGCGTATTGACCAGTCCCTATGTCCAAGATAATGGGGATGAGACTTTTGATATTGGTAACTGTAGAGACCGGATGGATTTTAGAGGATTCCATGGTAGAAGACAACGAGGGAAGAAACTGAGAATGAAAAAAAAATTGTAGGAGATGGGGTATGGCCAGTGACGACAGCGGTGTTATGGAGGGGAAAGAAAAGGTTGGCGGCAGTAGGTTAGGGGGTGGGGTGGTCACTAGTGACAGAATTCTATCACTCACAAGCACCCAATCAAGTTCTGCCATGTCATCAACCATTTTTCCATCAGTCACAACCTTTTTTAGTGGCAATGGTCATCACTCACCACCACACCCAACAATTTCCCCCCAACCAACAATATTTATGGTAATATTATTGTGTTATATGTCATAAGTATTACACATGTCTAGTAATTATTAAATTTAGAATTAAAAGTATTAAGTACTTCAAGAAAACATTGACGCAATAAAGTAACACACGAATAAAAAACATAAGTCTTAAACATAAATAAAAGTTATATAAAGTAGTACACGAATAAGGAAAAAGTCTTAAATATAAAAGTTGAAAACTAAAAGCTCAAATGTCAAGTACTTTGCATCATGATGAGATCAATTTAGTAATCATACGGTTTAAACATCTCAAGGATGTCATCTATATTGTCACACCACCATTTGTCAACATTGAGATCAACGTCCTCTGGAATTTCTTGTATCTCTTCCTGTTTGATTATTACATTCTTTGGATGATGAGTTGCTTCTATGTTCTCCTCTTTAACTAATATATCAGTAGTAGCTGGAGTAGTTTGGGGAACTGAAAAAAATGTTAAGTATATTAGTTACATATTTTATCATGTTACCGTTATAAATAATATAGGATATAAAACGGCGTTCACAGTTAAACATAATATAAAAAACAGATAAACAATATATCATGTTTTAGAAACATACATACCTGTGTAAAGATCTGAAAGGATGGATATTGAAGCTCCAAAACCAGTGAATAATAAATAAGATGAATGTTAAGTGTGAGTATAGAAGAATAAATCAAAGTTATACACAACAAAAAATTGAAATACCTGTAACCTGTAAATAAAAAATTCTAAAGAACGTATAAGAAATTTCTTGAAGTGAAAAAAAATAATGAATTATACTATATGTAGAACCTATAAACCAACGAATTGAAAAATCTATAGCTTTTTCAACTAACTAATATTATCTATAAGAGTATTTTTGTACTCTAAAAAAATGCAATAAAATCTGGTATTCAGTTTTTGAAGATGTATTATCTTTAGATTATGGAGTTTTTTCCTAAAAGTTTGTTGGTGGAAAACTTATTTACCAAACTTCTAAAAAACGTTTTTATAAAAAAAGATTTTATGAAAAAGAAAATGCTTCTAAAAACGTTTTTATAATTTTTTTTATGAAAACTAAAATTCCATTTTGTTGAATATGGTATTATATAATTTTTTTAATACAACCAGTTAGATAAATAAGTGAGCTTGTTTGATGTCAATTAACTATCTGCTAGCCCATGTAAGTGTGTGCACCCAACCAAGTAAATACACAAACATACATAATACGAACAAAGCTCATATCAAACCCGTATGTGCAAGGTTTCGAAATTTAATCTAGTCGCCGGAACAAATTTGTGAACAATCTTAATCAAACGAAAATCGGAGTGAAAAGGGTTAGAATATTATTAAATTAATACTAATGACAACAACGTAGAGAGTCTTAAGCATTTGACATGTGATAGGACACATTGCTTTAATCACTTGCACACTAATGCATCATCTACTTGTACATATTAATCCGCACAACAATACTGACCAAGACAACTATCGAAATGTCGACAAAAAATGAGTAGGTCATCACGGTACCTTTTGATTTTTTTTTTAAACATTATAGTTTATAAAATATGACAAAAATACGTAAAATAATTATAAGTTTGTTTGAAAAGGGATAAGTGTAACTAATTAGCCATAATTTTCTTAAAATAAAGGGATTTAAGTGTAATAATATAAGGGACTAATGTATAATTAGTGTTTAAAAGACCAAGTTACCCTCATTCTAGGGATGTTTTTATAAATAAAGAGGGAAGAAGTTCTTATTTTTTGGATATCTTAAAATACCCCTCTATCATGCGTTATAATATAGTATAGATATAGATTTATATGAATAATACAAATCTCCTATTTTAGCGAAGAGTACAAACTAATTACAAGGATATCTTCTATTCTAAATATATAATATTCTAGTAGTTTATGTTTATCTTTTATACAGTTTGTTTTAAATTTTAAATAAGGAGAGGATTCTTTAATTATTTGTGATTGTTTACGTGAGTATTCTAAATAATATAACGACTCAATCTACAACCTACGCCCCATTCATTCTTCTTTTTCTTGATCCTCAAACAGAAAATAAATCGTCTTCTTCATCAACGTTTATTTGCATTTAGTTTCTTTGTGATTTAGTGCCAGCACATATATAATGTCTGGCATTAACGTCTGTTGTGATTTGATGGTTGAAATCTTTGAAAGACTACCACCCAAATCCATCATCCGATTCAGATCACTCTCCAAATACTGGCATTCTCGCCTTGCTACCCCAGAATTCATCCGCAATCACCGCCTTCGATGCTCTAAAAACCCTCCAAAACTCCTCATCAGATATGTGGGTTTTTGCAGAGAACGAGAGTTCAAAGACATCTATGCATCAGGGGCGGACTTATGTACAAACTACGGGTTCCCGGGAACCCAGTCTTTTTTTAATTTTTAGTGTAAATATATATAAGAAGCTGAAAAGGAACCCATAAGTATATTATAAAAGGAACCTATAAACATAAAAAGCCTTGGTTCCACTGGTTAAAATCGCGCTTTTCTACCTAATCCACCCGGGTTCGAATCCCGTCACTGCGTATTTTTTGTCCGTTTTTTTTTTAATTTCTCTTTTAATTTTTTTTTCTTTAAAGTAATAAAACATTAAAACCCTAAAAGAAAACATACGCCGCACACAAACACAAACAAGCAGCGAACAGGCACAGAGTTCAAACAACATCAGCGCAGGCAGCAGCTCCGCCAGTCCGCCTCCGCCCTTCGGCTGCTCCGCTGCCACCCAGCCACCACCGCCAAGCATTGGTGATTTTTTACGAGCCGAGATTTCACTGTTTCAGGAGTGCACAACATTGGAAGAGGTAAAGTACTCAACTTCCAATTTCTAGGGGTTTGCTAAATGCTAATGGAATTGTGAATACTTTGAACTTGTTTATTAGTTTCCAATTTCTTTATTTGCTAATGGGATTATGATTTGTGAATTAGGTAAATTATTAAGTTCTTGGGTTTGCTAAATGCTGAATGTTAATGCAATTGTGAATTACTTTGAAATTCTTTATGAGATAATATAAAATGTTGAAATATTGCTTATGGAATGTAAAAGACACTCTGTAGTGGAGAATTTTGATTTTGAATCTTGTTTTAAGCACATCATATGCCAAACTGATCAATGGCACTGGGGCTAAAAATGATCTAATTAAACCATGCCTGAGACTAAACATCCAAAAGTTAAAGTTAGCTCTTTTAATATACATTACCTTTGACATAACATATGAGGAGTTGATTCAATTCTACATACAAAATACACTACCTTCCAGATTATGCAAATGGCCTTGAGCAGCTAGAACGGATGGCTTCGGCCTAGCCCGCTCCCCTTAGGTAAACCTTGCTACATGATATCAATAGACTAATAGTTATACATATATTGCTTTACAGGAACAGTTCATGGCCGGTTTAGGAAGTGAATGCAATTTGAATTATAAATATGTCTCTTGATAAACACAAAATAAGCGCTAATTAGTTCAGTATGATGGAGGAGTGTAATCACAATTTCAGGTAACTTTCGAATTACTCCGACCTTCCCCTTTTTATTAAATACTTGAATCTAATATTTCAATAGTTATGTTATATGAATATGAATTTAGAATTTAGAATTTGTGATTTAGCTTCATTAAAACTTTACATTTTAACGCTACTGGAACGGTTATTGAAAAAAAAGTCGTCAACCTTTGGTATGCTTCCTTAACCCGACTCAACTCGACCCGACCCGACCCGACCCAGAAACTCTAACTTTAGGTTGTGAAAAATTTGACGTCCGAAAAAAAGTGAACCCATAGAAAAAAAATCCTGGATCCGCCACTGCTATGCATTACACCCGGGAGACCAGTTGCCGTTGCATATTCCAGGAAACAGGTACCTCAGCATACCGAAGGTTGAGTTCCCTTGTTCACTTATGACTATGTTGTCACGGAATCAAGTTTCGGTTGTTGGTTCTTGTAATGGAATTCTGTGTCTGCGTGATGATGATGATGATGATAATATTAGTCTATGGAACTTGTCGATCAGGCGCAGGGTAAGGGTGCCAAATCCTCCTTTTATAAGTCCTCCTTTTAAATCTATCGTAACAGCAGGGTTTGGTTTCGATCCAATCACTGATGATTACAAGATTGTGGCTATAGATTTTGATGAACATAAAACATTTGTTTACTCCTTGAAAACAGAGTCTTGGAGTGAAGTCCCTTCCCCATCTTCTAGGTTATTATATATGTCGATTTCAAAGCCATATTTTTTCAACGGAATTTTGCATTGGGTGGTAGTCCCCGAGGATCCCCACCCAAGTCGATTCATATTGACATTCAATGTGAGTAGTCATGTTTTTGGCCGCATTTTGTTTCCGGAGCATTGGATAGTCAGACAGTTAACAACCATAAATGGTTGTCTAGCGCTGGTTTCTTCGGAAGATGGTGATTCTTGGAAGATTCGGGTTATGGGAGAGTATGGTAAAACTGAATCTTGGTCTCTTCTTTTTGAACTGAAAAGAGATGCATTTCATTGGTCCGCAGCCTTCCAACGCATCACTAATGGTGATTTACTGGCATACTATAAAGGCACAAATAGCGACTTACTGGTACTCTATGGAGGGTCAAAGGAGGTTCATAATCCTCAAACAAGGTTGCTTACAAAACTTTTCGAATATAAGCCTAATTGTTACAAACTTGAGATGGATACGTATGTGGAAAGCCTTGAATTGGTAGACAAAGAAAGCGCGACAGCTTGTGGGAAAACCGTATGGGCGTGTTATGATTGCTAAGTGAAAACGCTGAAATAAAAAAGAATTATACTATTGCTACAAAGACAGATTTAGGGCATCAGAACTATACATGACTTTGAAAATCTGTTAAAATTTTGAGGAATAAATAAGATTAAAGCTAGCTCATACGCTTGCGGATACTTGGGTCTCTGTTCCTGTTGTCTTTTCTTTTTTCTTTGGTGCTTCTTTTTGTATAACAGCTTTGTTTGGAACCAATACCAATGTCATGTTCCTTTCCCTGAAGTTTTTGCTCTTCTCGACTTGCAAAGAACAAATAATAGAAAGAGTGGTTAGTACATGTGGGGCAAAATGGACATGTCGGGCAGGTTGGGTAACATGTCAAAACACGTAAGGTAGGGTAATATGTCAAAACGGGCCAGCGTAATTTGTCAAGACGGGTCAGGTATGATGATCAGGCCAAACGATACCCACCTTTTCAAAAAAATGAAAATTATTATGAAGTTGTGTAATAGGTTTTAAGGATTTGAAGTTACTTTTGGGCAAATTTCGAACACGTGGAATTAATAAAAGTGAATTTAATAGAAATCATATCGCGTGCCTCCCTTTGAGCTTGCTATTAGCTTAACCTAAAAGATAACCAAAACGTTCATATATAAAACATGATTATATAGAGTGTTTTGTAGAAATTCATCAGTACATTGTCACCAACTTTCAAACTCGCGATATAATCATGCACATCGATATTGTAATTACCATTAAATACGTTTGGGTTGTAAATATTGAATGAGAAACAAGAATCATGCACATTGATGCTGTAACCAGTGGCGAAGCTTGAGATTTCCGAACGGGGGGTCGAAAATGTATATACCTTAAAAAAATTATAAAACCGGAGGGTCGAAAACGTATATGCCTAGAAAATTATGTACGAAAACTACATACCCGGCACTACTGAGCGAAAAGTTTGGGGGGTCGGGCGCCCCTCCCGGCCCCCACAAAGTTGCGCCCCTGGTTGTAACTGCCATTCAATTCTTTGTTTTTTATATTAGAAAATATTCCATAAATTCGGACATTTTTTGTATGTTTAATATGAGTATAGGATTGTTATACTTTAAAAAAAAAATCAAAACCCCAGTTCAGTAAAACACCATATGTAATTTAACATCCAAGTGTAAAACACCATGCATAAAATTGACACCAAGATAAAACACCATATGTAATTGACGAATAAGCGTAAAACACAGTACGTAAAATGGTAAAAACTCATGTTGGAACAACACCATGTACAAATTGAAATCAATATACAATACCGTGTGTATATTGACGCGCCGGTGTAAAAAAAACCATATTAAAGTTAAAACTCAATGTTTAACTTTGACGTTTAGAGGTAAAATATCATGTGTGATTTGGCGCAATGGGTAAAACACTATGTGTAAATTGGAACCCAATTGTAAAACACCATGTACAAACCTTATTGCACCACGTATAGGATGCCTAGTTCAAAAATGTGTTTTTTTTTTTTGTAATTTTTATACAGCAAAACAACAATACGCATATTAAAGATTATAAAACCTTGTTATTATGGTGTTCTTAAAAAAAATTAATAACGTATGAAAAATGAACCTTTAAAAAAGACAGGGAATATGAATGTGACTTGCATTTTTTTTTTTTTTTTTTGAACGGTAACTTTCATTAAAACAAGCCGACAACACATGCCCACAAACCGGACAGCCGAAACAACAGAAACAGACTCTACATAATTACAAATTTACACCACTCTTCCCAAGACACAACCTTATATCTCGATCCATTGTGGAACCACAAAAAACCCACCGCTTTAATTGAACTGATAATATTGTCTACTTTAACCGAAATGTTTGAGAACCTGGCTTCGTTCGTCGATTTCCAGATACACCAGCAAGCAACGATAATGATGCCTTGAAACACGCCTCTTTAGCACTACCCGAAAGACCCGCATAATTATGCCACTCCAGCAAATCTTTGAAGGAAAAAACCTCCTTAGAATCTCCTTAGAATCATCAACGACCCGATTTCTTCTTATCATTCCTACAATATGTAACACCTCGAAAATTCACGTCTTATAATAAGTCGACACGTGTCACATGTTTGAACGTGTGAAAGAATGTTCAGAAAGGACTAAAGTTGACAAACATGGAAAGTATGTAAATATACGAGTTCTAAATGTCAACAGTGAATAAATATACTTCATAATAACCCTACATGATGTTCATATCATCAAACGAATAAATCATGGATCATACGAAGCAAAAAGTGAGAGATTTCAAACTACAGGGGTTAAAAGTGTCAACATGTTTAAGTTATACCTCTGAGTGACCTTTTGACAAACCCGAAGCTTTGTAACTGTTAATTATGCTCACTAGAATGCACCATATAAATTTCGTAAAGTTTCGTTATCGTATGAGAAAGTTATGATCAAATTCGTGTGCGAAGGGTTAAAGCGTAAACGTTGAAAGTTAGGACTTTTCGGGTAACAATAAGGTTAACCGGGGACCTAACAAAGTGGGTATATGTTTTAAAGCCCTTATAAATCAATTTGGAAGGTTCATAATGCAAGAAACAAGTGTCTAAACAAAGTTTGAAGAGCCAAGGATCAATGCGCAAAAATCTAAAAATTTAGATTTGCTGCAGGAAGGCCTCGCGCCACGCGAGGAGCCCTCACGTCACGCGAGGGACTGCCAGTTCCGGAAATTTTGTTTCTTGTCTGCCTTTTGCAATCTGCTCGATTTTATCCGATTTTCCACATAAAGGGCGACCCCTAGGCACCCCCTAAGCACTAGAAACACTTGTTGATCAGTTGTGGTGAATTGTAGACTTGTGTGTCAATAAATTGTGGTGATTAAATCACTATATAAAGCACTAAGTTGCAACAAGTTCTTCACACATTCATTCAAGCTTTCTGATCATTCCTGGAGCTCAAGTCTGCTTCCAAGTGATCACTAATCAAGCTTAGGACTTCAGTAAGTTGCTAATCCTTTCTTTTATTGAGTTTAGCTTAGTTATTTAGCTAAAAGTCAAACCGTCGTAATTACGGTTTGACTTCGAGATTAATTAATAATGGCTCAGGCAAATCTCGAAGTGAAAGTAGTTATAAGTTGGAAATTATGTGGGTAATAAACCCTCAAAAGGGTTCCCCTTGATTCCCACTCTAACTAGGTCAAATGTCGGGTCAAACTTGTATTTAAAAAGTCAACAGAATGTGTAAATTACAATTTATGCATAATTAGCAATGTAGAACACATACAACCTGTTTGATCATTAATATAACTTGGTAATTAGTGTAAGGACATGCCTAAACATGTTCAACCCGACAATTTCCTGTTTAGACCCGGTTCGGAACCGAAAGTCGCATAGTTTGACTTATACTTTGACTTTCAGTTCTGACCCGTTATGGTATGTTTTAGAAATAACTTAGAGCTTTATTTGGACCAGGTTACATGCTAGTATAACCCTCTGTGATTATACACCTCGGATCATTAGTTATCCAATTAATACGTATGATTCCGTTAATTGCTCATATGTTGACCATTATGCCCTTTTCACCTTAAAACGTGATTTATGAAAATGTAAAAGTGTAGAAACCTTAGCTACTGATATATAAACTTGTATGCAAAGTTTGACATCAGTTTGAGGTGTAGAAAAAGAGTTATGCTCATTAGCGTAAATTGAAAGCTTTATGTTAATAAAACGGCGTAATTAGCGTATAGCCTAGTTAAGCCTACTTTTTGATATCAAATATTTTACCCACTGATATAATATATTATTTTGGGATTTTTAAAGATTTTTAATTAATATTAGCCTGAGCATAACTTATAGTCGTAGGCTTAATCCGGTAATTGTCGGTTTTGCCCTTACGGGCCATAAAATGAGTTTTACATATCTAAACGACTCCAAACCTTTTTCTACTGATCTTAAATGATTAATAAATTATTTTAAGCCTTCTGGAATAATAAAAATATCAGCTTTATGTATCGAACCCGTAAACGGCTTATAATCGCCTTATTAAGCGTTTTTTAACGCGTAGTATGTACTAAAATTATTTTAAACATACAAGGGTTACCTACTGATATTTGACGCAAATTATAATATTTTAATAGTAAGCAAAGGTTGATAAACTCAGACTTCAGTTTTGAGCTTTTCGGCTTATGTGAAATTACCAAAATGCCCCTACGGTGCATAGTTTGGTCATAATCGATAAATTTCACATATATACGTTACCCTACTGTTATAACTCATCAAATTGAGTATGTTTGCTGATTACATCAGACCCGTAACTCAGATAAACACTTAAACTCCTTTATAAACTTTAAAATGACCAAACTACCCCTACGGGGCATAGTTTGTGTTTAAATTCGTTTCGGGCATAATAAAAGACATCTCACTGATGTCACAACATATTTGAGGCATATTAACTTAAGAAACCTATAGATGGCTCTCATGAATACCCGTTACGCTTATTACGCGTTCGGTTCGGTTTATGTAACTAGTTTACATAAATTAGCCTAAACGGGTCAAACCTTATCGGTTTTATCTCAAAATCCAGAATGTGTATGAAATACCCATATTAAGCAAGTCTCTAAACTTGTCGGGTCTAAATCACATTCTATCCGGTCTTCGCTTAATAGTGCGTACGAACCGTATCTTCAAAACTAACCGGTCTAAGCCTAAGCTTAACTAAAGACCCATTAGGATTCTAATAGGTTATTATAAACCTTCGTTCCAGATTAGGAGGACCAGTAAAAGCTACTTGCAATTTGCCTATTGTGATTTATACTTTGCTCAGGTAAATACTTTTAACTTATTTTCCCTATACGGGCTTGGGTTACGGTATATAAAATACCGCTTGGTCGGGCATCAAATCTTCCATCGCTTAGGTGGTTAATTGAATAATTTGATCGGCTCGTTTAAATAGTCTTGTTTACTTAAAAGCCTTTGGGGGGTTAATGACCATGTCCTGGATATCCTTGGCATCATTTTACGAAATGGCCACGACTTAAGCGCGGGGTGTAGGCGTACACCTGTCAGTGCACAAAAGAATAATGTGGTGTGTCTATTGATCTTTAACCCGGACAAGATCCGGGCTACTGAACGCATAAGTAACATGTAATTCGTTCGCAAGATTATATATTTAAATAATTGCCCCAAGTTATAAAAGATTAATTTTGCCTCTGTGCATTTTAATCAAGTTATTAAATGTTTATGCCACGTGCATCCAAATCAATTTTCAATCATTTTCCAAAATGAGTCAGTTGATTGTATTTACCAGTGTAAACTGACGTATTTTCCCAAAAATATTAAATGCAGGTACTAAGCGTAATTGGCTGGGATTTCTCCTTAGCATCACTAGAAGTCTCGCAAGCTTAAGATGCCTAAAGTCTGTTGAACTATTGTTACTATTTATTTTCGATCCATCTGTGGATAAACTTTCGAACGTTGTGATACTGGATATTACAATACTTTAATTCGATTGAAATATATATTTTTAAATTGCTTCCGCTGTGCATATTAAATATTGTGTTGTTTGACTATTATGTTGCCAACCATGACGTCACGATACTCCCCACCGGGCCCACCGGTGACACGTGGAAATCGGGGTGTGACAGGTTGGTATCAGAGCCAACATTGAGTGAATTAAACACTAGCCTTTTGTGTTTAATCTCAATAACACAATTGCACATATCTAAAACTTTCGAGTCTAGACAAATAACATAGGACAAATTCTACCTTGTTTGGTTTTTGTTTTGTCCTTTAATTTTTATATATTGTTGTTGTTATCTCATGCTATATTGACAGGATTAACAAAATGCCGCCAAGATTCTTTAGAAGAAGAGGACGTGGAAAGGGGCCAATCACCGCCCCCAATGATAATGAGGCAGGACCTTCGAATGTGCGAGCTCCTTCGACCACAGAGAGTGACGATCCCCGGCAGAACCGGAGGAACCTCTTCAAGCCGGCTAGACGGTCGGTTTCGCACAGTTCGACACCTCCTATTCATAATTCTTATGGGCCACATTCTGAAAATGAGCCCAACAACCCTCAACCGTCCTACATACCCCTTCAGCGATCTTTATCGCATCATTCTTTTGGAGACCCTACACCTGTCTTCAGGGGCCAGTTTAACCCGGCCAACTACATACAAGAGCCCGTGGGTTTTAACCCATTAGGGCCAGATGATCATTTCTCCGGAGATCACGCGGATGATATGGACGAGGATACAGACCCCGTCGAGCCAGCCAATGGTACACCAAACCACCCGATAGAGATCTCTGACCGATCCTCTTTCCACGGATCACCCTACGGTGGTCCAGACAGCTTTCAAGCTATGTTTACCCGGCACGAATGGTATTATACACCACCTCACCATTCGTCGCCTCAGCAGCAGCAGTAGTAACAGGATCCCTCAGTGGATTCACGGTTTGTGGCAGTCACGCCACCACCTCCACCGCCACCAGTTCAACCGGCACCTCCACAACCGCCAAGGCGTAGGAGAACGGGAGCGCGTATGTCTGCGCGAGCGGGAGACTTTCATTTCAGTTCTCCACGCCAATCAAGTGGCAGCCACTACCCGCCACTTCAGGAGGACCCATAAATGGGTGGACCCTCACACCCAGTTGCACCGCAACCACCGCCTATGGGTTTTGATAACCCAATTCCAGCATACACGGGTCCAAGTACATACAACCCGTTTGGACCGCCGATTCACACCAACTATGGTTACGGGGAAGCCGACCCATACTTGGCAGCGTCCAACTACAACACCCTTCATCAGGAAGGACAGTATGGGGATCCATGGGGAATAGGGTACCCAACACATGGGTACCAAATACCTGCAAGACCGATAATACGGGCACAATCGCATCCGCCAAGGTTCTCCCCACCAGAGCGTGAAGAAATTCTGCAAAGGTTGGACCAGGTAGAGGGAGAACTTCACAGGGAACGAAGGGAACGACAAACGTTCTTCCAAGGACTGACGAGCCTAATTAAAGGGAAGAGCAAGAAGGACCACTGAATCCTTCCGTTGTTGTTGTAATCTCCTTGTACCAGTTGAGCCCCTGCGTGGGTATGCTTGTTCGTTTTGACCCCTGCGTAGGTCTGTCTTTCTGTTAACCCCTACGAGGGTATGTTATTGTTTAAGTCCCTGCGTGGACTATTATGTTATTTGTGTAAGTCCCTGCGTGGACTATCATGATGTTCGTTGTTAAGCCCCTGCGTGGGCATGTCTTTCTGTAAGACCCCTGCGTGGGCATGTTTGTATAATTAAGCTCCTGCGTGGGCAATTTGTTATGTGAAAGACCCGTTTAGGGCAATATGTAATCTCTTAAATGAGTAATGGAATGTTATGTTTTAAATTTCATTTTGCTATAATATGCATAAATATATTACATGAAATAAATAAATCAAAACCATTCCTTTTTGATAATAATCTGCCTATTAAATGTTGAATAAGAATCTTAAGAGTGAAACCTAGCCTGAGTGTCCTTATAAAAACCTGGCCAAGATGGTAAGACCTGTCTAAAAGATTCAAATCCCCGCTAACATCTGTAAACATGTTAACGCTCCTGGCAGAAGTGATTCGTTAAAATCACACACGTCATTCTTATATAAGGATTCTTTAAAAGATCCCAAACCCAACTATATGATCTCTGAATCATGGGTTAGATCATCAATTAAGATGATCATATTTTGACCATACGTGGTAATATAATGCCTACGGGCCTTGCTCATTTCTACATGAGCCAAAATACAGTGGTAGCTATGACTCCCTGTCGGAAAAAGGTAATGAACTAGGTTCAAACCTCAAATGCTTTGATTCTCTGAAATCATAGCATAAAACTTATATATGTCCTTATGACTAAGCCTGTTGTGCTAATATACTTAAAGGCCTTGATTCTCTGAAATCATGGCTTATAATTTAAAATTGTCCTTGTGACTAGGCCTTTTGTGTTATTAATAAAACTGTTATTGTTGCTTTGATTCTCTGAAATCATAAGCTTATAATTTAAAAATGTCCTTGTGACTAGGCCTTTTGTGCCACTAATAAAACAGTTATTGTTTGATAATTAAGATAAATTATAATAGAAATCCTAAATAAATATGATAAATAAATTAACCGGATATGGTCTCTGTTACCATGGTTAATGAATTGCCATAAAAGACAATTCCATAATAAACTCCCAAGTAAACTATTGTCCTTGTTTTATGTAACAGTTCAATTAAAATGGCTAACTCAGACGAGCTTAATAGTCATCCAATGGAGAATATCGATAACGCCCGAATTCATTTAACGGGTGCTGAATTGAAAGCGTTGGTAGACGACGCAGTTACAAAAGCTTTGGAGCGGCAGTACGAAGAGTATAGTGGGACTCGTAGTAGGACCCTATCTATACAGCCCTCAAAGCCACCTTCCAAGAAGGACGAACCGAAGAAAGACGATGATCGACACTCCTCAAACCACAGTGATCCATCTCATCAGATCATACTGAATAAAGGACCCCGTGATAAGGGTTGCTCCTACAAGTACTTTGTGTCATGTAAACCCCGGGATTTCACTGGGGAGAAAGGAGCTGTGGATTGTATGACGTGGTTAGACGAGATGGATACAGTGGTGGATATCAGCGGGTGCGCTGAGAGGGATATAGTCAAGTTTGTGTCGCAGTCTTTTAAGGGCGAAGCTTTAGCCTGGTGGAGATCACTGATCCAAGCCACTGGGAAAATCCCATTGTACAACATGTCTTGGGAACAATTTGTTGCCCTTATCAGGGAAAATTACTGCCCTCAGCATGAGGTGGAGAAGATAGAGTCTGATTTTCTATCATTGGTAATGACAAACCTCGACTGTCAAGCTTACCTCACGAGCTTCAACACGATGTCCCGGTCGGTTCCATATTTGGTGACCCCGGAACCCAAACGAATCGCTCGTTTTATCGGTGGTTTAGCCCCCTAGATAAAGGCAAGCGTGAAGGCATCTCGACCGACCACTTTGAGATCGGTCACAGACATATCTCTGTCCCTCACTTTGGATGCGGTCAGACAAAGATCGCTGAGGAACAAAGATGCCGAGAAGAGAAAACGTGAAGATGATAATTCACGGAGGTCGAGCAAGAAGCACCGTGGAAACGGTGACAACAAGAGGGGGTCTGAGTCAAGGAAAGATGGGCATCAGTCTGGTGAGAAGCCCAAGTGCAAGGTTTGCAAGAAACAGCACTTTGGAAAATGCAGACTCGGATCGAACTCGCATACTGAGTCAAGATCTTTTGCTTGTGGTTTATGCAAGTCCAAGGATCACAAAACCTTGGATTGCAAGAAGCTAAAAGACGCAACGTGCTATCGTTGCAATGAAAAGGGGCACATTAAAACCAACTGCCCTAAATACGCCAAGAAGCCTGAAGAGACCAAGAAGACAAATGCTAGAGTCTTCAGAATGGACGCTAAGGAAGCGGTGCTGGACGACAATGTGATAACAGGTACCTTCCTTGTAAATGATGTTTATGCGAGAGTACTTTTTGATTCAGGCGCTGATAAGTCTTTCGTAGATCATAAGTTTTGTGAATTGTTGAAATTACCTATTAAAACTTTAAGTGTGAAGTATGAGGTGGAGTTAGCAGATGGCACCATAGAAACCGTCTCAACTGTATTAGATGGATGTGTCATATCCATTAAGAACCACTCTTTTCCTCTGTCCCTACTTCCATTTAAGTTAGCCGGTTTTGACATAGTACTGGGTATGGACTGGTTATCCCATAACCAGGCCCAAATTGTCTGTAACAAGAAACAAGTAGTGATTAAGACTCCGTCTGGTGAATCACTTACCATTCGAGGAGACACCCAGTATGGACTGCCTGAGCAAGTGACTATGCTCAAGGCTTCTAAATGTTTAAAGAAGGGTTGTGTCATCTACATGGCACAAGTAATTATTGATGAGCCTAAACCGAAGATAGAAGACATCCCTATCATTTCTGAAAACCCGGAAGTTTTTCCGGAAGAACTACCTGGTTTGCCACCAGATAGGCAAGTGGAATTCAGGATTGATATCATCCCCGAAGCAGCACCAGTTGCCAGAGCACCCTATAGGTTGGCTCCAACGGAAATGAAAGAATTGAGGACACAGCTGGATGAATTGCTAGCTAAAGGTTTCATTAAACCTAGTTCATCTCCTTGGGGAGCACCAGTTCTGTTTGTCAAGAAGAAGGATAGATCGATGCGTCTATGCATCGATTATCGCGAGCTTAATAAGGTCACGATAAAGAATAGGTATCCTTTACCAAGGATCGACAACTTGTTCGATCAATTGCAAGGAGCAAGTTATTTTTCGAAGATTGATTTGAGGTCAGGCTACCATCAACTGAAGGTTAGAGAGGAAGACGTGCATAAAACTGCATTTAGAACTCGTTACGGTCATTACGAGTTCCTAGTGATGCCTTTTGGGCTCACTAATGCACCGGCCGCGTTCATGGATCTCATGAATCGCGTTTGCAAGCCTTACTTAGATAAATTCGTCATCGTTTTCATCGACGACATTCTTATTTATTCTAAGAACCAAGCTGACCATGAGAAACACCTTCGATGTATTCTCAAACTCCTGCATCGTGAGAAACTCTATGCCAAGTTTTCGAAGTGTGAATTTTGGCTTCGAGAAGTCCAATTCCTTGGACATGTGGTTAGCGAGTGTGGTATCCAAGTGGATCCCGCTAAGGTTGAAGCAGTTATGAACTGGCAAGAGCCAAAGACGCCTACGGAGATTCATAGCTTCCTGGGATTGGCAGGATATTACAGGCGTTTCATTGAAAATTTTTCAAGGATTGCTGCACCCTTAACTTCTTTGACTAAGAAGAAAGTAAAGTTCGTTTGGGGCCCTAACCAGCAAGAATCCTTTGATACTCTGAAACAGAAGTTGAGCAATGCTCCTGTACTGACGTTACCTGAAGGTACCGAAGAATTCGTGGTTTACTGCGATGCATCACACACCGGCATGCGGTGTGTGCTTATGCAGAAAGGCAAGGTTATTGCCTATGCATCACGACAGTTAAAGGTGCACGAAAAGAATTACACCACCCACGACTTGGAGTTGGGTGCCGTTGTGTTTGCACTAAAACTGTGGAGGCATTATTTGTATGGTATCAAGTGTGTGATCTATTCTGATCACAAGAGCCTTCAACATCTGTTTAATCAGAAGGACTTGAACATGAGGCAACGCCGTTGGATGGAAACTCTGAATGATTATGATTGTGAAATCAGATACCATCCCGGCAAGGCGAATGTAGTCGCTGATGCCTTAAGCCGAAAGGAAAGGGTGAAACCCATCCTAATCAATGCCAAGCGCATGGAAATAAAGAACAGTTTGATTGAAAGGTTGTTAGCTGCACAGAAAGAAACTGTATTGGAAGCTAACTATCCTAATGAAAAGCTAGGAGTAACTGAGGAGCAGTTATCTCTTGGCAAGGACGGAATTCTAAGATTAAATGGACGAATATGGGTTTCAATTTATGGAGGACTTCGAGATGTCATCCTCCAGGAAGCCCATAGTTCCAAATACTCCGTTCATCCTGGAGCTGATAAGATGTACCAGGATCTAAGGGCGAATTATTGGTGGATAGGCTTGAAAAAGTCTGTAGCTGCCTATGTAGCTAAGTGCTTGACTTGTGCACAAGTCAAAGCAGAACATCAAAAGCCGTCAGGCTTGCTACAACAGCCTGAACTTCCTACGTGGAAGTGGGAAATGGTAACCATGGATTTTATCACCAAGTTACCCAAGACCAGGAAAGGAAATGATACAATATGGGTTATAGTTGATAGACTGACTAAGTTAGCACATTTTTTACCCATCAAGGAGACTTATAGCTCCGACATGCTAGCCCAGTTATACGTGGATAAGATTGTAGCCTTACATGGCATACCTGTGTCTATTATCTCTGACAGAGATACTAGATACACGTCACATTTTTGGAAGAGTTTCCAGCAATCTTTGGGCACGCATTTGAATTTTAGTACGGCTTACCATCCTCAGACAGACGGTCAGAGTGAGCGTACTATTCAAACGTTAGAAGACATGCTACGTGCATGTGCGATCGATTTGGGTGGTAGTTGGGATAAGAACCTACCGTTAATCGAATTCTCCTACAACAATAGCTACCATACCAGCATTAAGGCTGCGCCTTTCGAGGCATTATACGGTAGAAAGTGTAGAACGCCTGTTTGTTGGGCGGAAGTTGGAGATGTCCAATTATCAGGACCGGAGATAGTGTTCGAGACGACGGACAAGATTGTCCAGATCTGTGACCGTCTCAAAGCTGCCTGAGATAGGCAGAAGAGTTACGCAGATCCAAAGCGTAAAGCTTTTCACTTCGAAGTAGGTGACAAAGTGTTACTTAAAGTATCACCCTGGAAGGGGGTGATGCGATTTGGTAAGAAAGGCAAGCTAAGCCCGAGATACATAGGACCTTTCAAGGTTATCAAACGTGTCGGGTCAGTTGCCTATAAATTAAACTTACCTAAAGAGCTCAGTGGAATTCACAATGTGTTCCACATCTGCAATCTGAAAAAGTGTTTCGCTGACAAATCACTGGTAATACCGCATACAGATGTGCATATAGATGAGAGCTTGAAGTTTGTTGAAAAACCTGTGTCGATTGAAGATCGACAGGTTAAGAAGCTTCGAAGGAATCATGTGCCTATTGTAAAGGTCAAATGGGATGCCCGTAGAGGTCCCGAATACACGTGGGAAGTTGAATCCACGATGAAAGAAAAGTACCCCTATTTATCTCAGTAAATCTCGGGTCGAGATTTATTTTAAGGGGGTGAGGATGTAACACCTCGAAAATTCACGTCTTATAATAAGTCGACACGTGTCACATGTTTGAACGTGTGAAAGAATGTTCTAAAAGGACTAAAGTTGACAAACATGGAAAGTATGTAAATATACGAGTTCTAAATTTCAACAGTGAATAAATATACTTCATAATAACCCTACATGATGTTCATATCATCAAATGAATAAATCATGGATCATACGAAGCAAAAAGTGAGAGATTTCAAACTACAGGGGTTAAAAGTGTCAACATGTTTAAGTTATACCTCTGAGTGACCTTTTGACAAACCCGAAGCTTTGTAACTGTTAATTATGCTCACTAGAATGCACCATATAAGTTTCGTAAAGTTTCGTTATCGTATGAGAAAGTTATGATCAAATTCGTGTGCGAAGGGTTAAAGCGTAAACGTTGAAAGTTAGGACTTTTCGGGTAACAATAAGGTTAACCGGGGACCTAACAAAGTGGGTATATGTTTTAAAGCCCTTATAAATCAATTTGGAAGGTTCATAATGCAAGAAACAAGTGTCTAAACGAAGTTTGAAGAGCCAAGGATCAATGCGCAAAAATCTAAAAATTTAGATTTGCTGCAGGAAGGCCTCGCGCCACGCGAGGGACTGCCAGTTCTGGAAATTTTGTTTCTTGTCTGCCTTTTGCAATCTGCTCGATTTTATCCGATTTTCCACATAAAGGGCGACCCCTAGGCACCCCCTAAGCACTAGAAACACTTGTTGATCAGTTGTGGTGAAGTGTAGACTTGTGTGTCAATAAATTGTGGTGATTAAATCACTATATAAAGCACTAAGTTGCAACAAGTTCTTCACACATTCATTCAAGCTTTCTGATCATTCCTGGAGCTCAAGTCTGCTTCCAAGTGATCACTAATCAAGCTTAGGACTTCAGTAAGTTGCTAATCCTTTCTTTTATTGAGTTTAGCTTAGTTATTTAGCTAAAAGTCAAACCGTCGTAATTACGGTTTGACTTCGAGATTAATTAATAATGGCTCAGGAAAATCTCAAAGTGAAAGTAGTTATAAGTTGGTAATTATGTGGGTAATAAACCCTCAAAAGGGTTCCCCCTGATTCCCACTCTAACTAGGTCAAATGTCGGGTCAAACTTGTATTTAAAAAGTCAACAGAATGTGTAAATTACAATTTATGCATAATTAGCAATGTAGAACACATACAACCTGTTTGATCATTAATATAACTTGGTAATTAGTGTAAGGACATTCCTAAACATGTTCAACCCGACAATTTCCTGTTTAGACCCGGTTCGGAACCGAAAGTCGCATAGTTTGACTTATACTTTGACTTTCAGTTCTGACCCGTTATGGTATGTTTTAGAAATACCTTAGAGCTTTATTTGGACCAGGTTACATGCTAGTATAACCCTCTGTGATTATAAACCTCAGATCATTAGTTATCCAATTAATACGCATGATTCCGTTAATTGCTCATATGTTGACCATTATGCCCTTTTCACCTTAAAACGTGATTTATGAAAATGTAAAAGTGTAGAAACCTTAGCTACTGATATATAAACTTGTATGCAAAGTTTGACATCATTTAAGGTGTAGAATAAGAGTTATGCTCATTAGCGTAAATTGAAAGCTTTATGTTAATAAAACGGCGTAATTAGCGTATAGCCTAGTTAAGCCTACTTTTTGATATCAAATCTTTTACCCACTGATATAATATATTATTTTGGGATTTTAAAGATTTTTAATTAATATTAGGCTGAGCATAAAAGATTAATTTTGCCTCTTTGCATTTTAATCAAGTTATTAAATGTTTATGCCACGTGCATCCAAATCAATTTTCAATCATTTTCCAAAATGAGTCAGTTGATTGTATTTACCAGTGTAAACTGACGTATTTTCCCAAAAAGATTAAATGCAGGTACTAAGCGTAATTGGCTGGGATTTCTCCTTAGCATCACTAGAAGTCTCGCAAGCTTAAGATGCCTAAAGTCTGTTGAACTATTGTTACTATTTATTTTCGATCCATCTGTGGATAAACTTTCGAACGTTGTGATACTGGATATTACAATACTTTAATTCGATTGAAATATATATTTTTAAATTGCTTCCGCTGTGCATATTAAATATTGTGTTGTTTGACTATTACGTTGCCAACCATGACGTCACGATACTCCCCACCGGGCCCACCGGTGACACGTGGAATTCCGGGTGTGACACAATATTCTTCTTTTTTTAATTTTAACCCAAACCGGATCTGGATCTACACTTCACCTTGTCGAATTGTGCGGAATCCAGAACTATACATATGTCAAATATAAGCACAAGTAAATAAACATTCATCCAATTTTATTGATAAAACTTGTTGAATACAATTTGGATCTAGACTCTAAATCACACAGAGAGATATGTCACTAAGAAGATTGATGAAGTTGGAAAGTTATGTGAAATGAAAATGATTAGGTTATTTATAGTGATGGTTGAATATTTAGGCCAATCACTTTAAACATTAAGCCCATTTATTTACATTCCAAAACAATTGGCATAAGGGGAGTGGGGGTGGTCCGTGATGGCCACCCACCACGTGTTGAACTTCAGCAGAACACCGCCGCCACCGCCCCATATCACGCGTTGATGTTTTGACGCGTTGATAATATCACGCGTTGAAATGTTTTGAAAATCGAACGTTGCCATGCTTTTTTTACCGTTATTCAACGGTTATATATTAACAAAAAACATTTAAACCTTTTATCTATATATATCTCCATTTTTAACCATTTCACCCACACCAAAACATAAACACATTTCACACAATCTACATCTTTCTCAAATGGAGTTCCCTACGGATTCGAAGTTTCCGATGTCTAGCGATAGCGATACTGAGTCGTCTTCCGACAATGAGACGCTAAAATATTTTGTGTCGGTGTATAACGAACTTGATACTAGTTCGTCCCGCCCAAAGAAGAAGATGGTAGACCGTGATCGTATACGTGCCAACGAAGTGTTAATAAACGATTATTTTGTGGAAAATCCGCTCTACAATGCTGAAAATATTTCTAGTATGTTAAATTGAACTAGTAAGTTTTAATTTTAATGAAATTTTATATTTTAGTGTTTTATTGTTAATTTCTAATTTAAAAAAATTAAAAAAATTTGTGAGTGATGGAATTCTATCACTAGTGATGACCACCGCCACTACAAAATGCTTGTGAGTGATAGAATAATGGCTGATGACATGGCAGGAGTTGATTGGATATTGTGAGTGATAGAATTCTATCACTAGTGACCACCCCCACTCCCCTAATCATTCAAATGTTAAAAATTATTCTCCAGTAAGTTTACCAACCACATTGGATTAAAATCCTCATAATTTGGTTCCCGTCAGCCAAAACAATCACACCTCACTCGTTCTAAAATCAAAGTACCACCACTTCATGGATCTACAGTAGTCATGTTCCATCTTTCTAAACGGTAACTTCTTCATTGCACTTGGACGTTTAAATTTAAGAACAAAGAGCGGCTTTTCGGTAATAGGATGCTTTTTCCCTTTATTGGATGTCGTGGCTTGAGGTTGACAAATTTCATCCAGCATTCAAATTTCAGTTGTCATTCAAGAAAGTCTGTCATTTCCTATCCACCTCTATTGATTAACTTCGTCTATGACAACGCATGCACATCCCATTCTAGTAGACTTTTGAAATCATGCGGCCATTTGAAATATTATATACCGTCGACTCGTTTCGTAGCATAACACTTCAAATCATCAAAATATGCCGAGCTGATGATTTTGCCAATCGGTAGTTTCTTTGACTTTACATAATAATGACCCTTCTGAACTAACTCGGATGCTTCGTCATTCTCTTCAACAGTTTTCTTAGACGCTTGATTCTTCATAATTCCCATTACTTCCATTGACACATTATCACCAAAACTCGGAAACTCCTCATTAGCTCATTTGGAATACATATTAGGATATCCCTCCTTACTAATTTCTTTGAAATCTATCCCATTAACCTCATCATCAAACTCACAACTCAGACTGTTCGACGGCTATTGTGCACGAGTATTTCTTCAACATCCTTTGCATTCGCATAACCCTGAATAATTCCTTCTTCATTGCTAAAGAAAATCTTTTGAAATTTCAACATTTGAAGCGGTGCTTCAAAATTCTTCGAACCACTATCTCCAACAACCACCTCTTTACCTGAGGTCTCACCCTCAGCACTGCTTGCCCTGAAGTACTAGTACCGAGAGCATCAGATTGACTTGGTTGCTCACTAGTCATTGAGGGGTCATCGTCGTGATCTTTAACTTTCAGTTGCATCAGCTCATCCTCCTTACAACCAATCTCCCCCTGAGCACCAAGGCTATCTGTTAATGATAAGACTCTTGCTTTTAGCAGATCAATTTCTCTGGCGGATTTTTCATTCTGTTCCCAAGCTGCTTGTTCTTCTGTTTGGATTTTCTGATAAACACGTTGAAAGCATCTCAATCATTTTTATAAACTTCAAGTTAGACCAACCATTGTTGGGCCAAGGATAGGTTTGATGGCCTGAGTTATAACCTGTAGAGTCGTAGCCCCTACCGCGACCCGAGTCGCATCCACGCCCGCGTCCGCGAGACCTGCCATTGCCGCGGCCGCGATCCCAGTCTGAACGAGATTCCGTGCCAGGTTGCAAGTTGCTATAAGTTTGCGAGGTAGTTCATGAAGTATGAACATTAAGTGCAGGTCCCGCATTTTGCGCCACCTGTAGAGCTTGTTCGGCTTTCCGACTTTCAACCAAAACCAACTTGGACCGAGCTTCATAGAAACTGGGAAGTGGATCTTGTTGTTTAAGGATTGTTGCAATTCCTTCGTATTATTCGTTGAGGCCCGAGATTAGCTGAAGATTGATCGGCTGACTTTCAACTGTTGGGAATAAGCTGAGATGTTTGGAAACCCGTCAAGTCATGTGTTGGTAAACTTGTGAAAAAGATGGATGGCACGGAGCTCTTATTGTCTTAAAATGTAACACCTCAAAAAATTCACGTCCAATAATGTACTGACACGTGTCATGGACTTTGAATGTGTGAAAACATACTTTAGAGGGACTAAAGCTGTCAAACGGTGAAACTATGTACTTATAAGGGTTCAAAGTGTCAACAATTGATAAATAGGCCCTACAATAACCCTACATGAAGTTTATAGTCTTAAACGGGTGGATCATGGATCATACGAAGCGAAAAATGAAAGAAAGTGAGGAATTACAAACTACAGGGGCTAAATGTGTCAACATGTTGAAAGTATACCTCTGAGTGATCCTTTGGTGAACCCGAAGCTTTGTAATGATAAAATATACTCACTAGAATATGTGATAAAAATTTCATGAAGTTTCGTTAACGTATGAGAAAGTTATGGCCAAAACCGTAAACGAAGGGTTAAAAGCGTCAACGTTGATTTTCATGACTTTTCGGGTAAGCGCAAAGTTGTTCGAGGGCTTTACCATGATGGTAATTATCCCAAGGCCCTTAAAAATCAAGTTTGAGGGTCCATTGAGCAATAAACATAAGAAAAACCACGAAACAAAAGTCTAGGGGCCAAAGTTGAAATTTTAAAAAGTTTTTGTGGATCAGACAGACCCAAGCGGCCCGCTTTGGGTTTGCTGATCTGTCAGGCGGGCCGCATCAGGAGCCCAGTTCGCGAAAACAACCTACAGCTGCCAGTTTTCAGCTTTAACCGACTTAGAACAGCTATATCCGACTCAAGGGACTCACCAATCATATTTCATGCATTCTGGAACCTTTGTATTCATCTCACAACCCCTGAAAACATCTGCAACAGCCATTAATCTGATCCAACTTGCTATTAAAGTTCACTATTTTTACAAACCAAGAACACTTGAACTTTCAAAAACTCACAAGACTTCTCCTGGAGCATTCTGATCGATAAGGCAGCCTCATAAGTGATCACTAAGCTTGTTAGGACCTTTGTAAGTGTTTATATCATCCTCTAATCCTTTCTAGCTTAGTGTTCTTACTAAAAGTCAAACATATCGTAAATATAGTTTGACTTTGCAATTAAACGAGATATGCTCAGTGTTTTCTCAAATTGAAAGTACCTGCATGTTGGTATTTATGTGTGTAACAAACCCCTAAAAGGGTATTATCAGATTCACACTCTAAATATGTCGATTGTCGAGTCAAAGCTTTTCTTAAAAAGTCAACAGAATTGTTATTTGCAAATTTAAGCTTGATTAACAATGTAGGCTACATGCAACCTGTTTGATCATCAAAATAACTTTGTAAATAATGTAAGAACATGTTTCTTCATGATCAACTCGACAATTTTCAGTTTAAACCCGAATCGGAACCGAAAGTCTCATAAATTGACTTTTTCTTTGACTATCGATTCTGATCCGTACATGCATGTTAAGATCTGCATTTGAGCATATTTTGGACCAACTTTTATATATGTTTAACCCTCTGGAATTTTACACCTTGATTCCATGTTTAACCGATTCATATGCATGTTACCGGTTTATGCTTAAAGTTGACTATCTTGCCCTTTTTAATATAAAACGTGATTTTTGAAAAAGTGAAAGATTAGAAACCTTTGGTACTGATTTATAAACATGCACCGAAAATTTCATATCAGTTTGTGGCCTAGTTTAAGAGATATGCTCAATATCGTAAATCACAAGCTTTATGTAAAGTAAATAGCGCATTTAGCGCATAGCCTATTTTAACCCACTTTTTGGTATCAAACTTTTGATACACTGATGTTATATAATATTTTGAGATTTTTAAAGATTTTTAATTAATTTTTGGAAGAGCATAACATAGGTCTTTAAGTTAAATTCCGTAAATACCGAAATTGCCCTTTTTGGCCATAAAACGAGTTTTATAAATCCGATTGACCCCAAACCACTTCCTACTGATTTTATTTGTTAAATAAAGTATGTTGAGCCTTTTGGAAGTATAAAAATTTCAGCTTTCCTTTACAAACCCGGAAACGGCTCCAAATCGCCTTTTTAGGCATTTTTAACGCGTAGTATATCCTATAACCATATTAAACATATAAGACTTATATTTACTGATGTGTTTAACATATTTTTATAAAATAACAGTAAGTACAAGTTTATAAACTCAGATTCCAAGTTTGACATTTTTAGCCTTTGTTAAATTACCAAAATGCCCCTAAGGCGCATAGTCTTGTTTTAAATGATAAGTTTTGCTTACGGGTCATACCATACTGTTATAACATGATAAGTTAAGTAGATTTACTGTATAATTCAGACCCGTAACTCAGATTTGCAAATAAGATCTTTTATAATCTTTTAAATGACCAAAATGCCCCTATGAGGCATAAGTTGAGTTTAAATCCGTTCCGGGCATAATAGAAATTACTTTGCTGATATTTTAACATATTTAAAGCATATCAACTCAGGAAACTTGCATATGACTCCCATGGTCGCCCGTAACGCACTTTTCGCGTTCGGTTCGGTTTATGTAACTAGTTTACATGAATTGACCGAAACGGGTCAAACATTATCATTTTTGTCTCAAAATCCAGAATGTGTTTAGTAAACCCATATTATACAAGTCTTCAAACTTGTCGGGTCAAATTCACATTCCATCCGGTCTTCGCTTAATCGTGCGTGAACCGTATCGTCATTTAAAACTAGCCGGTCTAGGCTTAGGCTTAAATAAAGACCCGTTAGAAATCTAATAGGTTATTATAAACCTTTGTTCCAGATTAGGAGCACCAGTAAAAGATACTTGCATTTTCTTGATTGTGATTGATACTATACGCAGGTAAATACTCTTTGGCTTATTTTCCCTATACGGGCTTGGGTTACGGTATATAGAATACCGCTTGATCGGGCATTAAATCCTCCACCATTGCGTGGGTAGTTGGAATAATTTAATCGGCTCGTTTAAACAGTCTTGTTCACTTAAGGTCTTTGGGGGGTTAATTGACCATGTCCCGGATATCCTTGGCATCATCTTACGAGATGGCCACGACCTGAGTACGGGGTGTAGGCGTACACCTGTCTGTATATAACTCGTGAATGTGGTGGGTCCATTGATCTTTAGCCCGGACTAGATCCGGGCCACTGAACGCAAGTAACATGTAATTCGTTCACATGATTATTATTACATTAAATAATTGACCCAAGTTAATAAAAATGTTTTGTGCCTTGTGCATTCAAATCAATTTTCAACCTTTTCAAAATGAGTCAGTCGAATTGTATTTACCAGTGTAAACTGACGTATTTTTCCCAAAAAGATTAAGTGCAGGTACTATACGTAATAGGCTGGCAGGCTTCTAGAGCGTCCACGATAGGTCTCACAAGCTTGGACGACAATAAACCGTTGAACAATTATCCTATTTTATTTTCGATCCGCCTGTGGATCCGTTTCGACTACTTGTGATAATTAATATTACATTTTTATTTAAAGTTGAAACGAATCTATCTTTTTTGCTTCCGCTGTGCATTATTATATTGTGTTGATTGTCTATGATGATACCAACGACGTCACGATACCCCCACCGGGCCCACCGGTGACACGTGGAAATTAGGGGTGTGACAGGTTGGTATCAGAGCCAACTCTGAGTGAATTAAACACTAGCCTTTTGTGTTTAATCTCAGTTACACAATTGCACATTCCTCGATTCTCGAGTCTAGACAAAGAACTTAGGAAATTTCCAAATTTTTTTTGTTTAAATTTTCTAACTTTGTCTTAAATATATTTTGTTGTATCGCTTGTTTGTTTTTGACAGGTAGTTAAACATGCCGCCAAGAATGAGAGGACGAGGGGGACGAGGAGGATACGTAGCTCCAAATGATCACGAAGCCGGGCCTTCGCACCGGCGAACACCTTCGGGCTCTCATAACACAGATGCCCAAAATCTATGGAGGTCCTTCACTGAACCAGCCTCACCATCCATTCCCCACTCATTCGGGCCTCATTCGGAGAATGAGCCCCACCACTCACAGCAGTCCTACATTCCCTTATTAGGACACCAGTCACCCTTTGACAACACATCACCCACCTTTCAGGGCCTGTACAACCCTGATGATTACATTGAAGAACCAGTGGGTTTTAACCCACTTGGACCGGAAGACCACTTTTCGGGTGACAACCCGATGGACGTTGATGAGGACACTGATCCTGCTATGCCACCCTCCGGTACACCAAACCATCCCATCGAGATCTCTGATGGGTCACCTTACGTGGGATCACCATACCATGGTCCCGATAGCTTTGAGGCGAACTTCAGGCAGCACAACTGGGTGTACACTCCCAGTTACCACAACTCTCCTCTCCACCCGTCCTACCACAGCTCTCCCCTGCACCACCAGCAGCAGCAGCTAGAGCAGCAGCCAGAGCAGCAGTAGAATCCATCTACGGATTCTCGATTTATGGCGGTTACTCCACCGCCACCACCACCTCCGGTTCAGCCTCCCTCGCCCCCGAGGCGAAGGAGAGGAACGAACGCGAGGATGTCCTCGCGAGGAGGAGTGCGTATCCGCACCCCTCCACAGTCAAGCAGCAGCTGGTACTCGCCAGTTGAAGAAGAAGAAGAGATGGGGGAATCCTTACACCCCGTCTCAGAGGTAACTACTGCGCCAGTCGCACCACCACCACCACCACCACCATCACAGGGTTTTGGAGACCCAATCCCTGCCTACACTAGTGCTGCAGCATTCAACCCCTTCGAGCCGCAGTTTCCCCCGGGCTACAACTTTTCTGAGGATCCCTACTGGTTAGCCTCAAGCTTCAACGTTCCCCAACCGGGAAGTTCATATGGAGGTACCTGGGCTACAGGACCCTCGACTTATGGATATCCATCATATGGGTATCAACAGTCACAGCCTCTTCAGCCTCCACAGTATCAGCAGCCGCTACCGCCCCAACCTCCGCTTTACCAGCCTCCTCAGCCATCGTACTACCAGCAACCACCTCAGGCGCCGATGATGTCGCCACCCCAAGTTCAAGAAATCATACAGGAGATTCAAGGGGTGCGTCAGGAATTTCGGCAGGAGTTGGAAAATAATCAGAGGCGTAACCGGGGGATGATTCAGAAGGTGGTGGACTTGCTCAAGGGTAAGAGCAAGAAGGATTACTAAATCCTTTGCTTATTTTAGTGATAGTCATGTCCCTGCGTGGACATATCTTTATGCGCTCTACCCCTGCGTGGGTAATTTTTCTTCTGTTTCGCCCCTGCGTGGGCATATCTTTTATTTCGACCCCTGCGTGGGTTTGTTTATTTGTTTGGCCCCTGCGTGGGCATGATATTTATGAAAAGTCCCGTTTAGGGCAATTTTGTACTCATTAATTTTAAATTAGAATGGTAATTTCAGCTTTTCATTTTTAAAATTATATGCATAAATATAATAAATGAATAAATGGAAAATAGCATTTATTATTGTAATTCACCATTTTAATAATAAGGATCTTAAAAGGGTAAAACCTAGCTGTTATGCTGTCATAAATTTAGCTAAGATGGTACAACCTGTTTAAAAAGATTCAATCTCTGTTAACATCTGTAAACATGTTAACACTCTTGACTAATGTGATCCGTGAAATCACACATGTCACCCTTTTTAATAAATAATCCAAAATTATATTTTTATATATAATTGAAAGTGACATAATGCCTACGGGTCATAATGAATGTCATATAAAACAGAAAGGCAGCCGTAGCTTATAGACTCCCTGCCAAAGAAAGGATTGATTCGTTTTGATTACTCAAACTTTAATCCTATAAAAATCTAAATTATAATTTAGAAATTATCTACGTGACTAGGCCTATTGTGCCAGTATATATTTCATTCTGGGATAAAAAAATTAATGATAAAAGTCCTAAATGAAATTATTTAACAAATTAACTAATATGGCCTTTAATTACCATGGTTAATAAATCGTCAAGAACGATAATACTGTATAGATTTCTAAATAGACTTTGTCCTTATTTTTATGTAGCATTTAAAGCTACATGACTAAGTCTGAGGAGATAAACAGTCACCCAGCGGATAACCCTGATAACACAAAGATACTTGTAACGGGTGCGGAGTTGAAAGCCTTGGTGAATGACGCTGTTATTGAAGCGCTGAATAGGCAGTATAGTGAATCGAACGGGACCCACAGTAGGACCCGATCTGCAACTCATCCCAAGTCAAAACCCAAGGTTCAATCAGAGGCTCATAGTAAGCCACCCTCTATGAAAGTTATACCTAAGAAAGAGGAACCCAAGAAAGACAATGACAGACACTCCTCCAACCAGAACAGTGTCCCCTCTAAGAAGATAGTGGATGATGATATGCCTCGTGCTAGAGGATGCACGTACAAATACTTTGTTTCGTGTAAGCCCCGAGACTTTACCGGGGAGAAAGGGGCAGTCGACTGCATAACCTGGTTGGATGAGATTGATACAGTGGTAGACATAAGTGGATGTGCGGAAAGGGACATTGTGAAGTTCGTGTCCCAATCCTTCAAGGGTGAAGCCCTAGCGTGGTGGAGGTCACTGATCCAGGCCACCGGAAAGGTGCATTTGTATAGCATGACCTGGGAGCAATTTGTTGCTCTTATCAAGGAAAATTTCTGCCCGCAGCATGAGGTGGAGAAGATAGAGTCCGATTTTGTATCATTGGTGATGACAAACCTGGACTGCCAAGCCTACTTGACGAGCTTCAACACGATGTCTCGATTGGTTCCGTATCTAGTAACCCCGGAACCAAGGAGAATCGCTCGTTTTATCGGGGGGTTAGAACCCGCAATAAAGGCAAGTGTGAAGGCCTCTCGGCCAACGACCTTCAGGTCAGTAACTGACCTCTCTTTGTCCCTCACAATGGACGCAGTCCGACTAAGATCGCTGAGGAACAAAGAGGCCGAGAAGAGGAAGCGTGAGGACGATACCTCACGAAGATCAGAGAAGAGACACAGAGGAAATGACGACCACAGGAAAGGGTCGGGATCGAAGAAGCACGGGCAACAATCGGGGGAAAAGCCCAAGTGTAAAACCTGTAGGAGGTACCATTTTGGGAAATGTCGACTTGAGTCGAAGTCCCAGTCTCTCGCGAGACCCTGTGGAATCTGTAAGTCCACATAACACAAAACTTTGGAGTGTAAGAAATTGAAAGATGCAACCTGTTATGGCTGCAACGAGAAGGGGCACATTAAGTCAAATTGCCCAAAATACACCAAAAGAGCTGAAGATGGAAAGAAGACCAATGCGAGGGTCTTCAGGATGGACGCTAAAGAGGCTATCCAGGACGACAACGTGATTACCGGTACGTTTCTTGTAAATGATATTTTTGCTAGAGTCCTGTTTGATTCTGGAGCAGATAAATCATTTGTAGATAATAAGTTTTGTGACTTGTTGAAATTGCCTGTAAAACCCTTAAGTGTGAAGTATGAAGTGGAGTTAGCTGATGGAACCATAGAAACCGCCTCGACTGTTCTAGATGGATGTGTTATATCCATTAGGAATCACTCGTTTCCATTATCCTTACTTCCCTTTAAACTAGCTGGTTTTGACATAGTAATAGGCATGGATTGGTTATCACACAACCAAGCCCAGATTGTGTGCAATAGAAAACAAGTGGTAGTGAAAACTCCGTCAGGTGAGTCACTCACTATTCAAGGAGATACCCAGCATGGATTGCCTGAGCAAGTGTCCATGCTCAAGGCATCCAGATGTATGCAGAAGGGTTGTGTCATTTATATGGCGCAAGTTACTGTTGATGAGCCTAAGCCGAAAATTGAAGACATCCCTGTCATTTCGGAATACCCCGAAGTTTTCCCAGAAGAACTACCTGGTTTACCACCAGATAGGCAAGTGGAATTCCGAATCGACATCATTCCGGGTGCAGCACCAGTGGCAAGAGCACCATATAGGTTGGCTCCAACGGAGATGAAGGAGTTAAGAGCACAGTTAGATGATTTGTTAGCAAAAGGTTTCATTAGACCTAGCTCGTCTCCCTGGGGAGCGCCTATTTTGTTTGTTAAGAAGAAGGATGGATCGATGCGTCTGTGCATCGATTATCGTGAGCTCAATAAAGTCACCATCAAGAATAGGTATCCTTTGCCCAGGATCGACGATCTGTTCGATCAGTTACAAGGGGCAAGCTACTTTTCAAAGATCGACTTAAGGTCAGGCTATCATCAGTTGAAGGTCAAGGATGAAGATGTACACAAGACAGCGTTTAGGACTCGTTATGGACATTACGAGTTCCTAGTGATGCCTTTTGGGCTCACTAACGCACCAGCCGCATTCATGGATCTCATGAATCGCGTCTGCAAGCCTTATCTGGATAAATTCGTCATCGTCTTTATTGACGACATCCTTATCTACTCGAAGAACAAGGCTGACCACGAGAAACACCTTCGTTGTATTCTCAAACTCCTACACCAAGAGAAACTCTACGCCAAATTCTCGAAGTGCGAATTTTGGCTTCGAGAAGTCCAATTCCTTGGACATGTAGTGAGCGAGCGTGGTATCCAAGTGGATCCCGCCAAAGTAGAAGCAGTGATGAATTGGCAAGAGCCAAAGACGCCTACTGAAATTCGTAGCTTCCTGGGTTTAGCAGGATACTATAGGCGATTCATTGAAAACTTTTCAAGGATTGCTGCGCCCCTTACTTCATTGACACGCAAGAAGGTTAAGTTTGATTGGGGCCCTAAGCAGCAGGAATCCTTCGACATTTTGAAGAAAAAGCTGAGCAATGCTCCAGTGCTAACACTGCCCGAAGGCATAGAAGAATTCGTTGTGTACTGTGATGCATCGCACACTGGTATGGGCTGTGTACTCATGCAGAGAGGCAAGGTCATTGCCTACGCTTCACGACAACTAAAAGTACACGAGAAGAACTACACCACCCATGACTTGGAACTGGGTGCTGTTGTATTTGCATTAAAGCTATGGAGGCATTACCTGTATGGAACCAAGTGTGTGATCTATTCAGATCACAAGAGCCTTCAACATTTGTTTAATCAGAAGGACCTAAACATGAGGCAAAGGCGCTGGATGGAAACTCTAAATGACTATGATTGTGAGATAAAATACCATCCAGGCAAGGAAAATGTAGTTGCTGACGCCTTGAGTAGGAAGGAAAGAGCTAAGCCGATAAGAATCAATGCCAAGCGCATTGAAATAAGGAATAGTTTGAACGAAAGGGTGTTAGCTGCACAGAAGGAAGCTGTGTTGGAAGCTAATTATCCTGAAGAAAAGCTGGGAGTAACTGAGGAGCAGTTATCCCGTGACAAAGAAGGAATGCTTAGACTAAATGGACGAATATGGGTTCCAGTTTTTGGAGGACTTCGAGATGTTATCCTCCAGGAAGCCCACAGTTCCAAATATTCTGTTCATCCTGGAGCTGATAAGATGTACCAGGACTTAAAAGCAAACTACTGGTGGATTGGTTTGAAAAAGTCCGTAGCTGCTTATGTGTCTAAATGTTTGACTTGTGCGCAAGTCAAAGCTGAGCATCAGAAGCCGTCAGGTTTGTTACAACAACCTGAAATTCCCACATGGAAATGGGAGATGGTGACGATGGATTTCATCACCAAGTTGCCA
This sequence comes from Helianthus tuberosus, assembly GCA_030545235.1. NCBI lineage: Eukaryota > Viridiplantae > Streptophyta > Magnoliopsida > Asterales > Asteraceae > Helianthus > Helianthus tuberosus. Next base: position 18,776,289 of record CM060410.1, read on the forward strand.
AAAACGAGAAAGGGAAATGATACGATATGGGTCATAGTGGATAGACTGACAAAGTCAGCACACTTCCTACCCATTAAGGAAACCTACAGCTCAGATATGCTAGCCCAATTATACGTTGATAAGATTGTAGCTTTGCATGGAATACCTGTGTCCATTATCTCTGATAGAGATACAAGATACACGTCACATTTTTGGAAGAGTTTCCAACAAGCTTTGGGCACACGTTTGAATTTTAGTACGGCTTATCATCCACAGACTGACGGTCAGAGCGAGCGTACTATTCAAACATTAGAAGACATGCTACGTGCATGTGCGATCGACTTAGGTGGTAGTTGGGATAAGAACCTGCCACTAATTGAATTCTCCTACAACAATAGCTACCACACCAGCATAAAAGCTGCGCCTTTTGAGGCCTTATATGGTAGAAAGTGTAGATCGCCTATTTGTTGGGCAGAAGTTGGAGATGTCCAACTATCAGGACCAGAAATTGTTTTCGAGACAACGGACAAGATTGTCCAGATTCGCGATCGTTTGAAAGCTGCCAGGGATAGGCAGAAAAGTTATGCGGATCCGGATCGTAAAGACTTTCACTTCGAAGTAGGTGATAAAGTATTGCTAAAGGTATCACCCTGGAAGGGGGTGATGAGGTTTGGTAAGAAAGGCAAGCTAAGCCCGAGATACATAGGACCTTTCGAGGTTATCGAACGTGTCGGGTCAGTTGCTTATAAATTAAACCTGCCTGAAGAACTCAGTGCTATCCATAACGTGTTCCACATCTGTAATTTGAAGAAGTGTTCCGCTGATGAACCACTGGTAATACCGTATACGGATGTACATATAGATGAAGGTTTGAAATTTGTGGAAAAGCCGTTATCGATTGAAGACCGAAAGGTAAAGAAGCTTCGAAGAAAGCACATACCTATTGTTAAGGTCAAATGGGATGCCCGTAGAGGTCCCGAATACACGTGGGAGGTAGAATCCACGATGAAAGAAAAATACCCTCATTTGTTTCAGTAAATCTCGAGGTCGAGATTTCTTTTAAGGGGGTGAGGATGTAACACCTCGAAAAATTCACGTCCAATAATGTACTGACACGTGTCATGGACTTTGAATGTGTGAAAACATACTTTAGAGGGACTAAAGCTGTCAAACGGTGAAACTATGTACTTATAAGGGTTCAAAGTGTCAACAACTGATAAATAGGCCCTACAATAACCCTACATGAAGTTTATAGTCTTAAACGGGTAGATCATGGATCATACGAAGCGAAAAATGAAAGAAAGTGAGGAATTACAAACTACAGGGGCTAAATGTGTCAACATGTTGAAAGTATACCTCTGAGTGATCCTTTGGTGAACCCGAAGTTTGTAATGATAAAATATACTCACTAGAATATGTGATAAAAATTTCATGAAGTTTCGTTAACGTATGAGAAAGTTATGGCCAAAACCGTAAACGAAGGGTTAAAAGCGTCAACGTTGATTTTCATGACTTTTCGGGTAAGCGCAAAGTTGTTCGAGGGCTTTACCATGATGGTAATTATCCCAAGGCCCTTAAAAATCAAGTTTGAGGGTCCATTGAGCAATAAACATAAGAAAAACCACGAAACAAAAGTCTAGGGGCCAAAGTTGAAATTTTAAAAAGTTTTTGTGGATCAGACAGACCCAAGCGGCCCGCTTTGGGTTTGCTGATCTGTCAGGCGGGCCGCATCAGGAGCCCAGTTCGCGAAAACAACCTACAGCTGCCAGTTTTCAGCTTTAACCGACTTAGAACAGCTATATCCGACTCAAGGGACTCACCAATCATATTTCATGCATTCTGGAACCTTTGTATTCATCTCACAACCCCTGAAAACATCTGCAACAGCCATTAATCTGATCCAACTTGCTATTAAAGTTCACTATTTTTACAAACCAAGAACACTTGAACTTTCAAAAACTCACAAGACTTCTCCTGGAGCATTCTGATCGATAAGGCAGCCTCATAAGTGATCACTAAGCTTGTTAGGACCTTTGTAAGTGTTTATATCATCCTCTAATCCTTTCTAGCTTAGTGTTCTTACTAAAAGTCAAACATATCGTAAATATAGTTTGACTTTGCAATTAAACGAGATATGCTCAGTGTTTTCTCAAATTGAAAGTACCTGCATGTTGGTATTTATGTGTGTAACAAACCCCTAAAAGGGTATTATCAGATTCACACTCTAAATATGTCGATTGTCGAGTCAAAGCTTTTCTTAAAAAGTCAACAGAATTGTTATTTGCAAATTTAAGCTTGATTAACAATGTAGGCTACATGCAACCTGTTTGATCATCAAAATAACTTTGTGAATAATGTAAGAACATGTTTCTTCATGATCAACTCGACAATTTTCAGTTTAAACCCGAATCGGAACCGAAAGTCTCATAAATTGACTTTTTCTTTGACTATCGATTCTGATCCGTACATGCATGTTAAGATCTGCATTTGAGCATATTTTGGACCAACTTTTATATATGTTTAACCCTCTGGAATTTTACACCTTGATTCCATGTTTAACCGATTCATATGCATGTTACCGGTTTATGCTTAAAGTTGACTATCTTGCCCTTTTTAATATAAAACGTGATTTTTGAAAAAGTGAAAGATTAGAAACCTTTGGTACTGATTTATAAACATGCACCGAAAATTTCATATCAGTTTGTGGCCTAGTTTAAGAGATATGCTCAATATCGTAAATCACAAGCTTTATGTAAAGTAAATAGCGCATTTAGCGCATAGCCTATTTTAACCCACTTTTTGGTATCAAACTTTTGATACACTGATGTTATATAATATTTTGAGATTTTTAAAGATTTTTAATTAATTTTTGGAAGAGCATAACATAGGTCTTTAAGTTAAATTCCGTAAATACCGAAATTGCCCTTTTTGGCCATAAAACGAGTTTTATAAATCCGATTGACCCCAAACCACTTCCTACTGATTTTATTTGTTAAATAAAGTATGTTGAGCCTTCTGGAAGTATAAAAATTTCAGCTTTCCTTTACAAACCCGGAAACGGCTCCAAATCGCCTTTTTAGGCATTTTTAACGCGTAGTATATCCTATAACCATATTAAACATATAAGACTTATATTTACTGATGTGTTTAACATATTTTTATAAAATAACAGTAAGTACAAGTTTATAAACTCAGATTCCAAGTTTGACATTTTTAGCCTTTGTTAAATTACCAAAATGCCCCTAAGGCGCATAGTCTTGTTTTAAATGATAAGTTTTGCTTACGGGTCATACCATACTGTTATAACATGATAAGTTAAGTAGATTTACTGTATAATTCAGACCCGTAACTCAGATTTGCAAATAAGATCTTTTATAATCTTTTAAATGACCAAAATGCCCCTATGAGGCATAAGTTGAGTTTAAATCCGTTCCGGGCATAATAGAAATTACTTTGCTGATATTTTAACATATTTAAAGCATATCAACTCAGGAAACTTGCATATGACTCCCATGGTCGCCCGTAACGCACTTTTCGCGTTCGGTTCGGTTTATGTAACTAGTTTACATGAATTGACCGAAACGGGTCAAACATTATCATTTTTGTCTCAAAATCCAGAATGTGTTTAGTAAACCCATATTATACAAGTCTTCAAACTTGTCGGGTCAAATTCACATTCCATCCGGTCTTCGCTTAATCGTGCGTGAACCGTATCGTCATTTAAAACTAACCGGTCTAGGCTTAGGCTTAAATAAAGACCCGTTAGAAATCTAATAGGTTATTATAAACCTTTGTTCCAGATTAGGAGCACCAGTAAAAGATACTTGCATTTTCTTGATTGTGATTGATACTATACGCAGGTAAATACTCTTTGGCTTATTTTCCCTATACGGGCTTGGGTTACGGTATATAGAATACCGCTTGATCGGGCATTAAATCCTCCACCATTGCGTGGGTAGTTGGAATAATTTAATCGGCTCGTTTAAACAGTCTTGTTCACTTAAGGTCTTTGGGGGGTTAATTGACCATGTCCCGGATATCCTTGGCATCATCTTACGAGATGGCCACGACCTGAGTACGGGGTGTAGGCGTACACCTGTCTGTATATAACTCGTGAATGTGGTGGGTCCATTGATCTTTAGCCCGGACTAGATCCGGGCCACTGAACGCAAGTAACATGTAATTCGTTCACATGATTATTATTACATTAAATAATTGACCCAAGTTAATAAAAATGTTTTGTGCCTTGTGCATTCAAATCAATTTTCAACCTTTTCAAAATGAGTCAGTCGAATTGTATTTACCAGTGTAAACTGACGTATTTTTCCCAAAAAGATTAAGTGCAGGTACTATACGTAATAGGCTGGCAGGCTTCTAGAGCGTCCACGATAGGTCTCGCAAGCTTGGACGACAATAAACCGTTGAACAATTATCCTATTTTATTTTCGATCCGCCTGTGGATCCGTTTCGACTACTTGTGATAATTAATATTACATTTTTATTTAAAGTTGAAACGAATCTATCTTTTTTGCTTCCGCTGTGCATTATTATATTGTGTTGATTGTCTATGATGATACCAACGACGTCACGATACCCCCACCGGGCCCACCGGTGACACGTGGAAATTAGGGGTGTGACATAAAAGATGTTTTCAAGGGTGGTCAATGCGTCATAAGCGGTTGTGTTGGGCTTAAGTATAGTGTGGAGGAGGTCGTTCGAGATCGTAGTGGCAAGACAATGGCATCTAGACGATCCCACATATCATCGACTGTTGGTGTAGCAGGCTTGTCTTTGTCAGATTCTTTGGAGGAAGAGGCAGAAGGGGAGGGCGGTTTTGGGGAGAGATGATCGATGACAAGACAAGTCCGGCAGTAAATTTTGAAGAGTTCACTCCAGGATGCGTATTGACCAGTCTCCATGTCCAAGATAATGGGGATGAGACTTTTGATGTTGGTAACGGTAGAGACCGGATGGATTTTAGAGAATTCCATGGTAGAAAACAAGGAGGTAAGAAACTGAGAATGAAAAAAAATTGTAGGAGATGGGGTATGGCCGGTGACGACAGCGGTGTTATGGAGGGGAAAGAAAAGGTTGGCGGCAGTAGGTTAAAGGGTAGAAAACCTAAACTCGTGATACCATATTCAATGATAAAACTGGATCCTTGATCCCTGCTTCATAATTCATTAATACTAGTACGGTGCTCGCGCGATGCGGCAGGGTGAAACTTTGCATTGCGGCACTCGTTTCTGGTAGTTTTCTTATTCGTATAATATTTATGGTAGTATTATTGTGTTATATGTCATAAGTATTACACATGTCTAGTACTTATTAAATTTAGAATTAAAATTATCAAGTACTTCAAGAAACCATTGACGTAATAAAGTAACACACAAAGAAAAAAAAAGTTTTAAACATAAATAAAAGTTATATAAAGTAGTACACGAATAAGGAAATATAAATCTTAAATATAAAAGTTGAAAACTAAAAGCACAAATGTCAAGTACTTTGCATCATGATGAGATCAATTTAGTAATCATACGGCTAAACATATCAAGGATGTCATCTATATTGTCACACCACCATTTGTCAACATCGAGATCAACGTCCTCCGGAATTTCTTGTATCTCTTCCTATTTGATTATTACATTCTTTGGATGATGAGTTTCTTCTATGTTCTCATCTTTAACTGATACATCAGTAGTAGCTGGAGTAGTTTGGGGAACTGAAAAAAATGTTAAGTATTTTAGTTACATATTTTATCATGTTACCGTTATAAGTAATATAGGATAAAAAAAGACGTTCACAATTAAACATAATATAAAAAACACATAAACAATATCTCATGTTTTAGAAACATACATACCTGTGTAAAGATCTGAAAGGATGGATATTGAAGCTCCAAAAGCAGTGAATAATAAATAAGATGAATGTTAAGTGTGAGTATAGAAGAATAAATCAAAGTTATACACAACAGAAAATTGAAATATCTGTAAATAAAAAATTCTAAAGAACAAGAAATTTGTTGAAGTGAAAAAAATTAATGAATTATACTATATATAGAACCTATAAACCAACGAATTGAATAATCTATAGCTTTTTTCAACTAACTAATATTATCTTTAAGAGTTTTTTGTACTTATAATCCCTAAAAAAATGCAACAGAATCTCGTATTCAGTTCTTGAAGATGTATTATCTTTAGATCATGGAGTTTTTTCCTAAAAGTTTGTTGGTGGAAAACTTATTTACCAAACTTCTAAAAAAGGTTTTTATAAAAAAAGGTTTTATGAAAAGGAAAATGCTTCTAAAAACGTTTTTAGAATTTTTTTTATGAAAACTAAAATTCTATTTTGTTGAATATGGTATTATATAAATTTTTTTAATACAACCAATTAGATAAAACAAGTGACCTTGTTTGATGTCAATTAACTACCTACTAACCCATGTAAGTGTGTGCACCCAACCAAGTAAATACACAAACATACATAATACGAACAAAGGTCATATCAAACCCGTATGTCCAGGTTTCAAAATTTAATCTAGTCGCCGGAACAAATTGGTGAACAATCTTAATCAAACGAAAATCGGAGTGAAAAGGGTTACAATATTATTAAACTGATACTAATGACAACAACGTAGAGAATCTTGAGCATTTGACATGTAATAGGACATATTGCTTTAATCACTTGTACACTAATACATCATCTACTTGTAGATTTTAATCCGCAAAACAATACTGACCAAGACAACTATCGAAATGTCGATAAAAATGAGTAGGTCATCACGGTACCTTTGGATTTTTTTTTAAAACATTATAGTTTATAAAATATGACAAAAATACGTAAAATAATTATAAGTTTGTTTGGAAAGGGATAAATGTAACTAATTAGCCATAATTTTGTTAAAATAAAGGGATTTAAGTGTAATAATACGATGTACTTAAATATAATTAGTGTTTAAAAGACCAAGTTACCCTCATTTTAGGGGTGTTTTTATAAATAAAGAGGGAAGAAGTTCTTATTTTTTTGTTATCTTAAAATACTCATCCCTCATGCATTATAATCCAGTATAGATTTATATGAATAATACAAATCTCCTATTTTATGGAAGAGTACAAACTAATTACAAGGATATCTTCTATTCTAAATATATAATATTCTATTAGTTTATGTTTATCTTTTATACAGTTTGTTTTAAATTTTAAATAAGGAGAGGATTCTTTAATTATTTGTGATTGTTTACGTGAGTATTCTATATAATATAACGACTCAATCTACAACCTACGCCCCATTCATTCTTCTTTTTCTTGATCCTCAAACAGAAAATAAATCGTCTTCTTCATCAACGTTTATTTGCATTTAGTTTCTTTGTGAATTAGTGCCAGCACATATATAATGTCTGGCATTAACGTCTGTTGTGATTTGATGGTTGAAATCTTTGAAAGACTACCACCCAAATCCATCATCCGATTCAGATCACTCTCCAAATACTGGCATTCTCGCCTTGTTACCCCAGAATTCATCCGCAATCACCGCCTTCGATGCTCTAAAAACCCTCCAAAACTCCTCATCAGATATGTGGGTTTTTGCGGAGAACAACGAGAGTTCAAAGACATCTATGCATTACACCCGGGAGACCAGTTGCCGTTGCATATTCAAGGAAACAGGTACCTCAGCATACCGAAGGTTGAGTTCCCTTGTTCACTTATGCCTATGTTGGCATGGGATCAAATTTCGGTTGTTGGTTCTTGTAATGGAATTCTGTGTCTGCGTGATCATGATAATCATAATATTAGTCTATGGAACTTGTCGATCAGGTGCTGGGTAAGGGTGCCAAGTCCTTTTACATCTATCGAAGCAGCAGGGTTTGGTTTCGATCCAATCACTGATGATTACAAGATTGTGGCTATAGATTTTGATGAACATAAAACATTTGTTTACTCCTTGAAAACAGAGTCTTGGAGTGAAGTCCCTTCCCCATCTTATAGGTTATTATATATGTCGATTTCAAAGCCATATTTTTTCAACGGAATTTTGCATTGGGTTGTAGTCCCCGAGGATCCCCACCCAAGTCAATTCATATTGACATTCAATGTGAGTAGTCATGTTTTTGGCTGCATTTTGTTTCCGGAGCATTGGATAGTCAGACAATTAACAACCATAAATGGTTGTCTAGCGCTGGTTTCTTCGGAAGATGGTGATTCTCGGAAGATTCAGGTTATTGGAGAGTATGGTAAAACAGAATCTTGGTCTCTGCTTTTTGAACTGAAAAGAAATGCATTTCTATCAGCCTTCCAACCCATCACTAATGGTGATTTACTAGCATACTATGAAGGCACAACTGGTAATACACTGGCATTCTATAAAGGGTCAAAGGAGGTTTATAATCCTCAAACAAGGTTGCTTACAAAACTATTGGAATATAGGCCTAAATGTTACAAACTTGAGATGGATATGTATGTGGAAAGCCTTGAATTGGTAGACAAAGAAAGCGCGACAGCTTGTGGGAAAACCGTATACTCTTAGACAAAAAAGGATTTACTTTATCACAAATGTATTCTGCTTTCAGATATAGCTTTTATAAACTATATTAATTACCTGTCTGACCCAATGGGCGTGTTACGATTGCTAAGTGAAAACGCTGAAATAAACAAGAATTATACTATTGCTACAAAGACAGATTTTAGGGCATCAGAACTATACATGACTTTGAAAATCTGTTAAAATTTTGAGGAATAAATAAGATTAAAGGTAGCTCATACGCTTGCGGACACTTGGGTCTCTGTTCCTGTTGTCTTTTCTTTCTTCTTTGGTGCTTCCTTTTGTATAACAGCTTTGTTTGGAACCAATACCAATGTCATGTTCCTGTCCCTGAAGTTTTTGCTCTCCTCAACGGCTAACTGCAAAAAACAAAAACAATGTTGACCTGGTCAAACACATGAAAACTTAAAAGAAAGTGTTTTTAGTACAAATCATATCCATACCTCCCCTACGTCATCTCGGAAACGTCGAATAAGCTCAATAGCATTATTTTTGAACTCGTTTTCACGTCCCTTTAAGCTTACTATTAGTTTAACCTGAAGGGTGACCAAAAAGTTCATATAGAAAACATGATTATATACAATGTTGTAGAAATTTATAAGTACCTTGTCACCGTCTTTTAGAAACTTCTGAGCAGCTTTCAAACGAACGGTATAATCATGCACATCGATGTTGTAACTGTCATTAAATATGTGTTGTAAATAATAAATGAGAAAAAAAAAATCCCAGTTGCACTAGCAAGATGGGGGGCTAGGTAATGGGTCAATTTTTAGTATAAGCCGTAACAATTTGGGGCAGCCTGTCTCGCCAACACCATTTTCTGTCCATTTTCACATTTTTGTTATATAAAATGATTGAATTGAATGAAGAACAAATTATGACTAAATCTTTGAATAAAACAATTTAGGAGGTTGTATGCATCAATAATTTTTGTTAACTTTTGAAGCATTTGACCCAATCTCCTTTTAGCTAAAAAAATTCTTGGTTGACCCATTTGAGAAAAAAAAAACACAACCCACATTTATAACTAAATGGGTCGAAATTGCCATATCCATTGATGACATACGGTTTTTCCTAAAACTATATCCAGTTTATGGATAATCAAAAATCAGGTGTCCAAATGTCCCACTTTAATATGGCCCGTTTCAATTACCAGTTAAAATGTTACAAAGCTAGTAGTTCATAATCTTAAACAAGACTGAAGATTTGAGAATTTCTGCTTTGCAATTTTAAGAATTTCAACAGCGCAAAGCAGATAATAGGTCAGCGCATTTTTATATCTTTTTTAATTGCACACTTGAACAAAAAGATTTATCAATTACATAAATATGCTCAACGTCTCTTCCAGAAAAATTCGTTAGTTCACTTTTGTCCAGTTGTAGCCAAATGTCTTAACATATTAATTTCATATTGAGAAAAAAGGACGAGCGATATAAAAGTTCAACGAAGAGCATGTTGATCACCTTAACCATAATATACGGCTTATAATCTTACATTAGTAGATTCAACGATAATAGAGAAAAGAAATTTAATTGAAATGTTGAGAAAGTATAATTACGTGATTAATATATCTTTTTTATAGAAAATGTGACTGAAAATAGTGTGGAAGTACGATGATCCATTATGTATATAAAATCATTTTAATACATAAAATAGGGCAACAACATAGTGCCATATTTTGTCACAGATTGTGAGATCAAAATGTCAGGAATAACATATTCGATCTGAGGTAGTTAAATTAGTTGCTCTGTTTGTCACCTTATTTTACCAGGGTGAGGGTACGATATCTAAATTAGGCTAATTAGCTACACCACCCATATTCAATTGCACTAGCAAATAATACAAAATATACAAAATTTCTTACCCCATTTTAAGCTCCTTTAGATCCACACGAGAAGCTGGCATCAAATTTCAAAACTTGGTCAATATACTTCTTCTTCTTATGACAAAGGTTAAGCAATAAATTTTTTTATTTTTTAAAAAAAGAGGCATTTACCAGAACTTTTCTTCTGCTGATCTCTTTTCTTCTTTTGTTGCTCATATTTATATTTGCTGTGAAATTGAGAAACTTATGGTCAATACCAATAAAAGATTTAAATTTATAAAAAAAATGGCATCATTTCTTTTAATGATAAACTTAACAACGCATATATACGGGCCTCAATTTTACGAGCTAATAAGCTATTATTACATGATTTGGTGGTAGGGATAGATACAAAAAACAATACCTGTCTATTTTCTCACTTAAGTTGATTAAATGAAATCTTTAAATATAATAAAGCAAAACTTAAAAAGCTGATGTGTCAAAATTCTAGCTTTCAAAGCTGATGTGTCAAAATTCTAGCATTTTATGTCCTATGTGTAATTTTATTGGCCTTTTAATTTTATCTATAATATCTGTAATGTTGAGTTGTATACACTTCATTGGAATTTGAAAATCCATGTCTGCAACACTGCAACTCCAAAAAGGCATTTTAGAAATCCCAAAATCAAAAAGTAGTCTACAATTGACAACTCCTTCAGTATTACCTCATTCCAAGAATTCAAAATTCAAAAGCCAAAACACTCTCTCTCTCATTTACCATGAACACTTTTCATCTTCATTTCAGAGGGAAATCAAATAAGAGATGGATAGGGTTTCCATTAGTGATATCCTGTTCGATGTTCCTTCAAGAACAGGTTTGTATGTCTCATCTACGGTCAGATCTGCATCAACGGCAGGTGTTTTCGGTAGAGACGAAATTCCGGCACTGATCGGGATTACCGGTGCCTGATTTGGTGGGGTTCCGGCAAGTACTTAGGTACGCTTTTTCAGTTTCATGATTATGTTTTTGTTTAGATAAAACTGGTGAAATTATATTATTTTCCCAGAGATTTTATGCGTTTTTATTCTTATGGAAGCATTTAGAGCTGGATTCAATTAGGTCATTTTTATTCTTATTTGATGCGTTTTTTATTCTTCGGACCCAGTTTATGTTAAAATATATAAAATCTGTAGATGTTAAGCTAATGTGTATACCATCTAACTATCAGGTTTTCGACATTTTGGCTCTACAAATCTTTTCTCCAAGTGAGTTGGATTATCTAGACTTTGTGGTCGTGGAGAGTTGTGGGAGGTAATGTTTTTTTTATTCTGGTATACTGCTTGTATTATTGTAAAGTTTTAAACATGTTATAAAGCATTAAAAGCAAGATTAATTTAAGTTTGTTTTAAACGCAGGCTGATACACTTGTTGAACACATACAATTTGATCATGGATACACTTCCAAGAGCCCTCCAATAGTTAATGTATGTAATTCCTTTTTTTTTCCAGTTTTTGGGTTTCATCTGTTTATTGAAACAAGAAATGCCTTCTAACAAAATATGTTTTGTTTAGTTGCTTGAGATTATGGGAGAGTTTAATCCAGAACAACAGCGGGCTTTCTGTCAGTTTGTGACTGGTGCACCTCACCTTCCTCCTGGTGGTTTAGCTGTGTTGAATCCCAAGTTAACAATTGTGCGGAAGGTATGTATACTCTTGCACTATTTATATCTCCTTAAAATCTCATAATTAAAATTAAAGTTATTCAAGGTTTTGAGGGGATATGTGTGCTATAAACTATTTTTGTTGTCTGGCACAGCATTCTTCAATATCCAACAACGCGGTTTCGAATGTGGCTGGAGTGTTAGAATCTGCAGATGATGATTTGCCAAGTGTGATGACATGTGCTAATTATCTAAAGCTTCCTCCGTATTCCACTAAGGTATTATCTACTTGGTTTGAATCTTGGTTTAAAGAGGCTCAATCCTGATGCGCGAGGCGATTAGGAAAGCGACTCAGAGGCGCCTCATGTACTTTTTGGTCTAAAATTGGTCATGATTAGGGTTTGTAGGAGACTGATATACTTGGTTTGAATCTTGGTTTAAAGAGGCTCAATCCTGATGCGCGAGTCGATTAGGAAAGCGACTCAGAGGCGCCTCATGTACTTTTTGGTCTAAAATTGGTCATGATTAGGGTTTGTAGGAGACTGATATGTAAAAACAACCAAGGGATGAACAAAAATAGAGTGGAATGTGATGGCATTCTGTAGTTTGCTTTTTATCTACTTCAAATTTTTGTCTATGCAACTTCTTTTGGAACCTTGTATTTAGCTATCTTCTATGCTTTATTTTGTTTATGACTTGAGATGATGCTCTAATTTAAAAAATGAACCCCGAAATGCACTAAAACATCTATTCAAAAATTAACTTCTATACCTTAGTTTGTAGATGAAAATGTACTCGGTTTCTAAACATATAACTCAGTTATCTTCAAAGCAAGTAATTATTATATTCAAAAGTTCAGTTATTTTCTATTGATATTTATTATATTTCACGGGTTTGATAGCATTTATTAACTACTAAAGTGTTCCTCACCGTTTTTTTTTTTTTGTTGGGTAAAGTCCTCACCGTTTTTTAGCTTTGTAAGATTCGTGCATCTTCCTTTAGTCTAATCTCCCGACGTTTTCTTTTTATTGGTCTAAAGATTAGGGCTATACAAAGGGTCGGAACCGACCCGGACCCGCCAGAACGGAGAACCCTTTTATTGATGAAATTGGGAACCATGAACCAAACCTTAGAAGCTTACGCGCAAAGGGTCTGATGGATCGAAAAGTTTAATATATTTATTTATCATGTACAATGTGTGGGAAAATAATATATTTATAGATTAAAAAAATACTAACTATTCAAAGTTTAACGGTGGAAAATGGAACAAACTGAAGCATGGGATCAAAACTATCAATCAAGTTTTCATAATGTGATTGGACAACCAAGAGAGTTACATGCGGCCCTATTCACTCGGTCAACAACATGGTTCGGGCTACCAGTCGAGGGTGACTACTTCACATTTGTGTTGTTAGAATTAGAAGTAATATGTTTTTATTACATTTGTTAATGTTCGGTCAGTTTGTAACTTTATTTTAGGGGAACATCTTTGTTTGACTGACGGGTCAAAATGGGTTGGGTCACATTAGGGTGACATGTCAACGCCTTTTGTCCATTCTTTTAAAAAATTATTTTGTACATGATTTACCATTACTGAAAATGTATTATCAAAAAAATGATATAAGATTTTTTTTTTAATACGATTAAGGACATTGTAAGCATTTGAATACTATTGACCCATTTGTTCATTTCACCTTCTTTCTCCTGAAAAGACATATTATCCTAAGTAATTCAATTTCTGTTTTTTTTTTCTTTTTGGTAAGGTTTGCCAAACATGGGTCTAAGCATGAAGAGATATCAGGTTATAAATACTTTTTAAATCATACAAAAAAATATTTTTATACAGATAGATTTTTTTTTTAACACAACCCATAACCCGTGAAGCTCACGGGTATATAACCTAGTAATTTATAAAGGAGATGTAACTTACTTGTAGTCCATCAACTTGACAACAGGAGGATCTGCCTCTGGAGACAATATAACCTACAAAATAAACAGTTATATTGAGGAAAAGAGAATGGTTAACATATAATTATGAAAAAAAAAAATTCAGAGTACATGAATAAATATGAAAGCTTGCAGCAGGTTATAAATTCCATTCCGGATAGAAGACTAATTCAAAGGTAATACAAGTCTATACATTTACATAATACATGTTAACGGGCTAATAACGATTTCATACGCAACCGCATTAACAGTTAACAAACTGACTATCGACATACCAGGTCAAGCTCAGCATCTTCAGCCATCTGAATAGCAGCACTTTTTGACACTACACCAACCTAAAAAAACAACTCCATCAGACTCAACATAGAAACAAAGAACACAGCTGCAAGAATTAGATGATGCGGAAACGCTCACCATGTTTTGTTCCTCATCGATAAGCCTCACAGTACTTGACCTATTTTTAACCATCAAAATTTACAAAAGAAAGAATATTCATACTTGTATCAAAAGTGTGCAAACGAAACAAGTAAATAAGAGTTGCGAAGATACATGCTAAATTATAGGGGTGGCAATTCCCGACACAACCCGAACTCGACACGAAAAATACAGGTTTTGGGTTGGATAAAAGGGCTTGTTTATTAAACAGGGCAATCCAAACATGACCCATTCAATAAATGGGTTAGCCTGAACACGACCTGTTTATTATCCTGGTTGACGTGTTACCCGTCTATTTGATTAGTTGTAGCTACTATTCTCCGATCGTTTCATTCGCTTGTTCAAATATCGAGATAAAATAATAAACACACGGCCACGTTTGTTAATTGAGAACGAGAGATAAAGAAACAAAAACAATTTAAAGTGACAAGTTACAAAAAGGTTTCGTTGAGTTTTTTTTTTAACGGCCAACAGAATCAATCCCGAGCACTCTCGGGGCACCCACTGGACCAAACGGAGTACTCCGAGAGTAACCCGAGTCCACCATCAATTCCGGGGAAAACCCGGTAACCCACCCGCCCGTAGGCACGACGGTGAAATTACCAATAAAACCCGTTTGGCTCAAGGATCGTTTAAGTTAGAGTAAGTGATTGTTTAAACTGTTAGTAACCTATTACTCAAATTTACAAATAAACAAATATAAGTCGACCCGAAAACGACCCAATTTTAATTTTTAAGTACCCAATTTTAAAGAATTCAACCCACCAGCACCCGAAACCCATTAACCCGCCAACCTAACACGACTGACACCCCCCTAGTAAATTATATAATCGTGTTTATAAAGTTATACTTTACAGTTTCTAAGAAAACAGCCTCTAATCCCAAAATTAAAATTAGGGCTTTTCGTATTTATTTTTGCAATTAACTGATAATCACTAAACTAGTAAACTCATCTATAAAATGTTATAATTTTGTATCAAGTTAAATAAATAAAGTAAAAAATTTAAAAAAAAAAAAAAAAAAAAAAAAAAAAAAAAAACTGTTGGGATACCTGATACTGGAAATATCTAGGGCTGGATCGTCATCGGAGCTTTGTTTAGGGCGCCTAGTGTCTCCCTGCCGTGAATAATTACCGCCGCCGCCGCCGTAGCGGCAGGTGATGCGGCAGCCGCGGGTGGTGGCGGAAGTGGGGAAGTGGAGGCGGGGGTGGGGTTGGGGTTTAGAGAGAGAGTGAGAGAGAGGAAGTGGTTGTTTGAAAGGGGGAATGGTGCAGCTGGTGGTAGTAACTCCAGCCATTGAAGAAGTTCTGCAACACCACCACTATTATTTCAGGGCTTTGGATGACAATGGCAATGGCAATTGATTCGTCATCTTATCCCAGTTTGAGACAAAGTTTTAGTTACATTAATGGTCCTAGTTTTTATGAAAGTTACACTTAAAGACCTTCATGTTTTTTTTTCAACTTTTCTTTTTCTATGACCATTACATCCTATGCAAACTTTCGAATATTTGGATGTGTATTCCTATATCTTTGTGACTATGCAAAACACAAACTTGCTCCAAGAAACGCCCTTTGAATTTTCATTGGGTATAGCCATTAACACAAAGGCTATCGTTGGTTCAAACCCCACCGGCCACCATTTCTCGTATTTACTTCATTGGGTATAGCCATTACACAAAGGCTATCGTTGGTTAAAACCCCACCGGCCACCATTTCTCGTATTTACATTAGATGTCATGTACAAGTTGATGAATCTATCTTTTCATGTTTATGATGTTATATTGTCAATGAAGTCACACTCACTTTCTTCAATTTTGATGACTTTGTTCTTCACCCCAACCACCCTCAAACTCAGGGCCGGCTCCATAATCTTGCTAATCAAGGCACGGGCCTAGTGCCACCAGAAAATAAGGGTCTCCAAGTTTTTAGAAAGTTTTTATATATATAGTATACTAGGTTATCACCCGGGTAGACACCCGGGAAGGATAATTTAAATTACATTAATCAAAAATTTCAACACACTGATTCATTTCTATTTAAAATTAAAATCAAACAATACCTATGAGTTAAATATTGCATCAAGAATAACACTGACTTGGCTTTAGCGCATATTGTGTTGTAAGCTTCTTTTAATATAAAAAACTTTGTACCCAAGCCCATAATATTGTAATCAAGTATAAAATTAAAAACCCAAAAATAAGAGAGCTTACTTTTACAGGTTGATTTTAAGGTATACAAAAAATTAATTCTATTTCTACACTAAACTACAGGTCAACGTAAACCAAAATTACAAAAAAGTAAGCCTTATACATCCACTGTCTACCCTAGAACCCCTAATATTATTTTCAAATCCCACATACATCACATATTTTGATATATGCATACATACATACATAACAAAAAGGTAAGCATTATATGATGTATAAACAAAATACTCTTGAAATTAATCATGGGAAATCTGCAACATTTAGCCAAAAAAAGTCAATCAAAAGCCACCCTTGCTGCAAACAGAAACCACGAACCAAACAAAGGTAAATACCGTTAGGGCTATAAAAAAAGTGAACACATAACCAAAGAAGAATGGGCCACGAACCTATGAATTCGAGAATGATGATGCGAAGAAAGACGTAAACCCTCTCTTTAGGCTATGATCATAGCTCTAATCTGGCCGAGAAATCGTTGTCCTCGATGGAAATGTAGAAAGCAGCGACGCTACTGATCTCTGTCTCTAATCTCTCTAGTAGTGAAGTCGCAAAAAAAATCCGAAGAAAGACACCTAGTTGGTAGCGAATTTGTTTCTATTTCCTAAAATACACACACATGTAGTGAAAGCAAGTAGAATGTGACAGAGTATTTAGATAAAACCTAGCAAACTCGACCTTATAGTTTTGACGTTTTAATGGTTCAGCCCAGTTTAGAACTTGTAACCAGCCGGGTAGACCATTACACCATGTTTGATTGTTCCTTCGATATTGAGTTCCTCCTCCTCCGCACAACTTCTAAACTCATCGTTAGGGTCTTATTAGTTTTGTTCCTACAACGAATCACACCCAGTTTCACTAATCTTAATGGAAAAATCCAATAATTCAGTATTTGAGAAAAAATGATAATAAAAACAAAGATTAGAACATGGGTGTGTAAGTTGTAGTTTGCTTAAAAAGCACAACTTTTTAACAATTTATGAAATTGAAATATGAAGGATATACATTCTTAAGAACCCTAATTCCAATCGAACAAAAAGCATCAACAGCTTACCGATACCGGCCGAAACCACAACTGATCAGATTTATATGTTGTGGAACCCTATCTGTCGCCCTTTCGTCGTTGCGTTAAACCACAAACACCATAAGACCACCACTGAAGAAACCCTAAATCAAACCATGTCGTTGTCATCGTTCCACTTCAGGCCACCACTACCATCATTATATTCCTCATAGCCGATGAAACTGTCAAAATTTTAGAAAAAAATGAGGTGATGAAAAGAAGAAAAAGTATAAAATCAATATCGACTTACCTGGAAATGAATCAACTTTATTTTAGGATGCTTTATCAGGCCATTCAAGCACAATCGATACCTTCAACTTGGAATGAACATAAATCTTTTCAAACAAATACACCATTCCAGTTGAATTATGAAACAAAACATGACCACTAAAGTTATTGCTAAAATCTACAACCAAATAAGTTGAATTAATCAATCAATTATTAAACTACAAATTACAATATCAAACAGCCACTTACACACTTTGGGGTGAAAAAATGCTCGTAAGGTATCACCCAATTCTCCTCCCAAGATAGCACCATGAACTACTCTAGAAAATAATCAAAAGAAGATTAAAAAAATATTGAAACCTAAGAAAGACGGGTAGAACATACATAAGCAAAATCAAAATTATATATTTTCACACATAATAAAAGAAAATTTTACCTCTTCTTTATTCAGGTGAGCTTGCCTGTGTTGCAGCTCTTTCTCTTTCTTCTGCAGTATAGTGCCCCAAAACAGTTGATTTTGTTAAACAGATAGACAAAACTAATCATTAGATAATGTTAAAAGAGCTTTTAGGTCAATAATGTTGATAACCTTTAAGATTTCAGGGTTATTCCATGGTCCTTTATCGGATAGAAAACAACCCCGTTTATCCGCACATGTCAGGTGCCACCAAAGAATTCTGGCAATTCACTGCACAAGATGTGGTTAGTATTTAACAATACCTTTTTCTTACATACGAATATGAGATTTAATATCATGATGAATTTATATATATAGCGATTTAACACTAACAATTTAGTATACTCTCCTACCATTATCAAATTAACATTTTGAAACTTGCAAAACACAAACAATTGTAGCAAGTACGAACTAATTAAGACTTATTACACTATCATTTAACACTAACAATTAACAATTAAGACTTAAAACACTGATAATTGAAAGACGAATGCTAGAACTTATAAAAAAAGGTAATGATATTAAGAAAATCGGTCATATATTGGTAAAAAAAAATCGGTCAATATCAACGATAATATCGGTACTGATATTCTGACCGATAATTTGCACCGATATCTCACCAGGGAACTAATAACCGATATATCACAAAATCAGCCCACGTATATGGGACGCTTCCGATGAGCGCGCCTCGTGCCATTTTGACACGTGCCCCATGCACGTCCGTCACCTCAGGTAGTCAGAAGCGAGGGGCCATGTTAAACAACTTCTTGATCTTCAGAAACCGGCTATGACCATCTCCAAAACGAACCGTCTTCATGTTCTTTCGCCTATCGGGACTGCCTAACGTCCGTCTCATTTCTTGTTTATCACGGTCCCACAACATAAGAACAACTTTCACAAAATCCCGCATCGAATCCACTACTTCCTTATCGGATGTCCGGTCTATGGCTTGAGCCCACTGGCTACAAATTATGAACACGGTTGGTGCACCTATTCGGCTAGGAGAAAAAGGAACCGGTCCATCGACGGTTTCTTCAGGTACATACAAAAGACATTTTAGAAGCCAGTTGTTTAAGGATGTCACGAACCCCTTTTGTGCTCCAAACCCGCACGAGAACCGAACAGTCCAGTTTAGAAGTTCATGTTCTAATTGTAATGTGGCTTCAAGACTATCATCAGAAAAGTGTTTGCTGGAAGCAATCGCGTCTAACCGCTTCAATGGCTCAACATTGACTACGATGGCACTCGAGCATTGAGCTCCACATCCTCGTTAACCTGTAGACCACAAATATTCAAAAAGCCTTTTTAAACAAATATTTAAACCCATTAAAAACATATATATATATATATATATATATATTTATCGACAGATAACAGGTTAACATTACCCTTGAATGAATTCATTTAGTTGTGGCCACAACTCTTCGTCTCTCAATTTATTTATCTGCTTAGAAATCTAATCAACAACTTGAATCACGATTCTAATCTTGGTCGAAAGACTTCTAACTAAAGTTCTTGTTGCATCAACTTTGTGCGGTTCTGCACCCTTTTCATCTAAACATTTTAGTTTCATATCCTTTTCATCATGAAGTAACCTCATTTTCTCCTCAACCTATGTCATATATAACCGTTTGCTAGTTACTTATAAGACAATGTACCTTAAAAACACAGTTAATATATCCCTAAATACGAACAAAACAACCTTAACATACCTTAACCTCCTCAAACAATTTCTTCTCCCATATATAGAGCTTATGCAAAGTCAAAAGATTTTTAGACCTCGTTCTTAACTCTACATCGACATCAGCAAGATCAGAGCTTTTAGAAGCTGCTGCTGCTAGTGACGGTAAAAATTTGTTCAACATTTTCGAAGAAACTGATTCATAGATACATATCATGATAAAAGTCAGCACTTTTGATGATTCTAAGTAAAATCTGTATGGAAGTAATACAATTTACAATAAAAATTGGACCTTGATAGGCTGCGTGTTTTCGGTTGTGTGGAACCTTTCCAACTTCAAGAATCTTTGCTAGTTTATTCCCAGATTTTGAAGCGCGATCGAATTGGATTTGAATTTCCTTTACAACTTCAGAATCGCTATGAAACTCATGAAGCGGGTTTTCACCTCTACGATTCAAACGCACTTTCATACGATTCAAACGGGTTCAAAAATCCTGTTTAAAAAGGTGACAGAGGACATAGAGAGAGTACGGTGATTTAGGGTTGAATCCATGAAGTGTGATGCGTATTTTTTAGTTAGAGAGTTAAAAACCCATCATCCAAGTTAGTCGATAGTTAGCTGCACAGCAGGGTATTTTAAAACCCATCTTGACTAAATCCCCAACCCATTTTGACTTATTTTCTTTTTTAAAGAGCCCCAAAATAACCCAAAATACTATGGTTGGGTTTTTGTTGCCACCGCTAGCTGTAATTGTGACGTTTTTCCCTTCTCTTTCAATCTGTGACCAGTAAATATAGTGAGCCAAATCCAATAAAATTAACAATAAACTTTGAGGAAAATTAAATCTGTTTTGTACAATAGGTGCTTCACTTCCTGTTATACACATCGGTCCTATCCAAAGTGTCACACCCTGACTTTTGCGGAAGCGTGATTATGGTGTGACTTGCTTAATACCATCGCATTCAATCATAACAACAACTATATGATAAAACTTAAGATGTTCATCCATTAAATAAGTTTTAAAAACATAATAACAACATCGTTCTAAACCATAGAATTCAAATTCGAGTACAAACCATGCAACTTGTTTAAGAATTCACAAAGACTCGACAAAAGACATTAAATATAACCAGGATTTGGGAGACGTGTCTCGTCCAGGATAAGACACACTGACCAAACCCTAAGATCATGGATGACATCTTTTATTCTCAAACTTTCTTGAAACATTCAAACGCCCGCCAGATCCATACTTAATTTCCTGAAATACATTATAGTTTGAAAACATCAAAAAAAGTTGAGCGAGTTCATGTGTGTGTTTGTGTGCACGAATAAACCTTTGTCATCACTGAAAGTATGAATGTATGTTTGTAGATCCTGGTATGAAAGCAACAAGGAAAACAAATCACCAATGGTTTGTAAGGCCATTGATATGTGTGAAGTGATGCAGGAAAACTCAAACCTAGCAAATTTGTCTCCGGAAATAAGACATAGTCACCACATGGGCCACCCTGGTCCGAATGGGTGTGGGCTCGCTACACCCAAATATATCTATCACTCATGTCCCTCGGTCCTACAAAGAGGATTAATGGCCTTAAGCGTCATACCCACCACTCACATGATCAAGCAGTACCCTAGCTTCTTAGCTAACCATACCACAAAAATGTTTGTAAACAGTTTGTAACATGTATTTCACCCCCGAAGTTATAAAACCAAAAACAGTTAAAAGAAAAGGGGGTCATGAACTCACAGTCTTGCGTCTTCAATCACAGTAACTCAAGCTTCTTCGGATAAAACACGACTACCTACAACGTGTTATGATCTATTAGACGAGCGGTTCGTGCCTTGACTTAGTATTAATGTCTTTGAGTTACGATTCTTTTGTGTCTTCGATATTATTCCAAGTTATATAATTATTTGTTAAAATAATTAATATTTTAACTTAAATTATATTTATTAAATTTTGGAATAATTGTTAAAACAATTATTTTAACTTAATACTTCTCAAGTATTTATACTTGTATATCCTTCCTAAGGATGGGTGCATTTGTATTCTTATACTTGTATATTTTTGCCATGTATTAGGGTCGTATTCCGGTGTGTATTTATACGTATGAGAATACATATTTTTATTGTATTCATTAAGTATTATTTTACTTAATTTCGTATTAACTTTCTGGAATACTATTTTTAATAAAAGTCCACCAATATATACTTCCAAAATATATATTGCAATAAATATTATTTATTTATAATTTTTCTTTTGACAAAAATATTTGTTTCCCTTATAAGTTCCAAAATTTAATATATTTTCAAGTCTAACTTGGAAAATATATATATAAACTCATTTTTCTTCAAAAATGACATACTTCATATTTATTTGAGAAAATATATTTTTCATTCCATAAGTGTTGTATTTCATGTTTGTGTAAGAAGATAATATATTTTCTAAAATTTCCAAGAAAAATATATGTTCATTCTTGCCAAAATAATATATTTTTCTCTTGTCAAAATATGATATATCCTTGTAGTATTTGTAAAAGTCATATTTTCATTTCCTTGTGTCCAAAATATTATTTACCAAAATATACTTTGTGAATAAATTTTCCAGAATATTTTTGTAAGTTATATTACGTGTCCGGTTTCACCAATATTTTGTGTAAATGAGTATACTTATTCGTTGGAATTTTGGTAATATTTTGGATGGTAAATCTTGGTATTTTTGTGAGTTATATTATTTCAAGTCCTAAAATAATATAACTAATATACAAAGTATACAAATAATCACACACATGTGACTTCTAATACATATTTCCCTAAATACATATTTAGTCATTTTTATTTATGAAAACCAACCTCCAATATTTATATTTTTTTGACAAAATTTATGGCAAAGTTTATGTAGGAGAATCATGGTTTAAAATACACTTGTAAATATTTGTTTAAAAATATTTTTCTAAGTGTTTATATTTTTAGAAAATTTTGCCATAGTTTCCCCTAAAAATGGAGGTTTCCATGCTTTTAAGCATATCATTTTCTTTTGTAAAAATCAACACAATCAATTCACAATCATCAACAAACAACCTTTACTTACCAATTTTTCCAAAAACAAGTAATAACTACTACTTCATGAACTTGAATATTTGTAAAAATTTGTAGTAACTTACTAGTGTTCTTAGTATGTCTTGTTACCCTTTAAAATATGATTAGTTCTTTAAAAACTTCATTTTTAATGAAGTTACATGTTTACAACTTCTTGTCACATTTTCTAAAAATGTTTCTTTATGAAATTTTCTTGTTTCACAAGTGTTTCTACACTTGTTTAACCACTAAAAGTGGAATTTGTTTTTGTAAGAACCAAGATTTAATAAAACTCATATTTTTAACTTGGTTTCTTTGAAAGACCATTCATAAATCTTTAGATCTACAAGTGTTACTACTCACTTTGATCATTATTTTTCAAGAAAACCATTTAGTCATTCAAGTTCATGATTCATGTGTGGATGATCCATCATCCTACCATATTTCTACTTTCTCATCTTGCTAGATTATGTTTTTAATCATGATCTAGCAAGATCTTATGATGATCAATATCATTTCTACAAACAATCAATGATCAACAAGCATAACAACTCATATTCATCAAGATTACTTCATTAAACATGCTTATGTTCAAGTTTACTTCTTGTGATCTTTAGTGTTCTTCAAGTTTTTTATTATGATTCTTCTTTAACCACTTAAAATAGAAGTAATATAGCAAGATCAAGACTCTTACCACTAGCACAAGGCTAGGGATGATCGAGTGTAGAAAACAAGTGGATAAAAGCAAATGAAAGAGGTTCTTGCACTTCCGAAAGCTCCTAGCTTCCTTGTATGATCTCTAGCACCTTTGTATATGCTTGATTTGTATGAGAAAGGATGAATGAAGGTGAGTGTGTGTGGGTTTGGGGTCGGCCGAGAGCAAGGGATAAGAGAAGGGGATATGTGTGTGTTTTCAATGTGTGTATGAATGAGCTTAAGTCTTACATGCTTACTTATAATCCATGTTCATAGTTTAACCCTTGTATATTATGTTTAGTAAAGCATCAACATATCTAATTTAATAATGAAATAAAATCAACAAGGTGGGTCCCTTGTTGGGCCGTAAGTAGGTGGGGGGGGGGGGGGTCTAGGTGTAGGCTTGAACTAAACAGTTAGTTATTAAGTTAAAATCCAAGTATTAGTTAGGATTTAGTTACTAGATATTTTTATGATGTGTTATGGTGTTCCGGGATCATAACTAGCTTGGAAATGGTAAAACAGTGCTTCTAGTGTAAATTGGATGTTTCGGGTAGTGTCCGGTTGTTCGGTTGGTTACCGGTTCTTTAAAGTGCTAAACTTTGCAGTTTAGTGTGCTTTATGTACCTTTTTGTGACACTCTTGATTCCCGACACTTAGGAAAGCATTCAGGACCATTTAACCATATTTCTGCATACAATTAGATTGTTAAAATGCTGATTTTTGCTGAATTCAGCACTTTGGGTGAGTTTTAAGCCCTTTCCGGCACTTAAACTATCACTAGAAAGACAGTTTTGTGATCCTTACTTTCCTACACACTACACTAGTGTAATACTTGGTTTCTGGCTCATTCTGTGTCTCAATGCACTATCTGTCTATGTGCTGAGTTATGTCAGCATTTTCCTGATTTATCAGATAATTGTGCTAACTATACTTAATGCATCATTTGAGGTAATAAAGCTTTCATGCAATATTGGTATGACATTAAACAATGTATGATGCACATGTATGTATATGGCAGTAATCAGAAAGTAGTTAATTGCAATTTCAGCACAATCATTAAGCACTAATCATGGTTAGTTAATTGTACGGATACCTGAATTTTTTGACAGTTGTCACATTCTCCCACTGTTAAGAAAATTTCGTCCTCGAAATTTATACCACCTTAACTCCTTAGGGTTACGTCCTGCATGTATGGATATGAATAACACCACAGTAACTAACCACAACACCGAATCAAGACCGATTGAATCAGGTGAATCCAAGGACATCTTACTATATTAAGAATCTAATGGTTAAAAGGTATGTCTCTCAGAATTTGACGTCAAGGGATACGAGATGTATAGATGTAACATCTGGTGCCACTTATTTCACAGGGGTCCAATAAAAGAGGAGTTCTGACCAATAGAATTTCAATGGATCGTTTACATTATGCAAATGAGTTTTAGAGGCAATAACATCCGCTAGATGAACTCAAAATCAGCAAGCTCAAATGTACAGTAACATGAAAATGATCCGTCAACTTTTGAACAAATGAATGAATAAAATTAGTGTGTTGACAGTATTGAATCGCAAGAATACACCGAATGGAATACAATCGAACTTGGTGTATCATTATCTTAATACATAGTTGCACTAAGAGTGTTTTAAAAGACAAGTTAAGCAAAAGTATGTGTAGTTGCGTGTGAAACAGTTGACCACAATTAGCACGAGCTACAAGTTCGTACCGACACCACAAGGTGTCGTAATGACATAATTCAATAATAGTGGTGACTGAACAAGTTCACCGTGTTTGAAATCAAATGAAAGTGTACTGAAACAATCTGAAGATTTGGTTTACACAATGTCATAGAGTTTTCAATTGAATACGGAACATCAAAGAACTACTGTTTTCGATTAAAGATGAACAAGTAACAAATTCCACAAGGCATTCGATTGATAATGAAAGAATCGTTAGGAGGTACACTGGAATATAAAATGAATTTATGTACCATTGTCTTAACACACGATAGTGTTAGGACTGCTTTAATTATGTTAAAACAAAACGGATTTAGAGCAAGTCAATAGATAAACAATTAAATCCGTGTATGAGATGTGTAAATGAGATTAGCGCAAGTTTCAACTTAGCGAACGCATCACCACAAGGTGTCGAGATTAATGAACGATTTACTGGAGTTGTAGACCCAACAAGTCTACTATGACTCGGAAACAAGAGAACATTTGTGAGAATAAACTTGAATATGATGCCCTCAATACATCATATGGTATTTTGAATTGAATATGCGAAATGGACAAGTTCAAGCAATTGAACTTGGTTTCAGCGTAACCCGTCAATAAGTACATGTATCGACAAAGGAATTTCGGCATGGTTACAATGATAAACCATGTATGAAATGAAATTTCAAGAAAGTGTGTTGACTTGATAGCAAAGGAGCCAACAATTACAATAAGATAGGTCATTCGAATCACAATTCAATAATTAGATTTAACGAAATGATATTTGAACTTTGATGAAGCACTCGTTCGAAACGAAACCACATGCATAACAAACGGTGCACGCGTAACATATGAATTTCCAAGAAATGAAACAATGAGTATTCGCTATAATGAAGAAATGATCAAGTATCGAGACAAAGGAGTGTTTGCTTTAATGAAGAAAATCGTTGTGATGCAACTACCATTAAGAGGAGTAGAGATGTAACAATCTACTGGCTAGATGCAAAAGTGGAAATTTCAATAAAAGAAATTCAAGTACTTTATCCGTTCGGTTAACTGAAATAGCATATATGTCAGAATAATGAGGTTTGCTTGAGCTAACGGACGTAGTTCCTAAGTGATGACCTCTAATGTGTTTTGACATGGGTTCCCGAAGGTCCTAAGTACATGTCTCCTAGATTCTCCAAGTTTTGTATTCTGTGTAAAAATGTTTTGTGCATCGTATGTAAAACATAACGCTAGCGCATGTCTGAAATCAGCTTGTTGACTCCCTGTTCTTTGGCATACTTTCTCCCTGAATCTGCAGCTGTGATACCCTGATCGACAATCGATCTTAGAGTAGTAACTTGATCCCTGAAGTTGCGCTGACCACTCTTGCGTTTCTGAAGGTGTAAGTCGTTAAGGTGTCTTGGTTACAAGCGCGACGCCTGGAACCTCGTCAATTGTGGAACTTGACTCATTGTTGAGGGGGTAATCCTGGCAAGTCTTCGGGGAAGACTTCAGGGTATTCCCTTACCACGGGGATATCTTTGTGCTTTGGTTCTTCGGCCTCTTTGTCCACGGCATGAGTTAAGAAGGCAATACACCTTTTACGCAAAACTTCCGTGCCTTCACACAATTGGCAATCTGTAGGGGCGCATCCTGTTTATCCTCACGAATTGTGATCGTCTCTTCATTTACCATCGGGGTTCGGATAGTCTTCTCCTGGCACGCAATCTCTGCACGAGCACTTGGCAACTGATCCCTTCCAACTAGTACATCGAAGCTCCCAACTCATCTGGCAGAAGAACTATCGTAACTCACGTTCTCCAAGCTCTATCACCTGGCTTCTAATTACTTCGTTGGCTTCTACTAGCCTCCCATTAGCTAGTTCTATCGAGCACAGGATTTCTAACTTATTTGCTACTATACCAAGTATACTCTTAAGCCTAGAGGTATGATGCTATAGTCGTCACTAGTATTAAACAACACAGATGCCAAGTATTGGTTGATAGGGAACGTACCAGTCACCACTTCTGGATCCTGGCATGCTCCACGAGCTCCAATGTTATACGATCTTCCATGGTCTTGGTTGCCGTCATCATTTACTCCTTGTCTGCGATCCTTCGCCCAACAAGCATCCTTGTTGTGTCCTTCCTTTCTGCACTTACCGCACCTGGGCCTCAGACATCGACCTTCATGGTGATACTTGCACTTATCACATTTCGGCTTAGTTCCCAAGTAACCCTTCCCACTGGCCCGATTGTCTCCAGAGTAATCCTTCCTGGGATGTCCTATGCTACCATGGTTAAAGCAATCTTGACCTAGCTCTTGGTCAGTGCCATTTCCGCCTTGATATTTGTTGTTGTCGTTGTTTCCTTTGCGATTTTCGCTACCACCTTGACCTTCTCTTCCATATCCAACTCCATACCAACACGTCTCCTTAAGGTGACCAATTTTCCCACAAGTTTCACATTTCCTATACCTACATCGCCCCATATGATGAAGTAGACAGTTGTCGCACTTAGGGAGGATAACCATGTACTCTTTTCCCTTGTTGGCCTTGTTGTTGTTGTTCGCCCGATCACCATCTTGGAAATCAGTGGGCTTCCTTTTGTTCTTTCCAGATGACTCCACCCGAGTTTCCTTCTTCTCGTCAGGGGTCAAAAGTTTTTCCAATCTAAGCGCTTCCTTAGCGAGCGCCAAACTCATGATACTCGCAGCGATAGTTGTTGGTGGAGTTGATGCCGTCATCAAGCTCAGGACTTGAGGTGCCAGTCCCCAGATGAATTGCTCCATCCTTTTCAACTCTGGTTCCACCAGGTATGGAACAACTCGCGATAAATCATGAAGTCTCTGTACATATTCCGCCACCTTTGAACCTTCCATCTTTAGCCTCCATAATTCAAATTCCAGGATCTCCATCTGAGAACAATACTCCCTACGCATCATTTCTTTCAGCTCATCCCATGTTAAAGCATTCGTAGCAGCCTCGCCCATTATCTGAACCCGAAGGTTCCACCATAACAGAGCCTCATCTTGAAACAATCCAGAAACGTATGGGGCTTGTTGCTCTGGCGTACATCCACTCATTCGCAAAACAGAATCCATATTCTCGACCCATTTCACAAAAGTTATGGCACCTCCAGTGCCATCAAAGTTCTGAGGCTTGCAGTCCAAAAACTGCTTGTAGGTACAACCTGTACCAAGCAATCATCATCACGGAAAGCATTAGCAAAGCACACTTGGAATTGTCCAAACGTATTGTAATGTGTCTTAGGTGACTTAAACATTACCGTTAGGCGGGTTATTCCCTGAGGTACTTTCGCTGTGTTTGTAGCGAAGAACCTCGTGCCGAGCTATAGCCTGTGAGACGTGCGCTTGCCATTCTACCTTGGTCAGCCGAATGATCTCTTGGTGAGACATCTTCTAAGAAGAAGTTCGGATTGGTCAGGTCTATTTTGTTCAGGGAGTATATATAGTTGTTTAGAGGTCTTATATACATATACACATTAAGTCATCATCTCAAGCAATCAGACAATAGCACCATCATAGCATAATCAAGTAAATGGGGACATGTTTCATAAGGATATAACAGACAAGTATGTTGTTGATTTATACACTTAATGAGAACTTGACGATAGGGCTTTCATTAATCATTGACCACAAAGTACCGTTGCGTGTTTTACAAAGTGCATCATATCAAAAGGGAACACAGGGTCACACTACCCTTGTCCAACACGTCTACCAATCTACAAAGGTCATACAATCAAATGGTGGTCTCCAAAAGGCTTCACAAGCTCAGCTCAATGGTGGTGCTCTCATCACAGGTAATGCATCTGCATAAAACCAAAAACCTATTGTACTGATGGCGGAGGAGGAGGAGGGAGGAAAATCAAACTGAGAACATGTGCGAGCTCCTCCTCGAGCTTGTGCACATGACGAAGCAAGTAACGAACCTGCTGCTCGATGGTGAGGAATCGAGCATCAAACTCTGGAAAAGGAGTAAGAGGAGCGGGTGGACATACAAACGGAGGCGGTGATGAGCTAGGGGGAACGGAAGCATGCTGACAAGGACGTGGTAAAGGACGCGGTATCGACTCAAGCTCCAAGACTCTGCGACTCATAACTTCAAATCGAAGCTGAAGCGAATAAAGTAACTCATCCTGTGTATAGCCAATAAAATGCGAAGGATGGTAGGGGTCTGAGGTCGGCATGGAATATGGCGGGGACCCTCTGAATGGCTCATCAGTTGGTGGAGAAGTAAAAGGAGCAAAAGGTGCAGACTGGGGAATGTGTGAATAAGCTGTTGAAATGTGGAGGTCCAGGCTAGTCTGCTGGCCTGAAGTGCCTTCCCCTGGACGGGGTGCGGGTATGTTCTGCAAGAAATCAATAGGTAAATCGACACCATGGACATCAGATTCCACAGTATGAGAAGGAGCAACATCGGTGGGTGCAGGTGCAAGTGGAGGAACAAATGTCTCAACAACAGGAGGATCAACGGTTGCAGGAACTGGATCAGGTATGAGGGGTGCAATGTTAGGTATGCCAAATGGAATAGGGTCATGGCCAGGCAAAGGCTCAGGTGTATGTATCGTCTCAGGATCAGCTGGTGCATCAACAGGAATAAAATCAGGCTCAAGTCCAGGCTCAAAGTCATGTGGAGGGGATGGTGCAGCTGACATAGCTGTATCATCGTCAGTATCAGTGGGGTAACATCGCAGTCCAACTGCCTGTAAAGCGGATGAAGACACAGACTCAAAGGAATTGGGGACAGAATGTAAACTAGAGTCAGAAGAAATCTCGATAACAGGAATCCCCAGAAGTGGAATAGCAACAACGTCCTCATCGAGCTCTCCATCACCATGAGAGTCATCAGGGGGACCATCAACAAAAAGATCATGGTCTTCGTCAAACAAGTCATCAAAAGGCAGATCCTCAAAAGGAAAGGCCGCGTGAGGAATAGGGGCGAGGATCGGTGCCACGACATGCTCACCATCGGGATGATCGATGATATGATGATCATGGACTGGAATGGGAGCAGAAAAAAGATCCTCGTCTGGAATGCCATCAGCAAGTGGTAAGTCATCTCCAAAGCCAGGCAACGCGAATGGCTGCAAATCGTCGTCGTCGTCGGACATCATCTCCGGGTCACTCTCTGAATCTGATGTGAAGATCTCTCACTCTGGCATAACCTCATCGTCGGGGGCTACTGCCATGGGGTCAGGGTCGCCAGGCAATCCACTATCGGATGACGACATAGTGTCTGTAACAAAACATTCACAATATATGCACACTTATTATCTACCAACATTAAGTATGTAAGCAAAGTTGATCTGTTATGAAATCATGTATCATTCCTAATCTCCCAGACTAAAACTACCCAGTTTCCCAGACTAAATCACCTAGTCTCCCAGACTAAATGACCTAGTCTCCCAGACTAAACCATCTAGTCTCCCAGACTAAACCACCCAGTCTCCCAGACTAAACCACCCAGTCTCCCAGACTGAACCACCCAGTCTCTCAGACTGAACCTCCCAGTCTCTCAGACTGAACCACCCAGTCTCTCAGACTGAACCACCCAGTCTCTCAGACTGAACCACCCAGTCTCTCAGACTGAACCACCCAGTCTCTCAGACTGAACCACCCAGTCTCTCAGACTGAACCACCCAGTCTCTCAGACTGAACCACCCAGTCTCTCAGACTGAACCATAAACATAAACCTTGAAATGTGTTTCGTGTCTTTGTGTTTGTAAAAATGTTTGTTTTCCTAGATCTGGGCTTTTCGTGTATGCAATGAAAACATGTAGTGAAAATATTTTCGTGAGAGCCCTAATGATTGTAGTCTAGACATGAGAAGGAATCCTAGTTCCCTACAATCGAAGCTCTGATACCAAACTGTCACACCCTGACTTTTGCGGAAGCGTGATTATGGTGTGACTTGCTTAATACCATTGCATTCAATCATAACAACAACTATATGATAAAACTAAAGATGTTCATCCATTAAATAAGTTGTAAAAACATAATAACAACATCGTTCTAAACCATAGAATTCAAATTCGAGTACAAACCATGCAACTTGTTTAAGAATTCATAAAGACTCGATAAAAGACATTAAATATAACCAGGATTTGGGAGACGTGTCTCGCCCAGGATAAGACACACTGACCAAACCCTAAGATCATGGATGACATCTTTTATTCTCAACCTTTCTTGAAACATTCAAACGCCCGCCAGATCCATACTTAATTTCCTGAAATACATGTAGTTTGAAAACATCAACAAAAGTTGAGCGAGTTCATGTGTGTGTTTGTGTGCACGAATAAACCTTTGTCATCACTGAAAGTATGAATGTATGTTTGTAGATCCTGGTATGAAAGCAACAAGGAAAACAAATCACCAATGGTTTGCAAGGCCATTAATATGTGTGAAGTGATGCAGGAAAACTCAAACCTAGCAAATTTATCTCCGGGAATAAGACATAGTCACCACATGGGCCACCCTGGTCCGCATGGGTGTGGGCTCGCTACACCCAAATAGATCTATCACTTATGTCCCTCGGTCCTACAAAGAGGATTAATGGCCTTAAGCGTCATACCCACCACTCACATGATCAAGCAGTACCCTAGCTTCCTTAGCTAACCATACCACAAAAATGTTTGTAAACAGTTTGTAACATTTATTTCAGCCCCGAAGTTATAAAACCAAAAACAGTTAAAAGAAAAGGGGGTCATGAACTCACAGTCTTGCGTCTTCAATCACCGTAACTCAAGCTTCTTCGGATAAAACACGACTACCTACAACGTGCTATAATCTATTAGACGAGTGGTTCGTGCCTTGACTTAGTATTAATGTCTTTGAGTTACGATTCTTTTGTGTCTTCGATATTATACCAAGTTATATAATTATTTGTTAAAATAATTAATATTTTAACTTAAATTATATTTATTAAATTTTGTAATAATTGTTAAAACAATTATTTTAACTTAATACTTCCCAAATATTTATACTTGTATATCCTTCCCAAGGATGGGTGCATTTGTATTTGTATTCTTATACTTGTATATTTTTGCCATGTATTAGGGTCGTATTCCGGTGTGTATTTATACGTATGAGAATACATATTTTTATTGTATGCATTAAGTATTCTTTTACTTAATTTCGTATTAATTTTCCGGAATACTATTTTTAATAAAAGTCCACCAATATATACTTCCAAAATATATATTGCAATAAATATTATTTAGAAAAATTATTTATAATTTTTCTTTTGACAAAAATATTTGTATTCTCTTATAAGTTCCAAAATTTAATATATTTTCAAGTCTAACTTTGAAAATATATATATAAACTCATTTTTCTTCAAAAATGACATACTTCATATTTATTTGAGAAAATATATCTTTCACTCCATAAGTGTTGTATTTCATGTTTGTGTAAGAAGATAATATATTTTCTAAAATTTCCAAGAAAAATATATGTTCATTCTTGCCAAAATAATATATTTTTCTCTTGTCAAAATATGCTATATCCTTGTAGTATTTGTAAAAGTCATATTTTCATTTCCTTGTGTCCAAAATATTATTTACCAAAATATACTTTGTGAATAAATTTTTCGGAATATTTTTGTATGTTATATTCCTTGTTCGGTTTCACCAATATTTTGTGTAAATGAGTATACTTATTCGTTGGAATTTTGGTAATATTTTGGATGGGAATTCTTGGTATTTTTGTGAGTTATATTATTTCAAGTCCTAAAATAATATAACTAATACACAAAGTATACAAATAATCACACACATGTGACTTCTAATACATATTTCCCTAAATACATATTTAGTCATTTTTATTTATGAAAATCAACCTCCAATATTTATATTTTTGTGACAAAATTTATGGCAAAGTTTATGTAGGAGACTCATGGTTTAAAATAAACTTGTAAATATTTGTTTAAAAATATTTTTCTAAGTGTTTATATTTTTAGAAAATTTTGCCATAGTTTCCCCTAAAAATGAAGGTTTCTATGCTTTCAAGCATATCAATTTCTTTTGTAAAAATCAACACAATCAATTGACAATCATCAACAAACAACCTTTACTTACCAATTTTGCCAAAAACAAGTAATAACTACTACTTCATGAACTTGAATATTTGTAAAAATTTGTAGTAACTTACTAGTGTTCTTAGTAAGTTTTGTTACCCTTTAAAATGTGATTAGTTCTTTAAAAAATTCATTTTTAAAGAAGTTAGATGTTTACAACTTCTTGTCACATTTTCTAAAAATGTTTCTTTATGAAATTTTCTTGTTTCACAAGTGTTTCTACACTTGTTTAACCACTAAAAATGGAATTTGTTTTTGTAAGAACAAAGATTTAATAAAACTCATATTTTTAACTTGTTTTCTTTGAAAGACCATTCATAAATCTTTAGATCTACAAGTGTTACTACTCACTTTGATCATTATTTTTCCAGAAAACCATTTAGTCATTCAAGTTCATGATTCATGTGTGGATGATCCATCATCCTACCATATTTCTACTTTCTCATCTTGCTAGATTATGTTTTTAATCATGATCTAGCAAGATCTTATGATGATCAACATCATTTCTACAAACAATCAATGATCAACAAGCATAACAACTCATATTCATCAAGATTACTTCATTAAACATGCTTATGTTCAAGTTTACTTCTTGTGATCTTTAGTGTTCTTCAAGTTTTTTATTATGATTCTTCTTTAACCACTTAAAATAGAAGTAATATAGCAAGATCAAGACTCTTACCACTAGCACAAGGCTAGGGATGATCAAGTGTAGAAAACAAGTGGATAAAAGCAAATGAAAGAGGTTCTTGCACTTCCGAAAGCTCCTAGCTTCCTTGTGTGATCTCTAGCACCTTTGTATATGCTTGATTTGTATGAGAAAGGATGAATGAAGGTGAGTGTGTGTGGGTTTGGGGTCGGCCGAGAGCAAGGGAGAAGAGAAGGGGATATGTGTGTGTTTTCAATGTGTGTATGAATGAGCTTAAGTCTTACATGCTTACTTATAATCAATGTTCATAGTTTAACCCTTGTATATTATGTTTAGTAAAGCATCAACATATCTAATTTAATAATGAAATAAAATCAACAAGGTGGGTCCCTTGTTAGGCCGTAAGTAGGTGGGGGGGGGGGTCTAGGTGTAGGCTTGAACTAAATAGTTAGTTATTAAGTTAAAATCTAAGTATTAGTTAGGATTTAGTTACTAGATATTTTTATGATGTGTTATGGTGTTCCGGGATCATAACTAGCTTGGAAATGGTAAAACAGTGCTTCTAGTGTAAATTGGATGTTTAGGGTAGTGTCCGGTTGTTCGGTTGGTTACCGGTTCGTTAAAGTGCTAAATTTTGCAGTTTAGTGTGCTTTATGTACCTTTTTGTGACACTCTTGATTCCCGACACTTAGGAAAGCATTCAGGACCATTTAACCATATTTTTGCATAAAATTAGATTGTTAAAATGCTGATTTTTGCTGAATTTTGCTGAATTCAGCACTTTGGGTGAGTTTTAGGCACTTTCCGGCACTTAAACTATCACTAGAAAGACAGTTTTGTGATCCTTACTTTCCTACACACTACACTAGTGTAATACTTGGTTTCTGGCTCATTCTGTGTCTCAATGCACTATCTGTCTATGTGCTGAGTTCTGTCAGCATTTTCCTGATTTATCAGATAACTGTGCTAACTGTATTTAATGCATCATTTGAGGCAATAAAGCTTTCATGCAATATTGGTATGACATTAAACAATGTATGATGCACATGTATGTATATGACAGTAATCACAAAGCAGTTAATTGCAAATTCAACACATTCATTAAGCACTAATCATGGTTAATTAATTATACGGATACCTGAATTTTTTTACAGTTGTCACACAAAGCATTAATGCTGATGCTATAACCATACCTAAAAATCACAGTAAACAAATGATTTAAAACCTAAACACACAACCAGAAATCACAATTATAAAACAAATCAATAACTTAACAACTTATTTAATCAAATCTTCACTTCATACAATAAATCTAAATATAAACAATTATCCCTAAATTCAATGTTCCAGTTTAAAATCCATTCAATCGTTACACAGTAAACATCAACAATGATCATTGATCAAGCAAGTGAATTACATACCGAGATGAAGAACATAATGCAAAAATCTATATACCCGTTTATTGCAGATTTGTAGTTAGCATTTCATAATTTTATTCATCATCTAGGTTTCCACACACAATCGTAGACAATTGGATGTTGAAAATGGAAAATTCATAGTGGTTACAAAATTAGGGTTTATATGGATGTTCACAAAACGAAGATGAGAAACATCGTACGTTGAATTAAAGACTAAAGATGATAAAGACTATACCTTGACATGAAGAAATTGGAGTTTGATTCGGAAAAGATTGTACGTAGCCGCCGATTAGAAGGATAAAGGGTTGGATTCAAATGAAGAGGTTAGGGCTTTTGTGTGAATCGATTAAATAATGGTTGTTACTTGAAGATAAAGGTCAGTGATTTGAAGGAGATGTCATAGTTCACCGAGAGTAATAGAAAGATGATGAAGTAGAACAACAAAGGGGAAGGAAGGTTTCAGGGCACGAAGAGAAGCGGCGGTGAAAGACGAAGGAAGAGGAGGCTAGGGTTTAGAACAGGGATTAAAAAAGGAGCGTGATTTAGAAGGTATTTATATCCGGGTCAAAACCCGGATCCCGTGTCTGCCCATATCAAAGAAAAAAAGACCCGATTTTTTCCCTCCCAAACCCACATTTAGATGGCCTTATAGCTCGACACATCAGTCAAATTATTTACGTTTATTATATATAATAGATGCATTAGGCCCAAATAAATACGTTTATTTCAAAACTAAACCAGTTTTCATTAAAGGAGACAAAAGTAAATATTGTTTAGCAAAAGAAAAAGGCCCAGTTTCAAAGGCCATTTCGCATTAATTTTCAGCTATTACAACACAACAACAACCATCGACCTAACATCATTATTCAGCGGCCTAAAGCCCCTAAAATACAGTCGCAATCATCGTTCCCACTTCCCATCACAACCTGCTTTCAATTTCTAGGCTATCCGCTATTACTAGACGAAAAAAGTAACCGTAATCACCAATGGCGACGGGTCCATCAGGATTGAAGGAGAGTTTATGGGTGAAATTAAGGCCCCCACTTCGTAGTTCGCTTAGGATCTCCAAAATGTTGGAACGACCCTGCTCAAACTCACTGTCATGTCCCACAAATCACCAATCCCATGCACCTACCCCATACATTATTTTTCGCATGCATTTTTGAACTTCCTCACCTCCTATACCAACCTCACTGACTCACTTTATTGTCCAACCTGCTACTTGGCCATTTCCTCAATCATTCATCCTAGTTTATCTCAAACAACCTTCTAGCATGTCGCCCGTCCCCAACTCTATTATTCGTTCTAACTTTACATCCCTTGTAGCTCTTTTACACCCTATGACTACCCGCTTAAAAGCCAGCATTTTCAAATCGAAACACTTTGCTGTGACAACCACGGCAAAACCAGGTAAACCTTAATTGAGCGTAAAACCCTAATTGTATGTTCAATTTACACGATTCGTGAAACGATAACAAACATGACTCAGATGAATCTGAGGGTATGTTATGAGTAGTACATGATCAGTAATGACAAACAGTGCGAGCAGGACGCCTCAGTGTATTAAAAACAGGTTAAACGGAGGATTTCCGTTTAATAGTGCGCAAACCGTACAATCACAATTCAAACACAAATGATAGTGTCGTAGATGATTCTAAGGGCACGGAAATACTTGAATATGATATTTAGACCATAATGTAAGATTTGAGGCCTTATCAGGTAGTTGGCACGTTAAACGAAGCAGCTTCCGATTAGCAGAACACCTTTGATTTTAACGCAACCGAAAACGACCAAACATGCAACGAACAGTCAATCAAGCCAAAAAACACTTATTTAGCATAAATATAAGTTGTTCTAAGTCAAAATATCAAAGTGTATGGGTTTCGTTGTCGGTGGGTTCGGTTTTCAAAAACGTGAAAAACCACGCGAAAAAGAGCCAGTTTGGCAGACCAGGACGCGTTTAAGACCCGATAACGAACCTGAATGTTAAAATACATTTAATACTCATCCCCTTATGGTCAAACCCGCCTTTGACTTGGTCAAAGGTTTTAGAAGCCCCTCCCCATGTGTTGATCGCAAATATAATGCCATTCTTTGACTTTTTGTTGCATTTTATCAAACCTAAACCTTTCCACAAACTTCTATATCCTCTCTAATTATTGAATCCACGAAAATACAACAGAATCTATCAACAACAATTTCTATGTGTTTTCATATCCTTTTTATGCTTAAAACATGATTTTGGAAAAAAAGAAATCATTTAATCCAAAACCCTTGATGTTGTTGATGATTCAAGGGTTGTTCAAACTAAATATAGGTGGGATAAGATTACACATAATGTTTGGTGATGCCAAACATCGGATTATGATACCAAAACACAAAGTATTCGACAAGAAACGAACATAACAAACACTAATCGAAAAAGAACAGATCTGAGGCTTGATTGACATGGGTTTTTGCATATTTGTGCTGTTTATGGTGTATAGGTACTGAACATAAGCTTAGCTCACTTCTGGACACACAAGTAGAAACGCAAGTTTCGCTAGGTATGATTTCCCAAAATCGAAATTAGAGCATAGAGATTTACATATAGCATAACTTTGTCCATGAGTGTTCATTGAACTTGAAATTTGGCAAGCTGATCATACATGGTGAAAATAAGACTCTTTTAAAACTTTAGAATTTTTTTAATTTTTGGTGATTTTTGGTGACTTTTTAACTTTTTAATAGAATAAATTCGGGAAAAAAAATACTAAACGAGCTCAATGAATCACCAAAAATTACAAGGATGTTGAGTTTAATATGGAAAACATTCTAGAAAAGTTTGGGAACCATTGACTGAGTTTGAGTTTGGTTTTAAAAAAACAAATAGAAATAAGCGGGCCCCACCCCATCCCACCCTTCTTCTTCTTCTTCTTCCCCATTCACTCTTTAAAGCCACCCACCACCACCATATCTCCACTACCCACAACAATATTGGTTCACCGTATGTGGTTTGATGATCGTAAAATTCCTAAATTCACTACTTTCAAAAATAATTTCCTCAACAATTCGCTTAATGTAACAACCCGCACGTTCGTGCGTTGTTACTAATCGCTACACTCGTTACGCCTAGCAACAGAGATTCATATCATAATGTAACTGTGTCGCATACTACATTATTATAACGCTATTTTCGCATAATACATTAACGCAAACATTAGAGCTAACAATGACTTTACAAGTGCGTACTACCCCACCGACCGTCGTGACGATGATGGCAATACGAGTGGGTGGTACCCCGTTGATCATTGTAGCATAACACGTCTCATCGCACATACTAACACTCACGATGACGTTGAGTGATGACCTATTCTACCCTCCTCGATAGCCGTGATGTGTCGCAAGTAACGCAAACTCGAAACGAAACCCGACTATCGCAACGCAAAATGGGGAATGTAAATACGTATGTACGACCTTTTGTGATTAATTATAATACATATATATATACATGAAAATGTGTAACTAAATCTATCGCAACGCTCATCGAAACACCGAAACACAACTCGCCGGATGCCACCGATCGACTGACCGATCGATCGATCGGATGGCCATCCGATCGGACTACCATCCGATCGGATTGCCACCTGATCGAGGTGTCGCTTGATCGGAAAGCCGTCTGATCCGATGAACTACATCACCTCCACTCCCCTTCACCTATA
The DNA here is from genome assembly GCA_030545235.1 of Helianthus tuberosus. NCBI lineage: Eukaryota > Viridiplantae > Streptophyta > Magnoliopsida > Asterales > Asteraceae > Helianthus > Helianthus tuberosus. The sequence continues at coordinate 18,815,627 of CM060410.1, forward strand.
AATAGCACTTGTCACATCACCTGAACAGTGATGTGACAGCTCTCACTCGACCAGCACGCTCTTGGACCCTTTTCTCTCGATTTCTCGTGATTCTTGTAAGTTTCCGACCTAAATCTTGTACTTCTATAATCTACACGCACTTCTTCATCTTTTTCACCATCAGATCTCACTTTTCCACCGCTAGATCTTCGGATTTGAGCCTTTCTAAGGTGATGTCATCATGGAGTTCTTAGGAATAATGAAGTGTGACCTCATCTCATCAAGAACAGTCCAGATCTGATAGATTCCACGGTGTATAAACACTAATCTCACCTAAAATCTAAGCCGAATCTAAGTTTTCTAAGCTTTTCTTCCAACTTTCTTAACTTTTTACTCAAAACCGGTAGCAACAGAGCTCGTACAGACCTTCTACTCTGTCTCTAGTGAAGTATCGGTTTGAGAACTGGTCCCTATCAATGAGATGACCGGCTTATCGTGTTGAACACGAATAACCGTCAAGAACAGTTAACTGATCGGACGGGGTGATTCCCATCCGATCCAATGAATTGGACTCGGTGGAGTTTCCATTGTTTAGCTTGTAGTCATACCGTCTCGATCAAATCGCAGAAAGTTAACAAATTAAACAAGTTGTGAAATGATCAGGCTGCGGGACGGATTGCCGTCCGATCGGATTACCGCCCGATCGGACGGCCACCCGATCGACCCGCAATCCGATCGGATTGCACTTGGTATCAAGACTTAAAAAATTTTCAAACATTCAAGGATCTGAACGACGAACGGATTGCCGTCCGATCGAACGACCATCCAATCGGCTGACTTTGGATCCTCAACACTTAAACGTTTTACAAATCTTCATTGCACATCAGTTCCAACGGATTGTCACCCGATCGGACTACCACCCGATCGAGCGACCAGTCTGCTGTGAGCTTATCATCAACCAAAGTGTCTTGCCGATTGGATCACCGTCCGATCGAACAGCCACCCGATCGACCGACCGACCTGAAAGGTAGAGATACTTCTCTGTTTTCAAAATGCTACAACGAAAACTTCAAAAGGGCAACCATCATACACAAACACCTCATCACCAACCAAGGCGACAATCTAATCGAATGGTCATCCGATCGGATGACCATCCGAACGGATTGCCGCCCGATCGACTGGCCATCCGAACGGATTACCGCCTGATCGACTAGCCATCCGATCGGATTGCCATCCGATCGGATTACCATTCGACACTTGGTTCACTCGCCACCGTTTAACGCACTGTTCGATGCTTACGCTATCAAACTGTAACCAGGCTAATCTCAGACGTGCTCCCATCAATCCAATCAAGTTGTGTTTGCTTGCCAAACACCGACTGTGAGTATACTTGAACCCTTCTTGCTTTCGCACTTTTGGGTGTAACATACGTTGCTATCAAATCGAAATACATCAAATGCTTAAACTACTTATCACTTGCGAATGACTTACGTGCATAGTTATACGTGATGCTAGTTACATATGTGCTAGGACTTATACTCGCGACGTCCCACCATGACTAGTATAGTACTATTGCGCCCGACGGGGTCTAGTTTAGCAATCGCAATCACATCTCGAGGACTTAGCTGGTAGTATCAGTTTTGTGAGTATATATGTCGTGTATTACGTTTATGTATGTGGAAATTCGCAACTTTTATCTATTACACTATTACATATCAAACCTGTATACTCGCCAATACTTTTGTATTGACATTATTTTAACGTATGTTGCAGGTTTAGTCGCAATCTACATCAAATCAAGCTAGGAAGTCTAGAAACACACCTAAAATCTAGGTTGTCGGATTTGAATTGTTTGAGAGAACAGGAAATTCGTGACAGCTTATGTGATTGTAATTGTTTATTAGTATGGGATAATGAACGCATTAAATACTGTCGCAATATAGTTGCTATGGATTCTCTTGAGCAATCTGATTCGCCTAGTGCCGCGCCCCGATGATTCCGCCATCGGTTGGGGTGTGACAGATTGGTATCAGAGCCATAACTATAGGGAATTAGGCAAGACTCGACCTAGTCCGGGTCAATGTCTTAGAAACGACCTAGTCTATAGTCTAGGTACCTCCAGGCTGACTCGTGCGAACCCAATAGGATTTGCACGGGCCTACTTGATACTCTCGTTCGAATTCGCTAAAAGCTACTACTTCGCGTGAACACCGCATACTACAACTTCACGCGAAGAGCCTTTCCTAAGGCTGGAATGTTACTTGTCCTTTCCTAAGGCTAACACAATACACATGTTTTCGAAAATACTCGCGTAACACAACCGAGTGATCCAATCGAGAACAGGCGTGAAAACCAAGAACTCTCGATAAGATCGCTCACTCAGCGGAATTTTATAGCACGAGAACTTTCCGTTGAGCTAGGAGTGACATCCATATCTCAACGAAAGTTTCCATTTCGAAATCTAGTGGAACTCACGAATTTATTTGAAGAGCATAACCACAATTAGGAACGAAGTTGTTAAGCCAGGGGTGAAACCCGTATCTTAATGAACCGTTCCACTCCCTAAAATGGTTTTCGAAAAGCTCTCCTCAAGGACTCGACCATAACGATGACTCGAGCCACGCGATGACTAGGAGGATGAATGCCATGAGCTGCATCCCATTGGAAGCATGAGTCTTCTAGGGCAACGCACGTGCACAAACTTGTTGGGTATAGTTGGGTTACCTTGGGTAGTCGACGCCTAAACACCCGAGGCACTCTATTTATTTTTCTAGCTTACGACTCGCCGATTATACGCTTATCAGAATCTATTTACGCTTATGTGTTTACACTTTTTAACTTTACGCTTTATCGATTTTCGCTCCCTGCTTTTGCAACCGCACAACCCGCACAGCCATCGCAATCTAAAACGAAAACCGAACGTTCGCAACAAAACTAATGTCTAATTCCTCGCTTTCGCTTTCTCTTTCTCCCCTCAACGCGTCCTCGCGCATTATATCCCGACGTGTATATGGGTAAGCATAAACTACAACTAATTATATATATACACAAGCAAATCAATTGTGTTAGAACCTAGGAATTTCGTGTCTCCTATGTGGCTCCTAAGTGAAGTCTATTATATTACTCGCAAAAAGTTTTGATCGCGCTCAATCGCATCGCAAACTCAAAAATCATTATGATCGAATCTTACTCCAAATCTCTCTCTGTCTAGATGCCTTCCAACGACTCTACCTCGAGACGAAAAGCTAGGAGAAGAGCCAAACGAAGCGCCGAGAAGAGGATTGCCTCGCTTGTGACCAAGGAAGTGGCCAAGGTCATTCCTCAAATTGTCGCTCAAGTGCACTCTCTCAGCAACTCTCGAACCTCGGAAGACTCTAAGACGGGATCGCCGCAATCTGCTTTTCTCTACAAACACTTCAAAGCCTGTGACCCGATGGAGTTCACAGGTGAAGGAGGTGTGTCCCAATTACTCCAGTGGTTCGATTCTATCGACGTTACCCTTCGTCAGAGTGGGTATCCCGATAGTATTCGTACTACTTGCGCTACCGGAGTATTTCAATCACGAGCACTCGACTGGTGGACCGCCGAACGTAGCAAACGTGGGATCTCCGCAGCTTACGCTCTCTCTTGGGATGAGCTGAAAGAACTCATGAAGAAATAGTATTTCCCTCCCCACGAAGTCCAGAAGCTAGAAGACGAATTTTGGGAAATCAAGCAAGTCGAAGGTGACAATACTGGCTACACCGCAAGGTTCAAACAGCTTAGCATAATCTGCCCAAGTCAAGTCAACACTTCAGAAAAAGCCATCACGAAGTATATTCGCGGCTTGCCTGAGTGTGTGGGCGATTTCGTTGAAGCTGCAAGACCTGCTACCCTCGAAGAAACCTATCGCTTAGCCGCATAAATCAATGACAAAGGAGTCTTGGACGGATTTTTCTCCAAGAACCCTGTCAAACAAGCTCATCAAGCAATCGTCATCGACTCTTCTGACGATTCTTCCGATGATTCCTCCTATCTTCAACAAACGACTTAGTTCGAATGGTTATAAGCCATCAATTTCGTTAGTTAATCGCTTGTTGGATGTGGTTGTGGAGGAGAAAGGGGGATTAAGGATGTTTTGTTTGTGTATAAGGAGATGGTGAAAGCGGGTACTTGTCCGAATACGGAGATCTTGAATTGGGTTTTCTTTGCGTTTGTTACCGTTGTTTGAGATGAATGAATGTGATATGGGGTTGAGATTGTTTAAAAAGATGAAGAGTTTGGATATTGTTCCGGATTTGTCGATGTATAAGGTTTTGATACGGTGCATTCACTGTCAGTCTTGGGGCAATCGAAGGTGGTTGTGGTAGGTTGAAGTTGACGGTGGAGGTGGTGGTGGTGGTGGTGGGTTGATGGTGAATGTGGAGGTGGTGGGTGGGTGGTGAAAGCATGAATAGGGGTGGGCCCCGTTGTTTATCTAATGGACCTTATTGTTTTTTTTATGTATTTTAAGCGTTTTTGTTTTTTTAGTTCAAGGGCAATTTAGTCATTTCGCATACACTTAACTGGGAAATTTAACATGGGTTACTGGGTTAGTGATAAGGATCACTTGAGTGTAAAAATTGGAACCAGTAGGACAATTTTGTAATTATTAAAGCATTGAGACCAAATCTATAATATCTGCAAAGCACAAAGACCAACCAAACATTTAACTTGTGAAGTTTCAAATTAAAATGGATAGCACTACCCATTACACTGTTGGTGCCCCTTTAGCAATTGTTGTGGCACCATTAGCGCTCATAACACATAAGTTAAATAAGCTACTAGAACAAATTATGAGCAAGATAAAGAAAAATCAAAATATTATTTTGGGTGAGCAATAAGTTAAGTAAGCTACTATAACAAATTACGAGCAAGAAAATATCATTTTGGGTGAGCAATTAGTTAAGTAAGCTACTAGAACAAATTATGAGCAAGATAAAGAAAAATAAAAATATCATTTTGTCCCAAAATTTTATTCTTCTAGTTTTTTGTCTTTGATATTTTTTTGAAAGGCCAAAAAAGACGATTATACCCTCGCACATAAATCTTCAAGGGCAACACAAGGTTTTAGGCAGGGTTTTCATCATCGTCTTCTTCAACCTTATTTCCACCCTTATCCACCTCCACCCCTCAAACCATAACCAACCATGGCTTCTGCATCTCTCTTTTCCCCAACCCCTAGAACAACAACAACAGCAGACCTTCAATCTCCATGGTCAACCCAAAAAGTCAAACCAAGAAAACCCCCAAAACCCACCACTCATCTCCCCACTCTTCAGCTCTTCAAAACCCCATCTCTAAACCCCTTAATTTACTCTTCTTCTTTCCCCCACAACCTAAAGTTACCATCTTTAAAAGACCCAATTTGTTCCACACATTCCCACCCTTTACCAGACTCCATAGACGAAAATTTCACCAAGAATCTTGAAAAGCTTGCAACTTTACAACAAATCCCAAATGGGTTTGATTCAGTTTCCAATTTGGAGATGAACCCAAAAAGGGTTTACATTCAAGAACCCCCTTGGATTACTTCTCTGCTGATGAAGAATTTTTACAGAAACAATGTTAAGAAAAGGGTAAAAGTGGAAATTGATAAGAGAAATTATTATATTTTGAGAAGGAGACAGATTAAGGCTGAAACTGAGGCTTGGGATAAGATGACTGAAGAGTATAGGGAGTTTCAAAGAGAGATGTGTGAGAAGAAATTGGCACCAAATTTGCCGTATGTGAAGTCGTTGTTTGCGGGTTGGTTTGAGCCGTTGAGTATAGCGATTGAGAAGGAGCAGAAGTCGCCGAATACTAAGAAGCATCAGGAGGCTTATGCTCCTTATATTGACTCATTGCCTGCTGATAAAATGGCTATTATTGTTATGCATAAGATGATGGGGTTGTTGATGATGGGACATGATTATCGGTATGTTCGGGTGGTTCAAGCAGCCATTCAGATTGGAATGGCAGTTGAGCTCGAGGTGAGTTAGTAGCTTCTGATTATAAGCTCATACTTGGTTTTGTTATACATATACATTGATTTGTATGTATAGGTAGTGCATGTTGGTTATTTTTATGGTCCTATTAACCTAAGTGCTAGTTCCACATTGGCAAATAAAAATTAGTGGTTTTTGGATTATTGTTATGAAAGATATGCAGTTATCAGAATTAGATAATTACAGCTGCAGAATTAGATTATAGTTGGTTCGACTATACCTGAACAATTGAAACCGATAATCTGAGAATGTAATAAGTTTTATTTTTGCATGACATATCGGTTATAAATTGTAATGCACTAATGTGGATTATTTTCAATATACTCATTGGCATATTGGAGACATTATCCGTGTTATTTTTTGTAAGAATGTTGTAGATGATATGTACTAACAGGTAATTTGCAGGTTAGAATACAGACTTTCTTGGAGAGAACAAAGAACGGCCCAAAAACGGTCTTAATTCAAGCTCAAGAAGAGGAAACCAAAGAAAACGAGATGCTTAGAAAACGTGTTAAAACTTTAATCAAACGGAAAAAAATAAGGGAGGTGCAAAAGATTTTGCAAAATGAAGAATATGTACCTTGGGGCAGAGATAAGCAAGCAAAGGTTCGTAAATTATCTAAAACTGTAAAAACTGTATTAATATCGAATAGGAAAAAAATAGACATGTATCATGGAATGCAGGCAGGGAGTATGGTAGTAAGGTTACAATGTTTAATGTCTACTAATAATAAAATCGTCTATTACAGCTGGGATGCCGTCTTATCGAGTTATTAACGGAAATAGCTTATGTTCAATCTCCAGTTAGCCAGTCAGCTGACGCCCCACCTGATATTCGACCAGCATTTCGACATATCTTCAAGATTATAGCAATGGAGTCAGGGTAAAGTTGTCATTTCTCATAAAAGCACCTCACTTTGCAGTGATTTTCATGTGTTAAAAATAGTGTTGCTTGTGTTAAATTACTATCTTATTTGTTCATCAAGCTAAACTACACGGATATAGGTCATAAAAGAACCAAAACAACTAACCTTTTTATATATTTTTATAATTTGCAGTCAAATCAGAAAGTGTGGAGTTATTGAATGCGATAAAATGATCCTCACTGGACTTGAAAGAACCGTAAGTCATCCTTTCATATTTAGATTGTTATTTTAGTAGTATATGTTTTTGTAATCATATTTAATACATTAATTATTTTTAAATATAAAAAATGTTAAAGATAAAAAAGGGGTTAATGGATAAACCCAACCTGACTTGTATTGGCCCATTTTGATCCTAAACGGTTTTGACCCGTTATTCAACCCGCCATTTTTCCACTTCTACTATCGAGAATCTATTTGGGTTATGTATTTTCTTATGATTATGTTTAATCCTCGTAATTTGTGCAGGCTCGACACATGATAATTCCTTACGTGCCTATGTTGGTGCCCCCAAGAAAGTGGAAAGGGTATTAATTTAATGAAGTTTAATGTTATTATATTTTTTAATATACTTCTAAAAGCCGGAAAATATCATGTTTCAGGTATGACAATGGGGGACACTTCTACTTACCTTCATATCTCATGCGTACTCATGGATCTAAGCAACAACAAGAGGCGGTCAAGAATGCTCCATTTTCTCAAATGAAGAAGATATACGAGGTAAAAACTTCATATACTGTTTATTAACTACACTTCAATTTATTAAGAGATAGTAACAATTGCGATAGTAAACATTTTTGGTATGAATTGCACGTGAACAGGCATTGGATACACTTGGAAACACCAAATGGAGGATAAATAAAAGATTACTTGATGTTGTTGAGAGCATTTGGGCTTCAGGCAGTGATATTGCGGGACTCGTTAATCGCGAAGACGTTTCCATTCCTGATTTGAACTCTGAGGACTCGAGTGAAATACGAGAATGGAGGTGGAGTGTGAGGAAAGCAAAGAAACTCAACCAAGAACTTCATTCTCAACGATGTGACATAGAACTAAAGCTTTCGGTAATTATCATATCCTCTTATTAAGTTACTATTTAATCATCAAGTTTATTATTATTATTAGAGTAAAATGTCATTTTCGTCCCTGAGGTTTGGCCAGTTATGCGACTTTCGCCCAAAGGTTTGTTTTTCCGCATCCGGATCCAGAAGGTTTGAAATCTTGCCATTTTTCATCCGGCTCATTAACCCCATCCATTTTTCTTCGTTAAGTCAGAGGCATTTTCGTCGTATTTGTTAACTTAAAGGGCAATTCGGTCTTTTTCACGTTATGTACAAGCATTTAGCATAATGTACAAGTATTCAAAATACCCTTACTAAATAAAAAACAAAAATAATATACGTAAAAAGACGAAAATACCCCTGATTTAACGTAGAAAAATGGATGGAGTTAACCAGCCGGATGAAAATGGCAAGACTTTAAACCTTTTGGATCCAGATGCGAAAAAACAAACCTTTGGACGAAAGTCGCAAAACTGGCCAAACCTCAAGGGACGAAAATGGCATTTTACTCTTATTATTATTACTATCATAATCATGGATATTAGTAACAAGCTAATCTTAATGTTATTTTACCTTGCTCTAAGTTACTTTATAAAATTAAATTTGAAACAGGTGGCTCGAAGGATGAAAGACGAAGAAGGCTTTTACTATCCGCACAATCTCGACTTTCGGGGACGCGCGTATCCAATGCACCCGCATTTAAACCATTTAAGTTCCGATTTATGTAGAGGGATTCTCGAGTTTGCTGAAGGAAGGCCGTTAGGGAAATCAGGTTTACGTTGGTTAAGGATACATTTAGCAAATCTGTACGGTTCTGGAGTTGAGAAACTTTCGTATGACGGTCGATTGCAATTTGTGGAAGATCATATAAATGATATTATTGATTCGGCTGATAATCCACTTGGTGGAAACCGATGGTGGTTAACCGCTGAAGACCCGTTTCAGTGTTTGGCTGCTTGCATTAATTTGTCGGAAACGCTAAAAAGTTCGTCGCCTCATACTGTCATTTCTCATCTGCCAGTTCATCAGGTAATACTAATCAATATTACCAAATAAGTTATCTGTATAATTAAAAAAAAGTAAAATGCCATTTTCGTTCCTGAGGTTTGGCTACTTTTGCCGTTTTCATCTAATTCGTTAACTCCATCCATTTTTAACGTTAAGTCAGGGGTATTTTCGTCTTTTTAGACAATTTTTTGATGATTAAAGGGTTTGGGTGGGGAGAATGTCAACCGAGTTGGATCTTTATTTCTTATAGTGTTTTTTATTTTAATAAAAAATGTCTAAAAAGACGGAAATTGCCCCTTAATTAACGTAGAAAAATGGATGGAGTTAACGAGTCGGATAAATATGGCAAGATTTTAAACCTTTTAGATCCAGATGCAAAAAACAAACCTTTGGATGCAAGTCGCAAAAGTGGTCAAACCTCAACGAAAATGGCATTTTACTATTAAGAAAAGGATATAAAAGTTTGTGCGGGCCCACGTAACCCATTGTGACATGTACTCGATTCTGACTATGAGGTTAGAGGTTCAGATCACATGTTCACATAAACTGACAATCTATTTTTTTTTTTTTGCTTGTAGGATGGTTCTTGCAATGGGCTCCAGCACTATGCTGCATTGGGACGAGACACTGTATGTTCCCATTTTGAATTTACTTTTTCCAATACCTTTTATAAAAAGGTTTTAATTTTTTAAAATATTTTGGATGTAAATTTTTGTTTATCAAATGGCATCGTACTTTTGCAGTTAGAAGCTGCTGCAGTGAATCTAGTTGCCGGAGAGAAACCTTCTGATGTTTACTCAGAGATTGCCGCAAGGTTAGCTTGTGAATCTAGTTGATCTCAAAAGCAACTCTTTTTCTTCAAAAGTCGAACACTTTTTTAAACCATTTCCTTGTTTCGGTTCTTCGATTAGGGTTCATGAGATCATGCAGAGGGACAGTGAAAAAGATCCAACAAGTTATCCAAACGCTTTACTAGCCAGACTTCTAATCGGACAGGTTTGTAATTATATTATGCATTTTGTGTCTTTTTTTCGAGAGCTTGTTAAAGAATGACTGTTCTTAAATTTAAAACAACACATTCAGTAATTAATAATAATATTATTGGAACCACTCAGGTAAACAGAAAACTAGTCAAACAAACAGTAATGACTTCAGTCTACGGCGTTACATTTGTTGGGGCACGTGAACAAATTAAAAGACGGCTACAGGAGAAGGGTCACATTACCGATGACCAACTGCTGTTTAGTGCATCTTGTTATGCTGCTAAAGTGAGTATCCATATCTGCCTTTTGAATTATTTTACGGTTTGGTCATTAATCATTATATTAAACTGCATGCAACTATCATTCCATAGGTCACACTTGAGGCACTTGAAGAGATATTTGAAGCTGCACGCGGTACAATGTGTTGGCTTGGTGATTGTGCAAAGGTATTTGTTCTATATTACCATCCAGTTGGGAAATTTTATTATCTTTTATTATAAACTAGTGGGTTACCACCTGCGCTCCGCAACAGGTTTGAAACGTAGATAAAAATAAGCAAATCCCGGGAGTTAAAGTTGTTTGATGTTTTAGTTAAGGGGCTAAACATGTCATTATTAAAGTTGAAAGGCTAAACGTGTCATTATTAAATGTGAGGGACTAAAGTTGTTTATTATTATAGTTGAGGGCTAAAGTTGTTTATTATTACAGTTGAGGTCTAAAGTTGGTTGATGTGACAAAATAGCATATTTATAGTCTATAATTACTAAAAAAGTTGATTATTGTTATTAAATAAAACTTTTCGCAGGTGATTGCTACTGAAAATCAACCTGTTCGGTGGACAACCCCTCTAGGCCTTCCTGTTGTGCAACCTTATTTCAAAACTAAGCGTCATATTGTAAGTAACTTCAAAGTTCAAAATTAGATTATTGCCATTTTTTAGTTTTCTCCGTCCGAATTTGAAATGTGTTGACCTCACAAGTCAACGGGTACATCTTCGGTTTTCTTGCAACTTTCTGAAGGTCTATAAACAATGGGTTGCAGATAAAAACTTCTCTTCAGGTCTTAGCTTTGCAACGAGAGGGTACCACGGTAATTTTTCATCGCTTATAAAAATGAATTACTTATTGTTCTCTACTCAATCATATCAAGTTTCTAAGATTTCGGTTGTCATCTTTTTAATAACAGGTCGAGGTTAAAAAACAAAGAACCGCATTCCCGCCAAACTTTGTGCATTCGCTTGACGGTACACACATGATGATGACGGCTGTTGCTTGCAGGGATGCTGGATTACGTTTTGCAGGTTTGTCTTGTCCATTTATAAAAAAATTCATTAAATTATGCAAACATTTCAAACAATCTTAATGACTATCTTATTATTTACGTCTAACAGGCGTTCATGATTCCTTCTGGACACATGCATGTGACGTTGACAAGATGAACGTAATACTTCGAGAAAAATTTGTAGAGCTTTATAGGACGCCAATACTTGAAAACGTAAGTATATATCAATATATCGATAACTACCTTGTAAATGACCCTTTTGCCCCAGATTCTCATACTTATCATTATCATTGAGGGGTGTTTTAGGTGTTTATTAATAATTAATATTAATAATATAACAAAAGTGGGTGTCTCAGAAGTAGTACCCAAGACACGACCTCTATTTTTTATTTTTTTTGCCATATTTACAACAATGCCATCCATGGTCTTTTTTTCCTTCTTTTTGTGTATTAACCCTTCAACTTTTATTGCCACTTACACCCCCTTAGCTTTCAAAAGACTTTGTAAAATGTCATTTTGACCCCCCTTGAGTTTTACGTGCTTATTTTTATGTACGTGGGTCAAATATAAAGGTTTTCGTGCTTATTTCTATGTACATTTTTGGTTGGTCTACGTTTTGTTCGGAAATGAGTCGGGTCAAATATAATACGTTTTCACTAGGCGGTATAAATTCGAGTTACTTTACGTTTCAACTCCGCCGCAACGTGTGGTACCATTCTTTAGCGTGAAAAAAACCATTTTCTTACGTGCTTATTTTTACATACGTTTCGTTATAAATCCAAGTTGGTTTACGTTTCGACGTAAATTTTCTCGGTAATGAATCAGGTCAAATATAATACGTTTTCGTGCTTATTTTCATGTGCGCTTTCAGTTGGTCTACGTTTTAACCTAAATTTTGTTTGAAAACAAGTCGGGTCAAATATTTGACGGTATAAGTTCGAGTTAAAGTTTCGACGACGTGCGGCGGGTCAAAATACTAGTTAAAACTATATGCTGGATTTATGCTCTTATACTTTGCTTATACTTGCTTGAACTTGGCAGCTGCTTGAGAGTTTTCAAACGACATATCCAGGGCTCGAGTTCCCGCCCCTACCCCCGAGAGGAGATTTTGACCTGAACGAAGTTCTGAAATCACCGTACTTTTTCAACTAATCTGCGTTATATAGACATGACCGTATTTTTACAAGCCAGCCAGATGCATCAAGATGAAGATCAATGATTGTAAAGTATCGAGATCCTATAATGTTCTCAACATGTTGATGCTCCAGGATAAAGAGATTTGAAACTGTATTGACCTCAAAAGTCAAAGGATGCAGAGTCAAAATATGAACTTTTTCTTAGGCGCGTTTAGAGTGGTTCCAGAGCGGTTTTCAGTAGCGGAAAATGTACATTTTGTGGAGGTGGTTTCAGGTGCAGCAGTTGACCATCATGGGTTTCGGTAGGTTCACTGTAGATTATGAACCCGAGATGATCATCACGGCTGCTGAGAAGTTGAGCTAATTAGGCGGGTTCTTAAAAGTCGTTTTTGTGTAAATGTTATATTCATATTAATCCTGTACGATTTTGTTTGGAGAAATAAGATGATTAAAATCTATTTGTTTATTGTATATGCTATCAAATAACATTATTAGGCCATCCATAGTCATAAAGCCCTTTGTGGGGCGTTATGCGACACGTGTCGTGCCACGTCACACAGGGGTTTTATGGGGCGTTATATCACTAGAGCCCGTAGTCATAAAGCCCCTACCCATTAATACCTAATTATTAATTTTTGTTTTTATTAATTAATTATAAAAACACTAACTAATTTTTTATTGGTCCAAACTTTGAAACCTCCCCCCATACCCGGCGCTATATATATCACGCCTCCCCCGTTTTTTTCTCATAAAGCCCTTCGTAATGGTGATTGGGGCTTTATAGGGGCTTTATATGGGTGCATAGCGCCCCACTACACATTGTCTTAGAGAGGGATTCAAGTGCCTTCAAACTATCGAATCAAGTTTGATATTAGTTCAAATTGGTCAAGCAGTTTGCGAATTTGGATGACCCGAATGTAGGGATGGCAAAAAAAACCTAAGCTCGACGGGTATACCCGAAACCTGAAACATATGGGACGGGTATACCCGAAGCCCAACGGGTATGGGATTAGGTGATACTTGACCCGAAACCACATACCTGTTTACCCGAACTATATACCCCAATTTTTTTATTTACTATTTATTTTCCCTTAACCCTTATTCGCGTCTTATTTTAGTAGGTTCTTTTGGAATATGTATTTGATAATATTATTTATATTTTGTGTTGTGAAGTATATAAATAAAACTATATTATATATTTATGATAAAACTTACATGTTTGCAATGTATATTTTAAGTTACAATAGTTATATAATAAAAATTATACAATAATTATAATGTAAAAAAGGCATGTATATGGAAATCTCAATCAGTATCTTTTAACAAATCAACAAAATAACAGGTATACCCGATACCCACAGGTATGTTCGAATTTCGGTAACCAAGTAACGGGTATTTGGCCAGATATGGTACATGATTTTACAACCAAGTATGAGTATGGGATCATTAATACCTATCACGAACCCGGCCCATTGGTTTTTAGGCCCTCTTGACCATTCTTACATCAATCTCAATCTATTTCAATCAACAGATGATTCAGTGAAACATAATATACAAAGTTTTTTTTTTACATGAAACTGGGAGAGTTAATTTATACAACTGAACAAGTTATGATCATCATCAACTGTACATTCAAGTGGGAACAAATTCAATCAATCAATTTTTTCGATTTTTCAATTAAAACGTCAAGTATATGTACACTTTCCTCGGCTTTTTCGGTCTAAATCTTCCATCATATCTTCACCGAGTTTTAACGATCAGGAAGCGAAGCAGCAGTGGGTGAATGAACGGTAGTATCCGGTAACATTGCAACCGTCACCACAAAATACTCGCACCCAATGGGTAAACCATATGGGTTCAACTTGCTCGAGCCCATGGAGGATGACTTCACGGTTTGTTTCTCTATATGCACAATCTGGCCCACGATATGGGCGGGTCGGTGTGGAAGATGATCGGTAAATAAGGCAACCGACTCTGAAGAAAGATAGTAATGCGTGCAGTTTCGGTTTATGGCTTCGTAGTGTCCATCGGCATTAAGTACAAATGCGGCTATCTCGTGCAGCTCCAACCGACCGAATGATATCTTCTCCTTATTAACCTGAAAATTATATTAAAGTAGTATAAGGGTAAAATGCCATTTTCGTCGCTGAGGTTTGTTTTTTCGCATCTGGATCCAAAAGGTTTAAAATCTTGCCATTTTCATCCGGCTCGTTAACTCCATCCATTTTTCTCGGTTAAGTCAGGGGTATTTTCGTCTTTTTTATTAACTTAAAGGGCAATGCGGTCTTTTGAATACTTGTACATTATGCTAAATGCTTGTACATAAAGTGAAAAAGACCGAATTGCCCTTTACGTTAACAAAAAAGACGGAAATACCCCTGACATAACAGAGAAAAATGGACGGAGTTAACGAGCCGAATGAAAATGGCAAAGATTTTAGACCTTTTGGATATGGATGAGATAAAAACAAACCTTTAAACGAAGGTCGCAAAACTGGCCAAACCTCGGGGACGAAAATGACATTTTACTCTTAGTATAAATATTACTATTGGTAATATGTTTGTGATTTTGGTAGAAATTATACCTGTTTTTCGGATTGAAGCTTCATGTACAAATTGTTGACCAACTCTTTCTTTTCTTCCAAATCCTTTGTAAGTTGTTCATGTGATGTCTCCGCCTTTGTGTACCTATCAATCAACTCGGCTCGTTGCCTTGTTAGCATACCAACTTTCTCAGCGAGCATTCGAACACACTCGCGGAACTCGTTTATGCCGTCATCTGCGTTCTCATTTGCAGAACTAAACAAAGAAAACAACACAATTTCCATAAAACTCAAAAATTACAGTTGATCCGACTTTCCATACTATTTTTAGCGCCTTATAGACTAGTATGAACTAGGCATGTACGTTTAACTTTAAAGAAACAAATGAAAGGCCATGATCACTTAAACACACAGATTTTCTTATTCGTAACGTTCTTTAAAAATTGAATGTGTTCGTGACTTCGTGTTCGTTTATAAATAACTTTAAATGAAAATGTAAACGAACATAAACAAACGGACGTAAATGAACAAACAAGACACGTGGCCATGTTCGTTCGGTTAATTAAATGAACAAACTTTTGTTCATGTCCGTTCATTTATTAAAAAACGAACTTCCCGCTAAACAGTTCACTGAACGTTTGGTTCCTATAGAGTATAGACACCTAGTATGAACTACGAACCATAGTGAAAATTGACTGAAAGTACATTCTCTTTACGTGCAATTCATCATATTCAAAACGTGTAAAACGTCGAGGGCTTACTTGGCGAGAGATTGAGCTAAAGCACGCAGTGACTCAGCGAAACTGGCCACACCACCTGATGAAACACACACTTTTAGCCTTTCAAAAAGGCTTCGGATTTTGACAGCAGACGCACGTAATGAAGTATATTCAGCCGCCCTACGGTCAGCTGTACATAGATGAGTTTGAGCCTCTTCTCTTGCTTCATGTAGACAGTTCTCCAAGTGAGCACAATTCATCTATACCACAAAACAAAATATTAATATATAGTCCTTGAACTTGTAAAAAAAACCAATATACTATCTTATTTTTCATAAAAAAGTCCCTCAACCTAATTTTGGTAAATTAAAGTCCATGAACTTGTAAAAAAACAAGAAAAGTCACTAAACTAGTTATTGTATATTAAAGTCACAAACTTGTCTAATATTCATATATTATTTATTTATTTATTTATTTTTAAATAATGCCTTTTAACTTTTAAATTGATCAAATTAAGATGGTATAATTTCTTTTTTTTTTGTTGAATGTCTCTTTATCAAATTTTGATCAATTTAAGAGTTAATACATTTAACCAAACTTAGGAATTTAATATACAAGAATTAGTTTAGTGACTTTTCATGTATTTTTTACAAGTTGAGGGGCTTTTCGTGGAAAACAAGAAAGTATATTGTTTTTATTAGGGTTGCAAACAAGCCGAGCCCGAGCTCAACCAGACTCGAGCTCAAGCTCAATTAACTTAGCCAAGCTCGTTTATTAACTATTAATTAATATATTAAATAAAAAAATACATAGGATAGACTCGTTTAGCCCCTTAAATAATGGGTCGGCTCGGCTCATTGACTAGACAACCTTAAATAATGGATAAATGTTATTAAATATTAATAAAAACTAATATTACACTAAGGCTCGATAAGGCTCGACGAGCCTAACGAGCTTCACACGCCAGGCTCGAGCTCGGGCCCAATAAATAAACGAGCTTTATTCTAGGCTCAAGCTCGGCTCGGGCTGGATAGGGTTTGGCTCGTTTCGAGCTTTTTCTCGAGTAGCTCGGCTCGTTTGCACCCGTAGTTTTTATCTGATATTAACCCTTATGAGTTATGATTATTCAATATTATATAACATTACCTGAGATTCATCTAGAAGATTCCGACTAATATCCAACTCGCTAACCAACCTTGTAACCTCCTCCATTGCAGCTTGAAGCTTAGTTTCCGTCTCATTTAACTGGTTCGATTTCTCCGTAAGCAAATTCCGCAACTCCGCAACATCACCACTAGCTTTGACCTGGTCATCATTAGTCAAACTTTTCAACGGTGGTGGCATGTAATCACCGCTTGAACTAGTGGCCAATACCATCCCGACATCCGCCACCATCGTCTCCTTTTCGTCTTTCTCATCACGGGTCGGTTCCACCATTGATGAATCCATATTCGGGTTCATCGTTCCGGATGAATCGTTACCTCCTGATTTCAAAAGTAACGAACTAGACGCATAAGAAGCTTCATCCATAGGCTCAGACGATGCGTCTTTATTAAGTTTGTGTTCTAACGAATACTGATCCGACAACCGATTTTCAAGCTCTTTTATCCGTTTCTCATACGATTCACACTGCATTTGTTTGACTTTCAACATATTGACCAAATGTTTCTCGTGTTCGTCTTTCAACCGCAACGCCTCGGCAGTTTTTTCGGCGGAGTCTTTTAACACGTTCCCGATTTCACTATCTTCGAATTCGGTTTCAGGCGAATAAGAACAAAGAATAGCTATAGTTGAAGCAAGTTCGGCTTTTAGTTTTGCGTTTTCAACTTCTAGTTTACTAGTCCCCGCAATCTCCACCAATTCAGAAGCTTCCACAGAATCGTTATAATTTTCGGTACCGCTTTCGGAACCTTCTTCACCGTCTTGAGACATTGAAGATGGACACTTTTTAAACGAAAGCCCGACTAAATGCTCAGGGGCAAAACGGTCCAAATCTGATATGTCTATATCGAGTAAATTAGTATCAAAAGGAGCTACGTTAACATCACATGTGCTAGGTGTATCGTATAATCCCATCGATGCTAAAATATCTCGAGGTATAAACAAACTGTTGACTTTCAAAAAGTCTTCTCTTCTTCTTATCTCCGATTCCCGTTTGGTTGCAAGTCTTTCGGCTAAGTGGCCCGCCATTCCCATATAAAGTTTCATTGACGCTTTTCTTCTTACTATCTCAGCCAAACACGCTCTGTAAGCGGGCCCGATTCCACGAACCACTTTCAAATGCTCGAATTGATCGTTTTGGCGTTTTAACGCTTCTGTGAAAACCGAAAACTTGTACCTTACGTCTTTGATTGTGTACTGAATGTATGCGATTTTTTGCATGTATTTGTGAACGAAAGTATTCATTTCAGTTTTCTTGTTTTTGCAGAAGATTAGAAGGTTGGTAATGGCACGCTCACAATCTTGCATTTTTGGGAGATAACTTTTGTCGTGGCCTTCGTACATCGGGCCTAATGCGGATACGGCGTCGTGAGGACGGAGAGAATTGGAGAGTTGACTGGTCAAACAATCGTCCACGAGTTTCTTCACCAACCCAACATCTTTGCTGCATAAATGCAATTTGAATTTAATGTAAAAAAACACATTTATTTGATGCTTATATTAAACTCGTAATTAAGGAGTGAAAGGTTTAAAATACAAAAAGCACTTAACGTGCAACGGTACGCGACCCCCAATATATTGTGCGTAATTATGCAAATAACGTGCGTAATTAGGGTTAACCCAACCCATGCGTAATATGCAAATAATGTGCGTAATTAGGGTTTAACCCAACCCATGCGTAATTATGCAAAGTTAATTACTATTGGGTCACCGCGTTCAATTGAGAGCCTAGATTAGATGAGATGTGCGGTTGAGATGTTAGCGTACACATCGCATTATAAGGGGGTCTTGTACAAAATACATATTTATTCGACGTTATCCAAAACTCGCAATTTGATAGTTATCTTGAACTAATAAAACAAAAACAAAAATCAAGATTCGAAATATAACGAACGAACCTCAAAGCTTGCATTATACTTTTCTGCTCGTTAATATGATGTTCGTGCTCCTTAACGGTTCTTTCCAAATCTCTACTGAGGATCGAAGCTTTACTAGAGAACAAATGTTCGGTTCGTTGTTTTAACTCTCCGAATTCCTGCTTAAAGTCTCCAACTTTACTTTCAAACTGCCGGTGAGAATTACTACAATCATCCACCATTTTTTGCAAATTATCTTCTTTAACGAAATCCAACAAACACTTGCGATCAGGAGTCTGTAACACGGGTATAAGTTTAATCGACCTAAGACGTTCTAAATCCCTCCCGAAATTCACTAAAAGATTCGAATGCGTCCGTTGTTGTTGCGAATAACACTTCACAAAATCCGTGTAGTTTTGGAGGATCATTTTATAAAAATGGTCCAAATTACCCCTAGCAATCTCCAACGCCTTCTCTTGCACCCTTTGCTCTCTTGCAAACCGCTCACACATCTCGTATTTTATAACTGTACGGCGGTAAATTACGTCCCCAAACTGGTAATGGTACCGAAACTGTTCTTCGTAGGATGGTAACGCCTTTAACGCAGGGTCTGGGGCGTCATCTAACGGATGCGGATTGTGTGATGACGATGACGGTCTTTGCGGATCAGGGTAATCGTTTTCAAATAGTTCGAGTTCTTCGGGCCCTGGCGGAACCGAATTACTTCTCATTCTTGATTTATTAAATACGAAAATTTCACGATCATCGGATGGGAGTTTGTATGCAGAGAGTGGATTTTGAGGTTCGAGTTTCAAATCCAGATACAAAAGAAGCTGATCGTTTAACCGAATCCTGGAGAGTGATTCTAAATACTGTTGGATTGATTCCACAAGGGTATATTCGTCACATTCGAGTTCAAAAGAATGCCCGTTTTCGGCTATATGAACTAAAAGCTTCCCCCTTTGTATCACATTCTCACTTGAACTCATCTTTTAGAACCCTAAAATACCCCAATCAACCCAAGAATCCAAGATAGCTTAAAGATTTTCAGATTCAATGATCTATAGATACCGATATAAAGATGGAAAAAGACCACTTTACCCTTGACCAATCTGATCAAATCCAGCTACCTTTTCACCATCTCCCAAATCTGCATCAAGATTCAGTCCAAACTTCAAACCTCAATAAACCCTAAATTAAATCAATATCCACCACCAAAATCTACAAAAGTCATCTAATTTCATAAACTGATAAGAAACACAAACAAAATCTACCATCAACAAAACCCTAATACTGATCAACACCGACCATTGAAAACCAGACAAAATTCAAGAAAACCCACCAAGATTCTGTCGGTAGAACCCCAAGATTATCCAAATCAACACTCAAATCTTGAAAAAGATAAGATTTTTAGCCAAGATTATCCAAGATAACGAATACCCAGAAAGGAAAACAAAGTAAACTTGTATATACACTAAACTTTAATAATGGGTTTGATGAAAAAATAATAATAATATCAAGAAAGAAAAACAAAACCCAACAGAGAGAGATAAATTAGATAATCAATGGCGTAAAAGCAAAGAGGGAAAGAAGAACGTATGGAATTACTTAAGGATTTGGGTTAGAAAGAACAAGTTCATCACGAAAGAAGAGTCTTCTAATAGAATATTTAAAGATTCAATGAATGTTATAAAAGTGTGATTTTTATGGGTTGATTATTAAAATATAAGTAAGTAGTATGGGTGGCAGATAAACCTTTTGAGATGATGAGTAACGTAAACCACAAGGCAGGGGGATTAGAGAAGATTGATCTTTCCCTTTTGTACTGGTTCTGTTCTTCCTATACAATTTGTGATTTGTGGGTGTTTGATTATGTGTTGATATCCACCGTTTGATATTTATGTTCTTGGGGTGGATTATGATGGAGAGTTGGAGACTATATGTAGTCCTTTCATGATTGTGTTTTGGTTGTTACATTTTCTTTATAGAGTTAAATGTCCGGATAGTCCCTGTGGTTTGCCTTTTTTTTACCTTTAGACTATAACTTTCTAAAATTACAATTATAGTCTTCAACTTTTGCAATTTCGTTCCTGTATAGTCCCTGACACTGATGAGGGTTAGTTTTCTCAGTTAAATTGGTACGAAATGACTATAATGCCCTTACTATTAAAAATTAATAAATAAAAAATTAAAAAATACATGTGTCAACCCACCCCACCATTTCTCCCTTTTTCACTCTACTGCAACTATAGTTCCACCATCACCACCACCATAACACTTCCACACCACAAAAGTCCAAACCACAACCACCATAACACCTCTAACCCGTCATCGCCGGAAAAACGCATGACCATAACATCTCCAACCCGCCACCACCCACCCCACCCATATCCCTTCCTCTGCCGATAAACCCCTTCCTCTGCCGATAAACCCCTTCCTCTGAATGTCGATGAATCTGTAAATTTTCATGTTTTTCAATCACATCTGCAGCCATTTGATTCACATTCACCTCGTTGGCTTTTTCGTCCATGGGCTCGTCTGTCTCCATTTTATCAACAACAACAGAAGCTGCAGGGACTTGAACATAGTGCTCTGTTTTTTCGCCATTGATGAACACATATATGTTGAACTGTATGATGTTGTAGATTATCGTGGTCCGATTGTTGTCAGCTCACTGCTCAACTTCTCTACAAAATCTGGGACAACTTTTGACTCCTGAGAAGTTTGTTCTTACTGTTCATTGATATGCTGATCCATTTTATCATTTATATCCGATTCAGAAGTTGTTAACGTCACCTCAGATTCATCATGTTCATATAATCTTAATTAATCTTCAAATGTTGGCACGAACTGTCTGATGCAGAATAACAATCTTCCTCTGACCAGAACGATAACCTTCTTCCCATTTGATGTCGGAACACTCCGAATCCTGAGCGCCTTTGTTTACCTTGTCATCACAATTGTAGGCTCTCTAACGACGGGGTAAGTGGTGGTTGATTGGCTGAAGATATGATGATCGGAGGCGGTAGGCGGTGGTTGGAGGCAGTGGAGGGTGGAGGCGGTGGCTGAGGGGTGGAGGTGGTGGTGGTTCTCCGCTGGATACAGTGAACACGAGAGAGAGAAATGAGGGATAGGTTTATAATAAACCATGTGGGCCCACTTGAATTATAATATATTAATTATTTTTTTAATGACTTAATAGTTATTTTTATATTAAGGGCATTTTAGTCATTTCACACCCACTTAACTGAGAAAACTAACTTTCATCCGTTTCAAGGACTATTCGGGAACAAAATTGCAAAAGTTGGGGACTATAGTTGTAATCTTAGAAAGTAGGGACTAAAGGTGAAAAATGGGCAAAACACAGGGACTATCCGGGCATTTAACTCAATTTTAGAACTATAGTGGGATTATCCGCGCTACACTGCTGTGGGGTTTCGTTCGATATCTATTCTGGTTCAATATAACAACCAACCGAAAGAAATAAGCTCAAAAGAATGTTGACACATTTTTTACATCGATTGAAAACAATAAAAATAAATTTAAATTGGACAACGAGCTGAGCTGATTTTAAATTAATTGTAAATGAAAACTTAAACGTTATGTTATATATAACTTCAATAAAAAACATAAAACTAAAACACTAAATATAAAGAAAAGTATAGAAATAGAAATAATAAAGTCTAGAAAAAAAATCAAGAAAGAAAAAAAAGTACATAAAAATAAGCATAGAAACGTTTTATATTTGACTTGACATATTCTGAAAAAAATTACATTGAAAGGTAAACCAATTTGAATTTATACCGAAACGTGCAATAAAATAAGTACGTAAGAAAATAGTTACGACGTGTTGCGGCGATGTCAAAACGCAAGGTGACTCGAATTTATACCGTCTAATGAAAATGTATTATATTTTACTCTACTTGTTTCCAAACAAAATTTACGTCAAAACGTAGAGAAATTGAAAACGTAAATAAAAATAAGCGAGAAAGTGTATTATATTTTACCCGACTAATTTTCCAAAAAATTACATTAAAATATAGACTAACTGAAAATACACATAATTATACGGATGAGAATATATTATACCTGACCCAACTCATTTCTGCGAAAAATTTACGTGTAAACGCAAAATAACGCAAGTCAGTTTTAATTTATGCCAACACGTAAATAAAAATAAACACGTAAAACTTGATTACAAAGTTTTTATAAAATTAAAGGGTTGTAAGTGTTAACGCTGAAAGTTAAGAGGTAAAAGAATACAAAACTATAAATAAAAAGTAAAAGATAAAAGAAATCACAAAAGTATAAAAGAATACAACGCTATAAAAAAAACTAAAAAAAGTTAAAAGGGAAGGCAATGAAAAAAAGTTGAAGCAGAGAAAAAACTAAAAGCAACCAATAGCCGGCTGCCATGCTGATGACAACCACTGTTCATACAATAAGGCCATGAGGTATGGTTTGACATCTCTTAACTCCACCTAAACACCATGTCATCCATTTTTACCTCTTTCACTCTATATCATCTAAAGGAAATGCTTTAACTCCTTTTAACACCACCGCATCTAGTTTCCCTTTTTTTTAGTATTACACATTTAATTAAAATATAAGAATAATTACTAATTTATTAATTTCTTTATTAAAAAAAGAATCAATAATAAAAAAACATAAAATATAAGAAAACTAAAAAATCCCGTATTTGTTCCTAATCTCTTGTTTCAGTTCTTCTGCCAATTGACGGTCCAAGCCCGTGAGATGATCGATATTTTGTACGAGAATTCTAAAGTCCTTGCGTTTTTCTTCTTTTTTCTTCATCTCCATCTTCTCCTTTTGCAAGTCCATCTTCGATTTTTTGAGATGGATTTTTTCTTGTTGGTGGGCGTTGAACTGTTTCATTTCTTCTGCCAAAAATGCCACATTTTCGGGTTTGACGGACGGTGCGGTATTAGAATTTGAATTTTGGCCTCGTTTTGCTTTATTCCGTCCAATTGGCCGTACGAGTTCTCCTTCAACCGGCGAATCATCCGCGTTTAGATCAAAAATGCACCGAGCCTCAGATGTCGGTAGACTATCGTCAACCAAGTTTATTGATGTTGTTTTCGATCTCTTTGATCGAGGCAAAGTAGGCACGGGAAACCATTTGGGACAATGTCTTACAATTTTCCAAATCGCTATTGGTGGCGCACCACCTGGTTCATCTTGGTAGGTAAGTGTAGCGTTGGATATAAGGTCGACGTCACTTGTACCGCTTGGGCGGAGGCGTTTTTGTTCCGCATCAGGAGCAGTTCCGTATGCCATTTGCCGAATAGCCGCGGTACACTTTTGTGAAGCGCTAAAACCAATCCGACCTCTCGCATCATACCGTTGTTGGAACCACGGGTTCACTCTCTCCACATCTTCAAGTATTCTAGAGAATAGTGGTCGGTTCATTCGAAAACGACGCCTAAATATATCGTCTGGATACGTCGGATCAACTTCTTTAAAATAGTCGTTGACTAGCATCGTATGAGCGCGTACCCGGTTGCGGTTAAGTGCAGGTTTTAGGGTTCGCAGTGGTGCTTGTGGTTGTTGTAGAAAAGCTTGGGTTGCAGCTACAACCGTTTGAAAAAAAAACCTCGTCCGCGGCATCAGACTCGGACGTTGATGATGAAGACTTTGATGATGAAGAAGACATTGTTTAAAAATATAGAGATTGTTTTGGTGTGAAAAAAAATTAAGATGTTGAGTTATATATAGTAGTGTGTAAGGATTTAAACTAAAAAATAATAAATAATAAATACACTAAAAGAGCCGTTGAGTATTTTATGCTATTTTCACTATGTTAACACATATTAACACACTTAACACCATGAGGGGAATCGTTTCAATATATGTTAATGCTCCTGATGTGTGCAAAATGCAACATATAAATTACATCAATTGTGGCATAAAACTAACCATTTTTTAGTACTAATGTTGGAAAAAGTGTGCTTTTGTCTTCCTTTTGTATTTTCAGGATTAAATGAACTCAAATTAACATAAGAAGCAAAAAGACATCAAAATCTAACATTAATATAAGAACAGGAACAAGACGTGACTGGCCCGACCCCACGACAGCATATTCCCAAGCAAAACAAGATAACAGAAGACTGAACACGCCCCGTGCTCAGCCAGCAGGGGGCGTGCCCAAGTGTCAGCAGAAAAGACAAAGTGTTAGAAGCTTCTATTGCCTACCACGGGGCCGTGCTCAGCGGACACGGGGCCGTGGTCAACTATAAGATTCGCACAATCCAGGCAAATCTTCATAGTACAAAGATTCTTCTGCACACAGGGTCGTGCTCAGCGGACACGGGGGCGTGGTCAACTAATAAGACAAGCTGCAATAAATGAAGAAAGAGAAGGATGTGGACACGGGGTCGTGCCCACTGGACACGGGGCCGTGCCCGAGCTTCTGTTCAGCCTATAAATAGAAGTGCTTGGCTCAAGCTCAAACCATCTCTTGGCACACCACCTCTCTCACACTTCACCCACCACCCACCACCCATCACCACCATAACACCATCATCCACCACCATCATCCATTGTCCATCATAGAGTGTGTGAGTCGTCTCGGGATCCAAGATTGATCGTAAGAGTTCTTGACAATCAAGGCCATGTTTGTCTAAGTCTCTTACATCACTTGGTGAAGACAAGTGTCTAGTGTAATACTTTTTATTTCTAATCTTTTCACACTTTTTACTTGGTTTTGTATTAATGACTTTAATAACTAGTTTCTTATGTTGAAGGTGATTCTTCCTTATCGTTTGTCCGTGGTGTCTTGGCATTATTTTACTGTCTATATAAAATAAAAGATTTTCACCATTCATATCTCCACGGTCTATATGGAGGTATGTTGGCTACCTGGTCGGGGGTTAAGGGAACGGTTTGGTAAGAGTCTTGCCATTGTTCAGCGTTTAGAGGTCCTACAATGGACCTGGGTCAAATTTAGTAGGACCTCCTTCAATACTTAACGGTATTGGATGGCGGGGGTCCAAACTCTTTGATCCCCTCATAAGTTAACTACTATTAATACTATTACCCGGCTATTTAGGATTGTATCCATGCTGACTCAGACTACTTAGTCGAGGGTAACGTCACCTCCAAAAGAGGGGCCTACCATAATTTGCATTAATAACTTAATTAATTATCTTTCAATAATCCGACCCTTTAGGATTGTATCCTTGCTGACTCAAACTACTGGGTTGAGGGTAACGTCACATTCAAAAGAGGGGCCTACTACAATAACTAAGATAATCTCTTAAATAAGGGCAAAAGTGCGGAAATAATCAAAGGTTACACTATACACGAGTCGGAACCAAGTGATTCATCTTGTCTGTCTGTTTTTCTTTTTATTTTTATTTTCAGCATTTTTAGTTAGTTTTTATTTTTCTTAGCTTAAAACATTTTTCTAAACTTTTTGATTTGATTAGACGTTGAGGATAAACCGGTACTAAAAGCTCTTGTGTCCTTGGACGACCTCAGTATCTTGCCAACACTATACTACGCTCACGATGGGTGCACTTGCCCATATGTGTGTTTAGTGTTAGTAAAATATCGTGTTTTATAAATTTAAAACTTGGCTAAAAAGTGTTAAAGGGCTTAAAATATACACCTAAATATATATAACACTTCACACGCATCAAGTTTTTGGCGCCGCTGCCGGGGACACAAGGATTTTAAGAAAGTTAGGAATCAACGGCCTAATCGTTTTTCTTATTTTTCATTTTTTTAGGATTTTTTTTTCTTAGTTTTTCTGTTTCTGCAGAGCTCAGCACGGGTCGTGCCTGGTCGGACACGGGCCGTGCCCAGAACTATCACTGGCAGTTTTTATTTTCCGAGTTACAGAGGGCTGAGCACGGGGCCGTGTCGGTGCAACACGGGGCCGTGTCCAACTCCCAGTAACAGGGATCCGGAGAACAATTACTATAAACTTGACCACGGGCTGTGTTCGCTGAGCACGGGGCCGTGGTGAACCTTCTGACCAACATTCTTTTCTGTTTTTATCGCAGGACTTGGAACCTTGGCGCCACATTTAAACTTCCTACGTAGTGCATGACCTCCAGTTCTAGTAGAGACATAAAAGAACCTCTAGAAGAACCCGAACGCTTTCTCAGAAAAAGACTTAAAGCTAAAAATCAAGAGAAAGTTTCGGGGGACCCACTTCCAATGGCGGACCAACGTACCCTCATGGATTACCTACGACCCACCGTAGGTAATCTAGGCGCCGCTATCAATGCACCGAATGTCGAAGCCAACAACTTCGAACTTCGGCCGCATTTGATACAAATGCTTCAAAACTCCGCAACCTTCCATGGGCTTGCGGACGAGGATCCCCATCTACATATTACTAATTTCTTGGAAATATGTGATACCTTTCGGATCAATGGAGCATCAAACGACGCCATTCGCCTTCGGATGTTTCCATTTTCACTAAAATACCGAGCTAAGGCTTGGCTTAACACCCTCCCAGTTGGCTCGGTAAACACCTGGGATGAACTAGCCCAAAAGTTTCTATATAAGTATTTCCCTCCTGCTAAAACGGCTAAATTAATGACTGAAATTAATACATATTCACAAGAAGATGGGGAATCCTTATATGAAACTTGGGAAAGGTTCAAGGAGCTACTAAGAAAGTGTCCTCATCACGGTCTTGCGGTATGGCAGCAAGTATCCACTTTCTACAATGGGTTGTTGCCACACACAAGACAAACACTTGATTCTAGCTCCGGGGGACTTTTAGGTAATCGTCGCCCAAATGAAATATATAATCAAATTGAGGAAATTGCTCAAACCAATTTTCAATGGCACACTCCCCGAGGTAATAAATCTATTGCCCCGGGCGCCCATAAGGTTGATGAAAGCACCTCTTTACAAGCCCAAATCGAGGCACTCTCTTCGAAAATAAAAAAGCTGGAAAAGACAAAAACGGCCTCAGTTATGGCTTGTGAAGGGTATGGTGGGCCACATGAAAATTGGAGTTGTATGAAAGAATTAGATGAACAAACAGAAACGGTAAACTACATTGATAACAGACCTAGGCCATCGGGTCCTCCAACAAGTACCTACAACCAAGGATGGCGTAACCACCCAAACCTTGGTTGGAGAGATCCCAGCAATAGTAGTAACCAACAAAACCAACGAACTAACTTTCAACAACCGCAAAATTTTTCTCAACAACAAGGTGGAAGAGAAAGGCTTGAAGATACTGTATCTCGCCTCATCTCCGACACCGAAAAGAAAAACTCGGATCGATTTCAGCAATTGGAATCGAATTTTAGAAATCAACAAGCTAGCATTCAAAACATTGAAAAACAATTAAATCAAATAGCTCAAAATTTCTCCGAGAGACCACAAGGCGCGTTACCGAGTAATACCGAAACCAACCCAAAGGCGCAAGTACACCTCATCACATTGAGAAACCGAACCGTGGGTCCCGAAGATGCCCCATTACCACCGGTTGAAGGAAGTCAACTCAGCCAAAGCACGACTTCACCTACACCTCAACCAGAAAAGGCTTCTCCACCAAATCAAGAGCCCACCAAGACTCCTCCAGTTCCATACCCCGGTCGGTTAAATCGTCAAAAGACCGATGAGCAATTCGCAAAGTTAGAAAATTTACTAAAACAATTGCATGTTAATATTCCTTTTATTGAGGTCCTAACCCAAATGCCTAAATATACAAAATTCATGAGGGATTTCCTCACTCACAAAAGGAAAATTGAATCATTGCAATTAGTTAACTTAGGCGAAGAATGCTCCGCCCTAGTACTCAACAAACTCCCACAAAAGAAAATTAATCCCGGAAGTTTCACGATTCCTTGCTCGATCGGGGAATCCCCCGTTCGTAATGCATTAGCCGATCTTGGGGCTAGCATTAACCTCATGCCCACATCAATGTTCAAACGACTTGGCCTAGGAACAACAAGCCCTACAAAGATGAGCATACAACTCGCCGACAGATCCGTCAAATTTCCACAAGGTGTCGCTGAAAATCTATTGGTTAAGGTTGACAACTTCGTGTTCCCAACCGACTTTGTCATCCTAGACATGGAGGAAGATACCGATGTCCCTCTCATCCTCGGGAGGCCATTTCTAGCCACCGCCCAAGCAGTGGTGGACATGAATGACGGAACGTTAACATTGAAGTTTGGGGACAAGGAAGTGAAGTTTGAATGTGGAAAGAGAGTAGAGGACGAAGACCCGGTCAACTACATGAAGGTCATAGACTCAAGCTTGGATGACGCTCTCCGACGGTGTAACATGGGATGCAATACATCCCACTTGGGTAACATATGACCAGGCTTTGGGTCTAGCCAAGGACCCTTATAAACGTGGCGCACCACGAAGGCATTCCGCGGAACTATCCTTAGTTTAGTTTAGATTAATTTTCATGTTTTCTAGTTAGTTTTAATTTTCAGGAATAAAACACACTTGAGATGGCAAAGGATACAAGGGAAACTTGAACCAGCACCCCATGCAGGAAAACAGGACCATCCGACAAAATTCTTCGTTTACAGTAAGCTCGGCACGGGCCGTGTCCGCCCAACACGGCCCCGTGCTGCACAGTCTGCAGAAAAGACCCAGTTCAGGTAACTGGACACGGGCCGTGTTCACCCAACACGCCCCCGTGTCCAGGCTTCTGTTTCTCTTGATTTAATTTTGTTACTGGCACTTGAACACGGGGCCGTGCCCGGACAACACGGGGCCGTGTTCAGCGCCCAGTAACACAAAATTTTTGCTTTTTACACCTTTTTACACATTCAATCAACCTAAAAACTTATTTTTGGGACACATTGAGGACAATGTGTAATTTAAGTGTGGGGGGAGATGCTAAAACCTTGAATCTTGCAAGTCCTAAATACAAGCCTTACACAAAACTCTATTGGAACCGCTAATCACCCCAAATTTTTTCAAAAATTTTCATTTTTTTTACTTGTCAAGGTTTAACTCGGGAATTTCAAGTTCTGAAAAGGTTATATTTTTACGAATTTACAACCGATAGCGTCGTGATAAAAAGAACCAACATAAGAAAATTATGAAAAGGCATGATAAGCTTAGTTAAAATTTGATTATATATACTTGATCACATAAAAACCCATTCCCACAAAAGTGAGTTTTGAGCCTTTATTGAGCATACAAATACATATCTTTAAACTAAATGCTCATTTTTCGTTTCTTGTGTGAATAGCCGCTTGGTTCTTACGACTCTAGAACTTGCCATGACGATACATTCCCAGTCCTTACCAACTTAAACCCGAGTAAGTAAATGATGGAGGCATTAGGACTAACCCTTTTTTTTTTCTACACCATTATTTTTCTTTTTTTTACCACCTACCCAAAATCCCCCTAGTTAGCCCCTTTGAGCCTAAACCTTTTCATTTCATAACCCAAACCAAACACCCTTTTACCCACCAAAACCTTTTTCATTTTTTTAACCTTTTGTTTTAGTAACAAGTTCGGTTTTTCGTATGACTCTTCCTAAAAAAAATATGTGTGTTGATGATGAAGCAAAAGAAAATAAACAAACAAGTTCATCAAAAATAACTTTGTTTGAATAATAGCTTCATCAAAATGAAAGTTACAAGAATAAAAAGTCTTACGAAAACCGACGCTTGTTACGCTTTTCGCCTTTTTTCTACTAACCACTAACCACTAACCCAACCACCTACCTTTAACCCAAGCCTAACCCTTCACCCACAAAGTCCTCTTGATATTTACAAAGGTATATAAGTTAAAAAGGAGGAGGATTGATTGCTTGGCAAGCTTATGGTAGGAGTAAGTTCCATGCCGCTCTCGAGTGATCCACAAAAATACATTTTCGGCCGAGTGTTGAGTGATCCCCGTGAGGTATGTGAACTTGTATATAAATAGAATTTTAAAGAGGCATGTTATACCCTAATAAGTAATTTATCTTATGAAAAGTTTTAAATAAATCATGACGAATAGGATTGTAAATAAATAAAAATAAAACTAAATAAAGAATCTTGGAAATCCCGACACTCTATGACAAGCCCAAAAACCTTCTTCTCTACCCATTCCATTTGGGAGTGTAATAGCCACATATTAAAGAGTTTTGCTTGAGGACAAGCAAAGATTCAAGTGTGGGGGTATTTGATGTGTGCAAAATGCAACATATAAATTACATCAATTGTGGCATAAAACTAACACTTTTTAGTACTAATGTTGGAAAAAGTGTGCTTTTGTCTTCCTTTTGTATTTTCAAGATTAAATGAGCTCAAATTAACAAAAGAAGCAAAAAGACATCAAAATCTAACATTAATATAAGAAAAGGAACAAGACGTGACATGCCTGACCCCACGACAGCATCTTCCCAAGCAAAACAAGATAACAGAAGACTGAACACGCCCCGTGCTCAGCCAGCACGGGGGCGTGCCCAAGTGTCAGCAGAAAAGACAAAGTGGTAGAAGCTTCTATTGCCCACCACGGGGCCGTGCTCAGCGGACACGGGGCCGTGGTCAACTATAAGATTCGCACAATCCAGGAAAATCTTCATAGTACAAAGATTCTTCTGCACACGGGGTCGTGCTCAGCGGACACGGGGGCGTGGTCATCTAATAAGACAAGCTGCAATAAATGAAGAAAGAGAAGGATGTGGACACGGGGCCGTGCCCGAGCTTCTGTTCAGGCTATAAATAGGAGTGCTTGGCTCAAGCTCAAACCATCCCTTGGCACACCACCTCTCTCACACTTCACCCACCACCCACCACCACCATAACACCATCATCCACCACCATCATCCATTGTCCATCATAGAGTGTGTGAGTCGTCTCGGGATCCAAGATTGATCGTAAGAGTTCTTGACAATCAAGGCCATGTTTGCCTAAGTCTCTTACATCACTTGATGAAGACAACTGTCTAGTGTAATACTTTTTATTTCTAATCTTTTCGCACTTTTTACTTGGTTTTGTATTAATGACTTTAATAACTAGTTTCTTATGTTGAAGGTGATTCTTCCTTATCGTTTGTCCGTGGTGTCTTGGCATTATTTTACTGTCTATATAAAATAAAAGATTTTCACCATTCATATCTCCACGGTCTATATGGAGGTATGTTGGCTACCTGGTCGGGGGTTAAGGGAACGGTTTGGTAAGAGTCTTGCCATTGTTCAGCGTTTAGAGGTCCTGCAATCGACCTGGGTCAAATTTAGTAGGACCTCCTTCAATAGTTAACGGTATTGGATGGCGAGGGTCCAAACTCTTTGATCCCCTCA
Source organism: Helianthus tuberosus (assembly GCA_030545235.1). Lineage (NCBI taxonomy): Eukaryota > Viridiplantae > Streptophyta > Magnoliopsida > Asterales > Asteraceae > Helianthus > Helianthus tuberosus. Next base: position 18,847,530 of record CM060410.1, read on the forward strand.
TAAGTTAACTACTATTAATACTATTACCCGGCTATTTAGGACTGTATCCCTGCTTACTCAGACTACTTAGTCGAGGGTAACGTCACCTCCAAAAGAGGGGCCTACCATAATTTGCATTAATAACTTAATTAATTATCTTTCAATAATCTGACCCTTTAGGATTGTATCCTTGCTGACTCAAACTACTGGGTTGAGGGTAACGTCACCTTTAAAAGAGGGCCTACTACAATAACTAAGATAATCTCTTAAATAAGTGCAAAAGTGCGGAAATAATCAAAGGTTACACTATACACGAGTCGGAACCAAGTGATTCATCTTGTCTATCTGTTTTTCTTTTTATTTTCAGCATTTTTAGTTAGTTTTTATTTTTCTTAGCTTAAAACATTTTTCTAAACTTTTTGATTTGATTAGACGTTGAGGATAAACCGGTACTAAAAGCTCTTGTGTCCTTGGACGACCTCGGTATCTTGCCAACACTATACTACGCTCACGATGGGTGCACTTGCCCATATGTGTGTTTAGTGTTAGTAAAATATCGTGTTTTATAAATTTAAAACTTGGCTAAAAAGTGTTAAAGGGTTTAAAATATACACCTAAATATATATAACACTTCACACGCATAAGCTCCACATTAGCATTTAACATCCACAAAGTCAAAGTATACCGGGAGGCCTAACAATCAAAAAGAAAAAGACAAAAGGCTAAAAAAAGTCAAAAAAGAAAAAAAAATAAAACTATAAATAAAAAAAGAAAAAGACAAAAGAGCAAAAAAGTAAAAAAAAAAAAAAATAATAATAATAATAAAACACTTTTCATCCTTTTTCGTCAATGTAATAGTTATAAAGTTATAATATTGGTGAAGTTAAAATGTTGTATTTAGACTGTTCGTAATGGTTAATGTTTTTTAAGATACATTTTTTTGTCATATCAGCATTATAACGTTAATTTTACAAATGTTATGGTTAACGTACTTTCAACCATTATTTACTATTTTTTTCGTTATTTGACGTTGTACTAGAAACGTCGCTCCCTCTTCATGTCCTATGCCTTGGGAGCGTTATCAAGCCGCTATAATGCCCATTATACATTACTATTTAACATATAACAACCTCTCTCTTTTTCTTTCGAGTGTATGGACAAAATTTCCTAATGTTTGAGTTAGGGATGAGCATTTGATTAGAAATTAGCAAATGGTACCGGGTACTGACTGAACCGGTATCAGTACCAAATTTATCGAACCGAAACATTTTTGGTACCTACTTTTGACGTTTTCGGTACCGATCTAGTACCGGTTTTACCCCCAAATACCAATGTCGAATGTACCATACGGGTATACTCGGTACTGGTTGGTACCGAGCTCATCCCTACATTTGATACCAAGTATTTATGCCATATAGGTATCGTATCGAATCGATACATTCGATACCTTTTTTAGAAATTTAGTATCGGTGTTCTCAATACTAGTTTCGTACCGGTACTGATACTGTATAGATATGTTTTAACGAGTACCAGTACCGTACCAATAGATTTGGTACCCAGTTTTTAAAAAATTCAGTATCAGTATCTTTGGTACCGGTACTAATACGATATTAGTCTCATCCCATTTTGAGTTTTATTTAACATACATGTTTAATTAACTTTTGTATTTAAAGAACACCATTTACAGTAGACTGGTGTTTTAATAAACCAAGCTTGATTTAAGAACTTTATACAAGATGACTATAAATTGTAATTGTAATCTCTTCTCACTTGTCATACCCATAACTAGGGTTAGGGTATAATAGGAAGTTTATTTGGCTAGGAAGACTAGGAAGTAATCTTGACCATCAATTGATTTAATCAAGGGCTAAGATTAAATGAGGGAAATTAAATGGAAGAAAAGAGGCGTGTGGGTTTGTGTAAGGGCATTGTAGTCAATCCTGGACATCCCCCACCATAGCCCAATTGGTTAGGCCGGCTTCTTCTCTTTGGGAGGTCGCCGGTTCGACTCCAACTTGTGGCTTATGGTGCGGGACGTCCCAATGACGGATCGTTACCTACCGAGGCATGGTGCGGTCCTAAGGGCAACCCGGTTTTCATCCAGCTGTTACCCCAGCGAGTCTCTCGTGTGGGGGCAATATGGTTTCCGGGCAAAGGTCAGTCAGAGCGGCAGCCGGGGCCCGATAGAACATCGCGTCTGCAAAAGCTGGGCTGACGGGTAACCGTCCTAGATGGGAACCCGGTGACCAATGGTCTATGTACATATTGAAAGTCACCCTTAAAAAAAAAAAGTCAATCCTGGACAACAGTTTCTCTCTCCTCCAATACCCCATGTAACACCTCGCAAAAATCATGTCCAATAATGTGAAGACACGTGTCCTAAACCCTAAACATGTATAAGTTTGAGTTAGAAGGACTAAAGTTGACAAACAGTGAAAAGATGTATGCGAAGGGACTAAAAATGTTAACATGCTAAATTTATGCCTCTGATTGACCTCACACGATGTTCATGTTCTTTAACGAGTAAATTGTCGGACGTAAGAAGCCGTTTGTGAATAATCTCGAAAGTTTGCAAAACACAAGGGTTAAACGTGTCAACATGTTAATTCTTACCTCTTAGTGACCTTTTAACAAACCCGTGGCTTCATAATGTTCGATTATACTCTTGAGAACATGTGATGATAATTTCACAAGGTTTCGATATCGTTATATGATAATTATGCATAATCTCATCAAGAGGGGTTAAAAGTGTCAACTTATTAATTCTACTCCCGGGACATTGTTTTAACAAACCCGGAACCTAACGGTACTTGATTTTACTTCCATGAACATCAATGTGACAACTCGTAATTCCGAACCTATCTTTGTACCTTGATGTAACGTAAACATTATGTGACTATGTGAATTAGATGATTTAACGGAATGTTATTTTATTGAATGTTATGTGTTATATGTTATGTGAGTGTACGTATTATGTTATGTATTATGTGAACGCACAACACTCACCCGATCGCACAAGCCCACTCGGGTTACACTTCTTGCATCCGAACCTAGGGCAGCCCAAGTTGGGTTCGGCCCACTTCATTATATGCGTATACACACAACCTTAGGAGGTTGTTTCCCATTTGTTGCAAAAACATTCATACACACAAACCCTAGCTCTCCTCTCTCTCCCTCACGAACTCGACGGCAACCGCAAACACATCCTCTCTAGCGAAGATCTTTTCTGGATTCGGATCAATCGTCTATTTCATTCTCTTCTTAATCGGTTAGTGTAATATTATGCTTGTTGAATATGTTAATTTCATGTGGATATGTGGGAAAAGTCAATATTATGATTGCTAGCATGTTGCCTGATTGTATTGGTTCTATGAAATTGTAGAATAATGGGTTGCTGAAAGTGGATAACTTTAATTAAAGTGAATGTCGGCCATGTTGGTGTGGTTGTAGTTTTGTTATAATCTAAGCATGTGCATAATAATGAGTATTGTCAGAAGTAGTTATATATATATTAGTTCTATGTGGAATAAAGGATGTTTAAGTGTGGCATGATGATATCGTTTACATGATGAAGGTGCGAATAGATCTAATCGAGTTCAGACTTGTTTCAACTGTTATGTTTATTAGACAATCATTAGGGTTTCTTGTCGTAACTATTAATGTGAGGTTCATGAAACCGATTCATATGTGTCTTGCATAAATTATGATTAGTAATTGTGTATTGTTAATGAAAATCGGCTGATATATTATATATACATGTATTGTTCGAATGATTTGTTAAGGTGGATGCTAGAGATCAAAAGCATGAGCCGGGTTAATATCGTGATTATTGTTTATGCTTGAACATGTCTGGGGTTCATAAGAAATTGAGATAAAAGTCTTGTTTGATCGATATATGTTTTAGTGGGAAACTGTTAATTGATAATCTATAAATATGGAAATTGAATAACTGTTTGCCATAAATTATGAATGTATTGATATGCATAAAATTAGGAGATCGTAACTGATTACTCAAATAAGCCGGTCGCACAAGACCCCTAGTCGCATAAGGGGTCCATTCGCACAAGCCTTGTCAATCGTACAAGACACCTCCAGTCGCACAAGGCTTGCTGGATCGCACATGTTGAATTGTTTGTTTAACTGTTGGGCCTCCAAGCCCAAACCTAGTCGCACAACCTCAATCGGATCGCACAAGACTTGTATGACTAGTTGGGCCGATATATGTTATAACTGTTATGCTACTTGTTGGGCCGTAGACTTGGGCTGGGTAATAGAGCTGACCGCACAAGTTCTTGTTCGGTTTAATTGTTTGGGGCCGGGCTTTGATCAGGTAGCACAACATGCTGTGGATCGCACATGGATGTGCTGATCGCACAACGTGTTGGGCCGAGACTTGTGTGGGTTTCATTTGCATGCTAAACGGATATTATTTAAAACGTTCTATGTGTATACTATGTTGCCATGATCGATACGTGTTAGCAATCTGTTAAACTATGTGTAATCATACGTGCTTTACTTGAACCTAAACCTGACATGTGTGATAACCATGATAGGACGTGATTGACCACTAGCCTTTAGACTTGACCTTTCTGTGTTATCTGCCGAGCAAACCAAGGTGAGTTCACACTCTACAAAGCATGGGATTCCCAGGGGTTGGGAATGGGGTTAAGGAATATGGATTCCTCGTCCTTTCTTGGGTAGGACAGTAATGGTTCAGGAATGTAATTCCTCGTCCTCACGGACAGATAACTCGTACTAGACCAAAACTCTATCACGAAGTCCCTCCTTTTTATATCGACTTAATCGCCGAGCCAATGGCGAGCGGGTCATTAGTTAGATAGCGCTATTTAGGTCTGACAAGCCTCACACCGTGCCGCAGAGGACGGGCGTGAACTAATGGATCTGGGGCACGTCAATGCTGATAGACATTGACAGTTTCAGGGCACTTAAACATGACTTCAGTCAGTAGTCGATATGGTAACGAGTCTAGTGGATACATGGGGTAGCCCCCACGGCCGAAATGCCAGATAACTATCATGGGGTAGCCCCCACGGCAGGATTGCCAGAGTAAATGGGTTAAACAAAGGGTTAAACAATTCACGTTTTCAACTATGGGGTAACCCCCACGGCAGGAACGCCAGTTAAAGGAAACTGTTTTTGGAACAACTTAAAACGAACACCCAACCGTGAACTCACTCAACTTGTTGTTGACTCGTTACTACATGCTTTGCAGGTCTATAGGTACTTAGCTGGAGCTTGCACAAGGGAGAGTCGTTGTGGGACATGGACAGCTGTGTGCCATGTTAACCATTTGGATAATTAAACTTTGGATTTGGTTTTGAACATTATGCTTCCGCTCATAACTTAACTATGTTTGTTTTGGATATTAATCGTGTTGGTTGGACTTTTACATTAAATATTTACTTGTTCAATATGATTAGTGGTTTGATCCTGGTCAGTCACGCCTCCAAGCGGTGATACTCCGCAGGTGGATTTTGGGGGTGTGACAATCAAAAACCTAATATAAAGGGCCCCTAGTGCTAAAAGCGAAAGATAAATGAAAGATATACGAGTTATGAAAGTACATGGACTAAACTTGTAAATAAACAAACAATTTTGGTTTTGGGTTACCCCGCGTGGCGTGCCAGGGTCTCCCCTACCTGGCGCGTGGCGCGACGGAGATAAAAAACCAGCCAAAACTGGCAGCTGCCAGCAGCCAGCCTAGCTCTCCACACAAGATCTTCTGCAATCTGATACGAAAACAGCAGCATGCAAATGGTTTTTAAAAACCTCTAGGACACTTGGAAGCATCCTAAAACAACATGAAACACCTGGATTGATCTTGTGAGACCTTATTTCACTATAAATATAGCTCATTCTTGAGCTTTTGAACTTGCACCTTCAAAGTTTTCTTCTATACTTCTTCTCTGGAGCTTCCTGGTCATAAAGGAGACTCCCCTCAGTTCAAGATTCATTCTAGGACCCTTTGTAAGTGTCCTTAGCTTCCATAGTTCGGTTTTTATATGTTTAAGGACCGAAAGTCAAAGTTGTCGTAATAACGCTTTGACTATCGGTTCAGACCTAAACGGTCCAGCCATTGTTCGAGGCGAATATGGCTACGTGATCGTAATTAGGCGTGTGTTAATCCCATAAAAGGGCACATCCTAATTATCATGTTTACTTAGTTAATTGTCGGGTCAAAGTAATTAACATGAAAAGTCAAACGGGTCAGTTTTTAAATAATTTCGTATCTGATAATGTAGAAGCTATAAAATATGTTTTATCACTTTAATAACTTGGTAAGCATTATTAGAACATGTCTAAACATGTTCAACCCGACAATTCTAAGTCTAGGCTCGGTTCGCAACCGAAAGTCGCAAAAGCTTGACTTTTGCTTTGACTTTCAGTTCTGACCCGAATTAGCTTATTTCCTTTATGTTTTAAGGTTCCTTTGTGACCATGTATTATAGTAGTATAACCCTCTGAGGTCATATTACATGGTCACCTAGTAATCTGAGTTTATTTACTTGATTCCGTTATTATGCTTAATGCTGACTAAAATGCCCTTTTTGTTAAAAATGAGATTTTTAACATAAACAACCATATAAGTAAATTACACTCTGATTAGTAGTGTTATTTAACTTATTTTAACATTTATCTTCGAGTAAACTGCCATTTTGGTCCCTGTGGTTTAGGCACTTTTGCCATTTTAGTCCAAAACTCAAACTTTTTAAATCTGGGTCCTTGTGGTTTCACTTTTATTGCCATTTTAGTCCAAAATTAAGAGTAAACTGCCATTTTGGTCCCTGTGGTTTTACTTTTATTGCCATTTTAGTCCAAATCTCAAACTTTTTGGAACAATAAAAAGAAGGGGGATTTTGAATTTTGGACTAAAATGGCAATAAAGATGAAACCACAGGGACCCAGATTTAAAAAGTTTGAGATTTGGACTAAAATGGCAAAAATGCCCAAACCACAGGGACCAAAATGGCAGTTTACTCTTTATCTTCTGGTCACAAACTGAGATTTCATAATAAATCGTAAAGCATGAGTTTAAAAGGACTAAAATACCCTTTTTCATGTAAATAAAGTTAAACATGATTTTGGCATAAAAACTCATCACTCACTGTTATGATATCACATTTAGAACTAATTGGGATTCCAAGTCAGAATACTTACTGAGTTTATACATGAATTTCGTATTAAATTAGTAAATGACGATTTTGCCCTTTTCATGCATAAATTGAGATTTGAATAAAAGTATCATGCAAAAACCTTTTGTTACTGATATGATATAATAAATAAATCATTTTGACCATTCAAAGCTGGTCATAACCTCAGAAATTCCTAAACATCAAAATAATCGTCATTTACCGATTTTTACGACATAAAGGTGCATAGTATGGTTTTAAACCATAGTTAGCACCCAAAACTTTTTACCTACTAATTTTATAAATCATATCTAATATTTTTACAGTAGGTTCAAGTCATGAACTCGGAATCCCAAATAAGTCCTTATAACTATGTGTGAAATGACCAAAATGCCCCTACGGTGCATAGTTTGGTCATAAATGATAAACCACACGTATATATGATATGCTACTATTATTATAACATAAATTAAATACTATTACAGACAGTTTATGACCAGAACCTCAGTTTGCATGTAAACCCCTTCTTATAACTCATAAAATGACCAAATGCCCTTAAGAGGCTTAGTTCGTTTCAAAATCTTTTGGGCATATTTGTTGATATCCTACTGATATCATAACATATTTTAAGCCTAATAACTTATGGAACTTGTATATGACTCATCCGGTTACCCGTTTATGCTTATACGAGTACGGTACGGTCTACGTAACTAGTTTGCATAAACTAGCCGAAACAGGTTTAACCATATCAATTTAACTTCAAATTCCAGAATGTATTTAGTTTACCCATAATATACAAGTATTCATACTTGTTGGGTCTAAATTACATTCCAATCCAGTCATCGCTTAATCTAGCGTTTCGTACCGTAAACCCTTCTTTAAACTAACCGGTCTAAGTCTACAACTTAAATAAGACCCGTTAGTCATCTAATAGGTTAATAAAACCTTCGTTCCAGATTAGGAGCCCCGGTTAAAGCTACTTGCACTAGTTTGATTAGATTATATGGCTGAGTAGATAAATCTCGCATTTTAAAGCTTAGGTAAATACTTTTAACTTATTTTCCCTTATATGGGCTTGGGATACGGGAATATACTACCGCTTGGTCGGGTATGGAATCATTTAATCAGATTGTGATTAATAAATTACATAACCCGTTTTAATCTGTATTGTTTGATAACATAAACATTTGGGGGTTAATACGACTGTGTCCTGGATATCATCGGCTCATTTCATTGGTAAATGGCCACGACTTAAGCACGAGATGTAGGCATACACCTGGTAGTTGCGTATGTAAAAAGATATACCCACTTGTTGGGGATAACTCGTTGTGGGTTTATATTAGTGGTGTGTCTATTAATCATGTCTCGGCTTCTATCCCGGGCCCTGAACATATGAGAAACATATAAATATGTATACAAGATTATTTTATGTAATTATCCCAAGTTATAAAAGAATATTTGTGCCTTGTGCATCTAAATAAATTTTTATAAATATTATCAAAAGAGTCGGTTAATTGTATTTACCAGTGAAAACTAACGTATTTTCAAAAGACTAAGTGGCAGTTACTACACATACTAGGCTGGGAGCTTCTGGGCGTTAATTAGAGGATCTTGCAAGTCCGTAATGCTTTAAGTCTGTTGAACAAGTTTTTGTATTATATTTAGATCCGCCTGTGGATCCTTTCTTTACAACCGTCTGTATATTCTTTTATTCGTACTTTACACTTTCGGTTTGTAATAGTATTTTCTACCAAGACTTCCGCTGTGTGGCGCCACTGGAAAAAATCCACAGTCATCCTGATCTAACACCGTGCCGCTTTGGATCGCTTACCAAATTTTGGGACGAAATTTCTTTCAAGTTGGGGATGATGTGACAACCCAAGATTCCAAAGTCTTTCCTCTACGCGTTACTTGTTCGCAATTCTGTTTTCATGGATTGATTAAATGTTGTAACTTGTGCATGATATGTGAATAATTGAAGTGCTGTTATTATTAGTTATTATGTTTAGTTGCTAGATGAAATATAGAGTTGCTTAATGTTTAGACATAGTTCATGTTTTACAAGTTTGGGCCGCACCACACTCAAGTCGACGAAGAACAAGAGGTTTTTCGTCATCTTCATTTTGGACGAAGGATAGTCCTTCGTCAAAGAGGTTTTTAGCCGAGAGGGCCCTCGGCCCAAGTTGTCTCGGGCCCAAACCCTTGTGAGGCCGCTCATATTTGTAGAGTTGGTGGTTGCAGCTGTGAATTAGAAATCACAGCAAACCCTAGCTCCTCACAAATCGTTGACGGTGATGGTTCCAGTCGAAGCATCACCTCCTTGATCGAACCCTTCCTTTTGATCTCTCGGTCAGTGCGATTAACTTTGGTTTGATTCTTTTAATTGTTCTAGTCACTATAGCATGTTTGAGTGCAATTTAACCCTCTTGTTACATGTGGTTGTGTTTGTACATGATTGTTATGTGAGGATTTCATGCTAATAGAGATTGTGATGAAGATGTGTTTATGAAACATAATTAAATGATTGGTGGTGAGACTTACCTTTACGTATGATAAAATGATGTTCTGTGTTCATGTGAATCAGTGTGAAAAACGACGACGAAACGAATTTAGAATGAGATGGTCGGTTGATGATATCATGCTAATCATGACCTAGTATTTGATAAAACACATATCATTGAATCGAACTGTAGGTTACATGAATGATACGAATTGAATGGAGTGATAATTATGATTGATTATGTTGATTTGATTATGTGATGAATTAGGAATTCATGCGAAGTTGTGTTGAGATAGAAAATGCTTGCTTGGGTTGTGTAAAAGCAAAAGTGTAACCGATTTGATCTTACTGAAAAATATGGAATTGATGTTATGTGACCAAGGCCCCGTTAAATGACCTCGACGAAAGTAACCTCGACAAAACTTAGTGGTGTTTCGTCATAAGTAACCTCGACGAAACTTAGTGGTGTTTCGTCAGGAGTAACCTCGACGAAACATAGTGGCTTTTTGTCATACTTGAACCCGACGAAGGATGGTTCTTTGCCGTATAGGGTATTTCTCCATGAAAGTGATGAGTTGAACAGTAGGCACTTTTGATGATGAAGATAGATGTTTGTGTGCGTATATGATCTATGTTGCGTGTAAATAAGAATAAGAAAGTTGGTTTGACTAGTATGAAAAACAAACTCACCTGTTATGTTATACTTTGTGACATTCACATGAGATGTGAACTTGTGTTAGAAATGTGTATTTGCTACCTGATATACTGTGATCTTGTGATAGATGTAAACTGTGTAAAATTGATAACTTGATTGATGGTAAGACTGATGTTATTGGTAACCATTGTTGGGAACATGAACTTGTGACATAAACGTGTATAAAAACCAATCATCTGCTATGTGTTATGTGACAATGGTATTACGTGTGACTTGTCGAATACGTGATTTGGGTATGTATTTATGAAACTGATTACCTTTGGTAACCACGGTAGGGTATGGTTGACCAACTTGGAACAGGTAAAGTAACTTAACAATCCGAGTGATCTAAGGTGAGTTCATTCCTCTTGAGCATGCGTCCCGGTGGTTGGGACAGTCATTGGGTATCCCTGAGAGAGATAGATTTTGGGGTAAATCAATTGGATATTCCTGAGAGGAATACGTCTTGTGGGTAAAATCGGGAATGTTGGATAATACACTCATCCTATCACCTTTAAGTCCCATCTTTTTGTTACCTGAGAGGTAACGGAGTATTAGTTGGTAGTGCTATCTAGGTTTGGCACCCTCACCCCGTACCTGAGAGGACGGGTGTGAACTAATGACTCAGTCATGCCTAATGCTTTGATAGGAGCATTGGGGAACGGGCAAAAATCAATCTGGAGCCGTCTTGTATTCGGGGTATTATCAACATTGTAATCAATGAACGATAAACACTTGGTAACTAACGTTTTCGTAAAACTATGAACTCACCAACGTTGTCTGATACATGTGTGTGCATGCTCGCAGGTTATAGGTATGTCTGGATGTGGAACTTGCTGTCTGGGATGCTGGAGTGGTCATGGGTCGAGATACATGGAATCGCGAGTCGCGTCTAATGGTTATCATACATATGGTTTATGAGCCACTTAATTAATGATTTATGCTTCCGCTGAATACGATGATTTGTATTTACTGTTTTGTAACACTTTATGTTAATGAATGAAAGTTTTATTTAAAATCTCGTATGAGTTCAATGTGATTGGTAGCTAGATCCTTGTACGTCACACGCCTCGCGGGGGTTTCCGCTTGGGGTATTTTTGGGGGTGTGACACGCTGTGCTATAAACTATGTATATTTGACTATGATGATATCAACTACGTCACGATACTCCCCACGGGCCCACCGTTTTGTGGTTAAAATATCGGGGTGTGACAGGTTGGTATCAGAGCCAACATTGATTGAATTAAACACTAGCCTTTTGTGTTTAATCTCAATGACACAGTAAGCACATTCCTTGACTTCCGAGTCTAGGCAAATAACCTAGGATTAATCTTAATCATATTTGGTTTATATATTTTGCTTGTTCCTTGTTTTTGACAGGATTATTTATTAATCATGCCGCCAAGAATTCGAGGAAGAGGAGGAAGAGGCAAAGTACCAATGAGAGGAAGGCATGGCCATGAAGCAGGGCCTTTGCATAGGCGAACTCCCTCTGCGTCATACAGCTCCAACCCACATGAGGATTGGAGAAATTACATTGAACCGGCGAGACATTCCGTCTCGCTCAGTACTTCGCCGTCTTACCATAACTCTTTTGGGCCGCAACAAGAAGAAGAGCCCCAGGACTCGCACCACTCTCACCATTCCTTACCACATTCTGTTTCTCACCACTCTCACTCCCATCATTCCTTCCAAAACCCAACTCCTTATTTTCAGGGTCATTTTAACCCTATTGACCAAATCGACGAACCAACAGGTCATAACCTGTTGGGGCCCGAAGACCACTATCCTGAATATCAGGATATGGATGTGGATAATGATCCAGATCCAGTTATGCCACCTTCTGGGACGCCTACGCATCCCATAGATATCTGCAGCGGTTCTTCTTTTCTAGGATCGCCATACCGAGGCCCCGATTTATGGGCCGAAAGGTGGAGCACCTACAAGTGGGAGTACACTCCCTCTCACCACGATTTACTACCACAACAGCGGACTCCTTCTGAGGATCCACATTTCCAAGCGGTTACACCACCGCCACCACCAGCACCAGAACAACCTCCGCCACCAGAACCATCGAGGCGAAGGAGAAGCGCATGAATGTCTGTGCGAGGGGGTTTCCATTTTAGCACCCCACAAACTTCCACCAACTACCCTCAGCTTTATGAAGACCCGCAAATGGGTGGGCCCTCAAACGTTGTGTCAGAAGTCGACACGGCACCGGTCACTTTTGCACTACCACCACCTCCCATGGGTTTTGAAAACCCAATCCCTGCTTACCCAGATACAACTGGGTACAACCCGTACGAGCCACAAGCTTACACAGGTTATAACTATCATGCACCTGCTGTTGACTCATACGTCGAGGCAGAAAATTTTAACGCTCTCTACCCCTCACCTTTTCCACCCGCGTACCCAACTGGGTACCCTACTTATGGGTATCAATACCCACCACCACCACAACCTCAACAACAGCAACAACCCTAACCTCCACTTCATTTAGGCGAGTTGCCGTGGCCAAATGCTCTTTGTTTGTAATATTGTATTTGAACATTATTAATAAAAGGTTTGCCCGGGGGTTTTCCCTCGTTTCCCAAAAAAAAAAAAACCTCCACTTCAACAACCGCAACCGCAAGAAATCTTGCAAAGGTTGGAAGAAGTCGAACACATGGTGGAGGAACGTGATAAGAAGCACCACAAGTTTCTTAAGGGTTTGGCAAACTTCATCAAAGGGAATAAGAAGAAAGATCATTAAAGACCCTTACTTTTGTTTTGTAATTTTTATTTCAATTAAGTCCTTGCGTGGACAAGTTTATTTATTTAAAGACCCGTTTAGGGCAGTTTATGTAATTCGTAGTATTATTTATGAGAGATTTTCTTTTGGGATTACATTTGTTAATATAGATACACATTATGTCATTGATTAAACTATCATTTCAATTTATAATTGATCTGCCAATAAATCTCCAGATACCGTCTTTATAGTATAACCTAGCCTATATAGACATGGCTGTGATGGTAAAACCCTCTTAAGATGATAAATCCTTGTTAACATCTAAGAACATGTTAGCACTCTTGACAAATGTGGTTCGAGAAAATCACACTTGTCATCCTAATACTTGGTTTCTTCCAAATTCCTTATTTAGCCAAGTGATCTAGTGAATCATGGCTGATATCATCAATATGAGATGATCATATTAAAACATCCACTAAGTGATGCCATTGTTTCGCCTTCGGGCCAAACTTTTCCAACTACATAACAATGACAGTAGTAGTCTATGACTCCCTGTCAAGAAAGGTCAAGAACTATGTTCAAACCTTAATGCCTAGATCCAATAAGATCATGGCCTATAATATAAAATTGTCTAAGTGACAATACCTTTTATGCCCATAGTACTCATGATGGTTTTTATAACCAGGGCCAACTTGAACAAAAAAGAAAGTTTAAACAAATACTCTTTAAACTGATTAACCAATTGACCGATGTGGTCTATTTTTACCATGAATAATGAATCACCGAATATGACGATTCAAGATAAGACCACTTATTAAGTTGTTGTCATTTGTTTTATAGCATTCAAGCATCACCATGGTTGATTCGGATGAAGCTAATAGTCATACTAATGAAAGGAATGATAACACCAGATTAAATGTAACGGGAGCTGATCTGCAAGCATTGGTAGACAATGCTGTAACTAAAGTTGTTGGCAGAGTATTCAGAGAGTCGAGTGCTACTCACACCAAGACCCAATCAGTGGCTCGTTCTAAGCCCCCTTCCAAAACACATACATCTAAGAAGGACGATTCTCAACATTTGTCAAATCAGAAAAGTCAACCATCCAAGAAGATAGTGTTTGACCAGGAACCACATTCCAAGACATGTTCTTATAAGTACTTTATCTCTTACAAACCAAGAGATTTCACTGGTGAAAAAGGTGCCATTGATTGTATGAAATGGCTAGACGAGATGGAGACAGTTGTTGACATTAGTGGGTGTGCTGAGCAGGATGTTGTAAAGTTTGTATCTCAGTCTTTTAAGGGTGATGCCCTGGTTTGGCGGAGGGCACTGATTCAGGCCTCAGGGAAAATTCCACTCTACAATCTGTCGTGGGATAAATTTGTTGAGTTAATGAAAGAAACTTTCTGCCCACAACATGAAGTGGAAAAAGTTGAAGCTGACTTCCTAACTCTGGTTATGAAGAATTTGGATTGTAGAGCCTATGTTACTAGCTTCAACTCCATGTCTAGATTGGTACCTTATTTGGTGACTCCGAAACCCAAGCGTATAGCACGCTTTATTGGTGGGTTGGCTCCCGAGGAGAAGGGACACATGAAGGCTTCGAAGCCCACCACTTATAGGTCAGCAGTGGATCTGTCTCTATCCCTGACTTTAGATATTATCAGGAATAAGTCTGTAAAGGCTACTGATGATGGGAAAAGAAAAAGAAACGAGGATAACTCATAACGTTTTGATAAGAAGAAGAAGTAGAAGGGTAATTCTGGGTTTAAGAAAAGCTCCAATCAGTCGGGCGAAAAACCCTTGTGCAAGAACTGCAAGAAAAATCACTTCGGGAAATGCAGAATTGATCCGCAGGCTAGACCCTATGGAATCTGCAAAACGAAGGGTCATAAGACATTGGAATGCAAGGATCTGAAAAATGCAACCTGTTACGGTTGCAATGAATAAGGGCATATCAAGACCAACTGCCCGAAAAACGCAAAGAAGCCTGAAGAGGCTAAAAAGACAAATGCCCGAGTGTTCCAAATGAATGCCAAGGAGGCAGTGCAGGATGATAACGTTATAACAGGTACTTTCCTCATAAATGATGTTTATGCTAGAGTTTTATTTGATTCTGGTGCAGATAAGTCCTTTGTAGACAATAAATTTTGTAAATTGTTGAATCTGCCTATTAAAACTCTAGACATTAAATATGAGGTAGAATTGGCTGATGGTACCTTAGAAACTGCTTCAACAATTCTAGATAGATGTTTCATATCCATTAGGAATCACTCTTTTCCGTTGTCTTTATTGCCAATGAAATTGGTGGGGTTTGATATAGTTATAGGCATGGATTGGTTATCTCTTAACCAAGCTCAAATTGCGTGTGATAAGAAACAAGTTATCATCAAAACCCCTTATGGTGAATCAATTACTATTCAAGGAGATACGCACTATGGATTGCCCGATCAAGTATCTATGCTTAAGGCATCCAAGTGTTTGAAGAACGGTTGTGTCATTTACATGGCACAAGTGACTCTAGATGTGCCAAAGCCCAAAATAGAAGATATCCCTGTTATTTCAGAACACCCAGACGTCTTTCCTGAACAATTACCTGGTTTACCTCCTGGGAGGCAAGTGGAGTTCAGAATTGATATTATACCAGGAGCAGCACCAGTCGCACGAGCTCCCTATCGTTTGGCACCAACCGAAATAAAGGAATTAAGAACCCAGTTAGATGATCTACTGGAGAAAGGTTTTATTCAACTAAGCTCGTCCCCTTGGGGAGAGCCCATTCTGTTTGTAAAGAAGAAAGATGGGTCAATGCGCTTGTGCATTGATTATCGTGAGTTAAACAAAGTAACAATTAAGAATCGCTATCCATTGCCCAGGATCGACGACCTGTTTGATCAGCTACAAGGGGCAAGTTTCTTCTCAAAAATTGATCTAAGATCGGGGTATCATCAATTAAAGGTCAGAACGGAAGACGTACACAAAACTGCATTTAGAACAAGATATGGCCACTACAAGTTCTTAGTGATGCCTTTCGGGCTCACTAACGCACCTGCAGCATTCATGGATCTCATGAATCGAGTCTATAAGCCGTATCTGGACAAGTTTGTCATTGTTTTCATTGATGACATACTTATTTATTCCAAGAATCAAGCCGATCACGAGAAACATCTCTGATGCATCCTCCAACTTTTACAACAGGAGAAGCTTTACGCGAAATTCTCCAAATGTGATTTCTGGCTTCGAGAAGTCCAATTCCTCGGACATGTGGTAAGCGAGCGTGGTATCCAGGTGGATCCCGCTAAAATAGAAGCAATTATGAATTGGCAAGCACCCAAGACCCCTACTAAAATTCGTAGTTTCTTAGGGTTGGCAAGATATTACAGACGATTCATCGAAAACTTTTCAAGGATAGCTACACCTCTAACTATTTTAACCCGCAAGAATGTAAAATTTGATTGGGGTCCCAAAAAACAAGAATATTTCGAGATTCTCAAGCAGAAGTTAAGCAATGCTCCTGTGTTGACTTTACCTGAGGGAATACTGGAATAGAAGAGTTCGTTGTGTATTGTGATGCATCGCACACTGGTATGGGATGTATGCTTATGCAAAGAGGCAAGGTGATTGCCTATGCATCACGACAACTGAAGGTGTACGAAAAGAATTACACCATCCATGACTTGGAATTGGGTGCCGTTGTATTTGCACTCTAGCTATGGAGGCATTACCTGTATGGAACCAAGTGTGTGATATACTCAGATCACAAAAGTCTCCAACACTTGTTTAATTAGAAAGATCTCAACATGAGACAACGCCGCTGGATGGAGACATTGAACGACTACGATTGTGAAATTCGCTACCATCCTGGCAAAGCGAATGTGGTCGCTGATGCATTAAGTAGGAAGGAAAGGGGTAAACCTATAAGGATCAATGCTAAAAGTATTGAACTAAAGAATAGTTTAAACGAGAAGTTGTTGTCAGCACAGAAAGAAGCCGTAATGGAAGATAACTTTCCAGAAGAAAGATTAGGTGCAACTGTTGATCAGTTGTCACCTGGGAATGATGGAATCCTCAGATTAAATAGTCGAATATGGGTTCCAATTCGTGGAGGACTTAGAGATGTAATCCTCCAAGAAGCTCATAATTCTAAATATTCAGTTCACCCAGGCAGTGATAAAATGTATCAAGATCTGAAGGCAAACTATTGGTGGATGGGTTTGAAGAAATCCATAGCCACACACGTAGCTAAATGCCTGACGTGCTCACAGGTTAAAGCCGAACATAAAAAACCGTCAAGTTTACTGCAACAACCAGAACTTCCCACTTGGAAGTGGGAAATGGTAACTATGGATTTCATTACCAAGTTACCAAAGACAAGACATGGAAATGATAATATATGGGTGATAGTAGATAGACTGACTAAGTCAGCTCATTTCTTGCCAATCAAGGAGACTCATAGCTCCGATAAACTAGCCCAGCTATACGTGGATAAAATCGTATCTCTCCACGGAGTGCCAGTGTCTATTATCTCCGATAGAGATACTAGATACACTTCTTATTTTTGGAAAATTTTCCAACAATCCTTAGGCACTCATTTGAATTTTCGTACTACTTATCATCCTCAGACGGATGGGCAAAGTGAGCGTACGATTCAAACACTCGAAGACATGCTTCGGGCATGTGTCATTGATTTAGGTGGAAGTTGGGATGATCATCTTCCTCTGATTGAGTTCTCCTACAACAATAGTTACCATTCGAGCATTCAAGCTGCGCCTTTCGAGGCTTTGTAGGGAAGAAAATGCAGAATTCCCGTCTGTTGGGCAGAAGTTGGGGAAACCCAGCTATCAGGACCTGAGATAGTCCTTGAGATGACAGATAAGATTGTTCAGATCCGTGATCATCTAAAAGCTGCCAGAGATAGGCAAAAGAGCTACGCAGATAAAAGGCGTAAACCTCTAGAATTCGAGGTAGGAGATAAAGTGTTACTCAAAGTGTCACCCTGGAAAGAAGTAATGAGATTTGGTAAAAAGGGTAAGTTAAGCCCAAGATACATTGGACCATTCGAGATCATCGAATGTGTCCGAAGTGTGGCCTACAAGTTGAATTTGCCTGAAGAGCTTAGTGGAATTCACAATGTGTTCCACATCTGCAACTTAAAGAAATGTCTAGCGGATGAATCGCTAGAAATGTCTCATAAAGACGTGCAGATAGATGAAAGCCTGAGATTTGTTGAAAAGCATATATCGATCGAGGATTGACAGGTTAAAAAGCTTCAAAAGAAACATGTGCCAATCGTAAAGGTGAAATGGGATGCCCGTAGAGGCCCATAATATACGTGGGAAGTTGAATCCACGATGCGTCAAAATACCCTTATTTATTTCAGTAAACCTCGAGGTCGAGATTTCTTTTAAGGGGGTGAGGATGTAACACCTCGCAAAAATCATGTCCAATAATGTGAAGACACGTGTCCTAAACCCTAAACATGTATAAGTTTGAGTTAGAAGGACTAAAGTTGACAAACAGTGAGAAGATGTATGCGAAGGGACTAAAAATTTCAACATGCTAAATTTATGCCTCTGATTGACCTCACACGATCATGTTCTTTAATGAGTAAGTTGTCGGACGTAAGAAGCCGTTTGTGAATAAAATCGAAAGTTTACAAAACACAAGGGTTAAACGTGTCAACATGTTAATTCTTACCTCTGAGTGACCTTTAACAAACCCGGGGCTTCATAATGTTTGATTATACTCTTGAGAACATGTGATGATGATTTCACAAGGTTTTGATATAGTTATATGATAATCATGCATAATCTCATCAAGAGGGGTTAAAAGTGTCAACTTGTTAATTCTACTTCCAGGACATCGTTTTAACAAAACCGGAACCTACGGTACTTGATTTTACTTCCATGAACATCAAAAACCTAATATGAAGGGCCCCTAGTGCTAAAAGTGAAAGATAAATGAAAGATATACGAGTTATGAAAGTACAGGGACTAAACTTGTAAACAAACAAACAAGTTTGGTTTGGGGTTGTCCCGCGTGGCACGCCAGGGTCTCCCCTACGTGGTGCGTGGTGTGACGGAGATAAAAAAACCAACTAAAACTGGCAGCTGCCAGCAGCCAGCCTTGCTCTCCACACAAGATCTTCTGCAATCTGATACAAAAACAGCAGCATGCAAATGGTTTTTAAAAACCTCTCGGACACTTAGAAGCATCCTAAAACAACATGAAACACCTGGATTGATCTTGTGAGACCTTGTTTCACTATAAATAGAGCTTATTCTTGAGCTTTTGAACTTGCACCTCCAAAGTTTTCTTCTATACTTCTTCTCTGGAGCTTCCTGGTCATAAAGGAGACTCCCTTCAGTTCAAGATTCGTGCTAGGACCCTTTGTAAGTGTCCTTAGCTTCCTTAGTTCGGTTTTTGTATGTTTAAGGACCGAAAGTCAAAGTTGTCGTAATAACGCTTTGACTATCGATTCAGACCTAAACGGTCCAGCCATTGTTCGAGGGGAATATGGCTACGTGATCGTAATTAGGCGTGTGTTAATCCCTCAAAAGGGCATATCCTAATTATTACGTTTACTTAGTTAATTGTTGGGTCAAAGTAATTAACATGAAAAGTCAAACGCGTCAGTTTTTAAATAAATTCGTATCCGATAATGTAGAAGCTATAAAATATGTTTTATCACTTTAATAACTTGGTAAACATTATTAGAACATGCCTAAACATGTTCAACCCGACAATTCTAAGTCTAGGCTCGGTTCGCAACCGAAAGTCGCAAAAAACTTGACTTTTGCTTTGACTTTCAATTCTGACCCGAATTAGCTTATTTCCTTTATGTTTTAAGGTTCCTTTGTGACCATGTATTATAGTAGTATAACCCTCTGAGGTTATATTACATGGTCACCTAGTATTCTGAGTTTATTTACTTGATTCCGTTATTATGCTTAATGCTGACTAAAATGCCCTTTTTGTTAAAAATGAGATTTTTAACATAAACAACCATATAAGTAAATTACACTCTGATTAGTAGTGTTATTTAACTTATTTTAACATTTATCTTCGAGTAAACTGCCATTTTGGTCCCTGTGGTTTAGGCACTTTTGCCATTTTAGTCCAAAACTCAAACTTTTTAAATCTGGGTCCTTGTGGTTTCACTTTTATTGCCAAAAAACGCAATGGAAAAAAAACGTAAAAAATGACTTTTTTTCTAAAACGCAATGGAAAAAAAACACAAAGAAATGTCTTATTTCTAAAACGAAATAGCCTAAAAACACACAAAAATGTACTTTCTAAAACGCAATGGACTGAAAACACATAAAAATGCGTTTTACCTAAAACTCAATGCACCAAAAACACAAAAGAAATATCTTATTTCTAAAACGCAATGGCCAGAAGTAATTAAAATGTCTTTTTTCTAAAACGCAATGACATAAAAATACATAAAAATGTGTTTTACCTAAAACGCAATGCACAAAAAACACAAAGAAATGACTTATTTCTAAAACGCAATGGCCAGAAAACACTTCAAAAATGTGTTTTTCTAAAACGCAATGGCCAGATAACACATAAAAATGTCTTATTCCTAAAACACAATGACTTAAAAACACAAAAAAAGTGTTCTCTCTAAAATGCAATGGACTAAAAACACATAAAAATGTGTTTTACCTAAAACGCAATGACTAAAAACACTTCAAAAATGTGTTTTTCTAAAATGCAATGGTCAGAAAACACTTAAAAATGTCTTATTTCTAATGCAGTTTTCCAGAGGCAATTTACAGAAAATTAAATTTTCTGTCCCTTGGACCCCGCCAGGGGCCGCCGCCCCTTGGACCCTGCTCCTAGGGGCGCTGCCCCTGGACCCCCGCCAAGATCGTAAAACGCAATGACTCAATTCAAAAACCCGGATCGTAAAAATGCAATTCAAAAAATTCTTACATAGATCGAAGCCGATTTCTTCACCGATTGACGAAATTTGAATGTTAGAAACACTTATCAGCGATCGAATCGAACGAATCGAGTGATTCGCTTCAAAATCACAGGGAAAAAAATGAGATTTTGTAAGAAGTTAAACTGGGTTTCTTCAAAAAAGTTGAAGAACACGTTGATTGGGTGTTTGAATCATTGATTGGTGACAAAAATCGCACTATAATGTAGTGATTAGTGTGATAGAAAGTGATGGTGGATTTTGAAAATGGTGGGTTTTGAAGTTATTGAGAGAAGAAGAAATGAGAAGATACGGTAAAATTGACTAAAATACCCTTTTTCTTTATTTTAAATTTTGTCACCTGTCAAAATCCTATTGCTTTCTATCATTCCTAGCCAAAATAAACTTCTTATTTGATCCTCTCTCCCCATAACCAGTCTAATAGAAAATCAACATAAAACTTTTCATATTCACCCCTTTGAAAAATCTTTATTTATGAAAAGTTTTTTTTTTCTGAAAAAAGGTTTTTTCTAAAAAAAGGTTTCAAAAACTCTATTATGTAAAAAGTACAAAAAGGATTTTTTTTTTGAAAAATAAATAATAAAAATCATTTATAAATAAGGAAAAAAGCCTTCTCTAGAAAAACTAATAATCGTTTTAAAACATTTCCTCTGACTATTATTTTAATTCCTTATAAAACATCTTAAAAACTCAAATAAAGTTTTTTTTAATTGATAAAAAAAAGTTTGTACATTAGGTCTCGTAAATACTTTTAGTGGGAGGTTTGTTTATGTTCATTTTTTTTAATTAACAAACAAAATAGCAATTTTTTTTCATTTAACTAAATGAACGAATATGAAAACAATTTTCATTTGTCCATGTACGTTTGCTTATTTATGTTCATATATATTCGGTAATATAAATACAAAGTTGACACACACATATATGTGTGTGTTTGTTCATTTATGTTTGTTCGTTTATATTCGTTAATTGTTCGTTTAGAATTTTAACGGACGAACACATTTATATTCTAAACGAATGATCAAGGAAAATTAGTTAACCATTTTTATTTATTAACAAATGATACACAAAATGCATTAAAGATGCTAGAAACTTTCTCTAAAGATCATTAAGAAAACACAGTCTAAAACAATTTAACTTTTTTTAGAAAAAATAAAAGTTTTAAAAGAAAGTAAAGATGTTATTAAAATAAATTCTAGTCTTGATTACCATTTATGTGAAATATTCAAGTGGAATTTACCAAAAATAAATTATAAACTTGGTTAAAGGTGTTAATCATGTATTTTGTAAAATCAAATTGACTTGTAATTATAAATACTTTCACTTTTTACAAGTGAAATAATAATTAATCGGGAAGTGAAAAAAATATCAATTACGCGAATTTTTAATTAACGTATCCAAACTTCAATGAAATCGATTTGTAATCTAACAACTTTTTGTTAGTGTGATCGATTCGTGGACTTATGTTGAGAATTAATGCGTGTATAATTTTGTTATTATACTTAGGTTCTGTTTGTTTTTTGCTAGAATCACTTCAGAACCTCTTATGTCTGCGCCGCGCAGACCACGCGCAGACATAAGGGTCTGCAGCTTGTTTGTTTTCTCGCAGACCTTTCATTAAAAAAGGTCTGCGAGACCTCTGCTTCAAACAGACATGAACCCATGTCTTCACAACCTCTTCTCACTGTTCTCCCTCCACTCCAGCGCAGACAACACACATCCTCTGCCACCACCTCCACTCCGACACCACACCCTCATCTTCTCATCTGAACAAAAAAAATCCCCAAATCTCTTAACAAACGAAAAATCCCCAAATCAACATAATAAATACATAAACCCTAACCTGAAGATTCGAGCCACAACCACCACTGCAGCGCCGCTGCTACGAGCTCGAATCAAGAACCACCACCATCGCCGTCTTCAGCATCGTCGGCATCATCAACATCAACATCGTCTTCAGCATCGTCGGCATCATCAACATCAAGAACCACCACCATCGCCTTCTTCAGCTCGAATCAAGAACCACCACCGCGCCGCTGTTGACGTCGGGTGCCCGCTGCCATCGCCGTCTTCAGCATCACCTTCTTCAGCTCGAATCAAGAACCACCATCGCTCTGGTGCGACGAGGATGGGTGTTCGGGTGGGAAACAAGACAGGGGAAAGGGGTTGTTGAGGCTGTGGTGCGACGAGGATGGGTGTTCGGTGGTGGTGGTAGATGAGGTGGTGGCGGTGCTGGTGGTGATGGTAGATGAGGTGGTGGCGGTGGTTGTGGTGGTGGTAGATGAAAGGCAGAGAGAGGTGTTGTGTGACCTGTGTGTGTTTTATGTGTGAGAAGAGAAGATATATATGTAAAACAAACACTCTACTCCTTGCAGACTGCAGACATTTGGTCCACCTCTTCTTCTGCAGATGCCTGCAGATATGGTCCGCAGACTGCAGACCTTTTCTTGCAGAAAAAACAAACAGAACCTTAAGGTACAGATAATCCAATTCATTCTACTAGGATCACTCTACAACCTCTTTTGTTATACTTTTAAAGATTATGTGCTACTCTCTTTTATCTAATCTGTCTCTTATGGATCAATTACTTGACACCTTCGGTGGCGCTGTGATTAGACGACGATGTCTCTGTTTTACTGTGTATTTATGTACCTGGGGAAACACTTTAGTTCTAGTGACATATAGTCTGTTATTATTATTTATTTATTTATTTATCCAACACATTCAAAATTACAAAAAATAAATCAAGTTTTACACATTCAAGTTGGGTAATACATGGGGTTATAACCTAGCAAGATAAGATATGAAAGACAACCACACCATGAGCTTAAAGATGAGTTAGTGATGCAATGAGAGAGATGATTTGACACTGATGTGAGAGAGTATTATGAATGTCAGGGACGACACCAACACCTAAGACCGAGTATAGTGCAATCACGCTTTGCTACACACACATGGTGTGATTGGATTAGTGAAAAACATGAGGTCCGCACATGTATCCAACTTTCCAGACTCACGCATTCCCCTTTAGCACCCCTTCAGGCCGTGATTAGCACCCCAACATGATGATGGTATTGAGTCGGACGTACACTTGTTGTAACAATGCTTTTTATTGAATATATTGTTAGAAAAGTAAGTGATGATATGGAGAATTGAGTAATTTTGTTTCACACGAAAGAGCAAAAGTTTAATAAAAAATAGAGTAAAATGCACGGATAGTCCCTGTGGTTTTGCAAAATAATACCTATAGTCCCCAACTTTTGGAAATTGCACCGGTGCTCCCTGTGGTTTGACAATTTGTTACTCGGATAGTCCCTGAAGTGGATGACAGTTAGTTTTCTCCATTAAGTGGATGTGAAATGACAAATTTACCCTTCATCTTCTCCAATCTATAAAAACCAAACAACCCCACCCACCCCCACCTTTCTCTCTGTTTCCCTTACCTGAGAAGCAATAAACGCACTGGAAAACGCCGACAATTGAGCTCCGTGTTGGTTTTCCAATAACCCGTTTCCTTTTCCACTAACTTCAACATCTTTAATCCGAGAAAACCCGTAACTCCGTTTCATGTTGCTGGTTACAAACAAAACAACATAATCACGCCAACAGATCTGAACATCTAATGGCAGTGGGTCGCTGGAAAACGGAGTAGAGGTGAAACCGAGCAGATCTAAAACGACATGATGACGATGGTGGTGAGCTGGTGATACACGAAAGTAATGGTGGTTGACTGGAAGCACGATGGTGATGGCGATGTAACGGGTTTTGGTGATCTGTGGACGAACTGGGTTTTCTGGTTTTAGGAGGTGGGTGGAGGATGGGTTTGAATATAATAGATTGAAGCCCTCTAATGACGGCTTCAAAACTACAAGAAACTCCACCGGAATCAGAATTAAATTGAAGATGAGACGAACCGTAGTTAGTCCGTTGGTGTGCAACCGGAGATCCGATTGTTGCAGAGGTGGGGTACGTGACTGGTGACGGCAATGGCGGTTGCATGAGGATGGTTGTTTTGTGAGCGGTGGTATGGTATGGTGGTGACATGAAACGAGGTGGGTGGTGGTTGGTGGTTAATGGTGGGGGGAAACAGAGAGAAAGGTAGGGGGTGGGTGGGGTTGTTTGGTTTTTACATAGTGGAGAAGATGAAGGGTAAATTTGTCATTTTACATCCAATTAATGGAGAAAACTAACCGTCATCATCTCTAGGGACTATCCGACTAACAAACTATCAAACCACACCACATGGAGCACCAATGTAATTTCCAAAAGCTAGAAACTATAGGTGTTATTTTGCAAAATCACAGAGACTATTAGTGCATTTTACTCAAAAAAATATGATTTGAAACTTTTATCATAATTAATATATATTAATTATTTTTATTAACAAGTTTTTTCTTTCTATTTTATTGTATTATAATAGTTTAGTTTTCTACAATCTGATTTTGTTTTCAATTAAAATTTATTTGAACATGATACAAGTAGACATGGGCAAATGTGAGAAAGCCCAATATAATTTCGCTTAATCGTCCAACATTTTAAAGTTGTGAAAGAAGCAGATTTGACAAAGAACCTAATACATCACAGTCATTAGAGTTTAAAGCAACATAGGCATATAGCCACTCACAAAGGTTTTGGTACGGCCAATTATTACGTGCTACTATCCATCCCCACCCACCCTAAGCTAGGTAAAGCAAGTAGTGAACTCTTAGGGGGTGTTCGTTTTTTTTTTTTTTTTTTGTGTGAAAAACGCTACTTAACCTGTTACTGTCCTTCGCAGATCACGCGCAAACGTATGAGTGTAAAGTGTGTTTGTTTTTTTGGAGTGATTTCATTAAAAAAGGTTTGCGCGTCCTCTTTTTAGCACAGATGTGGATCTAGATCTTCTTACCGCTTCTCCACTTCTCTCTTTTTTTGCCAGATACCACAAACACAAAAAAATCCTAGCTCCTTCTCCATCTCATCCCTTCTCTATCTCCTACACCCCAGCCATCTCAACCGCCGGTCCGCCTCCTCCCCTCCACGCCGCCGCTCCCCCTCCTCCCTCCACGCCGCCCGCCCCTCCTTTTCCTCCTCTCTCCTCTGCCGCCGCCGCTCCTCTCCTCCTCCCACCTCTGCTGTTGCCGCTCCTCCTCCTACCCCGCCGCTACTCCTCCTCCTCCTCCACGCTCTGCCGCCGCCCTTCCTCCTCCTTCCTTCCTTTAGCCGCTGCTCCTTCAGCCAGCCGACAACAGGTATGTAAGTTTTGTTTAATGTTATGAATTGTTTGATTCAGTGTATGATTTTTATGACCCAAGCACTAGTTCCATTCAGTGTTTGATTTTTATGACCCAAAAGTGGAGATTTCCATGTGATTTTTCTAATGTGCATGAATTGTTTTACAGAATTGTACAACCTTATTGTTAAGTAAGCCTAGCATTTGAGTAAAGCCCATGGTTTCAATTTCTTCCCTGGTACCCAGAGGTATTTAAGTGATTTATTATTTCACTTGTACAGTATACTGATTAAATTTGAATAATAATCTAATCATACTTGATCATTGTTGAAATGTTCAATACAACATTGGAATTTTGGTTGTATTTAAGCGAGGACCTGGAGCAAGTGTCAAGAAAAAAGAAATCCGGGAAGAAGAAGAATAAACTCGAGAAACAATCATAAGATGTAACCTTTTTTGTGTACAACCAGCTAAACAATGCAAGCTTAAGCGTAATAATAGGAAGTATTTTATCTTTTTGTGTCGATAGTATAGTATTTGAGGCCAGACATTCTTTATATTTCAGTTTATTTTAGTAGCTTGCAGAAGTTAAAAAACAAACAGTCTTCTTTTTGCAGACTGCAGAGGTTTGGTACACCTCTTCTGCTATAGATATGGTCCCCAGACTGCAGACGTTTTACCTCTGAAAAAACAAAGTCTTTTGATCTGATCACAATTTTTAAGCCCAATTCTTGAAACAGATTTAAGTCCATTTAAAAGCTGAGAAGCCCATCAAGTTTTGAGTATCTAAACTCTAAGCCAGTGTTGTAAGAATCGCTAGGCGCTAGTCGAGCGGTGGGGTACCGACTAGTCGGATTGAGATTTTTATACGTAATTTTTAGTTACATATACACACACATATTTTTATATGTAGTTTTTTTAAAGTAGACATGTTTTAACCACTCATTAACCCATTTTTTTAAGTAATTGAAAGAAATTTATATGGTTTGGTCAAAATTTGGCTGGCATCTAGCCAAAATTTGGCCAGAATAGGACCGCCATTGACTGCCTAGCTATTAATCGGCCATTAATCGGTGAACCTCCGATTAGTGACTAATCGGCGACTAATTGGAGACTAGTCGGGATTTTTACAACCATGACTCTAACGTAAAAACAAGTGAAATAACAATCATAAGTTGTGAACTTTAATGTTAAACATTATTTGAACAATAAAATTTAAATAAATTTTAATGTTTTCATAAGTTTTAATAATATCACTAAATTAAATAAATAACTCAATATTTGTAATTATGAGATCTAATATAATTTTAAGAAAGTGTGTTGGGTATAAATTTTCTTGGTTAGAATATAAGATGGATAAAAAAAGATTTTGAGGGAAATAAGTAACTCAAACCTAATAACATTAAATTTAAATGGTTTAAGAATGATAAATGTCTAAAATGAATTCTTAACCTTAACTTGTTAAACAATATTATGAAACAGGATAACAGAATACAACTTCAGTTTTTTTTTTTTTTTTTCGGTTTCGGTTTTGGTTTGAATTTCGATTTATTGAGATTCAAACCGAACAACGAACACCCCTACACTTATTTGAACAAAATCGAGAATCCCACCCCTGCAAAAGAAAACTATATGTAAACTTGAATTTACAACAATACAGATCTCACTAGCTTAATGAAGGTCCTATGCCACCATCATATTCCGAAATTTGTGATGGTTTCTGGTCTAATCTCTTCCAACCGCTGAAGAACCAGCTGAGCATTCGGTAGATTCTGTGGTAATGGATGAACGCATTGCAAAGCCAGTTTCAAAGCATTCAACAATTCATCGTCACCAACTTCAGAAGCATCTTTCATCAATCTAGGATGGTGTTACCTGAAACCTGATTGAAAACCGAAAACGACTTAATCTTCATAAACGGTCGAAATTTGCAAGCGTTGAAAGTTAAAATTGAAATTGATAAACTTTGTTAAACTTTCAAACTGTCGGACGGTGTTTGCCTAAACAATGGTCACATGTGTGTTGTTTGCTTATGATATTCCAAGCGGTTGTTCTCATTACGCGTTTAGATTTCTTGCATGTGCAGATTCTAAAGGCTAGGAGAACATGGTCGATGACAAGCTTCGGAATGAAGACACGACGTGAAGGCACTCAAATGATGAAAATGATCGAGTTGCCGCTGACCATCATCAACACCACAAGGATCTCACTTCATAAAGATAAAGACTTTCACGAGCATAACTCAAGGGGGAGCTTATGTTAAGGGGGAGTTTGTCAACACACTTCCTACATGAAACGGGGAGTTTGTTGGTACACTTTCTGCTTTCAAGACGTGAAGACTTTGAAGATCCTCCGACATTGAAGACTTGAATAGAAGTCAAGGACTTGAAGACACAAGAACTTACAAGAATGAAGATCGAGACAAAGCAACAGCTGATTGTTGATAAGCCAGACAAAGCTACAGCCAAGGGGGAGTTTGTTGGTGCACTTATGTCTGCACTTTGTCTGTATTCGGTCACGATGTAAAACGATGTCTTGTTAGTCTTGTAAGTTTGACCAAGTCAACCATCCTCCTGGTTTGACTTGGCCAAACAGTCAACATTATGTTTGTAAGCTGCTGGGTCGAAGGATGTGCCATCGAAGGATTGCATGGATCCTTCGATGATAAGCTCGAAAGATGACCTTCGATAGATGGACCACGAAAGATCACATCTTTCGTGGTACATGTTGATCGTTCGAGCTGATTCTGGTCGATAGATGATCCTTCGATCATCTTATCTGATCCTTCGACCAGACCTGCTGTGTTTGGGTATAAATACCCGTGTGTTGTGTTCATTTCAACAGTTGGACATATAGGGAAAACAGAGAACACACACACTGTTAGAGAGAGTTTATAGAACTGATCTGTAAACCTTGTGCTTGTAACTGGATCATTCATACGTATTAATACAGAGGTGTTAATCGGTGAACTTTTCGTGTCGTGTTATTGCGTGTTCTATCTCGGTTTGCTATCTCGGTTGGATTCCGCACAACCGGGTTGGTTTGTACACAAGGATTAGGCGACTAGATCCTCCCCTAGCCGGACCTACAAGTGGTATCAGAGCCTTGGCTCTTCTCCTTGTTAAAACCGAGTGTTTTCGGGTGTTTTTCCGGGTGTTTGAAGTTTATATTTTCTGGAAAACCGGGCTGTTTTTGCTTGGTGTTTTGTTGAAAACCTTGTTGTTCATCATGTTCTCATGTTAGTTTTTGGTTTTCATTAAACATTTTAGCAAAATCTTGTGTTTGGAAGTTTAAATTTCATCGAAAATTTATAAGTGTTCTTAAAGTTTTCATAGTGTTCTTCATAATATTACACTCTTTGATCTTAAAAATTTGAATATTGAAAGTGTTTGTGTGTTGGGAAGAGTATTTTGATTAAAATATTGGACATCATTACTTGTTTGGTGAAAAACCTGCATGTTCAGACCTGAAAGATATGGTCTGAACATACTTTCTGCCGAAAGTTCTCACCAACCCGTCAACTTTTTCACCAACTTGTCACCGTTTGTCAACTGTGTCAGAACCGTTCGAAAGATATCCTTCGAACTCGAAAGACCATCTTTCGATCAGTGGAGGTTCGATAGATCATCATCCTTCGAACCAAGGAATCATTTCGAAACATTCATCTTTCGGTCTACTGTTCATTTTCGAAAGACAAGGATCCTTCGATTGGGGAGTCTTTCGAAGTCATCTTTCGAAATCATCTTTCGGTGTACAGTACTTTTTCGAAAGATAAGGATCCTTCGGTTGGAGAATCTTTCGAAAAACATTGTTCGTAATTCAACAGAGATCCTTCGAACCCTGTTGATCCTTCGAACAGGTGTTGATCCTTCGATCATTAGTCTGTTTGTGTTTAACAGTTTGTGTTTTTCAATTCTTTCGACAGGTATCCTTCGGCTGATTAAAAATGAATCCAAGGTGGAATACTTTGGTAAATACAGATATGTATTTTGGTACTCCGTCATCTTCCGCACCGGTATCTTCACAAGCTAATGCAATTTCTACCGGTCAATGGGCATTTGTATCAAATCAAGTTCCAAGTGTTCAAAGCATTCTTTTAAGCGAAAGCGAAACTGGAAGTTTGAATAGACCTCCAAAGTTGATGCATTTATATGAATATCCAGGATGGATTGATAGATTTCATACATACGTTCTTGGTCAAAATACAGAATTGTGGTTGCGGTTCATCACAGATTTGGATCAAACAATAGAGGTTGCCGCATCATCTGCTGCTACGTTTGCAGATCTCACGGAAGATCAGAAGAAAGTCTATGATCTAGAAAAGAAGGCATACGCCATTCTCACTCAGGCCTTAAGTAAAGATATCTATCATCAGTTCGTCAGTTATAAGACTACAAAAAGGTTGTGGGACGCGTTGAAGACAAGGGGCGTGGGAAATGAAGCGACACGTCAACTGAGGAAAGAACTGCTAAAGAAAGAGTTTGATGGTTTTACTTGTATGGAGAATGAGTCGTTGGGTGATTTGACAAGTCGATTTAATCACTTGTTGACTGAATTGACAAATTTTGGGGTTGCTACAACTCCTGTAGAGATTGTGAAAAGGTTTGCAGATGCTTTGCCACCTCAGTGGAATACGTTCTTGGAAATCATGAAGTACAATGGTACTTTGGCCACAACGAGCTTCAACGACTTTGTTCAAATTCTAGAAAACAAGAATCAGGAAGAAACTCTGAAGGCAAAAAGAATTCCCGTGCCTCAAAATCCTGAAATGTATTTTGGAACCTCTAGCACCTCTACAAAACCCTCTTCGCATGCTCCAATTCAGACAGCATTTGTGACTAGCACTGACATGTATGGCAATACTATCCAAGTGCCGGTTCCTCCAAAGACAGACATGTATGGAAATCTGCTGGAACCAGTCCCTCAATCAGCACCACAACAGCAACGACCTCTCAGACCAACTGATATGTTCGGAAATCCTTTACCAACAACAGACATGTACGGGAATCCGCTTCCTCCTCAACAGCAAGCATGTTATGGAAGCACATCATCTGCTGGTCAACAATCAAAGCCAAATACAGTACGGCTCGACACCTCAAGCCTTTCTAAAGTCAGTGTGGAAGTAGCAAAGGAACACATGGAGCTGCTAAACACTGTGGTGAGCGCATACTGTGGATTAGTGGAAGGTCAGATTGGTAATATTAATCTGACACAAGAAGACTATCAGCAGATAGATAAAGAGGAGATGGAGATGATGGACATCAAGTGGGCCTTTGCCAGTGCTGTTAGGCGAGCAAAGGATTTCATGGAAAGAACAGGTCGAACCAGCTTGGAAAGCAAGAAAGACACCAAGTATGGGTTTGATAAACAGGCTGTTAAATGCTTCAACTGTGGTGAACGTGGTCATTTCAAGCGTGAATGTACAAGGCCATCTCAGCATGGGAACCAGAATCCTTTCCGAGGTCAAGGCAACAGGGCAAATCAGAACCAAGGAAGGAACAACGAACGAACACTGGTACCTGTCAATAACCAGAGTCAAGCAGGACCATTAAATGCCAACCAGGCACTTGTGGTTCAGGTAGATGAAGGTTGTGATTGGTCAATCCAGTTGGGAAATGATGCACCTGATGGAACAGCTTGTTTTGCTGAAGTGGTTAATGATCTTAAACACGCCAGTGGTGGAGAATCTTCCACCAATGGTGTTGAATCTTCTGAAGATGAAGACAGCTCCGGGTACAGTGGAAGTTCAGATGAAGAGTCCTCTGCTTCAGGCAATGATCAGGAAGATGACACATCAACTGCATCAGTTAATGCAGACATTGATGAACTTTTGGAGGAAGCTGCAGCAGGAAATCATAGGAGATCTATATTGGTGGATCAAGCTGCTTATTCTTCGTCTTCTCTCCATTCAGCCTTTATGGCTAATGTCGACAGTTCATCAAGTCAGGTATGTGTCGATGAACCCACTGCTGCTATTTGTGATAATTGTGATAGATTGCATGTTAGATGTGCTGATTTGGATGCAAACATGTCTGAGTTGCAAGGCAAACATGATGCTTTACAAGCTAGTTTGTTTGACTTGCAAGACAAACATGTTTCATTGAATGATAAGTGGTGTGAGTTGCAAAGCAATCACGAGGCTTTGCAAAACAAGTATGATGTGACATTCATTCACAATCAAAAGTTGACCGTGGACCTTTCTAAGTGCACAGAAGCCAACATGTTTTATGAAAACCATGAAAAGGAATTTAAATCGATGATTGAAACATTAAAGAAAGATAAAACAGAGCTGACAAAAATGGTTTCCAGAAAACAAACTGACATAAATTTGTATATCACACGTCTTGAGATAATGCAAAAAGAGATGGCTTGTGTTAAAACTGAAAGTGAGGCGATCCGACTCAAGTTAGACAGTTATTTGAGTTCTAGCTATGTGTTAGATCACATCATTGACGTCCAGAAAGAGAAACGGGATGTCACATGCATAGGTTACAAGAAATGTCCACCACCTGTGAGACACAATTATGATGCCATGCCTGATGAGGAGTATAGAACTCACTTTGAGCCATCTGTTCCTTTGGACGTTGAGGAATTTGCAGCAGGGCTCGGATACAAGAAAGAAGTATCGTCAGATTCAGATGTGTCAGCAGATACATTTGTAACTGCTGAACAGAATCAGGATCCTCCAGTGGTGGTTGAGGATGTTGATTCTTCTGATGATGAGTCTGATGATACTGATTCGGAAAAGTCTGATGCAGTAATCAAAGAAGAGGACATACCTCTTGAGAATCATATCCTATGTGATCCTCCCACAAAACCTGCTAAGACTGTTCCAACCGAGTCCACATCTGCAAAAGAGTCGGAGAGTGTGGATTTGCTGTACACTCTTGTTGGTGATGATAAAATCTATTCAGACAAAGATTTTCCTATTAAAAATGTCAATCAATCTTTAATCAGTAAAGTCTTTGAAAATTCTACAAGTAAGTTTTTGGGAAAGACAGGACCACATGTTACAGTCACACAGTGTCCTCCTATCCCAAAGGCTGAAGTTAGAAAACAGTTTGGGAACAAGAAATTACCAACAGTGCCAAAACAGCAAAACCATACCAAAACAAATGGTAAGGCACCGACTCAAAATCAAAAGAAGCCGAATCAGAAGAAGAAGAAGAATGTGAACTTTGTGAAATCGAAGGGAACGGACAAAATTGCAAAGTTTGAAAATCAATCTAATTTAGATTTTGTCCAAAAAGCAACTGTGATGAAAAGGAATGAACCAAGTTGTTCAAAACCTAGTACCTCGGGATCACAAAGTTCATCATCGGCAAGACGACCACATGATACTTCGGGGTTTGTTGAACGAAGATCATGTTTTGAATGTGGTACAATCGGGCATATCATTCGAAATTGCCCGTATCTTCATAAACAAAAAGGCATAGTTGATGATCCCCGTGGCCCAACTGACCGAAAGCGATCTGTTTCTGTAAAACAAGATCCTCGACTCATAAGAGAAAGGGAAAAGAAACAGAAAGTCAACAGGTCAAGAAAATTGAAAAAGCAATTAAAACCGATGTGGCTCAAAAACAATCTGTTTCTGTCAAACCAAACAATTTAAAAACTTCAGACAATCATGAAGTTAAGTTTTTAAAGAATAACACTGGTATAACAAAACAGACTTGGAAACCAAAAACGGTTACTGAATCAGGGGGACCATCACAATTTCCGAATCATCAAAAGGTGGAAGTTATTGTTGTTGATAAAAATGGAAGACCCAAGACCACAATGGCTTGGGTCCCCATCTCCAACTAATCGATTGAGTTTATGTGCAGGGTGTTCCAGGAGGAACTATCAGTAGTCATTGGATTGTTGATAGTGGGGCATCCAGGCACATGACAGGCGACATGAAGCTTCTCTACGACGTCAAATCTATTAGAGGAGGTTATGTTGCTTTTGCTGGAGATAAGGGCGGATATATAACGGGTGAAGGAATGATTTCCAACGGGGTTGTTAGCTTTGACAAGATCAACTTTGTGCAACAACTTGATCACAATCTTCTTAGTGTTTCTCAAATTTGTGACAAGCAGTTCTCAGTACACTTTGATGCTAATGGATGTTATGTGCTGAAACCCGGCTTCAAAATTCCAAAAGAATGGATTCTCTTGTCGGCTCCAAGGATAAATGATCTGTATGTCCTTGATATGAGCCAAGCTATCACAACGTCTGCACAAGCAACTTGTTTCGTTTCCAAAGCCACAGAAAAAGACACAATCTCTTGGCACAGACGAATGGGTCACATTCACTTACGCAAAATGAATCATTTGGTATCAAATGAATTGGTGAATGGTGTTCCTCTTAAAAACTTCCATCTTCAAGACGTCTGTGTTTCGTGCCAGAAAGGAAAACAAACGAAGAAGCGACACCCTACAAAGAAAGTCAACACGGTGGCTGTTCCTCTTGAACGTTTGCACATGGATTTGTTCGGTCCTGTCAAGCACAAAAGCATTAGGAATGATCAATATTGCCTCGTGATTACTGATGATTATTCAAGATTTTCTTGGGTGGCGTTCATGGCACACAAGAGTGAAACCTTCGGTATTATCAAAAACTTGATCATTCAGATTGAGAATCTTTACAACTTGAAGGTTAGGCGGATACGTAGCGACAATGGTACTGAATTCAAAAATCATGCCATGGCGGAGTTTTGCACTTCAAAAGGTATTCTTCACGAATTCAGTGCAGCTTATACTCCTCAACAGAATGGCGTCGCTGAACGTAAGAACCGCACATTGATCGAGACTGCTAGGACTATGTTGGTAGAGTCGCAGCTACCCATTCCATTCTGGACTGAAGCTGTGTCTTCTGCATGCTATACGTTGAACCGAGTCCTTACAGTCAAAAGGCACAACAAGACCTGCTTTGAGCTTATCAACAAACGGAAACCAGACTTGTCTTATCTTGAACCGTTTGGAGCTCCTTGCACTATAATCGATCCTAATGGAAAGTTCGGGGCAAGAGCAATTGAGGGATACTTTCTTGGGTATTCCACCCCAAACTTAAGAGTCTGGAATCTAGAGACTAAAAGGGTCGAGGAATGGTCTGAAGTCAGAGTACAAAGGCACACTTTACCAGTCAGAAATCCTGGTCAGCCTTGGATGTTTGAGTACGATGACTTTTTCAATTCGATCAATGTTGAAGCAGTTGAAGAAAGTGCTGCAGCAATGATGTTTTTCGAGAGTGACAATGCTACAGATTCACCGTTGGTTCATCCCATTATTGTCAATCAAGAACCATCTTCAGTGAACAACAATGCTCTCGACAATGAGGATTTTCATGATGCTACCGAATTGAACGAATCTTCAGAGGATGACGAATTTCTAGATGCTGATCAAGAAGCTCCAACAGCAGTTCATGGTATTTCAGAAGGTACACCTCCAGTGGATGTCCCTAGAACAGCTGAAACTTCTGCATCATCCTCTTCGTCAATTCCGGGCCTTGAATTGATTGTTGATCTCAATCTCAACAATCTGGGTACAAATATTCCAGTTCAAGATAATCCAGAGACAAGGATTCATAATACCCATCCTCAACAAAACATCATAGGAAATGTACAAAGTGGCGTTCAAACAAGAAACATGTTGCGAAACAACAACAATGCAGGCTTGTATGCAACTATCCGAGAATCTGGTCAACAGAATGATTGGTCTTTCGCGTGTTACGTCTCACAGGAAGAGCCAAGAACTTGGAAAGATGCTTTGAAAGATAGCTCATGGGTTGAAGCGATGTAGGAAGAACTGCAACAATTCCAGAAGCTTGGTGTCTGGAAACTCGTAGAGAAACCTGCTGGATACAAGAAGATTGGTACCCGTTGGGTATTTAAATGCAAAAAGGATGACCGTGGGATCGTTATCCGGAACAAAGCAAGACTAGTCGTTCAAGGTTTTCGTCAGATTGAAGGGATCGACTACAACGAAGTCTATGCACCTGTTGCACGTCTAGAAGCCATTCGGATTTTTCTGGCTTATGCCTCATTCAAAGGTTTCAAGGTATACCAGATGGACGTGAAAAGTGCATTCTTACATGGTGTGGTGGAAGAAGAGGTGTACGTCGAACAGCCTCCAGGTTTTGAAGATCCTATCCATCCCGATCGGGTTTGGTTGCTCAACAAAGCTCTCTATGGTCTTCATCAAGCACCGCGAGCTTGGTACGCAACCTTATCTAATTATCTGCTAGAGAATGGATTTTGCAGAGGTCTAATCGACTGTACTCTTTTCATCAAAGAACAAGATGGAGATCTTCTACTGGTACAGGTATACGTTGATGATATTATTTTTGGTTCTACTAATGATGTTTTGTGTAGGGATTTCGAGCGTGTTATGCAGGATAAATTCGAGATGAGTGCTATGGGAGAAATGACCTTCTTTTTGGGCCTACAAGTACAACAAACAGAGTCTGGGATATTCATCCATCAGACTAAATATGTTGGTGACATCTTGAGCCGGTTCCAGATGTCTGATGCAACGCCCATTGGTACCCCATTGCCACAAAATCACGGAATTACTCCAGACTTGAAGGGCCAAGATGTTAGCCCCTCATACTACCGCGCGATGATTGGATCCCTTATGTACCTCACAGCATCAAGACCAGATATAATGTACCCAACGTGCCAGCTTGCCAGATATCAAGTGAACCCGAAGGCCTCACATCTTGCAGCTGTAAAAAGGATTTTTCGTTATTTGAAGGGTTGCCCTGACACCGGTCTGTGGTACCCTAGGGATAATAACTTTGACTTGATCGCATTCAGTGATTCTGATTTTGGCGGATGCAAAATCGACGGCAAATCCACAACGGCTGGATGTCAGTTTTTGGGAAATCGCCTAGTCACATGGCAGTGCAAGAAGCAAACGTGCGTCGCTACATCAACATGCGAAGCTGAATACATTGCTGCCTCAAGTTGTTGCTCCCAAGTCCTATGGATCCAACAGCAAATGCGTGACTACGGTTTTGAATTCCTAACTACTCCTATTTACGTTGATAATTCTGCTGCATTACAGATCACTAAAAATCCTGTGCAGCATTCAAAGACTAAGCACATCGACATTAAGTATCACTTCATACGTGATTGCTTTGAGAAAAGGCTAATCGATGTTGCTTACGTCCACACCGATGACCAACGTACCGACCTTTTTACCAAAGCATTTGACAAATCAAGATTTGACTATTTATTATTGGTAAACGGCATTAAGGTCAAGCAAGAGTAAAACCAACATCGGAAAATCATTTTTGTAAATACCTTTGTTTTTTTTTTTTTTAAATTTGTCTTAGTTTGTTGATTTTAGGGGGAGTAAATCCAAAATTTGAAAATCCAAAAACATCGAAAAATTTCAAAAACACAAAAACAATAGAAAAACAAAAATGAGTTTCCTGGCGAGCAAAAGAGAAAATGATAGTACATCAGTGGTCTGTCTAAACCTCTTTAAATCCTAAAATGAAAAACGATAAGCAGCTCTATATAAGATGTATCGGTAGGCTCACAATCATTTTAAAGTGTGCAGGGTGATATAAACTTAAATCGACTGAAGACTGGGTGGGAACCATTCATTGGCATATGGTCTTAGTACCGAAATTTCGTTTGAGAGATTGCCGAGGTTCTGAGATATTCGGTCTTTATGCTGCTTATCATCTGGGTATCATGGTTGTATCTTTTACCGAAAAATAACGGGGACGCAAGTCTAGATCTTCCATGATACTATACATACGTGTACATATTGCATACGACCTCAATAAGTGATAAACAATCACATGTCCAAACAAA
The DNA here is from genome assembly GCA_030545235.1 of Helianthus tuberosus. Lineage (NCBI taxonomy): Eukaryota > Viridiplantae > Streptophyta > Magnoliopsida > Asterales > Asteraceae > Helianthus > Helianthus tuberosus. The sequence goes on from CM060410.1 coordinate 18,885,557, forward strand.
TAAGTGATAATATATCACAAATTCTTTCCGGGTGTCAAGTTCGTCTCTCTGCTGTACGAAAGTACTGACCTGTTCACGGACTTGCTCCTGTGCCCTCATGCATCGAAAATCAAGTTCCTCATCAATAAGTGATTATATCACATAGGGCTTGTTTTCAAATCAAAATAAGTGAGAATCTCACATCATATACGGTCAAACAGATGATAATCGGTATACTCACCGGTAAGATGAACCCTCGTGCATACCTTGATACGGGAATGTGTCGTGATGTGGATGAACACCGGTCGGTAAGTATAAATCATACCTTAACGTATCCCCTCGCCATGATTACATCTGATAAGTTGAGCTTATGTGGACAACAATACCGATAATTGTTATAGGATGCTTATCTTAATGTTAACTAATTGAACAACAAAGAGAGTGTTTTGGCATGACCGTACACTGATATGATTCTCTTACCCTCGTAACTCGCAAAAAGAATGTCTGTAAATATTTATTTAATGCTTTCAGTTTCAGCATGTTTGTATATATTTATTTACTGCTTTCAGTTTTTACTTTTGAAAAATTCAAAATACCAAAAAGATTTTATTTCTATTTTATTTTTGATCGTACGATGTTGGAGCTCAAGTCTTTGTTACCTGAAACCTGATTGAAAACCGAAAACGACTTAATCTTCATAAACGGTCGAAATTTGCAAGCGTTGAAAGTTAAAATTGAAATTGATAAACTTTGTTAAACTTTCAAACTGTCGGACGGTGTTTGCCTAAACAATGGTCACATGTGTGTTGTTTGCTTATGATATTCCAAGCGGTTGTTCTCATTACGCGTTTAGATTTCTTGCATGTGCAGATTCTAAAGGCTAGGAGAACATGGTCGATGACAAGCTTCGGAATGAAGACACGACGTGAAGGCACTCAAATGATGAAAATGATCGAGTTGCCGCTGACCATCATCAACACCACAAGGATCTCACTTCATAAAGATAAAGACTTTCACGAGCATAACTCAAGGGGGAGCTTATGTTAAGGGGGAGTTTGTCAACACACTTCCTACATGAAACGGGGAGTTTGTTGGTACACTTTCTGCTTTCAAGACGTGAAGACTTTGAAGATCCTCCGACATTGAAGACTTGAATAGAAGTCAAGGACTTGAAGACACAAGAACTTACAAGAATGAAGATCGAGACAAAGCAACAGCTGATTGTTGATAAGCCAGACAAAGCTACAGCCAAGGGGGAGTTTGTTGGTGCACTTATGTCTGCACTTTGTCTGTATTCGGTCACGATGTAAAACGATGTCTTGTTAGTCTTGTAAGTTTGACCAAGTCAACCATCCTCCTGGTTTGACTTGGCCAAACAGTCAACATTATGTTTGTAAGCTGCTGGGTCGAAGGATGTGCCATCGAAGGATTGCATGGATCCTTCGATGATAAGCTCGAAAGATGACCTTCGATAGATGGACCACGAAAGATCACATCTTTCGTGGTACATGTTGATCGTTCGAGCTGATTCTGGTCGATAGATGATCCTTCGATCATCTTATCTGATCCTTCGACCAGACCTGCTGTGTTTGGGTATAAATACCCGTGTGTTGTGTTCATTTCAACAGTTGGACATATAGGGAAAACAGAGAACACACACACTGTTAGAGAGAGTTTATAGAACTGATCTGTAAACCTTGTGCTTGTAACTGGATCATTCATACGTATTAATACAGAGGTGTTAATCGGTGAACTTTTCGTGTCGTGTTATTGCGTGTTCTATCTCGGTTTGCTATCTCGGTTGGATTCCGCACAACCGGGTTGGTTTGTACACAAGGATTAGGCGACTAGATCCTCCCCTAGCCGGACCTACAAGGAGTTCTATCATTATCACACCCAAACTGTAGACGTCGGCTTTCATATCAACTTCCTTGAGCTTGGAAATCTCGGGAGCTTGGTAGCCGAGAATCTTGGCTTCTGCAATCATATTTGAGCATGCAACATCAGTCCTGAGCCGTAGCAACTCGAAATCAGAAATCTTGGGGTTAATGTTCTCATCCAGCAACACATTGTGTGATGTTAGATTTCCATGGATTATATTGTGATGGGTGTGGAGGCTATGCAAACCTCTAGCCACTCCTTTTGCTATTTGCATTCTTATTGGCCAATCTACCTGTGTTTCGGGTCCTCGGGCTGCATTCAAGTAAACAAAATCAAGTGTCTTGAATACAAAATAATCTGAATTTTAAAGAATTATTACACAAATAGAATTGAATTGAGAATTCAGTCAGTTACTAGTTTTATGTTGTGCACAAATCTTGTTCTTGTAGCATACAAGTAAACATATAATTTATCAAGAATGACAAATTCCGGATTAAATAAAAAGGAACGGGCTTGCTTTTTTATGCGTTAAAAATGTTTATTGCATAAAATTTGCAGAAGAAAAGTAGTCACATAATAATAGAAGATTATATATGCTTACCATGGAGAAAATCTGCAAGACTTCCTTTGGGCATGTAATTAAAAACCAGAAGTTTGTCTCCTTCTGGGCCCAAATAATAAGCCCTCATTGTCAAAAGATTCAGATGCTTAACTTTTCCAAGCAAATTTAATTCAACTTCAGATTCTTTGTGATTTTTAGTAACGTCTTCTCTCAATCTTTTTATTGCAACTTCATCCCCATTTTCCAGTGTTATCTTATAATCATCGCCGTAAGTGCTTTTCCCTGTCATCTCAGTTGTTGCATTCAAAAGATCAACAGCTGTGAATTTCATCGAGTCATCAAAGTGTACAAGTTTCCCTCGTGCTTCTCCAGGCGCATTCGCCTTTGGTTGTGCCGCCCCTTTTGTGGCTATGACAGCACTGCCACCCGTTCCTTCGGCATCTTTCTGTTTGGTTCCTTCCCGTTTCTGGAATAAGAAACAAAGATGTATGATGCAAATCAACAATTGAACTCCAAAGCACCTTTATATAAATTATACGTAGGAAATATTACCGTTTCTAATTTTATATGGTTATTTTTGGGATTTTAATTTGTTTGCTGTGTTTCTTCCTTTTTTAAGTGTATTAATGTAAGACGACAAAAATAAGCTAACATTCTACAAATAACAATATACCATTCCCATTTTTTAAAAAGAAGCAAAGTAGCTACTTACCCTTTTGCCCATGTTAAGATATGGCCCTTCGCCGTTGCAGAGAAGCACACTGGGTTCATCAACATGTCCATGATCCCGAGGAGTTCCCACATCGTTAGTCAGTTTCATATCATGACGCTCCTGAAACTCAAGCGCAATCTCAAGCCTTTTCACAAGAAGAGACATCGTTGGCCGTTGTTCACGAGAGTAGTGCAAACACTGGAATGCAATGTCTGAAAATGTTTCCAAAGAAATCGGGTCCATCAGTGGCGTGAGATCTTTAAAGATAATCTGGTCTAGATTCTTTTGTTTGTAGCTTTGTTTCCACATAGGCACTAAAACATCTAACTGACCATTAGTATAATTAAAGCATAATCTCCCACAAAGGACTTCAAATAAGACAACCCCGAGAGAGTATATGTCTGATTCTTTGGTTAGGGTGTACGTCTCCATATATTGGGGATCACAGTAACCAGGGGTACCGACAACATTGGTGAACAGAAATGTGTGTTGCTGATTTGAAGGTCCTATTTTTGCAAGTCCCATGTCAGAAAGTTTAGCATTCCAATTGTCATCTAGCAGGATGTTAGCACTTTTTATATCTCTATGGAGAACTCTTTGTTGGGTGCCCTTGTGATCATGAAGGTAAGATAGTCCTCTTGCAGCATCAAGGCATATTTTGAGACGTTGTTTCCATGTGAGAATAGTGGAGCTTAAATGGCGATCAAGGCTTCCATTAGATGCATGCTCATACACAAGGATCTTCTCATCATCCTCGTCACAAAATCCAAGGAGAGAGATGAGATTCTTATGTGTGTATCTGGAAAGCATCATGATCTCCTTCCAGAACTCGGGGTCTCCTTGTCCATATTTACGATTCAAACGCTTAATAGCAACCATGCTTCGCCCCTGAGAATGAGAGACTTCTCCTTCGTACACCTTGCCAAATCCACCCGCTCCGATAATTTTGCTACCAAAACTGTTGGTTGCTATTTTTATCTCTCTTAGATGGATTCTAAGATGTTCAAACTCTTTCATGAGGGACGTCATTATTATTGGATCAAATAAAAATGAGAAAAGTCAATTTGATTAAGTGTTAAATCAACTGAAAGGATATAAAAATATAGATTTTTATGACATAATGCCACACAAAGATGAGTCGTGAAAGTAAAACGAGTATCTTCACCTCTGAAGCTGAGAAAAAAACATCATTATTGTAATGGATCGGCGAAGATGTAGAGGATGAAGTTGAAGCCACTGAAATTAGATAAGAGGTTTTGAAATGAAATGAAATGAATGGTTGTGAAGTGAAGGGATGGAAGAATATCCATTAAAAATTAGGGGCAACTAGCAGAAGTCCCCGCGCTCCATTGCGAGTTTTCAGTCGGTATCGGTTCGGTTCGTTACATTATCAGCACGATTTCGGTGATTGGTATAGCTTTGGCTATAGCTTACTTTACGAAAAAAATACTCTATTGTGATACGTCGAGAAAACCATAAAAACAAATATTCTCGATTGAGGCATGCATGCGTTGATGATTAAACCGTTCTTATGGACGAGTAATTTTACTAATATATATGACTAACAAATTTTGTATCAACTCAGAAAATGTGTAAATCATTCATGAGAAAATAAATACTATTATTTAACATGTATATAATAAAAAAAATATATGTTTAGTTTTAAAAGTTTCATAAAAAACTTAATGGACCATGTGTAGACGTCACCTAAAGTTTACCATTCCTCATTACACTCAAGCTCCAATTGTTGACAAACTTGAGGGTAAAAAATCCTCATTACACTCAAGCTCCCATTGTTGACAAAAGGGTAAAAAAAAAAGCAAGATAAGAAATCTAATAGACCTTATGTGTAGAAGCCATTATATGTTCAATGTTTCTCCATATGTTATGGATTAATACTATATATTTAATATATATTAAAACTAAAGGTCGGTGGTTGTCTACTCACAACCACCTTCCTCATTCTTATATATAAATTGTTTGCGAAAAAACAAACAAAAGAGGACTCTGCTATAGTGGTTTGGGTCATTAGTAATGACTAGAGGTCAGGTGTTCGATCCTTGATATTCTCTTTTTTTTAATTACAATTACGATCTGTAAAGGAAAAGTCATGCTTTTCTTTGTAAGGTGGTGTTTGTTTTTTGGCCAGAAGTACTTCTGGCCACTTATGTCTGCATCGCGTAGACGCGTGCAGACGCGCGCAGAGGCGCGCAGACGTTTGATGTCTGCAGCTTGTTTGTTTCTTGCAGACCTTTCATTAAAAAAGGTCTGCGAGACCTCTTCTTGGCGCAGACATGGACCCAAGTCTTCTTGGCGCAGACGTTTACCTCTTCTTGGCACAAACCTCTTCTTCCACACCTCCACCCCCACATCCCGGCCACCACCGCCACCTGATACATCACCACCTCCTCTGCCACCACCTCCACCTCCGACACCACCTCCACCTCCGACACCCCTGCTCCGCCACCACCTCCACTCCACCACCACCTCCACCTCCACCTCTGACACCCCTGCTCCGCCACCACCTCCACCTCCGATACCCCTGCTCCGACACCATCATCGTCATCATCTGTTATCATCATCATCTCATCATCGATGGCAAACAAAACCCCCAAATCGATCGGAAACAAAACCCCCCAAATCGATCACATCTGTTATCATCATCATCATCGATGGCAAACAAAACCCCCAAATCGATCGGAAACAAAACCCCCTAATCAATCACATCTGTTACATCATCATCATCGATCTGTTACATCATCATCATCGATCGGTTGGTGGTGGGTTAGGGTTCAGATGACGGGGTGGCTGTGGTGTATGGTGACGGTGGTGGCGGTGGTGTAGTGGTGACGGTGGTGGCTGTGGTGTAGTGGTGACGGTGGTGGCGGTGGTGTAGTGGTGGCGGTGGTGAAAGCAGAGAGAGAATAGTCCGGTGTATGTGTGTGTTGTGTGTGTAATGTGTGTGTGAAGAGGTTTATGTAGAAAAAAAAAAAACAAACCCTCTTCTTCTTACAGACTGCAGACCTTTGATCCACCTCTTCTCCTACAGATGCCTGCAGATGTGGTCCGCATACTGCAGACCTTTTCCTGCAGAAAAAACAAACAGAACCTAAGTCTCATATACATTTTCGTTCAACAAAAAATTGTTATGTCATTAATAAAAATTCACACTTTTTAATTCTCTCAAGTTTCAATATTAATATTTACACCCCTTTTAATTGTTAAAATTTTGTAAGATGTTATTTTAACTATCTTGAGTTTTTAACGTTTATTCCTTATACTTTTATTCTCTAACTTAAAAAAAACTATTTTCTTATGTGCTTATTTTTATGTACATGTAGGTATAAATTAAAGTTGGTTTACGTTTCGACATCATTTTCCTTTGTAAACGACTAGGGTCAAATATATTACGTTTCCATGCCTATTGTACGTTTTCAGTTGTTCTACGTTTTGACGTAAATTTCATTCGAAAACGAGTCATGTCAAATATAATTCATTTTTATTTGACGGTATAAATTCGAGTTACATTATGTTTTGACGCCGCTGCAACGTGCGGCGGGTACAATTACTAGTTACTAGTAGTATATATATATATATATATAGAGTTACAAGGGTCAGAATCTTCTCAAAATATCTAGGGACAATTATATGGTTTTTTTAGAATAGCTATACAAATTTCCACTTTTACTTCAAAATAGGTGTAGCTATATCCTGTCATATAATCCCATTAATGCTAAAATATCTCAAGGCATAAATAAGGGGTAATAGCCAAAATAGCCAAGACTTGGTCAAAGTTTCAAAAATAGCCAATTCAAACGGCTCTTTAAGACTTTTCCTCAAACCTGAAACGTCTCAACCAGCAACCAATCCATGAAAGCCACATGTCCACACAAAAGAAACGTGCACATAATGATGACAGTCTTGGGAAATACCATTTAACTTTTACCTCTCTCTCTCTCTCTTTCTCTTGTCAGTTATCCCAATCTTAAGACGTTTCCACCCACCCCTCCCCTTTCTCTCTCTACAACCCCAACCCCACTCTCGTTCTCTCTCTACAACCCAGTTTTTTGCCGTCAACACCTTCAACATCATCATCACCGATTCATCATCTTCATCACGTCGATTCATCGTCATCATCATCGATTATCACCGGAAAACAAAAGAAAATGTGACATTTTGATAACATCTTCGATCTGATACTACTCTATTCATCACTCTTATTCTCAACATAACATCTTCATCACTCTTATTCTCAACGTAACATCTTCGATCTGAAATAGAGATGAGTGGATGTGTGTTTACCAGATTGAAACTCAGGTTACGGCTGCTGGAGTCGTCGCCGGCGAGGGGTGTCGGCCCTCCTTCTCTCCCTCGTCGTTCTATATCTCTTGCCTCTCTCTCCCTCTCTCGTTCGTTCACCGCCGGGGCTCACCGTCGTCGCCTCCCACGGCGGCGCCGCCTTTCCGACGAGCATTGGTGGAGAACAACCACCCTCATCTCTCTGCTTCAAGACCTGAGCTACGATGGTGGTGTCTGGTCTTAGGGTTTCAGCTGATGCAAACGACAATGGTGGTGGCTAATCTTGAATTTGTGAAGATGGGGAATAAAAAAGCAATTACTCCTAGAAACAGAACAAAGAAAACTCACCTTAGCAAAGATCAATTAATGATACAACAAATAACAAGATTCAAGAAGCAAAGCAAAGCAGAAAGCATAGAGCTTTCTCTCTCTTTATGTTTATATATCTATATCTATATCTATATGTAGGTGTGGAAGTGTAGATACAAGATATGTATCTATGTCCCCGTGTCTCTCTCTCTCTCCTCACTTTCTCTCTCTACCGGATATAAATGTCTCTGCTTGGGAAACGTCTCAGCAGGGAAACGTCTCAATAGGGGGTTTGGCTCTGCTTGGGAAACGTCTCAGCAGGGGTTTTTGCAGAGTTCTGAAATGTCTCTGCTGTTTCCAAAGTTCTGAAACGTCTCAGCATCACTTGTGGACACGTGGCTATTCTTTGAGATGTTTCAGGCTTGAGGAAAAGTCTTATGGAGCCGTTTGAATTGGCTATTTTTGAAACTTTGATCAAGTCTTGGCTATTTTGGCTATTTCCCTCATAAATAAACTGTTAACATTCAAGTTTCGTCTTCTCTTCTTCTTCATTCTATTCCCATTTGGTCGCATGCCTTTCTGCTAATGGTCTGCCATTCCGATATAAAGTTTCATTGATGCTTTGATTTCTCCTTTCGATATGCTAAATAGGCTCTATATGAGGGTCCGATTCCACAAACCACTTTCAAATGCTGAACTTGATCAATGGTGGAGCTTGAGCGAATAATTAGGGGGGTCGGACTCTTAAAATCCAAATCAGGGTGCCGGACTTTTAAAAATCCAATATTTTACGCTACAACAAAAAATTCGGGAATTTTCGGTATATTACACTATGAAACGAAAGGGCGGGGGACCCCGGCTTCATAAAGCTCTGCCCTTGAACTTGATCGTTTTGCCAAAAACTTGTGCCCGTCTTTGCTTGTGTGATTAATATATGCAACTTTTTATTCATCAGTATATTTTGTATATTTGATTATGTTTGAATTTATCTTGATCTAGTCTTTACTCTTTAGGCCTTTCTGTTAGCTAGAGTTAGACTAGCTGAGTTGTTGTACCAGCTCTCTATTTTCTCTGTATTTTCCTTGTATAAATTGGCTTCATTGGGAATGGAAAGATTCATTCAGTTTCAAACCATTTCATGGTATCAAAGCTAGGCTCTATACCTTGACCTAACATTGCCTTCTTTTCTACTGTAGCCCACGACGCTCAATTTTTTTTGTTGAGTAAATTACAAGTTTTGGCCTTTATGTTTACATCAAATTGCAGACACTGTTCTTTAGCACAAAAGTTGACAAATTTTCTACTTTATGTTTCAAAATCTTGCACGGTTTGTCCTTTGAGCCTAACTCAGTCAGATTTTTTGGTTAAACATGGACATGTGCCTTGCACATAAGGGCATACTTGTCTTTTCACCTTTTCAGGGGTTATTATGTAAATAACTTAAATACAAGGACTATTTTATAAAAGTAAAAAGATATTAAATTAAAGGGTTGGTTCCGGTACAAACCATATTTATCTTATAAATCGTAAGAACAGATCCTACCACTTAAAAAAAGTTAAATTAGCACATATCAAAACAATACATACATAAAAGTAGCACATTTGAATTATATTAGCATATGAAAGTTAATCAAGATAATTGATTTTAGCACATATTTGAATTATATCAGCACTTTTCTTAATCAGCATATTGAAAACAAAAGAAAGATCCAAATAAATAATTAATTGCTTGTTAGCATATTTATAGAGAATTCAATATAATTGATATTATTTAGGATATTATTTTATCATTTCTTTATAATTGGTTGGATGCCATGTGACACCTTTAAAAAGTTTTTGTATGCGAAATGTGGATGGATATCTTGTGGAACTTGAACTTGTGTAGGAGGATCCGGCACCCAATCCGGAGATATTGCACGTTCGTCTTCTTTGATCAGCATATTGTGCAATATGATACATGCATACACTATGCTATGTATTGATTTCTTGCTCGTCGCACGAACCGGTCGGTGTAGTATACCCCATCTACCCTTTAAAACACCAAATGCCCTCTCAACATCTTTTCTTGCCGATTCTTGCAATTTTTTGAAAGCCTTTTCTTTAGCCTCGACAGGAAATGAGGGAGCTTTCACAAAAACAGACCAAGACGGGTAGATACCATCCACAAGATAAAAGCCTCGTCTGTAATGTCGACCGTTAACATAGAAAGGAGCGGAAGGTGCGGTACCATCCGTTACGCTTTGGAACAACGGCGACGTGTGCAACACATTGATGTCGTTGTTTGAACCTGGAACATCGAAATACGAATGCCAAATCCATAAATCATTCGACGCCACCGCTTCTAGTATGATGGTTGGTCTTTTGATGTCTCCCCTAACATACGCCCCTCGCAACTCTCTTGGACAATTTTTCCACTCGATATGTGTACAATCGATGCTACCGAGCATCCCGGGAAAATGCCATCTAGCCTCGTGTGCGGCGTAAATACGTGAGATGTCGTGGCTCGTCGGTTTACGTAAAAACTCGTTAGCATACAACTTAATGACCGCGTTGCAAAAAAATTGCAAACATTCACGTGAAGTTCTTTCCGACATAGCTAGGTATTCATCATATTGATCGGGAGGGTTACCTGTTGTTAGGATCTGAGGCTCTCATGATAGTGTTTGTTTGTTTAAAATGACTGATCAATGAATATGAAACTATATTAAGTGCAGCGGAAATGAAACAAACTCTGTAAACACAATCAAATGGAGAAAATAGTTTGATAAACAATTGCTTCACATATATTCAAAAGATTACAAATCAAAGCAAAAGATTACAGTCGTGCTTACAAACTATACTCCCCCTCAGCCTGATGTCCCAAGGTTGGTTGCACACAAGATGAAAGGATTAGACATGAGGAGAAGAACTCGCTCAGTCAATCAAATGTAACAGTACAGTGTACTGATACATTTATAGGCAAACCAAACCACTGAGGTATCTCAGCTGACGTCACCATGAAAGCGACGTCTAACAGCCTAACAACCTGTATCTACTGTCCTTACTCAAACACTGCTAACCTAACCACTGACTATACATAAAACAGATATTTCACTAAACAGCTGCTCTCCTTTAATGTCAGTGCTTTCCTCAAGGTTGATCAGTCCTTGACTGGGCAGTGCTTTACTTATCAATAGATAGGACCAGCAGTGTTGGAAACTTCAGGGTTTTCATCAGCAGTTGAAAGGGCAACAGCAGTTAAATATGAGCAGAAGATAGAGACCATCAGTTGTTATAAATCACATTCAAGGGGAGAGCAAAGTGTAAACTGCTGCTTATTATGAATCCACTGTTGTGACCTGGTTTTGGCTTTACATTATCTGTTCCTTTGGTAGGGTTCAATCCCAACAATCTCCCCCTGGAACAGATAATGCCAAAACCTTTCATTATTCAGGACCTTTATTGCTCATCAAGAGTGCCTTAGCTTGTTCTTTGAATTCAGCTTCAAATTCCTTTGTACTCTGGTCATCTTCATCCCTGCACAGTGTAAGCTCAAGGAGATCCTGCAAATCTTGAACACTAAGGCCTAGTGCTTCTTTCCTTGATATATGCTTCACATCGCCATTGGCTCTGACCAAGGTCAATACGTGAGTCTTTTGATCAGACATCCACTTTAGTATTTTTAAGCCAAGTGGGTTTCTTGGGAGAGACTTATTTGCTGATGAGCTGGATGTATTTGGCCTTGTGAAAAACTGTAAAGCAGTATCTTGAACTTCAGACATTCTTTTAAAAGCTTCTTCTATGACTTTGTTTGCTGCAGCTATGTCTTCTGCAACTTCTTTGTCAAGCAGCTCTTGTTTCTGTTGTTGATCAAACTCACTGTCTGTGATATCTGCTGATGATGGTTTGCTTACTACTTTGACCCTTTTTGCAAGGTTTTGTAGTTTTGCTAAGTTTTCTTTATCTGAAGCCAATTTCTTGGTGGCTTCTTCAATCAGATCATCTTCTTTAAGCCTTTCTTTTTCAACAGTCAACATTTCCTTCCTTTCTTTTCTCAACCTTGTAACAAAGGCTTCTGCTGTGCTGATCTGTGTTTCAAAGGTCTTGACCTGTTCCTTCAGCTTTTTGTAGTCAGACTTTTTAGGAGTGTCCCTCCTTTTCCTAAGTCTTTCATAAGCTTCGTCTGTTTGCTGCTTGGTCCATTTTGCTATGGCACTTGCAGAATCCACTCTTGCATCTACCAACTCCTGCTTCTTTCTCTTGTATTCAGAAATAAGATCAGCTATGAGCTTCTTGTATTTATTCCAATTTGGAGCTGTCTTCTTCTTTCTTGGATCATTGTTAACCTTTTCAATTCTTTTTGCCTCATGCTTTAATGCAATTATTGGCCAATCTTTGAAATCTGTTTCTTCAGCAGGATAGAACTTCTCTTTCATTATGTATGCAAGATATTCCTTCCTCAATTCATTTCGTTGATCTGCTTCAGGAGATATGCTTGACATTTCCTTGTTCAAATCACTTGCATATTCTTTTATTTGTTTAACCTTGTTGAGCAGGAATTCTCTTCTTTTCAAGATAGCTTCATTGCCTTGATTCTTGCATTCAATTTTGGCTCTTATCCTTGCTTGTCTTACTTTCATTTCAAGATATTCATTCATGTCTTCTGGAATTATGAAACCTATGAGAGAAGGAAATTTCCTTTTTGAAGGATCATCTTCAGTGTAAAATTGTTTCATCTCATTTTTCACAGCTTCTAATTCCAGTGGATTCTTAGCAGCAACAGGATCATACTTTTCATCAGTTTCCTGAGTTGTTTCTCTTTTTCGTTTGTAAAGCTTAGGAGGTTATGATGCAAGACTGGTGGAAACAGTGGAAGATGACTGACAAACAGCTATTGAAACAACTGGTGTCTCAACATCTGTTGTCATTACAAATGCTGATATGTCAGCAGTTGTCTTCTGCTTTTGAGCAGGGGATGGAAGTGGTGAGGTAATTTTTGATGTTGGTGATGGTGGTGGTGAATCATCATCTGATATGAGATTCCTTCTCCTTTTTAATGAAGAAGGAGCAGATGATGTTTTGGGTGGAGCAGTAGTGGTAGATTTGATAGAAGTGGTTTGTGGCAGTGATTGACTGACAGTGGTTGAAACAACTGGTGCTTCAATCACTGTTGTCATTACAACAGATGTTGTAACATCTGTTGTCTTCTGTTTTATGACAGGAGGCAGTGGTGATGGTATGATTGTAGATGATGATGGTGGAGCAGTAGTTATAGTGGTGTGTGGTAGAGTGGTGTGTGTTGAAAGTGTTGATGTCATGGCAGCTGTTTGGCTACTGACAGCAGTTTTTGTAACTGCTGTTGCATCAGCTGTTTGGCTAACAGGTTTTAAGACCTGCTTTTCTTTTTCTTTTTCAGGTTCAATATGGAGGCCATGCTCTATTCCCTTCGTGTTCATTTTTCTCAACAGCTTGATATTCTCCCCCTTTTTGGCATTATCTGAAGGGGGGTTGTCAAGGAATGATATGGAAGCAGGAGCTTTGCCAGAGACACTTTGAATGCTTGCCTTTATGGCCTTGATATCTGCTTGAGTGTCCTTGAACCTTGATTCAACCATGTTGGTCAGCATTTGTACTTGAATGGCATGTTTTTTGTCAGCCATAAGTTGCTGTGCTTCAAGCATGGGTTGAAAAATATTCCAAAGCTCATTTACAGCAGGTGCTTGTTGTGGAGCAGATGCTTGAGCAGGAACAGCATAGGATTGTGCTTTCTGAGCTTTTAAAATCTCCTGCACCATCTCTTTTATTTCAGAAACTGATTCTTCAAGTTTTTCCACTCTGCCCGTCAATTCCTGATATCTTGAATCATCACCCATTTTACTGGAATCATCTGAATCCCCACTTGTAGTGGTTATATCAATGTTTGACTTAGGAACTGAGTCCCAAAAATCACCCATTGATGCCCCTTGTTCTTGGTACTGGGGACTTCTTTCTTCAGCACTTGATAAACCTTTGATGTTACTAGTGGTCAAAATAGGCTCACTAGTGGTTAACATTGGTGCTATTGAAGAAATTGCCTTCAAGGGAGTCTGATTTATGAAACAACTGGCCAACTGGAGACCTGTTGATCCACCAGTTGTAGTTGCTGCTCCACTTGAACTACCACCGAGAGTTACTTGTAACTCAGGGGGTGTAACCTCCTCAATTGTTGCTGGGATAGCAGGAGTAGTAGCATCAGACCCAGTCACCTGTGGGGGTATACTCTCAGTGATAGGTGATAGAGAGGAACTGGTTTGTGTCTGAGCTATAGCAGCTGCATGCAACAAAGGTAGCATGGATTGTGGCATTATTATTGGTGAGGGGATGGGAGTTGAAAGAGACATGTCCTTGGGATCAGGACTGAGGAAGATGGATCCAAGTGGATTCAGAGCTTCATATTGTGGTGTCCCTGTGCTTACAACCTGATCCTTTTGTGAGGATGCAGGAGGAGTTTTAGGCATGGGTTGAGATCTTTCTTCCAACTGCTGTGAGGAAGTAGCAGCAGTGGTTTGTGGTGACTTTTGTGTTGCCACAGGCATTTCCTCTGGGATCTCATCTTCCAGAGTTGCCTTTGTTTTGGGTTTGGTGGGTTTTCTGGATGTTTTCTTTTTGGTCTTTTTGGTTATGTCAGGTGTGGGTTTCAAAGCAGTGGTTGTGCTGCTATGATCACCTGGAGCAGTGGGCTCAGCAGCAGATACCTGAGGAGCAGTTGTAACTGCTAAAATCTGCTCAGATACCCCTGCTTTTGTTTTTATTGGTGCCATCATCCTTGAAAATGTTTCTTTTGTTAAGCTCTTTATTTGACAATGAACACCTTGTTTTAGCAAATTTAAACTTTCCTTTTCAAATTTTTGTTCAAAATAGTAACTCAAAAATCTTGGAAAAAGTAAAAATGCTTTACTTTCAACGTTTTTCACCATCTCATTGAAAATCTCCTGGGAGTAGTTGTAGTCCTTACTATTCAAAATAGCGTAACCCAGGCATTGAATTTTCAATGGTATTTCGTTAAAAGATGTTGTTTTATTTGAGGCACACATCAAGAGTGTGTGAAATAAAAACCTGGGTGCAGATGGAAACTAACCCTTTTGTAGGGTATCTACCTTTGATTCTCCTGCATAACCCCTTTTCCGAAAATCAGCTTTTAACTCGTTTTTGTCAAAAGAGGTTTTACCGTTCTGATCATCGAGTATGAAGACTTCTGATATCGATTGTGGTGTAATTTTGATCGCTTTTCCCTGTATCGAGGAGTTAATGGCAATGACTTTATCGTCTTGTTTTTCAAGCGTCGCCTTTTTCCAAAACTCTCTCTGGGTTTGCAGATATATGGGAGCATTTACTGTCAACAAAGTTTTGTACTTTGATCCAGTTATTGCATCAATGATGGAGTCGAAGGTGTGGTTGTCTTTGGGTTTTGTGAGTAAACCCAGATAATTGTGAGATTGTTTGAATGGTATTTCGATGGGTTCTTCGGCCGTTTGAGCGACCTCTTTGGAAGGTGATGGTGATTTAGGTTTTGATTTTGATTTTGTCATTGTTGCGGAGAATAACGAAGGAAGATTTTGGAGATTTATGAGAAGAAGGGTTGGAAACTGCTGTGAGAAGAGAATTTTTGGAATTCAATTCGACAGTGTAAAAACCCTGTTTGGGGTTTAGGGCAGGGCTTTATTTAAAAATGAACGCTGATGTGGCAGCGATTATTAAGATCTGAGGGCTAAAAACTGACCACGTGTCAAACACTGATGAAACGGATGAAGTATGGAGAACAGTTGTTTTCAGAGCCACTGATGTATCAATCATCAGTGGTTACAACGGTAAAAATTATGGGCAGTGGATGATTTTTACTATCAGTGGATAGCATATCAGTGGATAAGACACTGATTTTGAGCATCAGTGCTTTTCACGAAAATGAGGGATCAGTGGTTAACTTTCAGCAGTGGTCAGTGTTTAGAGATCAGACGTTGGAACAAAACAGTGGTTAGGGTAAATGGTACAATTCTGAAAGACAGATGTTTCAGCAACAGTTTTGAAAATTTTCATTCAAGGTTTTGCCACATGTCAATTTTGAAAGACAGTGGTTTAGTACCCCAGATGATGAAAACTTTTTGCTAAGGCAACTCATTTTCGTTTAATATTCAATTAAAGCATGAGTACCCTAGTAATTCAAGCACAGTTTGCAATCAACCTTTGATAAAAATTTAGGAACAAACCTGAGAATGACATGATATTGACATAAGTACCATCTCCTTTTTGACCCATTTATGAGGACAATAATACCAACAAAAATAAGGTATTACATCCTGTCAGGAGCTGAAACTATTGCCAACAAAAACAAGCATAAGTTCCAAATATATTATTAAAAAAAATGAATAATATATCCTGGTTATTCGAGAAAATCCTTTGAACACAACAACAAAAAAAATGGTTAAAGGATTTTCTAAGAATAGTATAAAAAAGATCTGGTATAATTACAATAGAGAATATAATCACATCACTCACAAGTTTTTGAAAAATGGTCAGTAGTTTGACAACAGTGGTAGGAAACCTTTGGAATACATTTTGACCACTGTTTGGTACCATTTTCTTTGTCATTTGATTTCAAACATGAGGACACATGGACACATGAGTTTTGAAGATCCTGTTGTAGATCTAATTTCTATGTGATGATTTTGAAAATTTGTCTAGTCCTTTTGTAAGTTCAATCACTGGGAACACTAATGTCACCTGAACTTTCTTGAACCAATAAGCACAAACAGTTGCTTGATTGACCATTATTACCCCAAGCTTTGACTCTTAAGTGTTTTACATTTACACTCTTTTCTTTTGACTTCAAAAGTTTTGAGATAAACACACTTTCGAGTTTTTGTGAATTTTAGTCCAAAATCATTTTGCAGTAATGTTTTGAGAGAATTGGTCATGTTTGCACAAGTTGTTCAGCCAATCTCACATTACATATGATACGGACTATGTTGACCCCTGTTTTTCTTAATGTATTTAGACAAAGTTGATTTGTTCCTTTTTAGGATCTCAACCTGTTTTCAACACATAAGATCAAATGACTAAAGTTATAATTTCCCTCTTTTTGTGTTAGCAAAACACCAATGTTTTTATGAACATGTGTTTTGTTAATCTGAGGTTCAGACTTTAGTATTTATGGAAAACATCACAAATTACACATCAACAATTGAAATTAATTTAGAAAATAAGAAGTAATCTCATAGTTTAACAGATATTTATTTCAGATCTAGAAACCATGAGTGTTTTGTGCATAAATTCACTTGTTGTGTGAAATTTTGTGTGTCATATGACATCTTGGTTGATGTACAGAGTTGTTGAATAACCATTTTGATCATGATTTACTCGATACTCTGTTTTTCAACTAAATACAACCAACCTTAGTATCAATGAACTTCGAGCCGAACTGTTATGTCAATTTGACTGTTAAATCAAAATTGACTGTCCAGGCTCTGATACCAATTGTTAGGATCTGAGGCTCTCATGATAGTGTTTGTTTGTTTAAAATGACTGATCAATGAATATGAAACTATATTAAGTGCAGCGGAAATGAAATAAACTCTGTAAACACAATCAAATGGAGAAAATAGTTTGATAAACAATTGCTTCACATATATTCAAAAGATTACAAATCAAAGCAAAAGATTACAGTCGTGCTTACAAACTATACTCCCCCTCAGCCTGATGTCCCAAGGTTGGTTGCACACAAGATGAAAGGATTAGACATGAGGAGAAGAACTCGCTCAGTCAATCAAATGTAACAGTACAGTGTACTGATACATTTATAGGCAAACCAAACCACTGAGGTATCTCAGCTGACGTCACCATGAAAGCGACGTCTAACAGCCTAACAACCTGTATCTACTGTCCTTACTCAAACACTGCTAACCTAACCACTGACTATACATAAAACAGATATTTCACTAAACAACTGCTCTCCTTTAATGTCAGTGCTTTCCTCAAGGTTGATCAGTCCTTGACTGGGCAGTGCTTTACTTATCAATAGATAGGACCAGCAGTGTTGGAAACTTCAGGGTTTTCATCAGCAGTTGAAAGGGCAGCAGCAGTTGAATATGAGCAGAAGATAGAGACCATCAGTTGTTATAAATCACATTCAAGGGGAGAGCAAAGTGTAAACTGCTGCTTATTATGAATCCACTGTTGTGACCTGGTTTTGGCTTTACATTATCTGTTCCTTTGGTAGGGTTCAATCCCAACACCTGTCGCTAGTTGGCAAATGGCGGACGTGCATTTTTGTATCGGCGTGAAACTTGCTTTGCCCCTCGCATCGTAACCTTCTTGAAACCATTCATCGCTTGCTTCGATGTCTCCAACAATCTTTAAAAATAATTCTTTGGGTAAACGAAACCGATCTCTAAACGTTTCGGCATTGTAGAGCGGATTTTCCACAAAATAATCGTTCATCAAAACTTCGTTGGCACGTATATGATCACGGTCGACCATCTTCTTCTTTGGGCGGGACGACTCGGCATCAAGCTCGTTATACACCGACACAAAATATTTTAGCGTCTCGTTGTCGGAAGACGACTCGGTATCACTATCGCTAGACATCGGAAACGTCGAGTCTGTAGGGAATTCCATTTGAGAAAGATATAAAAATTGTGAGAAATGGGTTTATGTTTTTTATGTGTGTAAAAAATGGATATATATATAGCTTTAAGGTTTTTTTTTTTTTTTTTTTTTTTTAAACTTAACCGTTGTATAACGGTCATGTATGGCCCAACGTTCAAATTCTTTCAAATCTCAACGCGTTAAACATTCCACACGTTTAAAAAATAACGCGTTAAACAAGGGGCGGCGGCGGTCTAGCGTTATAAAATAACGCGTGATCGGGGTGGTATAACGGACCACCCCGTGTGCCCTAACGATAAAGATGACATGGGGAACGAATTAATGGATTGGGTCTGTATAGCATCTGTGAATTTATATTATTTTGAAATATTTACAAAAATCGTCCTGTAATCGAAATAGAGTTTTTATTACATAAACGGTCTCTTTGGTTACAGTTATCCTCAAGTAATGAAGTAATGGTTTTGGGAGAAGGAGAGAAAGGCGCAGAGATTTTTAGAGAGAGAGAAGACTAGGAGAGAGAGAGAGAGGATGGGGTTTATTTTAATTAAATATCTTTTTTACTTTTATAAAATAGTCCTTGTATATAAATTATTTACACAATAACCCCTGAAAAGGTGAAAAGACAAGTATACCCTCATGTGCAAGGCACATGTCCATATTTAACCAAAAAATCTGACTGAGTTAGGCTCAAAGGACAAACCGTGCAAGATGTTGAAACATAAAGTACAAAATTTGTCAACTTTTGCGCTAAAGGACATCGTCTGCAATTTGGTGTAAACATAAAGGACAAAACTTGTAATTTACTCTTTTTTGTTTTTCTTTTCTTGTGTACCATTCCCAATCACCAAGTCTCCATGGGTGACAAAACTTCTGGTTCATCATCTCAATCACTGAAACCCCTCCATCCGGTCTACACCATGACGGACATTCAGAGGAAGGTGAGGGTGCTCGACGACACCAAGGTCTCGTACTCCTTTTGGGTGAAGCTTTTCCAGCTTCACGCTCGTGGGTATGATGTGTTACCACACATAGACGGCTCCAACCCACCAGACAAAACTGACCCCTCGTACGATGCGTGGTCAAAGATCGATGCAATCGTTCTTCAATGGATCTATGGAACGATGCCAGACGATCTCCTGGTAAGAATTCTTATCCCTGAATCCACAGCCCTAGAGGCTTGGAATCGTTTGAAGGCTATTTTTTTGAACAACAAAGGTGCTAGGGCAGCAGCTTTGGAACACGAGTTTAACAACCTGACTCTCAAAAGTATGCCCTCCTTGGAGGCGTACTGTCAACGCATCAAGGATTTGGGTGACCAATTGAATGATGTTGATAGTCCCGTGAATGACCAGCGCTTGGTTCTTCAATTGGTACGTGGTCTCCCGGATGAGTATGACACGGTGGGCTCCTACATTAACCAAAGTATCCCGTCATGGGAAACGGCTTGCAGCATGCTTCAACTTGAACACCAAAGGAGGTCAGCTCGTGACAATCTTTCTTCACCTACTGTTATGGCTGCCATAACCAATGAACCTGTGCAAAACCAACCCTATCCAACCCAGGAACCCACAGCCCTCAACACGACCCGTAGACCAACCCTTCTCGTGGAGGAACCCGACCCAACAACAACAACAACCGCCGCACCGCACCCCAACCCAAAACAACCGTCCCAACCGCAACTCAAACCCAACCCAACCCAACCCAACCATACCCAGAACTCTAACCCGAACTCCTGGCCTAACACTGCTGGACACCATCTCCAATGGCCAAACCAGTGGACTCCTCCACCCTGCCCTTACCCCACTATGCCTCAGCAGCCATGGAACCCATTTTGGACCACCCCACCCCACCTCCACCACCATACAACTGGACCAACAACGCCACACCTAATCAGGCTCCATCCTCCTCATCTCGCCGCCCTCCAGCCCAAGCAAACTTAGCTTTTGATGCTCTCGAGCCCACACAACTCAGTGAAGCCTTCAATGTTATGACAATGGATGACTCCTCTTCGCAATGGTTCATGGATACCGGTGCATCAGATCACTTCACGGGTGATCCCGGTAAACTTTCTAACCCTTGTTTTAATAATTCTCATGGTTCTATGCTTGTAGGTAATGGCCAGCGCTTGCCGATTATTGGATCTGGACATTCCATTTTAACCTGCCCAAACAGAACCCTTCACTTAAAAAATGTTCTTTATACTCCTAAACTTATAAAGAATCTCATATCAGTTCGTAAATTAACCATTTATAATTTTGTTTCCGTTGATTTTGATCCTTACGGTTTTTCTGTGAAGGAATACCCGAGTAAGAAGATACTCAGCCGTCACAATAGCTCAAGTCATCTTTACCCATTCACTTATCCGGTTGATTCCTCCGCATTGTTGGCCACAAGTGTTCAAGACCTTTGGCATGATCTCTTAGGCCACCCCGGTGTTCAAGTCACTGATTTTCTTGCTTCCAATAAAGTCATTTCGTGTAATAAGCGGAGTAGTTCTTTTGTGTGTCACTCTTGTCAACTTTCTAAGAATAAACGTTTGCCTTTTGTGTTATCTACTTCTGTTACTTTATTACCATTTGACATAGTGCACTGTGACCTTTGGACATCCCCGATTATAAGTAAATCGGGATACAAATACTATATGGTTTTGGTTGATGACTTTACACATTACACATGGGTATACCCTTTAAAATTCAAATCAGAAACTTTTTCAAAATTTTCAAAATTTCACCGATATATTAAAACCCAATTCAATTTATCTATCAAATCTTTTCAAGGTGACCAAGGGGGTGAGCTTGATAATCACAACTTCAAGTCCTTCGCCGACACAAATGGTCTACAATTTCGTTTCTCGTGTCCTCACACGTCTCAACAAAACAGTAAATTAGAGCGTATGATTAGGCGCTTAAATGAACTCATGCTTGCCCTTTTAACACATGCCTCATTACCATCCAACTTCTGGGTTGAGGCTCTACATACGACATGCTACCTACACAATATCTTGCCAACTAAAACCCTCCGTCAAAACACACCCGCTTCAGCCCTATACCTACGCCAACCTTCATATGACCACCTTCGGGTCTTTGGTTATGCTTGTTTTCCAAACACCTCCGCTACTCGTCTTCACAAACTTGATCTTCGATCCGTGTTATGTGTCTTTCTTGGTTACCCGACTGATCATCGAGGCTATCGTTGCCTCAACCTTTCAAGTGGTAAGGTGATTGTCTCCCGACACGTAACATTTGACGAGTGCTCTTTTCCTTTCAAAACCGTGTCTCCTTCATGTAACATCTCGTAAAAACATGTCCAATTATGTGAAGACACGTGTCCTAAACTCTAAACATGTGAAAGTTTGAGTTTGATATGCGAAGGGACTAAAAGTGTCAACATGCCAAACTTGTGCCTCTGATTGATCACACACGATGAATATATTCTTAAACGAGTAATTATTCGGAAATAAGAAGCTGTTTGTGAAAGTAAACAAAAGTTTACAAGATACATGGGTTAAACGTGTCAACATGTTAATTCTTACCTCTGAGTGACCTTTTAACGAACCCGAGGCTTCATAATATTCGATTATACTCTCAAGAATAAGTGATATCAAATTCACGAAGTTTCGAGATCGTTATGTGTTTGTTTCCAAGAATAAGGGTTAAAAGTGTCAACGAGCAGAAACTAGTGTTTTCGGTAAAGATTTAACGAAACCGGACCTAACGGAGTTTGGTTACACTCATGATCCTCTACAAACTAACTACAAGGGCCATTTGTGCCTAAAATGAAGGTTATGAAAGTTATAAAGGACCAGGGACTGAAACTGCCAAACTAGAAACAATTTTCACCTGAAGTCAAGGTTGTCGCGGGGCGCGTAGGATTCCCTTAACTCCTACGCAGCCCGCGAGGGAGTGCCCAGCTCAGAAAAAGATGCCAGCTGCAGGTTTCTGTATTTCACCGACTTAAACACTCCAAATCCGATTCCAGGAGTTTGTTGATGGTTTTAGAATACCACTAGGAGACCTGGGATGATCCTAAACATCCCCATAACACTTGTGATGATCTTGAATCAAGGTCCTCAAGTATAAATAGGCTCTTGTGTTGCACTAGTTCATTGCACAAATCATTCAAGTCATCTCTTCTCTCAATTCTGGAGGTTCCTGACCAAAAAGGAAGCTCATTCTAGTAGAAAAGATTGCTAGGACCCTTTGTAAGTGTCTTAGTCCCCTCTTTAGTTCAGTTTTGTTAATTAAAAACCGAAAAGTCAAAGTTACGTAAAATGGCTTTGACTCTTGGTTTAAACTCAAATGGTCCAGCCATTGTTCGAGGCGAATATGGCTATGTGACCATAATTAGGTATGTGTTAATCCCTTAAAAGGGCACCTCCTAATTTTCTCATTTGCTTAGTTAATTGTCGGTTCAAACTATTTAATTAAAAAGTCAAACTGGTCAAGTTTTTAAATAAAAACATAATCTGATAATGTAGAAGGTATAAACCATATTTTATCACTTTAATAACTTGGTTAATATTATTAGAACATGTCTAAGCATGTTCAACCTGACAATTCTGAGTTTAGGGTCGGCTCGCAACCGAAAGTCGCAAAAAGCTTGACTTTTGCTTTGACTTTCAGTTCTGACCCGATTGAGCTTAATTCTTCTATGTTTTAAGCTTCCATTAGGACCATCTTATGTTGTAATATAACCCTCTGGAGTTATATTACCTGGTCATTAATATTCTGAATTTTATGCTAGTTTCCGTTATTATGCTTATAATTGACCATATTGCCCTTTTTAGTCAAAAATGAGATTTTTGAATAAGTGAGCATACAAATAGGTTAAGTACTGATATATAAGCACGTCTAAATTAATTTGACATGATTCTCTGGTCTCAAAACGATGTTATTCAAGATATCGTAAATTTGAACTTTTTATTAATTAAACTACACTATTATGCATAATGCATGTTTAAACATAGATTTTGACCCAAAACTCATTACCTACTGTTAGGATATTATTTTTAGGGATTTTTGGAATATTGGGTCAGATTATAAATTGACCATATCATTGAGTTCTTGTATAAATTTCTTAATTGACGATAATACCCTTTTGATTAATAAAATGTGATTTACATGTGATTAGCATGCCAAACCTTTTTCTACTGACTTGATATGAAAAATAAAATATTTTAAACAATCAAGGCTGATCAAAATCACAGAATCAGATAAACGTCTTAAATATCGTCAATTATCGACTTTTACACTAATTAGGTGCATAGTATGGTTTAAAACCATGATTAGCACCTAAGACTTGTTACCTACTGAATTTATAAATAAATTTTAATATTTTTACAGTAGGTATAAGTCATGAACTCAGACTTCCAAATATGTCCTTAAAATCATATGTGAAATGACCAAAATACCCTTTCGGGGCATAGTTTGGCCATAAATGGTAAACCACACATATGAATGATATCCTACTGCTTAAAAATCATAAAATAAATATTTTTACTGAATGTTTTAGACCAGAATATCAGTTTACTATAAAACCTCTTTTATAAATATTAAAATGACCAAAATGCCCCTACGGGACTTAAATTGGTTTTAAATACTATTTGGGCATATATGTTAACATCCTACTGATGTATTAACATATTTTAAGCATAATACATATGAGACTTGTATATGATTCATTTGGTTACCTGTTATGCATTTATGCGTTCGGTTCGGTTTATGTAACTAGTTTACATAAATTAGCCGAAATGGGTTTAACCTTATCATTAAATCTTCAAAATCCAGAATGTGTTTAGTTTACCCATATTATACAAGTATCCAAACTTGTTGGGTCTAAATCACATTCCATTCTGGTCTCCGCTTAATCTAGCTTTTCGAACTGTGAAGTATCTTTCAAACTAACCGGTCTAAGTCTTTGACTTAAATAAAGACCCATTAGTATCCTAATAGGTTAATAAACCTTCCATACAGATTGAGTAGCTTCGGTAGAAGGTATTTACATAAGGCTTTAGGAAACATACGGCTGAGTTACATCCTTACACTTCTAGCTCAGGTAAATACTTTTAACTTATTTTCCCTTATACGGGCTTGGGATACAGTATAATAGTAATACCGCTTGGTCGGGTATGAAATCATTTAATCGGATTGTGATTAATAGATTTGCATAACCCGTTTTAATCTGTTTTGTTTGATAACATAAGCATTGGGGGTTAATACGACCATGTCCTGGATATCCTCGGCTCATTTCATTTGAAAATGGCCACGACCTATGCACGGGGTGTAGGCATACACCTGACAGATGCAAATGCTAAATAACCCACATGTTGGGGATAACTCCTTTGTGGGTTTTATAGTGGTGAGTCGGTTAATCATGACCGGCTTCCAAACCGGCCCCATATGTATGACAAACATGTAAAACTGTATACAAGATTTTATTAAAGATTGTCCCAAGTTATAAATGGTTTTGTGCCTTGTGCACCTAAATCAATTCTCATAAACTCTTTTCAAATGAGTCAGTTAATTTTATTTACCAGTAGGGCTGTTCACGAGCCGAGCCGAACCGAGCGGACCTTTGCTCGTGCTTGGCTCGTTTACAAACCGAACCGAGCGGAGCGGCTCATTTAAAACCGAGCCTCAAATCAGTTGAGCATTTTTCGAGCAATAAAAATTCCGAGCGAGCGTCGAGCGAAATTTGAGCGATTTAGAAAACATGTCGCCCGATTTAAATTTGTTGAGAGAGATAGTGACAATGTTGGGTCTCAAGTTTTTATGTCTTTAAAATATGCACATTTAATGGCACAGTATTTTTAATAACAATGTTGTGGCCGACGAGGCGATGATCATATTGCACGAACAATTACGTTGAGAGTAGGAGACGATCGACTTAGGGTAACGGCATGAAACATTGAGGCGATGAACAAACTATCTTTTATCGGTTTAGGGTTTAACTTTTAGTTTTAATATTGATTTCTTTATTGGCGTGGTTGGGCTAGTACGTATAAATATAGTTGTAAATTTGTATATCGTGGACCAAAATCTAATAGAGTGGTACACATAAAACTATAAATTTAATTTATATTTAAGTATATATGTATGTGTAAGTGTGTGTATATATATAGGTGTGTGTGTGTGTATTATGTATAATTTATATTTGTGTGTATATACATCTTTATATATGTATGTGTAAGTGTGTATATATAGGGGTGTGTGTGTATTATGTATAATTTATATTTGTGTGTATATATATATGTATATATACATGTTTATATATGTATGTGTATATGTATATGTATATGTATACTCATTAAAATAATAATTCGAGCCGAACCGAGCCGAGCAGACCTTTGCTCATGCTTGGCTCGTTTACAAACCGAACCGAGCAGAGCGGCTCGTTTATAACCGAGCGTCAAATCGAACGAGCATTTTTCGAGCAGTTTCCGAACGAACGTCGAGCGAGCGGCAAGCGGCGAGCGATTTGAACGGCCCTATTTACCAGTGAAAACTGACGTATTTTCCAAAGACTAAGTGACAGGTACCTCTCGAAATTAGGCTGGAGCTATTTGGTGTCAAATAAGAGGATCTTGCAAATCCTTAGATGCCTGAAGTCTGTTATTTCAGTTTCCTGTATTTTGTTTTTATGATCCGCCTGTGGATCTCTATTACAACCAGTCTGTATATTCTTTTATTTGGACACTCGGACACTATGGTTTGTAATAGTAATTATCTACCAAGCCTTCCGCTGTGCTATTAAATTGTGTATACTGACTATGATGATATCAACTACGTCACGATACTCCCCACCGGGCCCACCGGTAATATGTGGAAATATCGGGGTGTGACACTTCACAAGACTACTCTTTCCTTCACCTTGACCCATCCCCAATATTTACCCCTTCACAGTTTCCTGACCCACCAATGGTCCCAACACATCAATCATCTCCGGCTCAACAATCGTCCCTGGCTCAACAGCCATCCCCGGCCCAACATACGATCCCGACCCAGACTCATCAACCTTCACACTCCCCAGCTCATTCTGTCGATAGCCCGCACCCAATTGATCCCTCCCCTACACCTCACACTTCCGCTCCATCTCACTCTTTTGCTCATCTCAATTCTAACACCTCACCACTAATTTCTCCTATTCCTCCTCCGCCACTACCGCCCAAACACCACATGATCACCCGCTCTCAAGCAGGTGTCTCCAAACCCCGAGTTCCTTTCAACCTTAACACTTTTCCTCCCATTCACCCATCTCCCTGCTTCCCACCTCTCACCTTAAAGCATTAACAGATTCAAATTGGCACGCTTCTATGCATGACGAGTATCGGGCCTTGATGGATAATAAAACTTGGGACTTGGTACCACGACCACTGAATACTAATATCATCCATTGTATGTGGCTTTACTGTCACAAGTTTAACTCCAATGGGTCGCTGCAACGTTACAAAGCTCGACTCGTGGTGAATGGTAAGAGTCAACAAGTCGGCATTGACTGTGACGAGACGTTTAGTCCGGTTGTCAAGCCCACTACGATTCGGACGGTCCTCACTTTATCTCTTTCTCGTGGCTGGCTGATTCACCAATTGGATGTCAAAAACGCTTTCCTGCACGACGACTTGAACCAAACAGTTTTTATGTTTCAACCGCCAGGTTTCGTCGATAAAAATTATCCTAACCATGTTTGCAGGTTACGAAAATCTCTCTACGGTCTCAAACAAGCACCAAGGGCTTGGTATCAAAGGTTTGCAAACTTCATTAAAAAATGCGGCTTCCACAGTGCCATTAGTGATACATCTCTGTTTGTTTTCAAAAATGGGTCGCAAATGGCTTATCTTCTACGTTATGTAGATGATATAATTCTAACAGCTACAAGTGATTATCTACTTAAACAAATCATTTCTTCTTTATCAAAAGAGTTTGCCATGAGCAATGTTGTAGAAGGCGCTACGCTCTAGTCGGGCGGTAGGTACCGCCTAGGGATTAATCGGAATGGACTTTTTATGTATATTTTTACAAAATTCTATAAATATATAGTTAACTTTATACTTTTTATATACAAATTTACAAGTTTGGGAACCATATGTAAAGTTGTGAAAGATAAAGGGGGTTAAATGTTAAAATACCCAAACGTAATTAAACCTAACCCACATCTCTTTCCTTACACGCCGCTCTTCCCCCTCAATTCAGACATGGCGCACAAGAGAAAGAAGACCTAACTCCAATTTTGGTTCCAAACGAGGTAAGAACTCATTCCATTAGATCCATTTGGTGCAATTTTGACCGATTAGGTCCGATTTTTGATCGATTTTCCCTGATTTTGTATGTGTCGGCTGTAAATGATAAGATAAAAATAGGTTATAACTAAAATTTGGGCTTTAAAGGTTTCAAAATTTGGGTTTATTGGGTCAAAAAGCATGGGGCCGATTAGTCCGATTTTCACCGACTTTGACCGATTTTCACTGACTTTGACCGATTTTGACCATAACCGATTTTTTGACCGACTAGCTAAAAATTAGGCAGTAACCCACCGACTAGCGCCTAGGCGCCGATTAATCTGCCGCCTAGGCAGATTTCTGCAACATTGGCCATGAATGATCTTGGGGAATTTGACCCCTTCTTGGGTATCAAAGTTTCAAAGCATCAAAATGGCCTGTTCTTGTCGCAAGAAAGTTATGCAAATGACATCCATACCAGGGCAAACATGCAGAATTGCAAACCTGCGGTCACACACCAGTAGATACCTCCTCAAAGTTAAGTGCCACCACAGGTGATCTTCTTCCGGATGGTACGCACTACCGTAGTCTCGTTGGCGTTCTACAATACTTAACTTTCACGCGTCCGGATCTTACCTACGCGATCCAACAACTATGTCTATTCATGCACGCTCTGCGTGAACCGCATTTTCAGTTTATGAAATGGGTCCTACGATATTTAAAGGGTACGGCAAATCACGGCTTATACCTCAAGGCATCTAAAACATCAAGTTTAACTGCATACCCCGATGTCGATTGGGGTGGGTGCCCCGACTCACGACGCTCCACTTCAGGGTATTGTGTATTTATGGGAGATAACTTGTTGTCCTGGTCATCGAAACGCCAACCCACTATCTCCCGATCTAGTGCCGAGGCCGAGTATCGTGGCGTAGCAAATGCGGTGGCTGAAACTAGCTGGATACGTAACCTACTGTTGGAATTACATGTGCCCACTCGCAAAGCTACGATTGTTTATTGTGACAACGTGTCCGCGGTATACTTATCTGAAAATCAAGTCCAACATCAAAGAACAAAACATGTTGAACTCGACATTCATTTCGTACGGGAGAAAGTTCAAGTTGGTGACATCCGTGTCCTTCACATCCTGGCTGATTTTCAGTATGCGGATATTTTTACGAAAGGTCTCCCGCGTCAACTATTCTCCAGATTCAAAGACAGTTTATGCGTTCATCCTTCTCCCGCTTAAACTGAGGGGGTGTATTCATCAGTATATTTTGTATATTTGGTTATGTTTGAATTTATCTTGATCTAGTCTTTAAGCCTTTCTGTTAGCTAGAGTTAGACTAGCTGAGTTGTTGTACCAGCTCCCTATTTTCTCTGTATTTTCCTTGTATAAATTGGCTTCATTGGGAATGGAAAGATTCATTCAGTTTCAAACCATTTCACTTTTTGCATGTATTTGTGAACGAAAGTATTCATTTCAGTTTTCTTGTTTTTGTAGAAGATTAAGAGGTTGCAAATGGCACGCTCACAATCTTGCATTTTGGGGAGATAACTTTTGTCATGGCGCTCATACATGGGGCCAAATGCGGACATAACATTGTGAGGAATAGAATTGGAGAGTTGACTGGTCAAACAATCGTTCACGAGTTTCCTCACCAAGCCAACATCTTCGCTTCATTTATGTATATTTGAAGTTAGTGTATTAAAATGGAAAGGTTAAGTTGCACCAAATGATTTTAACAAACAATTCAAATGATTCAATGGGTTGTTACTAATTCATTAAAACAACTTTCTTGTTAATGATATAATAGTTGTTACACTTTGAACAACAAAATAATCTATGCTGCCTTAACGTATATTTAACATTGTATGACCCCTAAATTAAACAATCAAAATCATAATATCTTCCAATAAGCTATAGCTCAATTGGTATCGGAGGGGAAGTGAAGATTTGAGTTTTTTTGAGACCACAGGTCTCAAGTTCAATCCCAACCTAGTTTTACCACAATGGACCTTCAGGCGGCGGGTTTTCCCCGGAACTTGTGATATGATGGTGGACTTGGGCTATCCAACATTGTATATGGTCGTGGGCGTATGAGGTCTCCTTTTGCCATTGGATTACCCAGGGTAGTCGATCATTTATTTCGTTGGCTGTTCAAAGAAAATCATATATTTGTTTATACAAAAGATAATCCAAACACCACTTATAATCCATATACTTATAGCTGCAACAAAACACCCGGACTGGACTTAACAGTTGAGCAAACTCTAGAAGAATAAACAAGAAACAATTCCAAAATATATCGAACGAACCTCAAAGCTTGTATTATACTTTTCTGCTTATTAATTTGGTGTTCATGCTACTTCACTGTTCTTTCCAAATCTCTACCGAGGATATAAGCTTTACTAGAAAACACATGTTCTTTTCTTCATTTTAACCCTCCAAATTCCTGCCCCAAATCTCCAACTTTACTTTCAAACTGCCTATAAGAATTACTATAATCATCCACCATTTTCTGCAATTTATCTTCTTTCACAAAAAATCCAATAACTGTCTCTCATATGATGCTAATGCCTTTTAAGTGGGGTATGGGGCTTCATCTAATGGATGTAGATCATGTGATGACGATGATGGTCTTTGTTAAAATAAACAAATGCAACTTTTTAATTCATGTTGCAACATTTGAATGTATTATACAAGCTGTTATGGTTTGTTACAACTGACTTGGTTGTGAGTGTACATGTTAATAAGTTTGAGGGGCTTCTTGTATGTTCAGAGGACTCATATGAGAAAGATGGAAACATGAAGGGCTAAAGTGAACTTATGTTTTCACTAGAGTATAAAAGGAGAGTATCAATCTCATTTGTCCTTTATCACCTCTAGAACTTTTGGTTGTCTCTCTCGTACAATGATTAGGGTTTTGTATCCTTTGTTCAGATCGTTGGTGTTCTGGTTGATCTCTTGTGAGATCTTGTAGTTGTATGTTGTTTAGATCAACTGATTATCATCAGTTGATCATTTGTTTCTGTATTGTTTACAGATCTCACATATTGTGAGATCTAGGGAACTTGTTCCTGTATTGTTTACATATCTTACAGATCTCACATATTGTGAGATCTAGGGTACTAGGGGGTATTTTTTGGTTTGGGGAATTAATAAAAGTTTTGTCACCGTTTTTTGTCGCTATTTCTTTGTTCTGTGTTGCTTTCATACCATTTTACATGGTATCAGAGCTATATTGGCTCTTGATTTCTGATCTTGGTAGTTCCGCTGTGAGTTTTAGGGTTTGAGTCTTGTTGTTTGTGGCTGTGTTCTTCTTTGCTGTCACACCCCGATTGGATAACAGTATCACAATATAATAATATGCAGCGGAAGTATTAGAGTAAAAATATTCATATCATCAAAAGTGTCTGAATATACAAATAAATAAAAGTTTTTCAAGTGATCAAATAAAAACCCACATGTGGGATCGAGGTAAAAAGAAGCTTAGACATCATAGACCTTAAGCTAGGAGTTGCAAATTCCATAGCCTTTATCATAGCCAATCCGGATTCCCAGCCTAATATCAAGGTTCGATACATGGAGTTCAATATTTTGAAAATACGTCAGCGAAAGCTGGTAAATACAATTAACTGACTCATTTTGAAAATTGTTTTTCAAAAATGATTTTATACATAGAGAAAACCCGTAGGTAATCTTTTAATATTTCTTGGGATTCTTTCTTGTCACCAGATTTACATGCTTGTCATACAATGGGAACCAGAGATCAAAGCCGATCATTTTCAGTGCTATAATGATTAAAGGTACACACTAAAGTTGAATAAACGTGTCTTACAGTCGGTATGCCTACCCCTGCACATTATTCCGTATAGCCATAATAGTTCATGTGTCGGGACGCCCGGACACGGTACCAATAACCCCCAATTGTTTCAGTTATCAAGTAAACAAATTAAACCGAGTTCTAACATTTATGAGCAATCATAGGCGACTCATTTATGTAATACCCGCTCCAAGTGACATATTCGCCTATAACAACCCTCGAAAACACCCTAATATACCCCGTATACACGTAACCGAACCCGTATAACCCTAATTTCATTAAAAATCAAATAAAATAAGGTTTTTATATCGCTCGCGGGCCGCGATAGGGTTGCCCGAGTCTGTCGCGGGGCGTGACCCACCTTTACTTGTCGGTCACCTGTGATGCCACGTGTCCCGTAACATGGTAAGTCTAGGGTTGTGATCAGGCAACCCTAGCCGTAGCTAGGGTTCCCTCACGGGGCGCGACAGGGGTAGGGGGACGGGTCGCGGGACGTGAGAGAGGTCAAAATCACCTATAAATTAAGCAGACTTCTGCACTTTCAATCCTCGTTCAATCTTCTTTCTCTCTGTCTCTTCTATAGCCGAAAATATCAGTTATAATACCCCCTAAAACACGAAGCTCTGCCCCGTTGTAAGTATTTTAACCCCCAATCACTAATTCGTTACCCTACCCGATTGATCTAGGGCCCCATAACGCATGTCAAGGCTCCGCCTGACTCAGTTCGTTGGGGTTCTGTCTCGCGATGCATGGCTAATGTGATTTGGGTTATCTTACTAACACGCATGCATTGTATATTTTTCATAGAAACTCAAGAAAATAATCAAGAAATATTACCAGGAAGCCCGTAGAGATACCTAAATTTACAATGTTAGTTCATTCTCTTTTTCTCATAGTTTATGAGTTCATTCTCCTTTTCTCACCATTTGTGAGCCATTATCTCAAATGTTTTACAAAACTTTATCAGTTATACTTAGAGTGATTAAGTCTTTGTATTCTACAATTATTGTCGGTATGTGGGGTTTTGTATACACTACTAATCAAGCGTTACTATTGGACAAAGAGTTAGCCAATAGTAATATGACCACTGTCAGTGTATCTGCCAACGTGACAAATACTGAATGAGTAATTGAGTAGATATAAAAATTGTAATCGCTCTTAATACTGTAAAGTTATAAAAGTTATTTTTAAAATGGAATGTACTCGCCAGTATTTCTTGCTGATAAAATGTTTTTAAAACGCGTTTCAGGTAACTTAATGTGAAGCTATAAGAAGCCAGCTATGGAGCACTGAAGGCTTAAAGAAAGTGGCTATAAAAGTTACCTAAATAAAAGAAGTTTATGTTTTTCAGCAAGTTAGGGTTTATCCCTATAAAGATATTATAAATAAAATATGGGTTTTATCCTATTTGTTTAATATAAAAGTTTGGTGTTTTGAAACTCTGAATTATATTTCCTAACTACGATCCCGATGTCTCATTTCCGCTGCCAAAATAATAAACACCGATACCACCGACTGTGCTCGCGGCTCCCGCTCCCGGGGTGGGGTCGGGGGTTGCGATAGGTGGTGGTATCAGAGCCAGTGGTTTAAGCAATTTAGGTGTTCTATTAAATACTTAAATTTTAACCAATTATGTTAAGAAATCACTTATGTGTTATTCTGTGTAAATATGTGTATTAGTATTTTTTTGTCATTTTGACAAATTTTCTTAGTTTACAGTATGAGTGATCAGGGTACTTCTGACGCTTACTGTCACCTACCTCATTCTCAAAAGGACAAAGGAACATCCCAACCAATCCCAGGATACACCGCTGATTCCGAGGATGTCTTTGTTTTCAAAGAAAAATCCGAAGAACCTTATTCCCCTAAGAAACGAGGGTGGTTTAGTAGAGCAACATCTGAAAGGAGGAAAAGAATGAGAAAACTCCAACAACAGCGAATGACAAATAGAGCCAATAGAAATACCCAAAATCCAGAACCTAGACCATTATGGGAAGAGGAATTGGATAGACAACTAGCTGATTTTCATATGTTTAGAAATGCAGAAGCAGAACTTAATCTCAATCAAGACGTAGACCCACAACTTCTACCCTTATTCCCTGACCAACCCATGGACTTAGAACAAAACCAGGAAAACCAACTTCCGATTCCAGCCTTTAATCCAGATGAAATACCTAGAATTCCAGCACCAAACCCTTTAGATATTGACGACAACCGATCATTTCAGAAATTATTAAATAACCCATATCCTTACGAAGAACTAGTACCAGCTTATCCTGAACCAGTGCCAGCCCCTATGCCAGCAATGAATCAGGAAAATGTGGAAGAAATTCGCCAATATGGTGAAGAGTTAGTTGAGGAAGGAAATCGAATTCGCCAAATCCGAGAAAAACTCGTCTGGAAATATGACGATTGAGAAATGCAGTACTAAGAAGATAGTCGCCTTATATATATATATGTGTGTGTGTGTGTGTGTGTGTGTGTATTTTTATACATAGAAAAAAAATCAACTAAGCTAGATATAAACTATATATATATATATCGATGCATAATTACTAATGTTTGAATTCCAGTTGTAGTTGTAATAGATGTATATCTATATGAAAAGAGTAAAAGTCGCAATGATCGACGATTTTGGTTCTATCTGTTTGTTTAATTTATTCTGTGATATTAATACCTGATAAATGTTTACAATTCAGATGTCAAACGAAGTAAATCAGGAAATCCAGAATAACAATAATAACGGAAACCAAGTGGATAAAAGTGCTATCGAAACATAGTAGCCCAAGGAATCATAGATGCTATGCCATATATTATCAACACTAATAAAAAGGCAGAAAATAATTCTGTAATTGGAAGTAAACGTGCACCCACTGAACCAAGTCACAGCGTGAATGGAAAGCACGGACCACTTATCCAAGCTCCAATTCCAAAAAGAAGAAGGATCATCTCATATGGTTGTTCTTATAAATAATTTTTGGCCTGCAAACCGATAAAATTCTTAGGCAATGAAGGAGCCATTGCAGCCTTGCGCTGGATATAAAAGACCGAAGCAGTTTTAAAAATAAGCAAGTGTGCAGATGAGGATAAGATCATGTATGCTTCTAATCTCTTTAAGAATGCAGCCTTAGAGTGGTGGAATACCATTCTCCAATCCAGAGGAAGTGACAGGGTCTACAATATGGAATGGACCAACTTTAAGGAAATAGTTGAAAGGAAGTTTTGTACTCCTCATGAAAATGAACAGATTGCTAATAAGTTTCTGAATCATAGGATGACTGGAGTAGATTGCAGGGGATATAATACCATATTCTTTGAATATGCAAGGATAGTACCAACACTAGCCTCACCAGAACCAGCATTAATCTCCCGTTACATCTGGGGATTGATCAATGAGATCATGCATGTAGTTAAGGCAGCCAGGCCGCAAACCATGGAAGAAGCAGTGGAACTGGTCAACACTCTGACCGATGAATTGGTACGTACGCAAGAGGAAAACCAGAAAAAGAACCTAGCTCAAAAGATTACCCAAGAATTTCGTTATGGTAATTCCTATCGCGGGAAAGGACCAGGTTCTTCCTCTTCACCCAACTGCAAGTATTGCAAAAGGAAGCACTCAGGGAGATGCTAGATATACTGCAACTTCTGCAAAATATCAGGACTTAAGGAAGAAGACTGTAGGAAGAAAGCTAACACCCGAGTATGCTACAACTGTGGAGAAGCTGGCCACATCAAGCCGAACTATCCGAAACCAGCTCTAGCGACAACTAATAAAGCTAAGACAACAGAAGGACTTAAGAAGAATGCCAGAGCATTCGTTCTGACAGCTGAAGAAGCCAAGATGATTCCAGATGTGATTGCCGGTACGTTTTTAGTTAATGATGTTTTTGCTAAATTATTATTTGACTCTGGTGCAAACCAAAGTTTCATCAATACTTCTTTCTGCAAACTTCTCAATCAACCATTAACTAAACTGCAACAAGACTGCCTAGTGGAAACGGCAAATGGAGATAAGCGAAATCCTGCAGGGAGCAAGGATAGAAATTTTAAACCATAACTTTATTGCTAATCTTTTTCCAATGAATCTAGCCGGATTCGATGTCGTATTAGGAATGGATTGGTTGGTAGCCAATCAGGCACGTATATTATGTGATCAAAAGTCTGTACAAGTAAGTACGCCAACTGGCGAAAAGATCACAATCAAGGGAGACAAGCCAACGAAAACTACAAAATTCATCTCTGCGATGAAAGTTGCAAGTTATGCAAGAAAAAGAGGAACAGTGTATATGGTTTCAGTAATCATTAACACTAAAGGAAAAGAATTAAATGATATTCCCGTAGTATCTAAATTCTCAGATGTTTTTCCAGAAAAATTACCTAGATTACCCACCAGATCGAGAAGTTGAATTTAGAATTCACCTAATAACAAGAACGACACCAATTGCCAAGGCACCTTATCGACTAGCACCAACGGAGATGCAGGAATTGAAGAAACAGCTTGATGAACTACTAGATAAAGGGTTCATACAACCTAGTTCATCGCCATGGGGAGCACCGGTGTTGTTTTTCAAGAAGAAAGACGGATCGATGCGTATGTGCATAAATTACCGAGAATTGAATAAGGTTACGATTAAAAATCGGTACCCACTACCAAGAATCGATGACCTATTTGATCAACTGCAAGGTGCCCGATTCTTTTCTAAGATCGACTTACGCTCAGGATATCATCAATTGAAAGTACAGGAAGAGGACATTCCTAAAACTGCTTTCAGAACAAGGTACGGTCATTATGAATTTACAGTCATGCCATTTGGTTTAACCAATGCCCAGCCGCATTTATGGACATGATGAACATGATATGTAAACCATACCTGGATAAATTCATAATTGTCTTTATCGTGGATATTCTAATTTATTCTAAGAGTAAGGAGGAGCATGCAGAGCACTTGCATATACTTCTGACATTATTGAGAAAAGAAAAGCTTTATGCTAAATTCTCAAAATGCGAATTCTGGTTGCAAGAAGTGTAATTCCTTGGACACCTGGTTAATCATGAAGGAATTCATGTGGATCCCACACAGATCGAGGCAATTACCAAATGGAAAGTCCCCGAGTCACCTACAAAAGTAAGAAGTTTTCTAGGATTGGCAGGATATTATAGACGTTTTATTCAGGATTTCTCTAGAATAACCATTCCATTAACCAAACTAACTTGCAAATATGTTAAGTTTGAATGAGGACCAAAACAAGAGGAAGCATTTAGGATTTTGAAACACAGGTTAACCAATGCACCCATACTCGCGTTGCTTGAAGGAACTGAAGACTTTGTAGTCTATTGTGACGCGTCTAAGTTAGGATACAGATGTGTATTGATGCAACATCAAAAAGTAATTGCTTATGCCTCTAGACAACTTAAGAAATATGAAGATAATTATACAGCCCATGATCTAGAATTAGAAGCCATAATTTTTGCCCTTAAGATTTGGAGACACTATTTTTACGGCAGTAAGTTTCTTATTTTCACGGACCACCAGAGTTTAAGATATGTCTTTGGACAAAAGGAATTAAACATGAGGCAAAGACGTTGGATGGAAATTCTTAGTGATTATGATTGTGATATCCAGTATCATGTAGGAAATGCTAATGTAGTAGCTGATGCTTTAAGTCGAAAGTATCATGAAAAGCCAAAATGAGTACGCTCTCTTAGACTAAACCTGCAGATAGATTTAAATGAGCAAATTAAAAAGATACAGGAAACAACAATCAAGGACGATGCTGAAGGTTTAAAAGAAATGATTAAGGAATTAGAAAAAAGGAGCAGATGGAATTTGGAGATTCCATAAGAAAAAATCTGGATACCTATTCAAGGGAACCTAAGGAACATAATTTTAGAAGAACCCATAAGTCTAAGTATACGATGCATCCCGGCAGTGACAAAATATATCAACACTTAAGAAAGAATTTCTGGTGGATAGGAATGAAAAAGGATATAGCAAATTATGTTGCTAAATGTTAGAACTGCCAATATGGAAATGGGAATTGATAACAATGGACTTTGTTACCAAATTACCCAAGACACGAAAAGGTAATGATACAATCTGGGTGATTGTCAACCGATTAACCAAATCTGCTCATTTCTTACCAATGAAGGAAACTTTCAGTATGGAATAGTTAGCCAAGCTATATGTAAATGAAATAGTTTCATTACATGGAATTCTTTTATCTATTGTGTCTGACAGGGACAACCGTTTTACTTCTCATTTTTGGAAAAGTTTCCCAAAAGCAATGGAAACCAGATTAAATCTAAGCATAACTTATCATCCTTAAATGGACGGACAAAGTGAAAGGACAATCCAAACAATGGAAGATATGCTTAGAGCCTATGTAATTGATTTTGGAGGAAATTGGGACGATCATTTACCTTTAATAGAATTTTCTTACAACAACAGTTATCATACCAGCATCAATGCTACATCGTTTGAAGCTCTTTATGGACGAAAATGCCGAACACCAGTCTGTTGGGCAGAGATTGGAGAAAAGCAACTATCTGGACCTGAGATTGTACAAGAAACAATGGCTGAAAATTGGAGAAAAGCAACTTTATGGACGAAAATGCAGAACACCAGCTATAATATCTTCCAATAAGCTATAGCTCAATTGGTATCGGAGGGGAAGTGAAGATTTGAGTTTTTTTGAGACCACAGGTCTCAAGTTCAATCCCAACCTAGTTTTACCACAATGGACCTTCAGGCGGCGGGTTTTCCCCGGAACTTGTGATATGATGGTGGACTTGGGCTATCCAACGTTGTATATGGTCGTGGGCGTATGAGGTCTCCTTTTGCCATTGGATTACCGAGGGTGGTCGATCATTTATTTCGTTGGCTGTTCAAAGAAAATCATATATTTGTTTATACAAAAGATAATCCAAACACCACTAATAATCCATATACTTATAGCTGCAACAAAACGCCCGGACTGGACTTAACAGTTGAGCAAACTCTAGAAGAATAAACAAGAAACAATTCCAAAATATATCGAACGAACCTCAAAGCTTGTATTATACTTTTCTGCTTATTAATTTGGTGTTCATGCTACTTCACTGTTCTTTCCAAATCTCTACCGAGGATATAAGCTTTACTAGAAAACACATGTTCTTTTCTTCATTTTAACCCTCCAAATTCCTGCCTCAAATCTCCAACTTTACTTTCAAACTGCCTATAAGAATTACTACAATCATCCACCATTTTCTGCAATTTATCTTCTTTCACAAAAAATCCAATAACTGTC
This sequence comes from Helianthus tuberosus, assembly GCA_030545235.1. Taxonomy (NCBI): domain Eukaryota; kingdom Viridiplantae; phylum Streptophyta; class Magnoliopsida; order Asterales; family Asteraceae; genus Helianthus; species Helianthus tuberosus. The sequence goes on from CM060410.1 coordinate 18,924,244, forward strand.
TCTCATATGATGCTAATGCCTTTTAAGTGGGGTATGGGGCTTCATCTAATGGATGTAGATCATGTGATGACGATGATGGTCTTTGTTAAAATAAACAAATGCAACTTTTTAATTCATGTTGCAACATTTGAATGTATTATATAAGTTGTTATGGTTTGTTACAACTGACTTGGTTGTGAGTGTACATGTTAATAAGTTTGAGGGGCTTCTTGTATGTTCAGAGGACTGACATGAGAAAGATGGAAACATGAAGGGCTAAAGTGAACTTATGTTTTCACTAGAGTATAAAAGGAGAGTATCAATCTCATTTGTCCTTTATCACCTCTAGAACTTTCTGTTGTCTCTCTCGTACAACGATTAGGGTTTTGTATCCTTTGTTCAGATCGTTGGTGATCTGGTTGATCTCTTGTGAGATCTTGTAGTTGTATGTTGTTTAGATCAACTGATTATCATCAGTTGATCATTTGTTTATGTATTGTTTACAGATCTCACTTATTGTGAGATCTAGGGTACTTGTTCCTGTATTGTTTACATATCTTACAGATCTCACATATTGTGAGATCTAGGGTACTAGGGGGTATTTTTTGGTTTGGGGAATTAATAAAAGTTTTGTCACCGTTTTTTGTCGCTATTTCTTTGTTTCGGTGTTGCTTTCATACCATTTTACATGGTATTAGAGCTATATTGGCTCTTGATTTCTGATCTTGGTAGTTCCGCTGTGAGTTTTAGGGTTTGAGTCTTGTTATTTGTGGCTGTGTTCTTCTGTGCTGTCACACCCCGATTGGATAACAGTATCACAATATAATAATATGTAGCGGAAGTATTAGAGTAAAAATATTCATATCATCAAAAGTGTCTGAATATACAAATAAATAAAAGTTTTTCAAGTGATCAAATAAAAACCCACATGTGGGATCGAGGTAAAAAGAAGCTTAGACATCATAGACCTTAAGCTAGGAGTTGCAAATTCCATAGCCTTTATCATAGCCAATCCGGATTCCCATCCTAATATCAAGGTTCGATACATGGAGTTCAATCTTTTGAAAATACGCCAGCTTTCGCTGGTAAATACAATTAATTGACTCATGTTGAAAATTGTTTTTCAAAAATGATTTTATACATAGAGAAAACCCGTAGGTAATCTTTTAATATTTCTTGGGATTCTTTCTTGTCACCAGATTTACATGCTTGTCATACAATGGGAACCAGAGATCAAAGCCAATCATTTTCAGTGCTATAATGATTAAAGGTACACACTAAAGTTGAATAAACGTGTCTTACAGTCGGTATGCCTACCCCTGCACATTATTCCGTGTAGCCATAATAGTTCATGTGTCGGGACGCCCGGACACGGTACCAATAACCCCCAATTGTTTCAGTTATCAAGTAAACAAATTAAACCGAGTTCTAACATTTATGAGCAATCATTGGCGACTCATTTATGTAATACCCACTCCAAGTGACATATTCGCCTATAACAACCCTCAAAACACCCTAATATACCCCATATACACGTAACCGAACCCGTATAACCCTAATTTCGTTAAAAATCAAATAAAATATGGTTTTTATATCGCTCGCGGGCCGCGATAGGGTTGCCCGAGTCTGTCGCGGGGCGTGACCCACCTTTACTTGTCGGTCACCTGTGATGCCACGTGTCCCGTAACATGGTAAGTCTAGGGTTGTGATCAGGCAACCCTAGCCGTAGCTAGGGTTCCCTCGCGGGGCGCGACAGGGGTAGGGGGACGGGTCGCGGGACGCGAGAGAGGTCAAAATCACCTATAAATTGAGCAGACTTCTGCAGTTTCAATCCTCGTTCAATCTTCTTTCTCTCAGTCTCTTCTATAGCCGAAAATATCAGTTATAATACCCCCTAAAACACAAATCTCTGCCCCGTTGTAAGTATTTTAACCCCCAATCACTAATTCGTTACCCTACCCGATTGATCTAGGGCCCCATAACGCATGTCAAGGCTCTGCCTGACTCAGTTCGTTGGGGTTCTGTCTCGCGATGTATGGCTAATGTGATTTGGGTTATCTTACTAACACGCGTGCATTGTATATTTTTCATAGAAACTCAAGAAAATAATCAAGAAATATTACCAGGAAGCCCGTAGAGATACCTAAATTTACAATGTTAGTTCATTCTCTTTTTCTCATAGTTTGTGAGTTCATTCTCCTTTTCTCACCATTTGTGAGCCATTATCTCAAATGTTTTACAAAACTTTATCAGTTATACTTAGAGTGATTAAGTCTTTGTATTCTACAATTATTGTCGGTATGTGGGGTTTTGTATATACTACTAATCAAGCGTTACTATTGGACAAAGAGTTAGCCAATAGTAATATGACCACTGTCATTGTATCTGCCAACGTGACAAATACTGAATGAGTAATTGAGTAGATATAAAAAATTGTAATCGCTCTTAATACTACTGTAAAGTTATAAAAGTTATTTTTAAAATGGAATGTACTCGCCAGTATTTCTTGCTGATAAAATGTTTTTAAAACGCGTTTCAGGTAACTTACTGTGAAGCTATAAGAAGCCAGCTATGGAGCACTGAAGGCTTAAAGAAAGTGGCTATAAAAGTTACCTAAATAAAAGAAGTTTATGTTTTTCAGCAAGTTAGGGTTTATCCCTATAAAGATATTATAAATAAAATATGGGTTTTATCCCATTTGTTTAATATAAAAGTTTGGTGTTTTGAAACTCTGAATTATATTTCCTAACTACGATCCTGATGTCTCATTTCCGCTGCCAAATTAAAAAACACCGATACCACCAACTGTGCTCGCGGCTCCCGCTCCCGGGGTGGGGTCGGGGGTTGCGATAGGTGGTGGTATCAGAGCCAGTGGTTTAAGCAATTTAGGTGTTCTATTAAATACTTAAATTTTAACCAATTATGTTAGGAAATCACTTATGTGTTATTCTGTGTAAATATGTGTATTAGTATTTTTTGTCATTTTGACAAATTTTCTTAGTTTACAGTATGAGTGATCAGGGTACTTCTGACGCTTACTGTCACCTACCTCATTCTCAAAAGGACAAAGGAACATCCCAACCAATCCCAGGATACACCGCTGATTCCGAGGATGTCTTTGTTTTCAAAGAAAAATCCGAAGAACCTTATTCCCCTAAGAAACGAGGGTGGTTTAGTAGAGCAACATATGAAAGGAGGAAAAGAATGAGAAAACTCCAACAACAGCGAATGACAAATAGAGCCAATAGAAATACCCAAAATCCAGAACCTAGACCATTATGGGAAGAGGAATTGGATAGACAACTAGCTGATTTTCATATGTTTAGAAATGCAGAAGCAGAACTTAATCTCAATCAAGTCGTAGACCCACAACTTCTACCCTTATTCCCTGACCAACCCATGGACTTAGAACAAAACCAGGAAAACCAACTTCCGATTCCAGCCTTTAATCCAGATGAAATACCTAGAATTCCAGCCCCAAACCCTTTAGATCAATGGTGGAACGACAACCGATCATTTCAGAAATTATTAAATAACCCATATCCTTACGAAGAACTAGTACCAGCTTATCCTGAACCAGTGCCAGCCCCTATGCCAGCAACGAATCAGGAAAATGTGGAAGAAATTCGCCAATATGGTGAAGAGTTAGTTGAGGAAGGAAATCGAATTCGCCAAATCCGAGAAAAACTCGTCTGGAAGTATGACGAGCGGGAAATGCAGTACTAAGAAGATAGTCACCTTATATATATATATATATATGTGTGTGTGTGTGTGTGTATGTGTGTGTGTGTGTGTGTGTGTGTGTATTTTTATACATAGAAAAAAATCAACTAAGCTAGATATAAACTATATATATATATATATATATATATATATATATCGATGCATAATTACTAATGTTTGAATTCCAGTTGTAGTTGTAATAGATGTATATCTATATGAAAAGAGTAAAAGTCGCAATGATCGACGATTTTGGTTCTATCTGTTTGTTTAATTTATTTTGTGATATTAATACCTGATAAATGTTTACAATTCAGATGTCAAACGAAGTAAATCAGGAAATCCAGAATAACAATAATAACGGAAACCAAGTGGATAAAAGTGCTATCGAAACATAGTAGCCCAAGGAATCATAGATGCTATGCCATATATTATCAACACTAATAAAAAGGCAGAAAATAATTCTGTAATTGGAAGTAAACGTGCACCCACTGAACCAAGTCACAGCGTGAATGGAAAGCACGGACCACTTATCCAAGCTCCAATTCCAAAAAGAAGAAGGGTCATCTCATATGGTTGTTCTTATAAAGAATTTTTGGCCTGCAAACCGATAAAATTCTTAGGCAATGAAGGAGCCATTGCAGCCTTGCGCTGGATATAAAAGACCGAAGCAGTTTTAAAAATAAGCAAGTGTGCAGATGAGGATAAGATCATGTATGCTTCTAATCTCTTTAAGAATGCAGCCTTAGAGTGGTGGAATACCATTCTCCAATCCAGAGGAAGTGACAGAGTCTACAATATGGAATGGACCAACTTTAAGGAAATAGTTGAAAGGAAGTTCTGTCCTCCTCATGAAAAAGAACAGATTGCTAATATGTTTCTGAATCATAGGATGACTGGAGTAGATTGCAGGGGATATAATACCATATTCTTTGAATATGCAAGGATAATACCAACACTAGCCTCACCAGAACCAGTATTAATCTCCCGTTACATCTGGGGATTGATCAATGAGATCATGCATGTAGTTAAGGCAGCCAGGCCGCAAACCATGGAAGAAGCAGTGGAACTGGTCAACACTCTGACCGATGAATTGGTACGTACGCAAGAGGAAAACCAGAAAAAGAACCTAGCTCAAAAGATTACCCAAGAATTTCGTTATGGTAATTCCTATCGCGGGAAAGGACCAGGTTCTTCCTCTTCACCCAACTGCAAGTATTGCAAAAGGAAGCACTCAGGGAGATGCTAGATATACTGCAACTTCTACAAAATATCAGGACTTAAGGAAGAAGACTGTAGGAAGAAAGCTAACACCCGAGTATGCTACAACTGTGGAGAAGCTGGCCACATCAAGCCGAACTATCCGAAACTAGCTCTAGCGACAACCAATAAAGCTAAGACAACAGAAGGACTTAAGAAGAATGCCAGAGCATTCGTTCTGACAGCTGAAGAAGCCAAGATGATTCCAGATGTGATTGTCGGTACGTTTTTAGTTAATGATGTTTTTGCTAAATTATTATTTGACTCTGGTGCAAACCAAAGTTTCATCCATACTTCTTTATGCAAACTTCTCAATCAACCATTAACTAAGCTGCAACAAGACTGCCTAGTGGAAACGGCAAATGGAGATAAGCGAAATCCTGCAGGGAGCAAGGATAGAAATTTTAAACCATAACTTTATTGCTAATCTTTTTCCAATGAATCTAGCCGGATTCGATGTCGTATTAGGAATGGATTGGTTGGTAGCCAATCAGGTACGTATATTATGTGATCAAAAGTCTGTACAAGTAAGTACGCCAACTGGTGAAAAGATCACAATCAAGGGAGACAAGCCAACGAAAACCACAAAATTCATCTCTGCGATGAAAGTTGCAAGTTATGCAAGAAAAAGAGGAACAGTGTATATGGTTTCAGTAATCATTAACACTATAGGAAAAGAATTAAATGATATTCCCGTAGTATCTAAATTCTCAGATGTTTTTCCAGAAAAATTTCCTAGATTACCACCAGATCGAGAAGTTGAATTTAGAATTCACCTAATAACAAGAACGACACCAATTGCCAAGGCACCTTATCGACTAGCACCAACGGAGATGCAGGAATTGAAGAAACAGCTTGATGAACTACTAGATAAAGGGTTCATACAACCTAGTTCATCGCCATGGGGAGCACCGGTGTTGTTTTTCAAGAAGAAAGACGGATCGATGCGTATGTGCATAAATTACCGAGAATTGAATAAGGTTACGATTAAAAATCGGTACCCACTACCAAGAATCGATGACCTATTCGATCAACTGCAAGGAGCCCGATTCTTTTCTAAGATCGACTTACGCTCAGGATATCATCAATTGAAAGTACAGGAAGAGGACATTCCTAAAACTGCTTTCAGAACAAGGTACGGTCATTATGAATTTACAGTCATGCCATTTGGTTTAACCAATGCCCCAGCTGCATTTATGGACAAGATGAACATGATATGTAAACCATACCTGGATAAATTCATAATTGTCTTTATAGATGATATTCTAATTTACTCTAAGAGTAAGGAGGAGCATGCAGAGCACTTGCATATACTTCTGACATTATTGAGAAAAGAAAAGCTTTATGCTAAATTCTCAAAATGCGAATTCTGGTTGCAAGAAGTGTAATTCCTTGGACACCTGGTTAATCATGAAGGAATTCATGTGGATCCCACAAAGATCGAGGCAATTACCAAATGGAAAGTCCCTGAGTCACCTACAAAAGTAAGAAGTTTTCTTGGATTGGCAGGATATTATAGACGTTTTATTCAGGATTTCTCTAGAATAACCATTCCATTAACCAAACTAACTTGCAAATCTGTTAAGTTTGAATGGGGACCAAAACAAGAGGAAGCATTTAGGATTTTGAAACACAGGTTAACCAATGCACCCATACTCGCGTTTCTTGAAGGAACTGAAGACTTTGTAGTCTATTGTGACGCGTCTAAGTTAGGATACAGATGTGTATTGATGCAACATCAAAAAGTAATTGCTTATGCCTCTAGACAACTTAAGAAATATGAAGATAATTATACAGCCCATGATCTAGAATTAGAAGCCATAATTTTTGCCCTTAAGATTTGGAGACACTATTTTTATGACAGTAAGTTTCTTATTTTCACAGACCACCAGAGTTTAAGATATGTCTTCGGACAAAAGGAATTAAACATGAGGCAAAGACGTTGGATGGAAATTCTTAGTGATTATGATTGTGATATCCAGTATCATGCAGGAAATGCTAATGTAGTAGCTGATGCTTTAAGTCGAAAGTATCATGAAAAGCCAAAACGAGTATGCTCTCTTAGACTAAACCTGCAGATAGATTTAAATGAGCAAATTAAAAAGATACAGGAAACAACAATCAAGGACGATGCTGAAGGTTTAAAAGAAATGATTAAGGAATTAGAAAAAGGAGCAGATTGAATTTGGAGATTCCATAAGAAAAAATCTGGATACCTATTCAAGGGAACCTAAGGAACATAATTTTAGAAGAAGCCCATAAGTCTAAGTATACGATGCATCCCGACAGTGACAAAATATATCAACACTTAAGAAAGAATTTCTGGTGGATAGGAATGAAAAAGGATATAGCAAATTATGTTGCTAAATGTTAGAACTGCCAATATGGAAATGGGAATTGATAACAATGGATTTTGTTACCAAATTACCCAAGACACGAAAAGGTAATGATACAATCTGGGTGATTGTCAACCGATTAACCAAATCTGCTCATTTCTTACCAATGAAGGAAACTTTCAGTATGGAATAGTTAGCCAAGCTATATGTAAATGAAATAGTTTCATTACATGGAATTCCTTTATCTATTGTGTCTGACAGGGACAACCGTTTTACTTCTCATTTTTGGAAAAGTTTCCCAAAAGCAATGAGAACCAGATTAAATCTAATCACAACTTATCATCCTTAAATGGACGGACAAAGTGAAAGGACAATCCAAACAATGGAAGATATGCTTAGAGCCTATGTAATTGATTTTGGAGGAAATTGGGACGATCATTTACCTTTAATAGAATTTTCTTACAACAACAGTTATCATACCAGCATCAATGCTACATCGTTTGAAGCTCTTTATGGACGAAAATGCCGAACACCAGTCTGTTGGGCAGAGATTGGAGAAAAGCAACTATCTGGACCTGAGATTGTACAAGAAACAATGGACAAAATTATTCAAGTTAAGGAAAGACTAAAAGCAGCACGTGATCGCCAAAAGAGTTATGCAGATAACAAACGCAAACCACTAGAATTTCAAGTTGGAGACAAGGAATTATTAAAGGTTTCTCCATGGAAAGGAGTTGTCAGATTCGGTAAAAGAGGAAAGCTAAGCCCAAGATATGTTTGACCTTTTGAGATTATCAAAAGAATAGGACCAGTAGCTTATCAGCTACAATTGCAAGAAGAAATGGCAGGAATACATGATGTATTTCATGTATGTAATCTGAAGAAATGCTTAGCAGATGAAACCTTGATGATACCTCTTCAGGACATAGAGGTAAACGAAAAACTTAAGTTTGTAGAAAAGCCCATTCAGATTGAAGATAGAAAGATCAAGAACCTCAAGCCCAAGAGATTACTTCTGGTTAAAGTAAAATGGGATTCAAAGAGAAGACCAGAATACACATGGGAACTAGAGTCAGAAATGCAAAGGAAATATCCACACCTGTTTCAGTAAATCTCAAGGACGAGATTTAAAATAAGGTGGGGAGGATATAACAACCCTCGAAAACACCCTAATATACCCCGTATACACGTAACCGAACCCGTATAACCCTAATTTCATTAAAAATCAAATAAAATAAGGTTTTTATATCGCTCGCGGGCCGCGATAAGGTTGCCCGATTCTGTCGCGGGGCGCGACCCACCTTTACTTGTCGGTCACCTGTGATGCCACGTGTCCCGTAACGTGGTAAGTCTAGGGTTGTGATCAGCCAACCCTCGCCGTAGCTAGGGTTCGCTCACAGGGCGCGACAAGGGTAGGGGGACGGGTCGCGGGGCGTGAGAGAGGTCAAAATCACCTATAAATTGAGCAGACTTCTGCACTTTCAATCCTCGTTCAATCTTCTTTCTCTTTATCTCTATTATAGCCGAAAATATCAGTTATAATACCCCCTAAAACACAAAGCTCTGCCCCATTGTAAGTATTTTAACCCCCAATCACTAATTCGTTACCCTACCCGATTGATTTGGGGCCCTGTAACGCATGTCAAGGCTCTGCCTGACTTAGTTTGTTGGGGTTTTGTCTCGCGATGTATGGCTAATGTGATTTGAGTTATCTTACTAACACGCGTGCATTGTATGTTTTTCATAGAAACTCAAGAAAATAATCAAGAAATATTACCAGGAAGCCCGTAGAAATACCTAAATTTGTGAGTTCATTCTCTTTTTCTCACAGTTTGTGAGTTCATTCTCCTTTTCTCACCGTTTGTTTGCCATTATCTCAAATGTTTTACATAACTTTATCAGTTATAATTACAGTGATTAAGTCTATTTTTTTTACAATTACTGCCGGTATGTGGGGTTTTGTATACACTACTAATCAAGCGTTACTATTGGACAAAAAGTTAGCCAATAGTAATATGACCACGGTCATTGTAACTTCCAACGTGACAAATACTGAATGAGTAATTGAGTAGATATAAACATTGTAATCGCTCTTAATACTGTAAAGTTATATAAGTTATTTTTAAACTGGAATGTACTCGCCAGTATTTCTTGCTGATAAAATGTTTTTTAAACGCGTTTTAGTTAACTTAATGTGAAGCTATAAGAAGCCAGCTATGGAGCACTGAAGGCTTAAAGAAAGTGGCTACAAAAGTTACCTAAATAAAAGAAGTTTATGTTTTTCAGCAAGTTAGGATTCATCCCTATAAAGATATTATAAATAAAATATGGGTTTTATCCCATTTGTTTAATATAAAAGTTTGGTGTTTTGAAACTCTGAATTATATTTCCTAACTACGATCTTGATGTCTCATTTCCGCTGCCAAATTAATAAACATCGATACCACCGGCTATGCTCGCGGCTCCCGCTCCCGGGGTGGGGTTGGGGGTTGCGACATCGCCATACCCCAAGTTTTAAAACAAAATAAGTTAAGAGTATTTACCTTTTTGCTAGCTTCCAACCGATAACGGTTTTAGTATAGTAAAAGCCGTAAAGTCAAAGTATTAAAACTCAAGTCCGAATATCTGGGGGTTCTATAGTTCGGAGTGAACATATTCAGTTATCTGTTAGAATGTATACGGGTTATAGGTTAGTTCCTTTGACACGACCCGATATTTAAGAATATGATCGGTTCGCTAGATTAAGCGTAGATCGAGTAGAATGTGGTTTATACCTATCTGAGTGTAAGGACTCATTGAATATAGGTTAAGTAAACCAACATTCTGATTTTGTAAGGTTTTAGAAGGCTTTGACCTGTTACGCCAAGTTTATGCGAACTAGGTTCGCATAACTAGTTATGCGCGTAAAGGCGGGTTCGAAAAGTCGGATGGGCTTATGACAAGTCCTAGTAGTAAAATACATTTTTAGTTGAAGTATATACTGTTCAAAATTTAGAATATAGTTCAATTTAGTTTAAAACCATTTGATTAGCTCATTTGATCACATAAAGGCATTGTGGTCATTTTTAACAATATATTCAGGACTTGTCATTTAACCCATCAAACGGATTGACCATGTGGTATAACTTCAAAGAGTTATACTAAAAAATAATTTGGTCTCAAAACAAGTTTAAAAACAGGTCTAAACATTGCCCAAACGGGTCAGAATCAAAAGTCAAAGCAAAAGTCAACCTGCTTGACTTTTGACATAGAATGAGACTCTAAACTGAATTGGACAAGTTGGGCATGCTAATATCAGTTTATATAAGTTGTAAAACTTGTATATATGTCAAAACATCTAAGTTATAAGTTATAGAAACCATTTATGCCATTTATAAAATTTAGTCGAAAATTCTACTTTTACGTAACATGCTCAACTTATCAATTCAACTAGTAAACGTGATAATCTGAGGGTATGATCACAGAGGGATTATACCATCGTTATTACGATCACATAGGAAAGTTCGAATTGAACTTTACCTTGACCAAATTGGTCAGAAGCTAAAGTCAAACAGAAAGTCAATTATTTGACTTTAAGCTTCAAATAATTAAAATAACTATAAAAGAACTTAGGAGAAACACTTAATTGGAAGTGTTGAGCAGAATAGAACTAGGAGAGGAGTCCTCTTGTCCAGAGGATACCTCCAAGAAAGATTTAGACTGAGAGAGAGTGAATGAGCAAGTTGAAGGAATGATCAAGCTTGCTATTTATAGCCAAAAGAGGTGATGATGATGCCAAGTGTTTCCAGGGATCCAAAGGTGTTGCCAAGTGCTCATGGATGTGGAAAAAGGGTAGAGATGGTGGCAAGAATGGTTGCAAGGTGGCAGAACAGCAGTAAAGACAACTATCTAGTTCTGTCTGCAGGTCCCTTACGGACCGTAAGCCTTAGGTCCTTATGGTCCGTAAGGACCTAGTTTTACTTGCCCATCCCTCCTCCATGCAGACCGTATGCATCAATGCCTTATGGTCCGTAAGGCCTCCTGGCGTGCAAATATTCAAATGCCTTACGGTCCGTAAGGACTTCAGAATTACTAAATTTGCACAAATAACCCCTCGAGTTAATAAGTTATTGATATATGCAGTTTTAGTCCATGTCCTTCCACACAGTGGGGATTAGTTGGACATTTGGGACGCGTTTTAGTTAACGCATAAATAGAAGTTTCTCTCCTTACCAGAATTGGGATCAGTCGGAGATTCAGAACACGCTTCAGTGTCCTTCCTTCTTCCACATAGTCGGGATTTAGCTGGTGGTTTCTCCCTCCACGTAGTCGGGATTAGTTGGAGAATTGGACACGTGTCGTCACGTAGTTGGACGAAATTTTCGAGGCGTTACATCTGCTCGAAGAACAGAGTGGATCTTGGTCTTGGGAAGTGTGTCGGTGTTGATCTGGTGCGGTGAAACCCTAGTTAGGGTTTGGAGGCTTTGGTTGGAAGATCTCTTATCTACTGGTGTTTTTTACATATTGTGTTAGTCTCTTAAACCCTAGAAGGTTTGAGGGCAAACTGACCAGTTTGTATTTGGCTTTCTGATCTGTTGTTTGTAACCCTAGAAGGTTAAAGATTCAGATCCACTTGGAAGGAGTTAAACGCTGTTGTGAGATCATTCCTCTCTCTCTCTCTCTCTCTCTCTTTCTCTCTCTCTTTATTTTTTGTTTAATCATTACATTGTGAGTCCTAGGCATTATTGTTACCGGGCTAGTCGGACCGACACTTGATCGAGTCTATTTGCTAGTTGTTGCATAATCCTGTGTTGTTTCTTGTGCATTTGTTGTCATTGTTTGGTATTGTTCGTGTGTTTGCAACTGTGTAAAGACTTGTCCTGGCACCTATAGAGTGATGAACCTGGAATTTGGTCCCCGACACAGTCTTGCTTTTAGGGTTTCTGGTTTTGTGTTGATCTGTATTATTGTGTTGTTATATTTGTTGTTTTTTGTCTTGTTATCTGGTGTGTGTTTCTATTATGGGTGATACTGGTAGTACTTCACAGACCTTGATTAGCAAACTTGATATAGGTGACCCCTTATACTTGCACCCTAGTGATTCGAGTGCTTTGACTATTGTGAGTATTAAACTAAAAGGTACAGAAAATTATGTTGTTTGGTCTAGTGCTATGAAGCTTGCTCTAGAAGCAAAAAATAAGTATGGTTTTATTGATGGTAAGTGTGAGAAATCTAAAGATGATAAGGTTTTAGCTAATTAGTGGGATAGATGTAACTAGGGGTGTGCACGGTTCGGTTCGACACGGTCCCGTGCTGCACCACCACGGCCCCGTGGTCAACCTTCTGTAACTCAGAAAACAAAAACTGCTAGTAAGGGTGCTGGGCACGGCCCGTGTCTGACTAGGCATGACCCCGTGCTTGGGGTGTGGTTTTAAAGTTCCCTTGGTAACCTCCACCTTTTCGAGTGTGTTTTATTCCTGAAAAGTAAAGCTAAACTAGAAAACATAAAAGTTAATCTAAACTAAAACTACAGATAGTTCCGCGGAATGCCTCCGTGGTGCGCCACGTTTATAAGGGTCCTTGGCTATACCCAAAGCCAGTCATATGTTACCCAAGTGGGATGTCTTATATCCCATGTTGCACCGTCGGAGAGCGTCATCCAAGCTCGAGTCTATGACATCCATGTAGTTGACCGGGTCGTCTTCTACTCTTTTCCCAACCCCGAACTTCATCTCTTCGTCTCCGACCCTCAATGTTAACATACCATCACTCATATCTACCATTGCATGAGCGGTTGCTAGGAATGGTCTTCCTAGAATGAGTGGTACTTTAGTGTCTTCCTCCATATCAAGTATGACAAAGTCGGCCGGGAAGACAAAGTCTCCGACTTTTACCAACAGGTTTTCAGCGACACTTAGTGGGTATTTGATAGACCTATCGGCGAGTTGTATGCTCATCTTTATGGGGCTTGTCTTACCTAGTCCAAGTCGGTCAAACATTGATGCGGGCATGAGATTTATGCTAGCCCCAAGGTCGGCTAGTGCATTACGTATAGGTGATCCCCCAATGGAACAAGGGATGGTGAAGCTTCCGAGGTCGATTTTCTTTTGTGGGAGTTTGTTGAGTAGCACGGCGGAGCATTCTTCACTTAAATTGACTAATTGCAACGTTTCAATTTTCCTTTTGTGAGTGAGAAAGTCTCTCATAAATTTTGAATATTTTGGCATTTGAGTGAGGACTTCCACAAATGGAAGATTGACATGCAATTTTTTTTAGTAAGTTTTTGAATTTTGTGAATTGCTCATCGGTCTTTTGGCGAAGTAACCGACCAAGGTAGGGTACCGAGGGGTTCTTGGTGGGTTCGCGAATTGGCGGAGGAGTTGTTTCCTTTTGGGTCGTTGGTGAAGTCGTGTTTTGAATGAGTGGATTTTTGTCGGATGGGGGTAGCGGAGCCTCCTCGGGACCTACGGTACGGTTTCTCAACGTTATGAGATGCACTTGCGCCTTTGGGTTGGGCTTGGTATTGCTAGGTAACGTGCCTTGTGGTCTCTTGGAGAAATTTTGAGCTAGTTGATTTAGTTGTTTTTCAATGTTTTGAATACTAGCCTGTTGATTTCTAAAGTTTGATTCCATTTGTTGAAATCGATCCTAGTTATTCTTTTCGGTGTCGTAGATGAGGCGTGAAACAGTATCTTCAAGCATCTCTCGTCCCCCTAGTTGTTGTTGAGAGAAATTTTGTGACTCATTTCTTTGTTGTTGAAAGTTTGTTCTTTGGTTTTGGTTTTGTTAGATACTACTATTGTCGGGTTCTCTCCAACCAAGGTTTGGGTGGTTACGCCATCCTTGGTTGTAGGTGCCCGTTGGAGGACCCGATAGCCTAGGTCTATTATCAATGTAGTTTACCATTTCTGTTTGATTATCCATTTCTTCCATACAACTCCAATTTTCATGTGTCCCACCACACCCTTCACAAGCCATAACCGAGGCCGTTTTTGCCATTTCTAACTTTTTAATTTTTGTAGGGCCTCGATTTGGGCTTGTAAAGAAGTGTTTTCATCTACTTTATGGGTGCCCGGGGCAATAGATTTTGTGCCTCAGGGGGTATGCCATTGAAAATTGTTTTGAGCAATCTCTTCAATTTGATTATAAATGTCATTTGGGCGACGATTACCTAGAAGTCCCCCGGAGCTAGAGTCGAGTGTTTTTCTTGTGTGTGGCAATAACCCATTATAGAAAGTGGATACTTGCTGCCACACTGCAAGACCATGATGAGGGCATTTTCCTAATAGCTCCTTGAACCTTTCCCAAGTTTCATATAAGGATTCCCCATCCTCTTGCGAGTATGTGTTAATTTCAGTCATTAATTTAGCCGTTTTAGAAGGAGGTAAATACTTATATAGAAACTTTTGGGCTAGTTCATCCCAAGTGTTTACCGAACCACTTGGGAGGGTGTTAAGCCAAGCCTTAGCTCTGTCTTTTAGTGAAAACGGGAACATTCGGAGGCGGATGGCATCGTTCGATGCCCCGTTGATTCGAAAAGTATCACATATCTCCAAAAAGTTGGTAATATGTAAATGGGGATCTTCGTCCGCTAGGCTATGGAAGGTTGCGGAATTTTGGAGCATTTGGATCAAATGCGGCCGAAGTTCGAAGTTATTGGCATCGACATTCGGTGCATAGATAGCGGAGCCGAGATTACCTACCGTGGGTCGTAGGTAATCCATTAGGGTACGCTGATCCGCCATTGGAAGTTGGTGCCCCGAAACTTTCTCTTGGATTTTAGCTTTAAGTCTTTTTCTTAGAAAGCGTTCGGGTTCGTCTAGAGGTTCTTTTATGTCTTTATTGGAACTGGAGCTCATGCGCTGCGTAGAAAGTTCAGGTGTTGCGCCTGGGTTCCAAGTCCTGCGATAAAAACAATAAAGGATTGTTGGTCAGAAGTCTCACCACGGCCCCGTGGTCACTGACCATGGCCCGTGGTCGTAGTTACAGTGATTGTTTTTTGGATCCCAGTTACTGGAGGGTTCAACACGGCGCCGTGCTGAACCAAAACGGCCCCGTGGTCAACCTTCTGTAACTCAGAAAACAAAAACTGCTAGTAAGGGTGCTGGGCACGACCCGTGTCCGACCAGGCACGACCCCGTGCTGAAGTCGGCAGAAGCTGAAAAATTTAAGAAAAATCCTAAAAAAATAGAAAAATAAGAAAAATGATTAGGCCGTTGATTCCTAACTTTCTTAAAATCCTTGTGTCCCCGGCAACGGCGCCAAAAACTTGGTGTGCGTTAGGTGTGTTATGATTTTATTGATATTTTTAGCCCATTTTACGCATTAGTCAAGTTTTAAATTTATATAACATGATATTCTACTAACACTAAACACACACTTGGGCAAGTGCACCCATCGTGAGCGTAGTTTAGCGTTGGTAAGATACCGAGGTCGTCCAAGGACACAAGAGCTTTTAGTACCGGTTTATCCTCAACGTCTAATCAAACTAAAATTTTGAGAAAAGGTTTAAACATGAAAAATAAAAACTAAAAATGCTGGAAAAAAAAACAGATAGACAAGATGAATCACTTGGATCCGACTCGCCTTTAATGTATCCTTTGATGATTTCCGCACTTTTGCACTTTTTAAGAGATTATCTTAGTTATAGTAGTAGGCCCCTCTTTTGAAGGTGACGTTACCCTCAACCCAGTGGTTTGAGTCAGCAAGGATACAATCCTAAAGGGTCGGAATATTGAAAGATAATTAATTAAGTTATTAATGCGAAAAGTAGTAGGCCCCTCTTTTGAAGGTGACGTTACCCTCGGCTAAGTGGTTTGAGTCAGCAGGGATACAATCCCAAGTAGCCGGTTTAATGTATTAATAGTAGTTTACATATGAGGGGATCAAGCCATTAGCACCCCCGCCATCCAATAGCAGTGGGTATTGAAGGAGGTCCTAGTAAGCTTGACCCAGGTCCTTGCAGGATCTATACACTGAACAAGGCAAGAACCATACTAAACCATTCACTTAACCCCCGACCAGGTAGCCAACATATCTCTATATAGACCGTAGAGATCTGAATGGTGTAAATCTTTTACTTTATATAGACAGTAAAGTAATGCCAAGACACCACAGACAAATGATAAAGAAGTTTCACCTTCAACATAAGAAACTAGTTATTAAAGTCATTAATATAAAACCAAATAAAAAGTGCGAAAAGATTAAAAATCAAAAGTAATACATTAAATGCTTGTCTTCACCAAGTGATGTAAGAGACTTAGCCAAACATGGCCTTTGATTGACAAGAACTCTTACTATCAATCTTGGATCCCGAGACTACTACACACACTCTAAGGTGGATGATGGATGATGGTGGTGGATGTGGGTGTTGTAGTGGTGATGGAGTGGTGGCAAAGTGGGAGAGAGGTGGTTTGCCAAGGGATGCCTTTGAAATGAGCCAAGCACCCCTATTTATAGCCTGAACAGAAGCCCGGCCACGGCCCCGTGTCCAGCGGACACGCCCCCGTGGCCATCCCTTTTCTCTTCCTTCATTAATTGCATTTGTCTGCATAGGGCTCGACACAGCCCCGTGTGCAGAAGCGTATCTGTACTACCAAGATTTGCAAGATTCTGCGAATCTTAGCGTTGACCATGCCTCGTGCTGAGCTAGGCACGCCCCCGTGGTGGGCGTAGAAGCTTCCACAGCTTTGTCCATTTCTGCAGACATCTGACCACGCCCCCGTGTCCATTGAGCACGGGCCGTGGTCAGCCTTCTGTTTCTTGTTTTTGCTCTTGGGGATGCTACCGAGGGGTCGGGCATGTCACGTTTATTCCTTTTCTTTGTATTTATGTTAGTTTTTGCTGCATATTTGTTCCTTTTGTTCGTTTAAGCTCATTTGGTCCTAAAAATACAAAAGGAAGACAAAAACACACTTTTTCCAACATTAGTACTAAAAAGGGTTAGTTTTATGCCTCATTTGATGTAATTTATATGTTGCATTTTACACACATCAGTCTTTTTACAAGGTAGATGGTTCTGTTGTATATGATTTGTATAAAAAGATTAATATTATTTCTCAAAATGGTAGTACTGTTGTTGAATATTATAACAGGTTGACAACAATGTGGAAGCAGTTTGATGCTATGCTTCATCTGCCTTCATGTTCTTGTCTTGATGATGTTTATCAGCCTGTGAGAACAAATATTGTGTCAAGAGAACCATTTCCTTCAGTTAAAGTGTCCTTCTTTATTGTTTCAAGAGAAGAGTCACACGGATTGTCTAGTAGTGGATCTAAAACACAGAGTGTGTCTTTTGTTTCCAAGTCTAATCAAGTTTTTGATCCTAAAAAAAGGTTGACTAGGGGTCCTAATCCTAATTTGAAGTGTACTCATTGCAATATGTTAGGACATACAATTGATAGATGTTTTGAAATTGTTGGTTACCCTCCTGGTTTTAAAAGAAGAGTTAATAATAATCAGCCTAATAAAACCAACTTTACTAATAATAATAATAATAAGTCTAATACTGTTGTTGGGTCATCTTCTTCTACTAGTGTGTCTGGTTTGCCTTTTACCTCTGAGCAGATTACCAGGTTGTTGAGTTTAGTTGGTGAAAAAAGTGGGTCTGATTTTCAGAATGCTAGTATGGGAGGTGAGTGTCTTAATGTTTTTAATTTTGTGAGTTGTTCCAGTTCTTTTGCTTTTAGTAATAGTTATGTATGGATTGTTGACTCAGGTGTTATTCAACATATGGTTAAAACTGATAAAAATTTGAAAAATGATGTTGATGTGTCTGAATTTGGTATTACTGTTGGTCATCCCAATGGGACTAGTGTTAAAGTTTTGAAAATTGGTGATTTAAAACTGATTAATAAAATAGTGTTGAAAGATGTTTTTTATGTTCCTAACTACTTTATGAATCTGTTGTCTGTGTATAAGTTGGCTAAGGATAATCATGTTTTAGTTATCTTTAATGAGAATAGTTGTGTATTACAAGATTCTTGTTCAAAGGGAGTCCTGGTGAATGGTAGTCAGGATAGTGGTTTGTATTTTATAGGAAATAGTGGTAATATTGTTAATACTTGTTTTAATAGTTCTGTGAAGTCTTTTACTTGGCATAGTAGGCTAGGGCACCCTCAGATCTGGTCTTTGCTGTGTTAAAACAAAATCTTAACATAAATTCTAGTGACATGGTCCTTGTGAGATATGCCATAGGGCAAAACAAGTTAGAGTCCCATTTCCTTTTAGTGAACACAAAACTAAATCTGTGGGTGACTTGATACATTTGGACTTGTGGGGTCCATATAGAGTAACAAGTTATGAAGGTTTTAAATATTTTTTACAGTTGTAGATTATTATTCTAGGGCTGTGTGGTGTTATTTTTGTCTAATAAAACTGAAGTTTTTGGAAATTTGATAGATTTTTATGAACTTATGTTCACTCAGTTTAAGAAAAGAATTAAGGTCTTTAGGAGTGATAATGGAACTGAATTTGTCAATAATCAAAGGAACATTTTTTTGTAAAACAAAAGGAATTTTACATCAAACTTCTTGTTCTTATACACCACAACAGAATGGTGTGGTGGAGAGGAAACATAGACATTTATTAAACACAGCAAGAGCCTTGATGTTTCAGGGTGGGTTGCCTTTGAGATTCGGGTCTGTCTATTTAATTAACAGGTTACCCTCTTATGTGTTGAATGGTAGGAGTCCTTTTGAAATGATGTTTGGTTTTAGACCCTCTTTATCTCGTTTAGGAAACTTTGGATGTTTGTGTTTTAGTACCGTCTTAACTGAATCTGATAAGTTTGCATATCATGCAAATAAATGTGTTTTTCTTGGTTATTCAAATGTGAAAAAGGGGTATAAACTTTGGAGTTTGGATAGTAAATTTTTTTTTCAAGGGATGTTAAATTTTATGAGAATGTATACCCTTTTAAAATCAAGTCATTTGATAATCAAGAAACTGTTTGTGAAAATAATCTAAATCATATTAACTTTTTTGAACAGTTTTCATCTGAAGTTCCTAACATACCCAATGATGAAGAGGGTACAAATGGTGCTCATGATCCTGTTAGTGATCAAAATCAACACCTTCACATAGAATATTGTCTTGAGTTGCGAAAGAGCCCTTTGCACATTTTTCGAGAAGCACTGACATCTTTATTCAGTTTCATATCTTGACGCTCCTGAATCGAAGTGCAATCTTAAGCTTTTTTAAAAGTAGAGATATTGTCGGTCGTTGTTCACGAGATTTGTGCAAACATTCGAATGCAATGTTTGAAAAAATTTCCAAAGCAATTGGGTCTATTGATGGCGTGAGATCTTTAAAAATAATCTGGTCTAATTTCTTACGATTGTAGCTTTGTTTCCACAAAGGCACTAAAATCTCTAACTGGTCGTCGGTATATCTAAAGCACAATTTCCCACAACAATGGTGACAAGATTCGTGTGACGCTGATTAGCAGGTCCTATTTTTGAAAGTCCCATGTCATAAACTTTAGCATTCCAGTTGTCATCTAGTAGAATGTTTGCACTTATATCTATGTGGATAACTCTTTGTTGGGTTAAGGTAAGCTAGCCCCCTTGCAGCATCAAGGCATATCTTGAACCGTTGAGTCCATGTGAGAGTCGTGGGACTTAAATGACCATCGAGGCTTCCATTAGATGCATGCTCGTACACAAGGATCCTCTCACCATCCTCGGCACAAAATCCATGGAGAGAGAAATGAGATTCTTATGTGTGTAACGGGAAAGCATCATGACCTCTTTCCAAAACTCAGGGTCTCCTTGCCCAAATTTACGATTCAGACCCTTAATAGCAACCATACTTTGCCCCTTGGAATGAATGACTTCTCCTTCGTACATCCTCCCAAATCCACTGGCTCCGATAACTTTGCTACCAAAATTATTGGTGGCTTTTTTTAAGTCTTCTAGATGGATTTTAAGATGCTCGCACTCTTTCATGACGGACATTGGACGAACGCCATTATTTGTGGATCAAATAAAAATGAGAGGGGTCAAATGATGAAGTGTTCTATTCAACTAATAAAAGGAGACAAACCTTTAACTTTTAATTGATTTGATACCTGAATCAAAAGAAGACGATTTCAAATCCAGGGCACCGTAAAGTATGTGAACAATATGTTCAACAAAGGTGGCATCATACCTATAACAAAAGAGGGAAAATCATTCAGATCAATAAAACTCATATTTGCTTCTCACCAATTGTTTCAAATTGAATATGAAAAGGGATATATAAAACTGAAGCATAACCTGAATAAACAGCCCCAGCCATATTAGCAACCTCTATAAGGGCTGCCTTCCACCGATTCATATCATCCTCTGCCCATCTTGAACCTTCGGCTCCCTTTTTTGCTTCGATCGCGAAACTTCCTCACTGGTTCCTAATATCAGAAGCATTAACACTATAAAACACGGGTAAAACGAAATGACTGTCATCCTTAGTTTGAGGATCAAACAAAGCTCATCAAGGCACCAACTTGAATTCGCAAAGTTCTTTGAAAACACAATTATTGAAGCTCTAGATTGTCTTATTGATCTCTCAAATTCTAACTTCAGAACTATACCATACTGGATTTCAAAGTCATCCCTGAAAGTGCTAAATCCTGCTTGATGTAACGCTTCATAAAGATGATCTGTAAAAGAATTACGAGTATCTTCACCTCTGAAACTGAGAAAAACATCATACGTATAATGGATTGGTGAATATGTAGAGGATGAGATAAACGCCACTAAATTTAGAGAAGAGGTTGTGAAATGAAGTGAAGGGATGGAAGCCATCTAAAAGTCAAAAGCCTTCTCAAAAATTTTTTTTTTTCCGCTACAACAAGAGAACTTTGATGCAGGCTAAGTCCTATTCTTGTTGTATATGTTTTGTTGGGAGTTTAAAACAAGGGGTAAACTGTTACTTGTCGTGTAGAAGCTTGCTAGCCATTAAGGGGTAGGGGCGCTCAGGGCTGGCCCTGAGAATTCCTGTACCCTGTTCGAGCTCGAAAAAACGTGCCCTCGGGCCTTAATGAAACAAATAATTTAAACTAGTTTTTCATACAACCGTGAACCGTTGACAAAAATATAGCATTCGATAAACAATGCAATTAACAAAATACAAAATATAGTATTCGAATGAGTGACATACCGTAAAAATTAATAAGCTAATAACTAATTAATGATTCGTGAAGTCCTCCTTGCATTCTTAATAGGAAATTGGTGAATCAACTCTTCACAGTTTAAATCATACTTGAATTCGACAAAAAAAAAAAAAAATAGAATACGGGCCTGAATTTGACAATCGTTTTTGTATAAATTACCAACAATTTAGTCTTGAACACAACAGAAAAGGGCATGAATTTGACAATAACTAATCGCCTAAACAAGAGCCTGAATTTGACAAAAAGAAACATAATAATTAATAACTAATAAGGGCCTAAATGAGTGAATTCGATCAAAAACAAAACATAACAACTGAAGTACTGAACAAGGGCCGATTGACGATTGATGATTTGATGTTTACCTGAATACGTGATCCGTGATCGTGAGACTGAGTTCGTCGAACAGATTCTATGCATGGTGGCCCGTGGTTGCGTGCAAGACTAAAATCGAAGAACAAAAGAGTGCAGACTCTGTGGCTTCTGTGCGTGCAGACTCTGTGAGTTCTTGGTCCAACTAGGTCTGTCTTCTACTCTCCTGCTATACGACGTTTCAATATCCACAGGGCACTAGTTGCCGCCCAACATGGACTAATTGTTTTTATTAGTTTTTAAAATCATTTGGGTATTGGGCTCACTAACCTAACCCAATGGGCTAACTAATCTAAACCATATGATTTTTTTTGTAAGTGGGCCTGTGTTATGTTTGTATTTGTTTGACTATACCCTATTAATTTTTTTACATATATAATATCGGATTTTTTAAAAAAATACGTGCCCTACGAAATCACGGGCCCTGGCCGGTGGTCCCCCCGCCCACCTCCAGGGCCGGCCGTGGGGGCGCTCCACTAGTGACGGTTTTCCATCACTCACAACACCCAATCAAGTTCCGCCACGTCATCTAGCTTCATTCCATCCCTAACGGTCACAAATACAACACCAACGGTAACAACTTCACGCGTGATCATGGCAACGTGTTATCAACTTCACGCGTGGAAAGGTTGGGCGGCGGTGGTGTTTAACGTTCATTAACGAGTGATGGGTTGCCCACCACGGAGCGCCCGACCCCGAATAAAATTTGATTTTGGCCTCTAAAAGAAAAACAAGAGAAATATTATTACAACAAAAATATAACCCCTAGCAAGGAGCTAAAACAAAGTTACACCAATAAAGTAGATACGTTGGAATTACTCTTGACTATTCCAATCGAGAGTGAATGAAATTGTTGGACCGGGACCAACTCAAACGAGTCGGTTTGGGTCGGGTAATGCCGGTTAATTTATTTAATCGGTTTATTATTTTATGGCTAATCTATTTATTATTGGATTAGGATAGATTGAAATGAGTTGATTTGTAATTTATCTAGAATAGAATTAGGTTATAAGAACCCACCAAGCTTATGATGTGGTTTAGTCGATGTAATGGAAATTTTTGAGTAATCTTTCCTTCAGTAATAAAGTTTTCGAGAGTTATTCCAACATGAGTTCTGTTCGATTATTGATTTGGGACTTGAGTTGGTATTAGAGCTGGTTCAAGCACCTGAATTTGACACTTATGTCGACCAGCGAGGCAACGAGCAGGTGGATTGGGAACCACGGAACACAACTGATTTGCATGAGCTGCTACAGACGTGTTGCCCAGAACGTGATCTTTGATCTCTATAACAATCGAATAACTTGAATATATAAAACTGAGAATTCGAATACATGTGTTTTTACAATTGAGAATTGAAACCCTATTTATACTAATCTAAAAGGTACGAGTGTAGAGACGTGTCTCTACGCGAACGGTTGTGTCCTTTGATCTTGTGGATGAGATTATATTTGAAGAGGCGCGTCTCTTGAATCCTCCCTTGATACCATCGATCAGAAGTAGCGACCATAGACCGAATACGGGCGGCGCCGGTTCGACTTGGATGGGAGGTGAGGTTTTACCGATTATTCCACTGTCGTGCCTTCGGGCGGGTGGAGGTCGGGTTTCTGCGCATATGGGGAGAGCCAAGGGGCTGGCGGCGGTCGAGTAGTCGACCTTGGCCACAGCGCCCGATGTCACGGTGGCTGGCACGTCGTTCCTTGCCGTTCAAAAAAAATAATCTATTTGCCATGTACATTTATATCGCCAAATGGTAAATTAGTGATGGTTTTGTTTGCCACAATAGTCTTTTGTGTAGCAGATTTTTTTGGCGATGTACATTTTATGTCGCCAACAGAGCCGTTCCAACGTTTTTGGAGGCCCTAAGCGAAGAACAAAGTCGAGGCCCTTTGAATTGGTATAAAGAAAACATCGATTCTGAGAGTTGCTACCTAGGTATTTATGTGAGTTGCACTCATATAATTTAGCCCTTAATTGGTATAAAGAAAACATCGGGACCCTGGTCGACATTACAGTTCACGAGGTAAATGAAGGTAGGCGTCGACAATGATGGTCCAATTTTAGGCCGAACCTACATTTTATTTGAAAAAAAAATCAAATTCGTTAAAATTAAACGAGTGAAAGGTGTATGTTGTTTACAGTATACAAATATTGATGTGACGACGTGAATAGTGAAGCTGCAACGGCCTACGGGTTTACCAATATATATATAATAGGAATTTAAAATCCATATATAAAATTAATTTCTTTTAATTTACTAAAGTTGTGTTATATTGCATAAGTATAGTAACAATATTCTAAACTGCTATAGAAACTATATAAAGGTTTTTCTTTGTACTTTTAGCTATATATCTAAGTTTGCACATATGATACAATAAAAGCAAGTTTGCAGTTTGCACATATGATGCAATAAAAAAAAAACAGCACAAAATAAAATAGAGGGATCGAACGTTTGACGTCATGTTTAGAAGTAAAGGAGTTTACCATGTTGTGTTGCTAGTTTGTTAACATTGAATGACATGTATTTATTAGATAAACAATAATTATTATAATTTTTTTTAAATATTGGAGGCCCTATGTTTTGGAGGCCCTAGGCCCAAGCCTAGTATGAATAGCCCATAGGGCCGGCCCTGGTCGCCAAATGGTTAATTAGTGATGGTTTTCTTTGCCACAGTAGGCTTTTGTGTAGCAGATTATTAAACCTATTTGTTTGTTGGAAGAAAACACCTCTATATTGTGAACACATTAATTATAGTAATAAGTAACTGGGCTTTTCACAAAACTATATTCCTAAAATAAATCAAGAATTGCCCACAAAAATCAAAGCAACAGTATCATCTCTATAAATAAATTAAATGCGAACTTGTATTTACAACAAAACATAGTTTGATTCAAGGATGATAGAATTATAATCTCCACTATCACTAACCTCCAGTTTCACTAGCTTAACGAAGGACTACTCTCATCATCATCATCGCTAGAACTTGTGGCCGTTTCTGATCTAATCTCTTCCAGCTGTTGAAGAACTTGCTGCACATCTGGTCGTCGATGTGGTAATGTGCTAGCACAATCGACAGCCATTTGCAAACCAATCACCAATTTATCAACTGAAGTATATCTCAGCAATTCCTGATCAAAAACCTCATCAGTCCACTCTGTTTGTACAGTCCACCTCACCCATTTTGGTAAATCAAGATCTTCCACCTCTCCTGGTGATTTCCCGGTTAGGAGTTCTAACATGATCACACCTAAACTGTAGACATCCGTTTTCATATCAGCTTTCTCAAGAATAGAAAGGTTGGGAGTCTCATAGCCAAGAACCCCTGCTGTTGCACTCATATTTGAGTTTTTGGCAGCGATTATGAGCTGTGACAACCCATAATCAGAAATCTTGGGGTTAATGTTCTCATCGAGGAAAATGTTGCTTGATGTTAGATTTCCATGGGTTATATTGTGTTGGGTGTGGAGGCTAAGCAGACCTCTAGCCACTCCTTTTGCTATTTGCATTCTTGTTGCCCAATCTACCCGTTGTTTGGGGCCTTGAGCTGCATTCAAGTCGGAAAAATCAAATTCTTGAACATGAAGTAATCTGAATTTTAAAAAAGTATCAACACAATACTAGATCACGAAATTAGTTATTGTCAGGTTTTATGTAATCTTGTTCTTGTAATATACAAGAAAAACACATCTATCATGAATGACCAATTAACTAGATTCAAAAAATATATATTAATGATATATGGTCACCATGGAGAAAGGCAGCCAGGCTTCCTTTAGACATGTAATCATAGACGAAAAGTTTCTCTCCTTTTGGGTGGAAATAATAAACCCTCATTGCCAACAGATTCGGATGCCTAATTTGCCGAAGCAAATTTAATTCAACTTCCACTTCTCTCGGATTTTTTGTCAACATTCCTCGCATTATAATTACTGCAACGTGATCACCATTTTTCGATGTTACTTTATAATAAGTCCCATAAGTGCTTTTCCTCATTATCTCAGCTGGTCTACGAAGAAGTTCATCTAATGTGAAACCCATTCTACCATCATGAATGCGTACAAAGTTATCATCGAATATGAAACCTATTCTACCATCACGAAGGCGTACAAAGTTTCCTTTTGCCTTTCTGGCATCATCGAATGTGAAACCCATTCCACCATCATCAATGTGTACAAAGTTTGCTTTTGCCTTTCTGGCATCATCGACTTGTGAGGGTGTCGTCTCTTTCTCAGCTACGGCAGTGTTGCCACCACTATCACTACCATCAACATCTTTATGTTTGGCTACTACGGCAGGGTTGCCACCACTACCACTACCAATACCATCGGCATCTTTATGTTTAGCTACTACGGCAGGGTTGCCACCACTATCACTACCATCAACATCTTTATGTTTAGCTACTATGGCAGGGTTGCCACCACTACCAATACCATCGACATCATCGACATCTTTATGTTTAGCTACTATGGCAGGGTTGCCACCACTACCAATACTATCGGCATCTTTACGTTTAGCTCCTTGCTTTTCCTAGAACAAGCAAAAAAAGAAATACTAAGCAAATCATCAGTAGACCTCGAAAGCACTTTATACAGAATTTTAGATTATACATATAAAATATATAATTAAAACTATATTAATTCGATCTTTTAACAAAACATGTTAATTTACATAGAGTGAAAAAATGGTGTGAAAATAAGATTTAAGGGTGTGAAAATAGTGGAAGTCTAAAAATAAGGAAAAATCCCCAAAATATCTCTATTGGAAATCTTTTTCAAGAGAATGTCCCCTTTGACTTTTCAATGGCACAAAGTTTCAACCCAAAACATGCACGACAACGCCTTTTAAATACCGTCGAGTGACATTGTTATGAAACTTCGTCACTTGTCCACGAACGGCCATATGGACTTAACGTTGTCACCTTCAAGGGTGTTCCTCTTGCTACTGTGTCGGGCGGTGGTGCGGGTCTTCCACCCCTATCATGGGCGTCACGCCTGTGGCCTATTTTAATATCTTTTAAATACCGGTGGCCAATCACTTTGAAATGACCGGCGGGGTCAACATTGTTTAATCACCGACGGGGCGATGTTGTTTATGCTATAGCGGTTGGCCACAGGTGTTTAAAAATATTTAAAAAACACCTACGTCGACGCCCGAGACAGTAGTAGCAGGAACACCATCCAAGTAGACGGTGTTTAGTCAAAACGGGTGTTCGTGGACAAGTGGCGGAATTTCATTGGACGTAAACAATGTCATTCTAGGGTATTTAAAGGGTGTTGTATGTGATTGGGGACATTTTGTGGAATTGAAAAATCAAAGGGTCTTTCTCTTGGAAAATAGTTCTAAAAGGTACTGTTTTTACGTAGAGATTAAACGACATTTATTGGATCGGATTTTTTTATGTATAATTTTGCACACTATATATATATATATATATAGTGTAAGGTTCATTGGGGAACACTAAAAAAGTGGGGAACCGGGGAACACTCTTAAAAATTTAACTTAACATGTTAAAAATTAATTTTTTAAACATCTTTTTCGGCGCTTCTTCTTATATATTCTTGTAGAAGCATTTTTAATAAAAAAATCAAAAACTAAAAATATTAAAAAAAAAACAATTAAAAAAAGGCTAAAAACTGTTTTTTTTAGAAAAAATATTTTTTTACTCGACTAGATTCTCCTCCTTTTTATAAAGAAAAGCGCTGAAAATTTTTTAAAAAACAATTATTTTTAACATGTTAAGTTAATTCTATAAGATAAAATTGTTTTTTAAACATTTTTTTATATTTTTAGTTTTTGATTTTTTTTTATCAAAAATGTTTCTACTTGTATTTATAAGAAAAAGCGCCGAAAAAAAATTAGAAAAATATTTTTTTTAACATGTTAAGTATAATTTTTAAAAGTGTTCCCCCGTTCCCCACTTTTTTAGTGTTCCCCAATGAACCCTCCCCTATATATATATATATATATATATATATATAGGGGAGGGTTATCTTGAGAACGCTAAATATTGCGAGAACCGTGAGAACGAATGAAAAAACCAATCAAAACCGAATTTTTTAATACAAACCTCATTGTAATTAAAATACAACATCAAAAAAAAATTTACAATATCAAATAATTCATTTCTCCTCTCAAAATCAATGTTACTAAATTTTTTACGCATGTGTAAATATAACAAATTTACATATGTGTAAATGACAAACTTACAACATGTGTAAATTTTCTTTATTTACGAACTCACGTAAATTTAAACGTGTAAATTTAATTTCTAACATTGTATTCGAACAATAATGATAAGTGTAAAAAGAAATTTTGAATTTGAATTGTTTTTGACCAAGTTCTTGTGGTTTTTTCATTTGTTCTCACGGTTCTCGCGATATTTAGCGTTCTCATTTAAACCCTCCCCGAGAAAACGGTGGAAAGTGTGAGAACGGTGAGAACGCTTATGGATCGTCCGATCAAAACAATCTATGGACTAGATTGGCGCGGTGGCGTTTTCGTAATTAAAACGAATTCTATTAAGTGGACGCGCTTCATTAAGGGTGAAAAGGTCTTTACACTTTTATACCAAAACGCCATATTAATGAATAAAACGCCATTACAGACCAAAACACAGCCCTATATAAACAAAAACATCCCAGAGATAAAAACACACCCCCCAGAGCCTGAAACGCCACATTTTCTACTATATACCATTCATCTTACAAACGCCAAAATCCCCAAAAACATCAAACACACCTACTCAAAAAACGCCATATTTTACTATATACCAATCATCTTAGAAAACGCCAAAACACTCAAACATCAAAGATTTCAAAAAATCGACGGTTCTTTCAGATACACTATTTCCTCAGTAAAACGCCAAAAATGGCAAATATCGTTTCTTGTATATTCAAATATTGTTCAACGCCAAAGTTTCGAAGAATGCATTCTTCCCTGAGGTGCTGTGACTCAAACAACATTTTGCTGCATGAGATGGACAAATCATAAAATGGCATGAAGAGACGAATGACACTAATGAGTGGTTTGAACATCCATATTCAAACAAAAAACTCATGTCATTTTGTCTTTCCAAACGGCCACAAAAACACAAGCATGACAAAGCCAAACCGCCATTGAACATGTTTGAAAGAAGAAAGAGATTGATGACAGTGAAGATTTGGAAGATGAATTGTTTCTATTTTTATTTTTTTTATTTTCTTTTTCTATTGTTTGTTATGTATTTTTCAGCTAAGAACAAAAAAATACATTATATTAATAAACCGCTAAACAGTCATAATGATTATGAAACGCCCTAATGCAGTAAAACGCAAAAAACTCCCAAACTATAATAAAAGTAATTTGCAGAAGTTTTATTAAAAGCTACAAATGGAAAAAAAAAAAAAAAAAAAAAAGGCCAAAAACTACTTAAAGCCATTAAAAAGGGCCAAGCTTGGGAGATGGTAAGTCTATGACCCTAAAAACTCAAAAAAGCTGAACAAAAACAGTAAAAATACACAGTAATTGAAAAGACGGCTACTTTATTAATATCATTTATTATAAATAAAATACCGCCTAAACTACGCGCAAAAAACATCCTATAAGAGAGACGTCTCTGCACAATCAACTGTTCACAACCCCAAAAACACAACGCCATATTTCGTAGAAACCATTCACTTTAAAAACGCCAAAAAATAGTTAAAAAAGCCACAGATGCGGATTCTCGTTTCTTCTATATTGAATATTGTCCTGAATGAAGTTTTACTGAATGAATTCTTCTCTGAGGTGGGTATCTCTATAAGTTTTTGTTGAATGAGATGGACAAATATTCAAGAAAAAGAGACTGATGACACTAATATGTCATCATGTCACTTTGTTCTTGATGGATATATTGATGGCATGAAGGGATCAATACATTAGAGCAGGCTTTGGTCTTCAACATGTCATTAAACAAGTATATATCAACCCACAATAAAGGATGCCACAAAAAATAAGCATCTTCTAAAGACGGGCGTTATGTAGGAAAATAAGGATCTACATAAGGTATTCAAAAACACGTTCAAAACGCCAAAAAAGATTAAAGTAGAAGAGGCTGATGACAGTGAAGATTTGGATGAGAAATTAGATTATAATTTTTAATTTTTTTTCATTTTCTATTGTTTGTTATCTAAATCTCTGTTGTTTATTATCTAATTCTTTACTAATAAAAAGAAATTGAGTATAAAACGCCAAAAACTACAAACAACAAAACGCCTGATAGTGTGAAAACTGAGAGAACGGATGCTAGCAAAGCACGATGTTGCTATAAAACGCCAAAAACGCCAAACAAAGTATTACTGGAAAAATCAACACTAATTCACAGATTAAATTGAACAAAACAGTAATTGCTAAACAGTAAAATGAAGAGACGGTAACATTATTACCAAACATTTATTATATTAAAAGCCACTACATGGAAAATTAAATTTATTTATCTTTTCAAAACGCCATAATTGCCTGTCACATTATAGACCTGTATCCTACTTGATATAATAAACATCAAGAAAATTACTGATGTTTTTTACATCATAGACATGCATCTTGATTTAAAAACGCCAAAACATACTTAAAACGCCAAAATATTTACTATGTTCCTGATCTACAAACAATAAAAACTCCGCGTATTTATGAAACGCCAAAAAATGGAAACGGGATGAGACACGCGTTTAAAAAAAGAAATATGAAAGGACAAAAAAGCCCATCCGCCCTTCTCTATGTCGCGTGACACGTGTTGGGCTAGGATTCGTTCTCACCGTTCTCACACTTTTGAGCGTTTTCTCCTGATCCCGTTTCTACATATATATATATATAGGGGAAGGTTCAAATGAAAACCACTTTTATTGCGAAAACTCAAAAACTAACTAAAAAAAGCCTAAAAAACACATCAATTTTTTTTTTTTACAATTATATAAAAAAATTTTCAATTTTTTTTTTGTAGTACACATGTGTAATAATACACATGTGCACTACAAATTTTATTTTTTTAGAAAAAAAGTTTTTTTTATATAATTTAATTAGCGAAAATTGGTATGGTGTAACACCTCGAAAAATTCACGTCCTATAATGTGTTGACACGTGTCATAAAGTTTGAATGTGTGAAAGAATGTTATAAAAGGACTAGAGTTGACAAACATGGAAAGTATGTGATTATACGGATTCTAAGTGTCAACAGTGAATAAATATAATGTACATTAACCCTAAACGATGCTCATACCTTCAAACGAATAAATCATGGATCATACGAAGCTAAAAGTGAGAGATTACAAACTACAGGGGTTAAATGTGTCAACATGTTTAAAGATATACCTCTGAGTGACCTTTTGACAAACCCGAAGCTTTGTAAATGTTAATTATGCTCACTAGAATGCACGATTTAAATTTCACAAAGTTTCGTCAACGTATGAGAAAGTTGTGATCAAATTCGTGTGCGAGGGGTTAAAGCGTCAACGTTGAAAGTTAGGCCTTTTCGGGTGACAACAAAGTTAACCAGGGACCTAACAAAGTGGGTATATGTCTTAAGGCCCTTATATATCAAAAATGAGGGTCCATAATGCAAGAAACAAGTGCCTAATCGAAGCTTGAAGGGGCAAGGATCAAATCGCAATATCTAAAAATGTGATTTCTGTGCAGATGAGGCCTAGCGCGACGCTAGGGGGGCCTAGCGTCACGCTAGGGGTGCCCAGCTCCGAAATAATTGGGTTCTTGTCTGCTGAGTGTAATCTGCTCGATCCCATCCGATTTTCCACATTTCTCTTGACCCCTAAACACCCCCTAAGCACTAGTAACAAGTGTTGATCAGTTGTGGTGAGTGCTAGACCTTGTTGTCAATCATTTGTGGTGATTGAATACACTATATAAAGGCATGTTATGCAACACAACTCCTCACACCATCATTTGCATAATTTGATCATTCCTGGAGCTCTCAAGCAGGTCCAACTGATCTTAAGTCGTGCATAGGACTCTTGTAAGTCTACTAGTCCTTCTTTAGTTGAGTTTAGCTTGTTTAATTAGCTAAAAGTCAAACCGTCGTAACTACGGTTTGACTTCGAGATTAGTCAATAATGGCTCAGTCATATCTCGAATTGAAAGTAGTTATGAGTTGGTATTTATGTGGGTAATAAAACCTCAAAAGGGTTTCCCTGATCACCACTCTAACCAGGTTAAAAGTCGAGTCAAACTTTTATTTAAAAAGTCAACAGGATGCTTAAAATGTCATTTATGCATAATTAGCTATCTAGAACATATATAACCTGTTTGATCATTGTTATAACATAGTAATAAGTATAAGAACATGTCCAAACATGTTCAACCCGACTATTTCCTGTTTAGACCCGGTTCGGAACCGAAAGTCACATAGTTTGACTTTCACTTTGACTTTCAGTTCTGACCCGTTTAGGTATGTTTTAGAAATGCCTCAGAGCTTTAATTGGATTAGGATACATGTTAGAACAACCCTCTGTTATTATACACCTTGGTTCATTAGTTATCCAATTAATATGCATGTTTCCGTTAATTGCTCATATGTTGACCGTTGTGCCCTTATTACCTTAAAACGTGATTTATGAAAATGTAAAAGTGTAGAAACCTTAAATACTGATATATAAACTTGTATGCAAAGTTTGACATCAGTTTGACTTGTAGATTAAGAGTTATGCTCATTATCGCAAAATTTATGCTTTATGTTAATAAAACGGCGTAATTAGCGTATAGCCTACTTAAACATACTTTTTGATATCAAATCTTTTACCCACTGATGTAATATATTATTTTGGGATTTTTAAAGATTTTTAATTAATTTTAGGCTGAGCATAACTCATAGTCGTAGGCTTAATTCGGTAAATGTCGGTTTTGCCCTTACGGGCCATAAAAATGAGTTTTACATATCTAAATGACTCCAAACCTTTTGCTACTGATCACATATGATAAATAAATTATTTTAAGCCTTCTGGAAATATAAAAATATCAGATTTAAGTATCAAACCCGGAAATGGCCTTTAATCGCCTTATTTAGCGTTTTTAACGCATAGTATGTTTTAAAATCATATTGAACATACCCGGGTTGATACCTACTGATATATGAGGCAAATTATGATATCTTAACAGTAAGAAAAGGTTGAATAACTCAGACTTCGTTTTTGAGCCTTTCGGCTTATGTGAAATTACCAAAATACCCCTACGGGGCATAGTTTGGTTAAAAATGATAAATTTCACATATATGCTTTAGCCTACTGTTATAACTCATCAAACTGAGTATGTTTGCTGTTTACATCAGACCTGTAACTCAGTTAAACATCTAAACGCTTTTACAAACTTTAAAATGACCAAACTACCCCTACGGGGCATAGTTTGTGTTTAAATTAGTTCGGGGCATAATGAAAGACATCCTACTGATGTCACAACATATTTGAAGTATATTAACCTAGGAAACCTGTATATGGCTCTTGCGGATACCCGTTACGCTTATTTCGCGTTCTGTTCGGTTTATGTAACAAGTTTACATAAATTAGCCGAAACGGGTCAAACCTTATCGGTTTAATCTCAAAATCCAGAATATGCATAAAGGACCCATATTAAACAAGTCTCTGAACTTGTCGGGTCTAAATCACATTCTATCCGGTCTTCGCTTAATCGTGCGTACGAACCGTATCTTTGAAACTAGCCGGTCTAAGCTTAAGCTTAATAAAAGACCCGTTAGTATTCTAATAGGTTATATTAAACCTTCGTCCCAGATTAGGAGAACCAGTAAAAGCTACGTGCATTTTGCTTATTGTGATTTATACTTTGCATCAGGTAAATACTTTTAACTTATTTTCCCTATACGGGCTTGGGTTACGGTACATAGCGTACCGCTTGATCGAGCATCAAATCTCCACGCTTAGTGGGTAGTTGAATAATTTGATCGGCTCGTTTAAACAGTCTTGTTTACTTTACAGCCTTTGGGGGGTTAATGACCATGTCCCGGATATCCTTGGCATCATCTTACGAGATTGGCCACGACCTGAGCACGGGGTGTAGGCGTACACCTGTCAGTGTATAACTCAATAACGTGGTGTGTCTATTGATCTTTAACCCGGACTAGATCCGGGCGACTGAACGCATAAGTAACATGTAATTCGTTCACAAGATTATAATATTAAATAATTCTCCCAAGTTAATAAAAAGATTAAATATTGCCTCTGTGCATTTTAATCAAATTATAAAATATTTATGCCATGTGCATCCAAACGAATTTTCAAACCATTTTCCAAAATGAGTCAGTTGATTGTATTTACCAGTGTAAACTGACGTATTTTCCCAAAAGACTAAATGCAGGTACTAAACGTAATTGGCTGGATTGTCTCCTTAGCATCAATAAAGAGTCTCGCAAGCTTAAGATGCCTGAAGTCTGTTGAACTATTGTTTCCATTTTATGTTCGATCCTTCTGTGGATAAACTTCCGAATATTGTAACAGTTGATATTACAATAATAAATTCGGTTGTATTATATTTTCAATTGCTTCCGCTGTGCTTAATAATATTGTGTTGTTTGACTATTATGTTGCCAACCATGACGTCACGATACTCCCCACCGGGCCCACCGGTGACACGTGGAAATTCGGGGTGTGACATATGGACAAAAAAAATTTTGGTATGTTTTTTTGGCGTTTTTAGTTAGTTTTCGAGTTTTCGCGATAACTAGTGGTTTTCATTTGAACCTTCCCCTCTATATATATATAGAGTAAATTACGTTTTTGGCCCTTGTGGTTACATCACTTTTACTATATTAGCCCAAAATAATAATTTTTAACATATCTGTCCCCATGGTCTCTATAACTAACCATTTTGGCCCCTAAGTCTAAAGATCATGGGGGCTAAAATGGTTAGTTATAGAGACCATGGGGGCAGATATGTTAAAAATTCTTATTTTGGGCTAATATAGTAAAAGTGATATAACCATAGGGGCCAAAAACATAATTTACCCATATATATATATAGAGTAGGGTTCCTGTAAAAAAGACCAAAAGTGTGAGAAGGGTAAGAAAGAATCTACACCATTAGATCTTTGATCTAATGGTTGAGATTAATAGGGACCAAATTGTAAAATTTGTTTTATTTTTTTGGACTGAATTGAAAATTATAGGGGTAATAAAGTCTTTATATCCATTCAAAATAGGAAACTGTAAATCAAAATCCCTACAATTTCGATCTCTCTACATCGCACGACCAGATGATCTCTCTGTCTCTACATCGCAATGGAGCGGTGGTTCCAGCAGTACCAGTTCATCATCTCCGGCGGTTCAGCGGTTAGCGCAAGGTCGTTCCGGCGGTGGTTTGGGTGTCCGAAGGTGCAGGGGTTCCGGCAAGGTGGTTTCTGGTGGTTTGGTACGAGCGACTAAAACACATCCAGCAAGGTGGTGTCGGGTGGTTGGCCACCTCTACACGACAGCGGCGGCGGAGCAGCAGTGGTGGTGCCGGAAGTGGAGAAGATGATACAGAGATGTAATGATTATTGAATGGTGTTATATATGTGCTGAATGGTGTTATATACTTTATTGTATGGTGTTATATATGTGTTGAATGGTGTTATATATTTACTGAATGGTGTTATATACTTGTTGAATGGTATTATATACTTACTGAATGGTGTTATATACTTACTGAATCGTGTTATATACTTGCTAAATGGTGTTATATACTTACTGAATGGTGTTACATACTTGCTGAATGGTGTTACATACTTGTTGAATGGTGTTATATACTTCCTGAATGGTGTTTATAGAGATCTTTTAAAAAAAATCCAGTTCCTATAATTAAGGTGTCGGTTATGGGAAGTTTTTAATTAATTGAATTAATGATAAAATTACTTGTTTACCCTTTTGAATTAATTTAGATTTAGGACACATGTCATCTCCACAATATTTCTCACCTTTCTCACACTTTAACCTTTTTTACAATAACCTTACCCTATATATATATATATATATTGGAGGGTTTCTATATATATGGGAAAGGATCCACTAAAAAGTGGATTTTGCCTAAGTAGCCTAAGAAGTATTGTGATGATGACATGTGGCACTCCTAATAAGTAGGAATGAAGGGCATTTTGGTCCTTATAAATATGAGTGAAAATGACATGTGGCACCCCTTTTGTTTTTTAAAAATACAACAAAAAAATCTAGTACAAAAAATCTAGTACAAAAAAATCTATCACAAAAAATCTAGTACAAAAAAATCTAGCACAAAAAATGTAGTACAAAAAAGTATAGCACAAAAAAATCTAGTACAAAAAAACATAACATGAAAAAATTTAGCAAAAAAATGTAGT
The DNA here is from genome assembly GCA_030545235.1 of Helianthus tuberosus. NCBI lineage: Eukaryota > Viridiplantae > Streptophyta > Magnoliopsida > Asterales > Asteraceae > Helianthus > Helianthus tuberosus. Next base: position 18,960,363 of record CM060410.1, read on the forward strand.
ACAAAAAAATCTAGCACAAAAAAATAAGAAAAAAAATTGAAGACAAAAAAAATTCAAGACAAAAAATTTAGCATAAAAATATAATACAAAAATCCAGCACAAAAAATGTTATACCACACATTTTAGTGGGTTTTTTTAGTCTTCGTATTTTATGTAACAATATGGTACTCAAATTAAAGATAAAAAGACACTTGATTTTATGGTGAAATTTTTATGAAAAAATAATGTCGTATAAAAAAGTTATGAACGTTTAAAAAATAGGGGTGAAATATGCATGTGCCTTGCATGTGGAGAGAGAAAGTCTATAAATATGATTTTCCCAAGATGCCCTTGCACTCCTCCTTTCTCCTACACTTTCATCTTAACCATTGATTTGAAAAATGAATGGTTAAGATTCTTTCTCATCCTAATTAGGGAAAATTAATTTTTTATTTGATCTTACCCCCTATATATAAAGGGCATTTCATTCTTATGGTTCCCACAATATTTAGCGTTCTGATTTAAATCTTCTTCTCTCTCTCTTTATATATATATATATATATAAGGGAAGGCTAGACAGAAAACCCTTAAATTTTTAGAAAACTATGGAAACTCAAATCTCCCCCCATTTTTACCCAACCTCCCGACATTTTTTTTTTTTTTTGAAAAAAAATAACACATGAAATATACATGTTTTAGAGTGTTTTGGGCCAAAAAAAAAACAAAAAAGCGCCGAAGGGATTTTTTTTTAAAAAATAAACAAATTTCAGCAATGTCCGGTTGCCTAACATGTGTTAGGCACAAAAGACAGAAATTGCTGAATTTTTTTTTTAAATCATCTCTTCGGCGCTCTTTTGATTTTTTTGGCCCAAAACTATTAAAAACATGTATATTACATGTGTTATTTTTTTTCAAAAAAAATGTCGGGAGGTTGAGTTTTCTAGGGTTTTTTATATAGATAGGGTTTTTTTATATAGATAGGGTTTTCTACATAGCCTTGCCCTATATATACATATATATATATATATATATATATATATATATATATATATATATATATATATAGGGGAAGATTCATTGGGGAACACTAAAAAAGTGGGGAACAGCGGGGAACCGACTCAAACGAACTCCGATTGGACTCCTTCCAGCGGCGTTGGAACCGGCTCGCCGAACCCTAACTATGATCTCTTAGCCCTAAACCTTAAATACTAACTCCTAAACTCTAAACCCTAAAGCTAAAAAATAAGGCTAAAACCTAAGCTAAACCATAAAATCTAAACTATAAACCCTAAAAGCTAAACCCTAAAGGCTAAACCCTAAGGCTAAACCCTTAAACTAAACCCTAAAAGCCAAACCCTAATATATTTAGGGTTTAGGGGTTATGATTTAGGGTTTAGGGTTAAGAGATCCTAGTTAGGGTTCGACGAGCCGGTTCCAACGCCGCTGGAATGAGTCCAATCGGAGTTCGTTTGAGTCGGTTCCCCACTGTCCCCCACTTTTTTAGTGTTCCCCAATGAACCTCACACTATATATATATATATATATATATATATATATATATATATATATAGGGTGGGGTTCGGCTACAAAGTCCATTTCTCCTACAAAGTGTACAAAGTCATAAAACACCACAATTTCAGCCATAAAACACACTCAAAACCCATAAATAAAAGAGTGAAGATCACTAAAACACAATATTTAAATACTAACAGTCCATAAAAAACTTCAAATACATCATCGTAGAAATATGAATATAAAACACAACATGATAATCAACATAAAACACACTAATGTTAGTCATTCGATAATCAAAGCCTTATCATCCAAAACACAACACAAAACCCACAAATATGGCGTTTTAGTAATCTTTACTTTGTTATTTGTGAGTTGTGAGCGTGTTTTATGATTGATATTGTGGTGTTTTATGACTTTTTACACTTTGTAGGAAAAATTGACTTTGTAGCCAACTCCAACCCTATATATATATATATATATATATATATATGTAGAGGATCCTGTACAAAGTGAGACTTTTGTGAGAAGTGTAAGAAATAATCTGGGAATGACAAGTGTCATTTATCTTAATTAATTCAAAAGGGTGTATTAGTAATTTTCCATTAGTATCAATTAATTGATTTCCAAATATAACTGCCAAAAACTGGCGATGAGATATATCACGCGATATATAAGGGATTTTATTCGAATTCGAATTGTTCTATACATTTAATTGTTTACGGTAAGTTCTTGTTGTAGTGTTATATTCCACAGTCAATAGTGTTATATTATGTACAGGCATCTTTAATCTCCTTTTCATAGTGTTTTTTCCCCATCAATAGTGTTTTATTCTATATAGTGTCTTACAGTAAGCAGATAGTGTTATATCTTTCTATAGTGTTTTATCATGTAATATACTGTTCCTTTCAAAGTGTTTTATCCCCATCAATAGTATTTTATTCTGTATAGTGTCTTACAGTAAACAAATAGTGTTATATCTTCCTATAGTGTTTTATCATGTAATATACTATTCCTTTTCATAGTGTTTTATCCCCCATCAACAGTATTTTATTTATGTATAGTGTCTTACAGTAAACAGATAGTGTTATATCATCCTATAGTGTTTTATCATGTAATATACTGTTCTTATAATGTTATAAAAGTTGTTGTGAAGGAAATCGAAGAATTTATTCGGTACGAGAAATTCGCTGATTTTTTAGGAGATTGATGGGGGATTTGAAACAGTTACCATAAATTCGCTGATTTATAGGAGATTGATGGGGGTTTTGAAACGGTTACCATATTTGAAACGTTGGAAAAGTCACTATTGCCCTTCAATTTTACATAAGATCCTTCTAATTAAAACACAATTTACATTTTTATACCCTATTGATCTCATCCATTAGATCAAATATCCAATGGCTTAAAACACTTCTTACCCTTCTCACATTTTAGACACTTTTTACCATATCCCTACCCTATATATATATAGGCCAGTTAACGTACAATACGGCTTAACGTACATCACGTACGACAGATAATTACGCACGTTCATTTGAAAATCACGCACATTATAAACTAAAAAACCCAAATCACGCATGATGAAAACATTAATCACGCACGTTGTACACATAATCACGCACGTTGTCGTACGTGATGTACGTTAAGCCGTAATGTATTTTACACTTTTCCTATATATATATATAGTGTGAGGTTCATTGGGGAACACTAAAAAAGTGGGGAACCGGGGAACACTCTTAAAAATTCAACTTAACATGTTAAAAAAAAAATTAAACATCTTTTTCATCGCTTCTCCTTATATATACTTGTAGAAACATTTTTAATAAAAAAAATAAAAAACTAAAAATATTAAAAAAAACAATTAAAAAAAGGCTAAAAATTGTTTTTTTTAGAAAAAATATTTTTTTACTCGACTAGATTCTCCTCCTTTTTATAAAGAAAAGCGCTGAAAATTTTAAAAAAAAATTATTTTTAACATGTTAAGTTAATTCTATAATATAAAACTGTTTTTTAAACATTTTTTTATATTTTTAGTTTTTTATTTTTTTATCAAAAATGTTTCTACTTGTATTTATAAGAAAAAAGCGCCGAAAAAAAAATTAGAAAAATATTTTTTTTAAATGTTAAGTATATTTTTTAAAAGTGTTCCCCCGTTCCCCACCTTTTTAGTGTTCCCCAATGAACCCTCCCCACTGTTCCCCACTTTTTTAGTATTCCCCAATGAACCTCACACTATATATTGTTGATGCACTTTGTGTGGACGCGACTCGGCTCGGTTCGACTCGGCCTTGAAGACTTGAAGACACGAAGATCGAGACAAAGCTACAGCCAAGGGGGAGTTTGTTGGTGCACTTGTGTCTGTACTTTGTCTGTATTTCGTCATGATACAAAACGATGTCTTTAATGTAAGGTTGATGTAAGTTTGACCAAGTCAACCATCCTCCTGGTTTGACTTGACCAAACAGTTAGAAAAATGTTGTAAGCTGATTGTGTCGAAGGATGTCTCATCGAAGGATTGTTTTATATCCTTCGATGAGCTCGAAAGATGAACATTCGATAGATGAGTTGAAACATAAACCTTCGATGGATGAACTCGAAGGATACCATCCTTCGAGGTGTTTGTGAATCTTTCGATGACTTTCGGGTCGACAGATGATCTTTCGATCAATCTGTCTGATCCTTCGACCAGACCTGCTGTGTCGGGTATATATACCCATGTAGTGTGTTGTGTGAGATATAGAGACGAGTTAGACATAGAGGCAGAAAAAGAGAGAACACGGAGAGCATTCTGCTTGAAACACACACACACGAAAGTTAGAGAGAGTTTATAGAATACGTCTGTAAACATTGGGCTTGTAACCGGACCTTTCATACGTATTAATACATGTGGTGTTAATCGGTGAATCTTGTGTGTTGTGTTTGTGCTTGTTCTCATATAAAGTCTCGGTTGCATGCTAGCTTGGATTCCGCACTCGCTAGTGTGTTTGATATAACAAGGATAAGGTTTTATCTCATCCTCGAGAGGGACCTACAAGTGGTATCAGAGCCGTGGCTCTTTTCCTTGTTAAAAACCGGATTTTATACAAGCTTTGGAGTGTTTTGGACAAAAACTCATTTGGTTTTGCTTCTGTTTTCAGTGTTTTTCTCGTTGTTTTTGTCGTTAAAACGTGTTCAAAACTTGTCGGGTGTGTTAAGGGAAGGTTTGGGTAACTTTAAAACCTTTTTAGGTGTTTGGTGATTTCCGACCATAATTCCGGCTTACTCCGGTACCGGTTTCTGGGTATTTTTATCATATTTTATTGTTTAAAATCTTGGTTTTGGTAAAAATCATGGTCTGACCATACTTTCTGCGAAAGATCTCACCAACCCATCACCTTTTTCACCTACCTGTCACTCTTTGTCAACTGTGTCAGTTCGATTCGATAGATACCCTTCGAAGTCGAAAGATCATCTTTCGATCAAGGAGGTTCGACAGATACCCATCCTTCGAACATCTTTCGAAGTCAGTGAGTTATCTTTCGAGCCAAGGAATTTTTCGAAGGATATAGTGTTCGTACTACTGTTACATTTCGAAAGATAAGGATCCTTCGTCTTGGAGAATCTTTCGAAGTCATTGTTCGAAACTCAACAGTGATCCTTCGAACACTGTTGATCTTTCGAACAGGTGTTGATCTTTCGATCCTTGTCTGTTTAAGTTTAACAGTTTGTGCTTTTCAGGTCTTTCGATTCTTGATCCTTCGGCTGGTTGGTCTTTCGATTCTTGATCCTTCGGCTGGTTGTTACCTTTCGAAATTTTAACATAGTTTGTGAAAATTAAATTTTTTAAGAGAACTTGTGTTCAAATTTTAAATCTATTTTCACTTAATATATTAATTTTTATAAAATGGGAACAAACGGTCAGTGGGATCCAAGCGCGTGGACTCTAACTCCACAATCAGCAGCTACGCAATCATCAGCTACGCAATCTGCGTCAGATTTCAACAAAGCATGGATGCAGGCTATTGCCCCACCTCAAGCAGCAATGATAACTGCAAATCAATGGGCATTGGTCACAAATCAAAGCAACAGCATTCAATCTATGATGCAGAACGACAGTGAAACTGGTACAAGCACGAAACCGGCAAAGCTAAATCATATCAATGATTGGGGATGGTGGAAAGAAAGGCTGAGAACTTATGTTCAGGGGCAAGGTCAAGATCTATGGATGTGCTTCTTCACTGCATTTGACAGTGATTTGGAAGTTGCAGGATCTAATCCAGAAACTTACAGCACTATGTCTGATGATGATAAGAAGAAATTTGAGTTAGAAAAGAAGGCATTCATGATTCTCACACAAGCTCTTCACAAAGACATTTACCACCAGTTTGTTTACTGCACGACTACTAAAAGCTTGTGGGATATGCTCACGTTACGTTGTGAAGGAAATGCTCAATCTAGAAAGATCAAGCAAGAATTACTGAAGAAAGAATTTGAAGGTTTCACGTGTATGGAGAATGAGACTTTGGCAGAGTTATCTACAAGGTTCCATCACTTGTTGAGCGAAATGTTTGGTTTTAGAGTCACTGCCACTCCACAAGAAATGGTGAAGAGATTCGCTGATAGCTTACCAGCAAAGTGGAGCAGTTATCTTGAAATTCTCAAAGAAAATGGTGTTCTAGACACAATCAACGTTTATGAGTTGATTCAAAAACTGGAGAACAAGGATGTAGAAGAAAAGCTTAAGGCAAAACGAACACTAACTCCTCAAAATCCAGAGATGTACTTTGGGATTGCAGGAGGTATCAGTGGAGAAAGACCAGCCTCTCAACATGCGAAGCTTCAAACAGCCTTCATCTCAAACATCGGACCTTCAACAACAGATCAGTTTGATCCTTCAGCTTACACGATGTTTTCAAGACCGAATGCACAACCGACAGCTCAGCAGCAACAACCGTAACAGCAAGGGTTTTATGGAAGCTCTTCAAACTTTCAAGCCACTTCCAATCCTAACACAGTCAGACTAGACACTTCCAACTTTTCCAAAGTCAGTGTCGAAGTAGCCAAGGAGCATATGGAGATGTTGAACACCTTGGTTAGTGCTTATTGTGGATTAGTCGCAGGTCAGATTGGGAATATTGTTGATGCATTTTTAGTGTCTGTAACTAGTCTTGTTTTAACGATGTAATTTGTATGGTCTTTTATTAATTATCGAGTCTGTATGTTACGTTGACCAAGTCAGATATCCTCCTATCTACTTGTGTTTATTTGTCTCTTTTGGTATGTAATGTATTATGAACAATGCATGTTGCATTAAAGGGTAGTTTTGTCATTACTATGTTTATATGTTGCTGATTGTTGCTGTCAGATAACAGGAACAACCACAACAGTTGCAGTCCTCGACGAAACAGACTTCTGTTTCGTCGTAACACTTCATGGCGAAACAGACCATTGTTCAAACTTCTGTTTCGTTGAAGGTCATGACGAATCAGACCTTGATTCGTCATGTATTGGGCTGTTCCAGGCCCAATGTCTGGCCCATGTTCAGATTCGTCAAACACTTCTGTGTTTCGTCGATATCTGTGGTCCAGGGGCTATATAAACATCAGTTCTGTTTCATTAAGATGTAGAGATGAGAAACAGACCATAGTAACAAAACTCTGCCAAAATTCCGTCTGAACTGTGTTTGTATCAGTTGTAATCGGTTCTCATCCCGTTAATCAATAGATTGTGTTTCATTGATTAATCCGTTGTTATTATTGCTATATTTGTTTGATTTGGCATAGTTACGTGGATTCCGCACACGTAACCGTGTTTACTATAAACAAGTGATTTGGTTCGTAATCGATCCTCAGATTTCGGGACCTACAAGTGGTATCGATCCTCAGATTTTCTATGAAGACCAAGATGCACGCCAAGCGTTAAAGTTTCAGAGAGTAGCTTGTTTTTGCTACTACAGGGGTATTCATTCGGGCAGTACGTGGTCCGAACAACACTGATGGAAGATTAGAAGACCAAAGACGAGTAACAGACAAGGGGGAGTTTGTTGATGCATTTTTAGTGTCTGTAACTAGTCTTGTTTTAACGATGTAATTTGTATGGTCTTTTATTAATTATCGAGTCTGTATGTTACGTTGACCAAGTCAGATATCCTCCTATCTACTTGTGTTTATTTGTCTCTTTTGGTATGTAATGTATTATGAACAATGCATGTTGCATTAAAGGGTAGTTTTGTCATTACTATGTTTATATGTTGCTGATTGTTGCTGTCTGATAACAGGAACAACCACAACAGTTGCAGTCCTCGACGAAACAGACTTCTGTTTCGTCGTAACACTTCATGGCGAAACAGACCATTGTTCAAACTTCTGTTTCGTTGAAGGTCATGACGAATCAGACCTTGATTCGTCATGTATTGGGCTGTTCCAGGCCCAATGTCTGGCCCATGTTCAGATTCGTCAAACACTTCTGTGTTTCGTCGATATATGTGGTCCAGGGGCTATATAAACATCAGTTCTGTTTCATTAAGATGTAGAGATGAGAAACAGACCATAGTAACAAAACTCTGCCAAAATTCCGTCTGAACTGTGTTTGTATCAGTTGTAATCGGTTCTCATCCCGTTAATCAATAGATTGTGTTTCATTGATTAATCCGTTGTTATTATTGCTATATTTGTTTGATTTGGCATAGTTACGTGGATTCCGCACACGTAACCGTGTTTACTATAAACAAGTGATTTGGTTCGTAATCGATCCTCAGATTTCGGGACCTACAAATATCAATCTAACCAATGAAGATTATCAGCAAGTGGATAAGGAAGAGTTTGAAATGATGGATATCAAATGGGCTCTTGCTAGTGCAATTCGAAGAGCAAAGGAGTTTATGGAAAGGACGGGGAGAACCAACTTGGAAAGCAAGAAAGACACCAAGTATGGGTTCGACAAGCAAGCTGTAACGTGCTTTAACTGTGGTGAACGGGGTCATTTCAAAAGGGAATGCACAAGACCAGCTCAGCATGGAAACCAAAATCCTTTCAGAAATCAAGGCAACCAGAAGAACCAGAACAGGAACAATGTTCGTACGATGATACCCGTCAACAACCAAAGCCAAGCAGGGCCATCAAATGCCAACCGGGGGCTGGTGGTTCAAATAGATGAGGGTTGTGATTGGTCGCTTCAGCTTGGAGAAGGAGGAAATGGTGGAACAGCATGTTTTGCTGAAGTCGTAAGGGATTTAAAGCACGCCAGTGGTGGAGAATCTTCCGCCAATGGTGGTGACTCTTCTGAGGATGAAGACTCTTCTAGTTATAGTGGAAGCTCAGATGAAGAATCCTCCACTTCAGGGAATGATCATGTGGATCAAGCTGCTTACTCTTCGTCTTCTCTCCATTCAGCCTTTATGGCTAATGTCGACAGTTCATCAGGTCAGGTATGTGTCGATGAACCCGCTGTAGCTAGTTGTGATAACTGTGATAGGTTGCGTGTTAAAAATGCTGATTTAGAAGCAAACATGTCTGAGTTGCAAGGCAAACATGATGCTTTACAAGCTAGTTTGTTTGACTTGCAAGACAAACATGTTTCATTGAATGATGAGTGGTGTGAATTGCAAAGCAAACACGAGGCTTTGCAAGAGAAATATGATGTCACACACAAACACAATCAACAATTGATTGTAGATCTTGCTAAAGCAACTGAAGCTAACGTGTTTTTAACCAGAAATGAAAAGGAATTTAAAACAACAATTGCGTCATTAAGACATGATGTTTCAGAATTACAAAAAGCTGTTTTGCGAAAACAACATGCTAACAATGATCTTATAGACACAATTGAAAAGCAGATGGTAGAGTTGGCAACCGCTCGATGTGAATGTGAAACAATCAAGCAGAAATTGGAGAGTTATTCCAATTCCCGCTATGTATTGGATCACATTATTGATGTTCAAAGGAAAAAGGGGGATAAGAAGTGTATGGGATTCAAATCATGTCCTCCCCCTATGAATCACAATTACTCCAAATTGCCTGATGACGAGGATATGCCCCGTTTTGAACCTACTGTGCCACTCGGTCTAGATGACTTTGCAGCAGGCCTCGGGTTCACAACTGGTACATCATCCTCGGGTCAATCAGAGTCAGAATCTGAATCTGAATCTGAGAATGTTACAGATTCATCGTGTGTTAAGGAACAGAGTCCTCCCATTGTTGAGGATGCTGATTCTTCAGATGATGAATCTGAAGAAATTGTGAAACAACAGTCTCACTCGGTTACCACAGATATTCCAATCGAGAATCACATCCTGTGTGATCCACCAGTGAAACCGAGTAAGACTGAAATGTCAAAAGAAATGGAGTCGGTTGTATCAAGTTTTGAAGAGAATAGCTTGTTGTACACGCTCAAAGGAGATAGCAAAATCTACTCTAACAAAGATTTTCCAATTAAAAATGTAAATCAAGATTTAATTGAGCAAATTTTTGAAGGATGCACTGATAAGTTTTTGGGAAACAAAAGTGGCAAATTTACCGTCACTCAATGTGATCCAATTCCGTGTGATCAAATTAGAAAACAATACGGAAACCAAAAACTACAAGTTGAGCGAAAACAACAAGTCAATTCCGGAAAAGGTAAGGTACAGGGAAAGAAGGCTCAGAACAAGAATGTTCAAGCACCTAAGGTTCAACAACAATGGGTGCAAAACAAAAGAGCTCCTGTTAAGAAAAGAGAACCGAAAGTGAACTTTGTTGGATCCACGGGTTCAGATAAACTTGAAACATTTCAGGATAAATCTAACATTGATTTTGTAAAACAAGTTAGAATTTTAAAACGAAATGATCAGAATAACTACACCCAACACACCAACGGAGGTGATTTAGGTCCAAGCACGTCTAGATCACAAAGTTCATTGTCTGGTTCTCTGTCTGATCATCAACATGTTTCTCCAAGGTTTGTAGAGCGGAGAATGTGTTTTGAGTGTGGCACAATTGGGCATATTGTAAGATACTGCCCATACCTGCAAAAGTTGAAGGCAAAAACAAGTGCTCCCCAAGAAACCAATTACCAAAAACGATCTTTTTCCCAGAAACAAGATCCACGTGTCTTGAAAGAAAGGGAAAAGAAGTTAAAACAAAAGAATCAAAAGGTAATTGAAAAGGCCTTAAAATCAGAGGTCAAAGAAGAAAAACCTATTCAAGCAAAACCTAAAACTGTAAAACCAGTAAATGCTAAAACAATTAATACAAATACTGGTAAAGGACAAACAGCTTGGAAACAAAAACAGGTAATTCAGTCAGGGGGAGCACCACAGGTTCTTTTTTCTAATCATCAAGTGATTGAAATCACTTTTTCTTGATGATCAAGGACGACCCAAGTCCACAAAGGATTGGGTCCCTCTCTCCAACTAATTTTTGAGTAAGTGTGTAGGATATTCCAGGAGGAACTTTCGATAATCGTAAGATTGTTGATAGTGGAGCATCCTTGCACAAAATAGGCAACAGAAGAAATTGCTGCCTTTGATGGAGAGAAAAAGTAAAGGGAAACAGAAATGTCTGTTGAAAGAGATTGAAAAGCTTCGACAAAATGAAAATCATTTCAAAATGTGAATGTTCAAGGCTTTGATCGGGTCCCAGGGATAGATTCAAATCAAAATGTACGCACCTGCAGCTCGTCTGAGGTTCAACAATCTACAAGATGAACGTGCAGTGTACATTTCTTCATGGTGTGATTGAAGAAAATGTGTTTGTTGATCAAACCAACCGGGTGTGCGGATGCCTTGGCATGGGTTGAACAACCGCACACTACTTCACAAGAGAAAGACAAAGACCTTCGCTGGTGCAATATAGAAGACCAGCCGGACCCAAAGGTTTCTGATCTTGTTGCTGTCAAGAGATCTCTCAGTAGTTACAAAAATCGACTTTAAAATCCACACCGTGTGGATATTCAGTTTGGGAGAGCACTCAGATTCCTTGCAATGCACGATGCAGTTGCAGGATACGGTTTTAAATTTCTAATCTCTCCTATACTTGTCGATATTTAAGCTGCTTTATGAATTAGTATTATCTTGTACAGCACTCTTTGGCCAGACAATGTTGTCATGGTCCGCACCGCTTACCGACATGCCAACTGATGTTTCCAAAATTCGTTACATCATTTCTGATTCAAAATTAATTTTGGTAAACGGCATTTAGGTGAAACATGAGTTAACCAACATCGGAAAATCATTTTTGTAAATACCTTTGTGTTTTAAATTTGTCTTAGTTTATTGATTTTAGGGGGAGTAAATCCAATTTTTGAAAATCCAATTTTTGAAAATCCAAAAACATTGAAAAATTTCAAAAACACAAAAACAATAGAAAAACAAAAATGAGTTTCCTGGCGAGAAAAAGAGAAAATGATAGTACGTCAGTGGTCTGTCTAAACCTCTTTAAGCCTTAAATGAAAAACGATAAGCAGCTCTATATAAGATGTATCGGTAGGCTCACAATCATTTTAAAGTGTGCAGGGTGATATAAACTTAAATCGACTGAAGACCAGGTGGGAACCATTCATTGGCATATGGTCTTAGTACCGAAATTTCGTTTGAGAGATTGCCGAGGTTCTGAAATATTCGGTCTTTATGCTGCTTATCATCTGGGTATCATGGTTGTTTCTATAAAAGACAAAGTCTAGATCTTCCATGATACCATACATATGTGTACATATCTCATACTGCATTCGACCTCAATAAGTGATCAACAATCACATGTCCAAATCAAATAAGTGATAAAATATCACATTCATCCGGGAGTCAAGTTCGTCTCTCTGCTGTACGAAAGTACTGACCTGTTCACGGACTTGCTCCTGTGCCCTCATGCATCAGAAAATCAAGTTCCTCATCAATAAGTGATTATATCACATAGGGCTTGTTTTCAAATCAAAATAAGTGAGAATCTCACATCATATACGGTCAAACAGATGATAATCGGTATACTCACCGGTAAGATGAATCCTTGTGCATACCTTGATACGGGAATGTGTCGTGATGTGGATGAACACCGGTCGGTAAGTATAAATTATACCTTAACGTATCCCCTCGCCATGATTACAAATGATAAGTTGAGCTTATGTGGACAACAATACCGATAATTGTTATAGGATGCTTATCTTAATGTTAACTAATTGAAAAACAAGAGCGTTTTGGCATGACCGTACACTGATATGATTCTCTTACCCTCGAAACTCGCAAAAAGAATGTCTGTAAATATTTATTTAATGCATCTTTGTATATATTTATTTATTGTTTTCCATCTTTACATTTGAAAAATGAAAATTTCAAAAAGATTTTAGGTGTGTTTTAATTTAAACTTTATAAAATCCAAAAAGATTTTTCTTCTAGTTTATTTTTTGATTGACCGATGTTGGAACTCGAGTCTATCCTACCCAAAATCCTGATCGTAAGCTGGAAAACAATTGCATCTTCATAAACAGTCGAAGTTAACGAGTTTTGAAAGTTAAAGGATTAAAATGAATATTTTTCTAAACTTTCAAACTATTGTCGGTTGGTGTTTGATTGAGATTTGATCTCATATGTGTCATTAGTGTAAATGTTAACTATATTCCAAGCGGTTGTTCTCATTATGCGTTTAGCTTTCTTGTATGTGCAGATGCTAAAGGCGAGGAGAACATGTTCGATGAAAAGCTTTGGAATGAAGACACGAAGTGGAGGCACTCAAAGGATAAAATGATCGAGTTGCCGCTGTCCCTTCATCAACACCACAAGGATCTGAAGAATTGACAAGTCAAAAGATTCACGAGCATGACTCAATGGAGAGTTCAATCTAAGGGGGAGTTTATTGACACACTACCTAAGTTAAATGGGGAGTTTGTTGATACACTTTTTACTTACAACGCGTGAAGATTTTGAAGATCCTCCGACATGAACGACATAGAAGGCGAACCATCACGAGTAGCGTCCAAGGGGGAGTTTGTTGATGCACTTTGTGTGGACGCGACTCGGCTCGGTTCGACTCGGCCTTGAAGACTTGAAGACACGAAGATCGAGACAAAGCTACAGCCAAGGGGGAGTTTGTTGGTGCACTTGTGTCTGTACTTTGTCTGTATTTCGTCATGATACAAAACGATGTCTTTAATGTAAGGTTGATGTAAGTTTGACCAAGTCAACCATCCTCCTGGTTTGACTTGACCAAACAGTTAGAAAAATGTTGTAAGCTGATTGTGTCGAAGGATGTCTCATCGAAGGATTGTTTTATATCCTTCGATGAGCTCGAAAGATGAACATTCGATAGATGAGTTGAAACATAAACCTTCGATGGATGAACTCGAAGGATATCTCGAAGGATACCATCCTTCGAGGTGTTTGTGAATCTTTCGATGACTTTCGGGTCGACAGATGATCTTTCGATCAATCTGTCTGATCCTTCGACCAGACCTGCTGTGTCGGGTATATATACCCATGTAGTGTGTTGTGTGAGATATAGAGACGAGTTAGACATAGAGGCAGAAAAAGAGAGAACACGGAGAGCATTCTGCTTGAAACACACACACACGAAAGTTAGAGAGAGTTTATAGAATACATCTGTAAACATTGAGCTTGTAACCGGACCTTTCATACGTATTAATACATGTGGTGTTAATCGGTGAATCTTGTGTGTTGTGTTTGTGCTTGTTCTCATATAAAGTCTCGGTTGCATGCTAGCTTGGATTCTGCACTCGCTAGTGTGTTTGATATAACAAGGATAAGGTTTTATCTCATCCTCGAGAGGGACCTTATATATATATATATATATATATATATATATATATATATATATATATATATATATATATATATATATTTATAACACTAGTGTATTTTTCGAACTGAGCGAACTAATCCTAACCATACATGTGTGTAAGTCAATGGCCAGGATTTGTTCACTCAGTTAACAAATACACTGGTGTTCACTCTAGAACCCCACCCTATATATATATATACATATATAGGGGAGAGTTATCTTGACAACGCTAAATATTGCGAGAACCGTGAGAACGAATGAGAAACCAATCAAAACCAAATTTTTAATACAAACCTTATTGTAGTTAAGATACAACATCAAAAAGGAATTTACAACATCAAATAATTCATTTTTTCACTCAAAATCTCTCTTATTGGATTTTTTACTCATGTGTAAATTTGTTAAATACGACAAATTTACACATGTGTAAACAAGAAAACTTACACATGTGTAAATTTTTAATATATACAAATACATGTAAATTTAAATGTGTAAATTTAATTTATAACATTGTATTCAAATAATAATGATACCTGTAATTTCTTTTTTGAATTTGAATTGTTTTTTACCAAGTTCTTGCGGTTTTTTCATTTGTTCTCACGGTTTCCACAATATTTAGCGTTCTCATTTAACCTTCCCATATATATATATATATATATATAGGGAGAAGATCATGCGAGAACCACCTCTTATTGCGAGAACCGCGAGAACCAATGTGAACACAACCAAAAATGCCTAAAAATAGCTAAAAATCACAAAAAAAAAAAAAAAAAATTTGAATTTTTTAATATTTTTTATAAAAAATCGCTACTTTTCGAAGCCAAAAAAAAAATTTTAAATTTTTTTTTTTTTAAAAAAAAATTTTTGGCTTCGAAAAGTAGCGATTTTAACATAAAAAATATTAAAAAATTCAAAAAAAATATTTTAGATTTTTTTTAGGTTTTTTGGGGGTTTAGTTTTTAGCATTTTAGCTTGGGGGGGGTGGGGGTTAGGTTTTTTTAGGCTTTTTTTTAGGTTTTTTTAGCTATTTTAGATTGTGTTCACATTGGTTCTCGCGGTTCTCACAATAAAGGTGGTTCTCGCATGAGCTCCTCCCTATATATATATATATATATAGAGAGAGAGAGAGAGAGAGAGAGAGAAAACCCATATAAGTTCAAAAAACTCAAGAAGCTCAATGGATAGACCTAATCTTGACACATGTTACACCTTTCTCAGAAGAGAGAAAAAGAATATATTAGACCTTTCACCCATTTACATTATATGTAACATCACATATTACATTTTTTGTTTTGTTTTCAACAACATATTTTTCGATTTTATAAGTGTAATATTTTTTTAGCTTAGAATATACGAGTTTTTAATGTTTAGTGCATGTAAAAGATATGTTACATGTTTTTATACAAATAGTTTAGTGTAATAGACATACACGTTACACCTTTTTGTGTAATACAAGAGAGAGAAAGTAAAAAGCTGTTACATACTTTTTATTCAGTTTGTAACATGTTTCTGAAAAACAACTTTTGTAACATCCAATCTCGACCATAGATAATTTAAATGGTCGTTGGAGATGGGGTTTTCAAAGTTTTTTGAACTCACATGGGTTTTCTTATATCCTTTCCGTATATATATACACATAATTCGGATCAAGAGAAAACTTCTACGAGTTAAGAGAACTTAAACTTCGACTTCCCATGCATTAATAGAAATGGTATAATAGTACAATTTAAATACTTTCTCTCTCCAATTATACACATGTGTATGAAAAATATATGTACAGTAAAAGTGTGTTATGGTTGTTGTGTATAGAAAATAAACACTCACTATACACATGTATATAAAAATCAATTACTCAGCTAACAACAATTGTACACATGTGTATAAAAACAAACATACATTATACACAGTGTATAAAACCCAAATTGTTCAGCCAAACAACAAACAGTCACTATACACATGTGTATAAAACCCAAATTGTCAACGAACAACAATTATACACGTGTATAAAATACAAACAATCACTATACACCATCTACAACTTTAATTTTTTTAAATTAAAAAACTATAGCAAGACGATACTCAAATTAAAAAGAATATAATGCTCGTTTTTATGATGTAATTTAAAAAAAAAAATATAAACGTATATAAGTTTATGGTTATTTAAAAATTATGGGGTAATTTATTTAAAAGAAAAAAAAAACAATTAAGGAAAGAATATGTTTTACTTCATATAATACCCTTTTGAATCTATAATCTATAAATCTATAAATTATAATAAATCAAAACCATCTTAGGTCACATAGCTTTCTCTTAAACATGTAATTGACACGTGGCAATATATTGTGAGACGTTGACTGAATTTGAGCGGTAAAGAAAATAAGAGTGTTCATGACTTTTTCTTTCCCCTGCTATTCAATCCGATATCATCAATTATCTCAATCAAATTCGAGTTTCCTAAATTACTAATCCATTTCCTTTCAATTTTTTTTCTTTTAAACCTTAAATCCAATTACATGGTTGTTAACATTCAGATAATTGTGGTCAACCTTTGTAAACATTCAAAAAAATTTGTTAGTATTCAAATTCCATTAATTTTGGTTACATTAATTATTTTCTAAGAACTACGAGTGAATTTTGTTAATATAGTAAATGTATATTTTGTAGATAGTTTTGCTATTTAAGGTAAACGAAGGTTAACTAAAAAAAGTTCTTTTTTGATTTAAAAAATAATAATTCGACGTAACTATATTATTTTGTTTTATATAAGTGTATTATTGCTTTGTTTTACTTAACAAGTTAATATATGCCATTTGTTATATATGTAAATAATAATAACATAAATAAACTATTATAAGTCTTGACTTATTAAGGTAGGGTAGATCTTCCACAAGATTATACCGAAGCAGGAAATGTATGTCTTTATCACACAGCTCCGTAAAGACGTTTTCGTCAAATACTAACTCGACGGGCGCATCTCTTATGTGGACATGTGATATTGCATAGCCAATGGTCGTCGTCCTTCAAGATCATGGAATGTAATTCCAATTATAAGAAGTATTTTTTTATACAACCCGTGTACACGGGAACTTAAACTAGTAAAAAAAAAGTCAACAAGATGAGTGGTCTAGATTGGTTCATTTAGTTTACAAATGAACCTAATCTTTTCTCTCTCTCTCTCTCTATATATATATATATATATATATATATAACGTTAATTTTGTACTTTTTATGTAAACATTTATAAGTTTGGGAACCAAATGTAAACTAGTAAAGATGAAAGGGGCTAAATGTTAAAATACCCAAACTTAATTAAACCAAAATTCGCCACACTTAATCTATTGGTTCTTTAATGGGGTTTCAAATCATGGAGTATCATCATGGGCGACACTAGAGAGACCCTCGATAGGGTTGATTTTGCACAGTGGAGACACTGATATCAACAATATTTATACTTATAAATGTATGTAATTTTTTTTACGAGTTAATTACACAGTTAGTCCCTGTGGTTTACACTAAATAACAATCTAAGGTACTAAGAGTTTAAAATAACAATCTAGGGTACTAACTTTTAATTTTTTAACAATCTGGGGTATTAACACTAACTTTTGTTAATTTTTCAGTTAACTTAGACTAAAATTACTGAAATACCCTTTCTCAACTACAAGGGCCATTTATGCAATTAACTTTATCTAATCTAGGGACCATTTATGTAATTATATCTTATAGATATATCTTCCTCATAAAACCCAGTTATTCATCCGTATAACCACGGATCCAAATATTTTGAGTCTACACAAAGCTCAAATCTACATCAAAGTTGCTTCTAAAGATCTTCCACATATTATAAAAAATAAGGTCAATCGGGGTGTTGTTGCCGGATCTGTTGCAGGGGGTGTTGTTGCCGGATTTGTTGCAGGTGTGGTATTAGTCTTGGGTGTAATTTTGCTGATAATCCACAGAAAAAAGAGGATTTCAATTCGAAGAACGACAATGGAAGGATCGCTAGTGGCATTTGTCTATAGAGATTTAAAAAAAGCCACCGCCAATTTCTCAGATAAACTGGGAGGAGGGAGTTTTGGTTCTGTTTTCAAGGGGGTACTGAATGATTCATCCATTGTGGCAAGGTATCAAGAATTGTTTTCCGGAGCTAGATACCCTCGTGTCCCTCTCATAGTTGTCAAAACCCTGCTAAAGTCTCTACCCACAATCTTTGACATACCAAAATCTGCTATCTTTGGACAGAAATCAGCATCCAGGAGAATGTTTTCTGGCTTTATGTCACAGTGGATTATACAGTCTCTACACTGGTCATGAAGATAAACCAACCCTCTAGCAATTCCAAGTGCAATCTGATACCTTTTAATCTCCCTTCCATCATCTTGTACCAGCGCTTTTAAAACAGAGCATGACAAAACTGTGAGGCGTTCAAGTTTCTTCAAACCACTTGCCATTTACTTGTAAATGAAGATGCTCTGTTTTTGTAAACATCTCATTAATTTTCTGGCCAGGTGTTTTTCTCAACGAACTCGACCTCCAATGCACAAATGAAGATGCTCTGTTTTTGTAAACATCTCAATATGAAGGTCAACACATCCTGTCAAATCTAGTAATTTTACAAATACCTTATTTCAACCTGCTAAACTGAAATTCACAGTTGACTCTACAGAATCAGTTCATCCATATCAACAATTTACTTCTACTCAAACTATACAAATTGAGTTTGAAATTTGACCATACCTAGCATGAGATTAAACAGATTGAAATCCGCCAAACCACCACCTGTTCCCACCGGTCACAACCGTCGGACCACCCCATCATAGCCAGGAACTGAACCACCACAATGCTACAACACCATAAACCACCGCCACTGGTAATTTCAGATTTCAGCAAATAAAATGGTTCTTTTTGTTTAATTCTCACCCCAAATAACCACACATAAATTCATCAATCAATTAACACAACAGAATACAAAATAACTCACTTATGATGTGTCGCCGTCGGATTCTTCCGATCTGATTACGGTTTCAGATTAGATGAAGTTTCAGATCTGATTAATATATGTTTGGATCAGTGGTGGACGGTGGTTGCAGGGGGAGGCGGTGGTGGACGATTGTTACAGGGGAGGCGGTGGTGGACGGTGGTTGCGGGGGGAGGCGGTGGAGTTTGGAGATGATGATGTTCATCTGGGTTTTATATGGGTTTGCAGATGATGAATAACTGGGTTTTATGAGGAAGATATATCTATAAGATATAATTACATAAATGGTCCCTAGATTAGATAAAGTTAATTGCATAAATGGCCCTTGTAGTTGAGAAAGGGTATTTCAGTAATTTTAGTCTAAGTTAACTGAAAAATTAACAAAAGTTAGTGTTAATACCCCAGATTGTTAAAAAATTAAAAGTTAGTACCCTAGATTGTTATTTTAAACTCTTAGTACCTTAGATTGTTATTTAGTGTAAACCACAGGGACTAATTACGTAATTAACTCTTTTTTTTACCGTAAATCGTAATAATATATTCTAAATATATATTTAACATCGCATATATATGTGTGTGTGAGAGAGAGGAGGTGAGAATACACATAAGTTTTAAAGGAAAAAGTCAGGCGATGACATTTTCATAATTACTTTGTATACTGTAAGTACGGTTAGACAAAATTGTACTAGAGTAATTACAATAGTTATGTTACTTGTACACTTTAGTGTATTTATTATTACTTGTTAACTATAGCATTATTATTATTATTATTATTATTATTATTATTATAATTATTATTATTATTATTATTATTCATTTTGGTGTAGAGTAATTATTTGCTAAATAGTGTTCATAATTACAAAATTACCATTGTAACCTCTTTTTCGTTTCATCCACTTCACACACTAAGTGTTATTTATACTAGATCTCACTCGGCATACTTCTAATATATAAATAACTGGTTGCACCACCTATCATAATTTTTTAGCCCAATTTTTTTCTTTGCTTCTCTTATTTCACTCATCATATTTTATTCTTAATTTTAAAAAGTTATAAGTATCTCTTCTCATTTTCAATATTATTGTTTTATTACTTAAAGTGTTTACTTATACATAGTTTAATAATACTTATATCATATCCCAAAATATCATTCTATAATTCCTAAATTTTTCGTGTTACTGAGTATTTAATATTTCATTTATTCAACATGTGCAATACACGAGTTTCTAATATAGTGTGTGTAACATACATACACACACACACACATATAGATATATAGGTAAAGATCATTACAGAACACTAATTATTGCGAGAACAAAAACAACTCTAAATCACTAAACTTTTCTGATTTAAGGTTCATATCTTTTAAATTTTATGTTTCTTACATTCATATGTGTATTATATATATAAAAACCATATATTTTTACTTACACATAGCCTACATGTGTAGGTTATACAAAAACGGAAAAAATTCTGTATTTTGTTTTGAATTCTAGTTTGAGAAACAATAAATTTTAGATTTGTAACATTTCCATTTACTTTTTAGGTTTGTAAGATTGAAAAAATGGATGATTCATTTTGTTCTTGTTCTACGTGTTCTCGCAGTATTGCATAGAACCTTCTCGTATATGTGTGTGTGTGTGTGTGTATATATATATAGGGTGAGGTTTTAGAGTGAACACTAGTGTATTTGTGAACTGAGTGAACAAATCCTGGCCATTGATTTACATCATCAAATCGTAAAATACCCTAGTGTATTTTCATCCTCAAATCATGGTCATTGATTTACGCTTGTGTATACACTTGTGTATTGATAATCAAGGGCTATGATTAGTTCACTAATGTTCACTATCAAGAAGGTTATTCACTAATAAACGTAAACCTATATATATAGGGTAATTATAGGAAGAAATCTCATATTAGTTAAGAAAACTAAGAAACTCAAATGAACGTATCTCCTTTTGACAAGTGTTACACATTTTTGTAGACGTGTTACGTAATAGCTTTTTTTCAGAAAAAGTTGAAAGTCTACATGTAACACATAGCAGCATCTGGTTGTTACACGTAACACAGTCTGTAAAAAGATGTAACACATGGCAAAATGAGGTCCATTCATTTAGGTTTCTTAGTTTTCTTAACTAATATGAGTTTTCTTTCTATCTTTCCCGTATATATATCTATATATATATATATATATATATATAGGGGAAGGTTAAAATGAGAACCACCTCGAGTTGTAAGAACCAGTGAGAACCACCCCCGCGGGGGGCCGTTGACCACGATTTTTTTTTTACAACTAGATGTGTATATTTTAACACTCTACATAAAGTTTGGGTTTAAACGGCGTGCCCGAGGGGGTAGTTTTTTACGCCCAAAGTTTGGGTTTTTTTATTTTTTTTTAATTTTTCTTTTTTTTTAACCAAACTCTGGGCGTAAAAAACTACCCCCTCGGGCGCGCCGTTTAAACCCAAACTTTACGTAGGCTGTTAAAATATACACATCTAGTTGTAAAAAAAAAATCGTGGTCAACGGCCCCCCGCGGGGGTGGTTCTCGCTGGTTCTTACAACTCGATGTGGTTCTCATTTTAACTTATTCCTATATATATATATATATATATATATATATATATATATAGGGTAATGCTCTATAAAAAAACCCTTGAATTTTAGAAAACTTTGCAAACCTAATGCATGGTCTAGATTTTGCCACGTGTCCATAGTAAATATCATATTCTTTTTGTCTTTGAGGGCATTATGGTATTTTCACATCTATCTTAGATATATTCCCCTATTTGATTTGACAATAATTAATACCCATCACATCCAAATCTACTTTCAAAACCCAAGATCCACCATTCAAAACCTCCATTTTTTCATTAACTTCATCTCTGTGTTTCAAGATCCACCCTTTCAAAACCTCCATTTTCCATTAACTTCATATCTGTTTCAAGTTCTACCCAAGATCCATTTCCATGAACTTCATTTCGGTTTCAAGATCCACCATTTCAAAACCTCCATTTCAAGATCCCCACTGACTGGAACGTCATTCACAACGAGTTCCCTACTGACGAGGACAAGAATGATCAAGGTTTTTCATCCTTTTTTTTGATGGGTTCGAGTTTTTTTTTTCTTTTTTACACCCCTAATTCAACTTTACATGTTAATTTCTTAAAAGAAATCGAAGAACCAAGTTACTGTCGAAGAATCAAGATCCTGTCAATAATAAGTTGGTTTTGATTTTTAATTGTCATTTACTTTGATTTTCGTTCTTCACAATTGGTTTTATTTTTTCCAGAATTAAGAATGTTGCCAAAAGATTAATTATTTTTCAATACCATTGATTATTGTTTCAAAAAAAAGAATGACGTTTATAGGTAATAAATTTCAATACTATTGATTTTAGTTTGGTTTTCATTCTTCTGTTGTTTATAAATTTTGATTTTGATTAATGGATTACTTGTTTTGGTTTCAAACTCGTTTGATTTTGATCCATGGATTAGTTATTTTTGTGTTAAAAAAATGTGTTTGTTGGTTTGGGGATTTTGATCTGAACAGTAACTGTTTTTTTGTTGGTTTTGTTGCCTTGTTTGGTGCTTTTTGATCTGAATAGTAACTGTTTTTGTTGGTTAGGTTGCTTTGTTTTGGGCTTTTGATCTGAATAGTAACTATTTTTGTGTGTTATAGTACAGAAACAGACCCATAACATGTGTTAATCCCCTGTTAGAATGATATATAACGTGTCTTGCTTTACAGAAACAGACCAATAAAGATATTCAATCGACAAGCTGGATGGATGTAGGCGACGTTAATGCGGGGACATGTGTTAAAAAAAAGATATTCAATAGGTCACATTTTTTTGGGAAGGAACTCTTCGTTCATTTATAACATGTGTTAGTGGTTCATGCTGTAACAGAACACCATGATGTAACCTGACATCTGTTCATGTATAACTTGTCTTAAGCCACTGTTAGAATGATATATAACGTGTGTTAACCTTGGTTACTAGTAATATGTAATGTGAGACTCTTATTATTTTATCTAGGACGTGTTGTTAAAAATGTTCTGGCCTCCCGAACTTCTGCCTTGAAGTCGACCTCAGCATAGTTGGGTTGCTTTTGGGCTCTATGCATCCATTTTGTGTGTAACTTGCTTGTAGGCACTGTAGCTTTTTACAAGTTTACCAGTACATTAATCTCTAACACATGTTATGTGTAAAAGAAACTTTTTTCTTTCGGCATACATGCATCCATTCTATGAGTATTAGTGTTAATAGGGCCTTAACACACGTTTGTTATCTCACGTAATAGGGCCTTAACACACGTTTGTTATCTCACGTAATATAGTAAATTTGTCAAAAGATAGATTGCCTAGAAGCAAGTTACTATATTACGTGAGATAACAAACGTGTGTTAAGGCCCTATTAACACTAATACTCATAGAATGGATGCATGTATGCCGAAAGAAAAAAGTTTCTTTTACACATAACATGTGTTAGAGATTAATGTACTGGTAAACTTGTAAAAAGCTACAGTGCCTACAAGCAAGTTACACACAAAATGGATGCATAGAGCCCAAAAGCAACCCAACTATGCTGAGGTCGACTTCAAGGCAGAAGTTCGGGAGGCCAGAACATTTTTAACAACACGTCCTAGATAAAATAATAAGAGTCTCACATTACATATTACTAGTAACCAAGGTTAACACACGTTATATATCATTCTATCAGGTATATATCATTCTATCAGGGGCTTAACACATGTTATACATGAACACATGTCAGGTTACATCATGGAGTTCTGTTACAGCATGAACCACTAACACATGTTATAAATGAACGAAGAGTTCCTTCCCAAAAAATGTGACCTATTGAATATCTTTTTTTTAACACATGTCCCCGCATTAGCGTCGCCTACATCCATCCAACTTGTCGATTGAATATCTTTATTGGTCTGTTTCTGTAAATCAACACACGTTATATATCATTCTAACAGGGGATTAACACATGTTATGGGTCTGTTCTGTACTATAACGGACAAAAACAGTTACTATTCAGATCAAAAGCCCAAAACAAAGCAACCTAACCAACAAAAACAGTTACTATTCAGATCAAAAAGCACCAAACAAGGCAACAAAACCAACAAAAAAACAGTTACTGTTCAGATCAAAATCCCCAAACCAACAAACACATTTTTTTAACACAAAAATAACTAATCCATGGATCAAAATCAAACGAGTTTGAAACCAAAACAAGTAATCCATGAATCAAAATCAAAATTTATAAACACCAGAAGAATGAAAACCAAACTAAAATCAATAGTATTGAAATTTATTACCTATAAACGTCATTCTTTTTTTTTTGAAACAATAATCAATGATATTGAAAAATAATTAATCTTTTGGCAACATTCTTAATTCTGGAAAAAATAAAACCAATTGTGAAGAACGAAAATCAAAGTAAATGACAATTAAAAATCAAAGTGTGAAATGATGTTTCAAGAACACTTACCGGATCTATACCCGTCCGATGAACATGAAGAAGATCTTCAAACCTTCTTCTCACACACACACTCGTGCGTGTGTCTTTGTGATAAAGATTGTTGTTTCTCTATCTAAAACATCAACTTTCTCTCTCTAAAAACATTCATCTTGTCATCGCTCTTCTCACACACACACTCGTGCGTGTGTCTTTGTGATTTTTTCAGACCACATGATGCTGAAATTATCTTCAAATGAAGATCACCATTGAAGATCACCATTGAAGACCATGAAGCTTTCTTCTTTTCACATGATGAAGAAGGAGGAGAGAGATAATAGTTTATTGAAAGATTTGACTAGAAGAAAGAGGAGAGAGATTATGACACAAGTGGGTTTTGTCATTTTCAATGCCAAAAAGTGGGTTTTGTTCTACCGAAAATGCCCTCCCAGACTTTCAAATTTGTATTATACTATTTCTTTTAATTATAATTCTTTCCAAAATGATAAGAGCCATTGATCAAGTTGGATGGTTGTTAATCAATGGATGACAATGGGTTTGCATAGTTTTCTAAAAAAGATGGGGTTTCCTATTAAGCCCAACCCTATATATATATATATATATATATATATATATATATATATATATATATATAGGGTTAGGGTAAAATGAAAACTTCTATGAGTTGTGAGAACTTAGAGAATTCGGCAAAAACCAAGGCTTTTTCAGAAAAACAAATGTACCAAAATTCCTAAGAAAAGTCAACTTTTTTACGACTGAGTTTGTAACATTTTCATCTAAGTGTGTACAAAAAATGGTGGCAAAACTCGCACGGGAAGGCGGAGTTCTCTAAGTTCTCACAACTCAGGGGTTCTTGATCCGAAGCCTATATATATGCGCGTGTGTGTAACAACACTACTAGAAAAGTAGTCAATTTACTACGAAATTTCGCTACGGAAAAAAATGCGTCACAAATTTTGACAAAATTGTGACGCATTTATAACGACAAAAAAAAACCCCAATTTTTTAAACAAATTTGCTACACAATAGTGACAAAAGCTAATAACATATAATTTTGTCATAATTTCGTTGTAAATTTGTCGGATATTTTTTTTAATATATTGACTAATTAGTTAGCTTATCATTATTTAATACATATATTACTACTTTGTGACACATTTCCTACGAAAACCAATCAAATTATTTTATTTTCAAGTATTCCATTACAAATGTGTTATAATTTGTGACACATTTATAACAAACAACCTTCCATCCATTAATTAGTTTTTCCATCTCCACATCATACACACCCAACACACCTTATAAAGCCATCAATAATAATAATAACTGGAATTTAATAAACGAGGAATCATATGTTTTTTAACTAATTTGACATTTTGCAAATTAAGTATCCACCCATGGCATTATAGCCTAGTGGTATCTTGGTGGTGGGATAAGGCTTATGACCATTAGGTCACGGGTTCAATTCCCACAAAGGGGGTTTTCCCGGATTTATTGGGTTTCCTCCTGAATTGGTGTGTAGGCATTATTGCCTAGTGGAGATGGATATGATCGGGTGGTTCTGCTGGTGGCACGATGATACTCCAGTGGTCCGTCAGTGATCCTAATTTGCCGTTCAAAAAAAAAAAGTATCCAGCCACACATCTTTTTTATGCCATCCAATCCCTTTATTTTCCTGTCACCCCCTCAATTTTCATAAAATTAACACAAACTTTTTTCTGATTTAAACGTAAAACAACTTAAGGCACGCATTAAAACCCTTTTTACAATTAAAATCCATCTCATATGCATTCCAAGATCTAAAAACCCCAAAACCTAAAACAAATTCCGGATCTCAAACCATCTCGCATTCAGGATCTCAATTCAAATTCTTGTTTGATTCACGTTCTTCATATTCAAAACTAGTATAAGATCCCGCGAGTTTCGCGGGTGGCTTAACACACAAATATATAACTTAAAATTGTTGAAATAATCTTTTGAAAGAAATAACCGTTCAAGTACTATAAATTAAGTTATTTATAAGTGTTGACTTAACTTTTAAATTAAAAAAAATGTTCCATTATTCTATTTGCAAATGATCCAATGAAAGTGCCTTTTGATCGGTCAACTCTGTCTTTCCTGCCACCTGTCACCCAACTGCTACTGTCACATAGGTTGATCTTGATGCCCATAGGCAAGAGCTGCTCCCTACAGTTTGCCATTGTAGAACTCTTCAACATACCCACAAATTCTTCCAATGATTGGGTCACAAGTCCATACTACTTTTTTAAAGAAATTGTTAAGAGATTTATATATAATTATGAATTTTCTACACTTCAGTAATCTATACAATATATAACAACGTGACATCAGATTAAGCCTTGATATATATATGGATGAATAATGTATATACTTCAAAACGAACAGTTTCACACTCAGTTAATACAACTCTACCCTTTATGTTGTTACGCTAAGTTCATGTAAATGGTTTAGATATGACCATTCTCATCACTTTTAGTCCATTAAAATTGCACATAAGCATCTGCAAAATGAAAATAATAATTATAAAGTTAAAACATGAAAATGATATTATGTGAAAACGGGTAATATACACCAGGTCATAGGATCCACACAGTTTTAACGAAAAAACAAAAGTCAAACATGAAAATTTTGACCAAATTGTGTGTTCTAATTTCGTTATCAGCAAAACCACTTTATTTATCATAATTTAATAGGTAACTTGAAAGAGAGACATTACTATTTGGAGAAACATTACTATTTTTTTCCATTGAGCAGGAACAATAACTTTTGTTGACTATACTTTAGTTAGGCTATAGGGTGTGGTCGATCCTCATGACCACCATGACCCTTCACATCAGCCTCATGTCACCTACCTCTAATCCACCATCTAAAACCACTACTCTAAGAGTGGTCATAACCCAAACCTCTACCCTAAATTAATAAACATGCACATGCTTAAAATATTGGAAAAAAGAAAAAGGCGATCCGTGGTTGTCGTGGTTTATTCCACGCGAACGATGGTGGATGCTTAAGGGGGCGTGGTCCTAAGTGGTGATTGATGACCTAACCCATGTCCCGACACCCTTCAGCCTTTTATGTTGGTTATAAAGTTACAGAAGCAACGTTAAAATGTGTTAAAAGTTTTAAAAGTGTTTTACTTTTAAATATACCAATTATTAAGTCATAATTTTTAGTAATGACCGCAAAGTTTAAACTTTAAAATCAAATTTAATAATTATTAGAATAAAGACGTAAGGGTCGACCTAGAGTCCCAGAATCCGCCACCGTTTGACCCAAACCCATTTGACTGTATTTGAAAAGCACCCTGCATGACCTGGAAAAACAAAAATATGAATATATTAAATCATCATACTCATATATTTAACTACTCTTTCCACAATTCTTGACTTTGGACTATGAAATCAATTTAGATATACAAATTGAAACTTGTCGGGTTGAAACCAAAGGTTATGTATTCATTAGCTAACACATGCTCTTAAAGGAAACATATTTACAGACTAATAATTAGTAAAAGTACCTATCAGAGACAATAAACTAAAGCAATGACTTTGGTTCTTGATCAAAACTGCAGTTGTCTCAGCAAACAATACCAATGTAACATATCTTGGGTTCACGAATAATGGACACACATAAAATAGTATAAGCTATTTATGCAAAAGAGCCAAACGTTTATGAGTGAGTTGTAATCAAGTTGTAAATGGGTTAAACGGTTCATAAACATGTTGACGGGTTGAGCTTAATAAACATATATTTTTATTTTAAACGTGTTGATGGTCAACTTGTTTGATTAAACGGGTTAAATACGTGAACCCAAACACTACCAGCATGTTAAACAAACGATTTATATGCAATGAAACAGAGGATTTCGGTAAAAGGCGGACCTTGAAAGGTTCATTATCAGTTATGAAGCTGATTCCATGAACATACTTCAGCCAAATAGGCAAACCCCTACATAAACATCAAAATAATTATTAAATTTAAAAACATCAAAATCATTATTAAATTTAAAAACATCAAAAATCACAAAACTTACAAAGTGTTTCTTGACAAAATTACCCAAAATTCCACTCTACACAAACAAATGGCCCAATCCTTTGATGCATATACATCCCAACTTTCTGAACCAACTTTACAAACTTTACCAAATCATATCTTCCTTCAAAATTATACTACAAAAAAATAATAACAATAAAAAAAGTATTCACCCAAAATTACCATTGGTTGAGTTTCTTAATGAGTATTTAAGTATTTGATTTTATTGTTTAATACACAGTTTACCTTTTTTCTCGTCAGAAATGGGGAGCAACCCCAAAATCATACACGTTAAACAAAAATTCTTTCAAATCACCGAAAAGATGAGGTGTACACGACACGGTTTACCATTTTTCTCGCTGGAAATGGGGAGATGGCCGGAAAACAAACCATAGTCCTTAGAGCCATTAGTCACTTATAGAACACCGCCACTACTGCCGAACTGACCCTGTGGGGAACAACAACATAACATCAGCAATCAGACCACAAACCAAAGTTTTAGGGTTTGTGTAAGTGAGGGCCTATTATAAGATTAGCATACAGATGGAAAACTGAATTAAATTAGATTAAATCAAAACACACCCATGTAAACAAATTTTCGATATTCATAACTGATTGGGGAAAAACAAATCACATCTTATAAATCAAATGTGAAAAAGTGTGACAGCCAAAAACAAATGCACCAGATTGAAAGTGTCCAAACCCCAATTAACCAATGGATGCAATCAAAGGCAACAATAAATTTAATTGACTGGTTTGCTTCTTTAGAATCAGAAATAAAAAAAAGGTTGGAATTGCGTGATGTTTACCTTTAAATGTGAAACTTTTGAGCCCTAATCGTTACCAAAATTCATCAAGATCCTGTAGATCATAGACACATTCAACTGAACATGATAAAAAACTCAAATATGATCAGTTATTTAAGAATAATTAAATAGAAAAACACTAAAAATATAACATATATAATCGAGACCATCAATCATGATTCAAGAACACCAAACACAATTGGAGATTTCAGACACAACTCGAGATTTCAATCATTAAAAAGATGAGCATAAGAGAAAAACAAACCTGATGATTAGTTGCCTGTAATTGCGATCTAGGGTTTTTGAGGTTGAAGGCGCAAAAGCTACAGGAAGCTAGGGTTTGTTTCTGAAGTGGGTGTGAGAGAAGAGAAAGAGGGTTTGGATTGATCAGCGTGTGAGAGAAAGAGCGGAAGGCTTCTCATGTTTTTGAAGATGATAAAGATGATAAATAGCAAGGGTTGAAGACGATAAAGATCCTGTATGAGAGTTTTTGTGTTTGAGATCGCCGGAGAATAACCTACATGATAATTAGGGTTTTAAAGCGTGTTTGAGAAGCCGCTTTTTATTGAGAAATCAATTTGCCACTCAAAATCAATTAGAGAGGAGTATTAAGTTGCCAGGTGGCAATTAGTGGATTAAATTTATGCCAAGTGGCACCAAAATGTTTTGTTTTAATATACATTATAGATCAGTTAATCACCGAGTTGTTGAACATATCGTACATTGTGTATCAAACTATAAACACATTCTCCAGATTTGTTCCGTGAAAAACCCTAGATCATTCAACAGATTTGATCCAACGGTTGCAGATTTCATTCACGCAAGCTGAGGTAATATTACATCTTAGATCTGTAATATTATTTGGATTTAAAGCCGATCTGATTGATACGCTTAACTTTATGTATTTGTGGTTATTTTTGGGGAATATATTGTTACGGAAGCTGTTAGGTTGTTGTGTTTTGATTTGGATCTGGTAATGTTGTTATTGTTAATTTAGTTTATGTTTTATTTCAGTTGATTAGGCTTTTTTTGTAGCTAGGGCGAGTGTTTAATTGTGTAATTAGTTGTGCTCATTGAATGTGTGTGTCTCAATTGATGCTGCAATTATTATGATATGTAAAGTGTCGATGAATCTGTTGAGTACTGGTACAATTAGGTTAGTTTAAATTGGAATTAATGAACTAAACTTGATCTGCTGTGGTCTACATCAAATTGTATATGTGTTGTGATTACAATAGTTAGTTTACTGTTCTGTTTAGCAAACTGTAGGTGTCTAGTTTGATTTTATGGAAGTGTTGATGAATCTGTTGACTACTGGTACAATTAGGTTAGTTTATGATGGAATTAGTGAACGGAAGTTGATCTGATGTGTCTATATCAAAAAAGCATGATTAGGTGCATTACTTTATGAAATTAGTGAACGAAAGTTGATCTGATGTGTCCTATACACCAAACATATACATACAAACATACATGCCTGTTAGTGAAATCAAAACCCTAGAAAACATATTATTAACCTCCATGTAACAGCATTTTCAATCGACGGTCCGATTGAATCCAATTTTACTTGTGTTGCGAACATTCAGAGATGTATAAGAACCAGGTGCAAGAACTGGCGCAGAGGAGCTGCTTCAATCTGCCATCGTACACGTGCATACGAGAAGGTCCAGATCACGCGCCACGGTTCAAGACGACGGTCAATTTTAACGGCGAGACGTATGAGAGCCCTAATTATTGCACTACGTTGCGCCAGGGGGAGCACTCCGCCGCGGTGGTGGCTCTCGGTGAGTCTCTTTTTTTTTAGCTAGGGTTTGTTTGTTATAACTTTTGATTTTGGAATTGATGATGAATGAGGACTTGAATAGGTTGAAAAGTGCTTTTGATTTGGAAATAAAAAATTAAAAACCTTAGTGTTGTTGGTTTTAGAATTCATTTTAGGGTTTTTTAAATGCTGCTGGAGGAGGTTTAGATCAGGTGGATTTTGTAATATGATTGGTTGTTGCTACCGGATGTATTTTTATCGAAATGCCTTAGTGAACTTCTGTTGGTTATGGATTCTGTGGATGTTAAGTGGTAGGATACTGGGCTACATTTTGAATCATATTTATAAGCTAAGATTGATCTACATGTTCTGAATGTTAAGATTGATCTACATGTTCTGAATGTTTTATGGAATTGGCAGGATGAGACAGGGGTGTACAAGAACCTTTTGCAGGAGGTTTCTCAAAGTGTTGATGAATCTGTTGACTACTGGTACAATTAGGTTATGATGGAATTATTGAACGAAAGTTGATCCGATGTGTTGTATATCAAAAAAGCATGATCAGGTGCATTACTTTATGCTGACCGGGACGTCATCCTCTTCTAGCGGGTGTGATCATCATCTGTTGATTACCAACGGTCCCAAGAAGGGGTAATATAAACTCAAGATTGCTTGTGTGAAATGTTATAATCTCTTTTTTAATGTTGTTATGCTGTTTTGGGGCTGCATAAAAACTAGAGTTGAACTTTGAAATCTGCCTTCAGTTTTCGGTTCTGGTTTGACCCAACCTTGGTCAACTTCTAATTCATGATTCGGGTTTGACCCAAATCGCCATCTGTGATTTCAAGGAACAACAAACCAAATCAGACCAAATCGTTAAACCACCATGGCCGATTTGTTTTCATGGCTGCCCGGACCAAATCAGACCAAATCGTTAAACCACACCTTTCAGATCTCAAACCAGCCAAACTAGTTGACTTGTCTTGGGTTGGGAATGATAGTTGGTTTCAACAGTATATTGTTGCCTGAAGTATGATAGGTATAAATACCAGATCCATTATATTATCCCTTTAGTTAATGTAAAATGCAACTTTGGCAACACAAACAATTAATTAAACGCCACACAATGTACCGCTTGTTAGATTGGCCTTTGCTTCTTTCTACGACACACTTGGCATGTAAGAGCTCAGTTTACTTTGACCCAACCCTACCCTAGGCCTGTGTGACCCATTTCTAACAATGGCATGTTTTGACCTGAACCGTAACCCAACTCTCATTTTCCCACCTTTGATGTAAATGATTAACCTCTACAGGTGCTTGACCGATGAAACTGCAGTTATGTTGCTGTATGCTTTGGTTCATGGGAATTCAGACTTTCTGGAATACATTCTGGTTCGAACGGATATGGATACATTGGTATGAAGCAACTCGGTATGTTTACCAATTTCTTTTTTTTCTTTTTTTTTTTTTTTTGCGTTCTTTAAATCATTTCTCTCATCGATTACTTTTGCAAAAAGGAAAAAAACTATATTTTGATTGTTTTTTAAATTGCCAGTTGATCATTCTCTAATCTTAGACTCTGTAACAGTTGAAAGTTTGCAGTAGTTATTGTTTTGCTATTTGAGTTATTGTTGAAATTTGAGATATATAATGACTATTGAAAGTCAAGATAAGACTAAAAATATAATATATGTTGTGAAACCCTTCTGTGTTGATGGGCAGTGGACGTAATCTTAGGTACATCTTGAAATGGGTCAGTTGGGTTGGATTTAGGTACATGTGGAAATGGGTCGAATTGATAGAATCCTTATGAACATGACTTTCATATTATTTTTTTAAGTTTCTAATCTCTTTGCCCTAACATATTTAGGCTCAAGCTATGTGAACACAATTGGAAGACATTCAAGCTCATCTTGAAAATGAGACGAAGGCGAGAGAAGATCTTACGGCTCGTCTTGAAATTGAGAGAAAAGCAAGAGAAGATCTTCAACAACACATAAATGAAGCGGTGAAAAGAGAGCTACAACAAGACTTTATGAAGAATTGGCGTTCTAGTAATTAGTTATAAGTTGGTATCGTTTTAAACATATATGCATACAAAGAGTTTGTTTTGTGGTTTAGACATACTAGATATTATAGCGTTATGGATGTTACAGGTTGGTTAGCTTTATTGTGGATTTTAAGACATGTTTTATAATTTTCTAATGATTTCGTTTTGCACTTTTTTAGTAAAATAAGATCGAATGCTTTTAGTTTTTTTTTTTTTAAATGTTTCGTTACAAATGTGTTACAACCAAAGATCTGTTTTATTGCAAATGTGTTGCAAGCATTAAAACATAACAACTATGAAAGGCGTAGGAAATGCGTAGCAAAATTTGTGACACAATATTTTCGTAGGAATTATGTTAAAATTTGCGTAGTAAATGCGTAGTAAGTAGTTTCCAACGAGGCTTTTTCCAACATCAAGGTTTTGTTGTAAATGTGTAGCAAATCTCAGTTTGCTACGCATTTGTGACGGAAATGCTTGTTAGAAAATGCCAAATTTCTAGTAGTGCAAGTATAAAATAAAACATTTTTTTTTAATGGAACTTAATTCTAAATGACTTGAAAGTGTATATATATGCTAACAAACATTCAATAAATAACAGTTTATCATTCCCTTTAAAAAAAAACAGAAGCAGCAGCAAAGTAGTTAGTTGATTACCTTTTTGCTAATGTTGCGAAAGAGCCCTTTGCCTTTGGAGAGAAATAAGCCCACTTCATCAATGTAAGTGGATTTACCAGAAGTTCCTACATCTTTATTCAGTTTCATATCTTGACGCTCCTGAAACTTAACTGCAATCTTAAGCTTTTTCAAAATAAGAGATATTGTCGGTCGTTGTTCACGAGAGTTGTGCAAACATCGGAATGCAATGTTTGAAAATGTTTCCAAAGCATTTGGGTCTATTGGTGGCATGAGATCTTTAAAGATAATCTGGTACAATTTCTTACGTTCGTAGCTTTTCTTCCACTCAGGCACTAAAAACTCTGACATGCGATCCTTTGTATATTTACAGCATAATCTCCCACATAGGACTTCCAATAAGACTACTCCAAAGGAGTAAATGTCTGATTCTTTGGTTAGGGAGTATGTCTCCATATATAGGGGATCACAGTAACCAGGGGTACCTACAACGTAGGTGAAAATACCCGTGTGCAACTGATTAGCTGGTCCTAATTTTGAAAGTCCCAAGTCAGAAATTTTAGCATTCCAATTCTCATCTAACAGGATGTTGGCACTTTTTATATCTCTATGAAGAACTCTTTGTTGGGTATCCCTGTGATCATGAAGGTAGGCTATCCCCCTTGCAGCATCGAGGCATATCTTGAGACGTTGTGTCCACGTGAGAGCGGTGGAGCTTAAATGACGATCTAGGCTTCCATTAGATGCATACTCATACACAATGATCTTCTCACCATTCTCGTCACAAAATCCAAGGAGAGAGATGAGATTACTATGTGTGTAACGGGAAAGCATCATAATTTCCTTCCAGAACTCGGGATCTCCTTGCCCATATTCACGATTCAGACGTTTAATAGCAACCATGCTTCTCCCCTTTGAGTGAGTGACTTCTCCTTTGTAAACTTTTCCAAAGCCACCAACTCCTATAACTTTGCTACCAAAACTATCGGTGGCTTTCTTTAACTCTTCTAGATGGATTTTAAGATGTTCAAACTCTTTCGTGACAGATGCCATGTAATTTGTGGATCAAATAAAAATGAGGGGTCAGATTGAGTAAGTGTTCTACTCAAGTGAAAGTTGAGAACTTAAAGAAGGTGTAATTTAAGAGCCAACACTAAAGAAGGTGTTGTTGTTCTCTCTAATTACTTGAAAAATGCTTAATGTGCGTAGTGTTGGTTCAGTTCTGTTTATACATGATGGAAAACATGAAATACATACCTGTTACAGCATTCAATGCAGTGGAGAATCCAGTAATGGAGTTCGACATGCTTGTCATCGTGATCTGGTTCCTCCTTAGGGTGCTGACTGATGATGGGGACTTAGAACACCGAAAAGGGTATCGGTTTGGAGAGGAGGTCGAAATTGATGTTAAGCTTATGGGGTGTGTCTAATTGTGTAACTGAGTAACCCCTTAACCTCCACATAATTCTCCTTATATAAGCACCCAGGAGGAAACCTAATTAGTTAATAAGGGTAATATGGTCCATCAACAATTACCAACTAATTATCTAATAGATTATTATATATTTTGATCTCTATTATGTAAATGATTATAATGGCTATAGATTAAATATTAATACATAATATATTTAATCTTACATTCTCCCACTTAGCCGAGTAATCATTTACTATGAGTATTAGATAAGCCTGATCAGGAGTTAACACTCATTTTAGCCTTAAACAAGTACTATAGCAGAGAAATACAGCCGTTGAATCATTATGCGACTCAGGACCCCCATTAATCATACTATAGCCTTAATTTAAAACCTAATCGTTATGATCAAAATACGCATAAGCCCTTTGTTTGATTTGTAACTTTATTTGTCAATATGCCATTATACCGGTTGAACATATTCTAAGAGACATACAAAATCAAACTGAGGAAATTTCATTAACATAAAACATAAGCTAGTACAATATGCTTAAATAAGGTCTTTACTAAATCCCATATTCCGAACATGTTCTTCATAAACCTTAGGAGGGAGACCTTTAGTCATCGGATCCGCAAGCATATCCTTAGTACTAATATACTCAATACAAAGATTATTTTCCTCAACTCGTTCACGTACGAACAGATATTTTGTATCGAGATATAAACCAGCTCCAGTCGAACTGTTACTGTTCGAGAAACTAACGGCAGCTGAATTATCACAATAAAGCTTCAATGGTCTAGAAATGGAATTAACAATTTTGAGTCCAGTGATCAGATTTCTAAGCAACATTCCATGACAGGTTGCGTTATAAACAGCAATGTACTCTGCCATCATTGTGGAAGTTGTGGTCAACTGTTGTTTATGACTCTTCCATGAGATAGGGCCGCCTGCTAACATAAAGATATAGCCCGAAGTGGATTTCTTGTCATCTTTGCATTTGGCAAAGTCAGAATCAGAATAGCCCACCACTTTTAAATGATCACTTCTTCTATAAGTCAGCTTATAGTCTTTCGTCCCTTGCAGATATCGAAGTACCTTCTTAGCTGCTTTCCAGTGATCTAGGCCAGGATTAGTCTGATAACGGCCTAGCATTCCAGCAATATAAGCGATATCTGGGCGAGTACAGACTTGAGCATACATCAAGCTCCCGACTACTGATGCGTAAGGTATCTGGCTCATTTGCTCCTTCTCAACCTCTGTTGTCGGACACTGGAATGAACCAAAAACATCTCCCTTAACTACTGGAGCGACGGAGGGTTTGCACTGTTGCATGTTATATCGTGTAAGGACACGATCTATGTAAGCCTTCTGGGACAATCCTAAGATCCCTTTGTGTCTATCTCGGTGAATTTCGATGCCAATGACGTAAGAAGCATCTCCAAGATCCTTCATGTCGAAGTTATGCGAGAGTAACCGCTTCGACTCATGCAGCATGTCTAAACTATTACTTTCCAATAGAATATCATCTACGTAAAGGACAAGTATAGTAAAGTTGCTCCCACTCATCTTGAGGTAGGTGCATTGATCCACTTGATTCTTCATAAAACCTTGTTTCTTCATGACTTCATCAAACTTGAGGTACCATTGACGTGATGCTTGTTTTAACCCGTAAATGGATTTCTTCAGCTTACAGACTAGATGCTCCTCACCTTCAGGTTTAAAGCCTTCAGGTTGTTTCAGGTAAACATCTTCGTCCAAATCTCCGTTAAGGAAAGCGGTTTTAACGTCCATCTGATGTAACTCCAAATCAAAATGAGCTACTAGGGCCATGACGATCCTTAATGAATCTTTACGAGAGACAGGTGAAAACGTCTCTTGATAATCAAATCCCTCTTTCTGAGTGTAGCCCTTTGCAACCAATCTCGCTTTGTAGCGTTCAACGTTACCATTCGGATCCAGTTTTGTTTTGAACACCCATTTACATCCTACGGGTTTGGCTCTGTTGGGTAATTCTACCAAATCCCAAACGTCATTTTTCTTCATGGATTCAAGCTCTTCAATCATTGCTTTATTCCATTCAGAAGACTGATCACTGCTTATGGCTTCATTGTAAGAGATAGGATCATTGAGCTTTCCGGGATCCATTTCAGTCAGGTAGGTAACATAATCATCCCAATTAGTAGGCCTTCTTTGCCTAGATGACCTCCTGAGTGGATTATCGGGTTCAGCGTTGTCTTGGTTTTGAGCGTTTAATGTGCCTTCGTCATGAGGTATAATGGGTTCTGATTGTAGAGGTGGATTTGGAGTTGGTGCAGTAGCTTCAGGTACAGTAGTTGCATTGGGTACAAGAGGAGTAATCAGAGTAATGGTAAGCGACGAGTCTCTCCCCCCCGCGTCTTGTACTTCTTGCAATTCTTCGTAAGGGTTGGTACTGCTCCCACTGACCTTGAAATCCTCCAGGAACGCGACACGCTTGGTTTCAACAATACGGGTGACATGGGAAGGACAATAGAAACGATAACCCTTTGAATTCTCAGGATACCCGATAAAGAAACAGGTAACTGTTTTAGGGTCAAGTTTCCTTAGGAAAGGATTGTAAAGTTTCGCTTCAGCAATGCAGCCCCATACTTTCATATATTTAAGACTCGGTTTCCTTCCTGTCCAAAGTTCATAAGGAGTTTTAGGGACAGACTTAGAAGGAACTCTATTGAGTATATGAACAGCTGCTTTTAACGCTTCAGTCCAGAGGAATAATGGTAAATTAGTGTTGGCTAACATACTGCGCACCATGTTCATAAGGGTATGATTTCTTCTTTCAGCTACACCGTTTTGCTGAGGTGTACCAGGCATGGTGTATTGGTTCACAATCCCCTGGCCCTTACAAAACTCATAAAATGGACCAGGAGCTTGACCCACATCAGTATGTCTTCCATAATATTCACTGCCTCTATCTGATCTCACAACTTTAATCTGACGATCTAATTGCTTTTCAACTTCAGCCTTATAATCTTTAAAAGTTGTTAGAGATTCAAATTTCTCCTTAATAAGATACAAGTACATGTAATGAGAATAATCATCAATAAAAGTGATAAATGAAGTATGTCCTGTTATGCCAGCGATTTGGTAGGGACCACTAATGTCAGTGTGAATGAGTTCTAATAAATTAGAGCTCCTAGTGGCACCTTTCTTATTCGCCAATGTCATTTTACCTTTAAGACATTTGACACATGTTCCAAAATCAGAGAAATCGAGAGAAGGTAAGACTTCATCCTTTACAAGACGATTTAATCGTTCTTTGGAAATGTGGCCTAAACGCTGATGCCACAACATGGATGAAGTTTCTAAGTCTCATTTCTCTTCCATCTTTATGAGTGATTCATTAATGTTATATGACAACAAAGATTTGGAAAAGTTATCTTCTAGTTCTAATCTATAGAGACCACCATCCAGAACACCAGTACCATAAAGAACAGAATCATAAAGGATAGAGAGTTTGCGATGACCATGGGAAACAATAAAACCGTCCATGTCTAACTTTGGTCCTGATACAAGGTTCCGAGTTACCTCAGGAACATATAAGGTATCATAAAGTTTAATACATAAACCAGTTTTCATAACTAATTGTAATGTTCCAATGGCCTTCACTTCTAATTCTCGATCATCCCCAACCTTAAGCGTTCTTTGGTTTCTTTCCAGCTTCCGGATTGAAAGGAATCCCTGAGTAGAATTGGTAACATGAACCATAGAACCAGAATCAAACCACCAAGAATTAGCAGGAACACTTAAATTATAGGACTCAAGTATCATAAAATAATCGTTACCTTTCTTAGCTAGCCACTCCTTAAAGTCAGGGCATTCCTTCTGCATGTGTCCTGTCTTTTTACAGAACTTGCAGCGGATACTGCCTAAGGAGTTCTTAGAGCTGGAGGGTGCACTTGTATTGGGATTAGGATTAGGCCTTTGGACTTTTGAAGCATCCTTCCTCTGATAATTGTTCATCCTCTTCTTAGAGTTGGAGGTAGTGAAGTTGGCAACATCAGTATGGCGATCCATCCTCATACGCTCTTCCTCCTGTATGCACATAGCGACCAGCTCACTCATCGTCCATTTGTCCTTCTGAGTGTTGTAATTGATCTTGAATGCTTCAAAGGACGAAGGAAGCGAAGTAATGATGAAATGAACAAGGAAACCATCACTGATTTCCATTTCTAGCCCCTTCAGCTTATTGGCCATGTCATTCATCATCATGATGTGCTCGCGAATGCCGCTCCTCCCATCATACTTAGTTGTCACCAGCTTGAGAATAAGAGTACTAGTGTGTGCTTTAGACGTCCCTTTGAATTGTGCCTCCACATGTTCCAAGTAGGTTTTAGCATCTTCAGAATCAGGAATAGCTCCCCTTATTGCATTGCTTATGGACTGCTTCATAAACATGAGAGACATGCGGTTACACCTAGTCCACTTATCATGAGTTAACTGCTGAGCAGCAGTACTTTGTGGAGTAAGGTCCGCTGGCTTATCCTCTCTTAGAGCATAATCAAAATCCAGCAATCCAAGTGTAAGCATGAGAGCATCCTTCCATGCAGCAAAGTTATCACCAGTCAAAGGTGGAATCCCGCAATTGGGCGCTGATAGTGGAAATAAGATGAGCAAGTTATGATACTAAGGAAGAAGTCCTAATGTGATCTAAGGGCACGTTAAACTAAGGCAGGCATAAATAATGACCATTTTACATTATGAAGTTGTGATATTGTCTATTACTAACATCAAAATAATAGACTTAGTTAAAAAAAAATTCTACTTAAATGAAGACAAAACAGCTTTGGCCAGAAGTGTAATCATTTAAGCATATGTGCAAAGTGGTTGTAACAAATCAGCTTTGGCCAGAAATTGAAACAATCACTTTAGTTATGCACTTGTTGAGTATGCCATCTATGAATGAATTAAATCAGCTTTGGCCAGAAATTAAGACATTCATGCTTATGATGCACACACAACATAGCTTTCGTAATACTTGAACGATAAGTAGATGTGTCAAGTCAGCTTTGGCCAGAAATGATACATCAAAAGCTCATTCAAGTTAAGCTATTTTGGTTTTGTAAAACATTATCTGATTCTGATTAATTAACTAAGTAAATTACAAAACTATTTATTTAATTACAAAACCATTTATTTTTAGTTCACATTAAACAGCTTAAAATAATGAGGTTTCGAGTCACAGCCTGTTGTCTCGAGTCGAGACCTTTGTCTCGAGTTATGACCTTATGGTCTCGAGTCGAGACCTTATGGTCTCGAGTCAAGACCTTTGTCTCGAGTTGACACGTTATGGTCTCGAGTTGACACGTTATGGTCTCGAGTCGAGATCTAATGGTCTCGAGTCGAGACCTCTGTCTGAGTTGAGAAGGTTTAATGGCCTGATGATTTCGAGTCGAGACCTTGTTGTCTCGAGTCGAGACTGATGGTCTCGAGTCGTAATCTGATGGTCTCGAAACTTCCTGTTAACAGCTGTGAATGTGGAAACATAACTGAAAATTCGAAATCTAAGGGATTATGTGATAATGTTTCCTATTCTAATGCTGATTTGATTTTGTCAAATATCTCGAAAAATATAATCTGTTTATCTAATAACAGTTTTCGAAAATTTTAGAGGGCAAAATCAGATCAAAACAGGAAAAAACACTCAACATCCGAATCATATTCCAAAACATAACAGAATTTTTGAATTTTCCTAAGAACATGATGAACCCTAAAAACATAAAACATAAATTCTGGAACCCAAAACCTGAATTTTAAAGCTTTTCTTAAACAGATTTCGGTTATAATATTACCCAGTTGATTTCGAACGAACATATAATTGATCTTTTACGAAAACAGTGGTCTCGAGTCGTCCTTTATGACTCGAAAATTGGCTGTTAGTTTAATAAGTTATCAAAATTCCGTTTTCCAGATTTCTATCCCAGAATTGATGGATACGAAAACAGAACTGACTAATCAACATATGCTCTGATACCACATGTTGGTTCAGTTCTGTTTATACATGATGGAAAACATGAAATACATACATGTTACAGCATTCAATGCAGTGGAGAATCCAGTTTTGGAGTTCAACATGCTTGTCATCGTGATCTGGTTCCTCCTTAGGGTGCTGACTGATGATGGGGAGTTAGAACACCGAAAAGGGTATCGGTTTGGAGAGGAGGTCGAAATTGATGTTAAGCTTATGGGGTGTGTCTAATTGTGTAACTGAGTAACCCCTTAACCTCCACATAATTCTCCTTATATAAGCACCCAGGAGGAAACCTAATTAGTTAATAAGGGTAATATGGTCCATCAACAATTACCAACTAATTATCTAATAGATTATTATATATTTTGATCTCTATTATGTAAATGATTATAATGGCTATAGATTAAATATTAATACATAATATTTTTAAGAGTTAATAGCCAAAATGGTCCCTGAGGTTTGCTCAGTTTTGCCACTTTAGTCCAAATCCCAAATTTCTTAAATCTGGGTCCCTGAGGTTTGCATTTTTTTGCCATTTTAGTCCAAATTTCAAAAAAGTCAATTTTTTTCAATTTTTCTGCTG
This sequence comes from Helianthus tuberosus, assembly GCA_030545235.1. Taxonomy (NCBI): domain Eukaryota; kingdom Viridiplantae; phylum Streptophyta; class Magnoliopsida; order Asterales; family Asteraceae; genus Helianthus; species Helianthus tuberosus. Next base: position 19,002,375 of record CM060410.1, read on the forward strand.
GAATTTGTCTTTATCCTTATTTCAGCCAAGGGTAAATTTGTCATTTTATATTATATATAACAACTGAATCATCATCATCTTCTCAAAGCAGATCATCAAACAGCTAATTACAAAACCCAGATCAAACAGCTAATTACAAAACCCAGATCAAAAAGCTAATTACAAAACCCAGTTCAGCTAATTACAACTGAACATCAACACCTGCAACTATAACGAATCAACAACACTAATTAACCCCGAAAATATCAAGTCAAAACCCTTGATAAAAGTAAAAACGAAAATATGAAAAAGAAGAATTAGGAGGCTCAGATCTGTTAATAATAATCAAAACAAAGAGGAACCAACCGCCATGACTGCAAACATCGCGGCTGCTTCAACAGCCGGATATTACCCCGCCAAGATACGGTAAGTCTCAAAGCTTCACTCGATTCACTCAGACAACGAAAAAATCATCATCGCCTCTTTATGAGTTATTAACAAACAGCTAATTACAAACCCAGATCAAGAACCCAGATCATCTCTCTCAAAGTAGATCATCAAACAACTGAATCATCATCATCTTCTCAAACAACTGAACATCAACACCTGCAACTATGACCACCACCAGAACTCCGGCCACCCCCAAAATGGCAGTTTACTCACAGAACTCCGTCCACACAACTCTCGTCTTCAAACCGCCACCACCACCGAACCCCTGACCTGCACCCCCCCACCCCACCCCACCCCACTGCACCAAGGAAACAGTATTCATACCTTAATCGAAAAATTAAACAACAGAATTCCAAGACTACCACTAACAAACCCTAGTTGTTCACCTCTATACTCAACCAAAACATTGAGCGACGATAATCGAGCGACTAAACATCTGGATTACGAACTTTGATTCGAACACCTGGCTCGATATCGACTGATACCGGAGCGGCGTGCACTTTGAGGCGATCGAGGTGGAGAACGGTGATGGCGATGGCGGAGGAGAGGTCGCGGTGAGAAGGAGGTGGTGGTGGCGGCTGTGGTGAGGAAGTAGTGGTGGCGGTGGTGAGAAGGGGAGGAGGTGGCAGTGGTGGTGAAGAGAGAGAGACAGAGGGTGCTTTGAGAGAGAGAGAGAGAGTTGATCTGCTTTGAGAAGATGATGATGATTCAGTTGTTATATATAATATAAAAGAGTTAATAGCCAAATGACAAATTTGCCCTTGTGAGAAATAAGGATAAAGACAAAATTCAGTAAAAAAATTGAAAAAAATTGACTTTTTTGAAATTTGGACTAAAATGGCAAAAAAATGCAAACCTCAGGGACCCAGATTTAAGAAATTTGGGATTTGGACTAAAGTGGCAAAACTGAGCAAACCTCAGGGACCATTTTGGCTATTAACTCTATATTTAATCTTACACGTAGTTCAATGAAGCACAATGTATATACTGGACTGAGTTAAATGGTTTTGGAAGATTAAAAAACAACCTCCGGGTACTAAAAACGGGGTTGGATGGTTTGCATTGGGAGCGGCAGTTACGAGGGAGCAAGGCTGTGCGCAAAAAGACAGCCTCGGCTGCTGTTAGTTTAGTTTGCCGTTCAGAAAAAAAAAAAGACAAGAAAAACCAAAAAGAAACAACGGAGCGGAAAAAACGAGGCTTGAGCCGTGGATTATTCATTGATGCTGCCGCAGAGAAAAAAGAACAATTTTGGGAATATGAACATGGAGAGACAAAAATGAGCCTAGAATTAAACGGTTTTATTTTAAATTATTTGTGTTTATTATAAAATACTCTATAAAATTTCATGTTGTTGTTGTACTCTAAAGAATTTCATGGACAAAAATGAGCCTAGAATTAAACGGTTTTATTTTAAATTATCTATGTTTATTATAAAATACTCTATAAAATTTCATGTTGTTGTTGTTGTACTCTAAAGAATTTCATGGTTGACGACTGTTGTTTTTTCTTTCTTATTCAGTAAAGTTATCTCTATATAACTAATCAAAGACCATATAAAACATGGAGTTAACAAATGACATATCTCTACATAGCTAATCAAAGACCTATATAAAACATTGAGTTAACAAATGACAATCTAAATTTGTTGATTGGTAATTGTGTATAAAGATTTGAAAGATTGTTGTTTTTATTTGTTCTTGTGTTGGCATTAAAGGACCAGTTTCCAGAACTATATAATATCGCAAAAAAATAGAAAGTAAAGATTGTGGATTGTGTTATAAGGCTGGAGAATGAGAATCGGTGAAACTTGAATTGGGTTCGGCCACCAAACAGTGATATCGAATGGGCTCAATGGACTTGCCTAATAAGAGACTTAAATGCTTTCAAGTTCAAGGAAGGTGTAGATCGATGAGAATGGAAGATGGCAGACAAGGAAGACTTTTCGGAGGCTTCAGTAAGGGAACAAATCATAAAGAACTCGATAACTTAACATGGAGATAAGTGGCCTCACTGGAACCGCTGGGCACCCCCGAAGGTGAATTACTTCCAGGGCTGTTCCTACATTTTTGAAGACCCTAAGCGAACTACGAACTGGAGGCCCTTTTGCAAAATTATCATTTTCAACATATTTAGTAACAAAACCCTCCTTTACCCGGCTTGAGACTGACAATTATAAACTAAAAATTTTATAATTGGCGTAGTTAAATTCATTTTTTAAAGTTATATGTTTTTTATAGATATAGTATATGTTTAAATCCTAATTTCCTAAAAACAACTTGAAATCAGCTAATAAATCATAATTCCCTAAACAACTTGAAATCATCAAATAATGAAACAAGTATAAGCCCTAAACAACAAATTCAAATATGCGATTATGCAAATGCACCCTAAACAACAAATGAGAATATCTAACCTGAATCAGTGCCATTGTCTTTCAAGTTCCAAGCCATCCACAAATTCAAATCTCAAAACTGAGTGCCACTGTTTCAAGTTCCAAATAATCAATTCGACAAATCGCAAAATTGATTCAAGCTTATGTTTGAGGGTTTGAGCAATATAAAAATATGCATACTAATTTCTCCCATGATTAGTATATAAAAAATTAAAAAATATCCATTGTTTATTGTAACCTGAGTGTTCTTCAATTGAGATTATTACCCCCAAATCTGAGATCCCTAAAGACGGCTCTACCGCCCTAATCGACGATGATTCGATATCGGTAACCAAAAGACGCCGCAATTTACGAGAATCATCATTTCATTCGCACGTCTGAACTCTATACTTCGCCGCCCTTTCAGTCTTTCCATGTTTCACCGTTCACGTTTCTCCTTTTCCTAGATCTTGTTTAGCGCCTTAGGGTTATCGCATATGTAATATTGGGCTGAGGATATTTCATGTATTAGTGTCTACGTATATGAGCCTATTATGTATAAAACATACTAAAAATTTGTGGCCTTTCAATATTGGTAGCCCTAGGCTTGGGTCTAGGGTTTTATGCTTGTTGGGTCGGCCCTGATTACTTCTGCTGGAGGGAAAATATGGGTAGGATACCGGTCAAATCAGAACCACGGAAGCGCAGCATCAAGCTTCAGAATCAGCTGTCCCCAAGATGCGAATCATATGAAGAATCGGTGAACCACATGCTTATTACGTGCACGATGGCAAGGTCAGTTTGGTGGAATGTGTTAGCATGGCTAAAGCTTCCAGTTTCATTGGTATTTAACTCAAGTGAGGAAGCATTGGTAAGTATAGATGGACAAGTAGGGGTCAAAAGAATGGAAAAAAGTAATTAGTGTGATTGATATTTCAAACTATGACGTGTCACATTTGAAGGTAAAGCAAAAGCTAAGATCCGTACTAGCTTAATCTTTAGCCAAATCAGATTCACTAAGAAACCAACCCAATCACAACGACTCATAAACCCACCAGTCATTTAAATCGCTCTTAAAACCTTTATAATATATGAATTATTAGTAACATTTGTGGGCTTAGCGAGTTGTACCATGTGTATTTAGGGTTGTACAAGTTTTGAGGCTTCTGTTGTTTTATTGGCGTAAGTGGGAGGAGGTTGGTGCTTCATCACCAATTTCATTAAAAAAAATTAACAGAATATTCTAATAATGTAATGAATTAGACTCAAATGGTTATAAACTGAAAAACCGGGTGCTCCATTAGTTAAAAATTTAGAATAACTGGACTCAAATAGTTAAAATCACCAAAATTCAGGGACTCAAAAATGAATTTTGTTTTAGATATATAGGTGGTCTAGCAAAATTCACACTGGTTTGTATGTTTTCAAATCCTCAAATCACTTAATTTTTAACTTGTTCGCATATAATACAATCGCGTCCAAGGGCCATGCGACTTACATGTGTATAATGTGGTTGAAGAGTATCTTGAATCACAAGCCATCTTATCAGAGTCGGTCCTGAGAATTCAGGTGCCATGTTCGAGCTCTGAAAAACGTGTCGCATCTTGGGGACAACTGTGTAACACCCTTATTATTTTAAAGGTTTTCGTATAAGTAACCAAAATAAACATGTAATTACCATTAAGTATCCTTAGAAAATACGAGTTTACTAAAACTTTTGCAATTTAAAAGTTTGAACAACTTAATGTAATTGAATTCGTCGCTTAAAGATACAACGAAATGCCACGCGGAAGCTTGTACTTTATCGTGTTCGGTTCCTTATCGAGCTTGATCTTCATCCGGGCACTCTTCGCGATCACCTAAGATCAAAACCAACTTAAAAGTTAGTTTTGATAGATAAATAATCAGTATAAACAAGTTTCATGGGTCAAACAACAACAAAATAATTTTTCCCCGGATCAGGGGGCGTCGCGTGACGCCTAGGGCCGTCGCGTGACGCCTAGCCCCTGTTTTCACAGCCTGTTGCTTAACAGCTGCTGTACATTCCCAGCATAACCTGATTTCACGGAAACGAGCATAACTCTCTCGTTTTTAATCCGTTTTACCCGATTCTTTTTCCTACGCGTCCGTAATTTAATTCTCCATCATGTGGAGTTAAAATCCAACATCCTACATAATAAAATTTCAGACTTTTAACTCTTCGGCTTATTACCCTTTTTACCAACTTTTGACCCGTTCGTGATTTCATCATCAAACATGTTTATTTGATCCTTATATCACATACACTTCTTCAAACTAATGTTATTTACTATGTTAATCACCGGTTTATTACACAATTTAAACCCGTTTTCGCTCGTATGCTTATTTTGACCCGTTAAGGATATTTTAAGCACTTTTAAGCTTGAAATCGCTTTCATTCATTTCTAGCATCTTATTCCTACATTTCTTATCAAGTAATCTTCAACTACAACTATATGTGTGTTGGATTTAATGTGGACATCTATGCGTTCCGAGTTTTACCCTTCGGATTATTATTTTACGACAAGACTCAATAGAGCCATTTGACTAACGTATTACATCTTTCAACTTCTACACTTATTATAAGTATTTATCTAATCATGAAACTCGTTTCCAAACAACCTTTAAGGGTTGTTTGTTCAATTTAACCTACAAGGGCGTTTTGGTCAATTTTGTCCTTCTTTTACGACGAAGGACTTTCAGATACTTGTTTGACCCAAAAATTCGATCTTTTAACTATAACCTTGTTTAGAAGCCATTATGTTTCTAAAACACTACAATTATAACTTGAATTATTCGGTTTATCTCTAAGTTAACCGAATATCCAATTTGACCTTGTTTAACTCTTAGAAAACCTCAAGTTCTATATGATGAGTTGAATCATTATACATACCTGGCTCGGATCAATATATTGACCCGTTTCAATACCTTGACTTAGTAGCCGCTAAGCAATAGCGAATGTGCGTATCCATTTGATATTTATTCCTATAAACATGTAACTCGACAAACCATTAGTCGATATTGTCAAAGGGTGATAATTTCACCTTTTGACCCGTTTATTTACCTAGTGATCTTCGTCACTTCAACTAAATGCCAATTTCATGTATTATGCTAATTTAAAGTCTACTAACGAAAATACAAAGTCAAGCATAACGTAACGGAACCGTAGTTACGTACCTTTTAAGCACCTTTTCCAAACGCGTATTTCCACCGGCTTGTCCACTTGACGATCCGGATTCCTCGCCTAAAGAGTTCAATTCACAATCCGTTTAGAACCCTTTTTATAAGTCTTAACGCATAAATTGCCATATCCATCAAGTATGCGTTTTTGTCCGATTTTCCACATTTATCTTTCATTTAGGCATTTTAACAAACACCTAACGGGAAAAATTTTACATCTTTAAAACCAAGTTCATAACTTGATATTTTGCCCAATCTAAACATACATATCGATTTCATCATGTCAAACATGCATACTAATCTCAAAATCATTTCATAGTAATCAAGTAACACCACTTTTGGTAGTCATGATTCTTGTGTTCATTTAAATTTACAAAACCCATTTAACTTATCAATGGATCATCATGAATTTCATAGATTATCCAACAATCCAACATGTTATTGACTAGGGTTTACTCCTAGACATCATATTACTTCAAGATTCATCCATGCATGACATAATCAAGCTCAATTTCAGTTTCTTACAAATAACCTAGAATTTAAGATGGATCAAAACATCACAATTTTACATACCATGTGATCCTTTCAACTAGGTGTTCATGAATTTGTGCTTGAAATTCGATTTGGAGCTGATTTGAACCCTCAATTTGATCAAGTTTGACAAGCACTAGAGTTTGGTGGGGAGCCTGTGTCGCCCCCTGTGTTCTTGTTCGACCAGACATCTCAATTGAGATGTTTGGTTTTGTTTTTAATTAAAACTAATAATATAAGTTTCAATTTTAACAACATTGGCCCCTCTAATTTAGTTAGTTAATTAAGTAGGGCACAACCTACTTATTTCTAACAATATTCCCCACTTATTAACTAGGTTAAACATTCCTAATTAAATTAGTGGGTTTTGGGAATCTATGACTAAGTTTAGTTTAAGTCCCGTTAACTCGGGCCTTCTATAAACTTTATTTCCCAAACGCATTCTTTTTCTCTTTTTATTAAATATTAGATTTAGTTATATAAATCCTAATATTTTCTGGCTTAATTTTACCACTAACGGTTCTTTAGCCGTCTTTTAGTATTAACGTGGTTTGATTACCAAACCCGTTTTTGGGGTGTTACAAGTCTACCCCCCTTAAAGTGGTTTCGTCCTCGAAACCTTTTCTTACATAATTCATTGAGTTTAACTCAATGTATTTGATCCGAGAAATCTTTTAAGCATTACTTATACTTTTATCCAATAGTTTGTATTACCAGAAAAGTATGGTAACGTCTTTTTGGTTACTAATTGTCTACATAACTCATACGACATAGTGCGACTTGAAATATCGTAGTCTCGTTATTTCCACTAGTTTAGTTAACTTAGCGATATCCATTGCTTTCATATACTATCGAATTCCTTATGAATCCGTTACTTTGACCCGTTTAAAGGTCTTTAGTGAAATCTTTCACTTTTAGCAACAATTTCTTTTGTTTTCAAATTAATTTATTCGGTTCAGTTATACCGAATCCACCGTTTTCGAGCAAACCAAATTTCTTGACTTGAATTTCTGACCTTAACCGGTCTCACTAACTAGACTTATTAGTCCAGTTACTTTTTACCGTTCGCTTGGTTATAAATTCTTCTTCACATTGCATCTCTTGACCGTGATCATGTCACATTATGTTTAATTTACATCAACCTTTCATTTTCAAAAATATCACCTTTCGAATATATTGTCTTGCGCCTATCAGTGTCAGGACTTGTATCTTTCATGCTTATTATTTAAATTCCTATCAGAATTTATGTTTGTAAAAACGTTATTTCTTACTAAAACCGAAGTTTTAGTTTTAGGATCTTCTCTTTAACTTTTGTCAATTACCCAAACCAGGATATTGACAACCCATAATTTATTGTTTTCCGTTCTCGTTTTACGCGGGGAATCGTAACAAGTTCCCTCAACTTACACTACTGACCCGTAGGTTCCTTCACTTAACCTCGTAGACTATTTCCTTAAGTTTTCACCTCTTTAAGGCGAGGCCCTTATTATCCATTTGCTTCAATTTATGACCCGTGGGTCATTTTGGTCCCGTAGACTTTTACACTAATTAATATCCCGTAGGTTATGACGATCCCGTAGATCATCTTTTATTCTAGTCTTTATTCAATTGTCTATTTATACATATATAGCTTTAAAGCATCCTTTGTTATGTTTGGAATCATTTAATTTTGCTTTTGAGCTTTAGTTGACCTTGACCGTAGTCTAAGGTTTCATTTGTTTACTTTCGGACTATCTTTCCGACTTTACGACTTCTAATGTCATTTACACGTCGATTTGTCCTACGCTTACCGTTACCCGGTTCATACTTATACTCCTTTACCACCCATTACCCGGGTCCTTCTATCTTATTGTTTTTAGCTTTCCGGTTTCACCGGTTTGCGTTTTCCTATTATATTAAGCGTTATTCCTTAATTGACTCGTTTGACTCATTTTGGGTGAATTTTCATCACTTATGAATGTCAAACTTCATTCTTTATTTGACCCGTCCAATTTTGAAATGGTTGAACGTAATTACCAAAATTTATGTTTGTGAAAATTCTTGTCATCTTTTAGTCATGACTCATATTTCGAGTCTTTTGACTTTCTATTTCGCGTTCCTGTTTCTCAGTCTACGCATGCGTTTAATTCCTTACCCATCAACCGGGTGTTTTACCGAAGTCGTTATCATTGCACCCCCTTTCGGTATGCATTAAGACTTTGTTTCGATTTACTTGGTCATCTTAGCGAAATCCGTCGCTTTTATTCGACCATGTCTTTTATTCCTTACGTGACCACCATTGGCGGCCTCATTAATTATGAGTGACGATTATCATCATTATCCTTTATTTATTACGACTAAAGTTAACAATCTTGATTATTCTTTTCGTGTGGGCAACACCTTTGTTTATATGACCCGGCGGTCATCTATACTTTGGTTTTACCTGCCCGTTTTGTTCACCATGGCCCTTTCGTCCAAGATGATTTTTTTTTTTTGTGAATTTTCTTTTGATTATTCATTTATATCATCATTTACATTAATCCTTGTCCCTTCTATCGGACTCATTATCCTAATGTAATACGCTTCCGTCACCCGGCTGTGCGTTTACATTATTTCCAACTATTTTGTTCATTTGTTTCATTTGGGTACTTTTTAATTTGTCCCATTCACCCCGTCCTTACTACATCGGATGTAAATGTGTCCGCTATAAGAAGTTCATGGTATCATATGCCACTACTTACTTGGCCAGAGTAAGTGATTAACACATGACACGCATGACATTTTTATAGTTTTCACATCACGCCCTATGTAAGTAATGCCTCTATTTGTTTCTCTTGGGAACAATATCCCGAATACATTTTCTATTCGGGTTTTTCCAAGTTTTTAATCTACATATGCAACTTTCAATTTCTACATATTTGTTGCATATTACTATTTGTGCAATTATATTTAAAATGTGCACCTTGTAATGCTTGCTTTAACGGGTTTTCTTGCCATTACTTATATGCGATCGTTACGCGATTTAGGTCCTTGATGAGTATGCTCTTCTTGTCATATCTCGGACCGTTCCATCATCATATCCACAATTCGTTTGACTCTTGTCGTCTTCAAACGCGAGTGTCTTTCAATTAAAACATTCACAAAAGTTAGTAACATCAACTTCAATAATCGCCCGTATTATAATACAAGGCTTTTTCTACTATACGCGTCAACGCGCGTATTTCCGTCAACTATATCAATCATTTTAATTGGGGTAACGTGTATCACACGATAGCCCTATGTGTTGTTTACAACACTTAAGCATGCTAAACTATTAACATACATGTACTTACCGGATTTGCGATCAAGCCTCAAACCGAACACTAATATTTATCAAGAGCTTAAGGTTTAAGTCCAAGCATGGTTTTCCCCACCATACTTGAATCTCTTAAACCAGGGCTCTGATACCAACTTGTAACACCCTTGTTATTATTTTAAAGGTTTTCGTATAAGTAACGAAAATAAACATGTAATTACCATTAAGTATCCTTAGAAAATACGAGTTTACTAAAACTTTTACAATTTAAAAGTTTGAACAACTTAATGTAATTGAATTCGTCGCTTAAAGATACGACGAAACGCCACGCGGAAGCTTGTACTTTATCGTGTTCGGTTCCTTATCGAGCTTGATCTTCATCCGGGCACTCTTCGCGATCACCTAAGATCAAAACCAACTTAAAAGTTAGTTTTGATAGATAAATAATTAGTATAAACAAGTTTCATGGGTCAAACAACAACAAAATAATTTTTTTCTGGATCAGGGGGCGTCGCGTGACGCCTAAGGCCGTCGCGTGACGCCTAGCCCCTGTTTTCACAGCCTGTTGCTTAACAGCTGCTGTACATTCCCAACATAACCTGATTTCACGGAAACGAGCATAACTCTCTCGTTTTTAATCCGTTTTACCCGATTCTTTTTCCTACGCGTCCGTAATTTAATTCTCCATCATGTGGAGTTAAAATCCAACATCCTACATAATAAAATTTCAGACTTTTAACTCTTCGGCTTATTACCCTTTTTACCAACTTTTGACCCGTTCGTGATTTCATCATCAAACATGTTTATTTGATCCTTATATCACATACACTTCTTCAAACTAATGTTATTTACTATGTTAGATTCTAATCACCGGTTTATTACACAATTTAAACCCGTTTTCGCTCGTATGCTTATTTTGACCCGTTAAGGATATTTTAAGCACTTTTAAGCTTGAAATCGCTTTCATTCATTTCTAGCATCTTATTCCTACATTTCTTATCAAGTAATCTTCAACTACAACTATATGTGTGTTGGATTTAATGTGGACATCTATGCGTTCCGAGTTTTACCCTTCGGATTATTATTTTACGACAAGACTCAATAGAGCCATTTGACTAACGTATTACATCTTTCAACTTCTACACTTATTATAAGTATTTATCTAATCATGAAACTCGTTTCCAAACAACCTTTAAGGGTTGTTTGTTCAATTTAACCTACAAGGGCGTTTTGGTCAATTTTGGTCCTTCTTTTACGACGAAGGACTTTCAGATACTTGTTTGACACCAAAAATTCGATCTTTTAACTATAACCGTGTTTAGAAGCCATTATGTTTCTAAAACACTACAATTATAACTTGAATTATTCGGTTTATCTCTAAGTTAACCGAATATCCAATTTGACCTTGTTTAACTCTTAGAAAACCTCAAGTTCTATATGATGAGTTGAATTATTATACATACCTGGCTCGGATCAATATATTGACCTGTTTCAATACCTTGACTTAGTAGCCGCTAAGCAATAGCGATGTGCGTATCCATTTGATATTTATTCCTATAAACATGTAACTCGACAAACCAATAGTCGATATTGTCAAAGGGTGATAATTTCACCTTTTGACCCGTTTATTTACCTAGTGATCTTCGTCACTTCAACTAAATGCCAATTTCATGTATTATGCTAATTTAAAGTCTACTAACGAAAATACAAAGTCAAGCATAACGTAACGGAACCGTAGTTACGTACCTTTTAAGCACCTTTTTCAAACGCGTATTTCCACCGACTTGTCCACTTGACGATCCGGATTCCTCGCCTAAAGAGTTCAATTCACAATCCGTTTAGAACCCTTTTTATAAGTCTTAACGCATAAATTGCCATATCCATCAAGTATGCGTTTTTGTCCGATTTTCCACATTTATCTTTCATTTAGGCATTTTAACAAACACCTAACGGGAAAAATTTTACATCTTTAAAACCAAGTTCATAACTTGATATTTTGCCCAATATAAACATACATATCGATTTCATCATGTCAAACATGCATACAAATCTCAAAATCATTTCATAGTAATCAAGTAACACCACTTTTGGTAGTCATGATTCTTGTGTTCATCTAAATTTACAAAACCCATTTAACTTATCAATCGATCATCTTGAATTTCATAGATTATCCAACAATCCAACATGTTATTGACTAGGGTTTACTCATAGACATCATATTACTTCAAGATTCATCCATGCATGACATAATCAAGCTCAATTTCAGTTTCTTACAAATAACCTAGAATTTAAGATGGATCAAAACATCACAATTTTACATACCTTGTGATCCTTTCAACTAGGTGTTCATGAATTTGTGCTTGAAATTCGATTTGGAGCTGATTTGAACCCTCAATTTGATCAAGTTTGACAAGCACTAGAGTTTGGTGGGGAGCCTGTGTCGCCCCCTGTGTTCTTGTTCGACCAGACATCTCAATTGAGATGTTTGGTTTTGTTTTTAATTAAAACTAATAATATAAGTTTCAATTTTAACAACATTGGCCCCTCTAATTTGGTTAGTTAATTAAGTAGGGCACAACCTACTTATTTCTAACAATATTCCCCACTTATTAACTAGGTTAAACATTCCTAATTAAATTAGTGGGTTTTGGGAATCTATGACTAAGTTTAGTTTGAGTCCCGTTAACTCGGGCCTTCTATAAACTTTATTTTCCAAACGCATTCTTTTTCTATTTTTATTAAATATTAGATTTAGTTATATAAATCCTAATATTTTCTGGCTTAATTTTACCACTAACGGTTCTTTAGCCGTCTTTTAGTATTAATGTTGTTTGATTACCAAACCCGTTTTTGGGGTGTTACAAACTGATATTGTAAACTATTTTTTTAAACAACGATTAAAGTTATAGCAATAAATATTAGGAATAATGGAGTTTAATAATTCAAACTATTAGCCGTTGGCCGACAACGGTCCCAACTTCAAAATTAACCAGGTCTCAGTTTTTCACATATTATACATATTAATATCAAGTCATGATGAACAGTATGTTGAACGAGATTTTTTTTAGTATTGTTCGAATATTATTATTTTTTATATATTAGATATAGCTTTTATTTTAATTATTTTCTTTATATTAGATTAAATAATATTGTTTTAAAACAAATTAGATTTGTATCTGTAATGATATTTTACCACTACCGTATTATATCCAATTAATACCAACTAGGGATGAGTATTTGGTATCGGGTATTAGTACCGAACCGTACCGAGCATATTCGGTACCGGTACCTACTTTCTTCGTTTTTCGGTACCGGTATTTACGGGTAAAACACCGGTAAGTAGTGGTACCGAACCGGTATATTCGATACCGTACCAACTTTTCACATTTTTCGGCACCGGTACTTTCGGTACCGAACGGGTACCATGCTCATCCCTAATACCAACTGGACAATGCTAAGTGTAAAAGGAATGTTCATGTTGGTGATGCAGGATGCGCTATGTGTGAAGATGGGTCGGACTCGATTCTTCATATTTTTACAGCTTGCACAGTTGCTATGGAGGTTTGGTGGAGAGTTGGATCTTAGTGCAAGCTGCCTCCGATTTATGCGTTTGATATAGGCGATTTGTTGGAGGTATACAAAGGAGCGGATAGTGGAAAAAGGGAAGCGTATTATTCAAGGTATTATGATTGTGGCGTTATGGTACATATGGCTAGCTCGAAATGAGAAGATTTTTAGTAAGAGGACGACGAAGCCGTCGGAGATAGTTTATAACATAAAGTCGAGGTCATTTTTTTTGGTACCAACACCAGATTGGTTGTAATAGTCTTATTTGGGATGAGTGGTGCAAAAACCCATTGTATATGATGTAATCGGTTTGGATGAGGTCCGCGCTTCGTGGACCGTCTTTTGTTTTTAATGAAGATGACCTTTCAAAAAAAAAATTAGATTAGAGTTTTTATGGGTATCATAAACAAGTACCATGACGAAGAGTTTTTTCCCAAAGTGATATTTAGGGAAAAACTATTTACCATTTTGATGTTCTTTAAAAACTATTTACCAAAATAGTGTTTTCATTGCTTTTTATTAACTTTTTCATATATTCATTTATTTATTGGATTAAAGAAAAAGACCCAACTCCCTCTTGGTTTCCGTTGGTTCATATTTTTTACTTTTTATTCAATTAATCCAATATATATATATATATATATATATATATATATATATATATATATATATTATTTTCCATCAACACTGTTTTTTATCTTTATTTTTTTTCTTTGCAATTCGTAATATTTCATTTTCTTTTTCGATTATTATATTTCATTTTCCGGATCAACGTACTGTGACATTTTTTTTATTTCATCAAGGGACACATTTTTTTAATACATGCATTATAAGTCAATAAAAAAATCAAACTCTGTTGTGAAGTTGTAAAAAATTAAAGGCCTTCTTTTTTGATTATTGTAATGCATTGTTTGTACAAGTTTGAAGGCTTTAAAATAGGAAATGTGTTGGTATTTATTATATGCGTCTATTAAATAGAAAAAAAATATTTTTTTACAACTAATTTAGTTGTTTATTTTCGTTGATTAATTAAAAATAAAGATTACATCATGTGCCCAAAAAAATGCTACCGTATTTTAAAAATTATTCTTACATGTATTTAAAAAAATATAATACATGTTTTAAAAAAATGTGTCCCTTGATGAAATAAAAAAAATGTCACAGTACGTTGATCCGGAAAATGAAATATAATGATCGAAAAAGAAAATGAAATATTATGAATTGCAAAGAAAAAAAATAAAGATAAAAAACAGTGTTGATGGAAAATAGTATATATATATTGGATTAATTGAATAAAAAGTAAAAAATATGAACCAACGGAAACCAGGAGGGAGTTGGGCCTTTTTCTTTAATCCAATAAATAAATGAAACTATGAAAAAGTTAATAAAAAACAATGAAAACACTATTTTCGTAAATAGTTTTTAAAGAACACCAAAATGGTAAATAGTTTTTCCCTAAACACCACTTTAGGAAAAAACTCCCATGACGAACCAAACCAATTCCGTCCGAACAATTCCAATTTATACCCGTATCGATATTATCGGAACCAATATACGTTTTTACGGTTTTTGATCGATGTAAAACACATATAAATATTCTTTTGGGCATATCATGACTTTATTTATTGGATTTTCTCTTTCGATTACTATAGCGAGTGTCAGTACTCTAATGAACTGAACCACTATTGATTGAGTTTCTGCTGTGTAGCGCAGGCTAATACAACTAGTTGTAAATTAATAGACCTTTACTAATACAATCTTAATTTCTTTTTGTCTCCTTGTCTTTTTCAGTTTACTAATACATGGGTTTCAGGGGGTCAAGTTATTCTACAAAGGCTTCTAATTGTAAGAAGTGTAAGAAGGATTTATAGAGTGACAAGTGTCCAATAACCTAAAACTAAACCCACTACATCACCACCAAAAACCTAAACACCCACCCCCACCCCACCCCCACCCAAAAACCTAAACCCCCCCCCCCCCCACCCCCCAAAAACCTAAAAAAAAAATATAAAAAAAACTAAACACCCACCCCCACCACCACCCAAAAACCTAAACCCCCACCCCCCACCCCCTCGGGGGGGGGGGGGGGGTTGGTGGTGGTGGATGTTTAAGGTTTTTTTTTTTTTTTAAGTGGGTTTTTTTGTGTAGTGGGTTTTTTTAGATTATTGGACACTTGTCACTCTATAAATCCTTCTTACACTTCTTACAATTAGGATCCTTTGTATTTGATCCTAATCCGGGTTTCAGGTTGGGTTAGAACTTGATTTTGGTTCTCAGCCCGGTTTGGATATGCATCAGGACCTGCATCCTTTTTTTTATTTTCTTTTTCCTGTACACATCCACCTCTTAAGCCCAGCCCAGAAAGAAAGAATATTTTTTTGTTGGTTAAAAGCCCATTGTATTTGGGCTGTATATTGTTCACACAGGACGAGCATCTAGGTTATATTTCTTCTACGCTGCAAACTAGAAAAATCGCCGCTGCCTACCCTATGCAAGCCTCTATCCGCTGTTGAAATCGGCTTATCAACCAGAGGTTCGTAACTATGTTATTTTGCTATTTTAATGTTTTTTTGGTTCATTCGTTATACAAATAGGTAGAATTTGTTGTTGTAAATTAGGGAAAAAACGGATTGATTAGATGAATTTTCTTTTACTACTAATTGTTTTGATCTTTTCAAACGCGAGATGAAACCTAAGTGGTTTTTTCACCCACAGTTTTTTTATAGATTGACTCACATAACATTTTGAAATATATATTATGTTAACCATCTTTCATTGCATAAACCGTTTTTTGTGTGATTCTTACATTACATTTTCTTTTAAATTCTTTACTTTCAGTTGATTGGAACGCTTGATTCGAGCTCTCTCTGGTTTTTATTTGATCCACAGGTGATGGCGTTTGTCGTGAAAATGTTTGAACATCTTAAAATTCATTTGGAAGAGTTAAAAAAGCCACCTAAGATGGTTGGTTACAAAGTTATTAAAGTTGTGGATTTGGAAATGTGTATGACACTCATAGGGGCGAAACATGGTTGCTATTAAGCGTATTAAATCATTAATTTAAGCAATGAGACCCTGAGTTTTGGAAGGAGATCATGATGCTTTCCCATTACATCTCTAGGAATCTGACATCGTGATCTCTCTTGTCGGATTTTGTGATGAGGAATGTTGATTTTGTAATGAAAAATGTGGATTTTGTGATGAGAAATATGAGAAGATTCTTGTGTTCAAGGATTCATCTAATGAAATCCGAAACAGTCTGTCAAACTCCACTATTGTAACATGGACACAACGTCTCAAGATATGTCGTAAGTGGGCTAGCCTACCTTCATAGTTTTTCTTGTCATAAACAAGATGTAATTGTTGGTTAAAGAGTAGCAAGGTGTTGTATAAAAAATGTTATCACTTATTACATAAAATTAATTGTAATAATTTTCGTCTAGTGAAAACTTGTTTTTTAATGTTTTCATCAATTAGTTAGCTTGTAAGTCTTGATTATCATTTGGTTTTGGTTGAATTGGTTATGAAATTGCATTTTAGATATACTTTCTTCATATTTTGTTATGATTAAAATGAATTTTTATTAGAAATTGTCATTTTATTATGATTTAATTGTTATTGAATATGGTGCTTTCAAAAGCTTCTTATCAATGTGATAGAAAATGATTTAAATGAATATTTATTAGAAATTGTTATTTGATTATGATTTAATTGCTATTGAATATGGTGCTTTCAAAAGCTTCTTATCAATGTGATAACTGATAACCAAAAAGATTTTATAAACCTTCATTGGCTACTCTTTCATAGGCTTTATTTTATGGCTTTTTCCTATGCTTGAGCTAGATTAGTTGGACATTGGTAATTAATGTTGTTTGTGAATATATGATTTTAGATTTGTTTATTGGTGGTTGAGTATATTTATTGCCTCATTCTGGTCATGAAGATCAACATGTGCTCTCACTACACAGTAAAAGAGGTCCCTTGGCTAATTGATTGTGTTATTATATATAGTTACTTTAATTATTATTTTTAGTCATCTGTAATTTTCTAACCCAACCGATTTTGGTAAGAACCCACCCATTTTGACTTTAACCAAAACAATTTCTTTTAAATTTGTGAGTTTTGATTCTTACCTTGTAAGGTTGTTTAGGTATGACCATTGTTTAAAGGTGGAAGTATTTTAAGTGTGCAAAAAAAATGGTCATATGTTAAGTTGTTGGTTCAATATATATAGTATATATACTTATTTGATGCATCATTGAACCTCTTGAGATTCTTATAATTTTGTATTTCAAACAACGCTTCATTCTCTGCTTTAAATCTTCAGTTGCATTATGCCATTAAAGACTTGTATATTATTACATTCAGAAATTGTAATAATTATTTGGCTTTTCACAATAACTCTATTCGCAAAATCAAATTAAATACAAACTTGCTTATATAGGTAAACAAATCTTAATTCAGTAATAATAGGATCATAATCTCCACCACCCCTAACCACTAGTGTCACTAGCTTAATGAAGGTCTATCTCCACCATCTCCACCATCATCGCTGGAACTTGTGTTGGTCAATGTCTAATCTCGTCCAACTGCTGAAGAACCAACTAAACGTTCAACTGATCCTGTGTTGATTATTGAACACATTGCAAAACCAACTTCAAACAATTCAACAACTGCAGAAGCATCCATCATCAATTCATGATCAAAAACCTCATTAAGGGTCTAGTCTTCTTTAACAATCAAAGCTACCCATTATGGTAAGGCTAGACCATTTAGTTTGATGTTAGTTCCATGGACTAAAATGTGATGGGTATGGAGACTAAGCAAACCTCTAGCCACTTCTTTTGCTATTTGCCTTCTTGTTGACCAATCTATATGTGTTTTGGTCTTCAAGCTACATTCAAGTCAACAAACTCAAGGGTCTTAATATGTTTGTCCAAAGAAGAAACACATGGCCCACGTTTTTAGTTAATCATTTTTGGGCTAGTTTCTTTTTAAGTTGGTATTGTTAGAATCCTGGTAGCATATATAATTATTCCACTACTCGAGTTTCCACTCTACTGGATGTGTGGACAGACTACAAATAAGCACATAAGGATGACACATACAATTTGTAATCCTTCAATGGATCGGTAGTCATGTTCTTCTCTCACAACTCGGAAATCAATTTCACAATCTTATCTTCAAGAGTTCATTCAATTCAACATTGAACTTGTAACAACGAAAATCATTTTTTTTTATAATTTAAACCTTAACTTGTTTTTTTTTCTTTGAACAGTGCGCTGAAACTTAACTAGTTTGCCGAGAAAAAAACTATGGCTCATGTCTTTAAACTCGTAAAGTCATTTGGCATTTCACAAAAGAAAAAAAGTGAACATTTGAACATCAAGTAGCATCATAATTATCTAATTGCAAGAGTTACTCACTTAAGTCAAAACAACACGTACTATCATGAATCCTTTATAAACAAATTAAATGCTAAATTGCATTTACAACAAAACATGTTTTGATTCAAGATTCATGATGTCCACTACCACTAATTAACCTGCCGTTTCACTAGCTTAATGAAGGTTCAACGTTGTGGCGGTTTCTGGTCTAATCTCTTCCAACTTCTGTAGAACCAACTTAACATGCGGCCGATCATGTGGTAATGGATGAACACATCGCAAAGCTAGTTTCAAACTGTTCAACAACTCATCATCACCAACTTTATCATCTTCCTTCAATTCACGATCAAAAACCTTACTAGTCCACTCTTGTTTCGTCCTCAGAACCACCCATTGTGGTAAATCTCGAACCTCTCCTGGTGATTTGCCAGTTAGGAGTTCTAACATTATCATTCCCAAACTGTAGACATCGGCTTTTGTGTTAGCTTTGTTGAGCTTTGTAACCTCGGGGGCCTGGTAGCCAAGATTAAAGGCTGTTGAAATCATATGTGAGTGTTCGTCGGTAGTCATGAGTCGTGACAGCCCAAAATCAGAAATCTTGGGGTTAATGTTCTCATCAAGCAAAACGTTGCTTGATGTTAGATTTCCATGGATTATATTGTGATGGGTGTGGAGGCTTTGCAAACCTCTAGCCACTCCTTTTGCTATTTGCATTCTTGTTGGCCAATCTACCCGTTGTTTGGGTCCTTGAGCTGCATTCAAGTCGGCAAAAGCAAGTATCTTGAGTACAAAATAATCACAAATTTAAAGAATTATCAAACATATAGGATTAAATAACCTAGTTACCGGTTTTATGCAATATTTTCATAGCGTTACCGCAGCCACATTATTTACTGGTTGGACTGGGCTAAACTAACCCGTTTAAAAACCAGTTGAGGTAATAGTTAACGTAAAGTAAATTATGGAACAACTGTACTTTATCTTTGGGTGTGGATTTGATGTATTAACAAAACATGAAGGTATATTAGTAATAAATAAGCAATGATATATTGGAAAACAAAATTAACAATTCTAGCATAATAGTCCACATTCACCTAGTCACCATCATAACCAGCCAGCCCAAATGAATACGATTCAGGAGTAGCGAACCGGCCAACCGGGCTGGTTGTTTAGCGGTTACGAAAAGTGAGAACAATGTTTTTTATTCTTGTTTGTTTGCAAAAAGAATAATAAAAAAATAATAACGGAAGAACATGGGGGCTAGTTACCACTTACCATGGAGAAAAGCAGCAAGGCTTCCTTTGCGCATGTAATCAAAAACGAGAATTTTATCTCCATTTGGATCCAAATAACAAGCCCTCGTTGCTAAAAGATTCGGATGCCTAACTTTCCCAATAGATTCTAATTCAGCTTCAAATTCTCTTTAGTAACCTTTACTCTCAGTCTTTTTACTGCAACTTCAAAACCATTTTCTAATGTTGCCTTATAATCACTCCCATATATGCTTTTCCCCATTGTCTCTACTTTTGCGCAAAAAAGATCAATAGCTGTGAAAGGCATTGTACTATCAAAGTAGCTAATTACCACTTTGCCCGTGTTAAGAAAGAGCACCTCTTTGCCATTGGAGAGAGGTACGCTCAATTCATCAATGCGTCTGGATTTGTGAGAAGTGGGAACATTAGTCATATTCATATCATGACGCTTTTGAAACTGAAGTGCAATCTCAAGCTTTTTCACAAGAAAAGACGTTGTTGGGCGTCGTTCACGAGAGTCCTGCAAACACTGGAATGCAATGTCTGAAAAAGTTTTCAACGAAGTTGGGTCCATATGTGGCGTGAGATCTTTAAAGATAATTTGGCGTAACTTGTTATCTTCGTAGCTTTTTTTCCATTTAGGCACTAAAATCTCTAACTGGTTGGTGTAGCATAATCTCCCACATAGGACTTCAAATAAGACGACACCAAAAGAGTATATGTCTGATTCTTTGGTTAGGGAGTACGTCTTCATATACTGGGGATCACAGTAGCCAAGGGTACCTGCAGCGTTGGTGATCACATACGTGTGCTTCTGATTAGCCGGTCCTATTTTTGAAAATCCCATATCAGAAAGTTTAGCGTTCCAGTTGTCATCTAGCAGGATGTTGCCACTTTTTATATCTCTATGGATAACTCTTTGGTGAGTGTCCTTGGGATCATGAAGGTGGGCTAATCCCTTCGCAGCATCAAGGCATATCTTGATACGATCTATCCACGTGAGAGTAGGGGAGCTTAAATGACGATCGAGGCTTCCATTAGATGCATGCTCGTACACAAGGATCTTCTCACCATCCTCGTCACAAAATCCGAGGAGAGAGATCAGATTCTTGTGTTTGCAACGAGAAAGCATCACAATCTCCTTTAAGAACTCAGAGTATCCTTGCCCACATTTACTATTCAAACGCTTAATAGCAACCTTGCTTCTCCCCCTAGAGTGAGAAACTTCACCTTCGTACACATCCCCAAATCCACCAACTCCAATGACTTTGCTACCAAAATTGTTGGTGGCTTTTTTTAAGTCTTCAAGAGGGATTTTAAGATGTTCAAACTCTTTCATGAAGGACGCCATTATTGTGGATCAAGTAAAAATGAGTGAAGTGTTTTAATCGACTGAAATTTGAAAACTTAAAAGGAGATATAATGTAAGAGCCAACACAAAAGCTGTTGTATTCTGTGTGTGCTTAAGTTAAATGAAGAGTGCTGGTATATATGTTTACATGACTAATTACCTTAGTAAATGCATTTAATATTAAAAAATTAAATATAACTATACTTGTTTTACTGACTCCAAAAGCGTAGTAGGTGTTGCACGTGCTTTTCAAAATGAAGTTGGGACAAGATCCGTAGAGGCCATGTTCTATGTGTATTTGTGCATCATCACGTGATCTTATAAAAAATGTAAATTCCAGTTGTGATTTTTTTTGAAAGACCAACGAAACTTTTTATTGCATCATCCGGACAACAATTGTTAACCGGAAGAATATTACATACACCAACAAACATAAACATTACATTACATTCAAGTCTAAATGCTCGCCATATCAAAATCGCACCACTTCGTCCATGTTAACTCGGGATTTGGATCTATTTTTAATCCACAAATACCCAAGAGTCTTAATGTCTTCTTTTACCTTCGCCAAGTGTGGTTGTTTTCTGTTGAAAACCACTTCATTCCTATTTTTCCATAAACACCAAATTGTAGTTTGCATAAGTGTGTAGACGGCCCTCCGCCACTTTGGCGAACCACGAATTTGGTTATGGAAATTAACCAAATCCTTAAGTTCTAACACATAGAAAGCTCCAAATTTACACCAGCTTGCAACATACTCCCATATCTGCATCGCAAATCCGCAAAAAACAAAAAGGTGTTCCGTTGTTTCGTCGTCTTCGCCAAAAAGGTAATCCTTTGGAGTCATGGCATTCTGCCACGCCACCCAATTCATCTTTGATTTTTCCGGAATCGAGCCCCATAGAAAGTCTTTTCTCAATCTCTCCAATCTTTTGATAACCTGTAGTGGCGCTTTATATAGCGAAAAATAGTAGGTAGGTAAGGAATTCAATACCAACTTAATCAACGTTGTCCTCCCACCAAAAGATAGTGTATCCGCTTTCCAAATAGAAAAACGCTTTTCAAATATTCTTACAATGAGATCCCAATTTTTGCTCAAATTCATATTTGCGCCGACTTGAAGCCCCAAGTGTGTTAACGGGAAATTCCCGCTTTGACATCTAAGGACCGCCGCCAACGTAAGAATCTGATTTTCCGGGACCCCAACCCCATACAAACGGCTTTTGGCTAAGTTTACCCGAAGGCCCGATGAAAGGTAAAAACATCTTAGAATTCTATTGAGGTTTAGAACATTTTGTAATGACCATTCCCCAATAAAAATCACCTCGTCGGCGTAAAGAAAGTGTGATATACATGGCCCATATGGAGTACAAGAAATCCCATTAAAAAGACCCGTCGCCAAAGCTTGTTTCATTACTCTGGTAAGCGCCTCCATAGCTATGATAAACAAGAACGGAGATAAGGGATCGCCTTGCCGTAATCCCCTAAAACATTGGAATTCTTGTGTCGGGGAACCATTTACTAACACTGAAGCACGAGCGTTCTTTACCGTCGCCATAACCCATCTTTGCCATGTAAGATTAAATATATTATTGTTATATTATTTAATCTTGTAGCCATTATAATCATTTATATTATATAGATCAAAATATATTAATAACCTATTAATAATTAGTTGGTAATTGTTGATGGACCATATTACCCTTACTAACTAATTAGGTTTCCTCTTGGGTGTATAAATAAGGAGGTTATTAGAGAGTTAAAGGGTTACACAATTTAGTGAATCTTACAACCCTCATAACATCAATTCGTCTCTCTCTCTCCAAACCGATTCATCCCTAGTTTCGGTTTCATCACCATCATTACCTTACACCCTAAGGAGGAACCAGATCATCCTGACAAGTATGTCGAACTCATTGGCTGCGTCTCTGACTGGATTCTCTGCTGGCCTGTCTGCTGTAACAGGTATTATTTACATGTTTTCCTTTATGTTTAAACAGAACTGATCAACATGTGGTATCAGAGCATATGTTGATAAATCGGTTCTGTTTTTGTATCCATTATTCTGGGATCAAGAATCTGGAAAACGAAAATTTTAAAGCCTTTAAAAGTCTCGGCTGTTTTCGGGTCCTTGATACCGAAATCACTGTTTTCGGAATAATATGTTTAATTTTTTGACTCGAAATCAATAAGGGGATAATAATATCCGAAATCTGTTAACTAAAATCATAAAATTTAGATTTCGGAACCCAGAATTATGTTTTATTTTTTTTTTAGGGTTCTTCAATTGTTCTAAGATAAAACTTGAAAATTCCCTAAGATTTGGAATATAATTTGGATTAGTGGGTGTTTTTCATTGTTTTGATCTTAATTTTATCTAATTAAAGTTTCGAAAACTGTTAAAGGATTTCAGTTATTATTTTCGAAATCTTGTGATAAGTTTAGATCAGAAATAAAATAGGAAACACTATCTCACAATCCCTTAAATTTCGAGTTTTAGTTATTATCACAAAACAGCTGTTAATAGTGGATTCGAGACCATCAGACTACGACTCGAGACCATCAGATCTCGACTCGAGACCACAAGGTCTCGACTCGAGATCACAAGGTCTCGACTTGAAATCATAAAGGTCATCAAAATTTTACAACTCGAGACCAGAAGTTTTACAACTCGAGACCAGAAGTTTACAACTCGAGACCATCAGGTCTCGACTCGAGACTACAAGGTCTCGACTCGAGACCATAAGGGCTCAAAACTTCATAACTCGAGACAACAGTCTCGACTCGAGACCACCGAGTTTTCGACTAAGGGCTTCAATCTTCATAACTCGAGACCGTGGTTGCGACTCGAGACCTCATAACTGACTCGAGATCTCATAAAATGTGATAGTCGAGACCATGGTCCCGACTCGAGACAACAGGTTGCGACTCGAGACCTCATAACTGACTCGAGATCTCATAACTCAGTCGAGACCTCATTACATTAAGCTGTTTAATGTGAACTAAAATTTTTTCGGGGCTCCGCCCCGAACCGCGCTAACAGATGGTTTGCTATTAAATAATTGGTTTTTGTAATTACTTAGTTAACTAATAAGGATCAAATAATGTTTTACAAAACCAAAATAGCTTAACTTGAATGAGCTTCTGATGTATCATTTCTGGCCAAAGCTGATTTAATACATCTATCTATTGTTCAAGTATTATAAAAAGCTATGTTGAGTATGCATTACAAACGTGAAATGTCTTAATTCTGGCCAAAGCTGATTTAATTCATTTATGTTTAGCATGCTTGACAAGTGCATAACTAAAGTGATTGTCTCATTTCTGGCCAAAGCTGATTTGTCATGATTACTTTGCACACATACTTAAATGATTACACTTCTGGCCAAAGCTGATTTGTCTTTTTTTAAGTAGAATTTTACTAAGTCTATTATTTTGATGTTAGTAATAGACATATCACAATCTCTTCATATAATGATCCTTATATTAATGATCCTTAATTAACTTTATGATCATTTCGTCTGCCTTATTCTTAGTACCCATAATTTTATTCACTATAATTTTCTTCTATATATATCTCATCCACTCTAATTCCTAAACCTAAAATGTTTGCTTTATTTAAAGTTTCTATTAGAATTAGCTCTTAAATTAAATCCTTGATTATCTCTTAAGACACGATAATCCTATTGCTCTCTTCTGATAAAGATTATAAAGAAGAAAATTAGAGCATGATGAATAGGACAAATCGAACATGATGTCTCTTATGATAATCAAGAACTCTCTAACGTAAATGCTATCACTAAAGTTATTCCAAATTAAGTCTTTCCTAAGACTAATCTATTATTGTGGAATAATCCCTAGAACTCCTAAGATGCATGCCTTCATTTAAAATTCTAAACTATAAAGCTAAGTGGTATATGTGAATACATAATAATGTACAATACCATGACCCATAAAGTTTAGGGCTTACGCATGGAAATAAGTACATTTTTCCAGTACATTACATATACTAAGATTTTCACTTGTACAATTTGATGTCTTATAAATCAACTATAACACTCAAAATACCAAAGTATAACGAGTGTGTTGATAAGCAACATATGTACAAAGAAATAAATGTTTAAAGCTGGAAAATAAGTTGTTATTCACCTTACAACCACTAAAACCTTAAAAGAGGATTGTTCTAAGGTCCATAGACAAATTACAAGTGCTAATTCCAACTTTAAGGCTCTTTAAGAGAAAATCTCACTGCATAATTATGCCATTAGACTAGACATAAGCAACGAGAATATCCATTACTCTAAAGAAAAGTTGGATAAATTAATTAGATAGTCACTTATTAATGACATTTAAGTCTGGTAATTTCAATATTCCAATTAACACATGATTAGTTGACTCTAGTTCCATACGTTTCCTTACCAGAACTTGACAAATAACTAATATGAGAGTTAGTGACAAAATTAATTGTTAAGGCTATAAGAACCATAATAAGCAGTCTTCTAACAAAGCCTTTCGATACCTTACATATTCTGATAATTAATCAGAGTACAGTATCATTACTTAGGCTATGTCATGAAGGTTGTGAGGTTTGCATAACCAACATAAAGTCACACTTATCTCAAACTCTCATTTTATTTGTTCTAAATATCTGGATAGAAACATTACTAAGATGAAATTAGATGATACCTTACGTTTTCACAACTTTTGTCATCATGCAAATGAGAATTTGACAAAAGGAAACCGAGACTTATAAATTTCATCCATTATAACCGAAATTCATGAGAAATCATGACATGGTTGATGAGGATGATTATTCAACTAATCTCATTCTAAGTGATTTTAAATCATGACGTTAAAGCCCTAAAATATAACTTGGCTTAAGGAATAAGTATAGGTCCATCCTAAGTCATTTATTGACATTCGTGGAACTTATTCCAAAATGGAATATTCAGACATAATTCATTTATCATTTAAAAGGCTATCAACTTGTATCTAATTTTTGTCGCATATGGCCCACAGTCTTAGAAGAAATCTATTCATATATTTACTTACTAAGATTTCTATTAAATATGTCCTTAAGTTTCTTATGACATTTGGACGTTAAGGAAATCAATTAAAGTCTAACATATATATGATAGGTTCCCACGTCACGTACCTCATTGAAACTTCTCTTGTAGCATTTCTAGAGATATCAAAGATCAGTGGGAGCATTAAGTGTCTTAATAATAACTTGCAATAGTTGCAAGAGGTGGGGGAGTGAAAACTTTATATTACTTCAATTTACACCTCTTGTACAAGACACTGCTCCATTATGACACTGTTCTATCATAACTTATCTCCTTAAATCTAATGCTACTATTACAAAAGTTTCATTGTTACTTAATTGTGGGCACACTTAGATTTCTTACCTAAACTAACATAATCCTCAACAAGAGAAACTACAACGACTAACGTCATTAACTCGTTTCTCTATTAGAATTTGTTGGTCGTTACATATTGACCATAAGCATGCTGAGTTCCTAAAGATTTCTAAGGTTAGTGGGAGCAGTCAAAGTCCTTATCATGATTTGTAAGGAATACAAGAGGCGGGGGGAAGAATGTCATTAAATTTCACTTCGAATTTAACTCCGATTACACCTCTTGTACACCATACTGCACCAACTCTTACAAACTTAGAATGAAAATGATAGCAACCTAACCAAGAGCTAATCCATAAAACTGAAACTTCTAATAAACCCAATAATCAACTCAGGAGGTCATCTAGGTTTAAAAGCCTACTAACTTTGATGATTACATAACCTCCCTAACTGAAGTTGAAATGGATTTTGGAAAAGTTTACTGATCCTATCTCTTCTAATTAAGCCATTAGTGTCAATCAATCTTCTGAATTGAATAAAACGGTTTTCTAGTAAAACTGATTTTATGTGTTCGTATAACGTTTGGGATTTGATTGAATTACCTAAGAGTGTTCATAACTAAACCAAATCCTAATATAAGCGTTAAGACATGAAGAAGCATGTTTGATTGTCAAAGGTTATACTCAGGAAGAGATAAATTATTAAAGAATCTTTATTACCTACCTTACAAAAGATTTCTTTGATGATCATTACTGTTCTAGTAGCTTATAATAGTTTAAGGCTACATTAGATGAACATTAAAAACAATTTTCCCTAACAAACTGGCTGACACATTTACATGATCATAAAACAACCTGAAAGTTCTAAACTGAAGGTTAAAGAACACTTTATTTGTAAGCCAATAAAATCCATGTATGGGTTAATGCAAACATCATAATGTGATGAAATCTTAACGTAATTATTTTCATCAAAAATCAAGTGGACTAATGTACCTACCTCAAGATGAGTGGGAGCAACTAAGATAAACTTGTCTATATATAGATGATATTTTTTTGACAAGTATATGTTACATAAGTCAAAGCATTGTTAATACAAACTTTGATATAATAGATCTCAGAGATATCTCTTACATAATAGATATCATAACATGTTGAGATAGACCAAATGGGACATTACTTCCGTTCCATAAGTTTAACATTAAATTGGCCGTTGCATATGTAACAAAATACTGCTCTCCTTTAGAGGATAATAGGATAAATGAGATTATTTCTTACGCTTCATTAATTAGAAGCCTTATGTAAGTTTAAGTCTATACTCGTTTAGATATTACTCACATTACAACACACTAGACATGTCTAGATTAGTGTGAAGCATCTAATGGAGTATTACAATATCTTTAAAGAAACGAGAGACTATAATTTGAAGAAGAAGTGAGAATTAAAACCGGTTTATTACTATAACTTTGTGATATTCAAAGATGACAAAATGTAATTTCGGGTATATATTTATGTCAGCAGACAAAACCTATTTCATGGAGGAGTCATAATGCACTGATATTAACAACCTAAGTTATAACGACATAATATAGTCACTAAATGTTGTTAGAAATTTATCAGTGGACTCATAACTTTATTAACTCCATATAATTAATGTTTTGAAGACTTAGTGTGATAAAGTCAGCTACCATGTCTCCTTGAACAGTAACAGTTCGAGAGGTGCTGCATTAAATTTCGATACGCAATTAATTATTCGTTTATGAACGAATTGAGGAAACTAAATCTTTGTATCGAATGCATTTATGATATGCTTAAGGATCCTATAACTAAAAGTCTATCACCCATAACTATTATGTAAGCGCTTATAATAATCACGGGTTTATTGATGACTATGTACAACTGCATATCGTGCTATGAATGATTAACTTTTAATATTCCTCATCAGTTTGATTTTGTATGTCTCTAATAATATGTCAAGCTAGCATAATGGCATATAGACAAATGAAGTTACAAATCAAATAAAGGGCTTATGCATATTTTGATCATAACGATTAGGTTTTAAATTAAGGCTATAGTATGATTAATGGGGGTCCTGAGTCGCATAATGATTCAACGGCTGTATTTCTCTGCTATAGTACTTGTTTAAGGCTAAAATGAGTGTTAACTCCTGATCAGGCTTATCTAATACTCATGATAAATGATTACTCGGCTAAGTAGGAGAATGTAAGATTAAATATATTATTGTTATATTATTTAATCTTGTAGCCATTATAATCATTTATATTATATAGATCAAAATATATTAATAACCTATTAATAATTAGTTGGTAATTGTTGATGGACCATATTACCCTTATTAACTAATTAGGTTTCCTCTTGGGTGTATAAATAAGGAGGTTATTAGAGAGTTAAAGGGTTACACAATTTAGTGAATCTTACAACCCTCATAACATCAATTCGTCTCTCTCTCTCTCCAAACCGATTCATCCCTAGTTTCGGTTTCATCACCATCATTACCTTACACCCTAAGGAGGAACCAGATCATCCTGACAAGTATGTCGAACTCATTGGCTGCGTCTCTAACTGGATTCTCTGCTGGCCTGTCTGCTGTAACAGGTATTATTTACATGTTTTCCTTTATGTTTAAACAGAACTGATCAACATGCCATAAAGCGGAAATCCCATTTGAGCCATAATTGATTGTAGGAAATCCCAACTTAGCGAGTCATACACCTTTTCTATATCCACTTTAAAAATAAGCCCTTCTTTTTTATTTCGCCTCATCCACGGGATTACCTCGTTAAGTATTAAAGCTCCATCTAGTATACTCCTAAGTCCTATTCGCCAAAAAAGCCGTTTGTTCCTCGGATATTAATGAATGAATAACCGGCTTTAGTCTATTCACCAAGACTTTAGAAATGACTTTGTTCACACACCCAATCAAGCTAATAGGACGGTAATCCGCAAGTCCACCGGGGTCTTTTCGCTTTGGTATTAAGGCTATAAAAGACGAGTGGCAACCAGGACTGATGTAGGCGGAGTGAAAAAATTCTTCAAACAATCTCATAAAGTAATTTTTTAAAAGTTCCCAGCATTTTTTTAGAAACAGAAAATTAATACCATCGGGCCCCGGTGCCTGATCCCCATCGCAATCCCACACTCCTTTCTTTACCTCCTCCAACGTGAACGGCCCGACCAAGGAGTCCGCGTCTAGCTCAGATAATACTGCCAAATTAGGACATACTAGTTTTGGTCTACAAACCACTGGTTCCTCAAATTTTTTTGTAAAGAAAGAGCACACATGATCTTTAATTAGCGGAGGAGATGTTTCCCGTACCCCATTCATCCACAGGCCATTAATGCGGTTATTAGACATGTTTTCATTCACGACCCTATGGAAAAATGAAGTGTTTTCGTCCCCTTCCAAGGCCCACCTCACTCTTGATTTTTGTTTCAAATCCAATAGTTTAGCCTTATCCACCTCTAATATGAAGTTTCTACATGCCGCCCTATCCTCGAGTTCGTTCGGGAGAAGAGATCTAGATTCCGCCAACATCTCTAAGTCATCCATTTTATTCAGCCTCTCATTGTATGACCCATCTCTCGAAGTCTTATAGTCTGTTACCCATTCCTTTGCACGTAATTTTACCCATTTTAACTTTGTGAACAAAGCCAAATCCGCCGGGCCATTGAATCGGAACCACCCAAATAGCTTTTCAACATACTCCATGAATCCCGGGAATTCCATCCAAGAATTAAATATTCTTGTAGAGATTGGCCCGAAATCCGTTTGAACCGTGGATAACAGAACAGGGCAATGGTCCGATACTATGTTTGCCAAGGCCACCACTGAGGCTGAGGGCCATTTGTTTTTGAAGTCCTTACACACCAGATACCGATCTAACATGCTAAATTTTTGCCCGTTATCCGAGTGGTAGGTGAATTGGCGACCCCCCATGTTATATTCAAACAAGTCTGCTCCTGCAATGAATTGATTAAAAAGCATGGCATTGAGGGATATAAATTCAGAGTTCAACCTCTCTGAAGCATCCCGAACGTCATTGAAGGCCCCTAAGAAAACCCACATACCCGACTCCGCATATCTAACCTCGTTTAATTCAGCCCATATCCCCCTTCGTGTAATCGGATCATTAGGAGCATAGACGTTAACGATGTTTACCTTTTCGCCAGACGGACATAAGTTCCCAGTTACTAACAAAAAAAACCGATTCTTCTTCACCGCTGTCTTCGTGAAAACATCAGGGTTCCAAAGAGATAAAAGACCTCCGGATCGGCCCACCGCCTCTACCGATTCTAAATCCACAATGGATCTCCCCCAAATATTATTAACCGAAAACTTAAGGTTACCTGCCACTTTAGTTTCCTGGATGGCTACAAAGTGAGCGTCGTGAGCCGTCTTCAAACCCCGCACCCAATCCACTTTTCTGGAGTCTCCGACTCCCCTGAGGTTCACAGTTAAGTAATTCATTGTAAAATCTCAGTTTCTCCTTCACCAAGAATTACATCTGCGACTTGTTCTTTGAATCCGTTAACCTGGAAACCCATCGATTGACCTGCCTGGACGGTGGCCTCGGCTTCTTGCTGCACGTACTGATCCGAGTTAACTACAACTGTACCATTCTCCGAGTTCCCAGCAATCGGTACCGTTTCCGGAACCCCGTCATCTTCGCCAGCATTTTGCGTGTCTTCTAACGGGGCACCGTTACCATGACCATGGACCTCTAATATGGTCTCTCCCCCAGATAAGGTTGCTGGAGTATTTAAATCCAATGATTTGGCAGAAAATGGAAATACCTGGTTCTCATTTAAACGGGTCCCACCGAACTCATCTTCAGTGCCAAAAGGAGGACTTCTACAAAGTCTGGGTCTTTTTCTAGATTTATTAAGCAGGCCCACACCTGGCTTCACAGCCTTGCCCACAACAACTCAGGCCCATCATAGTTGAAACCCGCTGCTACGGACCCACCAGTAGGCGTGCAAGGTTGGTTGCTTTCTGACAGTTGCACATCATTGGATTTTTCTAGCACCCCTTCCCCATGCAAACTTTTCCTTTCCCCATGCACCCCATGCAATTCCCCCAACCTTTCATCTTCCTTGTGAACCCGAACCGGCGACTGATCCGCCTGAGCTACCTCTGTCGGCGATTCGACTTCCATATGTTGGATCTCCCCTTCTTCTAATTCTTCAGAATCCTTTGCCACTGATTCCTCCGACGGTATTGTCGTGATCTTAATTGTTGAGACTAACTCTTCCAGAAAAGAATGGGAAGTTGGATTAACTTCTTCCATTACCCAGACTACAAATTGCATCCCTTTCCAAGTCACAAGAACCTCCTCTTGAATACTCTTCCCAGACTCGGTTAGAATCCCACATCTACCATACGAATTATCCGGCGACAATGAAGAGAATTCCGACCCACACACCACCCTTCCAAACAGGTTCCCTACTGAATCGAAAAAATGTCCCTCTCGTTTTTGTAATGGTGCCCCAAATACTTTAATCCACGCCAACCGCCCAAGAGGGACTACTTGGCCCTCCCATAGTTCCAGTGACAAGAAAACCTCCTTCCACCCGTTATCCTCATTACGAACGAACTCTAGAACCCTCCTTTTCTCTTTAAAGGTAATCAAGAACCTCATACCTCCAATGTAGCTAACTGAACTATCCCCACAACCAACATTGTTCAACAAGGGCCGGATCTTTTTCACCGCATTTGTATCCCGCGCCTCCCCAACCAAGGATCTCATCATGCAATGGTCGGGGAACATGGCTGTCTTACCATCGTATTCCAATTTCTTTTTTTCTCTGTCTCCATTACCTGACGCCCCTACTACTATGTCGGAAAAAGTAGTGCCCCCGACCACCTTAATAGGTGCCAGATTAACACCCGCTGTGGCTCTTCCCAGAGCCGGATTCACCTCAGATCTGATCTGTGTCTTCACACCCACCGGAATGTACTTCTGCCTGTACCCCACCTGTTTAAATTTTTTGTGGTCCTTATCATACTTCGCAACGGATGCATTCAGGTTTGCCTCGAAAATCCTGACGGTATTCATACCACGAAGGGTTTCGTTTATGTCTGCCACTCCTTCAAGCCTCACGAAACCAAAAAACTTCCCCCGGGAATCCCTCTTCTTCGCAACATATGCGTCCTTAACCTTTCCGTGTGGTTGAAAGGCCTTCCATAATAGTGACTTTGATACACCTCCCGGTAAGTTGGTTACATAGAAGGTTGTTACTGGTCGT
This sequence comes from Helianthus tuberosus, assembly GCA_030545235.1. Lineage (NCBI taxonomy): Eukaryota > Viridiplantae > Streptophyta > Magnoliopsida > Asterales > Asteraceae > Helianthus > Helianthus tuberosus. The sequence goes on from CM060410.1 coordinate 19,035,356, forward strand.
TGTTCGCCTCCGTCTCTTCGGTTTTTCCGGTAAGGGACATCCGTCCACCGCTGCTCTCCTCTCAGCTCCATTCCCGTTCTTAAATTCCAGTTGTGATAGCCTAAAAAGTAATTTGTTAGATTATTTTATTTGAGTCCGCCGTTCAAAAAAAAAGATTGTTTATTTGACTTTAGACAATAAATGCTTTCACACACTGCTATTCCTATCACTAATTTGGCATTAGGCTATATAAGGTGTGGGGTCATGGTTGAACATAATTTGCCATCTAAGAACATGAATGGAAGACTACATCACCCCTTTTGATTGATCCACCATGGTTTGTATGGATTAAACCATGGCAACCATGGTCCTCTTTTCCATTTTTCAACAAATCATTTCATTTTTCTTTAGACAAAGATAAATTAAAATAAATAAAAGGCTAGTGGTTTAGGTCATGACCACACCCTTAGGGTCAAGGCTGCAAACGAACCGAACGAACACAAACAAGACCTTGTTCGTGTCCTTTTATTAAGAAATATATGTGTTCGCGAACCGTTCACGAATACTTATCGAACGATATTTTATGTTCGTGTTTGTTTGTTAAGAAAATAAACTTGTTTATATTCGTTTGTGTTTGTTTGTTAATTTTAGGCAACGAACAAAAACGAACGTTGATGAACACAAATGAGCACAAACTAATGTTCATGAACACAAATGGAAACAAACGAACACAAACAATCGTTTCATGAACAGAATATATAATACACTGACACTTATTGGATATTTAATTTGTCAGAATTTTGAAGTATTTAAATAGACTAACAACACTAATGAACTATCGAACACAAACAGACACGTTACCGAACGTTCACGAACATAAACGAGCGAACATGACCTTTGTTCATGTTTGTTCATTTAACTAAATGAACGAAATTTCTTGTTCGTTTTCGTTTGTTTAATAAACGAACGAACACAAACGAACTTCCCGCCAAACGGTTCACGAACTGTTCGCCGAACGTTTGGTTCGTTTGCAGCCCTTCTTAGGGTAGTGGTTTTGAATGATGGATTAGAAGTGGGTTACATGACACTAAATTGGAAGGTCATGGTGGTCATGACCACACCCTATAGCCTTAGGGGTGAGGGGAGTGGTTACCTATTCCAAATAGGTAAACTCCCAATTCACCCAATCACATATCGCCATGTTAAGTCACATAATTTATTTACCTAATGCTCAAAAACGTTGGCAGTGGTTTACCTAATGGGGTTTAGGTAAACTATTTAAAAAAAAGAAAAATGTGTGATTGGTTGAGAAGTAATGGAGCCCACCACACACCCATCTCTCTCCTCCCTTCCCTCCCTCTCTCCCAATTGGTAAAACATTGGCGGTGGAGTGGGATTCGGTACCGACCACTTTACTGAACCCACTCTGTTCACCCTTATCAACTTAGTATCTTCTAGCATGGACAATTGAGCTGGTGGTGGATAAGGAAGATATTTGGTATTCCAAGTGACTTAGGTTTGATTCGTGTCCCCGCCATTAAGTTTTGGCGGAACCTGGTGACGATGAGAGACTAGGCGAGTAGGCGGCAATCGCTAGTTCGATCCTTGAACTGAGTGAGTTTTACCTCACCGCACTGTCGTGCCTTCAGGGGAGTGTTCACGGTCTTTGGCCCTAGGTGAGGGTTTTTCCCTGGTTCGAAGGCGAGTGTATCCCGATGTAGTGAATTTCGTTAGTAACCCATTTAGAAGATTCGTTGACCATTAAAAAAAATTAGCTTCTGGTATCACGTGTATTTTTTATTTTAATCATGAGTTGCACTCTATAACTAGGAGTTAAATGCTTGGTTGGTCCCTATGCTTTACAAAAATTGCAGACTTGGTCCTAGTGGTTTACTAATTACATGCGTGGTACCAAAACTTGTAAAAAATGAACTCGGTTGGTCCCTAGCCCTAACATCAATTAATTCTTTAGTTTCCTGTTTAATCTTCTTTTCTCGGATTTTCTCTTTACTTTTCTTAATAATCATCTCCCTCCTTCTAGGAGAAAGTGATTCCTCGTATTGTGCCTTTCGCACAAATATTCCTTCTTCAGGAATTTCAGCCTGATTCGAGGATTTGGTTCGGGATGAACTTCCCTTCTCATTAGATGATCTATCTAATTTAAGATAGATGCTTGACAGCTTTTGCTTACCCATACTGTAACTAACAAATAATCAGTTAATATCACACATAATCACATAATAGTAATCAGGAAAAATTAAGTATTTCTAAATACTTAATTAGCTTAACTCAGTGGCTCTGATACCACTTTTTTCTGTCACGGCCCCCGACCCGGTTTGACCTGTTTCAGGAGCCGTGGGACAGAAATACTGCGGTATTTAATTGATTAAGTTTAACAGCGGAAGTTTTCATCAGGATCGTTTAAAGCTAATATTTTCCCCGATTATTTTATTTCACAATTCGGGATAAAACCCCGATAATTTACAATATTATGTTTTTACTACGAAATCATGATATTACAAAATTATTTCTTTATTTTATAATGAGCCACTATCTTAAGCTTGAAATGCTCCCCAGCACTTTTCCTGAATTACAACAGATCACCTGAAACATGTTTGAAAAAGGTTTTGTCAGCGGGAAATACTGAGTGAATCATTCTATTTACTAAAATGACACATTTGTTATAATGTACAGTATTAAGAGCGATTACAATGTTTCTATTATCAAACCAACTACCCACGGTATTTGTCACTCGACCGAGTCTGTGACTATGGTCATATCCCCCATTGGCTGCCCCAATGGTGACGATTATCAAGTAATGTATACAAAACCCCACATACCGGCTGTAACTTGGTGATTACAAAGACTTAATCCCCGTAATTATAACTTTGAAAATAAACATGATTTGGAAAGTAATTTGATAAAAAGAGAATGACTCACATTGCTGATTTAATACGGACAGAATCTAGTTTATGAATTAGCCTTGTTAACCTAATTTAAATAACAATGCACACAAAACTGGGTTAGTAATCAATCCAGCAATTACGATAACTCACGAGATCAAATTCTCACAATGAACGACAAAGTGCAATACTTCATCCATCGAATTAACGATGATCCGTCAAATTAATGACGAACGACAAAGTATAATACTTTATCCATCGAATTAACGATGATCCGTCAAATTAATGACGAACGATAAAGTATAACCCTAATGTGGGCGGCACTTAAACATCCATTGGATATATTGATCGTCGGAAAAATGAATCGTAGCAGCGATTGTGCTAATACCCTGTTTTGCAGCAGAATTTCGAGACCCGTGTGTGTTTGTATAGTAATTCGAACGTAACTCAGTGTAGAATTGGAGTTTGAACGTCGTTTCAGTGCCCAGATTCCAGTCCCAAACCCCACTATTTATAGGTAAATTTTTACCCTCAGGCGGCCCGCGTGAGAATAAGCTTAACCTGAGGCGGGCCGCGTGAGACCTATATTTTAGGTATAGGTTGCCACGGTTGGCACTAGCTTAGCTGAGTTGACAGTTTTCGATAATTCCTTGTTGCCAACGTTTAAAATGGATAATCGTCCATAAGGTTTAACCCCCCCTGAGTTTTAGGGGCCCTAATCCTGATTCTGAAAATTATGAAAATTTTAGGGTTTGTTCAGAATCACTTGGGTGTCTCAATTAGGGTTTCCTTTTGGACTAATTAATTTAATAATTATGACTTTTTATGAGAGTTGTTACAACATTCATATCTATGAATTCCATATTATCCTCTGGTACACACATACATGCGTGTGCCTCTCATGACACTAATGTGAACTCAAGCTCATCTCCGTCACACAAATTTACTAGGCTCACCACTCCACCACCATACGCCACCGCACACCACCACCATACGCCACCGCACATTACTTCCCCACATTTCTACAACTGCACCTAAAAGAGAGAAAGATGAAAAAAAACAAGTTGTTATTACGGGTATGGGAGTCGTGTCTGTGTTTGGAAATGACATTGATACCTTCTACCAAAGACTTTTGGCAGTAGAGAGTGGCAGCGATATTGAAATCCGACTCGATCCAATACCCATAAAGATCTAATCCCCAAAATTTACAAACGAATTGACTTAATTAAACCACATTGTGAAAATTATCATAAAACCAAAAACCGATTGTTATCAGGAAGCGGTGGTACCAGCTGTTCTTGGAGGATCCGAAGCAGAAAGCGGAGGTGAAGAATGGAGAAATTGAGATCCGCTGTGAGGAAAGAAGGGAGATCATCAACCAATTACAGAGGATTTCAGTGGTGGTGGGTATTAGGTGGAGGAGATGAGATGGCGGTGGTGGTTTGGGGAAGAAGGAGGGGGTGGGGTGGGACCAACCAGGTATTTAACCCCTCTTTTATAATGGACTGGACTGAAATGACCAAATTACCCTCACATAGCAAGCACATGGGGTGTTTTAACAGAGATATTTAACTGATGTTAGGGCTAGGGACCAACCGAGTTCATTTTTAACAAATTTTGGTACCACGCGTGTAATTACTAAACCACTAGAACCAATTCTGCAATTTTTGCAAACCATAGGGACCAACCAAGCATTTAACTCCAATAACTAGTAGAGTTTGATGATGCTTATATATGCAAATCTTTAAAATTTTAGAAGAAACTTATGTCCATATTTTATTTGTTCACTTCATCACATTTACTCCTAGGGGTGTTCAGAATTCGATTCGGATTCGAAAAATTCGAAATTCGATTCGATTCGAATTCGATTAAAAAGATTCGAATTCGAGTTGATTCGTATTCGAATCCAGTAATCGAATTAGAATCGAATACGAATTTTTGATTTTAAATTCGATTCGAAATTCGAATTCAATTATATATATATATATGTATGTATGTATTTTAATATATGTATATACACACGCAAAACATATTTATACACACACATATAACTTTTAAACTTGGCCAAAGTATGAACTACCTCTATAAGTGATAAGTTTATTATTCATAATATTACCAAACCTACAGACAAATATCCCATACTACTAATTTCTAAATTCTTACCTAACTTAAATCGCTATTAGTAACCAAAATATCTTCTTAATTTTGGTGTTTTGACATATTGATAGTTAATTCAATTTGTAATTTATTATATTTTATGTTAAATATAATTATTTGTAGCATTTTTAAAAAATGGAAGTAAATAATTTATTATTTAGGGTAAAATTGAACTAAATCGAATTATTCGAATTCGGTTCGAATTCGATTCGAATTCGAGTTTCAAATACTAATCGAATCGAATCGAATACGAATTCAGGTAAAAAAAATAAAAATTCGAATAATTCAAAAATTCGTTATTCGATTCGATGAACACCCCTCCATCACTTTTTCGATAGTAAAACAACTAGTTTAAATTACAGAGCGTGTTAGTTCACATGAAAAATCATAACTAAAGACCTAATAAACTGCCATGGACATTGGCGGACCCATGAATTTTTTTCTGGGGGTGCGGAATATTTTCTAAGATTTTAGGCCCCTAGCTGTATAAAAATATCGGTTCATAGCGGGTCGGGTCAGATCATGTAAGACAAAAGAACATCATACTAAAATTTATAAATTATCAAAAACACGTTAAACGTAATTACAAATTACAAACGTATTTAAAATTGTGCCCTACAGTTTTTTTTTTAAATATATCCAAAATATCATCTAAAGATACTAAACACGCCATAAGTTCATTATATATTCTTACTCATTGTTCCTAACACATATAATTTGCTCCATAAGTTCATAAAACAACACTAAACACTTAAACAAAATAAACAATCATGTTCAACCATAGCCCATAACTTTCAATTATATTTTTAAACATTCAAGTCCTAATATTAAATGTTGATTACTTGTAACTAATCATTAAAACAAACAAAGCTATAAATAAAACAACAAAATCATTTAACTATAAGTTTAGAACAACAAAAAAATCAAAAAAATATAAAAAGATTGAACCTTTACACATCTATATTTTTTCTAATCATCACATAAAACAAAATAAATAAATAAATAAATAAATAAATAAACCATACTAGTCCTATATTGGAATTCTGACGTAATATGGGTCGGTCCAACCGGAATTTTGGTTTTTCCGGTAAAAAAACCACCAGATCGTGAGCAGTGGCGTCAAGTCGCTGGGTGGTTTTTTAGGGGCGGGATTTGGAAATGGAATGGGTGGATGGGTTTGGGTTATTTTATTTAATTCACATTTCTTTAGGTTGGGTTTGGGCTTGTGTTAATATAAATTGATTGCAGATTGGACTTTGATTGGATTAAATAATTAAGTGAATAAGTGGTTAATAATTATTTTTTTTCTAAGTGGGGCGGTTGAAAATTTTCATGGGGTGCGGGTGAAAAATTCCAAGGGGTGCGATCGGGATTTCCGACGAAAAATAACACTAAAAAATATTATTTCATGTGGTGCGCCCGCCCACCCTTGGCTTAGGATGGGTACGCCCCTGGCCATGGAAATATCTCTCATTAACTTAATATAGCTTTTGGCTAGGACAAAATTCAATATATAAGTTGTAGCTATCATAAATACCTGAATATACCCAAAATCGGTTCCTACTCTACCGGTTCTTGACTTTGTTGACCAAACCCAAACCCTACCTGAACATACCCGAAATCTGTTCGCACTGATCTAGCTGTTGTATTCTGTGTTTGAAGTTAAATGAAGAGTGCTGGTATATATGTTTACATGACTAATTACCTTAGTAAATGCATTTAATATTAAAAAATTAAATATAACTATACTTGTTCTACTGACCCGAAAGCGTAGAAGGTGTTGCACATGCATTTCAAAATGAAGTTGGGACAAGATCCGTAGAGGCCATCTTCCATGTGTATGTGTATTTGTGCATCAGCACGTGATCTTATAAAAAATGTAAATTCCTGTTGTGTATATAGCCTAAAAAGTAATTTGTTAAGTTGTTATTTGACTTTAGACAATAAATGTTTTCACACACTGCTATTCCTGTCACTAATTTGCCATTATTTTTTTTGAATGACTAATTTCTTTAATCCCCTGTCGTCTATGTGACTTGAACGCAAGACATTCCTCTTTCCAATCTATGTGTTTTAAAGGTTTTGCCTTTACCAATTAACCACCACCCCCATTGGTTCTAATTTGCCATTATTAACTTAGTATCTTCTAGCATGGACAATTGCCATTATTAACTTAGTATCTTCTAGCATGGACAATTGATCTGGTATTCCAAGTGACGCAGGTTTGATTCATGTCCCCGTCATTTAGTTTCGGCAGCACGTGGTGATGATGGGAGACTAAGCGAGTAGGCGGCAATCGCTAATTCGATCCTTGAACTGAGTGGGTTTTACCTCACCGCACTGTCGTGCCTTCGGGCGAGTGTTCACGGGCTTTGGCCCTAGGTGAGAGTTTTTCCCCAGTTCGATGGCCGGTGTATCCTGATATGGTGAATTTCCTTAATAACCCATTTAGAAGATTCGTTGACCAATAAAAAATTAGCTTATGGTATTAACTTTATTTTTTATTTTAATCATGAGTTGAACTCTATTACTAGTAGAGTTTGATGATGCTTATATATGCAAATCATTAAAATTTTAGAAGAAACTTATATCCATATTTATTTGTTCACTTCATCACATTTACTCCCATCCATCACTTTTTCGATAGTGAAACAACTAGTTTAAATTACAGAGGGTGTTGGTTCACATGAAAAATCATAACTAAAGATCAATATATCGGACGGTTCAACCGGGTATACCGGGCAGTTTAACGGGTTCAACCAGGTGTATCAAGCGATTCAACCGGGTGTATCGGGCAGTTTAACGGGTTCTACCGAATGGTTGAACCGGTACAACCGGCTGGTTTGAACCGGTTTTTAAAACATTGCTAAAGACCTAATAAACTACCATGGAATTATCTCTCATTAACTTAATATAGTTTTTGGCTAGGACAAAATTCAATATATAAGTTGTAGCTATCAGTATACCCGAAATCGGTTCCTACCCTACCCGGTTCTTGACTTTGTTGCCCAAACCCTACCTGAACATACCCGAAATCTGTTCGCACTGATGCAGCTACTAAGCCCAACCCAGCCCAGAAAGAATGATTTTTTTCTGTTGGTAAAAGCCCATTGTCTCTGGGCTTTTTTTATTTATAGAGGAGGAGCATTTAGGTATTATTTCTCCTACGCTGCAAACCAGAAAAGTAGCCGCACCCTACTTTATGCAAACCTCTGTCCGCTGCTGAAATCGGCAGCTTGTTGGCAATTTATGCGTACTAATCAACCAGAGGTAAGTAACTATGTTTAATTTGCGATTTTGATGTTGTTTTCGGTTCATTAGTTGTGTAAAGAGTACGTAAACCGTTTTTGTGTGATTCTTACATTGCATTTCTTTCAAATTCTTGACTTTCAGTTGATTGGAATGCTTGATTCGAGTTCTATCATTTTTGTATGATCCACAAGTAATGGATTCCGTTGTGAAAGTGTTTGAATATCTTAAAATCCAATTGGAAGAGTTAAAAAAGCCACCTAAAGAGCTTTTGTATCGAGTCTATTAGAGCCTGTGGATTTGGAAATGTGTATGAAGGATAGGCCGCTCACTCTAAGGGCCGAAAAAGGGTTGCTATTAAGCGTATTGAATCATGATTTTGAGCAATGAAACCTTGAGTTTTGGAAGGAGATCATGATGCTTTCCCGTTACCTTCCTTAGAATTTTACATCTTTATCTCTCTTCTTGGATTTTGTGACGAGGATGGTGAGAAGATACTTGTTTACGAGTATGCATCTAACGGAATCTGAAACCATTACTTAAACTCCATTATTTAACATGGACACAACGTCTCAAGATATGCCGTAGATGGGCTAGTCTACCTTCATAGTTGATAATGTGATGTTTTGTATAAACGAGTTTAAGTAATCTTCTTTGTAAATAAAATAAATTTTAACTATTTTAGTCCAGTGATAATTTGTATATTGATGTTTCTCAACAATTTCAAGATGGTAGAGTTAGCTAGTTTGTACTGTTTATTTTGTTTTGGGAATTGACTATGATAATTTGTATACATTCTTATAAATTAACATAACAGAAATTTGGTTCAGATTTGAATAGGTACTTGTTAGAATTTGTTATTTGATTATGATTTGTATTGTTATTGAGTATGCTACTTTCAAAAAGTTCCTTTTAATGTGAAGCACAAAGGTTTATATATTCTTTGTGGGAGATTATGCTTTAAATCTATCAAATATCAATAAATTTTAGTGCCAATGTGGAAAAAAAACATATGATATTTAGTGTGGTCTTATTTGAAGTCCTTGGTTTAGCATTACCACAATTGATGTTTTTGATTGTGAAATAAGATTGCACTAATGGTCTTTCCAAATAATATAAGCCAAAGTATGAAGCAGAGGTTAAGTTGAACCACTTATGTATATTTAATTGATAACAGAAAATCAAAATTAACTAAACCTATCAATTATACGTTTTTATACCAAATTTTTGGCTTTGACATAAAATGATTTATGCCCTCATCAGCTACTCTTTCATAGGCTTTTTAGGGATGAACAAATGGTAACGGGTATGGAAACCTAACTGGTATCGTAACGGTACCAAATTTAATGTACCGGACCGTTTTCAATACCAATTCGGTACCCACTTTATGATGTTGGTATTTTAAGTTGATTTACCTTCAAATGTCGTAGCGTACGGAGCACTTTCGGTATCGATAACAATACCATTTTTTATGATTTTCGGGATCGGTAACCGGTGAATCTATGCAGATTTGTTGTCTCATAAGGTCATGGAGATCAACCTGTGCTCAATATTATAGTACAGGGGTCCTTTGGGTAATAGATTTTGTTATTAGATATACTTAGTTGCTTTAGTTATTAACTAAAGTCATATAATAAAGTTTTCTAAATAGTTAGATTTTAACCTGAGCCGATTTTGGTGACAACCTATCTTAACCAAAACCAAATCAATACTTTATAAAACAGTGTGTTTTCATTCTTACCCGACTCCCCTGCAAGTCATATGTTGGTTATTGGTACAATATATATAATTAGTAGATGCATATGTTCATGGAAGGTTTCTTGCCTCATTTACATTGTATGATTTGTATCCTCAATTGAATCTCTTAAGACATTGATTTTGTATTTTAAATAAAGCTTAATTCTCAACTTTACATTTTCAGTTGCATTCTTCCATCACAGGCTTATATACATTACATTTAAAAATTTAAATTAACAATAGTCACTTGGCTTTTTACAAAAACCATATTCGTAAAATCAAATTATATTCAATCTTGTATTTACAACAAAATAGATCTTAATTCAAGAGTAATGGGATTATAATCTCCACACCCCTAAGGCTCAGGGTGTGCATGGGTCGGTTTGGTTCGGTTTTTACCATTAATCATAACTATAACCGCTAGCTTCGGTTTTGGAGTTCTATAACCATAGCCGTAACCGAACTTTGGTTACGGGTATTCGGTTATGAAGTCGGTTATGGTTAATTTCGGTTAATTAACCAAACAAGGTTTGAAATAAATAGGGGTGTGCATTAGGGGCATGTATGGGTTGGACTTAGCTTTAGCTTTCTTTTACTAGATAACCAAGATTACACTTTTTTTTTTGTTAAAGTATCGATGTGTGATTGTTTTTAGTAAGGTAATCCTCAACAAAAAAAAAATACGATCATAACACCTCAACTCTTCATCAAAACAAGGGGTATGTACATCAAGATCCTTTTGTTGCTGACATACTTTATCTTAATAAAAAAACCTCTATATGGTTAATGTAAAGCATAAATCCATTATATATAGTTATCATTACAAGTTTGGTTCGGTTTCGGTTATTTCAGTTAACCAAAACTTCATAACCATAAATTGGTCAGTTAATCAAAGTTTCATAACCATAATCATCGGTTAATAGCGGTTCATTTATGTCGGTATAATCTCTTGCAACTGCTGACAGGGGCGGAACCACTTGTAATAGATTGGTGCACATGTAGAGTATGAAGTAGAAGCCATTAAAAATAGAAAAGAGGTTGTGAAATAAAGTGAAGGGGTAGAAGAATATAATGCCATCAAAAGGTCAAAAGTCTTCTCAAAATTCTAGATTTCTATAAACAATTACGCCATAAAAAATTCAAAGGTCTTCTCAAAACATCAAAGGACAATTACAAAGTTTTTTTCGAGGAGATTTACAAATTTCAACTTTTACTTCAAAATAGTTATAGCTATATCCTGTCACTGATGCTAAAATATCTCTAGGTATAAACAGATAGACCTTTAAGTCTTCTTTGTTTGTTTGCTTTTAGAGCATCCACACCGCTAAATAATTTTAAAGAGCATGTAAACAACAAGATTAAATTAACTTCAGACACCCATAAACACTCGTTTCTCCTTCGATAAAATCATTTCTCTCTCATGACCTTCTCACAAACTATAAAAACACAATTTCTCTCTCCTCTCTTTTCACTCACTCGGAGCATTCACATCCAAACCATCAAATTATACATACATTCCACTAAAAAACAACTCCTATATAAATATATTTCCACTAAAAACAAATATTTTTTCTCTCTCCTTTCAATTAAATAATATTATCATTACATTTTTCTCTCACTTCCACTCACAACCACTTTCAAAATATATTAAAAAATTATAACGGGTGAACAGTGTCCCCCCAAATATACAGATGAACAGTAACATTTTCTCTCTCCTCTACTCACAACCACTTTTTATACCCTTTATAATATAAAAACCCCTCCTCACATCATTTGATGGTTAGAATGTGAATGCTCTCACATAACCCATTTTTTCTCATTTTTTCTCATTTTTCCTCACATACACCATCACACTCTCTTTCCTCCAACTCATCATCTCTCTCATCCACATCACCTTCTCTCTCTTTAAAAATGCCAAAAAATAAGTTTATTGTGGATGCTCTAAGCAATTTCAATTTCAGATACCCACAAACATCCATTTCTCGTAACACTAAGCAATTTCAAACATCCTTTTTTAAATATTAAATAGCATTATACATGTGAGTGTTTGTGAGAGAGAGAGAGAGATGTAGGAGGGGCCCATTTCTCGCCTGCCCCGTTATCAAACGAACACCCCGCATCCGGGTGAGCAGCGTCTTTGGTGCCACATACCATATTGGTGTTTATCCCAAAATTATCAGATAGTCAGTTCCTTAACACAAATCCAAACACCACTTATTATATATACTTGCAACGAAACAATCTGGCATAACAAAAGAGTAAAACGTAGAACATACGAGAAACTATTTCCAAAATATATGGAACAAAAGAAATTAAATAAATAAATAAATTATAAGTTATTCTAACCAAGTATCCATCCTAAATAGCTAAGCTCTCTATTTTCTTACTGCCTTCAATTGCTAAATAGTCTTATAAAGGCGGCTTATATACATTATATTGGGAAGACGAATTCTGTTGAGCCCTATATGCGGATAAATTGGCATAACATCAACAGATTTCAGGTTTATTCCGGACATGGATGTATGATTGTTGGTTTAATTAGGTAATAGAGGTCTATGTCTTTTTATATGGAACCAGTAAAAGGTAGTGATGTATTTACGTCAGTTGCAACAATATTCATTAAATGAATCAAGTACCCACAAAACTTAAAGCAAGAATATCATCTCCATAAATAAATGAGTAAACTGCCATTTTGGTCCGTGTGGTTTGGGCAGTTTTATCATTTTAGTCCAAATCTCAAACTTTTTAAATCTGGGTCCCTGTGGTTTGCATTTTGTTGTCATTTTAGTCCAAAATCCAAAAACCCTCTATTTTGACTGTTGAAAACTGATTATTTTGTCCTTTAGTGCAGGGGCATTTTGGTCATTTTTTAAATTTCATTTGTTGTAAATTCATTTAAATTTCATTTGCTGTAAATTTCATTTATTGAGCTGCACTCTCTCTCTTCTCTCTCAAAACCCAGATCAACTCTCTCTCTCTATAGCACCACCACCACCGCCCCGCCACCTCCTCCCCCTTCTCACCACCGCCACTCCGGCGTCGTCCCATCCAACAGTCACACCCACACCTCCTTCCTCGTTTACCCCCTTCTCTCTATAGCACTACCACCACCGCCCCCATCTGCCACCACTGCCCCCATCTCTCTACACCACCTCTCAATCCCGCAACCTGCCATCACCCACTCCCACCCCGACATCACCCACCGGCCACCACCACAACCATCGTCACCACCACCCACCTGCCACACCACCCAACCTGCAACCACCAAATCCGAAAACCCACCATGAAAAACCCTCAAACCACCACCGTAACCTCCCAAAATCCCCAAATTCACTAGAAACAAAAAACCCAAAATCCCCAAATATTCACTAGAAACTTCATAAAACACCCAAAATCCCCAAATACTCACATTATCACTTACCAGACGATGTATCCCTATCACCGGAGTTGCCGCCGTCACCACCTTCACCAAACTCAAAGCAAACCCAAACCCGAGCCACACCATAACCACCTCCACTGCCGTCGTCAACCACCCCTTACATCATCATCATAATCACCGTCCATCATCATCATCAGTCATCATCATCATAATCAGTCATCGTCAACCACCCCCTATTTACAGATTTGAAAAGAAAGAAGGATGGAGGAGAGATACAGGTCTTCGCCGTCCGTCCACCACCGGATCTGTGTAAAGAGAGAGAGAACTGAGAGAGAGAGAGAGAGAGAGAGAGTGTATCTGTGTTGTTTTAGTGAGAGAGAGAGATCGAGGTTATATTTACTCTATATATATATATATATTATATAATATATAATTAATTTTGTTTTAATTTATTAGAAGAGTAAAATCAGAATGACTAAAATGCCCCTGCACTAAAGGACAAAATAATCAGTTTTCAACAGTCAAAATAGAGGGTTTTTGGATTTTGGACTAAAATGGCAACAAAATGCAAACCACAGGGACCCAGATTTAAAAAGTTTGAGATTTGGACTAAAATGTCAAAACTGCCCAAACCACAGGGACCAAAATGGCAGTTTACTCTAAATAAATTAAATGCAAACTTGTATTTACAACAAAACAAATCTTGATTCAAGGATAACAGAATCTGAGAATCATAATCTCCACTATCACTAACCTCCAATTTCACTAGCTCAATGAAGGTCCAGCACCACTATCATTGCTGGAACTTGTGGCCGTTTCTAAACTAATCTCTTCTAGCTGCTGAAGAACCAGGTGAACATCCGGTCGATCCTTTGGTAATGTGGAAACACAATCCATAGCCAGTTGCATCATTTTGACCATCTTTTCTTCTGAAGTATATTTCTGCAATTCAAAATCTATAACCTTAGGAACCCACAGTGCAATCTTCTGCACCCATTTAGATAATTCCACCTCTCCTGGTGATTTCCTAGTTAGGAGTTCTAACATGATCACACCCAAACTGTAGACATCGGTTTTCGTATCAGGTTTCTTAAGTTCAGAAAGTTCAGGAGCCTGATAGCCAAGAGTCCTGGCTGATGCAATCATTTTTGAGTTAGCATCAGCCGTCAAGAGCCGTGACATCCCAATTTCAGAAATCTTGGGGTTAATGTCCTCATCCAGCAAGACATTGTGTGAAGTTAGATTTTCATGGATTATATTGTGATCAGTGTGGAGGCTATGCAGACCTCTAGCCACTCCTTTTGCTATTCGCATTCTTGTTGCCCAATCTATCTGTCGTTGGGATCCTCGAGCTGCATTCAAGTCCGTATAATCAAGTTCTTGAATACCAAATAATTCATATTTTAGAAGATTATCAAGCGGATAAATATATAATACTAAATAACTAAGGTATATAGTTACTCGTTTTATGCGATCTTGTTCTTGTAGTATACAAGAAAAACACATTTATTAAGTATGAGCAATTCTGGATTAAAAAAGAAAAATAAAAAAAAGGCTAAAGATACTCTAAAGCCGTATTTGTATTAAATTTACTTCTTTTGAAGTCAAATCAGTATCTTTACAAAAGAAATTTCATAGAAGTATATTCGCTTACCATGGAGAAAAGCAGCAAGGCTTCCTTTAGGCATGTAATCATAGACGAGAAGTCTCTGTTCTGGGTGCAAAGAATAAGCCCTCATTGTCAAAAGATTTCTGTGACTAATTTTCCCAAGCAAATTCAATTCAACTTCGACTTCTCTCTGATTTTTCACTAAATATACTCTCAATCTAACTACCATAAGGCAATCACCGTTTCCCAATGTTGCTTTATAATAAGTTCCATAAGTGCTTTTCCCCATTACCACAGCACCAAAAAGATCTTCGAGTATGAAACTCATTGTATAATCAAAGTGTACAAGTTCTCTCTTCGTGGCACCATCCGCTTGTGGGGGTGACGCCCCTTTCCCGACTGTGGCAGCGCTACCACCACTACCTTTGGCCTCTTTTCGTTTAGCTCCTTCCTTTTTCTAGTACAAGCAACCAATATAAAAAAAACGAAGAAAATCAATGGTAGAACTTTTAAGCACGTTTATATGGATTAACTGTACACGTAACCTAGCCATATACACCATTAGAAAGGAATATAAGTTCATTCATGCGTCATCTGTTTTATCCATATAATCGCTAGTGTTAACATTAGGTAAGTTATTTAGTGTTAGAGAAAGTAATTATAATTACATAAGCACACACCAGAGTCTTAAAAGATATAACGTTATATAACAGTTAATATAAGGTAAACAAGTATTTAGGTTTTAAGTTATGACACAAATCGGTTTTAATTTTATATGTAGTTAGTATCAATATTATTAGCATTCGCATATATGGATTAATATTTTATCGTATATTTATAAACTAGCTTACAACCCCGTGTATTACACGGGTTAAATGACGAAAATAATATAAATTATAAACTTGTATATAATCCTTATTAATGAAATGATTTATTTAGATAAAATAGTAAAACAAAAGAACAGTTATATTTTCGCTATTCAAAATAATTTTCTAAGTTTTCACTTCTCTTTTGAGATGCTATAATCCATTTTATTATGTCTTAAAAAGAATTAACACTAAAAAATAAAAAAATAATGATCATAAAATTGTAAGTATTTTTAAAAATAATTATAAGTTATCAGGTTATGGTAAATAAATTGTAATTAAATTCTACAATGTATATTAATGATATAATAAATACTTTGATATAAATACTATTTTTAGATATATGGATCATGAGACAAGAATTAATTTACTATTAATTAAATTTGAAATTATACATTTGATCTCTAACTATATTAAATAATATTATACTTATTATATTATTTAATACATTTATATTTGTTATAGATAATTATTAATTAAATTTGAATTTATACGTTTATCTCTAACTATATTAATTAATATTATATTATATTTTGTGTATAAAAATTAATATGTAATACTATTATTAAAAGAGATGAGGCACCAGAGAGTAACACGTGTACAAAAAGATTTTTGTTTATTAGTATAGGAAGATATTTATCTATGGATATAACACATTTAAAATAATATCACTATTTTTTTATTAATCACGAATATTGAGTATCATTAAGATACATAATCTTATCTTATCTATATCTATCTATACTATATAATAAAAGAAACCTAATTTGGGACACATGTCATTCAATAAGGGCATCAATAATTTATTGATAAATTTTAAATTTTAAATTAAAAAGATTTAAATATTATATTAGAATTTTATTTTGATTGTAAATCTAAAGTCTAAAATATGTTTTAAATCTAATCTATAATTTATGGATTTAATTTTGATGTGAAATTATTAAACAAAAACCCATAAAATTAGTAACCATTTAATCAATTTCGTAAGTTTTACTTTCTCTTCTAGAATCAAATTAGATTTTTGTGATAATTAAAGTTTTGTCAAGAATATAAAAAATCATTATTTAATATTCAATATATTACATCAAATATTTAGAATTAAACTCCACTTCATTCTAAACACTAGGTATATTTTTTTACTCTTCATATGATATGCATATTATCTATGTCACATAGAAAACATCATGTTTTTTAGATAAGTTTACCATGTCAAATAAGTAATATGCATATTATCTATGTCACATAGAAAACATCATGAATTTTTAGATAAGTTAGATATATGTGTTTTAAAACAAGGTAAACTCTTAGCATACATATTTTTTCCTATTGTAACTAAGATGTAGAGGTCTGTGAAAGGTATCTTCACATTCGGAATGTCATAACTTTTTTTTTAAATTTAGATTTACTTAGTTGTCATACGGTGTCTCATGTCTTTATTTTTATTTTTTCACTTATATATATGTTTCATTGGTTCAATTGTACATGTAAAGTATATAGTATTTTCTCAACTATAGTTAATTGGTTTTATTGATTCAATTTTTGTCTATTCATTTACATTACTTTTATCTGTCTAGAAGTCCCTTTTTAGACCTTTCAAATGGTATGGGACATATTACATTATCAATAGTTTTTATTGGTTTCCTTACTAATTGAAAGTAATTATTTCGTACAAATCATATTGGTTTATAGCTTTGAATACGAGCATACCTTATATTAGTGTTAATGATAGCGAAAGTGAGGAAACTATATTTGGATGGTAGAAAATATAATATTATGCCAACATTAACCCGTCAGAATAATCTATTATCAGATAAAATCAGACACGTTACCTTTGAACAAGAAAATGTCACAATAAATATTAGTAGTGGTACAAAATTTTAAGTTCCTATGACAAATCCTAAAACAAATAACAGATCATATTATTATGAATGGCTATACAAACTTCAATATTTATTTCGTATTTAGTCTGCATATTACTCTATATTATATATACTTAGATCATATTATGAACATATTTTTTTTTTATTTCACATTATAATTATGATTCACCCCGTATATTAAACAGGGCAATAACCTAGTACTTCTAATAAAAGATTTAATTAATGGCACATGACAATTTTCTTCTTCAACCTCAAATTTCTTTTATATATTTTATTTAATTAATATATTTTTTAATAATTAATATATGTATATCAATTATTATAATTGTATAAATATTTTTTTCATGGTTTATATTAATGAATACCAAAATTTTTGGTAAGCCAAACATTCAATATCACATTTTATGGTAATTGATTTGATTTCATGTTTAAATTCATAGCTAAACTATGTTCAAACTAATTTTCAGTATTATCTATTATTTTAATTTTATGATTTAAAATTCTCTTATATAATCTTCCTTTAACAACAATTTACTATTATATAAAATAACTAGGTTATAACCCCGTGTATTACACGGGTTGAATAAATAAATTTTATATACTAAATAATAAAACAATATATCTTTAAAGACCTCCTTTTTTGCACGGGTTGAATAAATATAATTTTATATATTAAATAATAAAAAGTTATATCTATAAGAACCATATTGTATGGGTTGAATAAATGTAATTTTATATAACAAATAAAAAAGTTATATCTTTAAAACCACGTGTATTACATAGGTTGAATAAATGTAATATTTTTTACTAAATAATAAAATAATACATCTTTAAAAAACCCCATATATTACATGGGTTGAATAAATGTGATTTTATATACCAAATAATAAAAAATTACATCTTTAAAAATATGCATATTACACGGTTTAAATAAATGTAATTTTCTGTACTAAATAATAAAAAAATATATATCCTTAAAAAACCCCGTGTATTGTACGAATTGAATTAATCTAATTTTATATATCAAATAATAAAAAGTTATATCTTAAAAAACCTCATGTATTAAATGGGTCGAGTAAATGTAATTTTGTATAGTGAAAATAAAAATATTTAATATATTAATACAAAGTTTGGTTTTCGTGATAAAAATAGATTATTCTGTGCTGCAAAATTTGTTAACGAAGTCTCAATAAATGTAACCCTTTATTTAAAACTCCGTAAATATATAAATGATAAATAATATTAGTTAATTTTATTTCAAGTTGTGTAAAATCTATTTGATACCAAACTAAACAAAACGTTCAAATATATAGTTAAAATCAAATTAGATAACTAAGTTTGAATTTGAAGTAAATAAATAAATATAAAAGTAATAATTAATTGACTTAATTACTGTTTTCATCCATGTGGTTTCACTTTCGTAACCATTTATGTCCTTGTGGTTTCAATTTTGTAATAATTTCAATCCATTATTCTTTTAAGTATAGGGACTGAAATGGTTACGATGTGGACTGAAATAGTTACGAAAGTGAAACCATAGAGACTGAAATCGTAATTTTTAACCTAATTGACTGAAATAGTGATTTTTGACAAACCACAGGGACAAAAACAATAATTAACTCTATTTAATTCAAATAAATAATATTATAAATGAGAAGGAGATTAAACTAAATAATAATTATCCATAAGTTATTAAACTAAATAATATTTAATAGTAGGGTTATCTATAATTAAGGCCCAAACTATCTACACACCAAGTGTGTAGATAGCAACACCCAAAAATGTGTTTTTTGTCATATATGCACACCCTGTAGTGTCGAGCTGTGGTCAAAGCGCGGCGTTTTGGTCCGGTCAATCAGACAAAGACTGACGGGTGTCTGACGGGTCTGTTGACCGGACCAAAACGCCGAGCTTTGGCCGCGTTAACCAGACAAAAGACTGACGCTGGTTGACAGGACCAAAACGCGGCCAAAGCTCGGCGTTTTGGTCCGGGTCAACAGACCCGTCAGACACCCGTCAGTCTTTGTCTGGTTAACCGGACCAAAACGCCGCGCTTTAGCCACAGCTCGACACTGCAGGGTGTGCATATAGAACAAAAAATACATTTTTGGTGTGCCAATAGGCAAATAAGTGTGTAAATAGGTACACCCATAATTAATTAGAAGAGATAAAACTAAAATAATAATTATCTATAAGAGATGGTCTAATATGATGACAAGTGTTCCTAAAGTGGTTTCTTTTATTATATAGTATAGATATAGATATGTTTAGATTCTACAAAAAAAATGTATAACTTAATAAAAATAACTTAAAAAATTCAATACATATGTACACTTTTTCATTTTATTTAGCCCCAGTGTAGAACACAAGATCAAAGAAGACCGTTTTCTTTAGTTGTATGTGTCACGATGACAATAAATAAAATTAAAGAAAAATCGCTATCCAGATCGACTTTGTTTGTTTTAAAATAACCAATGCTTTCACATGGTTTGTACTTGGCTTTTTTAGAGTTAAAAGTAGAGATGGCTTAAACTGTTAATTGTTGGTAAAGATGGTAAGCTACATTAATACAAATCTGTTTATAAACTCGTGTACTATACAGGTTGTATATATTTTTACTAATTGATTTGTAAGTTATAATTGTAACATTTTGATACCAATTCCGTGTAGTACGCAGGTTTATCACCTAGTATTTAATAATATATAATATTAAGTCCACGTTTGCTACGCATAATATTTTTAAAGGATATGAATTTCTAAAGGAACAGGAATTAATTAATTCTATCCTTATCTGTAAATGTATTTGGTTGATAAATCTATAAAAAATGGACTGTTAAATAAAACTTACCCTTAGTAAACC
The DNA here is from genome assembly GCA_030545235.1 of Helianthus tuberosus. NCBI lineage: Eukaryota > Viridiplantae > Streptophyta > Magnoliopsida > Asterales > Asteraceae > Helianthus > Helianthus tuberosus. The sequence goes on from CM060410.1 coordinate 19,055,975, forward strand.
CTCATTTTCTTCAACAATCCAACCCCCTTTTTCAAACTTGTCTACAAAGCACCATTTGATGTAAACAAATATCTAGTTTCACAGTAATAGAATTATAACGTTTTTGTTTCTTTTGTTATGTTTTATCGTATATTGTTATTTTATTAAAGTCTTTTATTTAATATTTTAGATAACTTTTTCTTAAATGTATTTTTTTAATTTAAAGAATTTCTTTTACATTTAAATATTTTTTGCTTATTTAAGAAAATATTATTTTTTTAAAGTTGTTTATAATTTCTTTGTTAACTTGGGAGTTGGGATTTAAGAGACGAAAAGTTCGATATTTACAGTTTTTTTTTCTTTTAGCATTGAGGGGATTCTCAAACGGAGACAAAAAAGAAAAGAAGAAAGAAGACTATATGTATAGTCCACCAGCTATATGCGAGGTATTTACACAAGTTTTAGTTTTCTTTTAGAAAGAATAAAAATTTATATTTCATTTAACATTTTAATTAGCAGATGTAAAAATGAAATCGTTAGCGATTTGGCATAATAGATAAAAGTGATATTAGGCAAAAACCATGCTCCTAATCACCTTAATACAATCGAAGAGCTTGATATCACTCATGGTGTTATGTTGTATGAATTCTTATCACATGTATATTATATATTTTTGTTTTTGAGTTCTTGGTTATATATATATATATATATACAAGGTTTAAAAGAACGGAAACGAGTTTTGAGGCGTTTTCCCTTCGCCTCACGAGGCGTAAGCCTCGAGGCGAAACGAGGCGTACGACCGAGGCGGTATTAATAAATAAATATAAAAATTATATATATTATGAAAATAATAATGCTAACTAAGTTCATCAAAATCATCAAAAACAGACATAAAAAAGACATGAAATGCTTGAAATTGACACAAAAAGTCAAAAACATCAAAAACAGCTATCAAAATCCCCTGAGGCGCAGCTTTCTTAGCGCCTCAGCCCCTCTGAGGCGCATATACATTGAAAACACCATGAGGCGCGCCTCAGACTCGTTTTTTGGCCGTTTCGCCTTGAGGCGCGCCTTGAAGCGCACGCCTCAAGCGTTTTTTAAAACCATGTATATATATATATATATATATTTGCATGTCTTGTTCTTCGTTCATGACAATTGGATTCAATTGTTGTTTTTGTGTGTAAACAAAGAAGAATAATTTGAAAAATAATTATATAAAGTGGTTTTGTTTAGGCTGTTAAAAAAATATTTCTTCAAAGGGGGAGAAGTGACAAGTTTTGATTTTATGTTTCTAGAGGGGGTATGACAAGTAAGAGAGGGGGTATGTTTAGCCTACCCCTTATCATTCACATAACTTTTTTCAAAAAAAAAAAAAGAAGAAGAAGCAGAATAGCTAATTACCGTTTTGCCTATATTAAAAAAGACCTCTATGCCTTTGGAGAGAAGTTCATCAAAATATTTGTATTTCTCATTCTTTCCCTCAGCATTAGTCAGTTTCATATCATGACGTTCTTGACACTTAAGTGCGATCTCAAGCTTTTTTACAAGAAGAGACGTTGTTGGCCGTTGTTCACGAGAGTAGTGTAAACACTGGAATGCAATCTCTGAAAATGTTTTGAAAGAAGTGGGGTCCATTGGCTCGAGATCTTTAAAGATAATCCGGTCTAGTTTCTTATGTATGTAGTTTTGTTTCCACATAGGCACTAAAATCTCTAACTGACCGTTGGTCATTTTAAAGCATAATCTCCCACATAGGACTTCGAATAAGACGACCCCAAAAGAGTATATGTCTGATTCTTTGGTTAGCGTGTACGTCTCCATATATTGGGGATCACAATATCCAGGAGTGCCCACCACATTGGTGATGAGAACACTATGTTGCTGATTAACAGGTCCAACTTTTGAAAGTCCCATGTCAGAAAGTTTAGCATTCCAGTTGTCATCTAGCAGGATGTTAGCACTTTTTATATCTCTGTGGAGAATTCTTTGGTGGGTGCCCCTATGATCATGGAGGTATTTTAGACCTTTTGCAGCATCAAGACATATCTTGAGACGTTGCGCCCATGTGAGAACATTGGAGCTTAAATGTCGATCGAGGCTTCCATTGGATGCGTACTCGTATACAAGGATCTTCTCACCATCCTCGTCACAATATCCAAGGAGGGTAATGAGATTCTTGTGTGAGCATCGAGAGAGCATCATGATCTCCTTCAGGAACTCAGGGTCTCCTTGCCCAAATTCACGATTCAAACGCTTAATAGCAACAAGGCTTCTCCCCTTATAGTGAGAGATTTCTCCTTCGTACACCTTCCCAAATCCACCAGCTCCAATAACTTTGCTTCCAAAACTATTGGTGGCTCTTTGTAGGTCTTCTAGATTGATTTTAAGATGTTCAAACTCTTTCATGAAGGAGGCCATTATTTTTTGGTCAAATAAAAACTAGGGAGGTCAAATCAAGTGTTTCAATCACTAAAAGTTGAAAACTTGAAAGAAGATGTTGTATAAGAACCTACACAAAAAAAAAAGTGTTTGTAAGCTCTCTAATGAAAGAAATTGAAAGATAGTTAATGTGCTTAACTTGATGAGTTCGATAAAGAACAATGCCTGTATATAGGCTTACAAAAGGCTAGTAATTAAAAACTCTATACTCAATAAACTTACTAATTAAATGCATTTTTTTATTAACAACTTGTACATCTCAGAAAGAAGTTGGTTCGAAAAGCCAAAAGTCAACCCTCAATTGCATACATGATTTCATAGAAGAATGTTAATTCCAGCTTGTATAACTTAAAACAATTTGTGGGTGGGTTTTATGTTTCTTTTGCTGACATCTTAACAAATATGCCAAGCAATTATTTTACATGATGAAGTTGGGATGTGATGAACAAAGTCAATGCTCTCGTCTGGGTGTGCTAACCAACTAGATTAGTATCATGTCTATTACACAGTTTTTTAAATTTTAACTAGACAGGGATTTAAGCATCTAAAATCCCAAAAAAAGATGAAACAGAATCTAAAGAACAAAAGCTAAGTATCACCAAGCAGATTAAATCCAAACAAACCAGTAAAAATAGAAAAAAATCATCAATTAAATTAATAAATAATACAAGCTCAAATTTTCTAAAAGATTAAAACAAATCCAGTGGAAACAGACTAATATACACAAAAAAAATTGAAAAAAAAAAAAGATTTGACTAAATATATTAGCAATGAAGAAATGAAATAAATCAAGAAAACCCTTTTAGTACAAGGCTAAAAGAAAGCTTACCAGAAAATGAAAGATCAAGAAGGCAGAAACAGAGATCTTTTGGAGTTGCAGGGGACAAAACCCTAATAAAGATAAGTGCTTTTTTCTTCTAGATTTAATTCCCCTATATATTAAAAAGCTAATGCTTTGAACAGTAATAACAATAATATAATAATAATATAAGTATATTCTCCTATATATTAAAAATTAAAAATTAAAAAGTATATTAAAAAGGCAATGTTTTGAACTGTAAAACCGTGGGTATGGTAGTGCGGGGGTTTGGGGCATGGGTTGACACGTGGACTTCGAGGGGCATCGCTGGTCAGTTGCATGTTGGGTCGGTATGGCGGGCGTGACTAGCCCGCGTGGGTTGGCCACGTGTTATATTTTTTTTTTCAATTATTACAAAAATACACACAAAATAAAAAAAAAATCTAGCCACCTATAGCCTAGCCAACCCAGCCAAAAAGCTAATGTTTTAAAGAGTAATAACAATAATATAATAATAATAATATAAGTATATTCTCCTATATATTAAAAATTAAAGAGTATATTAAAAAGACAATGTTTTGAACAGTAAGACCGTGGGGTATGGTAGGGCGGATGTTTGGGGCATGGGTTGACACGTGGACTTCGAGGGGCACCGCTGGTCAGTTGCATATTGAGTTGGTATGGCGAGGCGTGACTAGCCCGCGTGAGTTGGCCACGTGTTATAATTTTTTTTCAATTATTATAAAAATACACACAAAATTAAAAAAAAAAAAGTCTAGCCACCTATATCCTAGCCAACCCCGCCAATGAGGGCCGGCCACCGAAGACCGCTAGGCCCGCCCAACGCCCGGGCTGAAACCCTCGCCCAAGGGGCCACGTCAAAACCCAAGCCCACCCGAGGTGGTGACTTGGGCTTTTGTACCCAACCCACGCCCCATACCCCATAATCTAAGTAGAAAAAAAGCAATTTTTTGAACAGGCAATGTTTTAAATAGTAAGTAGAAAAAGGCAATGTTTTGAACAGTAATAATTATAATTATATTATATTATAATAATAATAATAATATAATATAATAAGTATATTAAAAAGGCAAGGTTTTGAATAGTAAATAGAAAAGGTTATAATAATAAATATAATTTTTTTAATTATTTTTATTATCTACTTTACTTTTTAAGTTAGATAAATTTATGTTAACTGGTACTGGTATCGAAAATACCAATACGGTTATCGGTACATGAAGGTAAAAAACCGATACCAGCCTGGTACAGAAAACACCAAAAGTCGGTATCGAATTGATTTTGAAAATCTTTTAGTTCGGAGAAAATTCCTTACTACTAGCCGGTACCATTTGCTCATCCCTGATCACGGGTGTCGTACGAACAACAACGGTATCGTGCAACTTTTTTTGTTGATTTTCTTCAACTTTTAATGATTTCTTTTTTTAGTTTCAGAGGTAGGGATGAGCTCGGTGCCAACCAATACTGAATCGGTACTGGTACCGAAAATACCAGTTACGGTACCGGTATATGAAGGTAAAAAACGGTAGCGAACCGGTACCAGGAACGCCAAAAGTCGTACCGAATTGGTACTTAAGATCTTTCGGTTCAGGAAATTCGGTACCGGTACCCAGTATCACTTGCTCATCTCTGACAACAGGTTTCATACGAACAACATTATTACCATACAACTTTTTTGGTTGATTTTCTTTTGATTATCTTTTAGTGTTTTTTCCTATATTTTCTTTTTATTCTTGTGAACGGTTTCCTTGTGCAACGCGCTTGTAGTGATTTCAAAACAAATGTAAACACATAATAAACAACAAAAAACGTTCGCCGCAACGCGACGATTGTAAAAAAACTAGTTTTGTTAAATATCTGTTCGGGTGGTGTGTTGGTTCTGGGCGTGTCCCCCCTTTGCGGCGGGGCACAAAACCATACAAAGTAGCACCAATGTCACACCACTACCAGCGACCAATAGTGGAAAAACTCGTAAAAATAAAATAAATAGAAAAGGAAAAAATAAATCCGAATGAAAAGCAGATGTAAAATCATTGAACCACGCACACCTATTGCGGCGTGTTAATGTGAAAAATTTAGGCTAAAACGTAAAACATAGAAAACTAACTAAGTCGATCTAGGACCCGTGCGTTGCGACGGACTTGTCAAACGGGAAAAAATAGACGAAAAAACTTTGAACCCCACGCGCACGTTGCGGCGTGTTAACTCGTAAAATTTTGAACAATCGCAAAACAAAAAATTTGCGAAAGATATGGGGGCCAAAGTTGAAAGTAAAAAAGTGTTGGGTTAAATTGCAAAATATGGAAAACGTTGTGTTAAAAGTAAAAAAAACAAATGGGTTAAATTGCAAAGATGATATGTTTTGGGTTAGAAGTGAAAAAATCTGTTTTTTGAAATACCCGCTAAACATAGGGTAGAACACCATAAAGCCAATGTATGTTGTTAATTTATAGTATGGAAATTTAAATAACATATCATATAGTTCTTAAAATCTATTATACAAATAAACTGATTATTTCTTAAGAGTTTGAAAGTTTTGCAATTATTTAAAGTTCTAAAATAAACTCGATCCTTTATTATAAATGATTATATATTATACATTGTTAGAGTATTAACATAAACTATTTTGTTATAGGTTATTATTACTTGTATTTTCATTTATATTTTTACATTAAAAGTCTAAAACATTAGTAGAAGCCATGAATTATTTATGCTTTTCTTATTATAAATCAATTTTATTAATTCCTAAATATAAATGGAAAACAAAATAGTAAAAGATAAAAAGATAAAATTTATGGATTAAAATAATATATTTTTTATTTGAATCTTATTAACAAATATTATCTATATCTATTTATTTAGGGTAAAAGATAAAAAGATAAAATTTATGGATTGAAATAATATATTTTTTAATTGAATCTAATTAAAAAATATTATCTACATCTATTATTTTAGGAAGGGAAAAATAATTGAGACCACCTCATAAAATGTCATGTGTCCTGTAGAAACGTCACCTAAGATACATCCCTTAACTGGTTGACCCGATAAAGAGTGGTCCGATCTTCAATCTACAAAACATAACACCGTTAGGACTCGTTACAGGAATGGGGTTATTCCTGTAACCACCATCCAGCGTGAGAATAAATATTCTTTTGTGGGAGTAAAAGAGAATGTAACGAGAGAATTGTGTATCTTACCTTCACAATGGCATCTCCTATTTATATTTATGGGTAAATTAGGGTTTCCGCTTAAGTCGGAAGTCAGTTTGGCGACATCTCCTAACTTGTCGGAGATTCGTCCGTACTTATATTTGCATGGGGATATCTTCCGTATCTTATTTATTATTATATTTTTGGTGATGCTTATTCGACCCGGAATGATCGGGCCGGGTCATTCCTCCACATGTCCCCCAGTCTAATGCTATGAGAGTATGCATGGGGTCGGACTTGAAAAGTGCAAACCACCAAAAAATAAATAAATAAAAGACAAGAAAAACCCAAGTGTATAAAATCCCTGACATCAGATACCCGAAGGGGCGATTGGCGGCGTCAGCTGTCACATCATATGACCTGCTCATAAGTACCTGTACCGCCACACGTTAATTTGGGCTCCATTTTTGAAATTCGAAAACGTGGAATTGTTGGTATAAATAGGGGTTTAACCCCATAGGGTTGAAACTTTCCCCCCAAATATTTCAACTGTCTTCTCCACATTCAATTTTCTCCGTTCATGGCTCTGAAAATATCTGAATCTTCCTCTATGATGAAGACTTGTACTTCAAATGGAACCTGACTTAATAAATCCGTCACATTTCTTGTATGAGATTTTTTTGAAACATTTGATTTCACATAAACCAAAATATTGTCAAACTTCCTTGTTCTAGTTTTAGGTACAACTGTAACAACTTAAAGCAGTCTGATAAAAATCCAACACCAACGAAAGATTGTGACTCACTATATGATACTCTTTGAGAGTGTTTCATAGGCTAGTGAGTGTTTTTGAGATTTGAGATATTAAAGAACATTTTTAGTGTTGTGATTGAACCAACAAATCAAACACCTCTGTCTATATATACACCAACAAATGGGGCCAAAACAGTAAAAAAGCAAAAAAAAAAAAAAAAAAAAAAAAAAAAAAAAAAAAAAAAAAACCCCGATCAGAAACTGCTCTAAAACGGCTATAGTTTTGAAACCTGACCGGGTCACATTTCAATCGGACCTCTGCCCCAGGTTCTCAACCCAATTCCAAATCGGTTTCTAACGCATATATTCCAATTCCCAACCCCAACCAGTTATAATATAAGTTTCAGGTTGGGTTAGAACTTGGTTTTGGTTCTCATCCCGGTTTGGATGTGCATCCACCTCTTAAGCCCAGCCCAGCCCAAAAATAAAGTATTTTCTTTGTTGGTTAAAAGCCCCATTGCATCTATTGTTCACACAGGACGAGCATCTAGGTTATATTTCTTCTACGCTGCAAACTAGAAAAATCGCCGCTGCCCTACCCTATGCAAGCCAGCCTCTATCCGCTGTTGAAATCGGCTGCTTGCTGTTTTTTATGCTTACTAATCAACCAGAGGTTCGTAGCTATGTTTATTTTGCTATTTTAATGTTTTTTGGTTCATTCGTTGTGTAAATAGGTAGAATTTGTTGTTGTAAATTAGGGAAAAAAACGGATTGATTAGATGAATTTTCTTTTACTACTAATTGTTTTGATCTTTTCAAACGCGACATGAAACCTAAGTAGGTTTTTTCACCCACAGTTTTTTTTATAGATTGACTCACAGAACATTTTGAAATATATATTATGTTAACCATCTATCATTGCATAAACTGTTTTTTTTTTGTGTGATTCTTACCTTCCATTTTCTTTTAAATTCTTCACTTTCAGTTGATTGGAACGCTTGATTCGAGCTCTATCTGGTTTTTATTTGATCCACAAGTAATGGCGTTTGTCGTGAAAGTGTTTGAACATCTTAAAATTCATTTGGAAGAGTTAAAAAAGCCACCTAAGAGCTTTGGTTACAAAGTTGTGGATTTGGAAATGTGTATGAAAGGAAATTCAAACATCGCCATCACACAGAAAATGAAATAATTAATTGTCATGAAACAGCCATCCATCAATCCCTGTCCATCCTCCTCCTCTTCCTGTCCTCCTCGGATTTTGTCATGAAACGCTTTTAAAATCACGCACCTGCATCGGATCACTCTATAAAAAAACTTCTGTTGTCCAGGTGCAATCTGCGAGATGACGTTGAGCGAAGCTAACATCTACATATTCAACAGGCTCCCCTTCAAGGGGCGAAACAGGGTTGCTATTAAGCGTATTAAATCATTATTTAAAGCAATGAGACCCTGAGTTTTGGAAGGAGATCATGATGCTTTCCCGTTACATCTCTAGGAATCTGACACCGTGATCTCTCTTCTCGGATTTTGTGACGAGAAAGATGAGAAGATCCTTGTGTACGAGTATGCATCTAATGGAATCCAAAACAGTGATTTATGCGGCAATTTGCAGCAAGATGACCCGAACGACCGCAATTTGTGCATAGACGGCACTGAAAGCGAGTATGGTGATGATAGTTGCAGCGAGTGCACAAAGGTGCATCGCCAACATATGGTTTCTTGGCAGGAGGAGCAGCTGGATTTGCTGGAGCAGGAGTTGTAACCGCAAAGTTTTTGATGGTCTTGCGCTTGTTGGAGTTCCTCGTGTTCCTAGACGTTTGTGCCCCGGAGTTCTCAGTCTTGCCTTTGTCACTTGAACCCTTCGAGGGAGTTTTACCCTTACGGGTCAAGTTACCCTCCTTAACTTGAGCGTCAGTGAGAACTGCGGAAAGTTCACTAGCTTCACGAAGTGTGGCCGGTTTGCTTCCGGTCACTATGTGTTTGATGATTGGTGGGAGACCACCGATGAACTTCTCGATCAATCGGTCGAGAGGTAATAACTTGGCGCTGTCAAAGCGATCGATATACGCGCGGTTTTCACCACTGTCTTGCTTGAGGTCATGAAATTCTTCCTCCAAAGTTCGCATTTCATTACGTGGGCAAAATTCTTTTAGCATAAGGGTTCGCAGTTCTTCCCACATAAGAGCCATTGCAACGTTTGCACCACGATCTCTCATGATGCCATTCCATCACGTTAATGCCCTCTCTTGGAAGACACTCGTGGCAAACTCCACTTTTCGAGCCTCGGTACATTGACTATGGCGAAACGTGTTCGTGAGCTGCCGTTCATATGCCATAACCATTTACATAAGATTCTTGTTTATTGTGATTTGAAATTCCACTATTGTAACATGAACACTACGTCTCAAGATATGTCGCAAGTGGGCTAGCCTACCTTCATAGTTTGTTTGTGTTAGAAACAAGATGCAATTATTGGTTAAAGAGTGCCAAAGTGTTTATAAAAATGTTTAAATAATCTCTTGGTACATAAAATAAATTTTAATAATTTTTTTCTAGTGAAAACTTGTTTTTAATGTTTTCCTCAATTAGTTAGCTTGTATGTCTTGATTATCATTTGGTTTTGGTTGAATTGGTTATGAAATTGCATTTTAGGTATATATTCTTCATATATTAATGAGTTGACATTTTGTTATGATTTAAATAAATGAATATTTATTAGAAATTGTTATTTGATTATGATTTACATTGTTATTGAATATGGTGCTTTCAAAAGCTTCTTATCAATGTGATAACCAAAAAGATTTTATAAACTTTTAGTGTGGTCAAGTAATTCAAGCCAAAACATTAAGCATAGATTAAGTTGAACCTTCTTTTTTTTTTGTATATTTAACGTATCAATCATACATTTCTTTCTTAGCTGCTCTTTGATAGGCTTCCGCTTTGAGGTAGACTGTATCATACTTACCTTTATTAGCTGCTCTTTCATAGGCTTCAGGCTTTAGGCTTTTTGCTATGCTTTAGCTGAGTTATTTGGACATTGGTAATCAATGTTGTTTGCGGATATATGGTTTTAGATTTGTTTAGACTAAAGGGTATGGTTTGGACCATCCCCACGGGGATAAGCCTCCACGTAGGCGCCACGTGGGCGGCTCGTGGGGGATGGGCCTCCATGAAATTTGAGGGGGATGGAGGCTCGTGTGGGATGGGGCCCCACCTCATTATTTTATAATTTTCTAAGTTTTAATTTATTAACTTAATTAAAACTTTATAAAAATTAAAAAATACAACATAAAACAACATAAATAATTTCATTTCATAACATAAAAAAAAATTACATTTCCTAAAAGAAAAAAAAATTACCGAAAAAAAAAATTACATAACCTAAAAATAACTACTCGTCTTCGTCTTCCTCCTCGTCACCGTCCGCTACGTTAAAGTTGTTCCAAATATGTTCTACCAAATCCTGTTGAAGGTTTGCATGCGTGAAGTCGTTGGTTAGCGAGAACGAGTTTAAATCCTGTTGTGGCGGATCTACCGGGACAGTATTCCCGTATGATGCATTCTCATCATACTCACAAATTGCCCGACCTTCGTCTTCAATTATCATGTTATGGAGCAAAATGCAAGCGTACATACAAAGGCGCAACCTCTTCGGTGTGAACGCACGTGCCGGTTGTTCAAGGATGACCCATTTTTTTCGTAAGACACCAAAAGCACGTTCGATGTCTTTTCTTGCAGCTTCTTGACGCTTGGCAAATTTTTTTCTTTTTTCGTCATCGGGATGTCGAATAGTCTTCACAATTGTAGACCAAGACGGATATATCCCGTCAGCAAGATAATACCCACGTCTATACTCAACCCCAGAAACTGTAAAACGGGTGTCCGGACCGGTTCCATTAACGACATCGGTAAAGATCGCCGATTGGTATAACACATTGAGGTCGTTGAGTGAACCAGGGAGACCAAAGAAAGAATGCCAGATCCACAAATCTTGTGATGCCACGGCTTCAAGTATCACGGTTGGATAGCCGTGATCACCGCGAGTATATTGGCCGCGCCACGCAGTCGGGCATCTATGCCACGCCCAATGCATACAATCAATACTACCGAGCATTCCCGGAAACCCGTGCCGTGCTTCATGAGCTTGGTACAACTGCTGAACATCATACACGTTTGGTTTACGCAAATATTTTTTGCTATACAGTTTCACCACATTACGGCAAAACAGATACAAACATTCCCGCGTAGTTCTTGCCGACATTTGTAAGTATTCGTCCAAAGCGTCGGCCACTGTCCCGTACGCCAGTTGGCGAATGGCCGCAGTACACTTTTGTAACGTGGTGAACCCTTCATAACCGCGAGCATCGGGTCGTTGCGTGAAAAACGGGTCTAGCCCCGCCAAATCATCAGCAATCCGTGTGAATAACCGACGACTCATTCGGAATCTGCGTCTGAATATCTCGGCATTGTAAAGGGGTGCATCCGAAAAATAATCGTTCACCAATTTCTCGTGCGCTCCTGTCGTAAAAAATATATAAATACGAGGAAATAAGGATAATAAAATTTATTAATGATAAACCTTTGCGGTCTCTGTTAACTCGTATTCGTGTGGTAATAACGCTTTCAGACGAGACGTCTTCCTCTTCGTCTTCCTCCTCGATAAGAATCTCCGCCGCCCGTAGCACAACGTTCGCGATAAACATCTCCTCTTCCTCATCCGAAGACGAGGACCACCAAGAATTAGATGGCATTGTGGATGAAAAGGTAATTTTTTTTTATAAAAGTGGAGAGAAAATGGTATAAAAATGAGAGGGTTGTGGGTTGAAAGTGGGGAAAAATGGTGAAAATGGGAGTGTTTTTATAGAAAAATAGTTTTTTTTTTTTTTTTGAAAAATAGCCGTTCACCAACGTTCCATTTTTGAAAATTGTGCATGTTTGCTTCGTCTCATCCGGCGCATGGGGGCCGTTTGGGCCGAGCCGGGGCTAAGGGGGGCGGTGTGGGGGACCGGCGCCGGTCCAAGCCGGGGCTAGCCGGCCCCATACCCTTTAGTCTTATTGGTGGTTGAGTATATTTATTGCCTCATTCTGATCATGAAGATCAACATGTGCTATTAGATATGGTTATTTTAATTATTATTTTTAGTCATCTAAAATTTTCTATCCCAACCGATTTTGGTGAGAACACACCCATTTTGACTTTAACCAAAACAATTCGTTTTGAATGTGCCTGTTTTGATTCTTACCCACCCAAGGCTTGGGTATGACCATTGTCTAAAAGTGTATTTCAAGTATGCAAAAAATGGTCATATGTTAGTTGTTGGTTCAATACTTAGTTGATCATCATTGAACCTCTAGAGATTCTATGATTTTATATTTCAAATAAAGCTTCATTCTTTACTTTAAATCTTCAGTTGCATTCTGCCATTAAAGACTTGTATATTATTACATCTAGTGATTTAGATATTCTAATAATTATAGTCATGTGGCTTTTCACAATAACCCTATTCCTAAAATTAAATTAAATACAAACTTGCAATCTTGATTCAAGAATAATATGGAGACTAAGCAAACCTCTAGTCAATCCTTTTGCTATTTGCATTCTTGTTGAGTTGTTGAGCAATCTACATGTGTGTATTGTTAAGTAGGTATTGTTAGAAGCTTGGTATCACATATAATTATTCCACTACTCGAGTTTCCGCTCTCTGGATGTGTGGATCCCTACAGACTACAAATAGGCAAATAAGGACGACACATACAATACGTAATCCTATAGGTCGGCAGATGACTGGATTCCCAATGCTGCAGACATGTTCTTCTATCACAACTCGGAAATCAATTTCGCAGTCTTATCTTCATGGGTTCATTTGTTTAAACTTAACTTTTTTTAACAGTGCGAGGCTACGGCCTTAATTAGTTTGTCGTAAGGAAAAAAAAAACTATGGCCCTTGATTTTTAACTCGTAAAAATAATCATCTACGTGTGTTTTAGGCCTCCGAGCTGCATTCAAGTCAACAAAACAATCCATCTTGAATACTAAATAACGCCTAGTTACTGGTTTTATGCAATGTTTTCATAGCCTTACCCCAGCGACATCATTTACTGGCTGGAAGTATTAACGAAACATGAAGGTGAATCAGTAATAAGTAATTAACGAGATTTTGGAAAACTAAATTAAAAATTTGAGTATAACCATCCATTCAACCTGTTGCCATCATAACCAGCCAGCCCAAATGAATCTGATTCAAGAGTAGTGACCAGGCCGGTTGTGTAGTATGTAATTGCTAGAAGTGAACATTTTTTTTTCTTTTTTGTTTACAAAAGAGTAGTAGGAAAATAATAACAGAAGAATATGGGGGCTGGTTGCTAGGGGTGTTCAAGATCGGATAATCCGGTTTTCGGATATCCGAAAATCGGATATCCGAAAATTTCGGATATTGAATATTGGCATCCGAATCCGAATCCGAAATTTCGGATATCCGAAAATCGGATATCCGAAACGAAAATCGGATATCTGAAATTTCGGATTCGGATTCGGATTTCAAAACGGATATCCGAACTTAAAAAAATATGATTTCTAATTAGATCAAAACTAAACCTGTTTCGTATCAAATTTTCCGAGTTTATAATATCTAAAACATTCAACAAACTTATAATAAAATCCAAGCTTAAAAAGTTCAAGTTTTCAAAACACCACAACATATTCAAAACAATCCAAAGTTTAAAACAACTAAACATTCAAAACAAGACATAAATTAAAGTAGTTCTTATAATGAAAACAGTAAATCCAGCCACAAGCGCTTGTAAACATCCACCATTCATCCCTTGTAAACCAAGCATCCAATATTCAACCCTTGTAAACCTGCGATAGCGTATAATATATCAAAAATACATATTGTTAAATATATTTAAAACCATTCCAACCTCAAAGTACAACAGACTCAATTAAAAAATATATATATTTTTAATGAAGGAACAGTTAGTTTCCCAATTAGTTCAAGATTAAAGACAACTAGTTGATTTTCCGCCCGCGCGTTGCGGCGGGGACCCAATGACTGCAAAACGCGTGTCAGTAACGGCAAGCAGATACCGAATATCAAAACATAAATGAAAATGTCGTGAAAAGGATAGTCACTCCGTCCTAAAAAAACGATTTTAAATAACCTAATATATAATAATAGGACCCACACGTCCTACATTGCGGCGGAGACCCAATGACTGCAAAACGCGTGTCAGTAACGGCAAGCAGATACCAAATATCAAAACATAAATAAAAATGTCGTGAAAATGATAGTCACTCCGTCCTAAAAAAGCGATTTTAAATAACCTAATATATAATAATAGGACCCACACGGCCTACACGTTGGAAATTCGGTTGTTTTCAGTTCAGTTATTACGGTGCTAGCACGTTAAAATATGGATGAGCTCGATACAGGTAACGGTACCGAAAGTACCGATCCGGATAATCATCAAAATTAGGTGCAGACACTGAAAATGCTCGGTACAATACGGTATGGTATTTAAAGGTAAAAATCAATAAATACAGGTATGGTGCTAGACCGGTGTCAAACCGAAAGTAACGATTCTGAAAACGCCAAAAGGTGGGTACCAAATTGGTACCGATACGATACCGGTTTGATTACAGGATTTGATACGATTTGCTCATCAATAATCTAAATATCCAAGTTAATTTTACATGCTACAATTCATTCATTACAGAAAAAGACAAAAAATAAAGCAAAATAAGTTGTTGTGTATATAAAACCTTATTCAAACGAAATACATTTTACTTATTGTGTGTATGAAAAGTAATCTAAACGGTGCAATTACTTGCATTGCTACGTTGCTACAGGATTTGATGAGCTCGGTACCAACCGGTACGGAAAATACCGTTACCCAAATCCCCAAAAGTGGGTACCTGTACCGAATATACCTGGTACGATACGGCCCGGTACCGGTACTGGTATGACACCGGCATTTGAGGGTAAAAACCGATGAATACCGGTGTCGAACCGGTACCGGAAATACACTCGGTTTAGTAAATTTGATACCGGTACCGGTACCCGATACCAACTCATTCCTTAGACCATATGTAATGGGGCTTTATAGGGGCGTGAAAGGTGTTGATAATGCCCTTAGACCACTCCCCATGGGCATTATAGGGGCATGAAGAGTGAGGGGCATTTCTAGAATAATGCCCAATAAGAAGGAAAACAAGGAAACTAATAAATAAAAGGGCATTAAGAAGCATTAATCATTACATGAAGCATTATGATGGTGATTTGACAAAAAATGCCTCTTAAGAGGCATTAACCATTACCCATGGTCTTAATGATGTTGCTATTTATTCAATCTATTTTTATTACTATATTTATTAAATTTAATCTATTTTACTGTTCATTCGGTTTGCTTTTTATTATATATAGATTGCTATTAAATATTTAAGTAATTACATATGGTATAAACACCCTCCCATCACATATGGTAGCACCTGGTAGTGGTGAGAATAAGGCAGAAAAATCCAACTGAACAATTCAAATATCATTTCAATTTGCAAAATCCCGACCCATTTGTAACCAAACCTAACAGATAATGAAAAAATGGTACTTTTTTTTTGTTATTTCTAGAGTGCTATATTTCGTGGATCTCATGATATATGTTCAAAGCAATTGTTTATTATATTCAGTTAGTGTCACCTGAATCAAAGAATCAATCAACAGAGATGTAAACTTAATAGAAATAAAAATATATTTAAAACTTAATAGAAACTAGCTCACAATCTGAGTTGTTTTCATTAGGATTTTCCATTGAAATAGCTTACTCTACAAGAGAATACATAACAACAATTAAGCAATCAGATCTGGAACAATAAACTAGTAAATCTGTTAATAACAAGTAAATCTGTTAATATAAACAGTTTATTAATGAAAGCTAACATTTAACAGATCTACAATAAATCAACAAAGTTACTTTATTAAAACTTTAATAAACAATATTATATAACAAATACAAACCTGTTAATAAACAATAACAAGTATTTGCAATAAAGTTACTTTATTAAAACAGATCTACAATAAATCAACAGGGATTAAAAACTTTATGAACAAAGATTTATTAAAGTAGATGTACAATAAATCAACAAATCTACAAATCTAGAATATTAAAACAGATATTATATGCGATTGATGAAAGCATATCTAGAAACCTTAAAATATGAACCATATTAATCAACAAATCACCTTAAAAATATAACCAAACTCATCGATCTAACCATTTAATTAACAATTAGTGTTAGATTTTTAATTTTATGAACAAAGAAATGGATAATAAGTTACAGTAATGGAAGGGATAATAACTTACAGTAATGGAAGGTGGAGGAGGTTCTCTTGACGGATCGAAGATGGCAGAGGACGAGCGAGGGAGAGGACGGATCGAAGATGAAAGTGACGACGGCTGTGTATGTTTGTGATAGTTGGAACCCTAATTTTCAAAAGTGAGTCTAAATGTCTAATGTTGTGCGTGTGAAGTGAAAAGGTTTTAGGAGTAATATATTATATAAATAATAAATCTATTTTTTTTATTTTTAAAGTTTTCGGATTCGGATAATCCGAATATCCAAAATTTTTTAGAATTCACATCCGAATCCGAATCCGAATTTTCGGATAATTCGGATACGGGTTTTCGGATATTTCGGATTCGGATTCAGATTTTTTTGAACACCCCTACTGGTTGCCACTTACCTTGGAGAAAAGCAGCAAGGCTTCCTTTGCGCATGTAATCAAAAACGAGTATTTTATCTCCATTTGGATCCAAATAACAAGCCCTCATTGCCAAAAGATTTGGATGCCTAATTTTCCTAATAAATTCTAATTCAGCTTCAAATCTATCACTTTTAGTAACCTTTACTCTCAATCTTTTTACTGCAACTTCAAAACCATTTTCTAATGTTGCCTTATAATCACTCCCATATATTCTTTTCCCCGTTGTCTCTACTTTTGCGCAAAAAAGATCAACAGCAGTGAAAGGCATTGTACTATCAAAGTAGCTAATTACCACTTTGCCCGTGTTAAGAAAGAGCACCTCTTTGCCATTGGAGAGAGGTACGCTCAATTCATCACTGCGTCTGGATTTGTGAGAAGTGGGAACATTAGTCATATTCATATCATGACGCTCTTGAAATTGAAGTGCAATCTCAAGCTTTTTCACAAGAAAAGACGTTGTTGGGCGTCGTTCATGAGAGTCGTGCAAACACTGGAATGCAATGTCTGCAAAAGTTTTCAACGAAGTTGGGTCCATATGTGGCATGAGATCTTTAAAGATAATTTAGCGTAACTTGTTATCTTCGTAGCTTTTTTTCCATTTAGGCACTAAAATCTCTAACTGGTTGGTGTAGCATAATCTCCCACATAAGACTTCAAATAAGACGACACCAAAAGAGTATATGTCTGATTCTTTGGTTAGGGAGCACGTCTTCATATACTGGGGATCACAGTAGCCAAAGGTACCTGCAGCGTTGGTGATCACATACGTGTGCTTCTGATTAGCAGGTCCTATTTTTGAAAATCCCATATCAGAAAGTTTAGCGTTCCAGTTGTCATCTAGCAGGATGTTGCCACTTTTTATCTCTATGGATAACTCTTTGGTGAGTGTCCTTGGGATCATGAAGGTGGGCTAACCCCTTCGCAGCATCAAGACATATCTTGATACGATCTATCCACGTGAGAGCAGGGGAGCTTAAATGACGATCGAGGCTTCCATTAGATGCATGCTCATACACAAGGATCTTCTCACCATCCTCGTCACAAAATCCGAGGAGAGAGATAAGATTCTTATGTTTGCAACGAGAAAGCATAACAATCTCCTTTAAGAACTCAGAGTATCCTTGCCCACATTTACTATTCAAACGCTTAATAGCAACCTTGCTTCTCCCCCTAGAGTGAGAAACTTCACCTTCGTATACATCCCCAAATCCACCAACTCCAATGACTCTGCTACCAAAATTGTTGGTGGCTTTTTTTAAGTCTTCAAGATGGATTTTAAGATGTTCAAACTCTTTCATGAAGGACGCCATTATTGTGGATCAAGTAAAAGTGAGTGAAGTGTTTTAATCGACTGAAATTTGAAAACTTAAAAGGAAAGGAGATATAATGTAAGAGCCAACACAAAAGCTGTTGTATTCTGTGTGTGCTTAAGTTAAATGAAGAGTGCTGGTATATATGTTTACATGACTAATTACCTTAGTAAATGCATTTAATATTAAAAAAATTAAATATAATTATACTTGTTCTACTGACCCGAAAGCGTAGAAGGTGTCATGCATTTCAAAATGAAGTTGGGACAAGATCCGTAGAGGCCATCTTCATGTGTATTTGTGCATCATCACGTGATCTAATAAAAAATGTAAATTCCAGTTGTGATAGCCTAAAAAGTAATTTGTTAGGTTCTTTGTTTGACTTTAGACAATAAATGCTTTTACAAACTCCTATTCTTTTTTGATTTAGAATATTTACTCACTCATAATTATACATTATATTATTATATTTTTATACATATATATATATATATATATTAAAAGAAACTGCTCATAAACAGTGTTCTATAATTATTTTATTGGTATTGTTTGTTTTTTTTATTACTTTTATTGTATTATTTTATTTTAATTGATTAAAAGATCAATAAGATAAGGCGTGAAAAGTCCTTAAAGCATGTATTGTATCATTAATACAATCAAAGAAGTCATATATTCAAATATGTTATAAACCGTTCTTTTGTTTCTTTACATTCGGGTATAAATTTTGTTCATAACGAAGTTGCATTCAACTTAGAGTGTTTTTTGGTACCGTGTTGGTACCCTAACAAACCGAATTAATTATGAGTGAACATCGGAAAAGGTATCGGTATAGCTATTATCACACGTATATATATTTATTAGAGTTAAATGCTATTTTAGTCCCTGTGGTTTGGGCCATTTTGCCAGTTTAGTCCAAAGGTTTCATTTTTAACCTGTGGGTCCAAAAAGGTTTCACAGTTGCCATTTTAGTCCACTGGGTTAACTTCATCCTTTTTTTCTGTTAACGAGAAGGCCAATTTGGTCATTTTGTAGGTAATTCTGTTAACTAAAAGGGCAATTCAGCCATATAAAATGACCGAATTGGCCTTCTCGTTAACAGAAAAAACGAATGAAGTTAACCCAGTGGACTAAAATGGCAACTGTGAAACCTTTTTGGACCCACAGGTTAAAAATGAAACCTTTGGACTAAACTGGCAAAATGGCCCAAACCACAGGGACTAAAATGGCATTTAACTCTATTTATTATACATATGAATTCAAATTGATCATGAACATTGATCTCACTTCTAATCTTTTAATGTTTCATTTACTTTTTAATTCTATTTTCAACATTTATGTACTTTCTTAAAAATATTTAATCATCATCCAATTTATTTTGTTTTATCTGATAACATGTGTTTGTTAATTTTTCAAAACATTTAAATCCGCATCAATGTTTTCTTTTCAATATTGTGATATAAGTATTATTGAAAATGAACACCATGCCACTGTGATACCAACCGAACTGAAACCGACGATGAATGGTAATTTATTATTTAAAACTATCTATTTTTTTATTTATACAACTCCGTACGGGTCTTTATTTTTATTGTTTTTACTTTTGATAAGCTGACACATATCGTACTCTAATAAGATATGTCTAGGGCTGTTCATGAGCCGAGCCGAGCTAGGGCAAGCTCGGGCTCGACTCGATTATAAACCGAGCTGGCTCGGCTCAGCTCGGTTTCAAATATAAGCTCGGGCTCGGCTTGGTTTTAAACCGAGCTGGCTCGGCTCGGCTTAATTTGGCTCGATTTTTAAAATTAAAATTAATACATAGCTCTCAAAATGCAGTATTCTAAAATATTGTTCAATACTTCAAAGTAACATATTCAAAATAAGTTCAAACTAATACATTACAAGCCAAATTCACGTTCAACAACGCAAAATAAGTTTTATATTTCAAGTAAATACAATATTTGTTCATTAGCACGACAATCAACTTTTAAATATGTCATAGATATCAAACTACAAGCCTAAATACATGTAAATAATAATTATTTTTTTGTAATATATTATATGTATATAAAAATAAAATATATTATAAGTAAAATAATTCGAGCTAAGCCGAGCTGAGCTACCAAGCGAGCCAAACCGAGCCAATTTGGCTCGTCACGAGCCGAGCCGAGCTAGGCTTACTTTCTAACCGAGCCGAGCCGGCTCGGCTCACTTTCAAATCGAGCCATATCGAGCGAGCTTTTTCCGAGCTAAATCCAAGCGAGCTCCGAGCTGCGAGCTTTTTGAACAGCCCTAGATATGTCTGTTAATTTTTTCAAAATATTTAAATCCGCATCAATGTTTTCTTTTCAACATTGCGAAATAAGTATTATTGAAAGTGAGCACCGTGCCACTATGATACCACCCGAGGAACTGAAACCGATGATGAATGGTAATTTATTATTTTAAAGCATTTATTTTTCATTTATACAACTCTGTACGACTATTTATTTTTATTGTTTTTACTTATGATAAGCTGACACGTACCATATCGAACAAAATCGGTACCGGTACTCGTATTCATTTTGATGGTTTCTGGTTTCAATAATTTTTCATTTATACAACGTGTCTGCGATGATAAATGAATTTCGAAACTAAACCAATCGATACCGATCGGCGAAAACATCGATATAAACAGGTGTTGATTTCTATAGCTAGTGCAATCGTTCCGGTACTATAGCGAATCGAATCAATACCAATCAAATGCTCGCGGTAATCTACCGCCGCAACGTGCGGTCAATTAACCTAGTATATATTGATTTCGAGGGACGATGAATAGTAACTTTATTTTTATAATAATATAGTCTTTTTATTATTTTATTATTTAATATATTATAATAGTTTATTATTATATTTACTTTTAATAATTTTTTTCTTTATTTTTTAAACATCTATTTCCTTTACTTTTTTTAATAATTGTTTGTTTTTTCTTTTTTTAATATATATATATATTAATTTATCGATTAATTTGATACTTCTTTAATAAATTACGTATATAACTTTTTTTTTTCTAAAAACTTAAGTACGTAGTTGTGCTTGATTTCTTTCCCTTACATTCCGTTATAAGTTTTGTTAAAACGAAGTTATACTCAAAATAAAGTATTTACATTGTATCATAAAACGGTACGATGATAAACTAAATCGTTCTAATGGTTTGACTTTCTAAACAACATGCCTTATTTTCAAATCACGTTTATTTTACATTATCATTTGTTCGGTTTCGCCGCAACGCGCGATATAAAAAAATTAGTTTACACTAAATTTAATTCTAACCTACTCATTGTTTGGGATTGAACCCAAACAATGATTAGTTTAAATTTAATTCTAAACTACTCATTGTTTGAGATTGAACCCAAACCTCTCTTTAAAAGACAAGAATCTCTATCAAGTGGGCTAACCTGACAATATCAACTTAGTATCTTCTAGCATGGACAATTGAGCTGGCAGTGGATAAGAAAAAGATCTGGTGTTCCAAGTGACGCAGGTTTGATTCGTGCCCTCGTCGTTTAGTTTCGACGACACCTGGTGATGATGGGAGATTAGGTGAGTAGGCGGCAATCGCTAGTTCGTTCATTGAACTGAGTGGGTTTTACCTCACCGCACTGTCGTGCCTTCGGGCGAGTGTTCACGGGCTTTGGCCCTAGGTGAGGGTTTTTCCCCGGTTCGAAGGTGGGTGTATCCCGATATGGTGAATTTTGTTAGTAACTCATTTAAAAGATTCGTTGACCATTAAAAAAATTAGATTCTGGAATTAGCTTTATTTTTTATTTTAATCATGAGTTAAACTCTATTACTAGTAGAGTTTGATGATGCTTATATACGCAAATCATTAAAATTTTAGAAGAAATTTATGTCCATATTTTATTTGTTCACTTCATCACATTTAGGTGCTGTTTGTTTTTTCTGCGGGAAAAGGTCTGCAGTCTGCGGACCACATCTGCAGGCATCTGCAGGAGAAGAGGTGGACCAAATGTCTGCAGTCTGCAAGGAGAAGATGGTTTGTTTTTTTTCCTTCTACAAAACCACTTTTCCCACTCTCTCTCTACAATCTCTGCCTCAACTCTCTCTCTCTACTCTCTCTCACTCTCTACGGTATCTCTCTCACTCTCTCTCTCTCTGGGTTCGATTTGGGTGTCGATTTGGAGGCAGGGAAGAAGGTGGAGGCGGTGGCAGGGAAGAAGGTGGTTTCGATTTGGAGGTTTTGGGTGGTGTTTGTTTTGTGGGGGTTCATGTGGTGGCGGTGGTGGTGGAGGTGGTGGCGGAGACGTGGTGGTGGAGGTGGTGGCGGAGATGTGTGGTGGTGGAGGTGATGCAGGTCTGTGGGCAGGAGAAGAGGTGAGAAGAGGTCCGCAGACTTAAGGCCATGTCTGCGTGGGGAAGAGGTGAGGCAGACGTTTTTGGTCTGCAGATCTTCCGGAAAACAAACAAGCTGCAGAGTTCAAACATCTGCGCGCGTCTGCGCGGCGCAGACATAACTGGCCAGAAGTACTTCTGGCCAAAAAACAAACACCACCTTACTCGCTTTCCATCACTTTTTAGATAGTAAAACAACTAGTTTAAATTAGAAAGGGTGTTGGTTATCGGGCGGTTCAACCGGGTGTACCGGATGCAGAGCCGGCCCTGGAGGTGGGCGGGGAGGATCGGCCAGGGTCTGTGATTTCGTAGAGCACGTAATTTTAAAAAAATCCAATATTATATATGTAAAAAAAATTAATAGGGTATAGCCAAATAAATACTAACATAACATAGGCCCACTTACAAAAAAATAATTAAAAAAAAATCATATGGTTTGTTAGCCTATGAGCCCAATACCCAAATGATTGTTGAAGACTAAATTGTTGGTAATTTATACAAAAACGATTGTCAAATTCAGGTCCGTATTCTTTTTTTTTTTTTTTTTTGTCGAATTAAGGTATGATTTAAACTGTGAAGAGTTGATTAACCAATTTGCTATCAAGAATGCAAGGAGGGCTTCACGAATCATTGGTTAGCTATTAGCTTATTACTTTTTACGGTATGTCACTCATTCGAATACTATATTTTGTATTTTGTTAATTGCATTGTTTATCGAATGTTATATTTTTGTCAACGGTTTACGGTTGTATGAAAAACTAGTTTAAATTATTTATTTTGTTAAGGCCTGAGGACACGTTTTTTCGAGCTCGAACAGGGTACAAGATTTCTCAGGGCCGGCTCTGACCAGACGGTTCAACCCGGTGTATCGAGCGGTTCAACCGTGTGTACCGGGCAGTTTAACGGGTTCAACCGAAGGGTTGAACCGGTACAATCGGCTGGTTTGAACCGGTTTTTAAAACATTGCTAAAGACCTAATAAAGTGCCATGAAAATATCTCTCATTAACTTAATATAGTTTTTGGCTAGGACAAAATTCAATATATAAGTTGTAGCTATCAGCATACCCGAAATTGGTTCCTACCTTACCGGGTTCTTGACTTTGTTGACCAAACCCAAAGCCTTCCTGAACATACCCGAAATCTGTTTGCACTGATCCAGCTACTATGCCCAACCCAGCCCAGAAAGAATGATTTTTTTTTGTTGGTAAAAGCCCATTGTCTCTGGGCTTTTTTTTATTTATAGAGGAGGAGCATCTAGGTTTTATTTCTCCTACGCTGCAAACCAGAAAAGTAGCGCACCCTACTTTATGTAAACCTCTGTCCGCTGCTGAAATCGGCAGCTTGTTGGCAATTTATGCTTACTAATCAACCAGAGGTACGTAACTATGTTTAATTTGCGATTTTGATGTTGTTTTCGGTTCATTAGTTGTGTAAAGAGTACGTAAACCGTTTTTGTGTGATTCTTACATTGCATTTCTTTCAAATTCTTGACTTTCAGTTGATTGGAATGCTTGATTTGAGTTTTGTCATTATTGTATGATCTACAAGTAATGGCTTACATTGTGAAAGTGTTTGAATGTCTTAAGATCCATTTGGAAGAGTTAAAAAAACCACCTAAGAGCTTTTGTATTGAGGTTATTAGAGCCCGTGGATTTGGAAATGTGTATGAAGGATAGGCCGCTCACTCTAAGGGCCGAAACAGGGTTGCTATTAAGCGTATTGAATCATGAATTTGAGCAATGATACCCTGAGTTTTGGAAGGAGATCATGATGCTTTCCCGTTACATTCCTTAGAATTTTACATCCGCCGACTTGATTTCAATCCTGGTTCAAGTATTGCTAACCAAAGCAAGAAGGTTTTAAGATCGAAGAAAACAATATAGTCGGTTTGTTTAAGTTTTACATACTAATATTCTGATGGAATTTTAAGCTGTGAACATTTTGATTGGATTCTCATCTCTCTTCTTGGATTTTGTGACGAAGATGGTGAGAAGATACTTGTTTACGAGTATGCATCTAACGGAATTCGAAACCATTACTTAAACTCCATTATTTAACATGGACACAACGTCTCAAGATATGCCGTAAGTGGGCTAGTCTAGCTTCATAGTTGATGATATCAAAAGCGAAACGGATGTATTCATTAGTTAATGTGATGTTTTGTATAAACGAGTTTAAGTAATCTTCTTTGTAAATAAAATAAATTTTAACTACTTTAGTCCAGTGATAACTTGTATATTGATGTTTCTCAACAAGCTCAAGATGGTAGAGTTAGCTCGTTTGTACTGTTTATCATTTGGTTTTGGGAATTCACTATGAAATTATTATTTAGTTATACATTCTTATAAATTAACAGAACAGAATTTGGTTCTGGTTTGAATAGATACTTGTTAGAATTTGTTATTTGATTATGATTTGCATTGTTATTGAGTATGCTGCTTTCAAAAAGTTCCTTTTAATGTGAAACACAAAGGTTCTTATATACTTTGTGGGAGATTATGCTTTAAATCTATCACATATCAATAAATTTTAGTGCCAATGTGGGAAAAAAAAAACATATGATATTTAGTGTGGTCTTATTTGAAGTCCTTGGTTTAGAATTACCACAATTGATGTTTTTGATTGTGACATAAGATTGCACTAATGGTCTTTCCAAATAATACAAGCCAAAGTATGAAGCAGAGGTTAAGTTGAACCACTTATGTATATTTAATTGATAACAGAAAATCAAAATTAACTAAACCTATCAATTATACGTTTTTAGACCAAATTTTTAGCTTTGACGTAAAATGATTTATGCCCTCATCAGCTACTCTTTCATAGGCTTTTTTTATTGGTGGTGAATACTGAATAGGCATGAACAAATAGTAACGTGTATGGAAACCTAACTGGTATCGTAACGGTGCCGAATTTACCGTACTGAACCGTTTTCAATATCAATTCGATACCCACTTTATGGTGTTGGTATTTTAGGTTGATTTACTTTCAAATGTCGTACGTACGGAGCACTTTCGGTATCAATAACAATACCATTTTTATGATTTTCGGGATCAGTACTTTCGGTACCATTAAGGTACCGAGCACGAGTGAATCTATGCAGATTTGTTGCCTCATAAGGTCATGGAGATCAACCTGTGCTCAATATTATAGTACAGAGGTCCTTTGGGTAATTGATTTTGTTATTAGATATACTTAGTTGTTTTAATTATTTACTTAAGTCATATAATAAAGTTTTCTAAATGGTTAGATTTTAACCTGAGCCGATTTTGGTGACAACCTATCTTGACCCAAACCAACTCAATACTTTCTAAAGCAGTGTGTTTTCATTCTTACCTGACTCCCCTGCAAGTCATATGTTAGTTAGGGGACTGGGGGTGGATAATTGTTTCTCCGTGATAGGCAAGTTCCACGCGTGGAACAAACAAAAATTCCACCGCCACCAAACATATTCAACGCGTGGATAATTGTTTCCGTGATAGTTTTCACGCGTGATAGGCTGTGAGTGATAAATGGATGTGAGAGGGTGTGAGGGTTTATTGTTGGGTGTTGGGTGTTGTGAGTGATGACCATTGCCACTAAAAAGGTTGTGAGTGATGGAAAAATGGTTGATGACATGGCGGAACTTGATTGGGTGTCGTGAGTGATGAGTGAGGGATGGGTGATGAGTGATGACCACCCCCACCCCCCTTATTGGTAGTACAATATATACTATAGTAGATGCATATATATTCAGGGAAGGTTTCTTGCCTCATTTACATTGTATGATTTGTATCCTCTGTTGAAACTCGTAAGAGATTCATATGATTTTGTATTTTAAACAAAGCTTAATTCTCTACTTAACATTTTCAGTTGCATTCTTACATCACAGGCTTATTTACATTACATTTAAAAAAATTATATGAACTATAGTCATTTGACTATTTACAAAAAAAAAAAAAAAAAAAAGGATCGTAAAATCAAATTAAATTCACCCTTGAATTTACAGCAAAATAGGTCTTAATTCAAGAGTAATAGGATTATAATCTCCACCACCCCTAAGGCCCTAACCTCTGGTTTCACTAGCTTAATGAAGATCCGACGTCACCATCATCTCTGAAACTTGTGGTGGAGTCTGGTATAATCTCTTCCAACTGCTGAAGAACGAGTTGAACATCCGACTGATCCCATGGTGATATATACATACATTTCAAAGACAGTGTCAAACTATTCAATAACTCGTCGTGACCAACTGCAGAAGCATCTTTTATCAATTCATTATTAAAGAAAATCTCATTAGGGGTTCATTCTCCTTCCACAATAAAAGCCACCCATTGTGGTAAGTATAGACCATTAATCGTCTCTCTGGTGATTTCTCGATTAGGAGTTCTAATATTATCACACCCAGAATATTGTTCGTTGTGAAACTTCTGTGGACTATATTGTGGAGGCTATGCAAGCCTCTAGCCACTCCTTTTACTATTTGCATACTTATTGACAAATCTACCTGTGTTTCGGGTCTTCTAGCTACATTCAAGTCAACAAAATGAAGTGTCTTTAATACGAAATAATTCGAATTTTAAAGAATTACCATATAGATAAACAAATTATATGCAAACTTGTATTTACAACGAAACAAATCTTGATTCAAGGATGATAGAATCATAATCTCCACTATCACTGACCCCCATTTTCACTAGCTTAATGAAGGTCCAGCACCACCATCATCGCTGGAACTTGGGGCCGTTTCTAAACTAATCTCTTCTAGCTGTTGAAGAACCAGGTGAACATCCGGTCGACCCCGTGGTAATGTGGAAACACAATCCATAGCCAGTTGCAGCATTTTGTCCATCTTTTTTTCAAGTGAAGTATTTTTACCTAGCAATTCAAGATCGATAACCTCAGAAACCCGAACCCACTCTTCTCGTACAGTCATCTGCACCCATTTAGATAATTCCACCTCTCCTGGTGATTTACCTGTTAGGAGTTCTAACATGATCACACCCAAACTGTAGATATCAGTTTTTGTATCAGCTTTCTCAAGGGTAGAAAGTTCGGGAGCCTGGTAGCCAAGAACCCCGGCTGTTGCACTCACATTTGAGTTTAGAGCAGTTGTTATGAGCTGTGAGAACCCGAAATTGGAAATCTTGGGGTTAAAGTTCTCATCAAGGAAAACATTGCTTGATGTTAGATTTCCATGGATTATATTGTGATGGGTGTGGAGGCTAAGCAATCCTTTAGCCACTCCTTTTGCTATTTTCATTCTTGTTGACCAATCTACCGTTGTTCTTTCTCGATCTACATTAAGTTGGCAAAATCAACTTCTTATATTAATACGAGTTTAAAATATCATCATCAAACATATAATACTAAATAACGAAGGTATGCAGTTACTGGTTTTATTTAATCTTCTTGCGAAAAACACAATTATCAAGAATTAGCAGTTCTAGATTAAAATTAAAAGAGAAAAAGAAGATTGCTAAAGATACTTTTAAAGCCGTATCAATATCTTTAGTTTACTCCTTTACAAAAGAAATATCATATTTGCTTACCATGGAGAAAAGCAGCAAGGCTTCCTTTAGGCATGTAATCATAGACGAAAAGTGTCTCTTCACTACTCATATAATAAGCCCTTATTGCCAAAAGATTTTCATGCCAAATTTGCCCGAGCAAATTTAATTCATCTTTAACCTCTCTTTGATTTTTAGCTAACTCTCCTCCCATTCTCATTACTGCAACTTCGACACCATCTTCCAATATTGCTTTATAATAATGCCCATAAGTACTTTTCCCCATTACCTCAGCTGACGCCCTCAAAAGATCATCGAGTGAAAAAACAAATTCCCGTTTTGTTTTTCTGGCAGCATCCGCCTGTGGGGGTGCCGCCTCTTTCTGGGCTATGGCAACACTGACACCACTACCTTCCGCATATTTTGGTTTAGCTCCTCCCTTTTTCTAGAACAAGCAACAAAAAGAAAATGAAGATAATCAACAGTGGAACTATGCACACTGGAATAACCATTTGGCTAATGTCAGTCTTGCTATGCTCATTGTTGTGTGAGCCTTTTGCCGAGTTCCAGTGAGCACAGGTCTACAGTAAGGGAAAGGAGAATTCACCCTGGTTCCTCATGGGTCTCCGCTTTGGGGCGCCCATTACGGGGATTTAAGTATAATCCTCTACACTCTACTGTCTCTACATCTATATATAGGGTGCTACTTTCTACACCCCCTATTTACTTTTTTCACCCCCCTCCTCTCACATACTTACAGGTGGGGCCTGCGTGGGACCGACAGTTTTCCTCTCACAAGGGGGGTATAATCAGGAAGAGGGGGGTGCGTATAGAATGAGCCCTATATATATTGTTATATACAATATATACATACTATGTTATAACCCCGTGTATTACACAGGTTCAATAAATGAATTTTATATACTAAATAATAACACAATATATCTTTAAAAACCTCTTTTATTGGGCGGGTTGAATAAATATAATTTTATATATTACATAATAAAAAGTTATATCTATAAGAACCATATTGTACGGGTTGAATAAATATAATTTTATATACAAAATAAAAAAGTTATATCTTTAAAACCGCTTGTTTTACACGAGTTGGATAAATGTAATATTGTTTACCAAAGAATAAAATAATAGATCTTTAAGAAACCTCATTTATTACACGTGTTGAATAAATGTAATTTTACATACCAAATAATAAAAAAGTTACATCTTTAAAAATATGTGTATTACACAAGTTGAATAAATGTAATTTCCTTTACTAAAATAAAAAAATATATATATCCTTAACAAAACCTTGTGTATTGTACTAATTGAATAAATCTAATTTTATATATCAAATAATAAAAAGTTATATCTTAAAAAACCCCATCTATTACACGGGTCGAATAAATGTAATTTTGTATAGTAAATAATAAAAAAGGTATATCTATAAAAAAACCACGTGTATTACACGAGTTTAATAAATCTAATTTTA
This sequence comes from Helianthus tuberosus, assembly GCA_030545235.1. Lineage (NCBI taxonomy): Eukaryota > Viridiplantae > Streptophyta > Magnoliopsida > Asterales > Asteraceae > Helianthus > Helianthus tuberosus. The sequence goes on from CM060410.1 coordinate 19,085,548, forward strand.
TATACCAATAATAAAAAAGTCATATCTTTCAATAAACTAAAGGATAATACTCGATACGCGATGGATATGGAGATTGTGAAGATGGTTCTTGAAAAGAAGATATGTTATTCAAGAAGCAAATCAACATCTATTTGAGTGATAAAATGTTGGTACCAATTCCGACAAATTGATTTATAAATTATGTAATAAAATTGATATAATAATTTTTTAGTAATGAAAATAAAAATATTTCATATGTTAATACAAAATTTGGTTTTCGTTATAAATGATTTGCTTTATTTAAAAATATCTTAAATTAACAATTTAAATTTTAGAATCATATTTTATTAGAAAATAAAAGAATGGTATTCAAAATTTAAAGTGGAATGAAATTTAATATTAGCTCAGTATTCCTTTATTTATTTAATTAATATAAGATAATTTTGGAAGTAAGACGAGAAAATCATAAAATAAATGCTTACAATGAATGATAGGTGTTACACATTATTATATAGTATAGTATAAATATATATATTTATATTGATATAAATAGATTATTATATTGTAGTAAAATTTGTTAACATAGTATCAATAAATTTAACCATTTATTTAAAACTTGTAAATGTAACGAAGTCTCGATAAATTTAACCATCTATTTAAAACTTGTAAATGCAGAAATGATAAATAATATTAGTTAAGTTTATTTTAAGTTTCGTAAAATTTATTTGGTACCAAACTAAACAAAATGTCCAAATATATAGTTAATGTCAAGAGTAAATTACGATTTTGGCCCATGTGGTGATATCACTTTTACCATTTTAACCAAAAAACGATTTTTTTAACATCTGAGCCCACAACGTCTTTTTTTCTAACCCTTTTGGCACCTACCAAAAGGGTTAGAAAAAAAAAAGACGTTGGGGTCCAAAAAGATTAGAAAAAAAGATGTTGAGGGCTCAGATGTTAAAAAAATTCCTTTTTGGGCTAAAAGGATAAAAGTGATATAACCACTACGGCCAAAATTGTAATTTACTCTAATATCAAATTAGATAAATAAGTTTGAATTTGAAGTAAATAGATAAATATAAAAGTAATAATTCAACTAAATAATATTTAGTAGGAGGATTATCTATAATTAATTAGAAGAGATTAAACTAAAATTGTAATTATCCATAAGAAATGGCCTAATATGATGACAAGTGTCTCTAAAGTGGTTTCTTTTATTATATGTATAGATAACCAAAGCTCATTTGTTCAATCCATATAATCCTAATGGTTAACATTAGGGGGTGTTTGGTTCGCAGGAATTCAATGAAATTTAAGGTAATTGGAATTTGAATTCCATCTTTTAAGATGTTTGGTTCACATAATTTGATGAAATTAGAATCCCAATTCCAATCTTCATGTGTTTGGTTGACAATGGAATAGGAATTGGAATTAGGCATGAATTCCTTCAAATTTCTTTAAATAAAGGAATTTAAAATCCTTCCTATATGTGAAGGAATTAAAGTAAATTAATTGGAATCTTCAACCGTTTCGACCTGAACCGTTTCGATGTGTACCGTTTCGACACGAACCATTTCGACCCGTATCGCTTCGACCCGAAGCGTTTCGACCCGAAGCGTTTCGACGCGAACCGTTTCGACCAGTACTGTTTCAACTGAACTGGTGGTTGTGGGTGCCGGGGTGATGGATTCCAATTCATTTGACAACCAAACACAACAAAAATGGAATTGAGATTCCAACTCCAACAATTTCCAGTTGCAATTGGATTGTTTAAATTTCAAATCCGATTCCTTCAAATTCTAATTCCTATACAAATTCCAATTCCAATTCCAAATCATTCCGTGAACCAAACGCCCCCCTTAGTGTTAGAGAAAGTAATTATAATTGTACGCACACCAGCAGCATGTTTAAAACGTAACCTTTATTTATCGTTGATATAAGCTACTTAACCTAATAATATTAGTATTTTATTCCTATGTTAAAAATAAGTAAATAAATAATATGAGTTATGACACTTTAAATTTTAGATTTTTGACTAAATTGCACATATCAACCTTTATCTTATACATAAACTGTACTTCATATCTTTCACTATGAAATCGGCCAAACACAACCTCTATGTTCATATTTTGTTACGGGGGTCAACCTTTAACACAAACAACGTTTGTTTTTCCAGTTATCTCCCCTCACATGTGAGGGTATTATGGTCTTTTATCATGTCTTTTATTTAATTTATTTTTTTAAACCACATGCAACCTCTCTTTCTCTTTCCCCAAGTCATAACCTCACACACAACTTACAGAATGTTGTCATCTTCAATATTCAATAATGAATTTAGCTTTTCAGTATTCAACCAACGATTATGAGTTTTGTTCTAATAGTGAGTTTTGATTTTTCTGTATCCAATTTCTAATAAGTAATGAACTTAAACACAAATAAATTTAATTTAATAAAGAAGATTCCTTAAAAGTTGAAGAAAGGAAGCTAATATTGATGAATGAACTCAAAGGTATCCACCACAGCCTCACCAACACACCATCTGCCCACTACAAGCCTCTCTTTACTCTCTTTCTTCTCCACTCCATCCGACCAACACCACTGTCACTCCCTACCCTACCCTAGATATGGTCAAAACACCACCAACGGTTACCATAAATCCACCGCTGCTTCCCATCCCACCACCACCTTTGTAACTTTGAATCCATGGAAAGTTTGACGATACCACCGTTTAATTTCCAAATCAACGAATTTTTAACTCAAATATGATGTTCCATAGCGGAATTTTTTAACACAAACATGGTCAAAATAGTTGGGGTTGGTGTTTTCGGCCAGAGATTGTGATGGTTGTGGTTGTAGTTGTCAGAGACGCAGAACATTAGTGGATAGTGAATGGTAGTAGTTGTTGGTCAGTCATCTCTTTATATTTGCTTTCGTTTTGTAATAAATTATATTTTTGTTTCAAACTGAAAGATGTGGAAGAGGAAGTGAAATCAGAATATGGGAATAGACTTCCTTGTTGCCGTCTGCAACGGCCCTAGCTGTATCTTTTGCCATCTGTAAACTTGGCAGTTTTGTGAAAAAATATTTTTTAGTTTTCGCCGAAAATCCTGACCGCACCCTTTAGAATTTTTCACCCGCACCCCTTGAAAATTTTCAACCGCCCCACTTAGAAAAAAAATAATTACTAACCACTTATTCACTTAATTATTTAATTCAATCCCAATCTGCAATTAATTTTTATTAATACAAGCCCAAACCCAACCTAAAGAAATTTGAACTAAATAAAATAACCCAAACCCATCCACCCATTCCATTTCCAAATCCCGCCACCAAAAAAACTCCCAGCGACTTGACGCCACTGCTCACGACCTGGTGGCTTTTTTACCGGAAAAACCAAATTTCCGGTTGGACCAACCAATATTACGTCGGAATTCCAATATAGAACTAGTATGGTTTATTTATTTATTTATTTTGTTTTATGTGATGATTAGAAGAAAATATAGATGTGTAAGGGTTTAATCTTTTTATTTTTATTTTTTTATTTTTTTGTTGTTCTAGACTTGTAGTTAAATGATTTTGTTGTTTTATTTATAGCTTTGTTAGTTTAAATGATTAGTTACAAGTAATCAACATTTAATATTAGGGCTTGATTGTTTAAAAATATAATTGAAAGTTATGGGCTATGGTTGAACATGATTGTTTATTTTGTTTAATGTTTAGTGTTGTTTTATGAACTTATGGAGCAAATTATATGTGTTAGAAACAATGAGTAAGAATGTAATGAACTTATGACGTGTTTAGTATCTTTAGATGATATTTTGGATATGTTTCAAAAAAAAAAAAACTGTATGGCACAATTTTAAATACGTTTGTAATTTGTAATGACGTTTGACGAGTTTTTGATCATTTATAAATTTTAGATTGATGTTCTTTTGTCTTGCATGATCCGACCTGACCCGCTATGAACCGATATTTTTATACAGCTAGGGGCCTAAAATCTTTGAAAATATTTCGCACTCCCCAGGAAAAAAATCCTGGGTCCGCCACTGCTTTCTTTTAATATTAACTAAAATGACAGTAATACCCTCAAATGCATTGTATGTGAGGGCAGTTAATCAAGAAAACAAATGTCGTTTGTGTTAAAGGTTATACTCTGTAGCAAAACATGAACATAAATGTTGGTTTTGGCCGATTTCATAGTGAAATGTATGAAGTGCAGTTTGATTATAACATAAAGGTTGATTTGTGCAATTGTGTATAGATTTTTTAGACAAACCTCGTCTGCATCACTCCTATAACTTAAAAATGATTAAAATAATAAAAAGTTATAAGTAAATTCTAAAAGCGATTTATTCTGAATTTCATGATAACATAGGAATTCGCTATGAATTATATAATTCTAATAAAAACTAGAAAAGTCGGACTTGAAAAATAATTTACTTTGAGGTACTCCAACAATTACAATGGATATAAAGCTACATAAAAAGTTATAGCTGTCAATAAGCAACATATATATATATATATATATATATATATATATATATATATATATATATATATATATATATATAAGCTAAGGCTAGACAAAAAACACTTATGTTTTTAAAAAACCCTAGAAAACCCAACCTCCCGACAATATTTTTTTTGAAAAAAAATAACACATGTAATAAACATGTTTTTAAGAGTTTTGGGCCAAAAAAAACGAAAAAGCGCCGAAGGATTATTTTTTAAAAAAATAAACAAATTTCAGCAACTTTCGTGACTAACATGTGTTAGGCAAAAAATGCTGAAACTTGTTTATTTTTTTTAAAAACATCCCTTCGGCGCTTTTTTGTTTTGTTTTTTTTTTTTTGCCCAAAACTCTTAAAACATGTATATTACATGTGTTATTTTTTTTCAAAAAAAAATGTCGGAAGGTTGGGTTTTCTAGGGTTTTTTAAAAACATAAGGGTTTTCTATATAGCCCTACCCTATATATATATATATATATTTGGTACGGATCCTAAGAGAAGTCCACCCCTTTTGAGAAACTTGAGAAATATAATGGACCACACATTTCCCTACGCTTTTTCGTAATATACACATATGTATATTTTAAAATTGACTATATACATATATGTATATTGTCAAATCTTGAATTATACACATATGTATATAGACAATTTTAAACTATACATATGTGTGTATTACAAAAAGCTTAGGGAAAATGTGTGGTTTAGAATGCTTATCAAGTTTCTTAATTAGCTTGTGCTTCTCACACGATCCTAACTCTATATATATATATATATATATATATATATATATATATATAATATTAAAATTGAAGAAGAGATTTATATAATCATTTATTAGAATAAGGACAAGTGATATCCATGTGATAGGTATTAAAAAAATTTAATAAAATATAAATAAAAAAATTTGAGGTTGAAGAAGAGGATGTCACATCATCACTCACATGTCATTAATTAGAATTCTTTATTATAAGTTAGATTTATCATTCCCATATCAATCTTTTTTTAGAAAAGAAAAGAAGCGAAGTAGCTAATTACCGTTTTGCCTGTGTTAAAAAAGATCCCTTTGCCTTTGGAGAGAAGTTCATCAACAAAACTGTATTTCTTGGAAGTTCTCACGACATTAGTCATGTTCATATCATGTCGCTCTTGACACTTAAGTGCGATCTCAAGCTTTTTGACAAGAAGGGACGTTGTTGGCCGTTGTTCACGAGAGTAGTGTAAACACTGAAATGCAATGTCTGAAAATGTTTTCAAAGCATTCCGATCCATTGGTGGGATGGTATCTTTAAAGATAATCAGGTCTAGTTTCTTATGTATGTAGTTTTGTTTCCATATAGGCACTAAAATCTCTAGCCGGTCATTCGTCTTGTTAAAGCATAATCTCCCACACAAGACTTCAAACAAGACAACCCCAAAAGAATATATGTCTGATTCTTTGGTTAACGTGTAGTTCTCCATATATTGGGGATCACAGTAACCAAGGGTGCCCACTACATTGGTGACAAGAACACTGTGTTGATGATTAGCTGGTCCAACTTTTGAAAGTCCCATGTCAGAAAGTTTAGCATTCCAGTTTTCATCTAGCAAGATGTTGGCACTTTTTATATCTCTATGAAGAATTCTTTGTTGGGTTCCCCTATGATCATGAAGATATTATAGACCCTTTGCAACATCAAGGCATATCTTGAAACGTTGGGCCCACGTGAGAGCATTGGAGCTTAAATGGCGATCGAGACTTCCATTATACGCATGCTCGTACACAAGGATCTTCTCACCATCCTCATCACAATATCCAAGGAGAGAGATGAGGTTCTTATGTGAGCATCGAGAAAGCATCATGATCTCCTTTAGGAACTCAGGGTCTCCTTGCCCAAACTCGCGACTCAAACGCTTAATAGCCACTATGCTTCTCCCCTTAGAGTGGGAGATTTCTCCTTCGTACACCTTCCCAAATCCACCAGCTCCGATAACTTTGCTACCAAAACTATTGGTGGCTTCCTTTAAGTCTTCAAGATGGATTTTAAGATGTTCAAACTCTTTCATGAAGGACGCCATTATTTGTGGATCGGAAAACAAAAAAAAAGAGTTCAAATTAAGCGTTTCAATCAATGAAAGTAAAGATGTGTTTGTTTCTCTCTAATGAAAGAGATTGAAAATGTGCTTATCTTGATGAGTTCAATGAAGGGCAATGCCTATTATATTTGCTAGCTTTCGAAGGCTAGTAATTAAAATATCTTTACTCAATAACCTCACTACTTAAATGCATTTTATATTAACAACTTGTACATTTCAGAATAAAGTTGGTTCGAAATGCCCATAGTCAACCCTCAATTGTATACGTAACTTCATAAAAAATGTTAATTCCAGCTAGTATAACTTAAACAAAATGTGGGTAGTTGTCATGTCTCTTTCGCTGACCTAATTCCTGACATCTTAACGAATATGCAAAGTAATTATTTACATGATGAAGTTGGGATGTGATGAACAAAGTCAACCCTCTCCTCTCCATGTGTAAACCAGTTAAAAATCAATGATTATGAAAAGGTTTGATTCCAGCTGGGATAGCCTATACAATTTGTGTAGTGTTATCATGTTTTTTGCATATTTTTCTCTAGATTTTGTTTATTTTACAAAAACCTCTCACATCGAACCCTTTATCTCTATCTCAATCATACCCACAATCATTTATTTTATTATTTTTGTTTTCTCTTTCCTACACGCTCACAATAAAAATATAGATTATTGATTTGAGCCTCTAAATATAGAGATGTACTTTAGTTTCTATTAAAGTTCCTCTATTATCGAGATTCCAATATAGTGGTGTTTTTGTTGTTTCCTTTATATTATATAGAATGTATGAATAAAGAGGCTCTAATGTGAATGCTATGAGTAAGAAATAGATAGAGATACAAAGTTGGATGTGAGATGCTTTTGAAAAATTAACAAAATTTAGGGAAATTTTGTTTTTATATAGATGGAGATTAAGGGGTCGTTTGGTTTTATCAAAATCAACAATACCCTTTTCAAATTATGATTTTACAACCCCATTTCTCTGTTTAATTTCAGCAAAAAAAAAAATGGAGAAAAATGTGGGTTTGAAGAAGACAGATTCTATAAAGAGGAGAAGACTTTTTCTATTGCGATTTCAGTCCCTTAGGGGTATTATGGCCATTTAACCAAAATACTAACGATTCACTAACGGACGTTTGATAGAGGGATTTGATTGATTCCAATTAACAACCACAGGAACTTGATTGGCCGTTTTTTTTTTTCAAATGAAGGTTGGATGTGCGATTAGGTGTAAACCCTAGGGACGGAAATTGTACTTTACTCTTTAATTTAATCTGAAACCGTTTGTTTGCCAAATATTTTAAACCACTCATATCGTATAAAATCAAGTTCAAACTGTATATGCTTAAGTTAAATGAAGAGTGCTGGTAGATGTGCTTACACGACTAATTACCTAACTAAATGCATTTATTTTAAAATTAAAATAAGCATAGAAGGTGTTGCACATGCATCTCAAAATGAAACTGGGACAAAATCCGAAGAGGCCACCTTCCATGTGTATGTGTATTTGTGCATCATCACGTGATCTTATAAAAAAATGTAAATTTCAGTTGTGATAGCCTAAAAAGTAATTTGTTAGGTTCTTTATTTGAAATAGTAGGGTGCCCGCGCGATGCGGCGGGGCGACACTTTGGATTGCGGCACTCGTTGCTGGTAGTTTTCTTATTTGTATATGATAACATTATTGTGGTGGATATATGTCATAAGTGTTACACATGGGAGCCTAACACCTATAATGTCTTGCAATGTTCGATCAACTGCCTCTATCGCCTGACGTTTCGCCATCGATGCCTCATCCCATATAATTAACTTGGAGGACCTAATTAGTTGACTTATAATTCCTAAAATTTTGGGACATAGTTTACTATTTATCTACTAAATATCGTAAATTAGTATTAAATAATTCCTAAAATTTTGGGATATAGTTTACTATCTATCTACTAATATCGTAAATTAGTATTAAATAAATATCGTAAATTAGTATTAAATAATTCCTAAAATTTTGGGATATAGTTTACTATCTATCTACTAATATCGTAAATTAGTATTAAATAATTCCTAAAATTTTGGAACATAGTTTATCTTCTATCTACTAAATATCAAAGTTTTGTTTTGTTATAAAAATTAATAATAAATAAAGTATAGAAAACTGTTTTAAACATGTAAAGATTTGTTTGTTAATAAAAAATACTAAACAAATGACAAAAGTATATTAGTTCAATCGAGATGTAAATTATAAGTGCAATAAAATAACAAAAAACATAAACTTCAAATATAAAATAAACTTTATTATTCATGGGATAGTCTAGATCAAACAAAAACAACTGAAAATGAAAAAAAACATAAAAACACTTGATATATTTCATCTAATTTCTCTTCTTTTTTGATCCGTTTTTCTTGTTTGTGCTCGAATCAGCAGTATCATCTAATTCATCTTCTTTCTCATCGTCCTCAGAATCATCTAAATTTATAACCTCGACCCATTTCCATTCAGAGAGTCTCTTAGATCTTTTCTTTTGATTCTCATACTTCTGATCCTTAAAAAACAAAAATTCAATAAAAAAGTTAAAAAATGATTAAATAAATTTTATAAAAAAAAACAAATATTGAATAATTTTTTTTTAAAAAAGATTAAATAAATTTTAAAATTACCTCTTTACTAAATTGACGTTGAAGATTAGACTTGTATGGACTGAACATTGCACCATAAGAAATAATTTCAACACTATTATCACCATCATCCTACAATAAAACACCAAATAATAACATAACGAACTTGTTAATATGAAAGATTATAAGCGAAAATATTACTTAAAAACTAACAAAAGCTTGTTCGATAACTGGGGTGTTTAAATTGGTGTGTTGAATCTGAAAAATCAAATAAGTTAGTATTCATATAAAAGTAAATAAAAGAAAACAATTATTCATTATTGCGATATAACAAAACTTATCATAGAACCGACCTTAGATTTTTCAATATCGCATGCTTGTTTTTTCGCATCAAGTGAATTCAGAACTGGCTCCATATTTTAAATCTGTTTAGCAATAGAAATGTAGAATTGTGAGTGTTTGCTATGTATTTATAGTAGTCCATTAGGGTTTAGTTTTAGATTGGTCATCCATTTATTTAGGAAGTTTGTTGTGAGTTTTAAGTTTTTAAAATAAGATGCACATATCCTGTTTAGTTTGTTGTGGCATGTTTAATAGGAAGTTTGTTGTGAGTTTTATCTATACTATATTAAACATGCCACAACAAACTGACTCTGTACAAGTAAAATTAGGGAATATTTTAGTTTATTAATGCTGTGCAAAACAAAAAACTTGGGTAAAAAACAAATGTTAATGCACGGTAGCTAGGTAATGGTCAAAGCTGGCTTGGGTTAAAAACAAATGTTGGCTTTAATCAATTGTACATTTACGCATCAGCTATTTGTACTTTATGAACGCACGGCGAAACTAAAAAAGACAACTATCAAAACGTTTAAAAAAATGTGCCGATCGTCATGGTACCTTCGGATTTTTTTAAAACATTACGGGTTGTAAGATATCGCAGGAATACATTAAAGAATTAAAGAGGGGGGGAGTGTAACTAATTACCCATAATTATGTTAAATGTCAAGGATCTAAATGTAATAGATTGAGGGACTAAAAAATAATTATGGTTTAAAAGACCACTTTACCCTCATTCTAGGGGTTTATTTATAAATAATGGGGGAAGAAGTTCTTAACTTTTGGGAATCATTCCCTCATGTATTATAATATAGTATAGATTTAGATAATAAATTCTTTCACACACCGTTATTCTTGTCACTAATTTGGCTTTATTATTATTATTATTATTATTATTATTATTATTATTATTATTATTATTATTATTATTACTATTATTATTATTATTATTATTATTATTATTATTATTATTATTATTATTATTAGCTTCGGGCTTTAGCTTCATTTGTAATTCGCTCACGATCATTTCTCAATCACAATTTCTGAATACTAGGCATAGAAAGCTGGTATTATACCCCCTAATTAGCGAGGTTCTGCTCCGTTGTAAGTATTATAACCCCAGTTTCGTAATAGATACGCTGCCCGATTGATTTAGGGTTCCGTAACAACTGTCGTGGTTCTGCCCGACGTAGTTATTGGAATGCCGTCTCGGGGAGGGTATCATTAATATTTTCAAAGGGTTATGATACTAACCTATGTACATTTGTATAAATTATAGATTATTCCCAGGAAACCCTTACGCGAAGTCTAAGATAGCAATGTGAGTTTATCCAATTTTTGTTAACCTTTTTGTAATATTTTAAAAAACCTTAATGCTTTACAATGTGATTAAGCGGTAATTGAGTCTTTGTAGTTCTTCAATTACTGCCGGTATGTTGGGGTTTTGTATACAAAATTTACTACACTGTGAGTAGTAAGTCGGGATGACAGTACGTTACCATTGGACAACGAGTTAGCCAATGTGTAATATGACCCACAAGTCAGGATTGACAGTACTGAATGAGTAATTGTGTAGAAATAAACAATGTGATCGCTCTCAATACTTTTTTAATTGATAAAATGTTTCTTAATTAAACTGGGATTCACTCACCAGTATTTCCCACTGACAAATGTTTTTAGAACGCGTTTCAGGTAACACAATGTGACAGCCAATTAGTAAAAAAGCCAGCTGGAGAGCACTGAAGGCTTGGGAAAAATGTGGCTATAAAAGTTACCTAAAAGACGATGTTTTAAATTCAATAAAATAGGGTTTATCCCTATAAACGTATTGTAATAAGAAACTTGGGTTTTACCCATATGTTCATTAATATTAAATATGGTGGTTTTACTCTGATAAACATTTCCTAACTACGGTCCTGATGTAATTTCCGCTGCCAAGTTAACCAACTGATACCACCAAAATTCTGAGTTCGCGTCCGCCCGTTCCCGGGACAGATAAGGGATCGGGGGTTGCGACAGAAGGTGGTATCAGAGCCTAGCCACTGGTCTAAGCCAAAGAAGTGTTCTGCTGACACTTAATTTCTAAATTTTGTGTTAGGAAATAATTTATGTGATAATGTGTTTTGTGTTATTTGACTATTTGTTAGTTTACAGTATGAGTGATCAAGGACCCTCAGACATGAGTCGTCAGTTGTCTGATTCACCTAGGAGTGAAGGTACCTCTTCACAGCCTGCCCTTTCTGGGTATTATGCTGATCAGGAAGAAGGGATGTTTGCCTTTAAAGCTCAGTCAGAAGAGCCATTCCCTCATAAGAAACGAGGATGATTCATTAAGGAAGCATTTGCGCGTAGGAAAAGAATGCGAAAGTTGCAACAGCAAAGAGCCTTAGCAGCCGTTAAGCGAAAGATAGATGCCCATACACAGGATATGCTTAATAGAAGCCTAGCCAATTTCCATATCCTAGCCACAACTGCTGCTGACCCAAGTCTGGAACAACTAGTAGCCCCACAACCCTTACCTTTGACTCAACCGATGGAGGTAGAAATGCATGAATTTAACCCTGAGGAGATACATAGGATACCAGCCCCTAATCCTCTAGATCCAAATTATGATCCATGGTTTGACGATCTTAGGGATTATGTGCCACGCTATAACTTAAATGAAGAAACCTTGCCAAACTTAGAAGCATATCCAGGTTTGGACCCACTAGATCCCTATTTTGACAACGATGAATACATTAGGGAGATTTTGGAGAATCCATACCCTCAGGAGAATCCAGTACCTCAGTACCCAGAGCCAATACCAATGCCTGCACCCCCAATGAGTGCAAAGAATTTGCAAGAACTCTGGAATTTTGGAGAGGAAATTATAGAAAGTAGCGAGAGGATGAGATATGTAGGAGAGCAACTCGTATGGAAATACGATGAGCGCCAGATGGATTTCAGGGGAAATCCATATCCCTGAAGGAAGTGATAAAGTTGGTAATAATAATAAATAAAATATGTGTAATAATAAATCTATCGTAGTATAGACCACTCTGTGGTTAACGAGGCATAGTAGTATTGTAATTTTTTTCTGTTTTAGTGTGTATTTGATGCCTACTATAGCAAAAAGAGTAAAGTCGCAATGCACGACGTTTTTTACCAATATGTGTATTATGTGAGTGTTACTTAAATTATTAATTATTCTATTAATGATTGGTAAATGTTTAAAATTCAGATGGCCGATGAAGGAAATCAAGGAAATCTGAATAATGATAACCAGAGTAACATTAACGTGGTTAATGAGAATCCAAGCATCAATAACAATGGAAACCAAATGGATAATAGTGCCGTTCAACATATAGTGGCACAAGGAATCATAGATGCAATGCCATTTATTATTCAAACGATTCAAGAAGCGAATAATAAAAGTAAGCATAGCAGTAAGCGACCCATCGAACCAGAAAACAGCGTAAACAATGGACCCGTACTTCAAATGTCCATTCCCAAAAGAAGAAGAACCGTGTCTTACGGTTGTTCTTATAAAGAATTATGGTCTTGTAAACCAATGGAATTCTCGGGCAACGAAGGGGCCATTGCAACCCTACGCTGGATAGAGAAGACTGAGGCAGTCTTAAGAATAAGCAAGTGTGCTGAAGAAGATAAGATATTGTTTGCTTCTAATCTGTTTAAGAATTCAGCACTAGAATGGTGGAATACTATCCTCCAATCAAGAGGAAGTGATAGAACTTACAATATGGAATGGGAAGAATTTAAGAACAAGGTAGAAATGAAATTCTGCCCACCCAATGAGAAGGAACAGATAGCAAACAAATTCCTAAACCTTAGGATGACTAGTGTGGATAGTAAGGGATACACTAAAATATTCTTCGAATATGCTAGAATGGTGCCAACTCTTGCTTCACCTGAACCAATATTGATCTCCCGTTATATCTGGGGATTAATTGGAGAAATAAGACATGTAGTCAAGGCAGCTAGACCTCAAACCATAGAAGAAGCTGTAGAACTAGCAAATACCTTGACAGATGAATTAGTCCATACCCGAGAAGAGGATCAAAGGAGGAACCTAACCCAGAAGCTCACACAAGAATTTCGTTCTGGAAATTTTAATCGTGGGAAAAATATAGGTTCTACCTCTACACCTTACTGTAAAATTGCAAAAGAAAACATTCAGGAAGATGCTCCATATACTGAAACTTTTGCAAAATATCGGGACACAAGGAAGAAGACTGCAGGAAGAAAGCTAATAACAGAATATGTTACAATTGCGGAGAACAAGGTCATATCAAGCCTAACTGTCTGAAATTAGCTCCAGCTACAAACAACAAGAATACTAAAAATGCTAGAGCATTTGTTCTGACTGCAGATGAAGCCAAAATGATTCCAGATGTCATAGCTGGTACGTTTTTAGTTAATGATGTTTTTGCTAAAGTATTATTTGACTCTGGTGCAAACCAAAGTTTTATTAATACATCATTTTGCAAATTTCTAAATCAGTCATTAACTAAACTACCACAAGAATGCTTAGTAGAGACAGCTAATGGAGAAACCGTTAGGATTTCTGAAATCTTGCAGGGATCAAGAATAGAAATTTTAAATCAGAAGTTTATTGCAAATCTTTATCCCATGAATCTGGCAGGATTCGATGTTGTTTTAGGAATGGATTGGTTAATAACCAATAAAGCCAGTATTTTATGTGATCAAAAGTCAATTCAAGTAAATTCACCAAAAGGTAAAACGATCACAATTAAAGGAGATAAACCATCTAGATCCACAAAATTTATCTCTGTGATGAAAACTGCAAGTTATATAAGAAAAGGTTCTATAGTGTATTTGATTTCCATAATCACTAACACTAAAGGAAAGGATTTAAAAGATATTCCAGTAGTATCTCAGTTTCCAGATGTATTTCCAGAAGAATTGCCAGGGCAACCTCCAGATAGAGAAGTTGAATTCAGAATCCATTTAATACCAGGAACAACACCGATTGCCAAAGCACCTTATCGTTTGGCACCTGCAGAAATGCAAGAATTAAAGAAACAATTGGATGAATTGCTAGAAAAAGGATTTATACAGCCAAGTTCGTCGCCATGGGGAGCGCCGATACTGTTTGTTAAAAAGAAGGACGGATCAATGCGTATGTGCATTGACTACCGTGAATTAAACAAGGTCACGATTAAGAACCGGTACCCATTACCAAGAATCGATGATCTATTTGATCAACTACAAGGAGCTCGATTTTTCTCTAAAATCGATTTAAGGTCAGGATATCATCAATTAAAGGTACAGGAAGAGGACATTCCTAAAACCACATTCAGAACAAGATATGGCCATTATGAATTTACTGTCATGCCATTTGGTTTAACCAATGCCCCAGCTGCATTTATGGACATGATGAACCGAATATGTAAGCCATATTTGGATAAATTCATAATTGTTTTTATAAATGATATTCTCATTTATTCTAAGAATAACGAGGATCATGCAAAGCATTTGCACGCACTTTTAAGTCTATTAAGAAAGGAAAAGCTTTATGCTAAATTTTCAAAGTGCGAATTTTGGTTAGAACAGGTGCAGTTTCTCGGAGACCTAGTCAATCATGAAGGAATTCATGTAGATCCAACAAAAATCGAGGCGATTACTAAATGGAAAACCCCTGAGTCACCAACTGTGGTTAGAAGTTTCTTAGGATTGGTCGGTTATTATAGAAGATTTATTCAAGATTTTTCTAGAATAGTCATTCCCTTAACTAAGCTAACCTGTAAATCTGTTAAGTTTGAATGGGGATTAAAACAAGAAGAAGCATTTAGCATCCTTAAGCAAAGATTAACCCATACACCCATTTTAGCGTTACCAGAAGGAAATGAAGATTTTGTAGTCTATTGTGACGCTTCCAAATTAGGTTATGGATGTGTATTGATGCAACGTCAAAAGGTTATAGCTTACGCATCTAGATAACTTAAGAATCATGAAGAGAATTATTCAACCCATGATCTAGAATTAGGAGCTATAATTTTTGCTCTTAAGATTTGGAGACATTACCTTTATGGTAGTAAGTTTACCATATTCACTGATCATAAGAGTTTAAGGTATATTTTCAAGCAAAAGGAGTTGAATATGAGACAAAGACGCTGGATGGAAATGCTTAGTGACTATGATTGTGATATCCAGTATCATGAAGGAAAAACAAATGTAGTGGCAGATGCTTTAAGCCGAAAGTATCATGAAAAGCCAAAAAGGGTACGTTCTCTTAAATTAAATCTGCAAGTAGATTTAAATGATCAGATAAGAGAAGCACAAGAATCAGTAATCAAGGATGATACTGAAAAATTAAAAGGTATGCTAAAAGAATTAGAACAAGGAACAGATGGAATTTGGAGATTCCATGAAAAGAGAATGTGGATACCTAAATTAGGAAACCTACGTCATCGTATATTAGAAGAAGCCCATAAGTCTAAGTATACGATGCATCCAGGAAATGATAAAATGTATCAAGATTTAAGAAAGAATTTCTGGTGGATAGGAATGAAAAAGGACATAGCAGCCTATGTTTCTAAATGTTTAACATGTTCTCAAGTCAAAGCTGAACACCAGAAACCCTTAGGTTTGCTACAGCAATTAGAAATGCCAGTGTGGAGATGGGAATTAATAACAATGGATTTTGTTACTAAATTACCCAAAACAAAGAAAGAAAATGATACAATCTGGGTGATTGTAGATAGGCTAACCAAGTCAGCTCATTTCCTACCAATGAAGGAAACTCTCAGTATGGAACAAGTAGCCAAATTATATGTAAATGAAATTGTTTCTTTACATGTAATTCCTTTATCAATTATTTCTGATAGAGATAGTCGATTTACCTCTCATTTTTGGTCAAGTTTCCAAAAGGCAATGGGAACCAAGTTAAATTTGAGCACGGCTTATCACCCTCAAACGGACGGACAAAGCGCAAGAACAATTCAGACAATGGAGGACATGCTTAGAGCTTGTGTAATTGATTTCGGAGGTAATTGGGACGATCACTTACCTTTAATAGAATTTCTTATAATAATAGTTATCACACAAGTATCAATGCTTCACCATTTGAAGCACTTTATGGACGAAAGTGCCGAACCCCAGTCTGTTGGGTAGAAATTGGGGAAAAACAACTATCTGGACCCGAGATAATGCAAGAAACAACCGACAAGATCATTCAAGTCAAGGAACGACTGAAAGCAGCACGTGATCGACAGAAAAGCTATGCTGATAACCGACGCAAACCCTTGGAATTTTAAGTAGGAGATAAAGTATTATTAAAGGTCTCTCCTTGGAAAGGAGTAGTAAGATTCATAAAAAGGGGAAAGCTAAGTCTCAGGTATATTGGACCTTTTGAGATTATTAGAAGAATAGGACCTGTAGCCTATCAGCTACAACTGCCAGAGGAAATGGCAGGAATACATGATGTATTTCATATATCTAATCTCAAAAAGTGTTTAGCTGATGAATCACTAATAGTACATCTTAAGGATATAAAGGTAAATGAACAACTCAAGTTTGTAGAAAGGCCTCTACAGATTGAAGATAGGAAAGTCAAGAACCTCAAGCATAAGAGACTAGTTCTGGTCAAAGTGAAGTGGGACTCCAAAAGAGGACCTGAGTATACATGGGAACTTGAATCTGAAATGCAAAGGAAATATCCGCACTTGTTCCAGTAGATCTCGAGGACGAGCTCTAAAACAAGGTGGGGAGGATGTAACAATCCTCAATAAAACCGACACCCTCATAATATTTCCGACACCCTAGTATGTTTTAAAATGTCCCAATATGTCTTTAAACACACCCCGTATGTGAAAACCGAGCCCGAAATACATTAAATAGTATTTAAAATAAATAAAAACCTGATTTCTAAGCTGAGGCGGGCCGCGTAGGACCCACCCCAACCTCACGCGGGCGGTATCAAGGCTGAAACTGATTTCGTTGATTTCTTTAGTTTAGGCAGGCCGCGTAAGATCCCCCTTAAGCTTACGCGGGCCGCGTGAGATCAACAACGCAGAGACACCCTAGGCCGACATGTGTCGACATCGTGGCGGACCTATCTGATGAGCCAGACAAGCTAGTCCGTTGACTAGCTTTGACGCGGGCCACGTAGCCCTAAGGCTACTCTTACGCGGGCCGCGTGAGATTCAAGTTCAGCAACTCTATAAGCAGGCCACTGGGTTTCATTTGGAATTCGCTCACGATCATTTCTTAATCACAATTTCTGAATATTAGGCATAGAAATCTGGTATTATACCCCCCTAATTAGCGAGGTTCTGCTCCGTTGTAAGTATTATAACCCCAGTTTCGTAATAGATACGCTGCCCGATTGATTTAGGGTTCCGTAACAACTGTCATGGTTCTGCCCGACGTAGTTGTTGGAATGCCGTCTCGGGGAGGGTATCATTAATATTTTCAAATGGTTATGATACTAACCTATGTACATTTGTATAAATTATAGATTATTCCCAGGAAACCCTTACGCGAAGTCTAAGATAGCAATGTGAGTTTATCTAATTTTTGTTAACCTTTTTGTAATATTTTACAAAACCTTAATGCTTTACAATGTGATTAAGCGGTGATTGAGTCTTCGTAGTTCTTCAATTACTGCCGGTATGTTGGGGTTTTGTATACAAAATTTACTACACTGTGAGTAGTAAGTCGGGATGACAGTACGTTACCATTGGACAACGAGTTAGCCAATGTGTAATATGACCCACAAGTCAGGATTGACAGTACTGAATGAGTAATTGTGTAGAAATAAACAATGTGATCGCTCTCAATACTGTTTTAATTGATAAAATGTTTCTTAATTAAACTGGGATTCACTCACCAGTATTTCCTACTGACAAATGTTTTTAAAACGCGTTTCAGGTAACACAATGTGACAGCCAATTAGTAAAAAAGCCAGCTGGAGAGCACTGAAGGCTTGGGAAAAATGTGGCTATAAAAGTTACCTAAAAGACGATGTTTTAAATTCAATAAAATAGGGTTTATCCCTATAAACGTATTGTAATAAGAAACTTGGGTTTTACCCATATGTTCATTAATATTAAATATGGTGGTTTTACTCTGATAAACATTTCCTAACTACGGTCCTGATGTAATTTCCGCTGCCAAATTAACCAACTGATACCACCAAAATTCTGAGTTCGCGTCCGCCCGTTCCCGGGACAGATAAGGGATCGGGGGTTGCGACAACCGGTTTCGGTTATTAACCGGTTTTTCATATTAAGAGTCCTAACCGGTCTATAACCGGCGTTTCGGTTATAAAACCGGTTCGGTAATAAAAAAACCGGTTTCGGTTCTAAAACCGGTTTTTTTGTACACCTCTAGGGGTGTGCACCCCCGGGTTTCCACTAAGCTCCCCCCTCCCCCGCCTCCGTATATTGAGGATCACAGTAATCAGGGGTGCCCACTACATTGGTGACAAGAACACTATGTTGGTGATTAGCTGGTCCAATTTTTGAAAGTCCCATGTCAAAGAGTTTAGCATTTCAGTTGTCATCTAGCAAGATGTTGGCACTTTTTATATCTCTATGAAGAATTTTTTGTTGGGTGCCCCTATGATCATGAAGATATTTTAGACCCTTTGCAACATCAAGGCATATCTTGAAACGTTGTGCACACGTGAGAACATTGGAGCTTAAAATCGAGGCTTCCATTACATGCGTGATCGTACACAAGGATATTCTCATCATCCTCATCACAATAGCCAAGGAGTGAGATTAGATTCTTATGTAAGCATCAAGAAAGCATCATGATCTCCTTTAGGAACTCAGGGTCCCCTTGCCTAAATTCACGACTCAAACGCTTAATAGCAACTATGCTTCCTGCCTTAGAGTGAGAGATTTCTCCTTCTTACACCTTCCCAAATCCACCAACTCTGATTACTTTGCTACCAAAACTATTGGTGGCTTTTTTTTTAAGTCTTCAAGATGAATTTCAAGATGTTTCCCGATCCATTATTTGTGGATCGGAAAACAAAAAAGAGAGTTCAAATCAAGTGTTTCAATAAACAAAAGTAAATAACTTAAAAGGAGATGTAATTTAAGAACTTACACAAAAGATGTGTTTGTTTCTCTCTAATGAAAGAGATTGAAAGATAATTAATGCCTATAATATTGGCCGGCTTACAAAAGATAGTAAATACAAATTCTTTACTTAATAACGTTACTAATTAAATGCATTTTATATTAACAACTTGTACATTTCAGAATGAAGTTGGTTCGAATTGCCCAAAGTCATACATGATTTCATAAAAAAAAATGTTAATTCCAGCTAATATAACTTAAACAATTTGTGGGTGGTTCTCAGCCCGGTTTGGATGTGCATCAAGACTTACATCCTCCTTTTTTTTATTTTTTTTAGCAGGCATAGTATCTTACGTGTAAACTCACCCTACTCGTGGTTATGTCGAAGGTCGACTCCACGATCGTCATGAGACCGTGACCCCTAATACGTGGGAATCGGATGGAATGCGTAAACCCTGTCCCCCGTCAGGTTCAAACCTGTATCTTTATTAGGAAGGACATGCCTTTTGATCACTGGACCAACTTCTCAAGACAATTTTTTTTATTAGTTTAGACAATTACATTTTTTTATTAGTTAAGACAATTACATTTTTTTAGACAAATACATTTTTTTATTAGTTTAGAGTTTAGACAATTACATTTTTTTTATTAGTTAAGACAATTACATTTTTTTATTAGTTTAGTTTTTTCAATGTTCGCATTCAGCTACTAAGCCCAGCCCAGAAAAAAAATTGTTGGTAAAAGCCCATTGTCTATGGTTTTATTTATAAAGGACGAGCATCTAGGTTTTATCAATCCTTTGCAAACCAAAAAAATCGCCGCTGCCCTATTAGATGCAAGCTGCTTCTGTCCGCTGCTGAAATCGGCAGCTTGCTGATTTTTTTATGCTTACCAATCAACCAGAGGTTCGTATTTTTAAGTTCATTTGTTGTGTAAAATGATAGAATTTGTTGTTAAAAATTAGGGCAAAAATGGATCAGTTAGATGAATTTTCTGTTACCACTAATTGTGTTGATTTTTTTCAAAAGCGACATTAAACCTAAGTTGTTTTATCACTCACAAATTTTGTATAGATTGACTCATTGAACATTTTGAAATACATTTAATTATTAAGATTAGTTGTGTAAAGAGGGGGAAGGATCCACTAAAAAGTGGATTTTCCCTAAGTAGCCTAAGAAGGAATCTTAACCATTCATTTTTCAAATCAATGGTTAAGATGAAAGGGTAGGAGAAAGGAGGAGTGCAAGGGTATCTTGGGAAAATCTTATTTATGGACTTTCTCTCTCCACATGCAAGTCACATGCATATTCCACCCTCATTTTTTAAACGTTCATAACTTTTTTATACAACATTATTTTTTCATAAAAATTTCACCGTAAAATCGAGCGTCTTTTTATCTTTAATTTGAGTACCATATTGCTATATAAAATATGAAGACTAAAAAAACCCACTTAAATGTGTTGTATTTCTATGTTATATAACATTTTTTGTGCTGAATTTTTGTACTATATTTTTGTGCTGAATTTTTTTGTCTTAAATTTTTTTTTCCTCAATTTTTTTGTGCTAGATTTTTTTGTACTACATTTTTTGCTAAATTTTTTCGTGCCATATTTCTTTGTACTAGATTTTTTTGTGCTATATTTTTTTGTACTACATTTTTTTGCTAGATTTTTTGTGCTATATTTTTTTGTACTACATTTTTTGTGCTAGATTTTTTGTGCTAGATTTTTTTTGTACTAGATTTTTTTTGTTTATATGTTTTAAAAACAAAAGGGGTGCCACATGTCATTTTCACTCCTATTTATAAGGACCAAAATGCCCTTTATTCTTACTTATTATGAGTGCCACATGTCATCATCACAATCCTTCTTAGGCTACTTAGGCAAAATCCACTTTTTAGTGGATCCTTCCCCGTGTAAAGAGTTACTAGTTACTGTCTTATGTGAACCTCTATAATTTAACTATTCTAGTTTAAGTATGTTAACCATTTTTCATTTCCTTTCATTAGAGAGTGCATATACTGTTTTTTGTGTGATTCTTATATTACGTTTTTTTCAAATTCTTGACTTTCACAAATAATGGCTTTTGCTTCTAGATTGACCTGCCAAACATTTTGAAATACATTATGTGTACAATTCATTTAAGGGTCTCAACTATTGGGTATTTGGGTATTAGCCATTGTACCTCCCAACTATCACTTTGACTCTCATCATTCTCAACTTGACACTTTGTGTGTTGTGTTACTTCGGTTGAGTGGTTTTTTGCTCCCTTTTTGTCTTTTAGGAGCAGCTTCACCTGTAGTGATTAGTAACTCACAAAGGGTTAGCCTAATATCACCTTATGCAGTTAATGTCGGTGATATATCCGTCATATCGGTCCTCTAGTAAAATATTGGTGTCAAATATCCGTCAGAATGATATAATCTAGTAACTCTTCTTTTAGTTAGTTAGATTAGTTGTGTAAAGAGTTGTTAATTACTCTCTTATGTGAGCCTCTATATGGACATTGCTTTCATTGAACTAATCTTGTTAAGTATTTTAACAATCTTTCATTAGTGAGTTCAAAAACTATTTTATGTGTGATTCTTACATTACGTTTTTTTTTTCAAATTCTTGATTTTCAGTTGATTGGAATGCTTGATTTGATCTCTCCTGTTTATTTGATCCACAAATAATGGCCTCTGTCGTGAAAGTGTTTGAAGATCTTAAAATTCATTTGGAAGAGTTAAAAATGCCACCTAAGAGTTTTGGTAGCAAAGTTATAAGAGCTTGTGGATTTGGAAATGTGTATGAAAGATGTCCCGCTCACTCTAAGGGCCGAAACAGGCTTGCTATTAAGCGTATTGAATCATGAATTTGAGCAACGAGACGTTGAGTTTTGGAAGGAGATCATGATGCTTTCCCGTTACACCCCTTAGAATCTCACATCCTCATCACTCTTCTTGGATTTTGTGACGAGGATGGTGAGAAGATCCTTGTGTATGAGTATGCATCTAATGAAATCCGGAATAGCCTTTTAAACTTCACTATTTTAACATGGACAAAACGCCTCAAGATATATGTATCAAGTGGGCTAGTCCACAACGTCTCAAGATATGTATCAAGTGGACTAGTCTACCTTCATATGATATAAAAAAACGAGATATATTCATTGGTTAAAAAATGTGATGTTTTGTATGAAATGAGTTTTAAGTAACCTTCTTAGTATACATAAAATAAATTCCAACTATTTTAGACTAATGATTAACTTGTGTATATTGATGTTTGTGTTGCGTATCATTTGGTATTGGAAATTGGCTATAAAATTATATGGACTAGGCGTGCTATTGTAACTTATCGGTTTAATTATTGTAAATAGTTATTCGATAGCGGAATTGAAATTTTTGGTTATTAAAAATCCGAAAGCCGAATTGTCGGTGTCGGTTTTTGTTTTGATTTGGTTATTTCGGTTTTTTTCTCACCATTATTTAGTTATATGTTCTTATATAAATTAGTTAAATGGAGATTTAGTTATGATTTGAATGGATACTAGTTAGAAGTTGTTATTTGGTTATGTTTTACTTTGTTATTGAGTATGCTACTTTCAAAAGCCAAAAAGGTTCTTATATTATTTAGTGTGGTCTTATTTAAAGTCTTTTGTGGGAGATTATGCTTTAAATATATCATATATCAATAAAATTTTAGTGCCAATGTCAAAACAAAAAATTGAACATATGAAATTTAGAAAAAAATAATGTCATAAATTGGTTTAGGTTTACCACAAAAGGTGTTTTTGATTGTGAAAGAAGAGTGGACTAATGGTCTTTCCATGTAATACAAGCCAAAATATGAAGCAGAGGTTAAGACGGAAAATCAAAATTAACTAAACCTATCAGTTATACGTTTTTAGGTGACCCGGGGCGCCCTGTGGTCATGATTTCTTCACGCGTTGCCATGATCACACGTGAAGATGTTTGTGGTGCTGCACATGTTCGGTTGTTTTTCAATGGTAGATGTTTGTGTGGTGAGTGATGGACATTTCCACTAAAATCCATCACTAGTCATGTAATAAAGCTCGATAACATAGTGGAACTTGATTGGATGTTGTGAGTGATGGAACTCCATCACTAGTGGAACGCCCCTACCCCCTCTTATGACGTGACTAAATGATTTATACCCTCATCAGCTACTCTTTCATAGGCTTTATTTTTTGATTTTCTGCTACGCTTTAACTCACTTAGCAGGACATTGCTAGTCAGTAGTCAGTTTTGTTTGGATATTTATGGTTTTAGTTACATAGATTCGAACACTAACCGATTTAGAGAGACACGTTCTCCTCTTAGCATTTTTCTTAAAAAGCAAATGTTGTTTCCCTGCTCTCCTCCTCACAATCATCCCACTTCATGTTACCCTCAATCTCTTTGATGAAGCCTACAAAATGCATATTTCAAGATAACAAGATTTGGTCGTAATAAAGCGAGTGTTCTCTCGCCATCAACAACCCAAAGATCTTGACCTACAAGATACACGAATGCAAACACGTAGCTCACGTGTTAAAATTTGTGTTGTTCAGCTTTCCAATATGGAACTCTGACATCTTCGACAATATTGAGTTTGGTTCCGATACCACTTGTTGAATTAAACAAGTGATAAATTGATGAAAAACCACAACCACGGCACGTGCTAGTTGCTCGAAACTGTTGAGCGACTCTTTCTTGATTAACTACGAAACTGATTAAAATCAGATGAACCAACGAAACAAAAATCTAAACGGATTTATATACTACCCTTACAATTAGACTCGTAATCTAACTATGACACCTTAAACAGTTAAATAAAGATCTGATAATTTTAGCTTAACCAAATCGGATAAACCAAACAAATTGATACTTTCGATCTCCTCCATGAACCTAGACAACCCTTGACAAATGCTGTAACGTTTAATAATAATCTTCACAACCACCAACCTCCGGCTTCATTAGCTTAATGAAGGTCCAAGGGCACCATCATCGCCAAAATTTGTGGTGGTTTCTGGTCTAATCTCTTCCAACCGCTGAAGAACCAGCTGAACATCTGGCCGATCTTGTGGTGATTGATGAATACATTGCAAAGCCAGTTTCAAACTATCCAACAACTCACTTTCACCAACTGCAGAAGCATCTTTCATCAAATCACGATCAAAAACCTCTTTAGTTTTCTCTTCTTTCACAATCAAAGCTACCCATTGTGGTAAATCTAGACCGTTCCAGGGATCTTCTGGTGATTTCTTAGTTAGGAGTTCTAACATTATCATGCCGAAACTGTAGACATCGGCTTTCATATCAACTTCCTTGAGCTTGGAAACCTCGGGAGCCTGGTAGCCAAGAGTCTTGTCTGCGGTAATCACATGTGAGTTTACACGAGCATGCATGAGTCGTGACATCCCGAAGTCAGATATCTTGTGGTTATTGTTTTCATCGAGCAAAACATTGTGTGATGTTAGATTTCCATGGATTAGCTTGTGATGAGTATGGAGGTTATGCAAACCTCTAGCCACTCCTTTTGCTATTTGCATTCTTGTTGCCCAATCTAGATGTGTTTTGGGTATTACACCTGCATTCAAGTCAACAAAATTAAGTGCTTGTAATAATCTGGATTTTAATAATCTTAACTTTGACCCGTTGGCCGACATTAATCTCAACTTAAGAAATTCCTCATACATTAATCCCAACTTAATGCCAGTCAAGGGGTCAAAGTTAGGGTTATTAAAATCCGATTTCCCTTTTTTAAAAAGACACATTTATCGAGTATGAACAATTTAGATAAACGAAAAAAAATAACATAGGTCTCTTTTAGAGTGAATTGCAAGGATTGTCCTTTATCTTTATACTCATTTGCAGGCGCTGTCCTTTATGTTTAAAATTGACGAGTTTTGTACTTTATGTTTTCTAATCATACACATTTTGTCCTTTAGTCCTAACCCAGTTAGATTTTTCTGTCAAATCTGGTCATGTGCAATGCACATGAGGGTAAAATTGTCTTTTCACTCTATTCTTTAAAAATACATATAAAAAGAATATATTATATATATCTCAACTCTCTCTCTCTCTCAAAACTTGCACAAAAGTCAACCAATGGAGGTTGATTAGGACTTACATGCGGTGGTCAGAGCCTGTTGCTCCACCACTACCACCACCTCATCCTCCTCCTCCACCGCTTCAACCACTGCCACCGTCGCTACCACCGTCGCTACCACCACCGGAGCAGCTTCTTCATGGTCTCTAGATGCTTACTAACCAAAAAAGATATTCACCAAATGAGAATTTTATTGGCTTTTTTCCAGATCCATTTCAAACTAGAAATGAGAATTTTATCGTCTTTTTACCCTATCACCACAGTAATATACTCGTATTCCCTTGTTCATACTCAATCCCCAAAATATTATTACATATTTCGATGAAATCAATTGAATTGATCGTGAACCATCAGTACTTCCAGCCATAAATATTCTTTGAGTAAAATAATTTTATTAAACTATAATGGAAATCAAAATATTATTTTTGAATTTCAAAGCAAGAAACAATAGAATTTGGGGGAAATTTTTATTACAAAATTTTGATGTAATCAACCGAACTAGGTGTGATCAACCAGTGAGCAAGAAATGTTATTGTATAAAGTAATAATTTCATTAAACTATAATTACAATTAAAATATCATTTATGAATTTCAAAATAAGATACAATATAATGTGGGGGAAATATTTATTACAGAAACGATCATCTTGTTTCTCCGTGTAAACAAACGTCGGCCGCTATCATCTCAGGTGGTAATTGGAATCAATGATTTTGCGTAGCCGGCTGTTGTCGTGGAAAGAAGGGGATGAACAAAGGTTTGATGGATTTAGAGAGAGATGCGAAGAGAGAGAGAGTTGAGATATATATAATATATTCTTTTTATATGTATTTTTAAAGAATAGAGTGAAAAGACAATTTTACCCTCATGTGAATTGCGCATGACCAGATTTGACAGAAAAATCTAACTGGGTTAGGACTAAAGGACAAAACGTGTATGATTAGAAAACATAAAGTACAAAACTCGTCAATTTTAAACATAAAGGACAGCGTCTGCAAATGAGTATAAAGATAAAGGACAATCCTTGCAATTCACTCGTCTCTTTTATAAAGAAAAGTAGTAAAAAAATAGTAATCAAAGAATATGCTATGCTTACGATGGAGAAATACAGAAAGCTGGCTTTTTTCGGGCATGTAATCAGAAACGAGATGGTTATATTCTTCTTGTTCTGAGGCCAAATAATAAGCCCTAATTGCCAAAACATTGGGATGCCTTATTTTTCCAAGCAAATTTAATTCAACTTCATATTCTCCATCTTTAGTAATATATTCACTCCATGTTTGAACTGAAACTTCATCACCATTCTCCAATGTTGCCTTATAGTTAAACCCATAAGTACTTTTGCTTGTCATCTCAACTGCTGCTCTCAGGAGATCATCAGCTGTAAAACCCTTTGAACCATCAAAATGTACAAGTTTCCCTCCTGCCTTTCTTGCTTTGTCTTCTTTTCGTTTAGCTCCTTCCCTTTTCTAGAACAAGCAACAAAGAAGTATGAAGCAGCAGCAGCAAATTACCGTTGTTTTTTAAAAGCATTGCAAACATTGCAGTTGGAATTTGTATATACTTTGCAGTCATTATCTGTATTGATCATGTTAAATTCTACAAATAAGCTAACAGTCTATAAAAATAAAAAAATCAGTTCACCATTGCAATTAAAAAAAGAAGCAGCAGCAGCGAATTACCGTTGTGCCCATGTTAAGAAAGATCCCTTTGCCTTTTGATAGAAGTACGCTCAGTTCATCCACGTATCGATATTTCTGAGAAGTTCCCACAACATTAGTCAGTTTCATGTCGTGACGCTCCTGAAAACGAAGTGCAATCTCAAGCTTTTTCACAATACGAGATGTTGTTGGCCGTTGTTCACAAGAGTAGTGCAAACACTGGAATGCAATGTCTGAAAATGTTTCCAAAGAAGTTGGGTCCATTTGTGGTGTGAGATCTTTAAAGATAACCCGGTCTAACTTCTTACATTTGTAGCTTTCTTTCCACATGTGCACGAAACACTTTAACTGGCCGTTAGCTTTTTCAGTACATAATCTCTCACACAGGACTTCAAATAAGACGACACCAAAAGAATATATGTCTGATTCTTTGGTTAGGGAGCACGTCTCCAAATATTGGGGATCTAAGTAACCATGGGTACCTGCAACAGTGGTGAAGACATTCGTGTGTTGCTGATTCGCAGGTCCTATTTTTGAAAGTCCCATATCAGAAAGTTTAGCGTTCCACTTGTCATCTAGTAGGATGTTGCCACTTTTTATATCTCTGTGGAGAACTCTTTCTTGGAAGCCCTTGGGATCATGAAGGTAGGCTAGCCCCCTTGCAGCATCAAGGCATATCCTGAGACGTTGCGTCCACATGAGAGTGGTGGAACTTAAATGGCGATCAAGGCTTCCATTAGATGCATGCTCGTAAACAAGGATCTTCTCACCATCTTCATCACAAAACCCAAGGAGAGAGATGAGATTCTTATGTGTGTACCGAGAAAGCATCATGATCTCCTTCCAGAACTCGGGATCTCCTTGCCCAAATTCACGACTCAAACGCTTTAGCAACCAGGCTTCGCCCTTTAGAGTGAGAGACCTCTCCTTCATATACATTCCCAAAACCACCACGTCCAATAACTTTGCTACCAAAACTATTGGTGGCTTTTTTTAACTCGTCCAGACGGATTTTAAGATGTTCAAACTCTTTCATGACGGATGCCATTATTTTGGGATCAAATAGAAATGAGAGAAGTCAAATCAAGTGGTTTAAATGCAGAAGGTTTAGAACTTGGAAAGAGATATAATGTAAGAACCAACACCGTAGCAAAAGAGGCGATTGTATTCTCTCTAATGAAAGGAATTTAAAGATGATTAAAGTGCTTATTTAAGCATATCAATTCAAAGAAGAGCAATGCCTATATATAGTCTTAAAAAGGACAATAATTAGAAACTTTTTACACAACTAGCATACTTGCATTTTATATTATTTTAAATATAAGTATACTAGTTTATACTTACCTAATGGCATATATGGTGTGGTACATGCATTTCAAAATGAGGGTTAGACAAGTAGCCCAGAGTCAACTCTCTATGTGTATGTGTTTTTGTGTATCATCTAGCTAGTAGAACCTAAATAATTCGATCGTAGGTGGTTAGTGCTATTATGTTTTAATTCTTTAGTTGACATAATACCTTAAATGCTTCCCCTTTAACCAATATGCCAAGTAATTGCATGTGCAAAACATCAAATTAAGGAGATGATTATTTACATATATATATGTGTAGTTGGGACATGCCCAAAGTCAACCCATACGTATGTGAGCCAAGAAGCCATGAAACGGTGAATGGCTCAGAAACGATTTAATCGGGTGTATCAGATGGTTCAACCGGATGTACCAGGCGGTTTAACCGATACAACCGGCTGGTTTGAACCAGTTTTTAAAAACATTGTGAAAATGTTTAATTCCAACTATGATAGCCTAAACAAGTAATGACAAGATGATTGCCATATATTAGTATCATCAAGTCATTTTAAGACGATATATATTTTAATTTTTGTTGTTGGTGACAAAATTATCACATATCTGTTGCCCGTTTACCGGTTGTTTGTTTGTAATTTGCTGTTTTGGCTTTTTAATGAATACTAGAATATAATTTTAAGTGATAAAGATTTACATAAGACCAATGAGAAATCATAATAAACATTTATACAAGTTAGGAGTTGCGCCGACACCCATGACTTATTGGTCTAGTGGTATGGCGTCCACTCTTACAAATGTGAGATTGTAAAAAGACCTGCAATTTAAACCATAAATACAACAAGAAGATGAGCAACTCTACGTAGAACTTACAACCCGAGTCAAAATGGTTTGATCTTTATGAAGTGGTTCGACCTAATTGGCCCGGTTGACTTTCAGATAGGGCAAGGCTCCTATGACATTGTTGTAGTCACTACGGTCAACTTGGACCTGCATCAAACAATTGATCAAACGCCCTTCCAATTAATGCGGTCAATTTGTGGACTCAAAATCAATATGGATATTGAAACTTGTTCCAAAATGCAACATATGATGACAGTTTTAGAGAAAAGAAATCTTTAGTTTCATAGATTTGAACACTAACCGTTTTAGAGAGACGTGTTCTTCTCTTAGCGTTTTTCTTTCTAAGTAAATGTTGTTTCCCAGCTCTCCTCCTCACAATCTTTCCATGTTCCCGTTACTCTGAATCTCTTTGCTGAAGCCTACAAAATGCAAATTTCAAGATAACAAGATTTGGTCGTAATAAAGCGTAACACTATGATGCGTTTTCATCCCAAAAGCCAATGCATTATGCGCAATAAATGCGCATCACATATGCAAAAGGCCCGTTATTGAAAAGTATACTAAAAAGTTATTTTTAGATACTATTTTATATTGTGAACTTTTAAACACTAAATATAGGATATACTCATCATCTCTGGTCAGATTTATTCAATCAAAGGCCTTATTTGTTCAGATACTCACACAAATTGCTCAATTGGTTTTAAAATGCGCAATGCACTCCGATGCGTTTTAATCCCAAAAGCCAATGCGCCGATGCGTTTTAATCAGGGCGCATCAGGAGCGAATTAGGTGATTTAGGGCGCATCAGCCTCGTATCATGTAATCACAGTGCCATCTCATCAATACATTAACAAAATGCACACAAATATGAACACAAACCAACTATGAACAATGATACAAAGAAACAGAGGAAATAACCTTGTGGGTCTTCATCTTATACCCCTTAGCAGATACAACTGTGAGAGATTGAGGTTTTCGAACGGGAGAACAGACGGTGTTTGGAAGCAATGGGGAGAAAACAGAGACGCTGTGTGATGAACTGAGGTTCAATGGTGTTGATTTCTTAGCGAATTGTGAGAGACAAACGGTGGTTTGAGAAGATGGGTTTCGTTGAAGAGGTTTGATTGGGGTTAAGAGTGAAATGCAGTTGAAAAAGGTTGAAGACGCCATTGAAGAAGCTACAGGTGTGTGTGTGTGTGTGGATAAAGGGATTTGGGGATTTCAATATTTTGTGCTACAGCCTAGGTGTGTAACGAGTGTGGGGTATGGGGAGTGACTCGTGGGCCCGGTGGGGAGTATCGTGACGTAGTTGATATCATCATAGTCAAACAACACAATTTTAAATGCACAGCGGAAGCAAAAGATAGATTTATTTCAACTGAATAAAATTGTAATATTAAGTATCACAACGTAGTTGAAACAGATCCACAGGCGGATCAAATAAACAGAAAACGTAGTTCAACAGACTCAAAATGCATCCAAGCTTGCGAGACTCTTAATGATGCTAAGGAGAGGCCAGCCTATTACGCGTAGTACCTGCACTTAACCTTTTTGGAAAAATACTTCAGTTTACACTGGTAAATACAATAAACTGACTCATTTTGAAAAGGTTTAGAAAATTTATTTGAATGCACAAGGCACAAAACATTTTATAACTTGGGATAATTATTTATATATAAACTTGTAAAAGAATTACATGTTCGTTATACGTTCAGTAGCCCGGATTGACACCGGGTTAAAGCTTAATAGACACACCACATGATATAGTCCTGCGGCGGGTTATTCCCGAAACCGGCGGTTATACCTTATTATTTATATATGCACTAACGGGTGTACGCCTACACCCGTGTACTTAGGTCGTGGCCATTTCGTAAAATGATGCCAAGGATATCCGGGACATGGTCATTAACCCCCCAAAGGCTTTAAGCAAACAAAACAATTTAAACGGGATATTTCAATAATTTAACCTTCATACGATTAAAGATTCAATACCCGACCAAGCGGTATTTTATATACCGTACCCCAAGCCCGTATAAGGGAAAATAAGTTAAAAGTATTTACCTTTGCAAGTATTAATCACAAATAGCAAGTGCGTGTAGCTTTTACTGGGTCTTCTATTCTGGAACAAAGGTTTTTAATAACCTATTAGATTCCTAACGGGTCTTTAATTAAGCCTAAACTTAGACCGGTTAGTTTTAACAGTAAATACGGTTCAAACGCACGATTAAGCGAAGACCGGAATAGAATGTGATTTAGACCCGACAAGTTTGGAGACTTGTGTAATATGGGTAAACTAAACACATTCTGGATTTTGAGACAAAAATGATACGGTTTGACCCGTTTCGGTCAATTTATGCAAACTAGTTACATAAACCGAACCGAACGCGAAAATTCATAACGGGTAACCATAAGAGTCATATACAGGTTTCCTAAGTTAATATGCCTTAAATATGTTGTGACATCAGTAGGATATCTTCTATTATGCCCGAAATGGATTTAAACTCAAACTATGCCCCGTAGGGGCATTTTGGTCATTTTAGGGTTATAAAAGAGTTTAAATAATAATCTGAGTTACAGGTTTGATATAATCAGTAAAAATACTTAATTTAATAAGTTATAACAGTAGGGTATTACATATATGTAAAATTTATCATTTAAAACCAAACTATGCACCTTAGGGGCATTTTTGTAATTTCACATAGGCTTAAAAGGTCAAAACTGGAAATCTGAGTTTAAAACTTTTGCTTACTGTTAATATATCACAATTTACTGAGAATATCAGTAGGTATTAAACCTTATATGTTTAAAATAGTTTTAGTACATACTATGCGTTTAAAACGCTTAAAAAGGCGGTTTTAAGCGATTTCCGGGTTTTATAAGAAAAACTGATATTTTTATAATTCCAGAAGGCTGAAAATATTTTATTTATCATGTTAGATCAGTAGAAAAAGGTTTGGTGTCAAAAAGATTTGTAAAACTCATTTTATAGGCCAAAAGGGCAAAACCGACAATTACCGAATCAAGCTTAGAACTCTATGTTATGCTCAGCCTAAAATTTAATAAAAATATTCAAAAATCCCAAAATATTATATTACATCAGTGGGTAAAAAGTTTGGTATCAAAAATCGAGTTTAGATAGGCTATGTGCTAATTACGCCGTTTATTTAATAAAAAGCTTTCTAATTACGCTAATGAGCATAACTCCTAATCTAGACCTCAAACTGATGTCAAATTTTAGGGACAAGTTTATAAATCAGTAACTAATGTTTCTATTCTTTTACATTTTCAAAAATCACGTTTTAAGGTCATATGGGCATAATAGTCAACATTTAAGCATTTAACGGAAACATGCATATGAATCGGATAACTAATGAACCAAGTTGTATAATCTCAAAGAGTTATACTTATATGAAACCTGGTCCAAATAAATCTCTAAGGAAATTCTAAACCATGCTTAAACGGGTCAGAACTGAAAGTCAAAGCAGAAGTCAAATTATGCGACTTTCGGTTCCGAACCGAGCCTAAACTGAAAATTATCGGGTTGAACATGTTTAGACATGTTCTTACATTAATTACCAAGTTATATTAGTGACAAAACAGGTTGCATAGGTTCTACATTGCTAATTATGCATTAATTTGAAAATAAGCTTTCTGTTGACTTTTTAAGATTAACTTTGACCCGACAATTGACCTAGTTAGAGTGGGAATCAGAGAGTGCCCTTTTAAGGGTTTATTACCCACATAATTACCAACTCATAGGTACTTTCAATTTGGAATTTGACTGGATAATTATTAATTAATCCCAAAAGCCGATGCGCCGATGCGTTTAAATCAGGGCGCATTATGCGATTTAGGGCGCATCGGCCTCGCATCATGTAATCACAAAGCGATCTCATCAATACATTAACAAAAATGCACACAAATATGAAGACAAACCAACTATGAACAATGATACAAAGAAACAGAGGAAAAAACCTTGTGGGTCTTCATCTTATACCCCTTAGCAGATACAACTTTGAGAGATTGAGGTTTTCGAACGGGAGAACAGACGGTGTTTGGAAGTAATGGGGAGAAAACAGAGACGCTGTGTGATGAACTGAGGTTCAATGGTGTTGGTTTCTTAGCGAATTGTGAGAGACAAACGGTGGTTTGAGAAGATGGATTTCGTTGAAGAGGTTTGATTGGGGTTAAGAGTGAAGTGCACTTGAAAAAGGTTAAAGACGCCATCGAAGAAGCTAGGTGTGTGTGGATAAAGGGATTTAGTACCGGTATCGAACCAGTACTGATACTGAACTAGTACCATACTGATACCGGTACTTAATTATTTTTCGATAATGATTTGGTATTCATTTTTTGGAGTTTTCGATACCGGTAAAATACTGATTTTTATCTTTAAATACCGGTTTCATACCGTACCGAACATTTTCGGTACCGGTACCGATACCCACTTTTAGCCTTTTTTGGTATCTGTGCTTTTGATGCTGGTATTTTCGGTACCGGTACCACGCTCATCCTTACTTTATGCAGTGTTACCAAACAAGCTTGAGGGAGTATGAGTTATCTTGATTTGGAGTAAAGTTGGCCTGGTATCCAAACACTCTAAAGAAACTACAATTTTTACCCAAAATATATTTTACAGTTTAGGGTTCAGCGGTGGAGTACCGGTCAATCCTTAAGTACCGTTTGATGATCCCCATGTTCCCGAATGATGAAACTTGCCCAGTCTGCCGTAAAGCATGCCTGGATAAATACGGGGAGCATGCGTTACACTGTAGAGAGTTGCCGGGGTTTAAGTATCGCCATGACTTTGTGCGAGACGCGTTAATGGATATTCTCAGACGAGCAGGGATCTCGGCGAAAAAAGAGGCACCGGTTAATTTTCTTACAGACCCGTCGGATGGGAGATCCACCCTACGCCCAGCTGACGTGCTAGTTTTTGGTTGGGAGGGCGGGAAACATGCTTGTGTCGATCTCACAGGTGTATCCCCACTAGCCGGGTTCCGGGAAAATGGGTTTGTGGCGGGGCAAGCGGTACTGAAAGCAGAGTCAAAGAAGGTGGAAAAGCACGCGAAAGCTTGTGAGGATAATCAACATGCCTTTGTCCCCCTGGCGTTTGACACGTTCGGCTCCTTGGCGCCGGAGGCAGTTCGGTTCTTGTCTAGAGTTCAGCGTGTGGTCCATAGCAACTTTTCGACCCCTCAGGGGCGGGGCTTTGTTTTTAGTAGATTAGGGTTTTCTATTCAAAAAGGGATGGCGGCGCAGTTTGTTGCTCGTCTACCTACTATCCTTATGTAATTTGCCCTGATGATCAGTTCTTGAAATTGCCATTTAAAAACATGCGATGGAAGAAAAAAAAAATTAAATTCCTGACAATGATACTGATACTTTCCCCCAAAAAAAAAAAAATAAATAAAAATTTACAATTGTTACCCAAATATATACTGAATTGTAAACTTAATGAAAGATTTAATTATAGTTAGTTTATATTTTATTTTTAAGAATACTAATTGTTATGTTACGCTTTCTGGAAAATATGATATCAAGGCAAAATATTATATTATTTTTTAGTTTATGATGATATATAAATATTTATTTTCATTTTTAGTTTATTACAACTTGTTCTTTGTTATGCGTATAAAAAATATACAATAAGGGTCATGCTAAGAAAAACACTAGTTGGTGTAAAAAACGGTTTGGGTTGTAAACCGGCCTGTTCTTATAACATTGGGCTCAAACCGAGGGTTACAAACTGATTTTAGGTTGAAAACTCCAACTCACTCAAACCGTTTGGAGCGTTAAAAGCGGGTTTTTTGGATCGGGCCAAATTCGGTTCGGTTTGGAACCAGTTCTTAACATAAAATTCGGAATTTATGCCAAACTGCCAGGTTAGACCGGGTCCAAAGCGAGGTTTTGGATCAGGCCGGGTTGAAAAGTAGCATCTCTCACTTTGTTATTAGGACAAGGCTTGAAATTTGAAAAACACCAACATATACATGGAAAAAAGAAAGTCAGCTCATGAGTTCAATAGGTCATAATCCATTGGCCCACTCTTTCACTTTGGCCCAAAAACTTTGCGTAATCTATATCTTTCTTCTATTCAAAAATATTATATTTAAAAATAATAATTATATTATAATATGACATTTTTGCAATATGATTTGGGGTAGAAAACAGGGTGTTGATCAGTTCAAATAACTACTCAACGGAGATTTCATCAAACTATTGAAATTAAAAAAAAAAAAAAGATGAAAATTACAAGCAACAAATAAATCGGTTCCATTTAAAGCTTGCGAGAGGATTTTTGTCGTTATATTGTTCTGTTAGAATATATTTGTATTTGTATGATAACTAGGTGATGCCTCGCCCGCGTTGCGTGGCGATAGCCGAATAATTCTCAACCAATTAAAAAAACAGTACTATAGTTTTGCTAGAAAGAAAAAGCAAAACGATGAAAACATCGTATTTTGAGCTCAAGGCAAAACAGTAATTTGTAAGGACTAATGAGCGAGTGTTAGGCAGCTCCTTGACACAATTTTTAGTTGGGGGCAAAGTCATGTGTTTATTTTTACCTGGGGAAAAATCAAATTATTTCCCGAGGGTAAAATCGTAAGTTTTAGCTAGGGGAAACTCATATTTTTATTTTGCACTGTGGGCAAAAAGGTAATTTTGAATTGAGGGTGATATCGTATTTTTGAACCAAGGGGAAAATCGTAATTTTGAGCTGGGGCAAAAGCATAATTTTATTTTAAACTGTGGGCAAAGACGTAATTTTAAACTAAGGGCAAAAACGTAATTTTAAAGTGGGTATAAAATAATAAGCTGGTGTAAAATCGTAATTTTGAGCCGGGGAGAACAAACAAAATTTTATTTTTAATTGCGGCGAAAACGTAATTTTGGCCGAGAGTAAAAGCGTAATTTTTTACCGAGGGCAAAATCGTATTTTTTAGCCCAGGGCAAAAGGGTAAATGTATTTTGAAGTTGGGGCAAAAACGTATATTTTAACTGGGGGCAAAAACGTAATTTTAATGTTTGTATAAAATAATAAACTGGTTTGAACCAATAATATGGAAACACTATTCCAGGACAAAAACGTAATTTTAAAGTTGTAAAAAAATAATAAACTGTTTGGTTCAATGATAAAGTGGCAGCCGCCCATTTTGACCAATAGCAGGGAAACACTATTCCCTGTCATGGTCTTTTGTAGATGTAGATAATTTTAATTAATTATATTTTTCGGTTCATATATGAATGTATTGATTGTATTCAATCCTAGCCATCTATTTTCACACCAGTAATATTAAATCTTTGAAAAAAATTGTACGAAGAGGTTTCTTTATCGAATCTTGATACGGTAGTCTACTTCGGTTGAAATAAAGGTCTACGTTCAATTTTTATTTTTTTAACGGCGACTTCTTATGTTAAGCCACCGCACTTCATAAATTGGAGAGCCCCCTTGCCCCACTTCGACTACATTATGTTGTCTTAACGGGGCTCACGTTGGGCTTCAAAGTTTGGTTTGGCCGTTCCCCCGAGAAATCATACCACCGACTGTCACTTGACAGACGTTGTGCCACCATAAGAGTTGAACATTTTCTGGCGTAACACACTGTGTAACAAAACCCGGGTGAGCTCAAGTCTCAAGATAGAACATGACACCTCTGCATGGAGACTAGACTCTATCCATCATTGCCTAATCCATCAAAGTGATGATCAAACTTGGATCTTTATTGGAGAACCCAAACCTCCTTGTCACTAGGACAATACGTATATACTTTTGGCATAATATATTATCATTTAATTAAAGTTATTAAACTGAATTTAACTCGTAGTAGAAAACACGAGGGTGACTAATATATAAACACCAAAAGAAAAAATTTAAAATGAAAAATCGAGGAAGCTGACGACGCATTTTTGTCAAACAATTATAATCAACATTCACACAATGAAAACCAATTATTTTCAAAGAAATTTCCACTCTCTAATTTCCAATAGTATCTCGGTCCTTTTATTTTATTTTGCATATATAACGAATTTCCAATAGTATCTCGGTCCTTTTATTTTATTTTGCATATATAACGAAATTTCAATGAAAAAGGATCGAAGGTGATTAGTTTGCAACCCAATCAACACTCCTCTCTTTGACAAAACGAAATTTATTTATTTAGTGAGCACACCAAATCAAACATTTTTAAAAAGTTATCTTAAAATTAAAACATTATTTGGGTACGCTTATCCAACATTACCTTTTGAGAATTAGTTGTTATTGCATAATAATTTAGATGTTAACACCTAATTGAAAATAATGCACACAAAGTCTTAAAAACATTTAACATTTTTATTAGGATAGCATAATTAGTAAAATAATTTAGAATGTCATGTACGTATCAATTTAATTTCGTTTACATCAAATCTCACAAAAAAAGAAACTTATGGATACGTTGTAAATGAAAAAAAAATGTTAAATACAATAGTCCCTTAACGTGTGAAGCATACGCGAGTAACAAATAATGCGTATAATTATTCATATAACATGCGTGATTTGGGTTTATTCATTCGTGATTTTATGTCTTATTGGTGAATAGATGCGTGATTATGTGTCTTGTACATGCATGAGTATGTTTTTTCATGCAATGCTAAGGTTTGAATTTTATAACATGCGTAATTTACTCGCGTACTTCATACAATAAGAGCTATTGTACGTTACTTTCCCCCGATGCAAATAACAAAATAATTTTAAATTAGTACATTTTAGAGTTTTAAAAAATATAAAAAAAAGTATTAGAAAAAAAAAAAGAAAAAAAAACTTTCTTCTATACTACAATAAGTTTATTTTTTTTGGAATCTTCCATAATCTAACAAAACAAATCATTTGAGGGATACATGATATTTTATGGGTTCGTCTCAATTGTTTTTCCGACTAAATAAATAGATATTGTGACAAATTTTTAGAGATAACAAATGACCCCTATGTATTATTTTAATCATATGAATTTTATCTTTATATCTTTTACCCTTTGTTTTTATATATATATATATATATATATATATATATATATATATATATATATATATATATATATATATATATATTCAATATGTAAAATAGTGGGTGAGGTTAGTATTTTTTTCATATATTTGTATTTTTCGGTTGAATTGTTTTTAGGGGATGCTTAATTTTTTTTCTTCTTGAATTTATGTGTTTTTAATAAATAAAAATGAATAATAACATATTAATACTTAAATAATCTATAATCTGTAATATTTTATAATAAAGGGTTGAGTTCATTTAAGAACTTTAATAAGAGAAAAATGCAATTTGCGTCCATGTGGAATGTGTGAAACATCAACCTGAGCCCTTAAATTCATTTTTTTGGTTTTTTGAGCCCCTGAGCTTATAAATTCATAACAGTTTGAGTCCCTCCATCACACTTCCGTCTGTTTGACTGTTTGAGCCAGGGGTAAGACTGTTTTTTGGATTTCTTTCCCTTCTAAAAACCCCAAAATTCATTATTAAGCCCTAATTTAGTCCCGCCAAAAACAGAGACAGTTGATTGTGCCAGAGACAAACTGCTAAAACCCCCCAAATCGATGGTGTTCATATGGCGAGTTCGTCCTCAAGGTGAATACTACGATTCGGAACATATATATGCTAAGGTTGTGTCTTTTACATTTGAGCCAATGTGTTCATATATATGGTATAGTCTGTTTTCGGTTTTTTGAGAATGAGTTTGATGTTTTGATCATTTGTGTTAACAGGGAATGAACCCACACTATTTTTGATAAAGATTAATCATGGAGGTGAGTTTACTGATTATCCAGGAAGGGAGTATGTCAACGGTAAGGTTAGTTACATTGACTGGGTTGAGTTTGAAAAGTTAAGTGTTGCTGTTCTTCGTGAAATGCTGAAAGATATAGGTTACTCTATAGATGATGTGTTCAATTATTTTGTTAAAGATCCTAATGTGTGTTTGGATTTTGGTCTTAGACACTTGACTGATGATGATGAGTTAGAGTATGTGTATGACCAACTTAGAAAAGGATGCAAGTTAGTAGATTTGTATGTTGAAATAGGAGACTCTAGAATCAAGGATTCAACTGCAATGAGCAATTTACTAGATAATGTGGTTGAGGGTGAGTCACAAAGTAGCGAGGCAGTTTCTGAGGGTGAGTCACAAAGTAGTGATGAAGAGAACAGTGATGAAGACGATCTAGATTACACATTTTATCAGGAACCAGATAATCCAGTGTTTGATTATGAAGTAGATATGAGTCAGTTCAAGGCATGTGTTGACTTTGATCCTGATGAAGTCAATGAGACAATTAAGGATGCTATAAATGAGTATAGTCAAGAAGAACTTAGGCAGGAAGATATAACTTGTGATCATGAGGATTTTAGTGATAAAGATGATAACTGTACACTGCTGGACAAGGTTGCGAAGAGGGTAAGGAAGAAGAGAAAAAATACAGGTCATGTTAGTGACTCATACCTCCCATTTTCAATTGGTCAATTAATACCAGATAAACACCAGTTGAATGACATGGTTAAGACATATGCTGTTAATAGTAGAAGGCAGATTTATATATTAAAAAATGATAAGTGGTGGTTCAGAGTTATTTGTCTTGGGACTAATCCTACTTTGGGTTCTGGTGAGGGGCAGAATAGTAAATTCCGGTGGTTGAACTACATATTCCCACCTAGCCCATTCCAAATCTTCTGAGTCGTAGTCCGCTGCTGGATCTGGAAGAGACGCTTCATACTCTGCTTTCAACACTTCTATCACAGCATCATAGTCATCAAACCACTCCTCCTTCAGCACAGATGGCACTAAGTCCAACTCATTGTCAGCCACTTCCTCAACCAATTCGTTATTCTACACATCAACGGTAACATTCATAGCATTAAACTGACACTAAATTTGTTCATTCATACATTAACCAAAAAAAAGACACATAACCAACATTCATTGCATTAACAAAAAAAAGACACATAACCAACATTCATTACATTAAACTAAAAATACACATAAACCACCACAATCATTAACCAAGTAAACAATAAACACATCTTCAGAAACATCACTTCCTTAGCTTTCTTAATTGCCAAATCATCTTTGTTTTCCATGCTCATTAACAATACGGGTATTACCTTCTCACAACCAGAGCATGAATATGAAGGTGGAGATGAAGGTGTATCAGCCCACCGTATAAAACCACAATCTTTCTTCTGTAAAAACACATCAATCAAGAAATAGCCATATAATTAACTTCAATCTTTCTTCTATAATTTTAACTTACACAGCATAAGAAGCGTCGATTTGGATTAGCTTCAGTCTTTGAAACCTTGTACCAAGTCGCTGCACCACATGAACAGAGGAATTGAGAAGCTTCCCCGCCCTGAGATGATTTCTTGTTGGAGCTTGCAGCGGATTTTTGAGACATCTTCACAATAGATCAGGTTGGATCGATCGATTTGGGAATTAGGGTTCTAGGGTTCGTATGAGATCAGTTGTGTTATGAATCAGTTTGATCAATTTAGGGAATTAGGGATTATATGTGTTTATCATTAAGGGTATAAATGACATTTCACAATTTTCAAACAATCAAACAGACGGAAGTGTGACGGAGGGACTCAAATTGTTATGAATTTATAAGCTCAGGGGCTCAAAAAACCAAAAAATGAATTTAGGGGCTCAGGTTGATTTTTCGCACATACCACAGGGACGCAAATTGCATTTTTCTCCTTTAATAATTACAAAACTTTCAGAATCCAATGGTATTGATTGAAAAAAGAAGAGTCGTTTGGTTTGAAATTTTTATTTAACACAATAACAAATAAAAAAACCAAATCAAATGTCCTAATAAGTAAATAGTATATCAAAGTTATTTTTTAAAGATATATTAATTTTGACAACTATATGTGTTAACCGATTATATTATATTTAACCCGTGCAATATACATGCTTTCAAAAATATAAGTGTTTTCTTTTTTTTTTACTTAATATATTAAATTATACATATTCAAAATTGCATAGTATGCATTCAGTTTACAACTTTATGTACATATACTTATTATCATTATAACTAAATTTTCAAATAATTTAATTATTTGTTATAATTATTCAGTTTACAATATTTATGTACAAATAATTATATGGTAGTTATAATTAAATTTTCAAGCGGATAAGTTCAACACATGTTCGTTTTATTATCACATGTGACATCTTTTATATAATAAAAGTCACATGTCAGCTTTGTAAGCCATCTAAAATTTGATTTTACCATCTCTTTCGGATATTAAATATTCGACGTCACGTGTCAACTTCTAATGAAAAATAGATAGAAAAATAGATTTTAAGAACTATATGACATGTTATTATAACTAATATTTTTAAATAAAAATTATTCAACCTCTTTAATACATAGGTCCCTAATCTAGTCTAACATAAACAAAAACAATTGATGATAAATAAATTGATACTCCAAAAAAACAAATTTAAATTGGTAAACTTTTTAGGATAGTTCAAGCCTCAAGGGAAGTTAACAAATTTAATTAGTTAACCTCTTAGGATAGTTCTAGGTAAGTAAACTTTAACTAAATCATTTTCCTTCAAAAAGTTTATAATTATAATAATAAAAATATAATAATCCCTGTGACTTGTTTTTAGGGGTTTACCTATTCAACGACCCATATCCATTTCACAACCCGACCCGAATACCCAACCTCACCTATATATACATTCTGTTCAAACTACCATTATCTCATCAATGCATGACCCGCCATTAAAGACCTGCAACAATCTCATATTTCTGTGCGAAGACTTCCATTAAAGGTCAACAAACAAAATCAAATTCGTTACCTTTTTTTTCATATAATAATGGGTATTATTATGTATCAATTTATCATTTGATTGATCAATTTCTGTTTCAAATTAGTGTTTTGTTTAGGGTTTATTGATATTATTTTGTGTAAATCATGGGTGGAGATGGTTTTCGTCTCAGAGGCATTTCATCAAACACCTTGTCTGCATTAACTGTGAATGATGGCAATACAGTAAACAGGAAACTGGTTGAAGAAGATGATGTTGTGCAGCAGATTGAAGATCAGGAACAAGAGATTATGCAGTTGAGAAGACATCTGGCTGAGTTTGAGGTCAAGGAAGCGCGTATTGAAAGCGAGAAGAATGTTCTTGAGAAACGAATTGGTTCGATGTATAAAGGGTTTGATCAGCAACAACAGGAGTTTGATGAAGCTAGATTGAAAGCTATGGATTATAGACAAGAGATAATTGAAGAGAATGTACGGCTTGAGTACGCGCTGCAAGTAGCTCGAGACGAAGATTCGGTGTTTGTAAAGTCTTTGGTACCTCTTCTTGCTGAACAATCTCTTTATCCTGCAAGTCATGATGCATATACCATTGTTAGTAATTTGAGGGTTTTGTTTAAGCATCAGAAGGAAAGACTCGCTATAGTCGAAGAACGGCTAAAAGATTCGCATTATCAACCTTTGGTTTTGCATTCGCGTACAAAAGAGGTGGCTTTAAACGATCCTGCACGTTCCGAATGGGCCCACTCAAGCTTTTCTCAAGCACCAGAGCCAGTTCATATGGAGAGACCGAATAAAGGAGACGATGTGGTAAATACTCCGTATTTACCATCAATTCTTGAAGAAGAACACGAACAAGAACCGTCTTCTTCGTCGCACCAAGAAGCGGATGATTCAGAAGAAGATGACTATGACTATGATGATGTCGATTATACGAATAAACCACTTCCGACAATCGTGGATTTGCAGATAATCGGTGACCCTTTTCCAGGTAACGAAATTCAAGCAAGTGGGTACCCAAGAAACGGAACGACGACTTGTAGGTTTGAGTGGGTTCGCCTTATGCAAGACGGGTCAATGAAATACATAGAAGGAGCAAAACAGCCCACGTATATCGTTACAGCAGATGATTTAGATAATTCTCTTGCTGTATTCGTTCAGCCACTTGACGACAGACAACGGGAGGGTGAACTTGTAAAATGTTTCGCAAATGCCAACAACAAGATCACCTGTCATCCTGATATGCTTCGTGAAATCGAAAGATCGATAAGTGTAGGTCATGTGAGTGTTAACTTGTTTGTTTTGAGACGGTCTCCTGAGGCTTGGGAACCGGCAATCTTGGAAATCAAGAAAAGTGGTTACAGCATTAAGCTTAATGGATCCAATAATGGTGTTGTGGTAGCTGATAAGTATACACCAACAACCGTTATTAATCTACCAGCAGAAGAACCGTTACAGTTCTCTATAGTTGGACCCCATGGCGTTGAGCAATATTTATGTGCGGATTATAATGCAACTGGCATTAGCTGCTCAAGAGATGCAATTGTACTAACGATGAGATCGTTTGTCAAACGAGCTGTTGATAAAAAGTTAGGGAAGAAGAAGAGAAGAGGTCTGTTTTTCTAAGTAAGTTTCATGTTGTATATTAGCGCATAGTTTTTGTAGTATTTATTCGATCGTTTTTGCTTACATTGGTTGATAATGAAATCGTATATTGTCATGAACTCGTAGCTCAATATTGTCATGTACTTTGCTAGACATCAACGACTCGAATTCAAGAGTTCAGTAAGTTGTTATTGATGATGAAATGAATCTTATTCAAAGTGTCCAACAAATAAAAATGATGCAGACATGCAGTGCAGTCATTAAATGAGGTCTGTGTATATCCAGCAGTGTCATCCAAATGGGTTGAGAACCATTTTCATAATCTTTATACACCCAACTGATCAATCAATAGCTTCATGCACTATTGTAATGTTTAAAATGTTGCATTATAGTGGACATTGAGTACTAAATTATTAAGGGTTGAACAATGAATGTGTAGACGTTCTCAACTTACTATACAACGAGAACGTGTGAATACCAACATGTTCATTGTGGCATAACATATTGTCAGAAATGTATGTTGATTTGGGGGGGGGGGGGGGGGGGGGGGGGGGTTGTTCTAGTGGTAAGAAGGGAGCCCACAAACAAGAGGTTGTGGGTTAAAACATTGCCCAAGATGGCAAGACACAACAGAGGAAAAAAATGTCGCTAGAAAAAAACAAATTTATGTGGACAGAGCGAACGCTTGAATGTGTTGTCTTATGATAAGTCAAGAGTATGGTAATGGAAGGGAATGT
The DNA here is from genome assembly GCA_030545235.1 of Helianthus tuberosus. NCBI lineage: Eukaryota > Viridiplantae > Streptophyta > Magnoliopsida > Asterales > Asteraceae > Helianthus > Helianthus tuberosus. The sequence goes on from CM060410.1 coordinate 19,130,177, forward strand.
GAGGGATAAAAGATACGGGCGCAAGTAAAGTAATAAACTAGGTACTAAGGAAACATGTTAACTTGAAGGTATGTGAGTGGTTATTATAAGGTATGATGGATATTCATGGTGACAAAGTGCAACATGGTGTCGAGCATAATGTGCAAAAACTATAGTCTTACCCGGTATGAAGCAATAATAAAGCTTCTTCATTATAAAATCGAATTAACCTGAAAATAGTTTATTGCACTCGTGTGAATTTATGCAATGAAAGAGACGAATTATATCTTCATTGGAAATCTACACGGCCATTGCAATGTATAGAGAGGTTTAGAGTGAAATAAAATAAGAGTATGTGTATATATAGTGTGTTTCACAACGGTCAAATACAAGGGGCCCACCAAACACACTCGTTGTTGCTCGCTATTGCAATCGTGGAGGCACAATAGCGCGCCTCCAATGGCGCTTGCAAGACGGTTGGGGGGATGGGGGGAGCGCTGTTGTATAAAAATGGATAAGGTGGCATTGGGTTAGCGCCCCATACGGTCTAGCTTAATGAAAGATATGGTGAAATATTAAACGGAGATTCTAAATCGATGCATATGATATACATCAAACGAAGGAGACGAAAAAAGGGATCATGCATTATTGTAACTAGTTGAAAAAAAGGGACTCGGTATTATAAGGCGTATCAACTTCGGCGGTTTAGTGGGTTAAAGTTAATGAATTTGAACACGACCCATGTATTTATTTGTGTTAAAAAATCAACCTAACTTTGACACACTTAAAACCATATAACATGAACTCGGCACATGACCCCTTCATGAACCTGATACCGAACAGTCTAATATTATATCATTAAAAAAGTTGTACGAAGAGGTTTCTTTATGATCAGACAGTGTACTTCGGTCAAAATAAATGTCTACGTTCAAATAAGTAAGTAGATTTTTGGCATAATATTATCATCATTTAATTTAAGTTATTAAACTGAAATTAACTCGTAGTACACTGATGAGGTTACCCCCAAACCACCGAACCGAATCTCAGCCTACGAACGAAAAGGCCCGGCCAAATCTAGGGTTCCCTCCGAGTCATAAGGGTGAAGGAGGTGGAAGCGGGGAAGTGAGCGGGGTGTATTTTTGCCGCATGAGGGTGCACCGCCAACAAGGAAATGTCACGCGGTGAAGGAGATGTGTGGGGAGTTGTTGCCGCATGCGGGGAAGAGGAGGGAGAGGGAGTAGTGGTGGGCTCCACTCTCTTTCAACCAATTATGCATTTTTCTTCTTTTTTTTAGTGGTCTAGATGAAACCACCCTTATGTTTTTTGGGCAAAAGTGGTGTATGAGAGAGAAATTGACATGACACATCATGATTGGGTATGTGAAAATTTCCCCCGTCTCATGAGGGGTGCACCGGCCTTCACCCTGACCTCCGTTGATTGGTTTGAGCCAAGTGAATCTTTCCCTAACTAAAAGTAACAGGTCTGATCTGGATCACTCGAGCCACGTCAGCACCTTACAAGTATACATATCGCACTTAGTCCTCAAAAAACGGGTAATCTGTACTTTCACTCTCATCTCATAATACACTCTCCCTAACTCCCTGCAGTACTTATTCTCACATCCGAGTATCCGAGTTTGATTACAGAGGCTCCTCTCTCTACACAAAGGCCAACAGTGTTGTCCTTTAGTTCTTGTTGTGCAGATTCAATACATTCTGAAGCTTGACTCCATCCTACTCACGAGCTGCCGATTAAGGATTCTTCATACATAGGGTGTTTGGGAGAGTGCTTATTTAGTGACTTATTAGCTTATTAACTTTTTGAAAAATTAAAACGTGTTTGGATGAAACTTTTTTATGAGAGGAAAAGCTAATAAGTCACTCCATTGTAACTTATTAAGTTTTCAAAAAAGTTATAAGTTGTTTTGTAAAGCTAAGCCAAATATGGCCAAAAATGAAAAATCGAGGAAGCTGACGACGCATTTTTTGTCAAACAATAACATTCACACAATGAAAACCAATTATTTTCTAAGAAATTTCCACTCTCTTTCTAAGAAATTTCAATGAAAAAAGATCGAAGATGATTACTTTGCAACTCAATCAACACTCCTCTCTTTTCATTTTAGACCCGAAATGATTTGGGTGAAAACCGGATTTTGTCCACCTGACTGAAGTCCGATCTGAAGAGTTCCAAAGGTATTAGGAAGTGGTTGTTTCTACAGCGCCTCCACGAGGTATTATGAAATTTACATATCAGTTATACGGGATAATTGTTCAACTTATAACTTATATTGGATTGTTGCTCATAATCTAATCATAACAGCAGTGTGAAATTTACATCTATGTTTCTGATCCGGTTGCTGCGATCGTTTATTTTCGGTTCGGTTTGGTGTATAGACCTGTCTGTAATTTAATTTGTGGAAGGGGTGATGTATGCAAGTGAAGTGATGTTATAAACCTATTAAATCAACTAGTAAAATATGGGCAAAAGTTTCTTCTAAAAACTTAATCATTTGCACAAGCATCAACTAGTAATCCGCGGCAACTCATTAGTTTTGTATAAAACAAAAAAACAAGCTAAGGCTAGAAGCTAATTAAGAGGGTGTTTGGGATTGAGTTTGGAAATGACTTGTTCAAAAGCCAATAAGTTAAAAAAGTGTCTGGAAGCGTTTACCTAGTAAGGCTAGTTGAGTAAAGAGCTTCTAATTACTATCCTTAGTAAGCCAATGCATTACTCTTCATTGAACTCATCAGGTTTAGCACATCAACTATCTTTCAATTTCTTTCATTAGAGAGCTTACAAACAATTTTTTTTTTTTGTGTAGTTTCTTATATCACATCTCCTTTCAAGTTCTCAACTTTCAGTGATCAATGGAGTCCTTCATGAAGGAGTTTGAACATCTTAAAATTCATCTAGAAGACCTAAAAAAAGCCACCAATAGTTTTGGTAGCAAAGTTATCGGAGTTGGTGGATTTGGTAAGGTGTACGAAGGAGAAATCGCTCACTCTAAGGGGAGAAGCCTGGTTGCTATTAAGCGTCTGAGTCGGGGATTTGGGCAAGGAGTCCCTGAGTTCCTAAAGGAGATCATGATGCTTTCTCGATACTCACATGAGAATCTCATTACCCTCCTTGGATATTGTGACGAGGATGGTGAGAAGATCCTTGTGTATGAGCATGCGTCCAACGGAAGCCTCGATCGCCATTTAAGCTCCAATGTTCTGACATGGCCACAACGTCTCAAGATATGTCTTGATGCTGCAAAGGGTCTAGAATACCTTCATGATCATAGGGGCACCCAACAAAGAATTCTCCATAGAGATATAAAAAGTGCTAACATCTTGCTAGATGACAACTGGAATGCTAAACTTTCTGACATGGGACTTTCAAAAGTTGGACCTGCTAATCAACAACACAGTGTTCTTGTAACCAATTTAGTAGGTACTCCGGGATACTGTGATCCTCAATATATGGAGACGTACATGCTAAGCAAAGAATCAGACATATACTCTTTTGGGGTCGTCTTATTTGAAGTCCTTTGTGGGAAATGGTGCTTTAGATACACCAACGATCGGGTAGAGATTTTAGTGCCTTTGTGGAAACAAAGCTACATAGATAAGAACTTAGACCAGATTATCTTTAAAGATCTCAGGCCAACAATGGACCCCACTTCTTTCGAAACATTTTCAGAGATTGCATTCCAGTGTTTACACTACTCTCGTGAACAACGGCCAACAACCTCTCTTCTTGTACAAAAGCTTGAGATTGCACTTAAGTGTCAAGAACGTCATGATATGAAACTGACTAATGTTGTGGGAAAGTATTCCAAAGGCGAAGAGGTCTTTTTCAACATAGGAAAGACGGTAATTAGCTATTCTGCTTCTTTTTTTTCAAAAAATTATGGAATGATTAGTTTTATACAATGTTTGTTTGCAAAGTCATTTATACAAACTAGATATCTATATACATCAAAGGGTTCTTTATCGACAAGTCTGAAAAAAGGGGATTGGATTGTTGAAGAAATGAGGGTTTATTAAGGGTAAGTTTTTTATTTTGTTTTCTTTTAACCCTCTAACTTTTTTCATAGATTTATCAACCACAACCATATACGTTTTCAGATATGGATAGAATTAATTAATTAAAGTCCTTCAAAGCATTCAAATTCGTTTCAATATTTTTTAATACTATATATTATTAAATAGGGTTAGGTTTTGGTACAAAAAAGTCTTAGGTGGTGTTTATTTTTCTAAAAAAAGATCTGTGCAGTCTCTTCTGTCTGCGCCGCGCAGACCACGCAGACATTGTCATCTGCAGACTGTTTGTTTTCCAAAGACTTTCATTAAAAAAACGTCTGTTTGGTGCAGACTTGGTCCAACCACTTTTACAATCTTCTAAGGTCTGCAGAAAGTTAAACACCACCACCACCATCGTTCACCACCCACCACCGTCCACGTCCACCACCCACCACCCACCACCACCGTCCGTACACCACTACCAGTTTATTTTAGAAGTATACATACGTTAAAAACAAACAACCTTCTTTTTGCAAACTGCAGAGGTTTGGTCCATCTCTTTTTTTACAGATGTCTGTAAATGTAGTCTGTAAACTGCAGACATTTATCTCTTAAAAAACAGACTGCATCTTAATATACAAATAGGCTTAACGTATGAAGTGAAGTAGAGATTTTTATTTTTTTGAATTTTTTTTCTATTTTGTTAAGCACGTATTTTGGTCCCAAAAGAATTGTGTATTTACACTAGCAGATTATTTATAATTACCCTAGGGTAATTAACCCTAAGATAATTACACATAATTACTCTATTAGAGTAAGTACAAGATTTTTTTTATTTTTTATTTTTACATTTTGCAACTAAACTTCATGGTTAAGTAAATGGGAAAAAAGAAAAAAAATCTCTCCTTCATGTTAAATATTCGTGTAATTTATTATCACTGATATCTTTTTAAATATGTTATATTTGTCGATAAATGTATGAGAAAAATATTAATCCCTATATAATGCGTATACTACTAATAATATCAATACTAGCTACATATAATTTTAAAATGGTGGTTCACTTATAATTTATTTACCGGTTTCTGTCATAACTCACTTAGATTAGTTACCGTATATTAACTGTAAAATAACGTTATATCTTTTAAGACTCTGGTGTGTGTGTGTGTATGTCATTATAATCACTTTCTCAAACACTAAATAACTTAGCTAATGTTAACATTAGCGATTAAATGGATTGAACACATCAGGCTAGGTAGTATGTAAAATAATATACTAGTGGTAATGCCCGCGCGTTGCGGCGGGTGCGTCTGCTTTGTTGCCTCATAGTCGTTGTTGGGGTTTGTGGTGTTCGTATGGTGTTTGTGGGTTATTCTCTATGGAGGTGTAAAGTCGCGCTTCATACGTTTTGGCTAGACAAAACTGAAGATACAATCTGTATGACAATGGATAAAACCAATACAATGATGCAATTTTACATTTGAACTACATAATTACACGTAACAATGATAATGAAGTGGAATAAAGTTACAAACTCTTTAAAAATATTATTTCTGAAATTAACCAGTTTCCTTTCTTTTTCTAATCTAGGTAAGATCTTATGCGTCATATGATGATGCCAGACAGTCACAAGAGGTATCATCATTATTGTTGTTCTTTTAGATTAACCCGTTAGCCTTCACATATAGAACTGCAATTATCTAAAGTTTTAGGTTTATGATATTTGTTGGCTTGTTGCTTTCATATGGTAATACAGTGCTAAAAGAGTACAATGTGTTAGAAACTTGTCAAACTTTTTTTAGGCTTACACCTAGAGGACATTGGGTTATGTATGGCATGGGTTAAAGCCGGTATATTTAACCACTTAGGAATTTTTGCATTGTTAGTTAATGATTGTATTTTCGAATGTTACCTGGTAGAATTAAGGTGATCTCTGCAGCAAGGCTGATTAAAATCAGCCCACGTAGAGCCCACTCGTTCTATAATTATTTTACATTATGTGTCACCACTTGGAATAGAAAACCGTGAACGGGAAACAAGTTAAAAAAACAAGAAGTTAGCTACAAGTTAGATATCCATGAGGTCCATATTAGGCTGATTAAAAAAAGAAGTTAGCTACAAGATAGGTTTCCACAATTATTTATTAACTTGGAGTTCGCTACTTTTTAAAGTTGAGTTCTATTTGACAATTGGAGTTTGCTAGTGGTTTTGTAGCCAAATCTGCATTTATTTTTTAGATTGCAGCTTAAAAGGCTTGAAATATGCAGCCCAAATACCTAAATACCTGAATCATTCCAAATCCAACCTTGAACCCGATAACCATTCAATTTTTACCACATTAAACCTGATATTTCGATAACCGAATATGTAACCAGATAACGCCCCTAAATGTGTTTAATGTTACAATTTGTTTTTTTTTTTTTTTTTGTTAATATGTATTAATAATGTCTACTTTGATAAATTCTAGCTAAAAAAAGTTCAAGCGGAGTTGGAAAAAGAAACAGTGGCGCGGGCCGAGCGTGAACGGGAGCGGACCGAGCGTGAACGGGAGCGGGCCAAGCGTGAACGGGAGCGGGCCGCAATGCAGTATGGCAAAAAAATATGGAAGAAATGATGAATACCTCAAGAAAAAGGTAAAGATCGTGTACGTTTTGTAATATGAAAACACACTTTTCATATTACAAAAGCGTGTCATATTAACTTTCGTTTTGTATTACATTTTGAAATGCTAAGATCGTATTAGTTTTGTAATATGAAAACACGCTTTTGATTAGAAATTTTTTGTTATTATTACAAAAGCGTTTTCATATTAACTTACGTTTTGTATTACATTTTGAAATGCTAAAATCGTATAAATTTTGTAACATGAAACACACTTTTCATTAGGATTTTTGGTATTCGTATTCAAATATTGTGTACAGTTTTTTTTTTCTATTTCCTAAAAATTTTCTGCAATTTTTCGCAAAAAAAAAAAATCTGATTTTATTAAAAAAAATTGTCGCAATTTTGTCGGAATCTGGTAACTTTAATTTTGTAGGAAATTTGTCGAAAGATCAAAATAAAAATTATTTTTATTTAAAACATTTGTAGGTACTGTGTCGCAAAAAAAAATCTAAAATTTGTAGGAAATTTGTCTAAAACAGTTTTTTAGAATTTGTAGGAAGTTTGTCGAAAATAGTTTTTTAATTAATATTTTTTCTTAAATTATTTTTATTAAAAGTGACTAAAATGAAATATTAATAAAGTATGTTAAAAAGTGGGATTTGTGACAAATTTGTCGAAAAATGGTGGAAAAGGCTTTAAAAAAAATTTGTCAGAATTTTGTGGAAAATCTTGTGATGGATTTTATTTGTCGGAAAGTTGTAGCAAATTTTGTGGTAGTTTTGTCGCAATCATACTTTCCGAGAAGTATTTTTCACACGAACCTGTTTTGTCCCAAATATGTAGCTAAGGCCAATTTTTCACAGATTTGCTACGAGGAAATATGCTTGTCGTAATCTAGCTGTTTTCTAGTAGTGAGAAGACCATATTATTTGCGCTTTAACTACCTATCAACATAATGACGAGTCTTTTGCACTTTAACAACCTATCAACATATTTTTTTGCATATATTTTTAACAAACTACCAACATGCATTTGATGTTTGTGGTATAATGTTTAACCACAAGCAATTAGCAAAAGCACTAAAATGTGATAAAACAATCACTCACATAAGCTAGAACAAAATTTGGTCCGATGATAGATCATTTAGTTAAACCATACAAGCAGCTCGCTTGGCAAGCTTGATTCTCACATGATAACCATAAGGCAGTTTGACGTGTGTCGGCCGACAGTTGTGGTCGTCGGCATTCGACCCTTTTTAGTTTGAACATCTGAGTGGCTCGCTTGGTGATCTTGATTTGCTCATACGATGCAGTTTATTCCCAAGGTGGTCTCGAGCTCGTGCTTAAAATTTAATGAGGTAGCTCGGCTCGGCTTGAGCTCAAGATAGAAGTTACAAAATGAGCCCATTCGGCTTAGGTCATTTCAAATTGAGTTTTTTTAGCTAGTTTTTTTCCGAGCTATAGTCGAGCGAGCTACGTTATGAACTCCAAGACAACACGACTAAATATTTACAAACTTCTTTATTTTTAACATTTATAAGATTGATGGGTCAACTCAACCCAACCCAACCCAATAGGTCTTAAGTATTTCCCAAGTTAACTAACCCACGAAGTCATATAAGATACCTAGCATATACAGTGGCGGAACCAGAACGATTTAGTTAGGGGGTCATCATAAGCTTATATTCTATACCGGTTCAAATTAGGGGGTCCATCTCTAAGTTTGTTCTTCAAAAACTCAAAATTTATAAATAAAAATTCAAAAAGTTCCGGTGATCGGAGGGTCAACGGACCCTCTTGACCCCCCTCTGGTTCCGCCCCTGAGCATATATATTAGGTTTTTAACCAGACTTTTTCTTTGACTTGCACGTACAATATAGGAACAGATTGTGCACATCCTTTAGTCGAGATTCTGGCATCAGCAATCATACATCCTAAACTTGTCTTGAAAATTTCAATAATTAAACCAAGTTTTTCAAATAAATTTTATCCCGCAATCATGAAATCAGACACCGGAAAAGCAATTATATATGCAAAAAGATCATTGTCAAAACTACATAGCATGTAGTCATAAAAGGGTGTACCTTCTTTCAACATACTTTAGTCAGGTGCCATCTCCTTTAGAAAGGCGAATTGTCACCATGAAAAAAGGTTCTTTACTTCCATCTTTTGTTAATGTTTCTGTCCCATTAGAGAGCAAGTGCCTAAACATTACACATGTAAAATCAAAGGTACAAATTCATTCAAAAGAACTATTTTTTTGTAAAAATTTCACCTTGAAACGTGCCATATAGGAATGAAGCTGAGTACACCCCGTTCGAATACGTACATTAAGCTGTTGTTGATTGGGCTACTTGCATTCAAATATATCGAGCGTTAGTGTGAAATAAAAAGGGTTATATATACAGAAGGTAATACACAGAACCAATCAAATGACTAAACTTATCAACATCCTAAAGAACAATGTGAATCTGTAGAGAGGACGCGAAGTAAAGAAAATTTTAATTCACTCTGTCTAGTTAAAAAGGTTAGATTAAGAACAAATAACCAAGACATTACTTACATCTCTATTTAGAACACAAATCTTAGTAAACTGTTTAGCTTCCCTCCCAAATGCATCAGGGGAAACTTCATTAAAGGCTGATGAGGATATACCTCTTTGAGTTGAGGTTAAGGGCCCACGAGACTCGCCATTAGTTTCTCCATTTTGTTCATCAGATGGTATTTCAGTTGCTATAGTAGGTTCTTGGGTTGTTCTTCTTCCTATTGAAGGGGCCTGGTTATTGAAATGGATTGAAATGAATACCTGTTGAGGTGCGTTATAACCACGTAACGAACTAACCATATCACTATCGAAAGGCATATCGATAGTTTTCTCAGTTTGTCTTACAATTTACAAACTACTGGTTAATCCTCCATCAACAAACGAAACTGATTCCAACAACAAGAACACAATAACAGGGTAGCAGACTCCATCTAACTTAACCCTAATTCTTCTTCTGCGTCGCTTTAATTAGAAAACCACTTTAATTTTCCGTTTTCAAATTGCAGGTCCATATAAAGGGATCGAAGGATTATCTGCTTCTTTAGGAGGTAGATACAGAAGACAAATATATGACCATAAATGGGGTGACATTTAAAAAATAAAGAGGAAGATCTTTGGAATTTCTAAAATTGAATGTGACAAGATAATCAAAGGAGGGGGGTTTGATTCAGAGAATGTCGATGTTTTCTTGAGGGTAGCGAAGGAAAGGATTTTGAGGTCTGTGAGTATGGACTGTGTTGCAATTTACCGGTATACTACTCTCTTAGTGTCTTAAAATGTTCACCTCTTTACAATTTTACCCAAAACAACCTTTCATTACTTGTATATATTGCTTTAAGAGTTAGACCCAATGTAAAATTACATTTATGTACATTAGATTTACTTTATATAGTTAAAATTTAATTAATTTACAATGCATAAATTTATTTACAATAACAATTAATTTAGACTCTTCACATATCATCTCAATTATAGGTTAAAAAGGTGGCGAAATACCTAAAATGTCTTAAATTTTTGGACAATGCGCAAGTTTACCCCCTCTAAAATAGCTTGGCTCTCTTGTACATGTTGCTTCAAAATGTGTACACAATGTAAAATTACCATAAGGGTATAAAACATAGTTTGCTTAATAGGGTAGTATAGATATATATAAATGTGCTTAGAAGTTCTACTGTTAATTTTTTTTTCAATTTTTGTTATTGATTGTTCTAGAATAGGGAAGGAGCTACACGAAAAGATGCGGAAGGTAATGGTGGCAATGCTGTCATAGCCCCGAAAAAGGCGGATGCTGCCAGCAAACAGAAAGCGAACTTGTACACTTTGATGGTACAATAATTTCTTTTTCATCATACGATGAAGCTAAAGATTCAGAAGAAAATGACAATGATGATGTGGATTATACTAATAAACCACTTCCCACAGTAAAAAGCTTGCAGATTTATGGTAAACCATACCCAAGTAACAAAATTCAAGCATGTGGGAACCCAGAAAATGGGACAACGACTTGTAGGTTTGAGTGGGTTCACTCTTTGCAAGATGGGTCAATGAAATACATAGAAGGCGTAAAATACTGCTCGGAATGTCACGCTCCGGTCAAAGATAATATTTATAAGCCCAATTTACCCTTAACTATGTGTTAGTGGTAGCAAGGGGTCGAACCACGAAGAGTATGTGGTTTGTGTGTGGATTCGATTGAATTAAACAAATGTCACGATTTATGAAGCTTGCTAGAATATCTTTATGTTTTTGTTTAATTGAGAGATGTGAGTTTAGACTAAGTGAATTGATTAAATTGATTAACAACTATTAATTAACGATTACGAGAAAATTGGTTACTAGAACAATAATAAGAAAAAGGAATCACACCCGGTTTCGGTAATTGCTAACCTAGGATTTCTACAAGTTTTAGATTCAACTCAAATGCATATGATTAGCGGATTTAGTGTACCGTGACTTAGGTGCTAATAACTATCAACGTCCCGAAGAACGGACAAGAATACACTTTGTAATCAACACAAGTAAATCCTAACCACGACAATGCACAATTACATATCACCATTTCGCAAAGTCATAACTTTTAACATCGTTCGACAATTTACGAATTCGCAACAAATGTAACACTATTATCAAAGGTTTCAAAAATCAAACACAAATTGTCACTAAGTTGAAACAAGAACAATTCGAAACCCTAAAATTAACAACTACCTACACCGGGGTGAAACCGAGATGATTAGCCGCTCATGGTTGAAGAAGCTTGATCATCGGATGATTGGAATGTGAATGAAGTCATCTTGAAGCTTGAAAGATGTAGGAATAGTGAATGATGGAGGGTTGGTGATGAATGATGATGAGAGGATGAATAGATTGATGGCTAGGGTTTAGAATCAAGATTGAGATGATGAAATCTTCTTGATTCGGGTTATGTGTTGTGTATGGTAGATTGAATGGTAGGTGATAGATGGATGGTAATGGCTCTAAGATGAAGTTCAAAAATCCAATTAAGGTGTAACTTACGAAATCAATGCCCAACCACCAATAAAGATCGAGCTTTAACCCCAAAAACCAAAAATTCGCGTCTGAAAAATCTGATGCCCGTCGCCGACGGGCCTGACCCCGTCGCCGACGGGTTCTCCTGATGGGGTTTTCGTCTGACGGGTTAAATGACTGGTTACAGGAGTTTTTGGCATACGGGGTTTTCCTGAGCCCGTCGGGGACGGACATATACCCGTCGCCGACGGCTTGTCCAACTCTACTTCTCCAATTTTTGTTTCTTGCACTCCCGGTTGATCCGTAACGCGTCCTGGTGCTCCGGTTTTCGACCCGGTGACCCGTAAGGCTCCCGAAAAGCTCCTTAAACTTCGTTAAACCTGCATAAGCACAAGTCTAATTAAAAGTAGGCCATTCAAGATTAAAACTCATATAAAAACATAAAGTTACACGTTTACGAGCACCGGTTTTCAACCACGTATCACATCCCCACACTTGTCTTTTGCTTGTCCTCAAGCAAATCTGTTTTTCACTTTCACGTGGGTCGAACAACAAATACACTTCCCATTCCCAAGACAAAGGTTAAGGTCTATTGTCATGCAAAAGTTCACATTCTTTACAATTTCCACATATTTACCAGTCAAGTGAATAATCACATATAATAATGGTTATCCAAGATTAACCCGCCCGTGAAACTAACAAGTCATGCATATCTCTCACAATGTTCTCTCCACTCGGCTTAAAAATTTTGCTAATGTGTATAATGTATTAGCACTTCAACAAATAATCGCTCAAAACCGATTAGAACACGTACCCGCATAGGCTTGCAACTCAATCATTCTCCACCACCGATCACGAATACTAAGCACAAGTCATAAGGTCTTTGTAAGGGTTGTAACGGGGTTGGGCTAAAGGTAGGAATTGGGAAATTTTAAAGTGGCTAAGGTGATGAAAATTTGATTTTTATTACAAAAGACTATTCTAAACAAAACTAAACTATAAACATCAACTACTAGGCAATGATTTTCGCCTTTTATTCAACAACTAGAAACACATATTTTTTGTTCTTTTCTCAATGATTTTCTATACTTTGTCGCAACATTTTCTCGTTTTTTTTTCATACAAATGAATCACAACTATACAAACTTAAGCTCCTATAATCGAATTTTCATCACACGGGTGTAAAACGAAAAGGCTTATGGTTATGGGCTAAATGGGTTGTCAAACGAAAGGTTTAGGCTCAAAGTTGGCTACTAGGGGATAATTTTTTTTGGGTAAGGATATAAAAATGGTGTAAAAGGAAAAGGTTTACCTAATGCCCTAATCATTCTCGTGCTTGTATTCGGTCTATGGTCTCAAACGTATCAAAAGTTGCAAGTTCTACAATACGCGACTAATGGTCCACTCAAACAAAGAAACACGTAAATGTAAATCTATGATATAAAAGTGGCTCAAACCTCACGTATAAGGGTATGATATGTGATATGCATAAAATGCTAGTTCCTTAGGCAAATTATTCCCAAATAACCACCGGCTAAATACCCGTTATGCTTGTTAATTTGAACTTGACCATGACAAAAGACCAAATGGGTTGTGCCATCCCTCGTTGACTTAGTTACTTGTGCTTTTAAGATCGCTTTTGAAACAAGAAATTTTTGAAAATTTTTTGAAATTTTCCCCCATCCCCACAATTGAGGTAAACATTGTCCTCAATGTGTAGTATTTAAATGAACGGGTCAAAATCGAAAACTTTTACTACTCCCCCATCCCCACACTTGAGGTAAACATTGTCCTCAATGTGTAAGAACTAGAGTTTTAAAACGCACAAGGGATGTGACACGGCTAACCTTCCCAAAATTTCACCCCGAAAAATAATATACAAGATACATTCCACTTATTTGCTAATCTAATAATCAAAGTAAAAAGGAAACGCATGCACCTGATTTTTGTCGCTTGATGCTCACGTCTTCCTCTTCTCTTCATAAAAACGGTTGTCTCTTCAAACATCATGTACCTACAAATTCTAACCCTTGTGTAGAAGCATGCTTCTCACAACCATCAAAATTTGTTAGTTACCTAGTTTTACCACTTTTATGAAAATATTACCAAGCCGTGCGTTACTTCACTTTGATTTATGTGGAAAATAATTTACAACAACAACAAACCTAACTCACTTTCGTAGGAATCACGGTTGCATTTAGCTTATGCAACAAGCCCTTTTAAACCCCCCAATAGCTTGGGAGGACGAGAGGTCTCGTGAGGGTTATATAGGGAACACACCCACAACGTTCATTTAACTAAGCAAAAAGTAAATAATACGGAAAAAAAATAGAAAACTAAAGTATACAACAACAACAACACAAAACATACCTAGCCTTTACCGCTGATATCTCTCGTTGGGATCAACTGGCGGGTTTGGTTGGTATGGATAACCAGTGAGGGCTTCAAACATCTCCCTATAGTTATCTAGTGGGCTCGACTCTCCGTGAGGTGGTGGCTGATAGGGTATTGGGATGAAACTGGAGCCTACGGCCTCGGGCCAGTGAGGAGATGGGTCGGATGGGCCTCGTGGAACGGAGAGATTGGAGTAGTCGGTCCACCCCGAATGCTCGACATAGGGACGGCCAGCCTCAAGGTCTCGTTGGTGTCTCTCCTGATCGTGAAGGATCTTGGCATTATTAATAGCCATTTCTTGTGAGACAAATAAGGCACTAAAACGGTTGTCCTCCAACGTGTTACGCTCGTGCCGCTCTTTTTCCTCCCTTTCTTCCCATGCTTGTCTGTGGGCCATGTCTTCTTCCTGCAACTGTATCAAGCGTTCCATGTGTGATTGTTGAAGCGCTTGGTGCATTTGTTGCTCTTCCACAAATTTCTCCATTCTCTCGCGATAGGCTGCTTGGGAGGCCCACTGTTATTGCGAGAAGGTCCCGTGCATCCCTTCCCAATTCTCTCTCCTCCTGTTATATTCCCGGCCCTCGCCTATGCATGCCGAGACATTATCATAATTTGCTTGTTGCCCGCGGGTAAAATTTTTGTACGACGGCACCTGTCTTTGTTTCACAAAACCTGCCACCTCTGCATTGATCTCCCTGTGGCGCCTCATGTACCTCTGATGTGGTCCTCGTGGACCAGAAGGCTCAACCTCTTCTTCGTCCTCAATCATTTCCTCATCTCCTTGCTGCGCATCTGGGTTAACAAAATCATATCTATGACCCAATTTATCAGTCACCACGTATTTGTTTCCCGACAGCTCCACATCTATTCTCCAATTTTTTCTCATTGAGGCGATGTTGAATTCTTCTAGAGGTTTGGACACCCAAAGTGATTCCGGAGGCAAACAGTTCTGTTGAACAATCATAGCACTGATAAGGCGTGCATATGGGATAAAACGCCTTTGAGATGCCTCACGGGTAATCCATGTATTCATCATAACAATATGTCTCCATGACAAGGTAGGGGTCCCATACAACAGAGAATGGACAACCCTACAATCGCTCGCTCTCACTCCCCCCCGATCACCGAATCTCACCATCACATTTTCTAGGGAAATTCATTGAAGAATTTTCCCTTCGATCGTCATTTGAGTTCTTTTAGCCTCTCCCCCATCACTGTATGGTAAAATAACCGCGGTCATCTGCTCCGGATCACCATCATTCATATGATTATCCAAAAATTGTTGCATGGTTGGATAGTCATATGCTTGCACCCCCAAAGAATCAAAGCGTGCAATGCAGTTGATTGTTTCGAAAGACATCGTCATTACCCCCCGGCTTGTTTTACCAACCAATTTCCACTCAGCAGGAGGACTATCTTTATTCATAAACCTCAACGTCGACAACCACTCGCACACCTCCGCCAAATATATCCGCGAAGTGTTATCTTCGCACCAATCAAGCACCCTTTCCCATCCTTGGCGTTCAAACATTTGCACAATTCCGATTTGTCTGAACTCTTCAACATTCACAACTCTTTCACATAAACTCCTTTCCGGAACTGAGGTATTCACTTTGTTGACCATTTTCCATTTCCAGAGCTTGGCCTCTAACTTCCTATCTTGATAACCCGATAAGGGTTTGTTCTTCTCCTCATCCCAAACTTCGGCGCTTTTGCTATCCCTGAACTTTGCCCACGCCAATCCTGTCTATACAGTCTTTCCTCACCCTCTTTGATGGAGCTTAATTGCTCCCACTTCCTCGGTATTAAGCCGGAAGAAGAACCGACTCCCGATGATGAAGCTTGCCCTGTAGTCTTTTGTCTTTTGCCACCGGCCATAACTACAATCACAAACAAGCGAAACATCAATATAAACCCAAACCTTCACTAAACTCTCAACTTTTGAACATGATATGTGATGTTGATATTTTAATTAACAAGTTAATGTAAAATCGCCTTTTTAAACTTCCAAAGTCGCTCATTTTATTATCTACTTATCAATTTCCTTGTTAATCTTGCAATTTCTTATAAGTTCAACAATATATTCAACATCACCTTCATGTTCAATCATGTTCATAACAAGTGTAATCACTTCACTATGGTTATAACATGCTCAAATTCCATCCAAAACAACTAATCTTACTCAAAATCATGCTAGAACAACATACATTGTCTAAACAACTTACTCTTAAACTAAAAAGTTTAAAATTTCGGAAGAAAACAATTAAGCATATGATAATCATGTATAAAGTTAAGGAAAATCCATACCTTTGTGTTGTTTGGACAAGAAAAACTATGAAAAGATGTAAAGTAACAAGATTGATGAACACCCCTTCAAAAACCCGAAGTTACACGCCCAGAAATCTTGCAAACGAGCAAGAATTGATGAAAACCGTGTTGGGGGTTTTGTTCCTCTCGAAGAATCACACAAAATAGACCCAAAAATCAGGTGATTTGGTGGAGATTTGAGGAAGTTATGGAGTCTTGAAGATTTTAGGGTTCTTGAAGGAGAGATGGGGAAGATGAAGAGAAAGGGTGGGTTAGGTGAGAGAGAGCAGGGATTTAGAGGTTCTAAATGATGTGTAAGGAATGTGGGTCAATTATGTGGTAAAAATTGAGCTTGGGTTATGTTTTAATGAGATTTGGAGAGGTTTGGTTCGGTTTCTATGTGCAAAAACGACATGTCAGCGCAGCGAGAAAGGGCAACCCGTCGCCGACGGGTCCAACCCCGTCGCCGACGGGCAAGGAAATGGTGGTTTGGTTCCGACGGGCTAATTGCATGTTTACGGGCAATTTCAGCATACGGGGTTTTCTACAACCCGTCCGGGACAGGTAAATGCCCGTCGCCGACGGGCACCGGTTTTCTCACAAAAAAAATTATTTATTATTATTATTATTATTATTATTATTTTTTAATGAAAAATATAGATAACTTTAAGAACTTTTAATAAAGGGGCTATGTATATACAAAAATCCTAAAAATTATTAAAAATCTTTTTGTGAATTTTTATAGTTAAAATTTTGAAACTTGAAAACCGTTAACGGCCCTACCACCCCCCAAAAAAATCGTGTATTGTCCTCAATGCACCTAATAAAGTTTAAAAACATACCTTACGTCTTCAAAACTCGTTCGGGATATCCGGGCTTCACACAATCAAACGGAGTTAGCATGAAACGGAAACGATTATACCAAAAACACTCAAACAATTAAATAATTATACATAACTTTACACAAAACGTTACCGGTCCTTTTCATTCGACCTCATAAACCGGAATGCTTACCACAAAGCTCACCGATTCCTTGTTTTCATCCAACTTTTCGTTACCGTCAAGGAACGGTTTTAGCCGATGACCATTTACCGTTTGTCGTACCCCATCCTTCGGGTCCTCGATTGTAACATCACCCAATTGTCCGACCCAGGTGATCACATAGGGTCCCATCCATTTGCTCCGGAGCTTTCCGGGAAAGAATTTGAGCTTCGAATTGTAAAGCCACACCTTTTGGCCAACCTCGAACTCTTTCTTTCTCAACTTGGCATCATGCGCTTTCTTCATCCCATCCTTGTACTTAGACGCGCATTCATATGCCATTTCCCTTAGCTCCTCCAACTCGCATAGTTTGAGTTTCCTTTCCTTACCTGCATCATCATATTGAACAATAACTTCCTTGATAGCCCATAATGATTTGTGCACAAGTTCAACCGGTAAATGACAATTTTTACCGTAAACCAACCTGTAAGGTGTAGTGCCAATAGGTGTCTTATGTGCCGTACGGTAGGCCCATAAAGCATCGTTCAACTTAATTGACCAATCCTTACGGTCCGCCCGCACGGTCTTTTGCAAAATCTCTTTGATTTGCCTATTTGACACCTCAACTTGCCCGCTTGTTTGCGGGTGATAGGGGGTAGCAATTCTATGGTCAACACCAAACCATTTTAAAAGTTTCCCAAACCGAAAATTTTTGAAATGAGATCCTCCATCACTTATGATGACACGAGGAATCCCAAACCTTGAAAAAATATTGGTTTGAACAAAGTCACAAACTACGGAATGGTCATTCGTCTTGGTAGCTATTGCCTCGACCCATTTCGACACGTAATCAACGGCCACCAAGATATACAAATTGCCATAAGAGTTGGGGAATGGGCCCATGAAATCAATACCCCACACATCGAAAATGTCGACTACGAGGATTGGTTGCATGGGCATCTCATCCCTTTTTGAAATACCCCCTAATTTCTGGCACTCTACACAATTCTTGGAAAACTCATTTGCATCTTTAAAAATCGTTGGCCAATAAAGACCGCTATTCAACACTTTATGACCCGTTTTGCGGCCACTAAAATGGCCACCACATGCAAACGAATGTAGATGATGCAACACGCTTGGAATTTCTTCATCATCTATGCATCTTCTAATCACTTGATCAGCACATTCTTTCCACAAGTGCGGTTCTTCCAACCGGTAGTACTTGATTTGAGACATGAAGTGTTGCCTCTTCCGTCTATCCCAATGTGCCGGTAAGTCACCTGTAACAAGATAATTCACAATATTAGCATACCAAGGTAACTTATCCAATTTCATAACATGCTCATCGGGGAACGACTCATTGATCTCTAATGATTTAGGATCCTCATCAAACATCAACTAGGACAAATGGTCCGCTACCACATTCTCGGTACCCTTTTTGTCCCGTATCTCCAAATCAAACTCTTGGAGCAACAACACCCATCCGATCAATCTCGGTTTTGCATCTTTCTTCTCCATGAGGTACCTAACTGCAGTGTGATCAGAATAAATAGTCGCTTTACTACCCCATATGTATGACCGAAATTTATCCAATGCATATACCACCGCAAGTAGCTCTTTTTCGGTGGTGGTGTAATTCAATTGTGCATCCGAAAGAGTCTTACTCGCGTAGTATATGGCAACGGGTTTCTTGTCAACCCGTTGTCCCAACACGGCCCCCACCGCATAATCACTCGCATCGCACATAACTTCAAAGGGGAAAGACCAATTTGGCGATTGCAAGATTGGGGCCTCAACTAACTTTTCCTTTAAGTTGTTAAAAGCGTTTTGACAATTTTCATTAAAATCAAACGGTTGATCTTTTAACAACAAGTTGCACAAAGGCTTTGTTATATCATTAAAACCCTTAATAAACAGTCAATAAAAACCCGCGTGACCTAGAAACGACCTAACACCTTTAACACTCGTGGGATACGTAGCAAAGTAGATATAAATTGCACTTTTGCACGATCAACCTCTATCCCACGGCTCGACACCACGTGTCCCAACACGATTCCCTCTTGAACCATAAAATGACTCTTTTCCCAACTTAGGACCAAACTAGTTTCAACACATCTTTTTAGTACTTTGTCTAGTTGGTCCAAACAAGCCTCAAATGATGACCCAAAAATCGAGAAATCATCCATGAAGATTTCCAAAGACTTCCCCACCATATCTGAAAAGATACTCATCATACACCTTTGGAAGGTGGCGGGGGCGTTACATAATCCAAACGGCATTCGCCTAAATGCGAAGGTGCCGTAGGGACAAGTAAATATGGTCTTTGATTGATCTTCTGGATGGATGGAAATTTGGTTATAACCAGAATAGCCATCTAAGAAGCAATAAAATTGTTGCCCCGATAATTTCTCAACTATTTGATCAATGAACTGTAAAGGAAAATGATCTTTGGAAGTTGCGGTATTCAACTTCCTATAATCAATACAAATTCGCCACCCGGTTACCGGCCGAGTGGCTACCTCTTCACCTGCGTCATTTTTGACGACTTGTATACCCGCTTTCTTTGGAACCGTCTGTGTTGGGCTCACCCATTGACTATCCGAGATCGGGTAAATGATACCCGCATCGAGCCATTTCAGCACTTCCTTTTTCACTACCTCCCGCATATTCGGATTTAATCTCCGTTGTGCATCTCGAACGGGAGTTACATTCTCTTCCGTGATGATTTTGTACATCACCACCGAGGGACTAATACCCTTCAAATCAGCAATGGTCCATCCAATCGCCGCCCGATTAGTGACCAAAACACCCATCAATTTATCCTCTTGCTCCACGGTTAAGTTTGATGCAATGATAACCGGGAGCGTGTTGCCTTCACCAACATAAGCATATTTGAGATGCTTAGGCAACGCCCTCAATTCAACCTCCGGAGGCTCTACTAACGACGGCTTCAACTTGGTGTCAATGCTCTCCGGTAAACTCTCAACTTGGTGCGTCCATATCGGTTTTCCCTCTCGAACCGCAAGCACCTCCAAACTTTTCGCTTCCTCGTCTATGCTCTTTTCCACCTCTACCTGTGACCTGTCAAACATATAACAATCCTCCATTGTGTTTTCCCCATCCACGACTGTGTCGCAAAGAGGTATACACGTGTCAACAATGTCCGCCATATAGCATTCATCATCAACTGGAGGGTTCATAAGTCCGGAAAAAACATGCAACCTCAACCTTCGGTTTCCAAATGTCATGTCAACCGTTCCTGTTTTGCAATCAATTTGAGAATTTGCGGTTGCTAAGAACGGTCGACCCAAAATCACCGTAGGTTGTTTGGTTGGGTCCTTGGCCACGTAATCAAGCACTAAAAAGTCCACCGGATAGTAAAAATCCTCGATTTTTACTATCACATCCGAAACAATTCCATGGGGTAGTTTGGGTGTCAAATCGGCTAACACCACGGTGGTATTTGATGACTGAAGTGGATCAAACTCGTATTGGTCATACAAACTACCCGGTAGAATGCTCACGCTAGCACCAAGATCTAGAAGTGCCCGATTGATTTTAAAGTCGCCTACTTGAATTAAAATGATAGGCGCACCGGATCTTAGAGCTTAGGTGGAAGTGCACCCGAAAGAATCGAACTCACATTTTCGGTTAAGTCTAATTTTTTTGGAAATTTATGAGTTCATTTCTGAGTGCACAATTCTTTCAAGTACTTAGCATAAGACGGTACTTGTTTGATTGCATCCAAAAGAGGTAAATTAATTTTTACTTGTTTGAAAATTTCCAACAACTCTTCTTGTTGTGGACCTCTCTTGTTTACAACCTTCTTCAAAGGTCCCTTCAATGCTTCCGGATAAGGGGCGGTATTAGCCTCCACACCCTTTTCCTTAACCTTAGGGACGGGTATGGTCACAACGGGAGTGTCAGTATTCTTTTTCAAATCATTTTTATTTTGACCCGTTTGACCTTCCTCCTTCTCATCCTCACTAGCATCTTCCACCACCCCTTCAACAAACTGGGGTGATTGTGTTTTGACACCATTATCAATGACTCGACCACTACGTAAAGTAATTTTATTAATTGGTACCTCACGTGTATTCCTCGAGCTTGACCCTTGATGCTTAGGGTTCACCGCGGTGTCACTTGGAAGCTTTCCCGTGCTTCCTCTCATTTGAGCCATCTCCTCCGCGAGTTGGCCCACTTGCTTCTCTAACGCTTTGTGAGATTTATCCCTCACTTCAAATTCTTTCTTTACTTCGGTTGTAAGAGTGGTCATAGCATTCATTAGAGCGTCCATCTTAGAATTGAACGAGTCGTCACCTTGAGAGTTTAATGCACCACCCCCATTTCCACCTTGGTTGTAACCCCGTTGATAGTTGCCTTCACGGTTTTGATATCCTTGGTTACCACCTTGGTTGTAATTCCTTTGGTAACCCCCTTGGTTACCACCTTGACGGTTGTTGTACGATGACCCACCTTGACCTCCTTGATTTCCCGATTGAAAATTCGGGTTCATTTGATTTGAGGCATTACCATACCGAAAATTAGGGTGATTCCTCAAGCCCGGATGGTAAGTGTTGGAGTTCATGTCATATTGCTTTCTATCCCCATACACTTGATTCACCTCCTCGGTGTAGTCACTTGATCCCGTTGGACATTGCTCGGTTTTATGCCCAATATCTCCACACTCTTCACATACCGCGAATTGTACCGCGTTCACTTCCTTCTTCTTCATACGAGCCATTTCCCGTTCTAAGGTGGAGATTCGATCCTTAGAATCAAGATCGGGAAGTGACCGGGAAACTGGATGTTTCTTGGCTCTATCGACCGATTCCTTCTCTTTTGACCGTTTGCTCATCCTCTCCCAAAACTCCCAATCATCGTCTTCATGGTTGCTCAAAAGAGTCCCGTTACTCGTCGATTCGAGACGATTCCATGTTGTGTCATCCAACCCACGTACAAAACACTTCACCAATTCCCACTTTTCTATTTGGTGATGTGGGCATCTCCGCATCAATTCTTTAAATCGAGTGAACGCTTCATGCAACGGTTCACTCGATAGTTGCCGAAATGATCTTATCTCATCCCTAGCGTCGTCAGTTTTTGCCATCGAATAATATTCGTCTAAAAAGGCTTGTTGCATCTCACCCCATGTCCGAATGCTATTCGCCGGAAGTGTGAGAAACCATTGTTTTGCCTTATCTTTCAACGAAAATTGAAACAAACGAAGCTTGACCTCTTCTAATGCGAAGTTGTGCCCCCCAATCGTGTTGCATATCGATGAATATTCCGCCAAGTGTGTATACGGTTCATCATTAGACCTCCCGTTGAAATGGGGAAGTATATTGATGTAATGCGGTTTACAATCGAACATTCTTCTTTCGCACACAATCGGTGAATCATTCTCGGTGACCACCGGTCGGAAACGGTCATTCACTCCCCGTGGAGGTTGTTGACGACGTTGTGGACCGTTAACCTCTTTATCGACCGGTCTTCGATTTTCTCTTCGGTCACCTCTTCTATCCCCACCTTGATTTCTACCTTGGTTGCCTCTTTGATTACCACCTCCCACGAAACGAGGAATCCGATTAGGATTACCATTGTTGTTATTGTTTTTGTTGTAAAACCCATCATCTCGGTTCCGTTGGTTATTGTTTCGTGGTTGACGGTTGTTTCCGTAACCATCATTTCTCACGTTCCCGTTCCCGTTCCCGTTCCCGTTCCCGTTCCCGTACCCATAATCATCATCCCCCACAAAGTTGGCATGTTGATAGCCGAACTCGTCATCTTTAAAGCCTCTCGCATTGTAAACATTTCCCCTATTCACGTATCCCCAATCTTCCTCGTCGTTAGCCCGATCATCATAATACCCCCCCATCATCCGAATTCTCCGTATGTATGCTCACATGTTCCGGTGATTGATAACCGGGAACACTATATGGTTCGTCATCGGGGATGGCGTTCCTCAAATCGTCTATGTTGAAGAAGGGGTCTTCGTTCGCGGGTTGCCACAATCTCAATTACCTCAACGATCGGAATTGACATTCCGGTCATCAAGATTGATGGGTAGGGAATTGTGTCTATGAAGGTTTTGTTGTTGGGGTGTTCGTTGGGTGTTATTGGGATTTTGGTTTTGAAACGGTGGTGTGGGTGGTCCATTATTGTTGTTACCACCCGGTCGCTCTTGAGGCATAGGTTGAACATTTGAATCGGGATTGAAGTTGCTTCGGTATTGAAATTGGTTCGGGTTTTGGTTGGAATTTTGGTTCGCCATTGAATCGGTTTCAATGGTCGGTGTAAGTTGTGGTGTTTGGTTGGTTTGATTAGAAGCAAGTGTTGCCTCTAACCGGCTTGCTAAGTTTCTCCTTGCAACTCTTTCAATTTCCGGTTCGTAGACTAAAGGTGAAGTCCTCCCGGAGTTTCACGTATGCATACACTACCTGTAACCTGCACAAGTAACACACCCGCGTAACAAGGAAAAAGACAAAGTGCAAAAAGAAACTAAACAACTTAAACAGATAATCACGAAAACAATATTCCAAACACAAAGCGCACGCACTCCCCGGCAACAGCGCCAAAATTTGATCGGAATGTCGCGCTCCGGTTAAAGATAACATTTATAAGCCCAATTTACCCTTAACTATGTGTTAGTGGTAGCAAGGGGTCGAACCACGAAGAGTATGTGGTTTGTGTGTGGATTCGATTGAATTAAAACAAATGTCACGATTTATGAAGCTTGCTAGAATATCTTTATGTTTTTGTTTAATTGAGAGATGTGAGTTTAGGCTAAGTGAATTGATTAAATTGATTAACAACTATTAATTAACTATTACGAGAAAATTGGTTACTAGAACAATAATAAGAAAAAAGAATCACACCCGGTTTCGGTAATTGCTAACCTAGGATTTCTACAAGTTTTAGATTCAACTCAAATGCATATGATTAGCGGATTTAGTGTACCGTGACTTAGGTGCTAATAACTATCAACGTCCCGAAGAACGAACAAGAATACACTTTGTAATCAACACAAGTAAATCCTAACCACGACAATGCACAATTACATATCACCATTTCGCAAAGTCATAACTTTTAACATCGTTCGACAATTTACGAATTCGCAAAAAATGTAACACTATTATCAAAGGTTTCAAAAATCAAACACAAATTGTCACTAAGTTGAAACAAGAACAATTCGAAACCCTAAAATTAACAACTACCTACACCGGGGTGAAACCGAGATGATTAGCCGCTCATGGTTGAAGAAGCTTGATCACCGGATGATTGGAATGTGAATGAAGTCATCTTGAAGCTTGAAAGATGTAGGAATAGTGAATGATGGAGGGTTGGTGATGAATGATTATGAGAGGATGAATAGATTGATGGCTAGGGTTTAGAATCAAGATTGAGATGATGAAATCTTCTTTATTCGGGTTATGTGTTGTGTATGGTAGATTGAATGGTAGGTGATAGATGGATGGTAATGGCTCTAAGATGAAGTTCAAAAATCCAATTAAGGTGTAACTTACGAAATCAATGCCCAACCACCAATAAAGATCGAGCTTTAACCCCAAAAACCAAAAATTCGCGTCTGAAAAATCTGATGCCCGTCGCCGACGGGTTCTCCTGATGGGGTTTTCGTCTGACGGGTTAAATGACTGGTTACGGGAGTTTTTGGCATACGGGGCTTTCCTGAGCCCGTCGAGGACGGACATATACCCGTCGTCGACGGCTTGTCCAACTCTACTTCTCCAATTTTTGTTTCTTGCACTCCCGGTTGATCCGTAACGCGTCCTGGTGCTCCGGTTTTCGACCCGGTGACCCGTAAGGCTCCCGAAAAGCTCCTTAAACTTCGTTAAACCTGCATAAGCACAAGTCTAATTAAAAGTAGGCCATTCAAGATTAAAACTCATATAAAAACATAAAGTTACACGTTTACGAGCACCGGTTTTCAACCACGTATCAAATACCCCACGTATACCGTTACAGCAGATGATGTAGATAATTATCTTGCTGTAATAGTTCAGCCACTTGACGACCAAAAACGAGAGGGTGAAGTTGTAAAATGCTTTGCAAATGACCTTAAAAAGATCACCTGTCATCCTGATATGCTTCGTGAAATCGAAAAATTAGTAAGTGTAGGTCATGGTGTAGTTCATGCTAGTTTTAACTTGTTTGTTTTGAGAGGGTCTCCTGACGCTTGGGAACCAGCAATCTTCGAAATCAATAAGAGTGGTTATAGCATTAAGCTTAATGGACCCAACAATGGCGTTGTAGTAGCTGATAAGTATACGCCAACAACCATTATTAATTTGTCAGCAGAAGAACCGTTACAGTTCTCTATTCTTGGACCCAAGGGCGTTGAGCAATATTTACGTCTAGATCATAATTCAACTGGCATTAGCTACTCAAGAGATGCAATCATCCTAACGATGAGATGGTTTGTCAAACGAGCCGTTGATAAAAAGCTAGGGAAGAAGAAGAGAAGAGGTCTGTTTTTCTAAGTTAGTTTTATGTTGTATATTAGTACATAGGTTCTTGTAGTATTTGTTTAATTGGTTTTTGCTTACACTGGTTGATAATGAAATCGTATATTGTCATGAACATTGCTAGACATCAACGACTCAAATTCAAGAGTTTAGAAAGTTGTTATTAAGGATGAAATAAATCTTATTGAAAGTGTCCGTCAAGTAAAAGGAACAATGATGCAGTCATAAAATGAGGTATGTCAGCAGTGTCTTCCAAATGGTTTTAAGAACTGAAATCACTAATCATACACATCCATACTACAAGGGTTTATTACTACATAGTTAAAATTTAGTTATATGGCGGTTACGAAGTATGGGAACCAAAATTGACAATCTGGAAGTTTGTAACTCCCACCCCAATCGACATGTCTCCTTGGAGACATGCCTGTTCGATTTTGGCATCCACACAAAGACAAGGGACGCAACTATTGGCTTGTATGGACACACCTCTTCATGTTTAATCACATCCGCATATTCAAGAGATGCACCCGTTCATGAAAAGACGCGTCTATTCGTTCGCACCTTTTAGAAACTATAAATAGGGATAGATTTCTCATTTGTACATTCACATTCAATTACACTCATTGTATTCGGATACATGTTATATTCAAGTTAGTTTATCATTTGTGATCTAGAGATCAAAGATCATTCTGGGCAACAATTGGTATCAGAGCATCAAGCTCTTGGCATCGCAGGGAATTCGCGATCAGGTTTTATTTTTTCAATTCGCAAGTTCAATTCAGTTTTATTTTCAGTTCAAGGTTATCGAACCAAGGGTTAGGAATCTAGGGTTTTGATTCCGGGGTTTAGTGCGAATTAGATTAATTGATTATTACGTGTCGGGTTATACGTCGGTTATGTAAGGTCTAAAATTTTGAAAGAAACTAACGAGACTCATTGACAAAATAACAAATGGGTCAAATGATTTCACAAGTAAAATTTCTGCATTTAACTTTGTGATGGCTAATAAAGTAGTTACAAAAGAGTTCACAACCCAAACGTTCCATAAACAACTAACATAATTTTCAACTACAAGTTCAACATCTATCAACTACCGGGTTAAGTTACTTACAAAAGTCCTGTTTTTACAAAACCATTTAACAAAAGTTTAGACCATAACTAGTAGCTTCGTGGAAGCGTGCATCAAGAGTGTGTTCGATCCAAGTAGCGCCATCCATCAAATTGCTTTACCTACATTCAACCAACCAATTTAACATTTAAACCGTGAGTTCATATGACTTAAAAATTTATTAATCAAACAACAAGTAAAAGTTTTAAGTCTTCGTTCAAACATAGACTTCCCGTCTTGGCGTAATGTTTCGCCTTCTCATTCGTCTTATGCTCTTAACACATCTTCAAAAATTACTCTAATCCATTTCATGTATAAAGGTTCAAAACTTAGAATAATATCAACCATCACAATCTTACAAAAGACTAATACTTAGTAAGCGAAAGAACTTACCTTTATCGTGTTTTGATTGCGTTCCGGAGTGGCTTGCGTCTTCCTCTTTCACTCCTACAATTTATAGTCAACGTAATTCAATCTCATGTCTTTATTTCTCATTCTTGTCTTAGATAAACCAAGTTATCACATATAATTTCTCAATTTTATTTGTCTAACATCCTATTCACATGAGATTGTCTTTTTCACATAAATTCTTCAATCAAGCATTTTAACAAACACTTGGTGTGCATAACACCAACAAGGCATATTGTACAAGTAGTCTATGCATACTTTTCCTTATTTCTCAACATTAACCCTTATAGTTAATTAATTTCACATAAGTAACATCTCATATCAATTATTTACTAGTAATCTAACACATACAAATCCTTGCATCAACATAGCATGAAATTGGACTATCAAGATCATCACATTTTACACCCTTTCTAATCTTCAAAGTGGGTTTCTCATAAATCTTTAACTAAATCAGAATAGAAGCATGATTTGTCCTCCATAAAGTGAATCTAACATATATTCATAATCAATTTCAAGAAAGTTTCATGCTTCAATCAAGACCCACTTATGAAAAATTACCAAATCATAAAATTCGACTTACCATTCGATTTTCTAGCTTAGATGAACATTTCTATGTGTACATGCAGTGATTCCGGCCATGGATTCTCTTTCAATTTGCTGATTTTATGATTTTTGAGGGTCTGGGTTTGTACGTCCTTGTTCCAGGCGACACACACACACACTGAAGTGTGTGTGATGTGTGTTATTATTTTCTTTTAAAAGAATTACTTTCCTCATTTACTTTTTGGTCCCTCATGTTTCTACAATTGTTTTTAATTGACTAAACCTTCCCCTTTTTAAGTTATTCTTTCAAGTCACATTCTAACTAGGTTTACATTTTTAAATAACAATATAATATACATGCTTATAAGTTTTGGGGTGTTACAGGTTAAGAGTTGAAGGTTCTAGAAAGTCAAAGTTTACCAGTACAGGAGTTCGTATTGGTGGTCAGAAATTTTTGAAACAAGAAAAATAAAGTTTGTAAAAAAGGTAAAGATTGTTCGGTCAGAAGATATGTCAAGTGTAATCGGACCAAATCCACAAATTGTAATTCAAAAGGAAGGAAGTTCTCTTTCCCAATTCTAGTGTCCAATTTTGAAACCAACAAACTATACGGTTTGGGTAATTCACATCAAAACAATTTTGGAAGCGAATGGACTTTGGGAAACGATTGAACCGGTAGAAAATACACAAGCGGATGTTAAGAAAGATAAGTCGGCAATTGCTTATCTGTTCCAAGCAGTACCGGAGAATGTTGTATTGCAAGTTGCAAGTTGCAAATTGCAAGACTGCAAAAGAAATTTGGGAAAATTTAAAAACAAGACACGTTGGCGTTGATCGGGTACAAAAGGCCCGCTGACATACACTAATGTCAGAATTCGAGTTAATGCAAATGAAAGAAGATTACACTGTGGACTCTTTCTCCGCAAAGATAAACAGTGTTGTTACATGGGCAAGTGAATTAGGGACAACACTGAGTCAACTGACTTTGGTACGCAAACTCCTAAATGTTGTACCAGATAAGTTCACTCAGATTGTCGCCTCCATGGAGCAATACTCCGATCTAGAAACAATGACGCTAGAAGAAGCGGTTGGAAGGTTAAAGACTTATGACGAAAGGCTAAGGTTAAAGAAAGGAAGCCCAGGAGATAGCCAAGATAAATAGATGTTTACACATCATGACAACAACTCAGGCAGAGGAAGACAGTTCGAAAACCGCGGGCGTGGTAGGTTCAACCAACCGTGTGGAAATTGGCAAGACAATAAAGACAAGCAATGCATTAAGAATGAAGGATCTTCATACATACCTAGAGGTGGAAATTCTAAGAATTGGAGGAAGTTTGGAAGGAACCAAACAGACACAAGTAAGATCCAGTGCTTCAAGTGTCAAAAGTATGGACACTTTAAGAAAGACTGTCCCGAGAAAGAAGTTGTACAAGAACATTCAAATCTCGTCGAGGAAGACGAAGCACCCGTATTGCTAATGGCAATACAAGAATAAAAAGTTGTTCAAGAAAGGGTTCTACTAAACGAAGAACGCATAGAACCAGCAAGTTACGCCACAGAAGATGAAAGTTATGGTACTTAGACAACGGGGCAAGCAACCACATGACAGGAGTATGAAGTCACTTCAGAGAATTAGATGAAAAGGTGACAGGGCAAGTACGTTTCGGTGACGGGTCGCACGTATAAATTAAAGGCATAGGTTCAATACTGCTGGAATGTCTGAACCAAGAACAAAAGATTGTTTCTCAAATATACTACATTCTAAGTCTGAAAAGCAACATATTGAGCCTCGGACAACTCATAGAAATCGGTTGCAAAGTAGTTATGGACGGAGACTTACTAACAGTTCGCGACGGAAATAGAAAGTTACTAATGCGAGTCAGGAGAATGAGGAACAGGCTGTATAAAGTAAAATTGAATATTAGAAGGCCAATCTGCCTGCTCTCAAACACAGAAGATTTAGCATGGTTATGGCACACAAGGTTAGGCCATTTACACTTCGATGCTATTAAGGAAATCACTCGAAAGAACTTGGTACATGGAGTTCCTCAAATAAGTCATGCCAATCAAGTATGTGACGCACGCTTATTAGGAAAACATAGTAGGACACCATTTCTAAATCAGGCGAAATTCAAATCTTTAAGACCTCTGGATTTAGTCTATGGAGATTTGTGTGGTCCTATATCACCACCAACACATGCTGGGAGGAAGTACATATTTCTACTTGTAGACGATTGCACTCGCTACATGTGGGCATATCTACTAACTTCCAAGGATCAAACATTTGAAACTTTCAAGCAGTTTAAAGAAAAGGTGGAGACAGAAACACGAACCAAGTTAAAGATGCTAAGGACAGACATAGGAGGAGAATTCACGTCGATTGAATTCAACAAGTATTGCAAAGACAACGGCATAGCGAGACAGCTTACAGCGCCGTATTCCCCACAACAAAATGGAGTAGTGGAAAGAAGGAACAGGACGGTATTGTCAGCTACTCACAGTATGCTCAAGGCGATGAACATGCCACATAATATTTGGGGTGAAGCAATAAGACATACGTTATACGTACTAAACCGGATTCCAACAAAGGCTTTAGTGAACAAGACCCCGTATGAAGCTTTGAAAGGAAAAAAGCCAAATCTGGAGCACCTAAAGGTTTTTGGCTGCACAGCATATGCTAAGGTATTACCACTTCAATAAAAGAAGTTAGACGATAGAAGTGCACCCATGGTTTATCTTGGAATAGAAGAAGGATCAAAGGCATACAGACTATATGTGTCGCAACCCCCGATCCCTAATCCCAGGGAACGGGTGGCCGCGAGCCAGTTTTGGTGGTATCGTGTATTGTCTAATTTTGGCAGCGGAATTTTCATCAGGACCGTAGTTAGGAAATGTTTATCAGAGTAAAACCACTATATATATATAAATAAACATACTGGGATGAAACCCAAGTTTTTATTACAAGCTAATTTATAGGGATAAATCCCATTTTATTTGAATTAAAACGCTGTGTTTATTTAGGTAACTTTTATAGCCACTTTTCCAAGCCTTCAGTGCTGTCCAGCTGGCTTCTAATTGGCTTTCACATTGTGTTACCTGAAACGCGTTTTAAAAACATTTGTCAGTGGGAAATACTGGTGAGTGAATCCCAGTTTAATCAAGAATTATTAATTTAATTTAAACTTAACAGTATTGAGGGCGATTACAATGTTTATATCTACCCAATTACTCATTCAGTACTATCAATCCTGACTGGTGGGTCATATTACACATTGGCTAACTCTTCGTCCAATGGTAACGTTACTTACATTTTGTATACAAAACGCCAACATACCGACAGTAATCGTAGAATTACAAAGACTCAATCACTTCTAAATTGCATTGTAAAATAGTTAAGGTTTTGTAAAAACTGTTTACAAAAAGGAGATTACTCACATTGCTTTCTTAGATTTTCCGTAAGGGTTTCCTGATAATTATCTATAATTTACACAAATGTACACGCGTTAGTATAATAACCCATTTTAACATTAGTAATACCCTCCCTGAGACGGCATTCCAACGACTACGTCAGGCAGAACCATGACAGCCGTTACGGAACCCTAGATCAATCGGGCAGCGTATCTAATACGTATCCAGGGGTTATAATACTTACAACGGAGCAGAACTTTGCTATTTAGGGGGGTATAATACCCGCTTATATTGCCTAATATTCAGATTTGAGAGAAAGAAATCGATTTTGAACGAATTCTGAATGAACCCGATGGCCTTCTTATATAGTTGCTGAGTCTGGTCCTCTCGCGGCCCGCGTAACACAAGCACAGGGCCTACGCGGCCCGCGTTGACCCCAGGTCAATGTGTAGCTTGTCCGGATCATCAGGTAGGCTTGCCGTGTGTTGGGCCACGTGGCCGCACCCGGCTGAGCCACCTTTTAAGTTCACGCGGCCCGCGTGAAGGTTGGACTTAGGCTTACGCGGCCCGCCTCAAGCCCAAACTTTCAATTTTTAATTAAATTTAATAGTATTTAGGGTATTCGGGGCCCGTTTTCTCGTATGGGGTGTATTTTGGAACATATTGAGATATTTTAAAATATATTAGGGTACCGAAAATAATTCAAGGGTGTCGGTTTATTGAGGATTGTTACATCCTCCCCACCTAGTTTTAGAGCTCGTCCTCGAGATCTACTGGAACAAGTGTGGATATTTCCTTTGCATTTCTGATTCAAGCTCCCATGTATACTCAGGTCCTCTTTTGGAGTCCCACTTCACTTTGACCAGAACTAATCTCTTATGTTTGAGATTCTTAACTTTCTTGTCTTCAATCTGTAGAGGCTTTTCTACAAACTTGAGTTGTTCATTTACCTCTATATCCTTAAGAGGTACTATTAGTGATTCATCAGCTAAGCATTTCTTAAGAATAGATACATGAAACACATCATGTATTCCTGCCATTTCCTCTGGCAGTTGTAGCTGATAGGCTACAGGTCCTATTCTTCTAATAATCTCAAAAGGTCCAATATATCTAGGACTTAGCTTTCCTCTTTTGATGAATCTTACTACTCCTTTCCAATGAGAGACCTTTAATAATACTTTATCTCCTACTTGGAATTCCAATGGTTTGCGTCGGTTATCAGCATAGCTCTTTTGTCGATCGCGTGCTGCTTTTAGTCGTTCTTTGACTTGAATAATCTTGTCGGTTGTTTCTTGCACTATTTCAGGTCCAGATAGTTGCTTCTCCCCAATTTCTGCCCAACAGACTGGGGTTCGGCACTTTCGTCCATAAAGTGCTTCGAATGGTGCAACATTAATACTTGTGTGATAACTATTGTTATACGAAAATTCTATTAAAGGTAAGTGATCGTCCCAATTACCTCCGAAATCAATTACACAAGCTCTAAGCATGTCTTCCATCGTCTGAATGGTCCTTTCGCTTTGTCCGTCTATTTGAGGATGATAAGCTGTGCTTAGATTCAACTTGGTTCCCATTGCCTTTTGGAAACTTGACCAAAAATGAGAGGTAAATCGGCTATCTCTATCAGAAACAATTGATAAAGGTATTCCATGTAAAGAAACAATTGCATTTACATACAACTTAGCTAACTGTTCCATATTAAAAGTTTCTTTCATTGGTTGGAAATGAGCTGACTTGGTTAGCCTATCTATAATCACCCAGATTGTATCATTTTCTTTCTTTGTTTTGGGTAATTGAGTAACAAAATCCATTGTTATCAATTCCCATTTCCATACTGGCATTTCTAACTATTGTAACAAACCTGAGGGTTTCTGGTATTCAGCTTTAACTTGTGAACAAGTTAAACATTTAGAAACATAGGCTGCTATGTGACACCCCAGGAAAACCAGGAAAAACCGTACAACTTAACTAGCTTCCTCAGTGAGTACTTACCAAATTTCGGGACGAAATTTCTTTCAACTTGGGGATAATGTGACAACTCATAATTTAGAACCCTTCGTTGTATCTTGACGTAACATGCTTGAACGTTATGTGACTAATTGACTTGTTGGTTTAATGAATGATATAAGTGAATTTATGTGATTATGTGTTGTGCTTGTATGTATGCGTGTATTTATATGACCCGAGACACAAGGACCCGACTCGAGACCATGCGGTCTCGAGTGAACAGCGCAACAGTTGGGCCGGTTGGGCCATGCACCCCTTTAGTCTACCCGAAAGCCCATTAGGGTGCACCAATGTGGAACAAGTATATAATCCTTGATGATAACCAACCTTGCCATTTCTTTGGACAACTCACATTCACTCTCACACACACTCTCCTACATTCTCTCTCACTAAAACCCTAGAAACACAAGCCTTCTCTCCCATCTTTCGGATTCAACCGGTGACAACAAGGGCTCTCGGATTGGAAGCTTATTCATCGATTCCTTCGTATCCTCACATCTTGAAAACCTAACCGGTTAGTAATTCATGTTATGTATTATATCTCGGTTGATGATAATGTGTTGTATTTCGGTTGATGATGATGTATGATGAAGATTATTTGATAATATGTTTGCTTGTTAAGTTTTATGCATGATGAATACATCCTTCTTGTATAGACGGTATTAAGATTGTTGTTATATGATGATGTAATGTCGGCTTGGTATAGATAATATGTGATTAATCATGAATGATTGTAATCGGCTCTTTATGGTTTGAATCCGAATGGCTTAGTGATGTTTAGGAGGTTTATTGCTCATGAAATCGGATTTGCATATGGATGATGTGCATGGTTAGAATATATGATAGGATAGGATGGTTTGATTTATCACATTTCAAAATATGGAAAACCCTAACATGATGAACAAGTTTGAATGTTATTATGAATATTTGAATATGATATGAACATGTCATGAACATTTGAAAAATGCTTGTTTGATCCATTTTATTTAAGTTTTAGACAAGAAAACATGTTTGTATGGATAGTACACACTGTTGCATGAAATCGGATTTCCATTGGCTAGTACAAATGCCGGCTATTAGCAGGTGTGCCAGTCGAGACCCTTGGTCTCGACTCGAGACCATGTAGATGACAACTCGAGATCCACGGTTGCGACACAGGTTGCGAGTCGAGAACCCCTAGTCTCGACTCGAGACCACACCACATCAGCACAAAAATAGCATGACTCGAGATCATGGTTGCGAGTCTGGTTGCGACTCGAGGCGTGACTCGAGATCGCCTAATTTCAAGTGATGAACTTATGACCCGAGATCTCCTCAGTTGCGACTCGAGAACTTGTAGGCTACGACTCGGGACCTCTAGTCTCGACTCGAGACCATATTCACGTGCACACTGTTTTGGATTTACATGCTATTACGAGCCCAACTATTTGGGCCGCATACTTGGACTTTGCTTATTTACGTAGATGAGGCTTTTAGACGTGTTTGAGCCCTGTTGATTAACTGAAGTATTTATACGTGTGTGCCATGATCAATACGTGTATGCAAATGTGTGTAGAAAACATACGTGCTCTACTTGGATACGAACCTGACTCGTATGGTACGACTATGTTAGGACGTGGTTGACCACAATATAGCTTGATTGACCTTTCTGTGTATCTGTCGAGCAAACCAAGGTGAGTTCACACCCTCTACAAAGCATGGGATTCCCAGGGGTTGGGAATGGGGTTAAGGAACATGGATTCCTCGTCCTTTCTTGGGTAGGACAGTATTGATTCAGGAATGTAATTCCTCGTCCTCATGGACAAATAACTCGTACTAGACCAAAACTCTATCACGAAGTCCCTCCTTTTTATATCGACTTAATCGCCGGGCCAATGGCGAGCGGGTCATTAGTTAGATAGCGCTATTTAGGTTTGACAAGCCTCACACCGTGCCGCAGAGGACGGGCGTGAACTAATGGACTATGGCACGTCGGTGATGATAGACACCGACGCTAAGGGCACATAAACATGACTACAGTCAGCAGTCGATATGGTAACGAGTCTAGTAACATACACGGGGTAGCCCCCACGGCTGGATAGCCAGAGCAATTGGGTTAAACAAATCACGTTTTTCAACTATGGGGTAACCCCCACGGCAGGATGCCAGATAAAGGAAACTGTTTTCAGAACAACTTAAAACAAACACCCAACTGTGAACTCGCTCAACATTATTGTTGACTCGTTACTACATGCTTTGCAGGTCAATAGGTACTTAGCTGGAGCTTGCATGGAAGAGAGTCGTTGTGGGACATGGACAGCTGTGTGCCATGTTAAACCTTGAAACAATTAAACCTATGGTTTTGGATTTAAACATTAAGCTTCCGCTTGCAACTTAAACTATGTTTTGTTTAGACACCAATTGTATTGGTTGGACTTTTATCACTTACATGCTTGTTCAATATGATTGGTGGCTGGATCCTGGTCAGTCACGCCTCCAAGCGGGGGTATTCCGCAGGTGGATTTTGGGGGTGTGACATGCTATGTCCTTTTTCATTCCTATCCACCAGAAATTTTTCCTTAAATCATGGTACATTTTATCACTTCCTGGATGCATCGTATACTTAGACTTATGGCCTTCTTCTAATATACGATGACGTAGGTTTCCTAATTTAGGTATCCATATTCTCTTTTCATGGAATCTCCAAATTCCATATGTTCCTTGTTCTAATTCCTTAATCATACCTTTTAATTTTTCAGTATCTTCCTTGATTACTAATT
Source organism: Helianthus tuberosus (assembly GCA_030545235.1). NCBI lineage: Eukaryota > Viridiplantae > Streptophyta > Magnoliopsida > Asterales > Asteraceae > Helianthus > Helianthus tuberosus. The sequence goes on from CM060410.1 coordinate 19,166,208, forward strand.
CTTGTGCTTCTCTTATCTGATCATTTAAATCTACTTGCATATTTAATTTAAGAGAACGTACCCTTTTTGACTTTTCATGATACTTTCGGCTTAAAGCATCTGCCACTACATTTGCTTTTCCTTCATGATACTGGATATCACAATCATAGTCACTAAGCATCTCCATCCAGCGTCTTTGTCTCATATTCAATTCCTTTTGCCCGAAAACATATTTTAAACTCTTATGATCTGTGAATATGGTAAACTTATTACCATAAAGATAATGTCTCCAAATCTTAAGAGCAAAAATTATAGCTCCTAATTCCAAATCATGGGTTGAATAATTCTCTTCATGATTCTTAAGTTGTCTAGATGCATCCATAACCTAATTTAGAAGCGTCACAATAGGCTACAAAGTCTTCAGTTCCTTCTGGTAACGCTAATATGGGTGTATTAGTTAATCTTTGCTTAAGAATTCTAAAAGCTTCTTCTTGTTTTGGTCCCCATTCAAACTTAATGGATTTACAGGTTAACTTAGTTAAAGGAATGGCTATTCTAGAGAAATCTCAAATAAATCTTCTATAATAACCGGCCAATCCTAAGAAACTTCTAACCTTAGTTGGTGATTCAGGGGTTTTCTATTTAGTTATCGCCTCGATCTTTGTTGGATCCACATGAATTCCTTCATGGTTCACTAAGTGTCCAAGAAACTGTACTTGTTCTAACCAAAATTCGCACTTTGAAAATTTAGCGTAAAGCTTTTCCTTTCTTAATAGACTTAAAAGTGTGTGCAAATGTTTTGCATGATCTTCCTTACTCTTAGAATAAATTAGAATATCATCTATGAAAACAATTATGAATTTATCCAAATATGGCTTACATATTCGGTTCATCATGTCCATAAATTCGGCTGGGGCATTGGTTAAACCAAATGGTATGACAGTAAATTCATAATGACCATACCTCGTTCTAAATGCAGTTTTAGGAATATCCTCTTCCTGTACCTTTAATTGATGATATCCTGACCTTAAATCGATTTTAGAGAAAAATCGAGCTCCTTGCAGTTGATCGAACAGATCGTCGATTCTTGGTAATGGCTACCGATTCTTAATCGTGACCTTGTTTAATTCACGGTAATCAATGCACATACGCATTGATCCGTCCTTCTTTTTAACAAATAAAATCGGTGCTCCCCACGGTGATGAGCTTGGTTGTATGAATCCCTTTTCCAACAATTCATCTAATTGTTTCTTCAATTCCTGCATTTCTGCGGGTGCCAAACGGTAGGGTGCTTTGGCAATCGGGGACGTTCCTGGTAGTATATGGATTCTGAATGCAACTTCTCTGTCTGGCGGTAGTCCTGGTAATTCTTCTGGAAATACATCTGAAAACTGAGACACTACTGGAATGTCTTTTAGTTCTTTTCCTTTAGTGTTAGTGATTATAGAAATCAAATACACTATAGACCCTTTTCTTATATAGCTTGCAGTTTTCATCACAGAGATGAATTTAGTGGACCTAGAGGGTTTATCTCCTTTTATTGTGATCTTTTCACCTTTTGGTGAATTTACTTGAATTGACTTTTGATCACATAAAATACTGACTTTATTGGCTATTAACCAATCCATTCCTAATACAATATCAAATCCTGCCAGATTCATTGGGTAAAGGTTTGCCATAAACTTTTGATTTAAAATTTCTATTCTTATTCCCTGCAAGATTTCAGAAATCCTAATAGTTTCTCCATTAGCTGTTTCTACTAAACATTCTTGTGGTAGTTTAGTTAATGACTGATTTAGAAGTTTGCAAAATGAAGTATTAATAAAACTTTGGTTTGCACCAGAGTCAAATAATACTTTAGCAAAGACATCATTAACTAAAAACGTACCAGCTATCACGTCTGGAATCATCTTGGCTTCATCTACAGTCAGAACAAATGCTCTAGCATTTTTAGTGTTCTTATTGTTCACAGCTGGAGCCAATTTTGAAGAGTTTGGCTTGATATGACCTTGTTCCCCACAATTGTAGCATACTCTATTGTTGGCTTTTCTTCTGCAGTCTTTTTCCTTGTGACCTGATATTTTGCAGAAATTGCAATATATGGAGCATTTTCCAGAATGCTTCCTTTTGCAATGCTTGCAATAAGGTGCAGAGGTAGAACCCATATTCCTGCGGTTGTAATTCCCTGAACGGAATTCTTGGGTAAGTCTTTGGGCTAGGTTTTTCCTCTGGTCTTCTTCTCTGGTACGGACTAGTTCATCTGTCAAGGTATTTGATAGTTCTACAGCTTCTTCCATGGTTTGAGGTCTAGCTGCCTTGACTACATGTCTAATCTCTCCAATTAATCCCCAGATGTAACGGGAGATTAATACCGGATCTGGTGATGCAAGGGTTGGTACTATTCTAGCATATTCAAAGAATAACTTGGTGTACCCCTTACTATCCACTCCATTCATCCTAAGGTTTAGGAATTTGTTTGCTATTTGTTCTTTTTCATTAGGAGGGCAGAACTTCCTTTCTACCATGTTCCTAAATTCTTCCCATTCCATGTTGTATACCCTATCACTTCCTCTTGACTGGAGGATAGTGTTCCACCATTACATGTAAAGAAACAATTGCATTTACATAGATTAGAAGCAAACATTATTTTGTCCTCTTCCGCACATTTACTTATTTTCAGAACATCCTCAGTCTTTTCTATCCAGCGTAGAGCTGCAATAGGTTCTTCATTGCCCGAGAATTCTATCGGTTTACAGGACCAGAATTCTTTGTAAGAACAACCGTAAGACACGGTTCTTCTTCTTTTGGGAATTGGCACTTGAAGTACAGGGCCATTGTTTATGCTGTGTTCTGGTTCAATTGGTTGCTTACTGCTATGTTTACTTTTATTATTCGCTTCTTGAACCGTTTGAAGAATAAATGGCATTTCATCTATGATTCCTTGTGCCACTATGTGTTGGATAGCACTATTATCCACTTGGTTTCCATTGTTATTGATGCTTGGATTCTCATTAACCAAGTTAATGTTACTCTGGTTATCGTTATTCAGATTTCCTTGATTTCCTTCGTCGGCCATCTGAATTTTAAACATTTATCCCATATTAATATCACAAAATAATATTTAATATAGTCAATCACATGACACGCAATTTAGCCAAAAGCGTCGATCATTGCGACTTTACTCTATTCATATACTATGCATCTATTACACACTAGTACTGGAATAAAAATTACAATACCGACCGAAGTAAAATTACACTAATAATAGTAGGCATCCGTACACACATATTTTATTATTATTATTATTACTATTACCATCTCCACCATCACATTCACGGATATGGATTTATCCAGAAATCCATATTGCGCTCGTCATACTTCCAGACGAGTCGCTCTCCCACCTGTCTCATTCGTTCACTACTCTCTAAAATTTCCTCACCGAATGTCCTAAGTTCTTGTACGTTTTCTGCACTCATTGGGGGTGCAGGTTCTAGGACTGGGTTCGGAATCTGGGGTGCGGGTTCTTAGTATGGGGGTGTAGGTGCCTGAAATCGGTAAGGATCTTCTAAGATCTCCCTAATGTATTCATCGTGGTAACAGGGATCTAAAGGGTCCATACCTGGATAGACTCCTAAGTTCCGCATGGGTGTGTCTTCATGTATCGGGTAACGTTGCACATAGTCCCTAACGTCGTCCCACCAGGGGTCGTAATTTGGGTCTAGGGGGTTTGGTGCTGGTTCCCTAGGGATTTCCTCCGGGTTGAAGTCATGCATCTCTACTTGGTTTTCAGGGTTTTCTATCTCCATCGGTTGGTCAGGGATTGGTGGCTGTGGTTGGGGTGCTATTATTTGCTCCAGATTAGGGTCAGCTGCAGTGGTTGCTAAGATGTGAATATTGGCTATACCCCTATTTATCATATCCTGGGCATAGGCATCTGTCTCTTTCTTGGTTGCGGCTAGTACTCTCTGGTCTTGTAACTTTTTCATACGCTTTCTACGCTCGTGTGCCCCTCGACTGAACCATCCCCTCTTTTTCTGAGGAAATGGCTCTTCTGACTGAGCCTTAAACACAAAGATTCATTCTTCCATATCAGCAGAGTACCCTGAGAGGGCAGGCTGAGAAGAGGAGGTGCCTTCACTTCTAGGAGAACCAGACAATTGACGGTATGCGTCAGATGGTCCTTGGTCGCTCATACTGTAAACTAATAAATAGTCAAATAACACATAGCAATAAATACAGTTATGCACGTATTTCCGTAATTTATTTCCTAACACTTTACATTTTGATGTCAGCAGAACACCTATGTGGCTGAATCAGTGGCTTAGCTCTGATACCACCTTCTGTCGCAACCCCCGATCCCTAATCCCAGGGAACGGGTGGCCGCGAGCCAGTTTTGGTGGTATCGTGTATTGTCTAATTTTGGCAGCGGAATTTTCATCAGGACCGTAGTTAGGAAATGTTTATCAGAGTAAAACCACCATATATATATAAATAAACATATTGGGATGAAACCCAAGTTTTTATTACAAGCTGATTTATAGGGATAAATCCCATTTTATTTGAATTAAAACGCTATCTTTATTTAGGTAACTTTTATAGCCACTTTTCCAAGCCTTCAGTGCTGTCCAGCTGGCTTCTAATTGGCTTTCACATTGTGTTACCTGAAACGCGTTTTAAAAATATTTGTCAGTGGGAAATACTGGTGAATGAATCCCAGTTTAATCAAGAATTATTAATTTAATTTAAACTTAACAGTATTGAGGGCGATTACAATGTTTATATCTACCCAATTACTCATTCAGTACTGTCAATCCTGACAGGTGGGTCATATTACACATTGGCTAACTCTTCATCCAATGGTAACGTTACTCACATTTTGTATACAAAACCCCAACATACCGGCAGTAATCGTAGAATTACAAAGACTCAATCACTGCTAAATTGCATTGTAAAATAGTTAAGGTTTTGTAAAAACTGTTTACAAAAAGGAGATTACTCACATTGCTTTCTTAGATTTTTCGTAAGGGTTTCCTGAGAATTATCTATAATTTACACAAATGTACACGCGTTAGTATAATAACCCATTTTAACATTAGTAATACCCTCCCCGAGACGGCATTCCAACGACTACGTCGGGCAGAACCACGACAGCCGTTACGGAACCCTAGATCAATCGGGCAGCGTATCTAATACGTATCCAGGGGTTATAATACTTACAATGGAGCAGAACTTCGCTATTTAGGGGGGTATAATACCCGCTTATATTGCCTAATATTCAGATTTGAGAGAAAGAAATCGATTTTGAACGAATTCTGAATGAACCCGTTGGCCTTCTTATATAGTTGCTGAGTCTGGTCCTCTCGCGGCCCGTGTAACACAAGCACAGGGCCTACGCGGCCCGCGTTGACCCCAGGTCAATGTGTAGCTTGTCCGGATCATCAGGTAGGCTTGTCGTGTGTTGGGCCACGTGGCCGCACCGGGCTGAGCCACCTTTTAAGTTCACACGGCCCGCGTGAAGGTTGGGCTTAGGCTTACGCGGCCCGCCTCAAGCCCAAACTTTCAATTTTTAATAAAATTTAATAGTATTTAGGGTATTCGGGGCCCGTTTTCTCGTATGGGGTGTATTTTGGAACATATTGGGATATTTTAAAATATATTAGGGTACCGGAAATAATTCAAGGGTGTCGGTTTATTGAGGATTGTTACAATATGATCCGGCAAAGAACAAGATATGTGTTAGTATAGATGTAAAGTTCATGGAAGGTCAACCATGGAACTGGAATAGTTATATAGAAATGATAGATTCAGGGAATCCCGAATGGACAAACTTTGTCATACAAGAAGATGACAACCCACCAGAGTTAGAAGAAAATGCACCAAGTAGTCCTGATAATAGCGGGCCGCATCATGAAGATTTAGGAGTAGATCAGACAAAAGAAGCAGACTCCTATGTAACCCCGCTAGCACATTCGTAAAATCAAAACTCATCAGGAAGTTCAAGCAGATTATCAAGTAAAAGTACATCTACATCTGAAAGCACAACGAGGGGTATTAGTGACACTCCACTAAAACTGAGAAGTCTAGAAGAACTATACGAAGAGACAGAGGAAATTCAAGTAGATCCACAAGAATTACTACTTGCTGAAGAAGAACCAAGGAATTACAAGGAAGCATCTAATATTGAAGCAATGAAGGCTGAGTTAGACTCGATAAACAAGAATAACACTTGGATATTGACAGAGTTGCCAAGAGATCACAAGGCAATAGGTTTAAAGTGGGTATTTAAGACTAAGAAGGATGCAAATGGAAACGTGGTCAGACACAAAGCAAGGCTGGTAGCAAAAGGATATGTTCAGCAACACGAAATAGACTTTGACGAAGTCTTTGCACCAGTAGCATGCATAGAGACAGTTCAACTAATGTTGGCTTTAGCAGCACATCAAGGTTGGGAGGTACATCACTTAGACGTAAAGTCTACATTCTTACACGGAGATCTTAATGAGGAGATCTATGTCTCACAACCAGAAGGATTTGTAAAGCCAGGAGATGAAGGAAAAGTCTACAAACTATCAAAAGCTCTGTATGGATTGAGACAAGCACCACGTGCTTGGAACACGAAGTTAGATCAAACCCTAAAGTCACTTAGCTTCAAAGAAGTGTACTTTAGAGCAAGCAATCTATACAAGGACAAGTAAGACTTCTACACTAATAGTCGGAGTCTATGTTGATGATTTGATAGGTACTAGAACATCAAGGAAGGAGATAGATATTTTCAAGTCTCAGATGGAAAACAAGTTTGAAATGAGCGATCTAGGATTACTAGCATACTATCTGGGAATAGAAGTTATTCAAGCAGGGGGTGAGATAGCCATCAAACAGACAGGCTATATCAACAAGATACTCAAAGACGCTGATATGTTAACCTGCAACGACACAAAGAATCCTATGAATCCAGGAACACAGTTAACAAAGACTAAAGAAGGAGATCTAGTAGATGCAACACATTACAGAAGCCTGAAAGGTTCTCTCAGTTGCTTATTGCATATAAGGCCAGATCTATGTTACCCAGTCAGTCTGCTTAGTAGATTCATGCAAGAACCAAAGGAGCAACACTTGAAAGCAGTGAAGCAAGTACTACGTTATATCAAAGGAACCAAAGAGCATGGAATTATCTACAAGAAGCAAGGAGGATGTAAGATCACAGGTTATAGTGATAGCAGTTATAGTGTTAATACAGACAAAGGAAAAGGAACAACTGGTCTGGTATTTTACTTTGGAGAATCACCTATAATCTGGTGCATACAGAAGCAACAGACAGTGGCATTATCTTCATGTGAATCAAAATTCATGGCAGCCACTGCAGCAGCATGCCAAGCATTATGGCTTAAAAGATTACTAAATGGAGTTACAAGCTGGAAGGAAGAAAATATTACACTAAGGGTGGATAACGTTTCTGCGATAGCACTCATGAGAAATCCAGTCTTTCATGGAAGAAGCAAGCACATTGATACATGCTATCATTTCATAAGAGAATGCGTGGAGAACGAACACATCAACATGGAACACATAAGTGGAGAACTACAATGGGCAGACATACTAACGAAGGCACTCGCAAGAGTCAAGTTTGCTACAATGCGAGAACTGCTCGGAGTTCAAGATCTACAACAACTCAAGGATGTTCATGATTAGGGGGGGTGAATGAAATCGCTAATCATTAGGGGGGGTGAATGAAATCGCTAATCATACACATCCATACTACAAGGGTTTATTAGTACATAGTTAAAAGTTAGTTATATGGCGCTTACAAAGAATGGGGACCAAAATTGACAATCTGGAAGTTTGTAACTCCCACCCCAATCGACATGTCTCCTTGGAGACATGCCTGTTCGATTTTGGCAGCCACACAAAGACAAGGGACGCACCTATTGGCTTGTATGGACACACCTCTTCATGCTTAATCACATCCACATATTCAAGAGACGCACCCGTTCATGAAGAGACGCGTATTCATTCATTCACATTCAGTTACACTCATTGTATTCAGATTCATGTTATATTCAAGTTAGTTTATCATTTGCGATCTAGAGATCAAAGATCATTCTGGGCAACAAGAACCATTTTTATAATCTTTATACAGCCAAGCAATAGCTTCATACTACAGTAATGTTGACAATGTTGCATTATAATGACACCATTAGGTACTAAATTATTTGAGGGCTGAACAATGTGTAGACGTACTCAACTTATCAAAAGAGAACGTGTGAATACCAACATCTACAATGTAATGTTGACAAAATTGTTAGGGAAACATGTCAATGTGAAGGTATGCGAGTGGTTATTCTGAGGGAAAATCACGCAAATAGTCATGTTGACTCACTTTTTTTACAAAATAGCCATTGGCTTTTAAAACAATTTACAAATAGACATTCAAAACCAACCAATCTGACAATGCTTAATAAGCATCACCGGCAAAAATTTAGTCGTCAGCTAAGGCTTAATCCAAGAAAACAGCCAATCAAACCAAAAACATGTGCAAAGGCCAGCTAAGGCTTAGCCCACGAAAACAACCAATCAAACCAATACCTGTGTAAAGGCCGACTAATTTTTAGCCACCGACTAAGGCTTAGCCCCTACTTTTACATTTATTGCACTTTAATTGGTTCGCTTGTGGTTCTCGACGTACTTCACGAGAGTTTCCGTGCCAATCGCCTTCTTAGCCTTCATGTCTAATTTGTTAATTTTTAAAGTCGAATAATTCTAGTTTAGTGTTTTTTCCCTATTAGGTGTAGGGGCGCTCCACTAGTGATGAAATTCTATCACTCACAACATCCAATCAAGTTTCGCCACGTCATCAAGCTTCATTCCATCACTAGTGATGGATTTACTTGGGGTACCCATCACTAGTGATGTTTTTTTATTTTTAAAATATAAATTAACAATAAAACAATAAAATTATAAATTATAAATTTCATTTAAATAAATCCTTAATTACAAACTAAAAAAAAACTAAACATTGCAAATTAAAAAAGAGTAAATTTCTGTTTTCGTCCCTGAGGTTTATAAATTTTAACTAGTTTAGTCCAAAAATCTAATTTATAACAAATCCAGCCCTGAAGTTTGCATTTCTTAACGCTTTTCATCCCTAAGGGTGCTTTTTCATTTAATTCTTAGGGATGAAAATTGTTAAGAAATGCAAACCTTAGGGATGAAAAGCGTTAAGAAATGCAAACCTTAGGGATGATTTTGTTATAAATTAGAATTTGGACTAAACTAGCTAAAGTGGACAAACCTCAGGGACGAAAACAGAAATTTACTCTTAAAAAAAACCTAAAAAATCTACGGCATCTCCCAACCCCACTTTTCACATATCTCGCGTTTGCGTTGAAGTACGATCGGCTTAAACGATTCGTCGAGAGTGTTGTGCGGTTGTAACAAGACGTTTAAATCACTATTTTTTTCGTTTTCGGACAAGTGTCTAAATACGCCTTCTTACGTTTAAGTTTTGCCGCCGCAAGTTTTTCTCTTCTTTCTTTGGATTCGGCCATTTCCACCAATTTAGCCGGCTCGCCAAGATTAGCTCGAACCTTTGGCCGTACGGGTTTTTTTTTCTTCGAACCCGAACCTCGTTTGGTTGAACCTTCCATTTTGGGTTGAAATGAATTTTTTTGTAGTTTGAAAGATTGTATTTTTTTTGTGTTTGAATGATTTGTATTTTTTGGTGTTTGAATGATTGTATTGTGTGTGTATATATAACAAAAACTCCCCAAATGGTCATATCTCAAACCAACAGTCATATTCAACGTTCAAAAATTTGGAATTTAACGCGTGATGATGAGCACGCGTCATCAATTCAATGCGTGGAACTTATGGGCAGAGGCGGTGTTTGACGCTGCATAACGCGTGAACCATGGTTTTCTACGGGGCGCCCCGACCCTCCTTATGAGATATGATGAATATTCATGGTGAGAGAGGGCAATTTGATGTTGAGCCTAGTGTACAAACACTATAGTTGTACCCAGTATGAAGCAATGATAGTTTCTTCCTTGTAAAAATTTGGAAAAAAATTCATTGTAGTCGTGTGGAATTTATGCATAAGAAATAGATGTTTTATATTTGTAGGGGAAATCCAGATGGCCCTTGCTATATATTTATCTTAATAAAAGATACCATGAATATATATTCAACAAAAATTCTACATCGATGCATATATACATCCGATGGAGGAAAAGAAAAGGGGATCATGCATTATTGTAACTAGTTGAAAAAATGCGGAAAGGGGATCATGCATTATTGTAACTACATCGATACATCCGATGGATGACGGGGGTAGCCAAAGACTAAATAAAATGACTAAATGTGTAAACGCTCAAAGGGTTAAACGGTTCAATGGTTGAAAAGCTGTGAGATGGAGAAAAGCAATGCGGAAACAGTGGCCAGTCACATCCAGGGATTGCTTCACCAACCCACAGCCGCAAAAGCAAAGCAGGTCTGCAAAACACACGCTATTATCCAGGGGTCAAAAGGCTTCAACCCCCAAAAGGGTAACCCCCTCGCTGCAAGCAAGGACATTAGTCAAATGAATGCCTCTTTGGGAGATGTCTTCTCCTATATAATCGACACTTCATTAACTGAGTTGGGACATTCTTGGCCAGGCCTGTTTCCTTAAACTCTGGTCATTCACATTGAGTATTTGCTTTATGCAAGTCACTCACTTTCACATCCAACACACACATTCCTTCTCCCAATGTCGGTGTCTCTGACACCCCGGCGCGTGTTGAACTCACCCCCGAGGGGGTTGCCAACAATTTCCTGGAATTGAGGTCTGTCCTCAACCAGCATGTGAATAGAGAGAGAGAAAAGGGGGTGAGAATCCGACTAGATTATGACGAGCCAGAACCGACGTTGTCTCCCGGACCACCTCCCCTTCCTTTCACAACTAGAAATGAGGCTGGTCCCAGTAATGCTCCAAACCCTCACCCATATCTATCCACGATGACAAATCCCACAGTGCATCCCATCTTCTCTTCCCAACCAGTTACTAGTGGTGCTCCTTTGGGACATGAGCTAACCCTTGACCAGCTCCTACAGTCCCCAGTAGCGAGCTTTCCAGCATCTACGACAACCACATGGGAGCAAGCCCTGTCCGTGCTCCCCTTGGCACAAAGTGCTGTTATGAGTACTCCCTTTGGAGTAAGCTGCTCAGTTGCACCCGGAAGCCTGCAAGGCTTCAACCTCATGCCCTCAATGATGACCCAGATGATGGCCAACTTCCCGTGGCAACACTTTATTAATCAGGTGCTAGCCACTCAGGGAAACAACGGCAATGGCAATAACATGGATGCAAGGGCTGAAGAAGACTTGGCTAAACCATATAAGCCAAGTAACCTTTCATGCTTTTCACAGCAAATAGCTGATTATGATTTCCAAGCAAAGATCAAGATGCCTCCTCACATCAAAACATACGATGGGACTGAAGATCCCGAGGACCATCTTCAGATCTTTACCGGTGCAGCAAGGATAGAGAAATGGTCAAACGCTGAATGTTGCCTAATGTTCATGCAAACCCTTGTTGGATCAGCCAGAATCTGGTTCAACGACTTGCCTGCTCGAAGCGTTCGAAGCTTTGATGACCTCAGCAAGGGTTTTCTGGCCAATTTCTCCCAACAAAGGCGATATATTAAAGACGCAACAGTAATCTTCCAAATAAAACAACGTGATGATGAAAGTCTCCAAGCGTTCATTGAACGATACAAGAAGGAAGGTTTGACTTATGTAGGGGCAGACGAAAAGATGAGAGTGGCTGGTTTCATGAATGCCATCACCTCCAAATATCTCATAAGATATTTCAACAAATCCTTGCCCAAGACCTTGGAAGAAGCCCTCGAGAGGGCTGAAGCCCACATTCGGGGAGAGGAGGCAGTAGACATTAAAGAACAAAGGAAAAGGGGGTCCAGCTGGCGAAGCAATAGTCCAGCTAGAAAAAGGGGAAACTTTAACTCCTATGACAAGCGGTCAAAGGGTTCAGACCCTCGAAGGTTTGAAGGCCGGAACCCTTCAAGCAGGGAGAAAGGCATAAGTTTCACACCCCTCACGAAGACCCCTCAAGAAATCCTCGCGACGGAAGAAGTCAAGCAAAACTTTCGGCCTCCTAGACCTCTCCCCAAAAGCAGAAAAAATGAGAACTCCACACAATATTGTGAATTTCATGAAGAAAAAGGTCACCACACCAACGATTGCTTCCAGCTCAAGAAAAGAATTGAAGAAGCTGTTAAGTCCGGAGAACTCGCTCATTTGGTAAAGGGAGTTCGGGACAAAATGGCTGAAGGAAAAGGTAAGGAAGTCAATATGGTGGATTTTAATGGAAGGGTTCCTAATAAAAGACAGCGGTTGGAAGCTTGAGAGCTTCAGTGTGTCTGCTTCCCCCCAACAGAGAAAGACCCTCTCTCTAGCCCTCTTGTGGTAAAAGCTATCGTGGGAACGTTACAAACATGTAGGGCATACATAGACACTGGGGCAGCCACTGAAATCATGTTCGAGAAATTCTTCAACCGTTTGAGCAATGAAGAACGTTCAAGGCTTCAACCCTCTGGAACCTCAATAAAAGATATCGCCGACATACTCCTCAAGCCTTTAGGGCAACTGACACTTAATGTTCGTTTCAGCGAAGGTTTAAAAGAAAGAACCCAACCACTCACCTTTGTGGTTATTAACATCCCCTCAAGTTATGATGTGATCATCGGAAGGCCAGGGCAGTGTGCATTCTACATGGTTGTGTCTATTGGCCATGGCACAGTCAAGTTTCCCACAGAAAGGGGTATAGCAACCCTTCAACCTCTCAAGAAGCATACCTAGTTGAAGGTGAAAGTTCCAAAAGTGAAGAAGACAAGCAAAGGCTAATCATAAATCCTAAGTACCCTGAACAGAGAATAAGGGTCAATCCAAGCCTTTCACAAGAAACCCTTTCGTATCTCAAAAAGTTGCTAACACATTACAGCGATGTCTTTGCTTGGTGTCCAGAAGATATGACAGGGATCCCTCGGGACATCGCCGAGCTTGAGTTAAGAATACCACCGGGTGTCAAGCCTGTGGTCCAAAAGAAAAGAAGCCTGGCACCCGAGAGGAGTCTGGCAGCCTACCAAGAAGTTGAAAAGCCTGTGTCAGCCGGCATCCTCCGAGAAGTCAAGTACCAATCATGGGTTGCAAACCCGGTCATGGTCAAGAAGCCCGACAACTCTTGGAGGATGTGCATAGATTTCAAGGATCTCAAAAAGGTTTGTCCTAAGGATTGCTATCCACTACCGGAAATTGATCTCAAGGTTGACTCCCTCACCGGATACTCGTTCAAATGCTTTCTCGACGCATACAAAGGTTACCACCAAATCCTCATGAAGGAAGAGGATGAGGAAAAAACAGCCTTTCACACGGACAAAGGGATCTTTTATTATCAAAAGATGCCTTTTGGCCTCAAAAATGCCAGTGCAACCTACCAACGTCTCGTTGACAAAGCTTTTGGTAGCCAAATTGGTAAGAACATGGTGGCATATGTCGATGACTTGGTAATTAAAAGCAAGACGGAATATCAAATGCTTGACGACATTCCGGACGATTCCGGACGATTGGATAGTGATGAAACCAGGTTTGAAGATTCCGGACGATTGGATAGTGATGAGAGCGCCAAGGAGAAATGACACTTATGTCATGGACATGGGTGCTAAGGATCCAACTGCTGTAGTGGCGTGTTTACTATCAAAAGCATCTGAAGCTGAATCGATGTTGTGGCATAGACGCATGGCCCATATTCACTATCGAAAAATGAATTACCTTGTTAAAAATGAGCTAGTGAAAGGGGTTCCATTGCAGAGGTTTCACGTGGAAGATAAATGTCTTCCATGTCAAAAGGGAAAACAACATAAGAAACCTCATAAATCTAAAACAGTAAATTCCATAGATGCCCCTTATGAATTACTTCACATGGATTTATTCGGTCCAGTGAACGTAAGGAGCATAGGTGGAAAGTACTATTGTTTAGTTGTCACTGATGATTATTCACGATATTCATGGGTTTTCTTTTTAGGTACAAAAGATGAGACGGCGGAGATGCTGATAGATCTTTTTACGAAATTGGAAAACGTCCATGATGCAAGGATAAAGAGGATAAGGAGTGATAATGGCACGGAGTTCAAGAATCGAGTTCTGGATCTCTACTGTCTTCGGAAAGGAATTGAACATCAATATTCTGCTCCTTATACACCTCAACAAAATGGAGTTGCTGAGAGGAAAAACAGGACGTTGATTGAAGCCGCTAGGACAATGCTTTCAGATTCAAAGCTACCAGTTCTTTTCTGGGGAGAAGCTGTGAATACAGCTTGCTACGTCCTAAACAAAGTTTTGACTGTTAAACGTTTTAACAAAACATGTCATGAATTAATGTTTAACAAGAAACCAAACTTAGAAGACTTTGAACCATTTGGATTACCCTGCACCATTGTGCGTAATAAAGATAAACAAAAATTCGGTGAGGTGGCTGACGAAGGCTACTTTCTAGGTTACGTACCTGGCGCACCGAATAAAAGGGTTTTTAATCTAAAAACTGGTAAAATTGAGGTTGTGTTTAATGTTGAAATTACTTCATACAAACCTCAACAATCAACGAGTGGTCCAGCTATATTATATGATTATGAAAGCACTTTTAAGTCATTTAATATTCCTGAGTTTCCAAATGCAGATGATTCTCAGTTGATTCAAACAATGATTGGTGGAGACGATGAAGGCGAGTTCATGCCTAGATCGAATGTTGATATGACAGATGCTGCGGAAACTTCCCATGGTGCTACTGATCCTGATTCAAGCGATAGTGACTCTGAACCCATTGAGGGGGAGGATTTCATTAATCCATTTGCAGATCAGAACATTCAGGGGGAGGTTGGATCAAACCTGGGTGATAATCTTGAAGTTGATACCGTTGCTACTACACGAGCAAATAGAGATCATCCAGTTGACATGATACTTGGAGATCCTAATGCAGGTGTTCAGACGAGAAGGAGCATAGCAGCGAATTCTGGTTTATTTGTGTCGATTGAGAAGACTGGGATTGTGAACGAATGCTTGTATAGTTGCTTTATTTCCCAAGAGGAGCCTAAAAACATTCACATGGCTCTTAAAGACAATTCATGGGTTGAAGCTATGCAAGAGGAATTGGCACAGTTTGCTAAGTTGAAGGTTTGGGAGTTAGTTGACCTTCCTAAAGGTGAAAGAGAAATAGGCACTAAATGGGTGTTTAAGTGCAAGAAGGATGACAGAGGGATAGTGACACGAAACAAGGCTCGATTGGTGGTAAATGGTTTCAATCAGCAGGAAGGGATTGATTACAATGAAGTGTTTGCACCAGTGGCAAGGTTGGAGGCAATTCGTTTGTTTTTAGCCTTCGCAACATTCAAGGGCTTCAAAGTTTACCAACTAGACGTGAAGAGTGCATTTCTTTACGGGAAAGTCCAAGAAGTGGTGTATGTCTCACAACCAGATGGGTTCGTTGATCCAGACTATCCAGATCGAGTGTACAAACTTGATAAGGCTTTGTATGGGTTACATCAAGCTCCCAGGGCGTGGTACGAGACACTGTCTACACATATGATTAAGAATGGTTTTGAAAGAGGTCAGATTGACAGTACACTGTTCATCAAGAGAAAGAAGGAAGATTTTCTGCTGGTACAGGTGTACGTGGATGACATCATCTTTGGGTCATCAGATGAGAGTATGTGTAAAGAGTTTGAGCAGGTGATGAAGAGCAAGTTCGAAATGAGTGCTATGGGTGAGCTGTCTTACTTTCTGGGATTACAAGTTGAACAGAAGGAGGATGGGATGTTTATTCATCAAATAAAGTATGTGTATGACATTTTGAGTCGGTTCAAAATGAATGATTGCTCTACTTTCAACACACCCATTTGCGAAAATCACAATCTTGGCCCAGATCACGAAAGTACTGAAGACGTTGATCCTACTCAATACAGGGCAATGATTGGTTCTCTAATGTACTTGACTGCTTCAAGACCTGACATTATGTTTGCAGTATGCTTGTGTGCTAGATATCAGGCGAATCCAAAAGAATCACACATGAAAGCAGTGAAGCGGATTCTTCGTTACTTGAAGGGGAAACCTAAACTTGGATTGTGGTATCCAGCTGATAGTGATCTGAATTTTGTCGCTTACACTGACTCAGACTTTGGAGGATGCAAGTCGAACAGGAAGTCTACAACAGGTGGTTGTCAGTTCTTAGGAGGCAGGATCGTGTCTTGGCAATGCAAGAAGCAATCCTGTGTGTCTACATCTACGTGTGAAGCTGAATATATTGCTGCGGGTAGCTGCTGTTCTCAGGTTCTCTGGATACAACAGCAGATGCGTGATTACGGTTTGGATTTCACTCGTACTCCTATTATGATAGACAATAATGCCACAATTTCTATAACTAATAATCCCGTGAAACACAGTCGCACAAAACATATTGACATACGTCATCATTTTATACGGGATTGTGCTGAAAAACGACTAATTGAATTACATCGAGTTGACACAGAAGATAACCTGGCAGATCTTTATACTAAAGCTTTTGACAGGGCTCGCTTTGAACATTTAGTCGAACTCAACGGGATGAGGAATCCTGAATAACTGGTTTTTCATAAGAATTTTTGTAAATAGTTTACTGCTTTTCTTAAAAAAAATCAAAAATACAAAAACATTGAAAAAACAAAAACATAAAAAAAATAGAAAAATTAAAAAAATGAGTTATCACTGTGTGAAAAAGGAGAAATGATAGTACATCAGCAAGTTAGACTGTCACACTGAAACTGAAATTAAATTGCTTAAGTGTGATAGCAGCTTCATCATACGATGTATCAGTAGGCAAAAAGCATGAAATAATCAACTTACCAATGTGATATAAACTTAAATGAACTGTGTTTGAGTGGGGAACACATCAGTGGTGTATGGTTTAATGACCTTAAATCTTGCGTTGATAGATTGCCAAAATCTGAAGTTTTGGGTCTTTATACTGTTATTTCATCTGAGGATATCTTGACTGTCACTTGGAATGACCTCAGGAAAGAAAGTCACTTGGAATTAGCACATTTCTATTTGAATGTCTGTATGTTGTCCCGATACACACAATTTTGATCTGATTCTGAAATCTTCTCTGAAAAAAGTCGTGTACCTCCTCTGCTGCATCCAGATATATGCTGACCTGGAGGTGCTAGGCAACGACAGCTTCTGCTGCATCCAGATACATGCTGACCTAGCTGTACGTTGTCGCGCTATAGATCTAATACACCCGAAAGAGGCCCTCAAGTGCCCAAAAGAAACCCAATAAACCTATATCAAACTGAGAAAAACTCATTTGATCTGTATATTATACCATCTCTCCTAAAGATCTATTCTGTTCTCTTCTCAACCTATTCCCAGTTAAGATTTCAGAAATCTGGATTGGACTTGTGAAATATGTGGTAGGGAAGATACTTGCATGATAGAGTGTGTTGTTTATATTTCCAGGATTTGATTAGTATTTATTTGGGTGTTCATTGTTAATCAATTAAAACATGATAAAACAGATTATATGCAGACCTAAGCACTGTCAGGATATCTTAAAGGATGGATTCAGTATACTCACCTACTACGATGAATCTTTGTGCATACCTTGATCGTGGGGGTATATCCTGAAGTGGGACACACTAGTATATCAGAAATTAAAATTACCTTAACGTATCATATGGTAATGGTACTTGAAATGTTCATGCATTTTGTTTAAATGGACAAACATACTGGTAATCGTCTTGGACTGCTTTTCACGAAAAATTAAATAAAGAATTATCTAATAGTGTGAAACAGTTTGATTTTGTTGATATGATCTTCTTATCAGTGATTCTCACAAAAATAGAGTGTTTATTGCTTTTCGTATTTATTTGCTTTCGGAAAATACAAAAATAAAAAAAAATAGTGTCTTTTTCTGTTTAAAATTCTTAACGTACGGAAAAACTGTTATTCTTGGAGGAATTGTTACTGATAGGGGGAGACGGTGTTAGAAAGTGAGTTCAAAATTTTAAATCATGCGGGTTATAGGGTGTGTGTTTAAAAAGTTTTGCGTGATTGGTGATAAGTTGAATATGCTTAATCCGTAATCCCGTTTAACTATCTCTTGAATAATAATAATTTATTTAACTTTGTTGAAAAATTCTTATGGTTTCTCGAGATGTTTGTTTTATAGTATACAGATTGAAGCAGTATGTTGCTGAGTGTGTTGCTGAGAAGTTCAAGTGTTGAGTTGCTGTGAAGATGAGAGTTTGATTGGATGCATGGTAGAACCTCCTTTCTACATTGCAGACAAAATTGAAGAGTTTGAAGATTGCTATACAAATGCTGAACTGGAGTATTACTCAAACGCTAAAGTTTTGAAGATTTGGTGATTGGATGCATCAGCTTAGGGGGAGTCTGTTGCTGACAGAGGCTGTTGAAGCTGAAGCTGTCCAAAGACCAAAGACAGTGCAAGACTACATGAAGATTGCAAGATGACTGAAGACAAAGTTATTTTATGGAGCTATTGTCAAGGGGGAGTTTGTTGGTGCATGTTTGTGACAACAGCTTAGATTTGGTCTTTGGATATCTTGTAATTAACGATAAACAGTTAGCGGGTTTAGCTTTGTAATAGTTAGTTGTAATGTTTGGGCTAACCAAACCCATACTTATGGGGATGTGGGGCGAATTGGGCTTGTCCAATTCGCAGTCCATGATGTTTAACCTTGGCCCAAGTAGCAAACCTTGTGTTATATAAACAAGGTTAGGCTTTAGGGTTTAGGTTAATCAGCTAGAACATTGTTTGAGAGTATTTTCGTGAGAGACAAAGGTCTTGGACGAAATTGAGAGAGTTAGGGTTTAGATTGATTGTAATTCAGTTTGATTGATAATCAATAGTAAACCCGGTTTGAAAGTGTCTTGCTGTTTCTGTTTTTTTCTACTTGTTTCTGTGATATTCTGATCAAGAGGATTCCGCACTCTTGATTGGAAAGACAATTCTGTTGAAGATCCATACGAATAGGGGACCTACAAGAAACTTTCAAGAATCTCAGAAAGGTTAACATGAAGCTTAATCCGGAAAAATGCTCATTTGGATTCGAAGAAGGAAAGTTCTTGGGTCACATTGTTGGAAAACAAAGCATCAAAGCCAACCCAAACAAAGTGAAAGCCGTCCTCGAAACCAAACCACCAAAAACCAGGAAAGAAGTCGAAAGTTTAAACGGGAAGCTTGCAGCCTTGAAGCGTTTTACCTCCAAGCTGGCTGAAAGGTCTCTACCCTTCTACAAAACGCTCAAGAATTGCTCTGATAAGAAGAACTTTAAATGGACCGATGAGGCTGAAGAAGCCTTCAACCAGATGAAACAACATCTTGCTTCTTTACCAGACATCGCAGCTCCTGAAACGGGGGAACCAATTTTAGTCTATCTATCAATTGCTGAAGAGGCCATAAGTGCAGTCCTCATCATCGAACGGGACAAGGCTCAGGTACCTGTCTATTTCTTCAGTAAAACTCTAAAATTGGCTGAAACCAAATACCCCCCCCCTTGAAAAGCTTGCCTTAGCCCTAGTCCAAACAGCTAGAAGGCTTCGAAGGTATTTCCAAGCACATCCTATACAAGTGGTCACTGACCAACCTATTAAGAGTGTGCTTGAAAGACCTGAAAACTCGGGACGATTAGCCAAATGGGCCATAGAACTAGGTGAGCATAACATCACCTATGTCCCAAGAAAAGCTATCAAGGCCCAAGTCTTGGCTGATTTCATTGTGGAAATCCCAAACCAAGAAATCACTGAAGTAAACACTACCACCACTGAACCTTCCAACCCTGAAGCCTGGAAGCTCTTTACCGACGGGGCTTCAAGCGTTGAAGGGTCAGGGGCTGGGCTAATTTTGATCAACCCAGAAGGGTTGGAATTCGCATATGCTCTCCATTTTGATTTTTAGACCACCAATAACGAGGCTGAATACGAGGCACTGATAGCTGGCTTAAGGCTGGCTAAAGAAATGAAGGTTGAAAAGCTTGAAGTGTTCACAGATTCGTTGCTGGTTTCAAGCCAAGTGAATGATAGCTACACAGCTAAAGAGCCCAACATGAAAAAATATAAAGAAAAATCCAAGGAGCTGATGAGTACTTTCCAAGCATGCAACATCAAGCAGATCCCCAGATCTCAAAACAAAAAGGCTGATGCCCTAAGTAAGCTTGCATCTCTCACTTTCTCCCACCTCACCAAGAAGGTGCTGGTAGAAGTGTTGAAGACTCCATCAATCGATGAATTGGAAATTCAAGATGTAATTACCAAAGAAGAAGATCCAAACTGGATGACTCCCATAAAAAAGTTCCTTATAAATGGTGAATTACCCAATGATCAAGTGGAAGCTAAAAGGGTTGAAATCAAGGCAAGGCAATACGTACTACAAGGAGAAACCCTTTACAAAAAGGGTTACCTTGCTCCCTTGCTAAGATGTGTCGGTCCTGAGCAAAGTAAGTATTTGATCAAAGAAATTCATGAAGGTGTATGCGGAGCTCACTTTGGAGCTAGGTCAGTGGTTGCAAAGCTTATGAACCTTGGATATTTCTGGCCCTCAATGCATCGAGATACAGCTGAAGAATTGAAGAAATGCGATGCTTGCCAGATTCATGCACCAATCCCAAAAAGTCCCAAGCATGACTTAGTCCCGATAACCTCAGCGTGGCCATTCCATAAATGGGGAATGGACATTGTTGGTCCATTCCCCCCAAGCAAAGGAGGAGTAAAATTCTTGCTGGTGGCAATAGATTATTTCACCAAGTGGCCCGAGGTCAAACCACTTGCTAAGATCACGGGAAAACAGGTCATTGACTTTGTTTGAGAATATCACTTGCCGTTATGGATTGCCGGGAGTACTTGTCACTGATAACGGAAGGCAATTTGCTGAGAAGCCTTTCAGCGTTTGGTGCAAGGAATACAAAATCGATCAGGTTTTTAGCTCAGTAGCTTATCCGCAATCAAACGGTCAGGTTGAAAGGACGAATAGAAGCATAGTGGAAGGTATCAAGACAAGACTAGGAAGATACGAAAGCAACTGGCTTGAAGAATTGCCTAGTGTCCTATGGGCAATTAGAACAACTGAAAAAACAAGCCATAAGAAAACACCCTATAGCTTGGTATTTGGATCCGAGGCTGTGATCCCCGCTGAAATAGGAGTTGTAACCCAACGAATCGTTAACATGGATCCCGAAACAAACCAAAAAGAGACCATGTTGAATTTACAACTCCTAGAGGAAGCGCGAGATCAAGCTGCAATCCAAGAAGCCAAATACAAGCAACGAATGGAAGCCTACTACAATAAGAAAGTCAAGAATGAACAATTCAAGCCAGGGGATCCGGTCCTCAGAAACAATGCAGCTAGCAAAAAGGAAAATCAAGGAAAGCTTGGCCCAAAATGGGAGGGTCCATACACCATCCTCGAAGCACACAAGGGTGGATCCTACAAGCTAGCAGATTCAGAAGGCAAAAGGCTTCCAAGGCATTGGAATGGCAAAACCCTGAAAAGGTTCCATGTTTAGACAGGATAGTTGGGTTTGTATCAAATTGTATTTCGAACAACACCATGAATACCTTTTGTAAAAAGCAAGTATTGCTTGAATGAATGAAGTTGTTTTATCAAACTTGTATTTCTATCCTTAGATCAGGTTGAAAACCTCGCAAAAAAACTCCATGGCAAGGGCCATGTAAGGGGATGAGCTCCAAGGCCACATCGCTCTATAGGTTCAAGGGTTGAATGAACCTATATAAGGGGTGAGTTCCTAAATCAATACAACTCCATGAAACTTGTTAAGAAAAAATAAAGTTATCTCATAGACAGGTTTGAACAGCCTACACCAAATGTTCCCTAAGACTTAAAATATAATCAACAAACAGGCTTATAAAGTCAAGTACAAGGAAATGATAAAAAGGATAGGTGCCATGTCTTCTTGTTAAAAATACCAAGGCTAAGTGTCTGCAGCACTGAACCCTTTAAGGTATAAAAAACATAAGGGCAGCACAAACTCGACAAAGGCAAAAGTTACAAAAGGACAAAGAAAATCTAAAAGAACAATACAACTTAGACAAAAAACTATAAAGATACAAACCAAGTCAGACCACAAGGCTAAGAAGCCTTTAAGGCTTCAAGCAACCCGGGTAACAACTCAAAGCCTCCAAGGCTTCAACCTACTAACAGATAGTCAAAAGGCTTGACAGGTTAAAGCCAAACAAACTGCCTTAACAAAAAAGGCACAAGTATAAAAACATAACACAAGGAAAATAGTTAAACATCATGCCATATCAAAGTAAGCCCTAAAAGACTTTCAAACACAAGTTAGGCAAATCCTAGTAACTTGCAAACTTAACTACTGTTCAAACGACCATACAGGCCTCAAACACAACCAACAGGAACCTTAAGGGTTCCTGAAAACCTAATATTGTTCAAGTTAACATTACAAACTATAAATTGTTTTTAGTGCTAAGAAAGCTACGAATTAAGCATCGGCAGAGGACTTGGAAACCCCGAAACCTTCACCTTTGGCCTTTTTTTCCTTCTTCTGCTTCTTAGCCTTCACACCTCCATCACCACCTACAGCTGAAGCCTCCAAGCTTACATCCTTGGGAACATCCGGTTGACCTGAAAAGGTATCATCACTATCGCCCGAATAGGATCTCTTCCTTGAAAGAGAACCCAAGATTTCAGCACAGACCTTTTCATTTAGGCCCTCCGGCTTCAAGTCCTGCAACACAGCAAGAGGCTTACCAAAACAACCAGAAACTTGATGGATGTAAGGATAGGTTAGCTTCTCCATTTGCTCAACGGAGCCTTTGAAAACATCAGAAGCCTCGGGACGAAACAGAGGTGACTCCTCCAAAGCATGACCGGATTCATGAAGCTTATAACCAGCAATAAGGCCTTGGTGTTTCCCCAGGTTGAGTAGCTTAGTGTAAACTTCACCAAGGGCATAATTGAACTCCTTGGAATGTAGAAGGTAAGTAACAACCTGCTGGAAACCTTGTTCAATCAACCACTGATTATCAGCAGTGGAACGAGCAACTGAAGCTTTCAACCCCTCATTCTCCTTACCAAAAGCCTGCTGTTGAACAAATAAAGCTTCCCGATCAGCCTTAAGCTTCAACCGATCAGCCTCAAAGCTCTTTTTCAAATCACTCATCTCAATCTCATGCATCTTTTTCAAATCACTAACCTTCTTGTCCCACGCTGCTTCCTTCTCAGCAAACCCAGCTATCTCCTTTTTCATCACAGCAATTGAAGACTTCATCTTATCCTTCTTCTTGGAAAAATCTTCATATTCTTGCATCCTCTAACGAAAACGAGCAACCCCTTGAGGAAGCATAGCAGCAAGGTTACAAGTGCTCAAAATCATGCGAGACAACATCAAATCATCATCCATCCCAGCAATGGTCTTGTGAACTGAAGGAGGAGCAATGTGACTAAGAGCATCCTCACAAACAGCAGCATCCTTAAAGCTGTCATCATTTTTCACCAACCAATTAGGCACATAAACCCCTTCCGGATCCAACCCTTCAACGTCCCTGCTTGAAGAACCTTGAACAGGAGTAGCAACAACCTTTTTGCCTGAAACCTTCTTACCATGAACAACCAATTCCTTCTCTTTCTCAGCACCTGCCTCACCACCTTGATCTTCCGAAACTTCAATATCATCACTCAAATCCACTGGTTCAGTAGAAGTGGATTGAGGACCAGCCTTCAGCAACCGACGGGAAGATCGACGAGTAGAGGACTTGGGAGCATGGGACTTCGAGAAACCTTTGAGATTGGAAGTGCTAATATAACCTGAACCCTCAAACCTTTGATCAACAGTCCTAACCACAACATTCTCACCAGGAACAGACGGAGTATCACCAAATACAACATCAGAAGTGTCGTCGCTCTTAATAAAATCCAAAGCAGACATAACAGCAAATAACAAAACAAAAATGCATAAGACATAAGTCAAGAAAATGGCAAAGAGGGCAAAAAAGAAAAATGCATACCCATGCCACTCCTCATAAGAACCGGATCCCGATCAACATTCCCCCAAATTTTACTAACCCCTAAAAGAACTAGTAAATGTTCAGGAAAGGGACGAACCCTCAAAGGGCATTCCCGGATGGCTTTAAGAAAAACATCATTCAACTCAGATTCAGAAGGCTCCGGATCATTAAGAACGGCATCCGGTTGCCTCCACACCATCTTGAATGGAACAATAGTATCGGAAACCCAGAAAAAGCGATCCTTCCAAGTCCCAAGGGTTGTAACCATAGACGAAATAAGGCAGGAATCAACCTTGGATGTTTCAAAGGTGAACCAATCGCCATTTTTGGCCAAACGAAAAAACCGCCGGAAAAGTAATAATGAAGGATCATACCCAAGGGCACGGCACAAAACCTCAAAATGCAAAACCCTAGCCATAACCTTCGGATGAACTTGCCCAAAAGAAACCCGATAATATTCCAACAAATTCAAAACAAAGAAATAAAAGGGATAACGAAGATTCGAAAACTCAAAATGACGGCAGTAAAGAGCAATCGAACCAGGGTCGGTTTATCAACAGAAACATCACAAGCAGGAGTAGTTGGGTTAAACTTTTTATCAATACCATATTCCATACAAAATAAGTCTACCTCCACTTGTGTTAACCGGGAAAAGGATTTTGCTAAATCCTTACGAGCACCCATTTTCGAAAATATGAAGAATGTAAGATGCAAAGGAAACCGAGACTAACCTTAGAAGAGGAAGGAAATGGCAGAGAAAAACTTGATGGAATTATGTGGAAAATGAATAAGAAATACAGATATAAAAGAAAATACCCTAAAAATAGGGGTAATAATGACAAACAGTAACTTCTGCAAAACCGCCACCCTATGAACTGCCATACATCAATCAAATCGGTTGTCAGTTATTTAAAATTCAAATAACTACCTACAACCCTCCAAGCCTTCAAGCAACGAACCCTTGAAACCTTTAAGCAATAAAATACATGCATAAAAAGTCAGAAGTCTTTGAGCTCATTACCCAAAAACCTCTGACTTGGGGGGCTGATGACGGGGGTAGCCCAAGACTAAATAAAATGACTAAATGTGTAAACGCTCAAAGGGCTAAACGGTTCAATGGTTGAAAAGCAGTGAGATGGAGAAAAGCAATGCGGAAACAGTGGCCAGTCACATCCAGGGATTGCTTCACCAACCCACAGCCGCAAAAGCAAAGCAGGTCTGCAAAACACATGCTATTATCCAGGGGTCAAAAGGCTTCAACCCCCAAAAGGGTAAGCCCCTCGCTGCAAGCAAGGACACTAGTCAAATGAATGCCTCTTTGGGAGATGTCTTCTCCTATATAATCGACACTTCATTGACTGAGTTGGGACATTCTTGGCCAGGCCTGTTTCCTTAAACTCTGGTCATTCACATTGAGTATTTGCTTTATGCAAGTCACTCACTTTCACATCCAACACACACATTCCGTTTGCTCCCACATCCGAATCTGAGTATACTTCAGAGAAGGATCTTCAGCAAACAACAATAATAAACTAGTGAACCTCCTTCCACGTCTTGCAAACGTGGGGGGACCCCACGACCTGCGTTAGGCAAAGTTGAACCCTTCAACCCTTTTGCCTAACCAGCCCAGCTACTACCATTGGTCTTATATTTGTTGCATCAACAATGCATATATACATCCGATGGAGGAAAAGAAAAGGGGATCATGCATTATTGTAACTAGTTGAAAAAATGGACCCAAAAATAATCCAAATATTTATTCGCGTGTTTTAAAATTAACCTCTCTCTAACACACTTAAATCAATGTAACATGAGCTTGGCTCTTGTGACTTGTTTATTAAACACGTCAAACAAACTAATAAATTACAAATGAGTTGTAATCAAGTTGTAAACGTGTTAAACAAATTATCAATGAATTGAGTTTATAATTTTGGACAAGTCTCCATTATAAAGTAGATACTAGGGCTGTAAAAGAACCGAACGTTCAGCGAACAGTTCGTGAACCGTTCGGCGGGAAGTTCGTTTATGTTCGTTCGTTTAGTAAATATGAACGAACACAAACAAGAAATTGTGTTCGTTAAGTTAAACGAACGAACATGAACAGAGGTTGCGTTCGTTCGTTTATGTTCGTGAACGTTCGGTAATGTGTTCGTTTATGTTTGTGAGCGTTCGGTAATGAGTTCATTTATGTTTGCTTGTTAATATTTATTTTTTTAGTCGTTAAAGGTTTTTATATGTTGTATTTTGTTTCATTATTTCTAGTTTTTAAATTTTTGAAACCCTAGTTATCTTATATGCCTCTCATAACATCCCTCATTTCACTATTTCAATTTTAGATTGTGTTAAGGCTTAACAAACTCTTGTTTTTGTGTTTATCATGTTTTTGATAATCACGCCAACTCTGTTCGAATAATTATATTAAGTGTTTATTTATTTTTTGTGGATTCTTCGTAATGTTTGTGATGAAAATGCAGATTTTATTCTAAAATGAATATGGTGTTCATAAACGTCATTTGTGTTCATTTACGTTCATGAACATTTGTTAGAGTTCATTAGCATATGGTAAGTGTTCGTGAACAGTTCACGAACATGTTCGTTTCCTTAATAAACGAACACGAACAAGAAATCTCGTTCGGTAAGCGTTCGTGAACAGTTCATGAACAAGCTTGTTCCTTAACGAACGAACACGAACATGGCATTGTTCGTGTTCGTTCGGTTCGTTTGCAGCCCTAGTAGATACTTTTTAAATGATTTGATCCGTTTGATTTTAATATAATCCCATGTTCAATATATTAATATTAATATATATTAAATATCATCAAAAACTATTTTATATTTTTTCATCCCTTTTCTTTTGACCACAAATTGTTTTTTAGTTTTAGATTTTACTTTTTATCCCTGGCATACTTTAAAAATGGTTGAGTTATATTAATAGGTTACGCTTACATAATTAATAATATAGCAATTCATATTATAATAATAAGTTACAAAATAACATCAACTGTGGTTTTTTTTTAAGTTTTGAAATTAACTCTTACATTATAAATAATATACGTCTATAACCCAATAGTTTTATTTTCTTTTTATAACTTTCATTCGTTAGTTCTTTTAGAATGACCAAATAAGTTTATTAGTTCTTTTAGAACGACCAAACAAGTGATTTTTCTTTTTGAAAACAAAGTAACACTACTGACCACCACCATTTTTTCGTACGTTCAGGTCGTGAAGAAACACTGGTTTAATTGACCGGAATTAACTGAACCAGGGGGTTTGAATCTGCATAAAAGGGGTTAAATCTTCTCGTTCGATTCGTGGGTGAATGATCTTCTTCCTCTAGCAATCACTGCAAAACAACAGCCGTTAGACTCGCCACGGGGAGAATAGAGGTTCTCTCCGTGACCACCCTCCGGCGTGAGAATAACTACAGGGTTTGATGAAGAAAAAGTGAAAGTACAGTGAATGTAACTTGAGAATTATACCTGAATTATCCTTCTATTTATAGCCGAAGTTTGGGCGAGAAAATTTGTTGATGAAAAGTTAACGGAAAGTGCTTTTCCGTGAGCGGTTATTTTTCCCTTCCGATAATCGTTAACGAGTGTGTATGCACACGGATCGTGATCTCGATCAACGGTTAGGGTGTTGCCACATGGAAAGTGGGCAAGTGTAGATCTTCCTTTAATTTCGTGCCATCATCGTGACCTTGAGGGAGCCTGGGATGATGCCATGTGGCCGTTCGGTTATAACCGAATGGTGGTGCATGATGGAGCCTTCTAGAGGGATACAGTTGTAATCTTGTGTGGCTCTTCTTCACGTTAATTTCGTGGTAACAGAGAAGTTACTTTTATCCAAGTCTGGGTATTATTTATGCGGAAGTGTCTGCTAGGATTTTTATCCTATCTGTTATGGAGGTCGGCGCAAGGATTTGTTAGTTTCTTTTTGGCGCGCAGATGTTGAACATTGTTTTCGTTCTAAGTTCTTTTTGTAGAACCTGTGCGCGGCCGCGCAAGGTCTATTAAAGAAGGCTTAAAGACGAGGTTGTGGTATGGTCTCAAGCATCTGTGCAAGTTTTTGGGACCTTACCCCTTCAAGTCCCCCCAGTCTAGTGTTGCTCTTATGCAGATAAGTGGAGCGCTGGACTATGAGAGATGGGTGTTTTTTGTTGTAGAGTTTTTTGCGCGAAAATAGAGAATCTTTTTTGGGGAAGATACTCTTGCTCATGATTTTGATTTTGAAAATCTTGACTTTGGGTAGGTGAAAAGGTACAGTAATGACTGTTGACGTGTGACAGGTTGTCGCTGTCAGTTGTACGTTGCTGATCGTGTCTCTTACGCGTGCGTGAACTCGCGTTATTGCTTATTCCCACTCGCCCCTGATGCTTGGATAACCGTGCCAACCCCAAAAAAGGTGTTGTTGCAACTTGCAGTTATCTAGGTTATTTATGGCGGTGGGTATATAAATCTTCCAATTGCTTGTCTTCGTCAATCATTGCCATTTGAAAACCCTTTCTTCTTCGTCTTCCTTGTCAGTTTTTTGAAAGAATTTGTAATTTTCCTCTCTATGTTAACCGGAGACCATCACGAAGATTCTTCTAAAGAAATGGCTGCTGGTCTTCCACCATTCAAGTGGTCTAAAGAAACCTTCGATGGTTTGGTTCGAAACTTCAAGTTCCTTGATAGTTGGGACGCTCGATACCCTGACGAGGGTCAGACGGCGGTGGATGCTCCTGCCGGGTATATCACTTTATTTTGGGCTTTTTTCTCTGCAGGCAATTTTCGATTGCCTGCAATGAAATTCTTTCTTGACGTTCTTTCGTATTACAAGTTTCATATTTCCCAGATGCACCCTATTGGGATGGTTAGGGTTCGTCATTTTGAGTTTGTATGTCGTACAATGCATATCGATCCGACGGTTACCCGTTTCCGGGTGTTTCATCAGATGCACTGTTCCCAGGGGTTCTACTCGTTTGTGCAAAGGGCATCTGCGAAGAAGATCTTGCAGCAACCCCCAAATTCGTTTCATGACAGGAAACAAAAGTTTTTTTTATTAAAGTTGGGGTGATTCCGATGAAGATGACTTGTAGGGGAAAAGAGGATGTTCCAACGGAGACCATTCAAACTCCCTTTTCTGAGAATTGGTACCAGGATTTGAAGGATGTTCCGTCAATTGCTCTGCTGGAGAAAGCCCTGGTTGGTGCTAGTATGAGTCTTAACTGGCGGATGAATCAGGAGGAGAAGCCAGTGTATATGGAAGATGGTAAAAGTAAGATTTGGGGTTTGCCCTGTTTGCTTCCCTTTCTTGCGTTGTGTTGTTGTTTTTTTTTTTTAATTTGTCTCCGTTTGCAGTCGTTTCTTTGTATGTTGTTGCCTTTGAGAGAAAAGGTGGGAAGATGGCCACTGTTCCCAAAAAAGCTGACGAAGAGCTTTGGTATCTTCGGATTGTGAAGAATTTTGTTCTTCCGCGGGATGAGGATTTGGTCGCGCAACCCGCAACTGACGCAGATAATTTTGCTATAATTGCAATACTGTGTTTTGCTGCCTTTGCGCGTTTAAATAACTTTTGCAAACTTTGTGCTTTTTAGTAGGTGATCTGTCTAACCTGGGTATAGGTCTTGAAAAGAAAAAACACGTGCCTGCTGCCACTACTGCGCCAAAAAAGAGTGATGTGGAGAAAGCTCAATCTTCCAAAGCCAAAAATGTGAGAGGAGAGAAGAAAGGTATGCGCCATTCCTCTGACTCCTAGTGTGATTATGTGGTGGTATCTGACTCATTGGAGGGTCTTGCGCCTGCAGTTGTGAGGAAACCTAAGCCGGAACCTAGGGATACTGCCGACATTCCTCCGTCAAATCCTGATGACCCTATTGATTTAGAGTCAAGTCCTGAGCATTTGTTGAGGAAGAAGGCGGGAAAGAGAAAACAAACTGAGGCTGAGGCTAAAGGTCAGCCTACCAAGAAGGTTCAGAAGAAGAAAATCACCAGAAGAGGCAATCTTGATGCCTTTATTGCGAAACCGGTTCTTGGTAGGTGTTTCTCTTTGTTTACCTTTTATGCGCATTGCATGTTTGTAATATATATTTATTTTTGCAGAAAAACCAAATTCTCCTGTTCACGCGGAGCCATCATCCGCTGTTAATGAGGATCTTCCACCCTCTCCTCCTCGCGCCCCGATTATCGAGCAATTAGAGAGCACTAAAGCTGCTGGCGATGATGAGGCGGAGAAGCTTGCTGGGGTGGAGAACCCCGAGGTTGAAAAACCTGCTGATGTTGCTGTAGAATCGGAGAAAGTTACTAGCCCGGAGGCTGTGGATGTTGATGCTGGGCATCCACAGTCTCCTAAATTTGTTGCGCGGGACCCAGAGAAAGGAAAATCTGCTTAATAGATTCATGTAACAACTTCTCCTTACGCGGCTTTTGGTTCTGTCCCTGAGAATATCGAGAAGAATCCTGGTGGGGACCAGGGTTCTTTTATTCAAGCTGATGAAAATTCTCCTATCCGCCCGGATGAAACTCCGGGGGATTATTATTACAGATGCTATTCGGAGAAACAGGCGGATGAAGTTCATGCGCCGGTGTGGAAGTTGAAGAAATGGGATACTTTCTCTGATCGGCATGTGTGCCGTGAGTGGTTGCAAGGAACCTTTCCTCCTGGGGAAATTAAGTTCAAAGAGGGGTATCCTCATGAGCAGACTTATCATGCCTACCTTGAAGAGGCTGCTACCTATACATCCACTACACACCGTATAGTGCGTGAATGGAATAGCATGCATAAGGAATGGGCTGCTTTTAAAGCGTCCAAGAAGAAAGCTTCTGAGGATGACGCCCGAGCTGCCCTGCTGAGGGCTAAATTAGAAGCTGCTCAGGCCAAATTTGAGAATGACCGAAAAACTAAAGAATGGTCGGTTGCGGGATGGAAGAGAAAAGCAGAAGCTGAGGTTGCCCTTCTTTCCAAGGAGCGCAAAAATTGGAAAGAGGTTTGCGAGAAAGATAACGTTGAGAAGATGAATCTCCGCAATGTTGTCAACAATATTAAAGCTGAAGTTGAGAAGTTGAAAAAACAAGATGCGGAGATTGAAAAATTGAAGAAATAAAACGCTGAAGCTGAGGCAGCGCGGGATGAGGCGCGTTCCCATAGGGAAAGGAGTGAACAGATAGAGGTACATACCTGCGCTACTCTTGCTCTTAGAGATAAGGAGATAGAAGAACTTATTTCTTTATTATCTGAGCAGGAACAACTTAAAGCGGAGGTTGAGGCTGCCAAAAAAGATTTAAATCTTGAACGGACCAAACAGGCTGAAACTTCCCGCCGTCTTACTGAAATAGAAGATAAGTTGGAGAACTCTGAAACTGAGCGAGTAACGGCAGAGAGTGAGCTTGAACCGTTGAAGAGTGATATGCTGTGGTTGAAAGAGCACGGGATTGCAAGCGTTAGTTTATCTTTATTTATGATAATATTTGGCGATACTGGTGCGCCTTTTAATTCTTGTTTCTTCTTTTTGTGTAGGTCGCTGAATCAGTTCTTAACTCTGAAGAACTAGACAAGACGGTTGCTCATCTGTTGGTTGCTGCGCGGGATGACGGTTACGCCCAAGGGTATGCGGAGTGTTCCCACCATGTGGCTAATGCTTTAAAGGTTGACTGGGACACTAGTAAGTCTGCAGCCCATGGTGTTAATACTGAAGCTGCTCTCGCTGCTGCGAAGACACAATTTAATACTTTACAGCTTCCGGTCATGGATCTTATTAATGTCCCGCTACATTCTGAAGAGTTTATGACGCGGTTAAGAGAAATTTTCCCAGACAGGGAAAAAGGTGAAGACGAAGACCTAGCTTAGGTTTTCCTTTCTTTGTATGAACAATTGGTAGCTAACTGTAGGTTTTGGGATGTGGATCCCGGCTTGTTAATGCGCTGTTGCGTAAGTAACTTTAATACACTACCGTGTAAGTTTATAGTTTTTTTGTTAAGGCGTGTGGTGTGCCGATAACTAGTATGAAGTGTGTTTGACTTACAATATTTTGCATGAGTACAATTGCTTTGGTTAGGTAAGGCGAATAAAGGTGGTATAAAGCTCATGTGTGAACATAAGGTTGAGCCTTGCGTGATGTGTATGATCGCTGACCGCTCATGAGACTTGTATTATATTTACCATAATGTTTTTGCGCTTACCAGAAGAAATTGCATGCACTTTGTAATAAACACAGAAATAATAGAACTTTTCTTTGATTCATGATAGGGCGCAGAGGCCGTGGTACAAAGTCGTCTATTTAGGATAATTAAATGAAACTTAACTTACTCATACTATAGTCCTACGCCATGGATTGGTAAGCTAAAGAACTTGACCAATATGTGAAGAGACTATTGTATGCTACTTTCTTCTTCAACTACTTAGTTCTTTGCCTTCTTACTCGGGCCTTCATCGCTGTGAGTAATTTGCTTTATATCCTTCCGCACGTTCTCCAATAAGTGGGTGAGTTCACCACTTTTGAGTGCTTTTTCAATCTTGGTGTAGAGAGAGATACAATTGTTTGTAGTGTGACCATTATCCTTGTGGTAGTTACAATATTGATTCGGATCTTGGCCCCTCTTATTCTTCAATGGCGGAGGGGTTTTAAACTGATAGTCTTCTGTGCTGAGCACCTCCGCCGGAGTTTTCGTTAGGGGGGTCCACTGCCGCTCTCTATTCTCTTGTTTTGTCTCCCTTTGCGCTGCGAGCTTGTTTATGGTAGCTCGCGCGTCTTCAGATGAGTACGTTCCAGAATTTGAGTCGCGCCAATTCTTTTTGAACTTTTTTCTGTTGCTCGCGCTCATATCTTGTGGGCGACTGTGCGGTGGTGGTGGTCTGTTAGTGCTGAGGTTTTTCTCTGTCTGGGCGTATACTTTGGCTGCCGCCATCAGCTTCTCCCAGCTTTTTGGTAGCCCTTATGTTCCGGACAGAACCTTGATCATGTCATCGCAGCGGACAACATACTTGAACTGCGCTCTAACCAAGTGTTCATGGACATCCCGATCTCTAGCACCTCCTTGTTGTAGCGTGTGATAAAATCTTCTAAGCTCTCGTCATCACGCCTCCAAATATTCATCACGTCCGTCGTGTCTCTTATAGACCTTCGCTGTTGGCTAAAATGCACTAGGAATTTTTCGCTCAGATCTACCCACGATGTTATCTTCCTGACAGGTAGGTTATCGAACCATAGCCGTGTGGCACCTGTGAGAGTTTGGATGAGTAGATGACACCACATTGGCAAGGTCCATCCTCCTACCAGACCTGCACTAGTGAAAACACGAAGGTGATCATCCGGATCTGTCATGCCATTGAATTTGCCAACCTTGGATGGGAGTTTTGCTTTTTCCAAGGGAGCTAAAGCGATCTCACTGATAAACTTGGAATTATCCGCTGCCTCCGTCGGGCGGTAGATTAAATTGTAATCGTGTTCTGCTTCTGGATTATAAACCGCGCTAGGTTTATAACTTTGTGATCCGGTTGCAACCGGCTGAACACACTTGTACTGTCTCCCTCGTGGTATGTTCTGTCATACTCGTTGGTGTGGGTGTCCCGCCTCTGGTAGGAACGCGGACCCAACCGGGAGTGAATCGATTGCCTTCGGTGAGAATGAGATTCATCGTGATACTCTCTTCGTCGATTTTCGGAATGAGTAGACTCATACCTTGCGGGAGATCTAGAGTAATCTTCCGTGTCTTCTACCTGAATTCGTGATGGTGCTTCATGGTGGGAAGCATGAGGCATAGATGGTACTCGTGTGCGAGACGCAGATCTTCATGACTGAGTGGGAAGAGCAGTCTGTGCACAGAGTTGTGCATATACGGCATTTATTGCTCCTTGGAATCTGACATACCACGAGATAGGGGTTTCACCGGGAGGTAAAATTGAGCTTATTGGAATTTCAGGCTGCATTCCTGGAGTAACAGGATCGTTCGGATGATTATCATTGTGTTGAACTTCGTTATCATCCAAAGCCTCTTCCACAATCCCTTCGACTTGGGTATTGTGAGCGAAATTTGGCCGAGGGCCGGATTGACGGTTTGTCGGGGTTTTTCCATTTGAAAAACGGAGATGAAAAAGTGAATCGAAACGAAAAGAGATGAATAAAAACTGAGAAATCGGTGGGCGCCAATGAAGAAACACTGGTTTAATTGACCGGAATCAACTGAACCAGGGGGTTTGAATCTGCATAAAAGGGGTTAAATCTTCTTGTTCGATTCGTGGGTGAATGATCTTCTTCCTCAAGTAATCAATGCAAAACAACAGTCGTTAAACTCGCCACGGGGAGAATGGAGGTTCTCTCCGTGACCACCCTCCGACGTGAGAATAAGTACAGGGTTTGATGAAGAAAAAGTGAAAGTGAAGTGAATGTAACTTGAGAATTATACCTGAATTATCCTTCTATTTATAGCCAAAGTTTGGGCGGGAAAATTTGTTGATGAAAAGTTGATGGAAAGTGTTTTTCCGTGAGCGGTTATTTTTCCCTTCCGTTAATCGTTAACGAGTGTGTATGCACACGGATCGTGATCTCGATTAACGGTTAGGGTGTTGCCACGTGGAAAGTGGGCAAGTGTAGATCTTCCTTCAATTTCGTGCCATCATCGTGACCTTGAGGGAGCCTGGGATGATGCCACGTGGCCGATCGGTTATAACCGAATGGTGGTGCATGATGGAGCCTTCTAGAGGGATACAACTGTAATCCTGTGTGGCTCTTCTTCACGTTAATTTTGTGGTAACAGAGAAGTTACTTTTATCCAAGTCTGGATATTATTTATGCGGAAGTGTCTGCTAGGATTTTTATCATATCTGCTATGGAGGTCGGCGCAAGGATTTGTTAGTTTCCTTTTGGCGCGCATATGTTGAACATTGTTTTCGTTCTAAGTTCTTTTTTGTAGAACCAGTGCGCGGCCGTGCAAGGTCTATTAAAGAAGGCTTAAAGACGAGGTTGTGGTATGGTCTCAAGCATCTGTGCAAGATTTTTGGGACCTTAACCCTTCAGGTCGTAATACCACGTCATAGTTACCACACCACCATTTTTCTTCTATTTATTACATTGTATTTCGTTTTTTATTGTTTTTCATATTTACATTGTGTAGCTTCAGATCGGCCTTTAATGTTTGGTTCGTTCCAAGATTCCCGCTACAACACGTGGTGGGGAAATCCTAGTTTATAATCAAACGAGTTCAATATTTCTTTTTTATTTTTTTATTCTCGCCGCAACGCATGGTGGGGAAATCCTAGTTTATAATCAAACGAGTTCAATATTTCTTTTTTTTGAGTTAATTGCCAAAATCGTCTCTGAGGTTTGGGCGTGTTTGCCATTTTCGTCAAAAATGACTTTTTTGTACCATATTGCCCCCCACGTTTGTAACTTTTTGTCATTTTCATACAAATGCCTAAACAGGTTACTTTATGCCATCTGTTGAGGTATTTTTTGAAATTTATAAATTATAAGGGAGATAATTTGTAATTATAAAGTACCTTGTCATTTTACATTAGCAGCAACACTAATAAGAGGAAGCAGAACAACAGCACCTGTTTTGTAGGCCACAGCAACCACAAGTTGAACATTTTGGACGGCAGCACCTGGTTGGCCAACAACAAGCGCACTTTGACCTGTTTGCCCCTATGACGAGATTTCACCGGGTTAACATCGTACGACCATTACAACCATTCTAATCCTAACATTTCCATTATATGCAAATCCTTACTTGATTTCGATTATCATACTTAAATAACTGATACGTTACTTCACTTAAACAAAATAAGAAGTGGTTCTGAAAATCACTTACCTTAGCGTCCGTATTTGCATCCGTTACCTTGCCTCCTTTTAACTCGTTAGCCTTCCATGCTTCCATCCATTTTGACATGATCCCTATACTTTCATGTCATTGCAATCACATTCTTGTTAGCATACATGATTTTACATATTAACGACGACATCAAATGCATAACTCACATTTGACTCTTTCTTAGTCAATTCTTACAAGCATAAGACATATACCCAAAATCACATCTTTTCAGTTCATATAATTCGTCATGTCATCACATATGATACATATTGATATAACACGTACCATATGACTTTTTATAATCTTACAATTATGACAACAAGTCTAACCATGCTTCTTGTGCGCATTTGACTTTTAAAAGTCAAAGGTTTATCATAGGGACTTTCGACTTAAACTCATATATCTGTGTCATCATATTACACTATACTCATGATGCAATATACTTGCAACCACATGATCAATCAATTACATACATACACATATATATATAATCAATTCAACACATACTAATGCTTTCAGGATTGCACAATAGATGACCGTATTTGGAGTAACAATCAACATGACTCTACCATCCTTACTTGCTATACATTACCACCAATTTCATTTCGTAATCCCAACTAAACCATCCACTTAACACATAATGTGTATCATACAATGCAAGTCACTAGTGCACATTTCTACTGAAACGAGAAATCAACAAAACCTCCACATGGATTCAATCTTACACACATTCCTTTTGTAAGTCTACCTACAATCTAATCACTTCCACATTGTATGCATATTCATCCACTACTTGCATACATTTTCACATAGTATTGTCATTTAGACATTTCATCAAACACTTGGCGTGTGTACTAATATTTAAGCATAATGTACAAGTAGTTTATGCCTAAACTTCCTAGTTCATACATAATTCATCAAGTTTCTTACTTACAACATGTACCATTCTTATCATAACATTAAACATATAAAATACTACATTTTTTTCAATTCATCTAACAAGAATCCATCATACACAACATAGTACATCAACATTGAACAAGAATTGGACATGGTGAAACACCCATGTCATCTTCATCACCCATCTAGTGGGTTTTCATCTTTAAACGTCAAATTAATCAAAATTATGCATAACACATGTTCCCTATGATGATGGTAACACATATTCATGCCCACTTTCATACAAATTTGCGGATTGATCATAACCCACTTCATACAAGATCATCAAATCATAAATTTCAACTTACCACATGTTTGCTAGGGCTAGATCATCAAGAACACGAGTTCATGCATTAGTTTTGGCTGAAATCCTTCTTCAATTTGGACCAATTTCATCAATTTTGAGCCTCCCCTTTTTCTCCTTTTAGTGTGTCGACACACTCTCCTCAAAACACTGATTATGAGTGTTTATATTTTCTTTTGTATAATTATCTTTCTATGATGGGCAATTTCAGTCCCTCATGACTGCTTGCTATCCCTTTTGTTCAAAACTTCATCCCTTCATATTTAGTTTACATTCTAACCAAGTTATTAACCTAGTTATTTATTTTTATTTCTTGAGCAAACATGAGAAAACACACCAATTAATAAAATTAGGTTTTTGGGGCGTTACAACAAAGTTACCCCATTTATTTGTGTTAAAATCAACCTAACTCTGCCACACTTAAAACCATATAACATGAACTTGCCCCACAACCCCTCCATGAACCCGATACCGAACAGCCTAATATTAAATCATTAAAAAAGTTGTACGAATAGGCTTCTTTATCAATCATGATACGACAGTATACTTCGGTTAAAATAAATGTCTACGCTCAAAAAAATATGTATAATTTTGCATAATATATCATCATTTAACAAAAGTTATTAAACTGAAATTAACTCGTAGTACTAGAAAACACGAGGATGACTAAATAATAAACACCGAAAGAAAAAATATAAAAATGAAAAATCGAGGAAGCTGACGATGCTTTTTTGTCAAACCTTTACAAGCAACATTCACACAATGAAAACGAGTTATTTTCTAAGAAAGTTCCTAGTCTCTAACTATCTCCCAATTTCCAATATCTCGGTCCTTTTATTTTATTTTGCAAGAAAGTTCCGGTCTCTTAACTATGTCCTAATCTCGGTCCTTTTATTTTATTTTGCATATATAACGAATTAAATTTCAATGAAATTTTGCATATATAAGACTCTTTCAATGAAAAAAGATCGAAGATGATTTTGTCCACCTCTATATCTGATAATCTGAAGATAACCGAATAAAACTAAACCCCAATTCAATCTGAAGAGTTCCAAAGGTATTATGTACGAAGTGGTTGTTACCTATTTATTCCCATAATAAATATGAGGTGATGAAATCTAGTTTGTTCGATTTCTAAGTTTATTATATCCATTTTGCACTTCCTCTTTTTTTTTTTTTAAGTCCGATCAGATCTGAAGAGCTTGTTTCTATAGCCTCAGGTATTATGAAGTTCTCATTAACTTTTTATTCCCATTAATAATAGGCAAATTGGATTTAAATAATCCCAGCTTTTTCAATTTGGGCGATAATAATCTCGACTCAGTTATTGGCCGATAATAATCTGAACTGCTCCACCTTTGGCTGATAATAGTCTGCGTTAAATGATATGGGATAATTAATTGTTCAACTTCTAAGTTTATATTGGATTGGATTGGATTGGATTGTTGCTAATTATCGAGTCATAACAGTATGAAGTTTACATCTATGTTTCTGATCTAAATTGGATTAGGGCCAGGGGTGAGATTTTTTTTTTTTTTTTTTTTTTTTTTTTTTCTGAATTCCGGTATCATCCTTAAATTGGATGCAACCCTATTGAAGTTTGGAGTGTAATCTGAGAAAGTTAGCTATGGGTAGGTTATCAGTTCCGACCGAATAAAAATTGTAACCAAAGTTTGGAGTGTAATATGAGAAAGTTAGTTAATTGGGTTATTTCGGGTCGGTTTTCAGCACCGACCGAATAAAAATTGTAACCAAATAAACCGAACATCTAAACACGTATACAAGGGTTGGATTTGCGATTGATCAGTAACCATAAAAAACAATTTTGTGATTTGATATTCGCGATTTTATGACTTGTTATTGCAATTTGCTATTGGTCGACTGATATTTTTTTAAGGTTCAAATCTCACAGGGGCCCTGATTTTGTATTTCGCTTAAGGCCTTAAAAAAACATTGGACTGACCCTGAAAATATGGACAATAGTTTCTTCTAAAAAACTTAATCATTTGCACAAGCATCAACTAGTAATCTGCGGAAACTCGTTAGTTTTGTATAAAATAAAAATAAGCTAAGGCTAGAAGCTAACTGAATTCGATAATGCCTTAATTATTAATAACAAGATTTGCATTGTCTGGAAGCATTTAGTTAGCAAGGCTAGTTGAATAAAGAGCTTCTAATTACTATCCTTAGTAAGCCTATGCATTACTCTTCATTGAACTCATCAACTTAAGCACATCAACCATCTTTCTATTTCTTTCATTAGAGAGCTTACAAACACATTTTTTTTTGTGTAGTTTCTTATCTCACATCTCCTTTCAAGTTCTCAACTTTCAGTGATTGAAACACTTGATTTGACCTCTCTAATTTTTATTTGATCAATGGAGTCCTTCATGAAGGAGTTTGAACATCTTAAAATCCATCTAGAAGACCTAAAAAAAGTCACCAATAGCTTTGGTAGCAAAGCTATCGGAGTTGGTGGCTTTGGGAAGGTGTACAAAGGAGAAATCTCTCACTCTAAGGGGAGAAGCCTAGTTGCTATTAAGCGTCTAAGTCGGGAATTTGGGCAAGGAGACCCTGAGTTCTTAAAGGAGATCATGATGCTATCTCGATACTCACATGAGAATCTCATTACCCTCCTTGGATATTGTGACGAGGATGGTGAGAAGATCCTTGTGTATGAGCACGCGTCCAACGGAAGCCTCGATCGCCATTTAAGCTCCAATGTTCTGACATGGTCACAACTTCTCAAGATATGTCTTGATGCTGCAAAGGTCTAGAATACCTTCATGATCATAGGGGCACCCAACAAAGAATTCTCCATAGAGATATAAAAAGTGCCAACATCCTGTTAGATGACAATTGGAATGCTAAACTTTCTGACATGGGACTTTCAAAAGTTGGACCTGCTAATCAGCAACATAGTGTTCTTGTCACCAATTTAGTAGGTACTCCGGGGTAATGTGATCCTCAATATATGGAGACGTACATACTAAGCAAAGAATCAGACATATACTCTTTTGGGGTCGTCTTATTTGAAGTCCTTTGTGGGAAATTGTGCTTTAGTTACACCAACGATCGGTTAGAGATTTTAGTGCCTTTGTGGAAACAAAGCTACATAGATAAGAACTTAGACCAGATTATCTTTAAAGATCTCAGGCCATCAATGGACCCCACTTCTTTCGATACTTTTTCAGAGATTGCATTCCAGTGTTTACACTACTCTCGTGAACAACGGCCAACAACCTCTCTTCTTGTACAAAAGCTTGAGGTTGCACTTAAGTGTCAAGAACGTCATGATATGAAACGGACTAATGTTGTGGGAAAGTATTCCAAAGGCGAAGAGGTCTTTTTCAACATAGAAAAGACGGTAATTAGCTATTCTGCTTCTTCTTTCTTTCAAAAAATTATGGAATGATTAGTTTTATAGAATGTTTGTTTGCAAAGTCATTTATACAAACTAGATATTTATATACATCAAAGGGTTCTTTATTAAGGGTAAGTTTTTAATTTTGTTTTTGGGTAAATTACTTTTTGAGTCCCTGTGTTTTATTGGTTTTAACTAGTTGAGTCCAAAAGCAAAAAGTTTAACGACCTGAGTCCCTATAAGCATTTTCTTTAACCATTTGAGTCCAATTTTTGGATGTCTGTTAAGTTTGCTGTTAAGTCCCCCCATGTGCAATCCATGTGAGGGGTATTTTCGTCCATTTCTGCCTTCCCCTTTCATCTTCTTTCACAAAACTAAAAACCCTAAATATTCTATGTAAATTCATTTCTCCTTGTTGCTGAAGAAACAGTCAGCCAGTCAGGTGATAAGAACGTCTGATACTCGCAAATCATCATTCACAGTGCTCGAAAACGGCCATAAACTCTGTACGTAACTCAAAATTGAAGTGGCCATAAAATCATACCCTGCGATTTCGATGAATCTTAACGTAGC
This sequence comes from Helianthus tuberosus, assembly GCA_030545235.1. Lineage (NCBI taxonomy): Eukaryota > Viridiplantae > Streptophyta > Magnoliopsida > Asterales > Asteraceae > Helianthus > Helianthus tuberosus. Next base: position 19,207,237 of record CM060410.1, read on the forward strand.
TCTTCAATTCCAGTCAATTCACCACACGAATCGAACGATTTCGATACGATTCATAACAAACATCAAATTCGAACAGATTCATAAGAAACATCAAATTCGAACAGATTCAGAGCCAAAAAACTAATTCATAATCAACAATTTCTCTGAATCTTAACCTAACGCTTCAATACCAGTCAATTCATCACACGAATCGAACAATTTCGATGCGATTCATAACAAACACCAAATTCGAACAGATGCAGAGCCAAAAACCTAAATAGCGATCAACAATTTCTCCGAATCTTAACCTGACGCTTCGATTTCAGTCAATTTGATACACGAATCAAACAATTTCAAATCGATTCATAACAAACAATTTATTTCCTTATCACCTTACAGCTTCTGTTCACGGTACCTTCCTTTTTTTCTTCAGCAACAATGAGAAAGGGATTTACACAGAATATTTAGGGTTTTTAGCTTTGTGGTATTGTGGAAGAAGATAAAGGGAAAGCTTTACAAAGGCATACACACAGGGGTTAATAGGCAGAAATGGACGAAAATACCCCTCACGTGGATTGCACGTGGGGGACTTAACAGCACACTTAACAGACATCCAAAAATTGGACTCAAATGGTTAAAGAAAATGCTTATAGGGACTCAGGTCGTTAAACTTTTTACTTTTGGACTCAACTAGTTAAAACCAATAAAACACAGGGACTCAAAAAGTAATTTACTCTTTGTTTTTTTAACCGTCCAACTTTTTTCATAGATTTATCAACTATATACGAATAAACCAGTGATATCTGTTTAACCTTTTAATCTTCAATTCTCATGTTAAATATTCGTGTCATTTATTATCAGTGATATCTTTTTAAATATGTTATATTCGTCGATAAATATATGAGAAAAATATTAATCCCTTTATAACGCGTATACTAATAGTGGGTAAGGATAGTGTAAAAATGACGTTTTTCGTACAAAGTGTATGAAGTCTATGTAAGTATGGTATTTTAAATTTTAGGTATGGTGTTTTATATTCTTTTGATATGGTATATAGAAAAACATCAAACACAACACTAAATAACTTAGCTAATGTTAACATTAGCGATTAAACGTTATATACTTAGGTTTCTGTCATAACATAACTCACATATATTATTAGCATGAGAAAAAACCCTCTATTCTTAGGTTAGTTACCGTATATTAACTGTAAAATAACGTTATATCTTTTAAGACACTGGTGTGTGTATATGTCATTATAATCACTTTCTCAAACACTAAATAACTTAGCTAATGTTAACATTAGCGATTAAATGGATTGAACACATCAGGCTAGGTAGTATGTATAATATTTATATATATAAACTAGTTTAGAACCCCGTGTATTACACGGGTTAAATAAATGTAAATTTATATACCAAATAAAAATATATATTTTTTTTAAAATCTCGTTTATTACACGGGTTGAATAAATGTAATTTTATATATCAAATAATAAAACAATATATATTTAAAAATCTCGTTTATTACATGGATTGAATAAATGTAATTTTATATATTAAATAATAAAAATGTTGTATTTTAAGAAACTCGTGTATTGTACAGGTTGAGTAAATTTAATTTTATATATTAAATAATGAAAAAAACATTACATTTTTAAGAGCATCATGTGTTATGTGGGTTGAGCACATGTAATTTTATATACCAAAACAATAAAAAGTTATATATCTTTATAAACCCTATGTATTATATGGATTGAATAAATCTAATTTTATATACTACATAATAAAAAAAAGTTATATTATTAAAAACCCCGTCTATTACACGAGTTGCATAAATGTAATTTTGTATAGTAAAAAAAATAAAAATGTTATATCTTTAAAAAACCTAGTTTATTACACGGGTTGAATGAATCTAATAAAAATTTATATCTTTAAAAAAAACTAACGGATATACTCGATATACGATGGATGGGTTGATTGCGGTGATGGTTCTTATAAATGTTACGTAAACATAGTGATTACCGTATTTGAGTTGAGAGTTGAACACGAAAATAAAAGTATAGAACCAATAAACATTGATTAATATTTTTGTTTACCCCTTATATACATTTTTAAATAGGTTCTACCCTTAACTAATTTAGTTTAATAAAATAAATAAATCATTTACATTATATTAATTTATATTTAGCGTACATTTTTGTTAATTACAGGATAAATAATTTTGAAATCAGATAAATATTTTAAAATATTAGATTATCTCATATACGAATTGTTTAAATTTATATTAAATTTAATTTATAATTATCTTTTAAATGATATTAATTATCTATAAAAATAGGTGGCTTAAATGAATGACATGTCATTGGTTTCTTTTATTATATAATATAGATATAGATGTGCTTAGAAGTTCCACTGTTGATTTTTTTTTTCGTTTTTTTGTTATTGATTGTTCTAGAATAGGGAAGGAGGTACACGAAAAGATACGGAAGGTAATGGTGGCAATGCTGTCATAGCTCCGAAAAAGGCGGATGCTGCCAGCAAAACAGAAAGCGAACTTGTACACTTTGATGGTACAGAAATTTCTTTTTCATCACACGATGAAGCTAAAGATTCAGAAGAAAATGACTATGATGATGTGGATTATACTAATAAACCACTTCCCACAGTAAAGAATTTGCAGATTTATGGTAACCCATTCCCAGGTAACGAAATTCAAGCATGTGGGTACCTAGAAAACGGGGCAACGACTTGTAGGTTTGAGTGGGTTCGCTATTTGCAAGACGGGTCAATGAAATACATAGAAGGCGCAACATACCCCACGTATACCGTTACAGCAGATGATGTAGATAATTATCTTGCTGTAATAGTTCAGCCACTTGACGACCGACAACGAGAGGGTAAACTTGTAACATGCTTTACAAACGACTGCAAAAAAATCACCTATCATCCTGATATGCTTCGTGAAATCGAAAAGACAGGAAGTGTACACTTTGATGGTACAATGCGACGAATGTTGGCTAAAAATCAGAGAGAACAAGAACCTTCTTCTTCATCACACCATGAAGCTGATGATTCAGAAGAAGATGACTATGATGATGAGGATTATATTGATAGAGACCTTCCCACAGTAGAGAGTTTGCAGATAACAGGTGAACCTTTCCCAGGTAACGAAATTCAAGTAAGCCAGTACACAACAAACGGAACAACCACTTGCAATTTTGAATGGGTTCGCCATTTCCAAGATGGATCAGTTGAATACATAGAAGGCGCAAAAGGCCACACGTATATCGTTACAGCAGATGATATAGATAATTATCTTGCTATAGAAGTTCAGCCACTTGATGACAGACAAAGAAAGGGTGAAGTTGTAAAATGCTTTGCAAATGACCACAAAAAGATCACCTGTCATCCTGATATGCTTCGTGAAATCGAAAAATTAGTAAGTGTAGGTCATGGTGTAGGTCATGCGAGTTTTAACTTGTTTGTTTTGAGAGGGTCTCCTGACGCTTGGGAACCAGCAATCTTGGAAATCAAGAAGAGTGGTTATAGCATTAAGCTTAATGGACCCAAAAATGGCGTTGTAGTAGCTGATAAGTATACGCCAACAACCATTATTAATTTGTCAGCAGAAGAACCGTTACAGTTCTCTATTCTTGGACCCAAGGGCGTTGAGCAATACTTACGTGCAGATCATAATTCAACTGGCATTAGCTGTTCAAGAGATGCAATCGTCCTAACGAAGAGATGGTTTGTCAAACGAGCTGTTGATAAAAAGCTAGGGAAGAAGAAGAGAAGAGGTCTGTTTTTCTAAGTAAGTTTTATGTTGTATTTAGTACATAGGTTCTTGTAGTATTTGTTTAATTGTTTTTGCTTACATTGGTTGATAATGAAATTGTATATCGTCATGAACATTGCTAGACATCAACGACTCGAATTCAAGAGTTTAGAAAGTTGTTATTAAGGATGAAATGAATCTTATTGAAAGTGTCCGTCAAGTAAAAGGAACAATGATGCAGTCATAAAATGACGTCTGTCAGCAGTGTCTTCCAAATGGGTTTAAGAACCATTTTTATAATCTTTATACAGCCAAGCAATAGCTTCATACACTGCTGTAATGTTGACAATGTTGCATTATAATGACACCATTGGGTACTAAATTATTTGAGGGCTGAACAATGTAATGTTGACAAAATATATATTGTTAGGGAAACATGTCAATGTGAAGGTATGCGAGTGGTTATTGTGAGGGAAAATTGCAAAAATAGTCATGTTGACTCGCTTTTTTTACAAAATAGTCATTGGCTTTTAAGACAATTTGACATTCAAAACCAGCCAATCTGACAATGCCAAATAAGCATCGCCGGCAAAAATTTAGCCGTCGGCTAAGGTTTAATCCAAGAAAACAGCCAATCAAACCAAAAACATGTGCAAAGGCCAACAAGGCTTAGGCCACGAAAACAACCAATCAAACCAATACCTGTGTAAAGGCCGACTAATTTTTAGCCGTCGACTAAGGCTTAGCCCCCACTTTTACATTATTATTATTATTGCACTTTAATTGGTTTGCTTGTGGTCCTCCACGTGCTTTACGAGAGTTTCCGTGCCAGTCGCCTTCTTAGCCTTCATGTCTAATTTGTTAATTTTTAAAGTCGAAGATGTCTAGTTTAGTGTTTTTTTCCCTATTAGGGGGTAGGAGCGCTCCACTAGTGATGAAATTCTATCACTCACAACATTCAATCAAGTTCCGCCACATCATCGAGCTTCATTCCATCACTAGTGATTGATTTACTAGGGGTGCCCATCAGTAGTGATGGTTTTTATATTTTTAAAATATAAATTAACAATAAAACAACAAAATTATAAATTTCTTTAAATAAATTCTAAATTACAAATTAAAAAATACTAAACATTGCAAATTAAAAAAAACATAAAAAATCTACGGCATCTCCCAACCCCACTTTTCACATATCTCGCGTTTGCGTTGAAGTACGATCGACTTAAACGGTTCGGCGAGAGTGTTGTGCGGTTGTAACAAGACGTTTAAATCACTTTTTTTTTTTCGTTTTCGGTCAAGTGTCTAATATACGCCTCCTTACGTTTAAGTTTTGCCGCTGCAAGTTTTTCTCTTCTTTCTTTGGATTCGGCCATTTCCACCAATTTAGCCGGCTCGCCAAGATTAGCTCGAACCTTTGCCGTACAGGTTTTTTCTTCGAACCCGGACCTCGTTTGCTTGAACCTTCCATTTTGGGTTGAAATGAATTTTTTTGTAGTTTGAAAGATTGTATTTTTTTGTTTGAATGATTGTATTTTTTGGTGTTTGAATGATTGTATTGTCTGTATATATATAGCAGAACACTCCCCAAATGGTCATATCTCAAACCAACGGTCATATTTAACGTTCAAAAATTTGGAATTTAACGCGTGATGATGAGCACGCGTCATCAGTTCAACGTGTGGAACTTATGGGCGGCAACGGTGTGTGACGCTGCATAACGTGTGAACGATGGTTTTCTGCGGGGCGCCCCGACCCCCTTATGAGGTATGATGAATATACATGGTGAGCGAGTGCAATTTGATGTTGAGCATAGTGACAAAAACTAGAGTTGTAAACAGTATGGAGCAATGATAGTTTCTTCCTTGTAAAAATCTGGAAAAAAGTTTATGGTAGTCGTGTGGAATTTATGCATAAGAAAGAGATGTTTTATATTTGTAGGGGAAATCCAGATGGCCATTGCTATATATTTATCTTAATAAAAGATACGATGAATATATATTCAACAAAAATTCTACATCGATGCATATATCCGATGGAGGAAAAGAAAAGGGCATCATGCATTATTGTAACCCGTTGAAAAAATGGACCCAAAAATAATCCAAATATTTATTCGCGTGTTTTAAAATTAACCTGACTCTAACTCACTTAAATCAATGTAACATGAGTTTAGCTCGTGTGACTTGTTTATTAAACATGTCAAACAAACTAATAAATTATAAATGAGTTATAATCAAGTTGTAAACGTGTTAAACAAATCATCAATAAATTGAGTTGTATAATTTTGGACAAGTCGCCATTATAAAGTAGATACTTTTCAAATGATTTAATCCGTCTGATTTTAATATAATCCCATGTTCAATATATTAATATTAATATATATTAAATATCATCAAAAACTACTTTAGATTTTGTATCCCTTTTCTTTTCACCACAAATTGTTTTTTAGTTTTAGATTTTACTTTTTATTGCCAAACTTTAAAAATGGTTGAGTTATATTAATAGGTTACACTTACATAATTAATAATATAGCAATTCATATTATAATAATAAGCAACTGCGGTTTTTTTTAAGTTTTGAAATTAACTCTTACATTATAAATAATATACGTCTATAACCCAATAGTTTTATTTTTTTATAACTTTTATTCGTTAGTTCTTTTAGAATGACCAAATAAGTTCATTAGTTCTTTTAGAATGACCAAACAAGTGATTTTTCTTTTTGAAAACAAAGTAACACTACGTGACCACCAACATTTTTTCGTACGTTCAGGTCGCAATACCACGTCATAGTTACCACACCACCATTTTTCTTCTATTTATTACATTGTATTTCGTTTTTTATTGTTTTTCATATTTACATTGTGTAGCTTCGGAGCGGCCTTTAATGTTTAGTTCTTACCAAGATTCCCGCTACAACGCGTGGTGGGGAAATACTAGTTTATAATCAAACGAGTTCAATATTTCTTTTTTTTTATTCTCGCCGCAACGCGTGGTGGGGAAATCCTAGTTTATAATCAAACGAGTTCAATATTTCTTTCTTTTTTTTTTTTTTTTTTGAGTTAATTGCCAAAATCGTCCCTGAGGTTTGGGCGTGTTTGCCATTTTCGTCCAAAATGACTTTTTTGTACCATATTGCGCCTCACGTTTGTAACTTTTTGTCATTTTCATCCAAATGTCTAAACAGGTTACTTTATGCCATCTGTTGGAAGTACCTTGTCATTTTACATTAGCAGCAACACTGATAAGAGGAAGCAGAACAACCGCACATGGTTTGTAGGACACAGCAACCACAAGTTGAACATTTTGGACGGCAACACCTGGTTGGCCAACAACAAGCGCACTTTGACCTGTTTGCCCCTATGACGAGATTTCACCGGGTTAACATCGTACGACCATTACAACCATTCTAATCCTAACATTTCCATTATATGCAAATCCTTACTTGATTTCGATTATCATACTTAAATAACTGATACATTACTTCACTTAAACAAAATAAGAAGTGATTCCGGAAATCACTTACCTTAGCGTCCGTATTTGCATCCGTTACCTTGCCTCCTTTTGACCCGTTAGCCTTCCATGCTTCCATCCATTTTGACATGATCCCTATACTTCATGTCATTGCAATCACATTCTTGTTAGTATACATGATTGTACATATTAAAGGTGACATCAAATGCATAACTCACATTTAACTCTTTCTTAGTCAATTCTTACAAGCGTAAGGAATATACCCAAAATCACATTTTTTTCAATTTCATATAATTCGTCATGTCATCACATATGATACATATTGATATAACACGTACCATATGACTTTTTATAATCTTACAATTATGACAACAAGTCTAACTATGCTTCTTGTGCGCAGTTGACTTTCAAAAGTCAACGGTTTATCATAGGGACTTTCGACTTAAACTCATATATCTGTGTCATCATATTACACTATACTCATGATGCAATATACTTGCAACCACTTGATCAATCAATTACATACATACACATATACATAATCAATTCAACACATACTAATGCTTTTATGATCGCACAATAAACGACCGTATTTGGAGTAACAATCAACATGACTCTACCATCCTTACTTGCTATACATTAATACCAATTTCATTTCGTAATCCCAACTAAACCATCCACTTAACACATAATGTGTATCATACAATGCAAGTGAACAATGCAAGTCACCAGTGCACATTTCTACTCAAACGAGAAATCAATAAAACCTCCACATGGATTCAATCTTACACACATTCCTTTTGTAAGTCTACCTAGAATCTAATCACTTCCACATTGTATGCATATTCATCCACTACTTGCATACATTTTCACATAATATTGTCATTTAGACATTTTATCAAACACTTGGCGTGTGTACTAATATTTAAGTATAATGTCCAAGTAGTTTATGCCTAAACTTCTTAGTTCATACATAATTCATCAAGTTTCTTACTTACAACATGTACCATTCTTATCATAACATTAAAGTATTAAACATATCAAATACCACATTTCTTTCAATTCATCTAACAAGAATCCATCATACACAACATAGTACATCAACATTGTAACACCTTGTAAAATCACGACCAACAAAATAAAGACACGTGTCATGGACTTTAAACGTGTAATAGATTGATTTGGAGGGACTAAATTTGCCAAACAATGTAAATATGTAAGCAAAGGGATCCAAAGTGTCAACATGCCATTCTTGTGCCTCTGATTGACCTCACACGACGTTCGTATTCTTTAACGAATAATTTGACGAACTTAGAAAGTCGTGTTAAAAAATAAGGATATTGCGAAACATAGGGGTTAAAAGTGTCAACATGTTGAAAATAACCTCTGAGTGACCTTTTAAAGAACCTAAAAGCATTGTAATAATTATATATTTTGCTTACAAGAATAACGGGTATTAATTCTGTGGAGTTTCAAAGATAACAAGACTTTTCGGGTGATCGTACGACTAACCGGGAGCTTAACGGAGTTAGTTTATGACTCAAGGTCCTTAAAAGTTAACTATGGGGGTCCAAAATGCAATAAGTGAAAGTTAAATAAACATAATATGGACCAGGGAACGAAACTGCAAATGCTGAAAGTTGTTTTCCGGTTGCACAAGAACGTCGCGCCCCGCGTAGACTCTTAAGGAGTCTTACGCGGGCCGCGAAGGCATATCAGATGCAGAAAAAAATGGACAGCTGCATGTAAAGCCTGTTGCACCGCCTTTGCATGCTTGTTTTCGAATCCAGGAGCTGAGCCAACAGTATTTCATGCATATGGGACACCTGGAATCATCAGAAATCAGTTGTAGGCTTGTGTGGAATGATCTTGTGATGTTTTAATTCCTATATAAGCTCTTGTTGTTTGCTAGTTCATGGCACACTTTCAAATTCTCATTCAAACTCATTCTCTGGAGTCACTTGGAGCTCTAAGAAGTTTTCTTCTGTTCCAAATTCATGTTAAGGTCCATTGTAAGCATTCTTAACCTCCTAAGTTCAAGTTTTATTAGTCTAATGACCAAAAAGTCAAGGCCGTCGTAATTAAGCTTTGACTTAGTGATTAATCACTAATGGTCCAGCCATTTTTCGAATTGAAAGTGGCTATGAGTTGGTAATTATGTGGGTAATAAACCCTTAAAAGGGCACCCACTGATTATCACTCTAACTTGGTCAATTGTCGGGTCAAACTTAATATTAAAAAGTCAACATAAGCTATTTTTACAAATAAATTCATAACTGATAATGTAGAAGTTACGGAACATGTTTTAACACTAAAATAACTTGGTAAATAATGTAAGAACATGTCTAAGCATGTTCAACCCGACACTTCTGAGTTTAGGCTCTGTTCGGAACCGAAAGTCGCAAAAGTAGACTTTTGCTCTGACTTTCAGTTCTGAACCGATTTAGGTTATTTTAGATATGCCTTAGGGTTCCTTTAGGACCAGGTTATAGGTAAGTATAACCCTCTGAGGTTATACAACTTGGTTCCTTATAAATCCGATTCATTGCGTGTTTCCGTTAATTGCTTAAATATTGACCATTATGCCCTTTTGACATTAAAAAGAGATTTTTGAAAAATGTGAGAGGATGAAAACCTTTATTACTGATTTATAAGCATGTCCTAAAAATTTGACATCAGTTTGAGGTCTAAATTAGGAGTTATGCTCGATATCGTAAATTGAAGTCTTTTTTATTAATTAAACGGTATTTTTGGCATAGAACCTAGTTAAACCCAAATTTTGACACCAAACCTTTTACCCACTGATGTAATATAATATTTTGGTATTTTTGAATATTTTTATTAATTTTTAAACTGATCACAACATGGTGTTCTTGCCTTGATTCGGTAATTGACGGTTATACCCTTTTTACTAATAAAATGAGTTTTACATAAAATTTTGATACCAAATATTTTTCTACTGATTTCTTGTGTTAAATAAAATATTTTAAGCCTTCTGGACTGATAAAAATCTTAGTTATCCTTATATAACCTGAAAATCGCTTAAAACCGACTTTTTACGCTTTTTAAACTCATAGTATGGGTTAAAACTATTTTTGACACATAAGACTTATTACCCACTGATATTATAAGTAAATTTTTATAATTTAATAGTAAGTAAAAGTTTTGAACTCAGATTTCCAAATTTGACCTTTAAAGCTTGTGTGAAATAACCAAAATGCCCCTAGGGTGCATAGTTTGGTTATAAATGATAAATTTCACATATATGCAATACCTTACTGATATGACTTGCAAAAATAAATATTTTTACTGATTGTTTTAGACCAGAACCTCAGATTGTCATTTAACCTCTTTTATAATCTTTAAAAATGACCATAATACCCCTACGGGGCTTAAATTGATTTTAAATCCGTTTTGGGCATAATGGAAGGTATCCTACTGATATCACAACATATTTAAGGCATATTAACTTGTGAAACCTGTATATGACTCTTTTGGTTACCCGTTATGCCATTATTCGCGTTCGGTGCGGTTTATGTAACTAGTTTGCATAAATTGACCGAAACGGGTCAAACCTTATCATTTTTGCTTCAAAATACAGAATGTGTTTAGTTTACCCATATTATACAAGTCTTCATACTTTTCGGGTCTAAACCACATTCTAATCCGGTCTTCGCTTAATCTTGCGTTTTGAACCGTAAACCTTTCTTTAAAACTAACTGGTCTAAGTTTAAACTTAAGTAAGACCCGTTAGGAATCTAATAGGTTATTAAAACCTTCATTCCAGATTTAGGAGCCCAGTAAAAGATATTTGCACTTGCTGATTGTATACGGCTGAGATAAATTTGTATATTTTGCTCAGGTAAATACTTTTAACTTATTTTCCTTTACACGGGCTTGGGATACGGTATTATAACAATACCGATTGGTCGGGTATGTAATTATTGAAATTGGATTGTGATTAATATATTTACATAACCCGTTTTAATCTGTTTTGATTGGTGCAATTCCTTTGGGGGTTAATGACCATGTCCTGGATATCCTCGGCTCATTCATTGAAATGGCCACGACTTAAGCACGGGGTGTAGGCATACACCTGACAGTTGCGTATGTATAAATGGTATCCCACAATAAGGAGTTTCCTTGTGGGCATTATACCAGTGGTGTGTCAGTTAATCTTGTCCGGCTCTTCTAACCGGCCCTGACAGACGACAAACATATAAAACTGTATACAAGATTATTTTTAAAATAATTATCCCAAGTTATAAAAGATTATTTGTGCCTTGTGCATTTAAATCAAATTTTTAAAATATTTTCAAAAGAGTCGGTTAATTGTATTTAACAGTGTAAACTGACGTATTTTCCAAAAGGTTAAGTGCAGGTACTATGCGAAATAGGCTGGCTACTCCTGAGTGAATAAATAAAGAGTCTTGCAAGCTTTATCACTTTAAAATCTGTTGAACAATATTTCCTTTGTTTTGATCCGCATGTGGATCCTCTTACATTTCGTTTGTAATACTTATGTCACTTTCATTCGGTTTGTAATGTATTTTACTTTAGACTTCCGCTGTGCATTAATCTGTGATAAATTGACTATGATGATATCAACTACGTCACGATACTCCCCACCGGGCCCACCGGTAATACGTGGAAATATCGGGGTGTGACAAACATTGAACACGAATTGGACATGGTGAAACACCCATGTCATCTTCATCACCCAACTAGTGGATTTTAATTATTACTGTAACATCCCGATTTTTCGTGCTATTAAAATATGTATAATCTTTCAAGTAAGTGTGTATTGGTGGAAATAGTATTTTATAACACCCCTAAAATACTAAATTTCGGTTATCATGTTTCATTATGATATTAACATCAAGTATTGTAACTAGGTATATTGAACCTAGTTAAAATATTAGTTATCTATTAGTGAAAATAATGCTTTGACCAAATTAGATAACTAACCAAAACATAAGGGCCAAAAGTGAATATGCTAAAACCTTAGATAAATAAAAACAAAAAAAAAGAAAGGGAAAAAGAAAAGGGCGTGACGAGGAGGTCACCCCTGTGCGACGCAGGACAAGGAAGAAGGAGAAGGAGACTGGATTCACATGAGGATCACGAAATCGAAGGGTTTAAGTCTTGATTATGTCTTCTTTGCTTGATTCTAAGGCTCTGGTAAGTGATTTCAGATGTTTTTTTTGATGAAATTCAAAGTAGTGTTCTTCATGCATTTTGTTCAAACCACGAAATTAGGGGTAATTGTGTGTGATTTTGGTGTGGAACAACCATAGTCTTTATGCTAAACTGATTGATTGTAACTTTTGAGTTATGGATTCATGTTGCATGTTATGATTTGGGTTCAAATTCAAGATTTGGTGATTAGGGTAGAGATGTATGGAAACCATATGTGAAGTTGCTGAACAAAATCTGAGTAGAAACTAACGATCCTAAAACAATGATGATTTTGTTTAAAAACATAAAAGATGATACTATTTGAGAATTACAAAGAAAGTGACATCTTTAATGATGAATTAGGTGTATGAGAATTCATATAAGCGTAAAATGGTGGAATATAGTTTATGCCAGCAAGGTGTTTGATTAAATGCCTAAACCAAAATAAAAGTGAGATTTTGAAATTTTTGCCATGTTTACTTGATTTCTAATTATTTGCTAACAATAACTTTGTGTTTTGTAAACATAAAGCTTCGGTGAATAAGATTAACATAAAGTACATATGTAAATGTTATTTTCACTTGATCATCCAAACGGGTCACTTGAGTGAAACAGTTAATTGGGTTGGATTATAACCCAAACTTACGCACTTTGGTTAGTCGATGAAATTATGGTGAAAATGACCCATATGTTATGACTAAACACAAATGCGTGATAACGGGTCAAATGGATGTTGATAAACCAATTAACAAGTTTGGGGTAAAGGAATGATTTAGAACACATGTTTGATGACGGGTTGGATAAGTAACTAGGTATTATGAGATAAATGCCCATGTTACGTGTTCTAATGATTTGCAAGTTTGATTTGTTGTCAAGATAGGTGGCATAACGTTTGGATGGCAATGGGTCAAACGAGTGATAAAGCAACAACATTCCTACGGGCAAAGGTGGGTGACTTGAGTATGTTTGGAGTCGCATTGATTTAAATAGTCTAATTGTTGGCATAAATTTCTTATAGTTAAGGTGGTTTAATGAAACTTATTGAATATGGTTTAACTTCACAATAACGTATTGTTTTAGCGATGTTTTGGGGGTCTTAACCCATCAAGAAAGAGTACACAATGTTAATGGGTCGAGATACTCAAATGCTGAAAATTCAGTTTATTTCCAGATTTATGCTAGTCTTTAAAAATTCATAGAAAATCAACCGAATGTCTGTTCGGGGCGTATTTTATATCCACGGAAAGGTCTCGGAGTCACCGTTAATAAAAATTTTCATTGGAAATGAAAAACTTAATATAAATATGGGAAAATACTGAATTACTATAGCTGCATAAAGCTGAGTGAAAAACATAAATTTTATAGTACTTGCATAATCTTAGGGAATTTATAAGGAACCAATGGGATGTGATTATGTTGTTGTTTTAAACCTCTATGTAGCTATATATATTACATGAGTTGAAGTGAGTGATTCCTTGAATATGATTGTGTATGCTAAATTAAAAAGTCATGGGTGTTGTAACCTGCATGTGCAAAAACATGTGTTTATTTAGTAGTGCTTATGAATGAATGACACTTGTGTCGTAAAAACTATATAACGCTATTGGAGTATGTTATGAATACATGTATGAATTATTAAGAGTATGTTAGATAATAATGATTGTTGATAATCGTATATATTGTCTAATGAATTACAACATAGATATGTGGCAGTTTACCATTTTATTTATATTGACCGAATCAATTTGATAATGATTTACTTTGAAGTTTCCTTGATTCTATATTAGCAGGGATATACATGAAATATAAACAAAAAAGGGGCATCCATATTAGAATGGAGAAAGTCACAAAATGCGTGACTCGAGATAATGAAGTAGTGGCTCAATATTGTTTCGTTGGGCATTATGAGCGTTGAATACTCCGTTATGTTTGGTACAAAATCATATTATGAGTCCTCACTTAACAAAATCTAATATTTTGGTGTTTTCAATGTAGGTGATAAGTCATGAAAGTCAACGGGGTGACGTGAACCAGAATCATGAAAGAAGAAAACATCTCACAAGTCATTCACCAATAATCCGGTTCAATCTATATATTAGTCATAATTATGCTTACCGTAGGAATATATAATTTCTCGGTTGAGGCTAATAATATGGTAATGTTATATGACAGATTCGGGTGGTAGGAAGGCGAAAGTGATCAAGTTTTTGAAGCGGGTCAACGATGTGAAGATTTAGTGACGCCTTGTTCACTAAGTAATATGGGTTTTCTTATTGGGTCAAATTGACTTAGTTATTTGCATTTTAGAGTTTAACTTCAATGTTTATTTTAGCCGAGTGCTAGTATGTCAATGTAGTAGTGGGTTATATTTGTTCTATAAAAACCTTGGTAAATAAGCAGGTATTGTTTTCGTAAGGATTGGTCGTGATGCAAACGGGTCATGGCGAAATTTTTTAAAAGTGTGTTTGTAATTGTTTTATTAATCCGATTATGTGGATTAATAGATTTTAGGAATATTAACCTTTATTAGGTAATATTAACAAAAAGAAAAATCTGGGCCTATTTTCCGCAAAGTATTATAATATTGTTTTTAACAAGTCGGGTGTTACAATTACACGTCAAATTAATCAAAATTATGCATAACACATGTTCCCTATGATGATGCTGACACATATTCATGCTTAATTTCATACAAATTTGTGGATTGATCATAACCCACTTCATACAAGATCATTAAATCATAAATTTCAACTTACCACATGTTTGCTTGGGCTAGATCATCAAGAAAACGAGTTCATGCATTAGTTTTTGCTGAAATACTTCTTTAATTTGGACCCATTTCATCAATTTTGAGCCTCCCCTTTTTCTCCTTTTAGTGTGTGTCGACACACTCTCCTCTAAACACTGATTATGAGTGTTTATAAATTCTTTTGTATAATTATCTTTCGAGTAAATTAAGTTTTTTGCCCCTGTGGTTATATCACTTTTACTATATAAGCCCAAAATAAGAATTTTTAACATATCTGCCCCCATGGTCCCTATAACTAACCATTTTGGCCCCTAAGTCTAACCAAAACCCTAACTCTGGTTAATTAATTGGCATATGTCTTGCACATGATGTCTAAAAATGTAATTCCCCCTCCCCCTTTTATGACTTTAGAAATAAAACCCTAGATTATTTTTTTTCACTTCATCTTGTTCCTGTAAAGAATCCAAAGATAAATTGCTCCACAAGAAACCCCCAATAACCTCACACCTCCCCTTCCCCCCCCCCCCCCAACAAACAATGGCAACAAAGATGGTTCTAAACCCTAAACCACCACCATCCTCCACCACCACCGACTCCGACGACCTCTACACTCACCTCAAAACCATAGACTGTCAACTCGAGTTCATCGAAATACAAACAGAGTACGTAAAAGACGAGCACAAGAATCTGAAACGCGAACTGCTGCGATCGCAGGAAGAGGTTAAGCAGATCCAGTCGGTCCGCTCGTCATCGGTCAGTTCATGGAGATGATCGATCAGGATAACGGTATTGTTGGATCTACTACTGGTGGTAATTATTATGTTAGGATTTTGAGTACTATTAACCGTGAGTTGTTGAAGCCTTCGTCTTCTGTTGCCTTGCACCGGCACTCGAATGCTCTTGTTGATGTGTTGCCGCCTGAGGCTGATTCCAGTATTTCGCTTCTTAGTCAATCTGAGAAACCGGATGTTACGTATAATGTGAGTAATTCTGAATAGTTTATTGAATTTGGAATTTTATTTATAAAGTCATAAAAGGGTAAAGTCATAAAAGGGGGAGAGGAAATTACATTTTGAGACATCATGTGCAAGTCATGTGCCAATTAACTAACCTGAGTTGGGGGTTTGGTTAGACTTAGGGGCCAAAATTGTTAGTTATAGGGACCATAGTGGCCGATATATTAAAAATTCTTATTTTTAGCTAATATAGTAAAAGAGATATAACCACAGGGGCCAAAAACGTAATTTACTCTTATCTTTCTATGATGGGCAATTCCAATCCCTCATGAATCCTTGCTACCCCTTTTGTCCAAAACTTCATCCCTACATATTTAGTTTACATTCAAACCAAGTTATATAACTTAGTTATGTATTTTTATTTCTTGAGCCAACATGAGAAAACACACCAATTAATAAAATTGGGTTTTTGGAGCATTAAAACAAAGTTACCCCATTTATTTGTGTTAAAATCAACCTAACTCTGCCACACTTAAAACCATATAACAAGAACTTGGCCCACGACCCCTGCATGAACCCGATACCGAACAACCTAATATTAAATCATTAAAAAAGTTGTACGAAGAGGCTTCTTTATCAATCATGATACGACAGTCTACTTCGGTTAAAATAAATGTCTACGTTCAAAAAAAAAATATGTATAATTTTGCATAATATATCATCATTTAACAAAAGTTATTAAACTGAAATTAACTCGTAGTAGTAGAAAACACGAGGATGACTAAATAATAAACACCCAAAGAAAAAAAAAATATAAAAATGAAAAATCGAGCAAGGTGACGACGCTTTTTTTTTTTTTTGTGAAACCTTTCTAAGCAACATTCACACAATGAAAATCAATTATTTTGTAAGAAAGTTCCAAGTCTCTAACTATGTCCTAATCTCCAACATCTCGGTCCTTTTATTTTATTTTGCAAGAAAGTTCCAGTCTTTTAACTATGTCCTAATTTCTATTTTCTAATATCTCGGTCCTTTTATTTTATTTTGGATATATACGACTCTTTCAATGAAATTTTGCATATATAACCACTCTTTCAATGAAAAAAGATCGAAGATGATTTTGTCCACCTCTATATAACTCAATCTGTCAGTAAGTCAATCTGAAGAGTTCCAAAGGTATTATGTACGTAGTTGTTGTTACCTATTTGTTCGATTTCTAAGTTTATTATATCCATTTTGCAGTTCCTCTTCTTTTTTAAGTCCTATCAGATCTGAAGAGCTTGTTTCTATAGCCTCAGGTATTATGAAGTTCTCATTACCTTTTTATTCCCATAAAATAAATAATAGGCAAATTGGATTTAAATAATCCTAACTTTTTCAATTTGGGCGATAATAATCTCAACTCAGTTATTGGCCGATAATAATCTAAACTGCTCCACTTTTGGCCGATAATAGTCTGCGTTAAATAATATGGGATAATTAATTGTTCAACTTCAAAGTTTATATTGGATTGGATTGTTGCTAATTATCTGGTCATAACAGTATGAAGTTTACATCTATGTTTCTGATCTAAATTGGATTAGCGGTGGTGAGAATTTTTTTTTTTTTCTGAATTCCGGTATCATACTTAAATTGGATGCAACCCTTTTGAAGTTTGGAGTGTAATCTGAGAAAGTTAATTGGGTTATTTCGGGTCGGTTTTCAGTTCCGCCCGAATAAAAATTGTAACCAAAGTTTGGAGTGTAATATGGGTAAGTTAGTTAATTGGGTTATTTCGGGTCGGTTTTCAGCACCGACCGAATAAAATTTGTAACCAAATAAACTGAATCGATAAACAGGTATACATGGCAGGGGCGGACCCATATAGAGTGGGTCGGGGTCCCTAGACCCCAATGTTTTTTAAAAAATTAGTAGATTGGTATGCTAAAATTCCAAAGGACCCCATAAAATTAATTAGGGCTCATTCTAAATACACCCGACACTATAACATCAAGAGTCAAGCTAGTGTAGTGTGCAAGCCCCTTTGTTTGGTAACGAGAAGTCACAAGTTTGAATCTGGTACTTATCTTTTTTTTTTTTTTGTGATCTGTTTTGGCCTTAAAAAAAACTTAGTTTCTTAAAACTTGAATTCTAGGGCCAATGATCTAAGGATCAAAAACTTGTATGTTATGAATTTTAACTTTAAAAATTTGCAATGTTTTTTTTCGTTGCGAATGACATCATATTCTTATTGTGTGTTTTCTAATGAGTAAAGAATATATATATTTTGTTATGTGTTCCTCGCTCTGGCCCGACCTGAACGACGATCGACCCAAAAATTTTAACGTCGGGTTGTGAAATGTTAGAACACCGAAAAAATTGGATCCCATTAGAAAAAAAAAAAAACTTGGGTCCGCCACTATACATGGGAGTCAAGATTTAAGAGTTCAAGATTTAAGAGTCCAAGGGTTTAAACATTATTTCTCTCAATCATAACAACGCAAGGGCCGGCCCGAAGGGAGGGATGGGGAGGTAGATAACTCAGGGCCCAAACCCGGAGGGGGCCCAATTTTTTTTATGAATAAATTTAAAATATATAACTACTGAATTGGAAAATGAATAGTGAAGCACTTGGTTTGGCGATTGTATATGTTATAATAATTATTTGCCCTTTGCATGTTTGGGTCGGGAGTGCTGTTTATTGTTTGGCCTTTTACTCGTTTTGATCGTAGGTTTGTTTTCATGAAGTTTACTTTAAAAAAAAAAAAATTGGTTTGGTGATTCGCATGTTGCTTTACAAGGAGACTTGGTTTGTTGCTATCCTCTTATTTGATTGATTTTTTTATTCTTTTTGTTTATCACATATCCATTAAATGCAATGACATTATTATTTCTTTGAACGGTGACTTTCTTATGAGTGACCCAATGTTATACTGCCTAATTGGCGGTCCTAGCCAAAAATCTATCCCGATTTACGCTGTCTTAACCGGGCTCACTCTAGCTTGATCAGACTTGGTTAAGGCGTTTCCCCGGAAACCGTATTGTCTTCACACGAGTTGCCTCGTTAAAGTAACAGTCGGATAAAACCGGGGTGTGGCTCAGGATCAAACCCCCCTCGTTAGGTTTGTCACCATCACTGTCATACCACTGGGCTATAGTATAGCCCAATGGTGATTGGATAAATTTTTTTACCTGTTCATTAAATGAAAACGATATTAATTGACTAATACATTTATTAATACTAAAAAGTTTACAATTTTTTTTTGGAACGGTAAATTTGGATCACTTACGTACCACTCGTTAGTTTTGTATAAAACAAAAATAAGCTAAGGCCAGAAGCTAATTAAATTCGATAATGCTTTAATTACAGGGTCGTTCCAATGTTTTTGTAGACCCTAAGCGGACTACGAAGTAGAGGCCATTTTGCAAAATATATAAAGATTAATAGAAAAATTAGCTGCTAAAGTAATTAGTCCTAATTTTACCCATAAATTCTCATCCAATCCCGACAAACCCGACGTCATGAGTGATTACCGTTAGTGATAGCTGATAACCTAGGTCGAGTGGTAGATGGTTACTACAGACAGCAGTTATGTATGTGGTTTAATTTCGAAACTGGTCTTGAATGTGGGCGTTTTTTCCTAAACAATTTTTATCTGTGTAACTTTATTAAAAAAACATGGTTTAGTTTTGCTTTTTATTTGAGTCCGATATATATAAAATATATAAAACTTTACTAAAAATTGGAGGCCCTTGATTTTTGGTGGCCCTAGGCCAGTGCCTATATTGGTAAGCCTAATGAGCCGACCCTGTTTAATTATTAATAACAAGATTTGAAATAAATAGTAATTTTAATATTATTACTATATTTTAATAAACGAACTGAAATAAATAGTAATTTTAATATTATAATAATACATATACTTTTATTATTTTAATATTATAATAATAGTTATTTTCTTTACTTTTTAACTTTAATCCTTTTTTTAATATCAGAGGTTGAGATAAGCTTGGTGTCAACCGATATCGAACCAGTACTTGTATCGAAAATAACGGTACGGTCCTGTTTGGTATCAGTACATGAAGGTAAAAACCGGCACTAATACAGAAAACGCCAAAAGTTGGTGCCGAATTGATATTGGAAATCTTTTGGTTCGGGAAATTCAGTGCGACTACCCGGTACCATTTGCTCATCCCTGATCACGGTTACTGTACGAACAACGGTATTGTACAACTTTTTTTGTTGATTTTCTTCAACTTTTAATTTTTTCTTTTTTAGTTTCAGGGGTAGGGATGAGCTCGATGCCAACCGATACAGAATCGGTACTAATACTGAAAATACCGGTTACGGTACCAGTATACCGATACCAGGCACGCCAAAAGTCGGTACCGAATTGGTACTTAAGATCTTTCGGTTCGGCAAATTTGGTACCGGTACCCAGAACAATTTGCTCATTCAGACCACGGGTTTCATACGAACAACATCGTTACCATACAACTTTTTTAGTTAATTTTCTTTCGGTTATCTTTTAGTGTTTTTTTCTACATCTTCTTTTTATTCTTGTCAACAGTTCTATTCGCAACACGCTCGTAGTGATTTCAAAACACATGTAAACACAGACTAAATACCAAAAGAAATTTGCCGCAACGCGGCGAACTTCTTTAAACCTAGTTTCGTTAATAAGGCTAGTTGAATAAAGAGCTTCTAATTAATATCCTTAGTAAACCTATGCATTACTCTTTATTGAACTCATCAACTTAAGCACATCAACTATCTTTCAATTTCTTTCATTAGAGAGCTTACAAACATATTTTTTTTTGTGCAGTTTCTTATATCACAACTCCTTTCAAGTTCTCAACTTTCAGTGATTGAAACACTTGATTTGACCTCTCTAATTTTTATTTGATCAATGGAGTCCTTCATGAAGGAGTTTGAACATCTTAAAATCTATCTAGAAGACCTAAAAAAAGCCACCAATAGTTTTGGTAGCAAAGCTATCGGAGTTGGTGGATTTGGGAAGGTATACGAAGGAGAAATCTCTCACTCGAAGGGGAGAAGCCTCGTTGCTATTAAGCGCCTGAGTCGGGAATTTGGGCAAGGAGACCCTGAGTTTTTAAAGGAGATCATGATGCTTTCTCGATACTCACATGAGAATCTCATTACCCTCCTTGGATATTGTGACGAGGATGGTGAGAAGATCCTTGTGTATGAGCACGCGTCCAACGGAAGCCTCGATCGCCATTTAAGCTCCAATGTTTTGACATGGCCACAACGTCTCAAGATATGTCTTGATGCTGCAAAAGGTCTAGAATATCTTCATTATCATAGGGGCAGCCAACAAAGAATTCTCCATAGAGATATAAAAAGTGCCAACATCTTGTTAGATGACAATTGGAATGCTAAACTTTCTGACATGGGACTTTCAAAAGTTGGACCTGCTAATCAGCAACACAGTGTTCTTGTCACCAATTTAGTAGGTACTCCGGGATATTGTGATCCTCAATATATGGAGACTTACATGCTAAGCAAAGAATCAGACATATACTCTTTTGGGGTCGTCTTATTTGAAGTCCTTTGTGGGAAATTGTGCTTTAGATACACCAACGATCGGTTAGAGATTTTAGTGCCTTTGTGGAAACAAAGCTACATAGATAAGAACTTAGACCAGATTATCTTTAAAGATCTCAGGCCATCAATGGACCCCACTTCTTTGGAAACATTTTCAGAGATTGCATTCCAGTGTTTACACTACTCTCGTGAACAACGGCCAACAACCTCTCTTCTTGTACAAAAGCTTGAGATTGCACTTAAGTGTCAAGAACGTCATGATATGAAATTGACAAATGTTGTGGGAAAGTATTCCAAAGGCGAAGAGGTCTTTTTCAACATAGGAAAGAGGGTAATTTGCTATTCTACTTTTTTTTTTCAAAAAAAATATGGAATGATTAGTTTTATAGAATGTTTGTTTGCAAAGTCATTTATACAAACTACATATTTATGTACATCAAATGGTGCTTTATCGAAAAGTCTGAAAAAAGCGATTGGATTGTTGAAGAAATGAGGGTTTATTAAGGGTAAGTTTTTTATTTTGTTTTTTTAACCGTCCAACTTTTTTCATAGATTTATCAACCATATACGTTTTCAGATTTGGATAGAATTAATTAATTAAAGTCCTTCAAAGCATTCAAATTCGTTTCAATATTTTTTAATACTATATTTTTTAATACTATATATAAACCACTTCCCACAAAAAAAATTAGGTGGTGTTTATTTTTCTAAAAAAAAATCTGTGCAAGCTCTTCTGTCTGCGTCATGCAGACCGCGCAGACATTGTCATCTGCAGACTGTTTGTTTTTCCGAAGACGTTTCATTAAAAAAAAACGTTTGCTTGGTGCAGACTTGGCCCAACCACTTATCTTCTAAGGTATGCAGAAGGTTAAACACCACCACCACCACCGTTCACCACCATCAACCACCCACCGTCCACGTCCACCACCCACCACCACCGTCCGTACACAACTACCAGTTTATTTTAGAAGTATACATACGTTAAAAACAAACAACATTCTTTTTGTAGACTGCAGAGATTTGGTCCACCTCTTTTTCTACAGATGTCTGCAAATGTGGTCTGCACACTACAGACATTTATTTCTTAAAAAACAAACTGCAACATACAAATAGGCTAAACGTATGAAGTGAAGTAAAGATTTTTATTTTTTGGAATTTTTTTCCATCTTGTTAAGCACGTATTTTTAGTCTCAAAAAATTTGTGTATTTACACTAGCAGATTATTTATAATTACCCTAGGGTAATTAACCCTAAGATAATTACACATAATTACTCTACTAGAGTAAATACAAGATTTTATTTTTATTTTTTATTTTTACATTTTTCAACTAAACATCATGCTTAAGTAAATGAGAAAAAAGAACTTCAAAAAAAAAAAAAAAAAAATCTCTCCTTCACTTCTCATGTTAAATATTCGTGTCATCAGAGATATCCTTTTAAATATGTTATATTTGTCGATAAATATATGAGAAAATATTAATCCCTATATAATGCGTATACTAATATCGATACTAGCTACATATAGTTTTAAAATGGTGGTTCAGTTATAATGTATTTACCGGTTTCTTTCATAACATAACTCACATATATTATTAGCATGAGAAAAAAAAAACCCTATATACTTAGGTTAGTTACTGTATATTAACTGTAAAATAACGTTATATATTTTAAGACTCTGGTGTGTGTATATGTCTTTCTCAAACACTAAATAACTTAGCTAATGTTAACATTAGCGATTAAATGGATTGAACACATCAGGCTAGGTAGTATGTATAATATATATATAGAGAGAGAAAGTATAATGTACAAAACTGCTTATCATACATTATCGTACGCGACAGACTATATAACATGCGTTATTATTTTTTTTTGCCAGTATAACGTGCGTTATTTGTATCCCATGCGTGATTTATAGGCTCCCATGCGTGATTTTGCACCTCCATGCGTGATTATCACAAAAACTAGGGTTCCATGCGTGATTTTTCCCTGATCCGACGGTTGGCGCTGTCGCGTACATGATGTACGATAAGGGGTTTTGTATGATAACCTTTCCCTATATATATATATATAGGATTAGGATCGTGTGAGAAGCACTAGGCTAATTGAGAAACTTGAGAAGCATTCTGGACCACTCATTTTCTCTAAGCTTTTCGTGCTATACACATATGTATAGTTTAAAATCGACCGTATACATATGTGTATAATTCAAGATTTGACAATATACATATAGGTATATAGTCAATTTTAAACTATACATATGTGTCATCATCATCATACTCAGTATATCCCACCAATAGCAAAGCTAAGGTAGGGTCTGAGGAGGGTGAGATGTAGACAGCCTTACCTCTACCCCGTAGGAATAGAGAGGCTGCTTCCAATGAGACCCCCGGCTCGATTGTAGTTTTGCATCAAGCCTTGGACATAAGGCACATAACACTCAGCAATTGAGACAAACGCCGATTAGTGCATGTACCCCCTTGTCTTTTGGCTATCAACGCCACCACATGATGCATGATTAACCATCCCCCTCTTTTAACGTTATTTTCACGAAATTAGTAAAATAACGTTAAAATTAGTGCACTTTCACTTTTGCCCCCGAGCGCCCACGCATATATACATTATATGAGCATACCGCAAGCGGGGCGTTAAACTATACATATGTGTATATTACGAAAAGCTTAGGGAAACGTGTGGTCCAGAATGTTTCTCAAGTTTCTCAAATAAGGTGGACTTCTCTTAGGATCCCTACCCTATATATATATATATATATATATATATATTATATATATATATATATATATATATATATAGGGGAATGTTCATTTGAGAAGAAATTTAATGTGAGAAAAAAAAAGAAGAAAAGGCATATTAGTAAAATGCTATTTCATTTATAACTCATATCATTAATTATTCTCTCTTTAATTAATTAGTCAAGTAAACATTAATTATCCTACATATAATCTACAAAACCTACACATATCAAAATTTTCCTACATATACCCTACACATTATAGAATTTTATCCTACACTGTCGAAATTTATCGCTACACACCTCGAAATATAACCTACA